>OX439479.2:9388752-10713752 GCA_949320105.2 Crepidodera aurea
GTAAATTTACCATGTGAAGCCAACCGTATTAGCGACATGGTTAGGGGCCCACCCGAAGTCTACGAGTCCTCAAGAAACCGACGTAATGAATGAACTTTTCTCCTGACAGTGCGAAAAAATATTCCAATCAATGGAGAAAATTGCCGGTGTTAAGATTTTACAGGTTTTAAAATAAATATCTGTTATGAAAAAAAAATTCCCTCCCCCGATACTGTAGGTAGAGACAGTGTTGCCAGTGTCTTAACTGAATTTTTGAATTATTCGATTTTTTAATTTTATATTATAGGAACATTTCCGAATTGGTGCTGCATTAAGTATATAAATAAATAAACACAAAAAAATTCGGTACTTCACTCATACATGAATTTTTGAAAAAGGCTCTGAACAGTTTTAGTTTGACATTTTGTTGGTTATGAATATCTTCTTTTTTATTTTTAATCTTATTTTCACTAGGTAAACATCTAGCGAGAATCATCCGTTATATTCACAAAAATTGGATATTTATGTGAATCGACTGTATAATAATCACCGTTATGTGTTTAGATGTTTTTATTATTTTTTGTTTGATTTGCCTTTTCTATTAGGTAAAGTGTCTTCTAGAGTTAATGGGGAAATTAAAGGGGCCTTCGGTCCTCAAACAACTGATGATTTCTAGAAAGAGAACACGAAGGAATTCTTACATTACGTGGCGGCGCCTTCGGCGAAAACTTCCAACATATTTTAAGTACACCCAAGTACTTTTTTCTTCGCAGTTATGTGGCCCCTAAACCCTAGTCTGTCGAAAAAAGAGAAAACGTCTAAGCACGTAATGGTGGATTATACAGTGAATCCAAAAAATCTTCAATTTTTGAAAAAACATCTAAAAAGAGTGTTTTGTGAACATCAGGAACCTTTACTCGGTAATCTAGACGTTTACCTTGTAAAATTAAGACTACAAATAAAAAAGAAGATATTCATAACCTACAAAATTCATTCACAAAATGTCAAAATAATAATGTTTTAAGCTAAGATGGTAGATTTCAATTTTATTTCCAATATCTCCTTCTGAAAATACTGAATTTAGTATCAAAATTTACATCAGACTTTACATTATCGACTTCAGATACGTTAACTGTAAAAAGTGACTTACCACATGTCTAAGTATTCTGTTAAAACGTAACAGACGCAGGAGACAAATTTCTCAAAATTCATATCACTTCCGTTTAGACATTGATATGAGAAACAAAAAAAAATCGGTTCTTGATAAACTGAAACGGAAATAAGGATTTTCCGAGATGTTTCTGTCTCGAGATAAGCATTACTTGATTGATATATTTTTAATGGTAGATAGATAATTAAGAAATATAATTTGTAGACCAGTGCAGATAGCTTTGAAAATGGTAAAAAGTGAAATAAAATAATAGTAGGATGGAACCCATTGGAAAAGGAAGAGTATATAACAAACATGAAAATAAAAATAATTTACAGGCGATCGGGGGTCGGGAAGTCGAAGGGGGGGAGTTTTTAAGGGTAGAAAACTGTTTATCTCGATTTCCGGCAAAACTACAAGTCCTATGGAAAAAAGTTAAATTGCAAAGTTGTAGGTAATAAAAAGATCTACAACTTTTGTATTTACACTTTTTTCACATAACCTCAAAATTTATGTGAAAACTTCAAATAACCAGTTTTTGGTTTTTTTTTTTCTTTTACAAAAAAAAAATTTTTTTCACGAAATTTGGTGTAAACTTACCTTTTTATGTCCCAAACACTCTGTAATTTTTTTGTTTTAAAATATTTATTTTTTTAACCTTATTTTGACTTAATATCGAAAAAGTAGTCTAATTTTCAATCGAAAATTCTCACGTCAAAATATCTGCTTTTTAAAAAAACTCGGTGGGCTTTTTGTACGTTGAAATCTCTACTTTTTGATGGTGTAAAAAAAATATACATTACTATGGTAAATGTTCTCAAAAAATGCAAATAAGAAACGAAGAAAACTCCGAATTTCTTTTTTTTTAAATCATCGTACAATTTTGAGCTATTTATTTAAATTTATACTTTAATTACTCTTTTGTTTATCAATGTAACACGGAATCTTACGTTTTTCGAGTAATTAAAGTATAAATTTAAATAAATAGCTCAAAATTGTACATGATGATTTAAAAAAAAAGAAATTCGGAGTTTTCTTCGTTTCTTATTTGCATTTTTTGAGAACATTTACCATAGTAATGTATATTTTTTTACACCATCAAAAAGTAGAGATTTCAACGTACAAAAAGCCCACCGAGTTTTTTAAAAAAGCAGATATTTTGACGTGAGAATTTTCGATTGAAAATTAGACTGCTTTTTCGATATTAAGTCAAAATAAGGTTAAAAAAATAAATATTTTTAAACAAAAAAATTACAGACTGTTTGGGACATAAAAAGGTAAGTTTACACCAAATTTCGTGAAAAAAAATTTTTTCTGTAAAAGATAAAATTAAAAAATCAAAAACTTGGTTATTTGAATTTTTCACATAAATTTTGAGGTTATGTGAAAAAAGTGTAAATACAAAAGTCGTAGATCTTTCTTTTACCTACAACTTTGCCATTTAACTTTTTTCCATAGGACTTGTAGTTTTGCCGGAAATCGAGATAAACAGTTTTCTACCCTTAAAAACTCCCCCCCTTCCACTTCCCGACCCCAGAGCGCCTGTAAATTATTTTTCCTATCATTTTTGTCATATTCTCTTCCTTTTCCAATGAGTTTCATCCTACTATTATTTTATTTGGTTTCAAAAATTATCTGCACTGGTCTATTGAGTTTGTCTACAAATTGAATCCAAAAAAAAAATGTTTTGTTTCATATATTATACATGTTTCGACTTGTTTAATTATTCATTTTAATTTCAAAAATTACACTTATATGAGCAATATTGGTAAGTGTACGTGAAATTAATATTTTAACATAAAACTATTGAGGTTAATATTTACGACTCAAAAAATATCCAGAAATAAATGGAATATCTATTCGTGGGTTATTGGTATAACATTGCTTGAATCATGAGGGACGATCAGTTTAGAAATTGTTATTCTAAGCATGGGGGAGCCTTCCCGCTATAGCCCAAGGCAAATTGAAATTCGGACTGTCATCTCAGGTAGCAACGACGCTTTTGTTCGCTTCAATGAAGTATCCGGGTATACAGGTAAGGTAGGTAGGTATCTTTTTGTTATCGAATCTTCTAGACGTGAGTTGGACAACCAAAATCGCAAGCCTCTAATTTTGGTATGGGCTGTCCTCGTGTAAAATAAATAAATAGTCCCTTGGAGTAAAAGAAATTTGTCTAGGTGCGAAAAATTAAAGTAAGGTCATACACATTTTTTAGTTTTACTTATATTTCGAGAAAATTCAAGAAAATAATTTGACTTCTTCAAAATTACACGAAAGTCGAATTTTTTGTTCCATAAAAATTCCAAAAAAAGGACCATGGGAGTGACAAAACTGCACAAAGGATGTGAAATAAAATCACACAAGCTCCTCAAGAACAAGGACATTAAAAATGTCCTACACTGCACCAGCGTCTGGACTTCAACAACTACTCCTTGGGCTATATGTCCCACCAGGTATTGAATTACGAAACTCCAGACGTGGTTTGGTGCTTTAAGCCAAAAATTTCGATTTTTTTATTAAAATGAAGATGGCGTTGGGCTCTCCTCGTTCGTGATATACTTGCTATAACGCAAGTACGATTATCAAGAGCAAGGAGAGCCGAATTCATTTTCAGACATCCTTTAGTGACAGGATGTCGAGCTGGCCTGCTTCTTACTGATGAGGCACAATAATGCCGAAACCGGTCTATGAATGGCAAGCTCCTTTAATAACAAACCACGTCTGGACTTTAGTAATTCAATACCTGGCGGGGCATATAGTCCAAGGAGTAGTTGTTGAAGTCCTGACGCTGGTGCAGTGTAGGACATTTTTAATGTCCTTGTTCTTGGGAGCTTGTGTGATTTTATTTCACATTCTTTGTGCAGTTCTTCAAAATGTTTATAACTTTCTTCACAATAGTAATGCAGCTTTGGACCATTCGTATTGGATTTTTTATCAAATTTTACGTACTTTGGAGTATATTTCCCGATTCCAAAAATAATGTTGCTAAAATCTTCACCAATATTTGGAGGAGTGTTTGCTATTTTTTTGTATCGATGAATAATTTTCTCATATTTTTTAATTAACGTAAATAGTTTATTTGAGAAATTTAAATATTTTTAAAGTGAACACGTACAATTCGTATAGTATACAACATGCAACATCTTCAAGTAATTTAATACGTTCTGCACCTGGCATACTGGGTTTTTCGTAAGTGAAATGCTGAAAAGACTTATTTCAAGAGATTAATAACGGTTTTTCGGCTTGTTAAATCGCAAATTAAATTTCGCACACCTTGTGCCAGCCTCTTGTAATTTGACCGTCAGGATATATGGTATACGCTTTTGCAAAACTGGTTTATACAGGTCTAACTTTGATTGTTTAGGCTGTGTGACCCGAAAAAAGGTATCAGTAAGAGTTTAAAAAATTAATTAAATAAATAAATAAAAGTAATTTCCTTTATTTGGAATTTCATTCATTAGTTTTTGGTTAGAAACTTTCACTGTTACCATTTAACTGGTCGTTTTTTGTTTGTTTTCTAAAAAATTCCCTGTCTATGCTGCAAAGAAAGCAAGCAATCCGATTGCTTCGTAAGAAATTAGCAAATTTTAGTTCCCAAGAAAGTTTCGAATGCGTATTTTAAGGATTTTAATAAAATTCGAGGTCAAAAATAAAAGTGAACAACAAACATTAATAGGCGATGTAAATAGTTTCCACGAGGCGGAAGTTAGGTCGGCTGCAGTGACATTGCTTCATGGTGGGCATTCCCCAGGTGCGTTTAAAAATAATTTATTATTGCCCTGTTTTAAATCGAGCTCAAATAAATATAGAAAATAGGGGTTGGCTGTTGTTTTGTTCCCTTGTTTATTATTGTTAAAAAGTGTACTGAGAAAGACATAAATACTGTAGATTACTGAAGTTATTCAGATTTCGAAGAATTGCTTGTTATCTGTCGAAGATATAAAAAGACTTCCTGTAATCATGGAAAGTTGTTTCATAGGAATTATTACCGCCGTTGTCGTTTATATTTCTAAGAAAGAAATACGAGGTTGGGCTGAAAAGTTGAGTTAAGCTTATATTTGCAGTAGCATGTCCAGTTAAGTTTTGATTTTTTTAAAATTCCCGTCTATTGGATGACTATTTCCCAGAGTACATTTTCCTTAAAAAACATTGTTGCTTAATAAAAATATTAAGTGACCCATTCTTAGCCTGTACATAAAATGATTATTTATCTGTACTTTTAGTATCTCCCTCGTAACACCAAATCTGATTTAAAAAGTCTTGCATCTAACCTCTTGAAAATAATAATTTAATTAGTGTAATAGTACGATTATTTTTTTTTAAATTCATCGGCAATCCCCAGTTTTTTTGTTTATTGAAACAAGTATATACTCGTTAAAATCGTTAGCCTTGATAGAAATCAGTTCAGTAACCTCTATGATTTAGATGCCAAGTATTTCTTTGTTAATTTAATGTTTAATGGACGCGTGGACTGCCAAAAATTATAATAAAAAGGATGTATGACGGAGCAGATGCCACGAGTATACATACGCGTTTATTTTTTCATACACAACATTTGTACTGTCATTTTCAGCAGAGAAGCTCTGCTTGGAATTTTTATTTTTGGATTCCATTGATATGCATTAATACGAACAAGGTTAGTCGTTTCCAAGAATGTGTATTAGTCTTATCATAATTCTAGGAAATATTTTTCAACTCGTGTATGGACCTATTTCAAGCTTTTTATCATATAACATTTTAACTTACGAAAGATTTAAAATATTTCTATTACTATTTTTAACTTAAAAATTTACTTAATAATTGGAAACGATATTTCTAAAGACCAATCCTACACATTAGTTCATTCATAAGCTGCTGAGCTGACACCCACATCATAATAGTCCTTGGGTGTCAAATCGAGACTATTGATTTTTATAGAGAGAGAAAATTTTAAATACTCGGAATTCTTGAACATTCTTAGCAGTATGTGGGCGGTCGGAAAATTTAGGGTAAATTATAAGTAAATTAAGAAAAATCATCCCATCTTAAAGTATGAAGAAAATGAGTACTTATAAAGTTGAAAAATTATGTAAACCAACTTTTTCGATTGAAAATTAGGCTTTTTTTTAAATTTAAATTTGTATACAATCGAAAAATAAATATTTTTTTTAATAAATTGGAAGAATTTCTGTATCCGGTATATTTTCGCACGATTTAGAAAGTATCATTCTGGAACAGTCATCGTAAAATCCCAAACTAATGACGACCGTGTCTATTTTTATCAAAAGTGAGAGTGTAAATGAAACTGACGCATAAAGTAAAAAACACAAGCATATAAATTATTAAAACAAAATAATTCGACAAAAAAATCTTATTTTTTAAAATTATTCATATAACGTCAATTCTATATAAAAAATATATTTAAGAATTATCAAATAGATAAAAATTAAATAAACATTTTACAACAGAAATATCATTTTACTTGCTATTATTGGACACCCACGTTATAATGGCTTTTCGAGAATTAATTATCATTCGTATTTACCGTTGGTGTTGGCGTAATTTAGTAATGGAAAGCATTTTAAAATTTTGAATTAATTCCCTATTTATAATTCATGAATTCAGTAGCAAATTTATTCCAGTTTAGTTATTTTTAGTACCTAAATGACTTGTTTCCCTAATTACGTTTTTCTTTAATAAAAAATTAAGTTTGTTTCTCGGAACGACTATCAAGGCCATTTTTTGCCACTCGGTTTGGATGCCACATTAAACTGCAGTTACTATTAGTATACAATAGGGTGCGGAGTCACACCATTTCTATTCATGGGGCAGAAAATGGGGAAACTATACTACGTCCAACTTAGGTACATACAAGTAACGTAAACAAACCCTTAATGCGACCCTGTGTACTGAGAACAGTCACGTTCTGTACACGAGTATTTACTTTTTTCGTCTACCATCTGATTTAGATTTATTCTTAGAAATGATATAGTATAATATGGCAAATTAAAAAACCGTATGTATAATTAGCTACTTTTGCTGCAGTTTGTACAAGAAACTGCGCAATTCAACTGAATTTTTGTCTTCGTGTTAATACTCGCGCAACCTTGAAAGTGGCGTGTGCAGGTCGTTTGCCTGCAATATTTGCAGAGCGCAGTCCCAAAACTAACCGAATACGAGTAGAATGGGGAATTCCGGTAGATATACGATTTTAATTTTATTTTAAGATGATGGTCCAAAATGATGTCCAACATCGTTTTTTTATTGAAATTTTAACCACGTCAGAATAACGTCTTAAGTTTATATATATTTTTTTAATTAATAAATGCTTCATTTTTTCGATTTTATTAACTGACATTGGAAAAAATTAAAATTATGCTTCAGCATAAGCCAAAACTCTGCGTATTATTCGATTCCCGTCTTAAATCACATAACTCTGTCTTATTCATGCATATATATGACTTATTTATAACATTTTTTTATGACTTTGCAGATGAACACAGCTGTCCAAGTCCCCTGATAGTTTGTTGCTACGAGCGCTACCTCGGTGCCTAGGCTTTTTATAATCCAAGTCAGGTACCTGAAGTAGCGCGCGAAGCGGCCTTCAGATTACGTCGCCGTGGCTAATCGGCTAAAGAAGAATTACCACGTCAAAGGAAAAGTGGTTTTCGTATTGACACTCTTACTATGAGATTATGTAATAAAAATTCAATTTAAACGTTATCAAAACATCATTTATGTAGATTTCAACTCGGATGGGTTCTAGATAAGATCCCTGAGGAACTCATTTTGGTACTGTAAAATTATTTCGTTTTATTCTGAAAGTGTGAAAAAATTATTTTTCACACTTTTGCCATTAATAATATACAAAAATTATTTATATTGTGTAATTGAAAATGGGATAAAAATTATCTAAAAACGTTGACCTTTTTCAACTACACGTATCTGTTTTTATTTATTAAGAGAAACCTCTAAAATGTGTCTTAATTATTTTATTAAGGTCGGTTGTTACCTGTTTTATAAAATAATTAAAGATACACCGTTATTTCATGAATTAATTGCATGTGCATATTTTAATAATTATTTTGTTATAAAAAATTTTTTCTCACACGTTTTATTTTTTATTTTAGAGACTTTTTAATTGTTTAAATGTGTCAACATTCCATATTTGTGTTTAATTGTAAGAAATAACTTTTATTATTCCACAGACGCTACGTTTTTCTGTGTTACATGTCTATTGTACTTCATCAGGTGCTCTGGTATAGTTGTCTCCCGACACCTGTTGGAGTGCACTATTTGTGTGACGAAATTCAGCAAAATTTTCTTTAAGAATCCTCACAGGAGCTTTGGAATATGGAAAAAATTAACCCAAGAATTCCCAATGAATCTACAAAAGCAATCAAACTTGAAACGCCGATAGAGCATTTTTTTTTTCAAAAATATGTTAACTATAGACAACATACACGAAGGTGGAATTTTTTTAACCATAAAAGTTCCAAAAAATGACCATGGGAGTGACAAAACTGCACAAAGGATGTGAAATGAAATCACACAAGCTCCCAAGAACAAGGACATCAAAAATGTCCTACACTGCACCAACGTCTGGACTTCAATAACTACTCCTTGGGCTATATGCCCCACCAGGAATTGAATTACGAAAGTCCAGACGTGGTTTGGTGCCCGACCAAGTCGGGGCTTTAACCCAAAAACTTCGATTTTGTTATTAAAGTCAAGATGGCGTTGGACTCTCCTCGTTCGTGATATACTTGCTATAACGCGAGTAAGATTCATTTTCAGACATCCTTTAGTGATAGGATGTCGAGCTGGTCTGCTTCTTACTGATGAGGCACAATAATGCCGAAACCGGTCTAAGAATGGCAAGCCCCTTTAATGCTTTAAATAAGTTCTTAAAGCACCCATTTAGGATTTACAATTGCGTTGGTATTTTATAAGTATTGAAACATCTTTTAGTGTGAAAATAATATTGTAGGATGAAGCTAATCGATGGGAGGAAGAGTCGAGCTAAGTAAAACGAGAATGGTAGACATGATGTACAAGTCGATCAGCAAGGAGGGTAGAATTATAATACATATGTGCGACGCAGAGCGGGTGTGGCAACAACGTTCTGCGTCGGACAGATGTGTTACTAACTAGGTCGTCCTTGTCTCGCAATTTTTCAGTTTGACTATCATTATGCCATAAGTAAAATAGAAAAAATTGAGAGTAATAAAATTATTGTGTATTATTATAAATAAAATTATGTTGGAATTCATGTTTGATTAAATTATAACCTAAAAAAAGCTTAATTTCTCAAAACATAAATGATCACATAAAGTTCAAGGGGACTATAGTGATTTTTAAAAATAAGTTTTCTTAATTAAGAATGTGTTCATATATTCTTTTAAAAATGTGTTAACTAAGGAAACTAATTTGAAATTTAAATAAAATAATTTCGTCGATTCATCATATTAATTTTGCGACTAATTTTTGTATTAAAATTTGTTAAACTGACGCCTAAAAATAGATGTAGATAAAAACACCTAAATTAATTAATTCTGTTCACATAATATTTTAATTTCATATTGACAAATAATTTAGCCCAAAACCGTTTTTCAAATAATTCTGTTACCGAAATTCAGGGATTTAATTTACAAATTACCAATTGACCATATTTCACCTGAAAAAGATGAGGCATTTTTCGATATGCCGTTGGCACCACTTTCTCTCAATTTAATGTCACCTCTCAATTGTAATGTCAATTCTTTGTTATATATTTAAATATTTGAAGTATTTAAAATTTTCTGCAATGGGGCACAGAACACTTTGCCCCTGAATGTCTTAGGGACCATTTGGGAGGCATCACGACTTTTCTGGATCAGACTTTCTTAACTGAAGTCCTGTTGTGATTTTTCCTGGTATATAAATCATAATATTGTATTGGGTAAGTAGTCGAAAGACTGAGCCCATTAAAAAAGTAGAAGAAGAAGAAGAAGACTTTTCTGGATCAATAAAATCGAAAACCGTAAATATACAATAAAAGTAATGAAACATTACTCATACATTAATTATCAAACAGCCAAACTTAACAAGAATAACTTGAAAAATTTGAAATACTTCAAATATTTAAATATACATATCAAAGAATTGAGATTAACAATTCATAGGTGACATTAAATTGACAAGTAGTGCCAACAGCATAACGACAAATGCCTCATCTTTTTCAGGTGAAATATGGTCAATTATACGAGAAAAATATGAAATTAGACCTCCTCGCTCTGATGCTCTCCTGATACAAAATCCGAATTTGTTTTAAATTTACAATTACCAATTCTGCGAAAAAAATATGAAATTAAACCTCCTCGATCTTCTGCTCGCCTGATACAAAATTCGAATTTGTGTTAAAATTACAAATTATCGTTTCTACGAGAAAAATATGAAATTAAACCTTGCTCTTCTGCTCACTGATACAAAATTAGAAGCGCCATCTCCTAGTAAATAGCTAAAGTTTGATTTCTATAAAATATTTAGTAATTGACATGTAGATGGCAGCATACAATACTTCTGTTTTATTCTGACCTTTACTATCAAGAGTATTCAGCAACCGTATTCTTTGACACGGACCATTTTACTTCTGTTATACTGGGCTTCACAGTTATCTTTTTTATCCAGTATGAAGGAAACGCCGTAAAATATAACTTTTAGCCATTTTTAATCTCCGATATAAAAAATGCGAATCATTTAAACCAAATCCAACAATATTAACTGAGTAAATGATAATAATTTACTAATAAGACAATAATTGTTCTAAAATAATATGTAATATAGAAATCTGCAATTTTATGATATGAACTTAACAGGTTTATTAGAAGATGGCGCTCTCGAATATTACCCAAAGAACTAATAATCTCGCGTCAGTTATGAAAAATTGACACGTAGGAAATTATTAAAACAACGAATTAACAGTATAAAATAATTTTTTGCACAATTGGTCATTTTTGACTGTTTACCATATCTATTTTGATGACAGTAAGGACCATTTACTAATAGAGAGTTGAAGTAAACACAGTACGTAACCCTTTACGTAGAAAATACCGTACGAAATATAACGTAATAAAGTTGTATGGAATTTGAGTTGAAGTGTTCATGTACGTACGTAAAATAGATGTCAACTGTCAACCTTTAATTAATTGGTCTGTATTTTGGTTTTATGTTGTTTTATGTGAGCAGAAAGTCGAAAAGTCAAAATTAAAAAAAAATTTTAATAAAATAAGAGGTTTTATTATATCCATTAAGAAGAGTATTTGAAGTACAAAGCCACTAATGAGTTATAGAAATGAAAAACAAAATAATATATATATTGGAATTGGATTTCTTGAAATTCTACTAAAATAGAAGTTACATTTTTATGGTAAGCACGTCTTTATACATGTTCAATTAGGCTCTATTTATTTCATTTAAGGTGGAAGGTATTCTTGATGCAGCACAACTTGGGGATTCAGATTTCGAAGAAGATGAAATGGATGAGGTAATCTTGCTACATATATTCAACGATGATCCTATTGGGAATCGAGCAGAGCTTTATGGGCGATTGAGCCTCCACACAACTGGAACAATATTTGGGAAATTTAATGTTCTGTTCAGCACACACATATTTTCAAAATCCATCATGCTGATTAAATTTTAGTAAATGCACCTAGATTGATTTTTGTAAAGTTAGTATCGCAATATTAAAGTAGCATATCTTTTATCAAGCAAAAACAACTTTAATGTTTGTTTTATTACCAATATTTTGTTTGCTAGTTTCAAGATGTAAAAAGCGCCATCAACTAAATTTAGTTGAACATTTCTACACTTTGTAAATGTAATTTTATTGAGTATATTTTCTAAAAATGTAAAGATTCATTGTTTTGTAGTTTTAGAGATAAATATTCTGTAATATTGTTTTGTTATTGTTATTGTGATTAATAAATAAATATTTATATATTAAAAAATATTTTAACTTGAAAGTTTTTTATTATCTTACTGAAATATGAGAAATAACCTTTAGAAGCATAATAAGCGAATATTTATTAACTTCTATAGGAATTTCTCAACCGAATGTAATCTAATAACAGAAAAATAAAGAAATTCTTTTGAGAACTTCTAAATCACACTTAAATTCCTAAATTATATAAATCAAATGAAACAAAAACGAATATTTAGTAACTTCTTAAGTGACCCTTAATACCATGTTATTTATATATAAAATGATTAATCAACTATAGTGCCTCAACTTGTAAATAATTGTAGGTTTGTTAAAGACATAAATATTCCACAAGATCAAGAAACAATTATTATTTAGACAGCGTAAGCACTATAGTTATATAGTCAGAATATAGTCTGTTTTGTAAGGGATTAAAGCAATACAATGAATTGCCTGATTTTATTAAAAACTGCAATAATTTAATGAGCTTTAAAAGAACATGTAGGTTGTGAATATAAGTATATAACTATTTATTTTTTTTTGTAAACCTAAATGTAAAAATAATACTAGCCAAGAGCTAAATTAAAGGATTATTCATTTCGGAAGCTCATAGTGGTTTGTATTTTAATTTCTCTCTCTTTCCACTGGATTAAAACCACTTACCTAGTTGTTAAAAAAGTTTTTTTATTGACAATAAAAAAACTTTTTTAACAACTAAGTGGTTTTAATCCAGTGGAAAGAGAGAGAGAAATTAAAGGATTATTATTATTATTACTTCTATAGGAATCTCTCAACTATTATTATATTATATTATAACTGAATGTAATCTAACAAAAAAAAATAAAGAAAGTCTTTTTGAAGCTATGAATAATTTACTTTAAGTCAAAATTCAAAATTGGGACATTCGCCATTTATCGGTGTCACTCGTATAATCTTCGGTTAACGTACGTAGATTTTTACGGTATCCGTGACAGAACGCAAGGTTACGTACGTACGAAATCCTATTTTTCACGTAAACGCTATGTCCAGACAAATGCGCATGCGTAGATGTCAATTCGGCTCCTAACGTTTACGTACTTGGCACAACTTCAACCCTCTAATATCAAGAAAAACTGAACGGTAAGTAATTCACTTACCGTTCAGATTTTTTACTAGAGTTGAAGTAAACACAGTACGTAAACCTTTACGTAGAAAATAGCGTACGAAATATAACGTAATAAAGTTGTATGAAATTTGAGTTGAAGTGTTCATGTACGTACGTAAAGTAGATGTCAACTGTCAACCGTTAATTATTTATTTTTATTATTTTGTTTTTATGTTGTTTTCTGTGAGCAGACAGTCGAAACGTTAAAATTAAAAAACTTTTTAATAAAATAAGTGGTTTTACTCTCCATTAAGAAGAGTATTTAAAGTGCAAAGCCACTATATGAGTTATAGAAATGAAAAACAAAATAATTATTGGAATTGGATTCCTTGAAATTCTACTAAAATAGAAGATACATTTTTATGGTAAGCACGTCTTTATACATGTTCAATTAGGCTCTATTTATTTCATTTAAGATGGAAGGTATTCTTAATGCAGCACAACTTGGGGATTCAGATTTCGAAGAAGATGAAATGGAATCTTGCTACATATATTCAACAATGACCCTGTTGGGAATCGAGCAGAGCTTTATGGGCGATGGAGCCTCCACACAACTGGAACAATATTTGGGAAATTTAACGTTCTGTTCAGCACACACAGATTTTCAAAATCCATCGTGCTGATTAAATTTTAGTAAATGTACCTAGATTGATTTTTGTAAAGTTAGTATCGCAATATTAAAGTAGCATACCTTTTATCAAGCAAAAACAACTTTAATGTTTGTTTTATTACCAATATTTTGTTTGCATTTTTTGCTAGTTTTAAGATGTAAAAAGCGCCATCAACTAAATTTGTTAAGATTCGTTGTTTTGTAGTTTTAGAGATAAATATTCGTAATATTGTTTTGTTATTGTTATTGTGATTAATAAATAAATATTTATATAATAAAAAATGTTTTAACTTGAAAGTTTTTTATTATCTTACTGAAATATGAGAAATAACCTTTAGAAACATAATAAGGGAATATTTAGTAACTTCTATAGGAATTTCTCAACCGAATGTAATGTAATAACAGAAAAATAAAGAAATTCTTTTGAGAACTTCTAAATCACACTTAAATTCATAAATTATATAAATCAAATGAAACAAAAACGAATATTTAGTAACTTCTTGAGTGACCCTTAACACCATGTTATTTATATATAAAATGATTAATCAACTGTAGTGCATCAACTTGTAAATAATTGTAGGTTTGTTAAAGACATAAATATTCCACAATATCAAGAAACAATTTTTATTTCGACAGCCAAGAGCTAAATTAAAGGATTATTATTATTATTACTTATAGGAATTTCTCAACTGAATGTAATCTAACAAAAAAAAAATAATAGTTTATTATTACCCAATCGTGCAAAAAACGTTATAAGCATGTCGAACGGTAAGGGTTACCGATGTCCTCGCTCCTCCTCCAAACTATTGTCTTCCATCGGTAAAAAGCCCTTACCGTTCTCCAAACTTAATATACTATATTTACTACAATTAATTAATTAATTAGCAACTTCGGATTTTAAATTATACACAAAAAGTATGAAATCAACTGAAAAAAATGACAAATAGGTAGAATTATCGATTCCGGTTACAAATTGATCGACCTCTCGATTATATGTTAATATCGATTACTTTTACGAATGTCTTTGTACCATACCGTTAAAAACGACCTAAGTTAGCAAATTGCTTGCAGACGAAAAGTGACAGCTCAGATAGTGCAGATTTTTTAGTAATTCGCAGAAATAGATTGCCCAGGAACAATTACACAATTTAACTTATCAAGTGCGAAAGCATAAGGTTTGTTCCAACATAACACAAAACCAGTTTGCGTACTGTCGGGATTCTGCGCAGTCTAGATTTGGTGTTCCAACAAACTTCGGACTCAAACCTGTACAAAAATGTAGTGTTCCAACACAACCAAAACTAATCACAAACCAGTTTATGTACTGTCAAATCTGTTCCTGGGTTTGAGTAGGTACAAATTGTCAAGACTTGCGCAAAACGAGTTTGTAAAACGTCAGTTAACGTCATCCTAACCTGAAAATTTTATGATTGTATTTTTATTATGTAAACATTCATATTATTTAATAGGTACACTTGTGTAAATACATAATTATTATTTAGGATTGTAGACATCCAAATTTATAAATATTTTCATTAGTTTTTGTTATTTCCCAAATTCAAAATTTGACATTGGTTGTGACGTTATTGACAGTATAAATTTGACAAAAAAATTGTTGGAACACTTTCGAATTGAATGCCCGATCCTCGACAGGTCATCAACTAACAGTCGTTGACATGTCGTCGACAATAAGTTGTGGACAAGTTTACGTACAGTCACAAAATTGTTGTTGGAACAAACCTATAAATTTCACGCGCTGTCAGTTTTGTTACATTTTCAATGATTCTTTTATCTTATTTGAAACAGGTCGTTTTCAATGATCTGGCTCCGAAGCGAAGATCTTACATTCTCTTATTGTTATAAAATTTTAAAATTGACTCGATAAATAATTGAATTTGCGACAGAGAGTATGTAATGGTTATATTATTACGATATTAAAAACGAAGTTAATTAATTTTTGACGAGAAGTCGCGAAAATTTCTATTTTAAAACTAAACTTTGGTTGGCAACAATGCTAAAATTTTGTTCGTGTCATTTGTCATTGTCAATTTAATTGACAACTATTACTGAACAATTTCATTAGTTATAATTAGAATTTTTGGTATTAAAATGTCGAATATCGTGGATACTTTAGTAGAAATGGGTTTTACTAAAGAACGAGTGTAAGTAAAATCAATATTTGTTAACAAAATAATCATGATTTATGTCTTTATCTTTTACTTTCAGAGAATTTGCCATAAAAGAAAGCAATAGTAAAGATGTGCAAGTTGTCATGGATTGGTTGCTTTCTCATGAAGCTACTGATATAGAATTACCAACGTCTGATAACGTAACGATACAGAATGAGGAAAATCCCGAAAGTAGTAACGAAAATGGTGCTGCAGCCCAAGACGATACATTGGCTGATCCCGATGCACCGGCTCCCGTTGCCAAGTCAATACGATGTGATGATTGTGGAAAACTGTTCAAAACTAACGAAGAAGTGGAATTTCACGCTTCGAAATCAGGTCAGAATATAAACTAGACATTTTATTTTTAAAACCCTTAGATACTTAATGTACGAATTTGAATAATTTAAGGGAATCCCCGGCATCTATTGAAATATGTGAATATTTTGCTGGGAAATCCCTCTGATGTGTCTGTTTTGATTATATCCCAGGTGCACCAAACTGAAATTACTTCGTGACTGATGATAATTTTAAAATAATTTCCAACTATACTTTTTTTTAAAAAATATTTAATTTCATAAAATAAAGGAGGGGGCACGTTTTAAATGTAAAATACCCTTCGGTCAGAATTGGACGAAATTTTGATATGTGATAGATCTTGACCAATCGATCAAATATGTTCGTTGCGACAAAGCTCTAAGTTTAACAGTTTTTAATTTTAACATGGGCCTTTCAATTGACTTATCAGAAAATGAAATAGAAAGAATAACAACGTTAAATAAATTAAACACTCTGTACATTAGACGAATATTGGATCTAACTTATAATAATAATTTTAATGGAAATATATATGCGTCAGCTTCCTTTCACCAAAATTTCAAAGCAATACCACCGTACATTTTTTTTCAAAAGCACATATATGGACTCATCCTGTATATCAGTTGTATGTACAAAAATTATGAAAGCAAGAGAGTAGTAGTTAGATCTACGAAAAATAAAAAGGTTTCACTTATTTTTGTGCTAATATTGACAAAAACACACATTTTATTATATTTTAAAAATATGAAGTAGTGATTTTGGACGCCCTGTAAATCAAAAACTGTTAAACTTAGAGCTTTGGCGCAACGAACATATTTGATTGATAGGTCAAGATCTATCACATATCAAAATTTCGTTCAATTCTGACAGAAGGGTATTTTACATTTAAAACGTGCCCCCTCCTTTATAAAATAAAAAAAAATATTTTTTTATTTAAGGAAATCATACATGCATATGTACTTGTAAAAATAAGCTTTCAAGAAACATAACCAAATCTAATAATACACGGGGTTGTAGACAAATATTAGTCTTAGTACCCTTATGTTACTTACATAAAAAATGATTTTCAGGTCATGAAAATTTTTCTGAATCAACTGAAGAAAAAAGGGCTCTCACAGATGAAGAGAAAAAAGAACAACTTGCAAAAATTGAAGCCAAATTAAAGCAGAGAAGGTTGGAAAGGGAATCAAAAGAAAAAGAAGAAGCTTTGTTAAGGGAAAAAAATAGAATTAAATCAGGAAAAGAGTTGCTAGAAGTTAAAAGAAAACATGAGGAATTAGAAATGAAAAAGATTATTGAACAAAGGAAAAGGGAAAAAGAAGAAGAAAAATTAGCTAGACAAAGGATTCGAGATCAAATTGAACAGGATAAATTAGCCCGCAAAGAAAAATTTGGAATTCCTACTGATGAATCTACTGCGATTGCTCCTGCTCCATCTTCAACACCAATAGTAGCTCCTGTAGCTGCACCATCTAAACCAGTAATCAATTACTCAGAGGTAAAATTGCAAATTCGTCTACCAGATGGTAGTGGTTTGACTCAAACTTTTGGAGCCAAAGAACCACTTTCAGCAGTTAGATTGTTTATAGAAATGAAGAGAAAAAGTAGCGATGGACCTTTTAGTCTGATGACCAATTTCCCAAAAAAGATATTTGATTTGGACGATTACGATAAACCCTTGGATTCACTAGGTAGGTAATTTTTATATAATTTTCACTGTTTGTTGATGGTTTTAATTTGGAATATCTGTGTATATATTATGATTTTTTTTCAGGATTGGCTCCATCTGCAGTGCTTATTGTAAAAAAGAACTAATGCAATTTTCAACAATATTGAAACATTGTTTTAGTTTAAATAAGAGTGTGCTGGAATTTTATTAAATATTTTTATAATTATCGAAAAATCCAATAAACTTATTTGTTACATTAAAGCATCTTTCTGTTTTAAATAAAATGATTTTTCTGTAAGTCAGACAAACATACAAACAATTTTTGACGCCCACAAATTCTTTTCGGGTTGGCCCGCGTCTTCCATCGGCAAAACTAACGTAACCCCCCATTTTCGAGGATGTTAAACAAGACGGCGAGGGTTAAAATTCTTTTAGAGTTGACCCCATTCCAAAAACTACCCGCGAAAAGGTTAAAAATTTGTTTTTCGCTATAAACGAGAAAACCCGCTGCATCTTCCGTTTTTGTCGATGTTGGGTCTCCCCCCGAGTCGACTCCACCGCCCCAACGGCCAAAAAAAATTCCCTTTTTGGGGGGTGGTTTGTCTATGTATTTAAATGTTATATTAATGTCGTTGGTGATAGTTATTATACTAAACTTAAACCAAAAATCCCAAATTAATTCGGTTTACAAAATTAACAGTGCAGATGGCGAGACTCCAAAACAAATCGAGCCATCATCATGCATTCTACTTAATAAACTCGATAATTTTTGAGATGTGACAACATTGTTAAATCAGGACGTAATGGCACATGCGCTCATATATTTCAAGGTGGGGGATCCACACCACAGACTGACCTCGGTGATTGGTGATCCACACGTTCATAATTGTATTTTTTAGTATTAGTAAGTTCCTATGTTATGTTAAATAATAAATTATTGTACCGATCGTAATTATATAGTATTATTCATTTTAGGAGTAGCAAACTGTGGGTTTTTTTTTTTGAAAAGTGAGAGAATTTATTGGAAATGGGTATGTGCCACTTTCTTCTATACTTGTCAAGTGACTACAAAGACGTCAACACTTGACTTATCTGAACCCGATAGTGATATGTAAACAAATATTTGTACTAAAAACTTCAAGTAGCTAAATTCACACAATTAAAATTTTAATATCAAATTAATTAATATTATCCGCAAATGTGCTATCATCAATCAGTAAAACTGATAAATAAGGCTTAGAAGTGAGTTTTGACAACTTTACAAAGCAACGAATTCCAAATTTAATTAATATTATATTCAAATACATTCATACAGTTATAAAATTGAAATATTAGCAAACAAAAAATGTTTATGTGGGTGAACTTACTTACCATAATGCAAAATATCCAGAGGTAAAGCTGATGAAGTACAAAGATTTATCTATTTACTAATCTTTTATTAAATTGTAAACCAAATCAGAAATTTTACAAATTTATACAATTCTAAAATCGATCTATGGTCTTCGGAAGACTGTAATAATTTATCTATATAATCCATTTGATAAGAAATACTGCTAGCTGGAAGAGTATCTAAATACATGACGGGCCTTTTTGAACTACAATTGGTAATAACAGTGGTCTTATTACTATTTATAGGATTCGATTGATCACAATCGATTATTTCTAATGATTTATTAAAACAAATTCTTATTTCACTGATCATAGATTCCTTAGTGTGTTGATCGACAACACATTCAATGATAGGATCGCATTTTGTTACAGATTTAATTGCTTCAGCTATTTTTTCTACTGTATATCCGGTGTTTCCTGCAATTATTTTACCTTGTGTTAACATCTGTGAAATATTTTGCACCTTGTTCCACTCCAAAGCTAAAATAAATAAAGGTTTACAAGAATTTATGTAAATCAGAAAGAGTAGAGGTCCCAGGACTGTGTCTTGTGGAACATGTCATTAATCTTTGTGAGGACTTTTAAAACAGACCAGAATTTTAAGTTATATCTAAAGCAGAAGAATATAAATCTATTAACTTTGATTACAGAATTTATAGATTGAAATTGGGTTCAAAAAATTATCAAAGAATTTTTATTTACCTTTCAAAAAGAAATTAGGAATACTGTCTAGCTGAGGAAGAGTAACAGAACATGTTCCATGTTTATCCCATTCATGTTTCCAAAACGAATAGGGTTTTGTGTTGGCCTCTACATTAGTCCATTGAGTATTAAGTTCATCCAAAAATGGTTCTAGTTGATCAGGATCAAAATGTACGGCAGAAGGACAAAATAAAGGGCCTTCTTTACCCCATTTTGTTGGCCAAATGCCATGTACTATCCATTGTAATTTGTCTGGTGGAAACGAACAAGTATTGTTGGGATTTTTTTCCTCCCATTGGGTACAAGAAGTTATAGGCCATCGTTGTGAAAACATTAAATAGTCCCAATCATGGTATGGAGTCGGTGTGGGACTATCTACTTGTGGCAATTTAAATGACCTATACAATGAGAGAGGAGAGAATAAATATAAAACTGTATGTGCATTTTATATATTTATTAAATATATTTGTAATTTTTATAAGTAGTCTTAGAGTAAGCTTGTTTTGAAATTTTCTCAAAGCAAGTACAATTTTTTTATTTATCTAGTATTAGCCTTCTGTGAAATTTGTATATAGTTATGTAAAATATTTTTATTCGATAAAGTTGCACTATTATATTATAATTATTGTTTTATTAAGTAGAAAAATATAAAATCTTATCTTATATAACTAGTTATACTTCTCTATAAATAAAGTTTAATTGTTTGTATTAAAACTATTTTTATATATTATTAAATTAAAACTTTAACATTTTTAAACAGGTGAATGTCAGTAATAATAAAATGTTATCAAAATTATTTATTTATGTGATACCTAATCTGGATTCACATTAACATGACCTTATTCATAGTTCTCATGGTCACTTTACTACACTTTGTTATGCATAAATGTGATTGTGAACTTTTATCTTAAATTTCAAAGCATACACATGCTTGTAAAATTGGTAATACATTTCCGTAAACAAATTATTACTATTTAATTAAGAAGTATACTATGACATTACAAAATAAATTCCAATTATTTAGTAATTTTTGTTGTATTTATGGTAAAATATACAATAAAATGAAAATAACTAAAGACTGATAAGAATAGAAGATAGAAACTGTATATTCGCAGTTACTATTTCAGTGATTTATAATAAAAAGTTTACTATAAAAGCGATTTTTTAAAAGAGAACACAAGTTTCCGAAATATTTATATAAAAGGATACATTCTTACCTCGCGATGAGACAAATTGTTGATAAATAAATAAAAATTAAGATGTTTGAACTGGTCATATTGGCAAAATATTAATAAAAATTATTTTAATCAAAACTATGATGGTACTTTACTCAAATCATCACTTTTACACGTTTTAAATTTGTTTAACAAAATAATATTCTAACTCGTAACAATAAAAATAGATATTGCATAAAAACCAGCTGTTTGATTCATTAAAATCATTAAAGGATGAAAACCGAAAAAAGAAGGGGAGAATGAATGTTAAAAAAGGTTGGTCAACATGATTCTAGTCGTTTTTTCGTGAAGATTAATTTTTGAATGTTGATTGACATTTGTAAAATTGTGAAGTTACGAAAAAATGAATTGAATACAAAAATCATGTAATTTCGTTTCTCAAAGATTTCGTCAAGAATGATTAAAATTCGATACATGCCGCATAGATATAGGAATATATAAATGTTTACAACCCTATGTGGTCTCATTGGCGGGTCCAGGGGGGCTGCAGCCCCCCTTTTGGCAGCTTTCACACTAGGCCACTACATCGCTTTCAATGTAAATTCATCCCTACTCCATGTCGTGTCGTTACCGTGCTGCCAAGTGTGAAAGCTGCCTTTAGGTCGAGTTTTTTTAATTTAAAGAAAGATTACAAGAAGCCTTCGAAGGTTGAAGGACTGGATGAGAACCATGACCTTGAAAATCGGCTGGATCCTCCGATTCCTCCCATGTGTGGTCTTAACATCAATGGCGTAAGTACCTATATATATTTTTAAATTAAAACTTAATTTTGAATTTGCCATTAATGTTTTATATTTTTGCACACCCTGTAGATTTATCCAAACATTCGGTGAATAGTGAAGCCATTTTAAAACTTACCATAATCCAATAGTGGGTAAAAAACTTTCATCCTTTCTATTCTTCCGCTAACTTCAAAAGTATGTTATTTTTCTAAAAGTCACTCCGAGATTACACTTTTCTTTAAAATACCCGATACAATTAGGATTAAAAATTTGCCGTTTCTGCACAATATTGTTTCAGTATGAGTGGATCCCATAGTTTTCGGATTTCGGTGTTGGAGTTTGAGCGAGAATCTAGCAATGTTGTCACGTTTCAAATATTTTATAATAATTTGTGGAATGAGTTTGAGTCGTTATAGAATAGGGTTTTTGTTGTTAGCTAATGCCAACAAAAAAATTTCGTCCTTTTTTCTATACTAATTTTTGTAAGGTCACAAAATTAAGGTAATTGAAATGGCAGCTCATTTATTTTTTTAAATAGGTTTCAATTGTGAAAATAAAATAGATTACAAAACAAAATTTTATTTCATCACATAAGTATTTCGTAAATCAATATTTTAAACAATTACAGAGGTTAAAATAAAAAACCTACAACTTGGAATAGTAACTTTCATGAACCACCAAATTTGGTTCTAGTTCACTAATTCTAGAATAACCTGAAAACATAAATAAATCATTAGTTGCATGTACATTCAAGTAAAATTGTTTTTATTGTATTAACCAATATTATTTAATTATATTTACCTGCGATTGCCATTGCAGTCGACAACTCAGTTTTAAGGATATTAAGAATTTTTTCAACTCCCTCTTGACCGCTATGGGCCAGTCCCCATAAAGCTGATCGGCCGATGAAGACCATTTTGGCTCCCAAAGTTACAGCTTTCAAGACATCTATACCATCAGTTATACCGCCATCGAGGTATACTTCAACTTTATCGCCTACAGCTTTTACTATTTCTGGTAACACTTCAATCTATAAATATATAAATAAGACAAGGTTTAAAATTCAAATTCAATTACTGAATTTGATCATCAAAAAATATTTTTATTATTGAGATAAAGATAAATCAGTAGAGTTGGCAACTCTGTTTACGTCATCTAGTCATCTAGTCGGACCAATAGATGGCTGCTGGTTCGTATACGCGGGCAGAAAGAGAGGGACAATGGAAAACTTCTAAGTTACGGATAAACAATGCCGTAGCCAATCACCGCATGTGCATAAAAGAAATCCTTTCTCTCTCTTTCTGTACACATAAAGATCTTTTGGTTCTCTCCCCCACTCTATCTAGTATATTTCTATCATTTATCTATGAATGAAATGTGTCTGCGGCGCCATCTGTAAACTAAATGTCAAACCTACTGTTAAAGTTAAGAGTATTCTTTCAATATTACAGAACGAAACAGATCTAGGTTTCTTTAATAACGAAGCCTTGGTTTACCATTACTCCTTGAAGATGGCTCAGGCGTCTAATATGAAAAACACTCCAGCAGTAGTAAAGTAGAAATAATTATTATAATTATTAATTTAGAATAAAGGGAAACTAAATTTTCAAGAAAAAGTTTTGATATGACTTCAGAAAGTCGAAATTTACGATTGGAAAATATTTGTGGAAAAGTGGGGCAAATAGTGAGAGAAAATGCGAAGAAATGTGAAAATGTCTGGAAAATTCCGTTAAATTTTAAAATCGATTCCAAAATAGTTTTTATAGGAAATTTGTGAATTTGAAAAATACAAATTTTCCTTCCAATTTTATTTTACAAAAAAAAGGGGAAAAGGTGAAGAAAAGTTGGTAAAATGAAAAAATTCTAAACTTGGATGAAAATACATAAGAAATTGTAAATTTGGAAAATACAATAGTATGAATAAATAATTTTTTACTAGAAAAATGAAAATTCCAGGGCGCTTAAAGAAACAGTGGATTTTTTCGTACCAGTAGGCTACTAATCCAAAAAATATTTTTCGTAGTTTGCGTTACAAATAAAATAATGCAGAATTATTAAATTTTGCCATATCCATTTTCCTTACCGATGCGGCTGTACCATCAATCTGCCTTGCACCGTGATTCGAAACTTGTATAGCAGAAGCCCCTGCTTCTACTCCCATTATAGCATCTTCGGCTGTTAAGATACCTTTAAGGACAATGGGAAGAGTCGTAATGGTTTTCAACCATTTTACATCATCCCAATTGAGCGTAGCATCGAAGAGGTTGGTGATATAGTTGTTCAGCCCTGATCCTTGTTTGCTTTCTCTTATTCCCGTTGCTTTGTGACCTTGAAAGTTGGCTAATCTAAAAAAAATAAAGTAGCTATATCTTTCTGCAATTCTTTCTTCAAATCGAACATCTTTACTTTCATCTTGGAAAAAAATTGGAAGCTAAAACACTTGATACGGCTTTCCAGATCGATCTGGAAAGCCGAATCGTCAATAAAAAAACTTTTTTAACAACTAAGTGGTTTTAATCCAGTGGAAAGAGAGAGAGAAATTAAATAATTGTTATAAACAAATGCATTGTTTATAATGTTTTTGAAAACTTTTTCTTTGGAATTTCATCCTTGATGAAAATAATGATTTAAAAAAATAATCGTTCCTTAAAAAATTTTTTTTATTAACAAAAATCGCACTTGTTAATTAACAATTTTTTTTTGTTACTAAATATTAATATTAAGGAACCATTTTTTTTTAAATCATTATTTATTATGTTCTTTCGTATTATAAAAAAAACTAAATTTTTTTATTAACTTTTCATTTGTTTATTAAAAAAACAATTTGTTATAAACAAATGCAATTTTACGCAATATTTTTTTTTAAATACTAAAAAATATTACAAAAACAACCATATATATTTTTTTATTGAAAAATTTTTTTTATTATTTTTTATTTAACTTTTAAAAATATTGTACTTTTGCGCTTGTAGTTTTCTTTCTGTTTTTTCTCATTGTTATTAAAATAACTTACTTATAAACTATTAAAGATTCGTTATTAATTATTAAACAAATTGAGCTCTGAAACGAACCTCTAACTCAATTGTTTATTAACTTTTTTTATTGTTATTTATTAAATTCACCCGAATTTTACTTTTTTTTTACTTTTCAATTCAAATATCTTATAAACTAACTAAAATATCATAAGAACATTTCAAGACTTTTTTGTTCTTCGTTAATAAATAAACAAATTGAGCTTGGAAACCAAGCTCTAACTTTATTATTTAAAAAATTATGAATAATAATATCTAAAAAATCTTTTTTTCTATGTTATTTTCTTATTCTACGCTTGATTACCTCCTATTCAAGTAAGAGGTTCGTTTCAGAGCTCAATTTGTTTAATAATCAATAACAAACAAAAAAGTCTTGAAGTGTTTTTGTCGTATCTTTAATAGCTTATAAGTTATTTTAATAACAATGAGTAAAAACAGAAAGAAAACTACAAGTGCAAAAGTACAATATTTTTAAAAGTTAAATAAAAAATAATAAAAAAATTTTTTCAATAAAAATATATATATGGTTGTTTTTGTAATATTTTTTAGTATTTAAAAAAAAGATTGCATTTGTTTATAACAAATTGTTTTTTTAATAAACAAATGAAAAGTTAATAAAAAAATTAATTTTTTTTTATAATACGAAAGAACATAATAAATAATGATTTAAAAAAAATGGTTCCTTAATATTAATATTTAGTAACAAAAAAAATTGTTAATTAACAAGTGCGATTTTTGTTAATAAAAAAAATTTTTTAAGGAACGATTTTTTTTTAAATCATTATTTTCATCAAGGATGAAATTCCAAAGAAAAAGTTTTCAAAAATATTATAAACAATGCACTTGTTTATAACAATTATTTAAATAATGTTAGTTAAAAATAAAAAAAAATTATTGTTATATGGCTTTTATCAATAAGAAAACAAAATATTAACAATGATTGGAAAAAAAATCTTCCTATTGGCTTTATTTACATAAATAATTTTTTAATGCCTTTGATTGTTAATAAAAAAACGAAAAATCAAAATTTTTGAATTTTTCCAACGGGGATCTTTTCTAAACTCTTTTAAGATTAGCTCAAAAAAATCAAAAAAAATTCTAAATTTCTTGTTTTGAAATAATCAGCGTTTTTATGTTAACATTAAAATGGCGAAAATTAACTAATTAACAAAAGCATAACTAATAAAAAAATTGTGATAAAAATTTTTTGTTGACGGATTATTGTTTATTGATTTTTTTTTATTCCTTAATATTAATATTTAATCAGTTAAAATAATTTTTTTAGTTCACGTGTCAGATTGGGGCGCTGCACGCGGCAGCCGTTATTTTCGCCGCTTAATTAAAATTATAAGGGTTGTTGGTACAGTTCCGGGAGGAAATTTCCTGCTCTTTAAGGATCTTTTTTCAAATTTCGATTATCTCAAATAGTTTTTGAAATATTTCAAAAAAACCAAACCCTTATTTTTTATTTTACTTAATTGTTTATAACTTTTGCATTTTTTTTCAGTCCCTTTTGGAATTTTGATAGAACGTTCTAGATGCCATTCCGAATCGAATGAGCCCAAAATCATAATTTTCGGTGGTGGCGATCAGGTTACGAGGGAAATGGCACTTGTGAACCAGACTAAATATGCTCGGTACTTACTTGAGATGAGGCGGTAAACTAAATTTATTTTTCAAATCTGCCAAACGTAGCCCGAATACAGGAGCATCCACAGTCAGAACCAAAGCTTTAAATCCTGCTTTTTCGGCTCTCATAACCAAATCTCGAGTCACATTTCTAAAAACAAAATATCTGAAATAATTATTTTAACTTAAACAGATTACACAAAATAAAAACATTACTCAACGTTTCCTACCTGTCCTTATAAATATACAGCTGGTACCATTTGATCGCGTGAGGTGCAGCCTGAGCTACTTCTTCTATACTGCTTGTAGATAGAGTACTCAAAGTAAAGATCGTTCCTAAGGCCTGAGCAGCTACGTAAATGTAAAACAAATTAAACGTTTATTCTAATTTAATTTTTTTTATTTACCTCGGACATTGGCACATTCTCCTTGAGGATGAGCCATTCTTTGCATGGCAGTTGGTGCGATTCCTATGGGCATGGAGATTTTGTGTCCCAAGATGACAGTGGACATGTCTCTGTTTTCTACGTTTCGCAAGAATCTTGGTCTTAATTTAAATCTAAGAGAATTAACAGTAAAGACGTAGATATCATTTTAGAATGCTTATTTTCTTCGTTGAAACCTTGACTTTGAGATGGTATGAAAAAATATATTGTTCTTATGGAAAAATATGGAAAAATTAGGCTTTTTTTAATTTAAATTCGAAAAAAACGGTTTTTAGCATTTTTCTCGATCATTTTGAGCTTATGTTGAAAAATGCTCAATACGAAATTTTTACATTTTTGAATTATCTACAACTTTTTTCGATAGGATGTATATTTCAGCCACAAATCATAAAAAACCAATATCCAACCCTCAAAACGTATATTCTTTGACCCTGGTCTATAATACAGTCCAATGTTTTTGAAATTTGCTCAACAACAAGGGTTTTTGTGCTATAACCTTGACATTGAAAATTCTGTAATTTTAATCTTCTACAAATAAGCTGTATAATGGCATTGTATATAGATTATATAGTAGTATCGAGCTCTAGTTAAGGGCGCGGTCTTCCTGTGTATAAAATCCTATGCTGCAGACCAAAAGTTAAATCGACTGATTTCCGAATGTAATGGGATTTAAAATATAATTTTCAGACAAATTAAAGATAAAGGTCTAACTTAGGTAGTCTTACTATTTTAAATCGATAAATTTATTATTTTCTATGAAAACGACAGCTTTAAAATCATCCAATTTTTTTAACCTTAAAAGTGGCATTTAACAATCTATATATCCTCGATTCTGAAAAAATAAGAAAAATAAACATTAACTTGACCTAAGTTAGACCTTTATCTACAATGTGGTTTAATCAGAATACATCAAAATACTTTAATTTATGAAATCAGTCGATTTGAAATTTTGAAGTCATTTCAAATTAATTTGAAAGTTTGGTCAAACAATGGCGTCTAAAAATTCTTTACCCATAGGTATTCAGTATATATATTTATAATTATATATAGATCATATAGGTTTTAACACTGTAAGAAAGATGGTGCCCGAAGCAAATCAAATTTGCAATGGATGCCAACCCATCAGCTGAGATATTTAGCGGGGTGATACCATAATTAGCCCAGTTGTGAGAGACTTTGACCTCTCATAAAATGTGATATCGCTTTAAAAGGTGTAGAAAACGATAAAAAAATCTTTGCGGCTCTAAAGTGTATGCTAAAATCGAAAAACTAATAGCACAACCACGTGAAACAGCAAAAAATTTTACTATTATTTATATTTTAGATAACATTTGTTCACTTTAAATTTTATTTTAATGTAATATACTTAAATGTTTCTTTTCAAATTATATTGCTAATTTTATATTTTGTTTGTTAACTGATTCATTTTATTCATTGAATTGTTTTCATTATTCTACAATAAATTATTGATATTTTGTAAACTATAAACGTCACTTATAGCAAATTTTATCTCAAACTATAAAAATGCAATTTTTGGTTTTACTGTACAACTCAAGAAAATCAATAAACTCTGTAGATTTTTTTATCTCTAATTTTTTCCAAAAATTCAATTTTTTTCCCATTTCATCGTATTCCTATCTGTTATGGTTTAGAATATTCTAAGTACGCCGAATATAATAATATATCATGAATTTAAATTTTCGCAGGAACTCACAGCTGTTGTTGATAACGTTCATTTGGCAACGTCGAATCAGTGGTTAGGCAACGTTTTGTCTGAAAGTTGACGAGATTTTAGAGTATTTATAGATATATTTTTTATTACTCGAGGACGAGATGCTTTTTGCGCATGTCGTTTAACTGTCATAACGCGGGAATTTTTAAAAAGAATAGAATAAAAATATAGAAAGTATTTTAGAAAAGAATTAGGGAATATTATAAAGTAGAAGATAAGAATATATTCAAAATAACTGATATGTTGTATGACTTTCATAATAAATTAATTTTTACTTTTTAATAGTTAGTATGTGTCGGAATCATGATTTTTCTTTTTTAATCAGTTATAATAACTATTAAATTGTCAATGTGTCAAATTATTACTTTCCATGGAACTCTAATTTATCAAATTAAAAAAAATGTAATAATTTTGTGCATAGGCATAGAAATGTAAATTTTCACTTCTGTTTTGTTTTCAAACATCAACTTCCTGTTGTCAAATTGGTTAAAAAAAAGTTCTGATTTTGGTAGATGTCGATCAATATGTAATCTTTCATATTTTATATTCAAATTCATTAATCTGAAAATTATAGAGATATATTTATTTTCAAATTGTTTGGGACTTCTAAATATCTTTGAAATGTTCACCTAAATCGTAATTCATCGTTCGCGCGGTTAATTTTTCTTTCGTTTCTCACGCTTCATAACGAAGAACAAAATCACTTTATACGGGGTAATTCATTGAGAAATGCGCATACAGAAAGGGTAGATGGAGAACACCGAGGTGCTTCTAAATAACCTATGGGTCTATCGTTCTTTATAACCAAGATACAGGCTGATTTATTAATTTTCCCCATTTTTTCAATAAATCATAACTTATGAACGACCCTATACGTTTTTGTAATATTTGGTTCGTATGTTCTTTGTCTACAGTGGTGTCGATTAACATATTCCAAGTCCGGCCTTAAAAAGTTAATGAGTAGGTTTCGAATCGAAACAATACCCAGTATATTAATATTTTAAAATTTTATTTGGAAAGAGCAGAAAAAAATAAGTAAGACTAAATATATTTGGTGCTTCCGCTTACAACTTTTTTACTTATTAACTTGACTTAAACCTAGATGTTTCGATAATGAGGTGGCACAAAAATAAAAAAAAAATTCTTCCCCAAGCTTCCCCTAGCTTTAATCCATAAAATCATCAACTATTTCTTATTCTCCTAATTTCTGGATCCCAACCTTATTGAAAAATCAAGAAAAAATATTATAAAGTATATATTTATAAATTTATTTTAAAATTATTCATTTATCTGTTTAAGAATTTATTAATAAACAAATTCATTGATAAAACATATAATTTTTGTTTTCTTCTGTGTTTTTAGTACAATGCTTTTTGTGATCATTGTAGGCCCTTTCACTATTTATTTTTTATTATCCGATCGCAGGATTATAGCGATTACTTAAACTATAATCGCGATATGCCGGTACGTTAGAAGTTTTTTTGGTAGCAACAAAGGCGCCGCTTTAAAGCTGTTAAATTGGGGCAACTTTATGTATTGCATTTGCCTTAGCGACCCGAGTTAAATAACGCCGGCGCCGTCCGATTGTTCGCGAAATCTTTTTCGACATAACCTATTACCGTGATTTAATTGGAGATTTGGCATTTTTTAATTTTTTACAGTTTGTACTTTAATTCTTGGTTTTTATAGTTAAGCATTTTGATAAAACTAAAAATACAAATAGAATTGCTATAATTTTGAAATTAAAATTTCTTCAAAACACAAAAATATAAGTAGATCATAAAACGCACTTTTTATTATATAAAATCAAGGATCTCGGGTTTAAATAGTCTTCAAGAAAAGTTCGGTGAAAAAAAATTGCTAAAGCGGCTTACTCCTTTGATGCAATTGTCTAGGAGTCTAGGGCCACCGTGAGCTGAACCAAAGTTCAAACGATGCCTGCCCGCCTTGACTTAAAAAAGCGATTCTTTGATCTACAAAGAAGCGCCGACGCAACTTGACACGTGTCGATTCTGGAATAGTTGTCATAGCTATATACTAACTTTGAAATGAGCAATAACATCACTCTGTAAACATTTGAAAGGGGCATTTTATTTCGAAAATTTAATACCAATTATACCCTAGTAAAAAATTGTTTCCTACTTGTAAATATCTTTGACATGTTTACCTAAATCGTAATTCATCGTAATAAATAAATAAATAAATCGTTTGCGTGGTAAATTTTTAAAAGTGTCTGATGCAGTCTCGAGCGGCATCTATTGACGTTCTATATGAAGTTATCAATTTCTAATGCTGTACAGATACTCCCTCTGTATCCTCTTTCACATGGCCTTTACCAAGTAGTTCCTTCAGCTATTAAAGTTGTTTGTAATATTGCAGTTACGTATTTAATAATAAACATCTGTTGAACAGATATTTCATTTTCAAAATTCAGTCAGGATTTTCTACAAAACTGTGTGATTAGTCATCTTTATTTACTAATAAGGATAAAATTTATATGATGTGCTATATCAATTCTGTTTAGAATTCTGAGCATCATATTGAAATATGGAAGAATATAAATTTTTATTTTAAAAATAGTGATTATTTATATAAATTAGAAATTATTTTTTTTTAAATCAAGTTTAAAATACACTTTATACTGTACATGGGCAGCATATGCTTAAGTTTACAGTTTCGAAACAAAATCGAAAATTTGGTTTTTGCGTTATCTAATATCTCGAAAAATAAAAAAAAAAATCGAGAAACCAATAGCACCACGTGTGAAACAGTCGAAAATTTTACTTACATTTATATTATAAGTTATTTAAAACAAATTTATTACTATAAAAAATTATTAAATATAAGAAAAAGCGTATTCTAAAAATACAAAAATACAAATATTCGGAAAAAACTAAAGTATCTTTGCCTAAAATCTAAGTTTTTAATTTTTTTCTCATAGAAAATTTGACCGGAAGTTATAATTTCTAAAATTCTCACTTCGCAACACTTAAAAGTGTGTTTTTAAAATTTTACTAGTATAATATGAAATGTGCAGTTTCGAAAACTTATTGTTCACTCATAAAGTTAAAAAATTGATAATTTGTTAGTGAACTTTTTCGATTGAAAATTAGGCTTTTTTAATTTAAATCCGTATAAAATCGAAAAATAAATATTTTGCATTGAAAAAATTACAGCTTATTTAAAACACAAAGAAGAATGTTTTCACAAAGTTTCATGAAAAAAATTATTTTTGGGGGAGATAAAAATTAAAAACTAAAAAAGCAGTTTTTAACGATTTTCTCAATAATTTTGAAGTTATGTTGAAAAATGATTAATACAAAAGTTTTACATTTTTTAATTATCTACAAATGTTACATTAAACTTTTTTCGATAGGATGCATGTTTCAGCCACAAATCGTAAAAACCAATATCCAACCCTCAAGTTGTATATTTAGCTACCCCCACTCCCTTCCAGAACTTTTAATTTGTCCAATTTATTTTTTTTAATTTACTTATAATTTTCCCTACATTTTCCGACCATCCATATACTGCTAAGAATTTTTTTATGAATTCGGGTATTTAAAATCGGTTTGGACTTGGTCTACAAACATCATTCAAAACCAACGAAAACTTATTGATTAGTTTTTATTATTGGCAGGGCATCAGAATCTGGTGACCTTCAATTAGCAATGCAAATCTATTCAAAACTATTTATTAACCCCTATAAACTGGAAAATTCCACTGAAACTCAGGTTGTCTTGGTGCGTCTCGAGTTCTTGATGACAACGTTGCCAAACTTTGGTGGATTACTCACAACTTTAAAATATCAATAGCAAGACATTTTTTTTTAATATAATAAACTAATATCTGTCTAACCAGCATCAGATAAAAAAGATTAAAGTTGTTTAGTATCAAACAACAACATATAATAATTTATTCATTTTACCAGAAAATAAAATACTAATAAATACAAAATTAATTATTTTATACTTTTAAAATTAACTAAAACAATCGTATAATATCCATATTATAAACAAAATAATGCAAAAAATATACTTTAAGAAAAAAATATTTCGATTTAACATTGACTCTCTAGTCTTAGTCCTTTTTATTCCAAATTTTAGTGTTAAAAGTTAAACGGGTTTAATAAATTAACAGATTAGAATTTTTCATAATTACCAATATCGATAGTATAGACCTTTTGATTACAATTCACAATTGCCCTTTGCTCACAAAATTACTTACAGACTAGTAAAATACTCACAAATTGGCAACCCTGGTTTCTCGGGAGATAATTAAATATTTTAGGCCTTCAATTTCATACGTCTCCCAATTCCCTTTCGTTTTAACTAAATAACACATTAACAAAAGACAAGCAGAAATGAAAAAGAAGATTTCAAATTATAATTTCACTCAAGCAACGACATGACCTAAAGACATGACTTGTGTCCACTTGGAGTGCTGCCATCTCCATTGCGTTCACATAATCCTACTGATAAAAGTCCGTAAGGCGATACTACTATATAATCTATATACAATGATAATGGATATTGTCATTGATAATTACACACTGAAGAATCATTGTCACCATAAAAAAATGGATTGTTGAATCCACCATCAGCACTGACAAAATATTTACTTACTTATTAAAAGATTTTCTGTTGGCTCTTAAAGTTTCTTGCTTACCAGCACCACTTCCATAATAATCCAAGACGGTCTTTGGCAAAGTTTTATAAGCATATTCTTCGAAATCTAAAACGCTCACTAACTCTGACATGTTAAATTACTTTCTGAACTCTTTGTATATGTTTCTAAATCGACTGCTTAGTGCTTACTTTCTTGAGTTAAGAATACATTAAATTTGTATTATTTTTAAATTATTTGAACTGGTCATAAGTCGAATGATAAGATAAGAAGGTTGTTTGGAATTATATTTAGTTGGTAAGATGTATATAGAAAGAGGCTCTGCAAAAAAATTACAGTTTTTGTTTAAAAAGGAATATTGAATGTTTGAATAGATACTTTTATTTACTTACTGCTTTTTTTTTAAAATGTATATCAGTATCGCAACTGAGGGAGTTAGAGGCTCAATTATCCACTAACCCAACGCTAGGGTGTCATTTTGTTTTGTCATGGAGTGGAAAAATTGGCTATTTAAGCTGCTGAAAGTCTTTTGTAAATTTAGGATTTGTCAATATGAAGATGAAAAATATTTAAATTGTGTGTACAATGTCTGATCAATATAAAATTCTTCATCGAATTGCCTAAGAGGTTAAGGTTTTTGGGATAATGCTTAAAAGAGAAGACCATGAACATGTTCCAGCCAAGGGACGATGAAAATGGGTTTACAGAAAATGTTATGTTTTCACGCCAACAAAAGAATCTGAATTAATTTCAAATTTAGAATACTCATCTCTCATTATTATGAACAATCCTAATCATTCTAGGTTGAAAGAACTGTTTGGGCGCGCGACAATTGGACGCACAGTATATGGAGACATATTCAAGAGGCAATTAAAAAGTCATCTTGACCGGCTTTCAGACTTTTGACAGATATTTTTCTCACATACAGTATCAATATTTTCCATAGTAATTTCTTACAAATTAAATTTTTAAAATGTTGCGTAATTTACCACGAGAAAAGTGCGATATCCGCCAAATTTTGCACTCCCACGGTATCCAGGGTATATTGTTCTTTAATTTGCTAACTCGAGTAAAAATAAAGGAAACGCGGCTCTTTCAACTTTTATTTTATCATTGCAAGTCTCCGAGATGATACCTGCATTGCACTTCTTTGCTCTTTTGCCATTTAGTGTTCCGCGATTCTTGCGACCATCTAGTACTCCTTGGAATCTTAAGTGCAACGCGAAATTAATTTTTCTTATTTATCGCCGGTTCGTTTAAATGCAATGCACTCTTGATCTCTGTTTAAGTGGCCCGGAGCGGTAGTGTTTTGTCTTGTCTTGTGGCTTTTTTTTTCTTTTGTTTTTTGCTTTCTTGAGTCGAGAGTGCTCGTGGCTGTTAAATTGGCGGCCTTCTTGATTTTTTTTGGACTATGTTAATGGGATTTTGGTGATGGCATTGTGAGATGTAAGTGCCGAAATGGGATTATTCAAGAGTTAATATGTTAATGCTTCTTTTTATTACAAGTTAAAATTTGAATTATCCAATACAATTTAAAGCCGTAAAATTATAAAAAAGTATAGAAGGCGTTACCTCAAATAATAAATTAATCAAATATTAATTTCGCTAATACAACATTTTAGTTGTATTATTGTAATTATTTTATTTTACATCAGTCACTTCAGGGGTACCTCAGGGTTCTGTCCTTGGACCCTTTCTTTCCTCAATATACATTTCTGACCTATATAAATCTTTGGATAAAATTATACTCATTTGCAGATGATACACAACGGTATTTTTCATTTGTATAGTTTAAGTAATCCCTATAGTCCAGCCATCTAAAAATTTCTTTAAAGTCGATGCCCGAGTGTTCTAATTTAATATATAGCTCGGGAGCCAGAGAATATTTCTCGAGTTGATAAAATAGAAACTTGCATTCACTAAGATGTAATCGAAGCGACTAAAGGCTCGGCTCAAAGGATGTCGGAACGTTAGAAGTTTTTTTGGTAGCAACAAAGGCGCCGCTTTAAAGCTGTTAAATTGGGGCTACTATATGTATTACACGAACAATACCTGAATCTGTAAATCTAGCATCTCAAATAATGAATGGGAATTTAGAAGCTAAAAGTATTTGTTCCTACTGAAGTCTTAAACTAAATGCTAAAAAATCTAATTCTTTGCTATAGTGTCCTCATACCTCCAAAGCCACTGTTTAACAAAATTTAAAACTAGTTATTAAAAGCGAACCATTAAAAACTGTTAATAGTTAATAATAGTAAATTTAGGAATCATTTATGACTGTAGCCTTCGATTTCAAGAGCATGCCGCTCTTTTATGTCAATTCTTAATTATGTGCTTTTGGTGTTTTATCCTTGCTTAGATCAAGTTACTAAATTTCAAAAATTCAAAATAATTGTTGCCGTTTTGTCTTTGGCGTAAGTTAAAACAATTTGGATGGTTGAACATAGGTAACTTTTGTATAAATACCACCTTACCTCTTTGATATACCGAATTATTTTGACGTCGAATCCTATTTATTTGAGGAACAAATTAATTTTTCGTGGAGAAGTTCATAATTCAGTTTTAGTTTTTAACAGTAGCTTAGAGGGCGGAAAATTTAAAAAATTTGAGTAGCCTAAAACGCTGTTTTGGACTACTTTTTATTACATTACATTCAGGAAGCTGTGGCGCCCCCTGGCCGCGGCGCCCGCCTGCGGCCGCATTTTTCGCGTGCGCTTTAAACCGACCCTGATAGGATGCCCTGTATATATTTTTTGCTTATTTTCGACTGGGAATCTAATGAAGAAAACCTTTCGGGTAATAACAAAGTTACAAATTTATGGATGTACCGTGAAGAAAAGCCATTAATAATCTTTCTAAAAATTTGATCTCTTGATGCAGTTTCCTTTCGAAAACTAGTTTGCATTTGAAGACATCCGTATTTTTTTGTATGACACTACTTTCATGCTTTATTCCGATATGCATATTATTAATTACATATAAGAAGTGGTACCTGCATATAAATACATACTTACTATTGCTACTCGTACTTATTTCTAACGATGTACTCATGCCACAGTGTCGTGTCAGTGACACTATTATCTGATAAATACAAGTACTATGTGGAATGGGTCTTAATAAGACACAAAACCCACTAAAAATATTAATTTTTGGAATGGGTCCCATTGAAACATGATGTATATTTACTGAAACATCCTATATGTTGTTAGTCAACAAGTATAAGATTTTGAAGTCTACTCACGTTTTTAGATTTCCATAATTTTTATCTAACTTGATCCCCACAGAGGTTACGGCCCCAGAATAATTAGAATTGGGAAAGAACTACGAGTTTTTATAGACAAGTTGGATGGAGAATAAGAATTCGATTGGAATCTAATAGTTTATGTGATACAATAATTGGATGCTCAAGAGCTCGAATTGCACTAGTTGCAGTGACAAAAAGTGCATACAAAACTTCATCCCAGGTTTGACAATTGATCAGCGCACAGAAAAGCGTCAACATAGACTATTAAACCAGTTATTAGGAGACAAGAAAAACCAATAAAGAAATTACTTTCAGATTTATCGTACGCCACTGACATATAAAACCACTCCTGACATCACAAATCAAGATTAACTGTTTCGATATATAGAATAGACTTGGCCGACTGCAAAATATCGAATAAAATGCAAATCGCGAGTGCATTTGTTCAGGTGGGCGATCACGTTACATAACCTAATAGAGGTATTTATTGCCTAGTTCGATCGTTTGTGCGATTCTTTTTTACCGTAAATACATACGTCTGTGGAAAGGATGTTTAAATCACTGGACACTGTCGAAAGCCCCATTTTTATATCAGACGGTACACTTTTAGAATTCCTAACATTGGAGATATATTTACAATATCAGCGTCATAAAAAGGTCTTGTTAACTTATTTATGTAATTATATAAAATTCATTTGATTTCAAGTTGAACTTTTCACGCCCTGCATCTCGGAAACGAAGCGATTTTGGACTTAATCGTGAGATAATTTTCTAATAACCATCTTATAATATAAATTATGCTAATAGATGGTCCACAATTTACCAGGAATATTTAAAAAATCACTATTTACGTTTAATTTTCGAATTAAAAATCAATTAAATTTGAATAATCCGACCACTACCCGAATATTTCCGAATCGGCTGTGACGTTCTAGTACCTGTTGTCATTTACTTTTGTTTACTTCTGACTGTGTTGTGACAGTGACATTTTATAAAAGCTAACCTTACTTTTATGAAATAAAACTTCTGAAACTCAGTACAGCTTTATTGAACAAATTGAAATTAAGCGGCGAATAGTTTCGGCATATTTTTATTTATTATATTGTTTTGAGTTTGTCAAGAAGACTAGATACAATAATTTTGTGTTTTTTGTTTCTTCAATACTATGGCTTTTGTACGAGCACAAAGTGATAATTTACCTCCTCCTAAGTGGTATTTTATAAAATTCACCATATCTTCTTCAAACTACAAAAAAAAATTGTACACCATGTAAAAAGATATAATTATGAACTTACAATAAAATGATCTTCACAGACATAGCCAAAGAGTTCTAAAACTTGTTGATTTACACTGAGGAACTAAACAGTATTTATATGGTCCTTTATTAACTGACTTTTTAAATGACTTTAAAATCGTTTTTTGAGAGAAATAATTTTTTTTATACTGAGTAGGGATATATGTATGTATATATTTCTAATTTATGCATGCAGAAAAAAGTCGCCTCTTGTGTATTCTTGGCGTTTTGAAAATTAGTCAAAGCTCTACTAACTACTACCTAAATTCTCCTCTGCAAAGATGCAGTAAATCATACAATACAATCTCGTCACTCACCGATGTGGATATCTTCTCTTCCTCTTTGATAACTTTTACAAACACTATTAAAAAATTATATCTATCTCATCTTGACTAGTTTCTTTTTATATAATATGTATAATATATATTTTTTTCTTATTTTTATTGTTAAGCAACATTTAATAAGGATTCATCCATTTTGTATTATTTTAGTAAACAGTGAATACTGTACTGGGCTCGTCCTGTTTGTTTTCTTATATAAATAAATAAATAAGATGATGATTTTGTCAGTAAACCGTATCAAGCGCTAGTGGTTTTATTCAAGTTATTTGAAAAACCTTTAAAATATTGAGCCAACTGTTTTTTAATGATTATCAGTATTTATATTTAATACTAATTTTAATTCAAACTAATACCAGAATAAAATGTTACTCTTTGAAACTTTCTCAATGGATTTCTTTGAAACATATATAACTGTCGTATATTTTCCCACCAGCGGAAAACGTTCAGGTTCCAGTGTCAGTTGTCTTGTTATTTTCCATTTCCCTCGGGCAGCAATGTATCCAGTAAATCCAAAATAGTTGAGAGAAATTTAAAGTTTAATTAGCAGTAGCCTGAACTGTGAAATGTGAATCTTGAAACTATATCACTGCCAGGACATCTAACGGAAGAGAGGGTGGTAATTCTAGAATTTGTAAGAGAGAAGATTTAGTAAGAGAAATATTAAAAACTACATTGGACTTTAAAAGATAAAAAAATCAGGAAACATTACAGGGGGTTTACATGGACATTTTATACCCCCACCAATTTAAAACTTCGAAAAAATGTGTAAGAAAGATGTACAAAGATTTTACTGAAGGCCAAATAAATTTTTTATAAAATTATATAGCGAGGCGTTAAAGTTTTTGCTTTATTAAACATTTTACATGTTTGTCATTTTAAAATTTGGAAATATTCTAAAAAGAAGATGTAAAAACGTTTTCTTGAAAACCGAGTTTTCTCGAGTTGTTCGGTTCGAAATTTGTATTTTTTTCCGCCAATTTCCTATCATATCTCAATTTTTATTATATCTGCGTATATTCGTTCGATTTTATCATACTATAAAATATCAATGATTTTTTTCGTTTTATTGACTTGTCTTCTTTTTTCGATTGTAGGAGTGAGTCAAGCAGTGGTGTAGACAGCTCCTGGAATCACGTGGGTGCCAGAAATACGTGGGCATTTTCTAGTTCTCCGCAACACCAGATTATCGATGATGGTACTGGTTCTGCCATAACAGGTGAGGATCATATTTTTGTTTATATGCATGTGATGCAACATCCTGTTATAAAAAATGTAGTTTATTTACACTCACCACTATCTATATATTAAAGAAATAATAAATATTTTATGAATAACAATTTTAAAAGGCCGGTTCTGCAAATTTGTATTTTACCTAATATTCTGAAAATTCACAATCAAATATTTACGATGCTTATTATCAATTTCTCGCCTATCACAAACACATAACCATAAAAATACATTTTCCACACACATGCCTACCATACCCATATTAACCGATAATAACCCCCTAAAGATAACCATATTCCATTGAATCGTCATCATTCGTTTTATCAGAGTCGGGCTATGATGATTAGACCAGGGCTGAAGCCTTTAAAAATGGTAAAAAGTGAAAAAAAAAATAATAGTTGGGTGAAACCCACTGGAAACGGAAGAGAATATAACAGAAATGAAAGGAAAAATAATTTACGAGGGGATCTGAGTTGGGAAGTGGAAGGGGGTGAGTTTTTAAGGGTAGAAAACTGTTTATCTCGATTTCCGGCAAAACTACAAGTCCTATAGAAAATAGTTAAATAGCAAACTTTGCCATTGCCGTTAAAAAGTTATTTTTTACCAACCATTCTTATTCGAGTATCAAAATTAAATCAGCGAAATAAAAATTGTTTTTAGATGTGCTACCATCAATGGTAAGAAGAGAGTATTGACATTAAATTTTGACTGAATCTAGTCAAGATGTCACTCTCTTCTTTTTTATCCCTTTCAGAGATTAATACAAAGTGAGTAAACCAGTAAGGAATTTTAATTTATTAGATTCGACATCCTAAGACCGGTTTCTGCCAATAAAAAAGAAGAGAGTGACATCTTGACTAGATTCAGTCAAAATTTAATGTCAATACTCTCTTCTTACCATAGATGGTAGCACATCTAAAAATGTTATCTTATAGCGGATATAGCTATTGACTTGTACGAGTTTGGAATTTTTATTTATTGGATTCGAAAAGCCTAACTGATGAAGCCGAAAGGCAGAAACCGGTCTTAGGATGTCGAATCTAATAAATTAAAATTCCTTACTGGTTTACTCATAAAAATTGTTTTCTACATTTATACTTTTTGAATTTGAGTTTGTTTTTGCAGAATTTGGCAATTTCAAAATTTCCCATCGGCCGGCTCTGATAATAAATATCCTAAAGATAACAAAATCCTATCTCAACTTTCATTTCTTTTCGATCCGAAATCCAAGCTAGCGACAAATCAAATATCAAACGACTGTCGGCCTTGCCTACTTGTAGTCACTCGTGCTTTTAATATTATGCGCTTTTCTAGGTACAAGCTCGGAACAATGTGTTGTCGCAGTTTGGCATTGCGAGCTAACTTAACAAATCTTTAGTAATAATCACGTTTCACTCCTAACTGGTATGAAAATGGTTTTGGGCTGAAAACTGGCCTGCTAAATTTTGAAATTTCATTTCACAAACATGCCTACTTGATGTTTCATTCAGAAAGCAAGGAATTTTAAGTGGTGAGGGTAGTAAGTTGACCTGGGGGTGGACTTGTGTGTGGTGTTAATGTAAAAGTGACCGCGAGACCGAGGTGCGAGGGTTGTTCTTGGTTTTTGGGTGGCGTTACGTTAATGGTGAACCACAATTTTGTTTGGATTAAAAGAATAAAAATCTGGAGGTAAGTAATAATTTAATTTTTTTGAGTTATTAAATTTTATGGGTTTTTGAAGGGGGTAGACTTCAACTGAGCACCGTCCCTTCAAGGCAATAAAAGTAGATACTTCAACTGAGCCCTTTTACCTGGTTTAATAAATCTTCTTAATCCTTTAATCCTAATAATGATACGTTAGTTAGTTAGCGCGATTTTAGCCAGAGGGGATCATCAGGGTTTGATATCGCGTTTTTTTATAAAGTAAAAAAAACTCGGAACAATATTATTGTAAAAATGAAGGGGAAAGTGCGGAAAAATGTGAAAAAATTGTAAAAAATCTGAAAAGGACATACAATTCAATTATAGTCGTTACTTACTGGTTACGAGTTCGCAAAATACACTAAAAAAAGTGATATCTAACAAGAAGGAAGAGAAAAAAAAATTATAGAATTAATACATCGGATCAAATAATTCTCTATTCATGTTAATTATTGCGCTGCATATTTCAGTGTGTTGCAATTTTTACTGATATACAGATTAACAAAGTCACAATATGCAATCATTATATTTTGTTGCTTTTCTGGGAACTACTTGTAATTAAGTACATCACTTATGGATTGCGTAAATTTGGATTTTATTTTCAATATTAAAGTTCTAAGGACACTGAATTATGAAATAGTTTTATCACAGTTTTTTAATTTAAGAAAACGTGTAATAAACTTATGAGTATTTTTATTAGTGGTTGAGGTGTGGTGATTTAATAAATATGCAAAAAAACGATCTAAAAGTATTTTCTAAAATTTTTATACAACTGAAATCCTTTTTTCTTTGTAAAATAAATTTATTGCTATTAAGTAATTTTCCTTCAACCAAAAACTATAGTATAATAATAATAATAATATAATAATATACGCCCTGCAATTCACTCCCTTACGAGTGAACCCCAGAAGCTCTGCAGCTTGTGCGGGGGAGGGACGGCTATTATTATTATTTGCCGTGGCGCTCTGGGGCGACTTACTGATGCTTGATGGCGCATTTGCTTTACAGTTGTGGGAAAACCCAGAAAAACCACACAACACCATCATGTTTTAATATATTCTTGAAACACTATCGTCGACCACTAAACCAAACCACAAATTTTAATTTACTCTACATACGTTTCGCCAACTATGTTGGCATCATCAGGAGTTGATGATTGTCTAAACCAAAGGTTCCAGTTTCCCAATTTAATATACAAAATCCGTAAAACTGCACCAAATTGATCTACAACTAAATAATAGTTCAGAGGACATATGGAGTAGTAATGCCAATGAATATTCAAAATAATATGCCAATGAATATGCAAAATAATATACCAATGAAAATGTCAAATAATTTGCTAATGAATATGCAAAATAATATGTCAATGATTATGCCAATGAATATGCACCATAATATGCCAATAAGTATGAAAAATAAACTTGAATCTTTAACACCAATTATGATACGCGATAAAAAATAAAATAGTCAAACCTGATAAAGCTTCAAAATCTCTAATTCATGGAAAATTCTTTAGCAGTATGTGGGTGGTCGGAAAATTTATGGTAAATTATAATTATAAGTATAAATAATAAGAAAATTAAGAAAAATCACGACGGAAGGGGGGTGGGGGTAGGTAAATATACGTTTTGTGGCTGAAATATGCATCATATCGAAAAAAGTTTCATATAAAACTTGTAGATAATTAAAAATTCTAAAAGTTTTGTATTAATCATTTTTCAATATAACCTCAAAATTATCGAGAAGCTCGCTAAAGTTTTCTCGTTTTTAATTTTTATCTCCTACAATAGTAAATTTTTTTATAAAATTTGGTCAAAACGTTTTTTTTTTAAATAAACTGTAATTTATTTTTCAATTTTATACGAATTTAAATAAAAAAAAACCTAATTTTCAATCCAAAAAGTTGGTTTACAAATTTTAAATATGGAAATATGTTCAATGTTTCCAATATATGTTGTAAAATATTTCTTTTTCGTTGATTTTGTATAATATAAAGTTGTAATCTATATTCATATTATATAAGACACCCGGTAGAAGTCAGATATTTTGTTATATTTGCATAGAAAAACACGCAACAGAAAAACAATGATGAAATCAGAAAATATTATGTAAGTCAAATCTGTTCATTCCAGTTTCTTTGAATAACGTTTTGATTTATGGTAAAACGGACCTGCCGGGAGATAATTGTGATGACAGAATTACTATAGTAGGTAGGTAAGAATATAATTTTAATGATGTTATCATCGTGCTGTAATATTACAAAATATTTCTTATTATAAAAAACAATTAAAATTGTATTTTTGATATCAAATTTTGTCTTGAAAAAAATGAAAATAATGGGGTCAAAATTAATAAAACTAGGCTAGGACAAAATATGAAAATTGCAGTTATTGAAAATATGGAAAGGTGTGGAATATTCTTGGCCGGAAAAATATCTAAAAAAATAATTAAATATCGGTAGAGGAAAATAGATTTCTGGGTTCAAAATATGCATGCGAGAGGATGAAAACTTGGGTAAAACAGTAGTTTTTCCAGATTACAGGATTTTCCTATTACAAAAATACAATTTTATTTTATAATAAAATTTATTAAACTTTAAGGCTTAAAAATCGCAATAATGCGGAAAGGAATTTTTGCCGCAAATCTTTGATCCGCTACTGTTTGCTATTAAGAATTTTTTTTTCAGGAAATCATTATATTCAATTGATTTCTACCATATTAATTAGCAACTCTTTTATAGCCCAACCTTGGTCTAGACTTGTAAACTTTGCACTGTAAACAATCAGTATAAGCTAAATTTGATGAATAAATTTCTTCGTGCGTAGGTTCACCTCAATGTTTATTTATATTATTAAATATAAATTACAAACTACTAGTTCGTTCTCGGTATTTACATTGAAAAGCACACCCGTATTCGTGATGAAATAATATCTAAAAGTACCTATTATATGTCAGCTATAGACATTCCAATTAAACGGCATTATTATTATTATTTAGAGAGCGTACACTCTGTTAATAAAAACTCTTGTGGGTCGTGGTTAACAGATCTTATGAACTATTTCGCCATAGACGGATTTTTCTTTGATCTATATAAATAAAAATCAATTGCTCCACCTATTTGGCTAGTTCTTTTTTTTGTTGCGTTTGTATAATTGTCAGGATAAGATTTGTATGAAAGAAAATGTTTGAAAAATTATACGGAAAAGTTAAAATTTATATCTAAAATATCATCGGCAGAAAATCTGAAAACGTTTCTGCTGTATGAAGTGATTAAATAAAATCATCCGCAGCTCAATCAATCAATATTTTAAAATGAGATAAAACTGTCGATAAAAGTACAAACTTTTAAAAACAATAGAGATTGTAATATCATATAAATCCTAATTTGATTGTGTTCTATATATTTTTTTTAATTAATTGCTATGCTGATTTATTCAAAAACAATTCATAAATATAAATATTTTTCTAATCTGACTGAGTCAGTTCGAAAATAATCTTAAACATGCGTTGAGAATTTCACCAAGTTAGTAATTATTATCTAAATATTTAAAGACACAAAACATTATTACTCAAACAAAGGATAAGAAAACGATTTATTGAGAAAAATAGAAATAAGGGACGAAATGATATATTCAAACTGTTTCAGTAGCTACAAAGATGCGCATTCTTGGTGCTAAGTTCTTTGATACTTATAGATTTTAGGAAAAATAAGAAAAAAATTAAAACAGGTACTTCGGGACTCAGTTTTGGGGACTAGGGTCTTAAAATGCCGATACGACACTGCATATTCTTCTTTGAAGATCTATCCAGTTTTGACATAGAATGTTTCTGTCATACTTTTGAGAAAAACTAATCAGTAAATCGTCCCCACTTTCTTCAAAAATGCATACGACTTTGGATTTAACGTTGAAGATTGAAACCCCATCGGTAACGACACACTTCGGGAATAATTAAAAAAATATAAAAATATTAAATGAGGAAAGCGCAATAATTGATTCAGATAGAAATTGTATTTTGATGTTAATATTGTGTTTGAATTAATATTTTTTCTTCAGTACGTCGAACTATCTTAGCGTAAATCTAACAGACTTCTTGTTTTGCTTTTGGGAAAACATTCCAGCAGGGTTTCAATAAAAATACTATATATTTGGTTTACAAATTTTATAGCGAAATTATTCCGGTTTTGGACTCTAAAACAAAGAAGGTAAGAAAGATCAAAAGTCAAAGTTCATCGATTTGCAAAAACTAGTTAGCACTCGTGTATATATTCTCCTGTAGTGCTGGCAAAGTTACATGATATCTTAAACACGTGAAAATTACTTTAAAATTCCAGTGTGAATTTAATTCACCTTGAATAAAAGTTGTTTTCTAAAAGATTTTTTACAAGTTTGTTGCAATTATCGTCTATAAATGACGTAACTTTTGAAGAGAAATATAACTATTTAATTAAAATACAAAATATAAAGAGTGAAAACAACAAAATAAATAAAGAAACTTTATAACAAATGGGGGCCTAATAATAGCTTACGCAGGTGATATGGTAATCAAACCAAAAGAGAGAAAGATAATGAAAAAAAAAAATTGAAAAATAAAGCACCCACGTACAAGAAGTACAAGAAGTTTTGTTTCAGATGATAAATCCTCATATGTTTTGATAAACTGGTTTGGATTTTGGTATGATTTATAGCAATAATTACGAATACGCCTCTGGTTTTTCCGGTCAAATTTCACTATCCGTTGAACCTGGATATGACTGTAATAACGTCACATTCTCACTTACCAGTAGCAACATATGACAAATATCATATTTCGACATCGGATGTTTAAATAAATATCAAATATTGAGCTTAGGAACAATAATAATTTCGCTCAAACTCTTAGTCACAGCCGTCTTGTATGTTGACTGTTACTCACATATTTATAGAAGTGAAAAAATAAATACAAAAAAAATAAGTAACAGAGACGACGAATGAGATTTGAAATGTCGTCATTAGGGATTTTTTTTTTTGGTTTGAAAGTTACAATGTTTGGGCATGTGTCTGAGCTCTAAAGACATAAAGCATTAATGGCTTCTTGAAAATATTTTAATGTAGGTACGAGGGAAAGCAGAAACTTTCTAAAATGAATGAATTATCTCCCAACTTCCAGAAAGGGGCTAAATATACGAGTGATTCAAAAATATCTACTATAATTGATGAGGGGAATAAACAAAAAATATATTTCTATCCAAAATATTCTATATTCTTAACCATAACTGAGCTAGTAGAGGGAACCATTCTTTTATATTTATTATGATTATTTTTTCATCTGTCAAAACAGTCAGATTTTCTGGTTTCATCCAATAACAGCTCAGGATCCTAACCAATCATTGTGTTTTATACTGATTATTTTTTTCATCTGTCAAAACAGTCAGATTTTGTGGTTTCAGCCAATAACAACTCAGGATCCTAACCAATCATTGTGTTTTATACTGATAAAACCGCTTCGTCGTTTTTGTTTTTTGATTAAACTGTGTTTACCTATTTGAGATGTCAAATGTAAACATTTATCAATTATTATTATACTAAAATGTATTGAAAATCTATGTTAATAACCAAATTTCAAAATGTATTTGTAAACTAACCTGTTTTTATTAGTTTATTTCAAAACTCCTTTAATATTTTTAGATACCTCACTTTAACACTAAACTTAAAATTAATTAAATTAAGAATGACTTCATTTCATTCTTCTTCTTCGCTTTTATGTACGGCGCCGTTTCGCGGGGTAGCCAGTCAAAAAATCGCCTTGGTGGCCCTGTATGTAAAACTATAACAGCTCAGGTTTCAATTTAAATTGGTAAAGAAAATTTTCAATATTTGTGTGTAAAGTGTCTTTTGCATAAATGACTATGTTCTCTGTTTTTAATACAAAATGATTCAAAAAATAATCCTTTCAAATACGACTCGTCCTCTGAAATTTTGTAGATTAAATTTTTGATCTTCATACTCAAACGCCTTTATTTTAGGCAAAACCACTCAAACAAACTGATTTAAGATAAAATCACTCGTCCTGCTGAATCGTGATTTTATCAATCAGTTTGTTTTCGTGGTTTTTCCAAATAAAGCCGTTTTCGTGAAAACCAAAAATTTAATCGATAAAATTTGGAGGACTCGTGGTATTACCTTTGATAAAACCGTTTCTTCGTAATTGTTTTTTGATTAAACTGTGTTTCCTTTTTTGAAATGTCAAATATAAACATTTAACAACTTTTATTTAGCATTATCAATTATTATTATACTAAAATGTATTGCCAATCTATGTTAATATACAAATTTCAAAATTTATTTGTAAACTAACCTGTTTATTCGTTTTTTCCCACACACAACATCAGTTTTTGAATACCCAAATACTTAAAAATCCATAAATCTCTTTAAAACTGACAAATGTCAAACTCTATATCCGAATTAAGCCAAACGCAATCATGTATGCCTTGTTGGCCCTGTACTTAAAACTATAGCAGCTCAATATTTTTTGATGTTTCAATTTAATTTGATAAAGAAAATAATGAACATTTGTGTGTAAAGTGTCTTTTGCATAAATGACTATATTCTCTGTTTTTAATACAAAATGATTAAAAAAATACCTTCCAAATACCACACGTCCTCTCAAATTTTATAGATTAAATTTTTGGTCTCCATACTCAAACCCCTTTTTCGTGAAAACAAAAAATTTGGAGGATCTTTGATTAAATTTTACGGATATCTAAAACTACTTAATGTTTTGCAATGTTTTATATAATAACCGATTAAGTAATAATGATAAAGTAGGACTAGAAAATCAATTGATCAATACTAACAAGAAAACAGTAAAAATGATATAAATTCTGATAAACTATACAGTGAGAAACCGTAAACAGCAACTTAAATAATTCCCTGCATTTTAATACATACTTAATAGTAGCAGTATAGACATTTGATTGAAATACGATTAACTCTATTGAAAACAAGTCTTTAAAAATAAACGATAAACGCCTGTATTTAAAATTCAGAAGCAATGTCAATAAAAGGTTAAATAAAATGATTTTATTGAGTGGCAGACTATTAACTGGTCGAATTTCTAAAATTAAAATTATTATTGCTTTTTTATTATATGATGCGTTTATTAAAACGTCCTTACTATCAAATCGCAATATGTTGATCGAATCACCATTGAAATAGATATGTTTAATTCAAGAGCTTATAATTTCAAAAATATTGTTTCAGACATAAGGTGCTGAATATCGTGGAGAGGTGGTGTCTAAAGGAAAACCTTAAAGTTAATCCTAATAAAACAGCACTAATTGCCTACACGAAAAAGAAGAAGTTGGACAGTCTCAGACTACCCAAGCTCTTCAACACTCAACTGCAATTAACCCAGGAGGTGAAGTATCAAGGTATAATCCTTGACGCTAAACTAACCTGGAAGAAGCATTTGGAAAAAACCATTAACAAGGGTAAAATGGCACTAGTGGCCGCTAAAAGAGCCGTAGGCACTAAATGGGGCTTAAAACCACGTACAGGCCTTATCATGTAACAAAATCAGATCAAAATTGGTCTGGAACTGTCTACAAACCCTGCTCGTTCTGGCTAACCAAAATAAGGTAACACTTAGATGGGTCCCAGGGCATAAAGGGATAAAAGGCAACGAGAAAGGCAAGGAAAGCCTCAGCGACCGTATTTATTGGTCCTGAACCGGCGTTTGGCATTCCCATATCCCCAGTACGACTCTCGCTGACTAGGTGAATGTTAAAAGAACACCAGTCATGCTGGGATCTCGTGCTGGGCCAACAAAACAGTAAACGAATGGTTAAAGCGCCATCAAAAGTACTTACAGGTGATATTCTGAATCTAAGGCATGTCACGGGACTAATAACCGGACATTGTCACCTTAGAGAACACCTACACAAAATGAGCATCTTTCAAGATGAACCCATATGTAGATTATGCAATGAGGAGGTTGAAACAGCCTCTCATATCATACTAGAGTGCCAGGCACTCACACACTGGAGGTGTAACCTACTGGGGCCGGTAAACCCACAGGAGGACTTTCCAAAAGAAAATCTAGTGAAAAGGCTACTCAGCCTGATAAAGGTAACAAACCTTTTCAACTGAACATAACGATGTAACTGACATAGTACAATAAGACTTAAGGCTGCAGTATTGAGGCATTTATAAACCTCAGTCAGGTACATCGTCATAATCAATCAATTAAGAGCTTATAACTTTTAAACGAATAAAGACAGAAACATGCCGTTTTCACTGAAATACTTCACAATGATACAAGTTTTGTTTAGACTTATAGAAGTTTTTTTCTCACTTCCGGTTAACCACATAACAAATGGCGTTTTTTTTTAATTTTATTTGCTTGCTTTTTTAAATATAACACCCTGTATATTTTTTGATGAGACGAAAGCCACTTCTTTTAGCTATCTACAATATACAGAATCTTTTATTTGACAATTTATCAAGTTCTGTATGGCTCCCCTTTTCATTAATACATTTGTGTAAGCGCATTGATAAATTCGTATGTTGATTTTTAAATCTACTAAATTTTGGGGTGCAGAATTATATTACATATTAAAACATCTGGTAGCATCAAGTCTGGCGAATTTGGAGCCCATCCGATTGGTCCTCCCCTGATTCAATTATTACCAAATTCTTAAATAAATTTAAAATTTTATACCTTTGGGTTGAAAAATATATTTTGAACGTGATACGAAAATAAAACTTTTAATTACCGTTAAAATTTACTTAATTATAAATTACTGGTTATACTGGTAAATTTTAAAACTGTTACTTAGGTAATTTTTAATGTTATTTTCAGAAACATATGCAACATTTCTTTAATGTCAATGTTTTTTTTTACCAATCAAGGTTAAAAATAATTAGTTTCAATGCGAACTATCCATTGTTTTTGTCTAAAATAAAAAATATTTAATAGTATTGTGTTTCATTTGCAATTCGATACGGTTTTTACGTAATAATAAATCATATCAGTATATTATATGCAAATTATAATTGTATGACATGTTTTATAAAAAAGAAAAAATACTAACGGTAACTTTTTTACATGAAATTTCGTTTTAATTTGAATATATTCAGGTTAAAATTAGTATTTTCTCGATAATTTTAAAGTTATGTTGAAAAATGATCAATAAAAATGTTTTAGATTTTTTAATTATCTATAACTTTTTCTAAAGGATGCATATTTCAGCCACAAAACGTATATTTAGCTACCCCCGCCCCCTTCCGGAACTTTACAAACAATTTACCCTAAATTTTCCGATATATAAAATCGGTTTGAATCTGTAAATAAAATTTGACTCATTACTTGCATACAATGGCAAAATTTTTTTTCTCATATTTAAAAAATTTCAGAATTAAAATTTGCGAAATTAGTTAAACCCTTACCTCCCCACTTAGGACCTTCCATGGTATTCTAAAATCTAAAATAAAACCAAATTGATTTCCCGATTTGTTAATTTCAAGTTTTCAATGTTATCGTTATTAATTAAATGTTTGTGTAGATTCATTATTATGTATTTTTGATATCAATTTGTTTATATCTGCAATTATGATAATTTATCGTTTATTGATTTTCTTGGTCAATGATTAAGTAGATACCAGGACCGAATTAATTTTTTTTATTGCCTAAATTATTTTAATGTGTAACCTCGATATTGGAGAACCTCGTTTTTTATTAATATTTTAATTCGAGATTTGAAAATAGATAAATTGTGTAAATTACCTTTTTTTATTCAACTGCGTTCGTGTTAAATGATATGTACATTCCTCAAGTAATCTCTGTTGTTTCTTGATTCTTTACACAATGTGCGATATCTAATCGCTAATCTTTGCATTCCTGAACATAAAGTAATATACCGATTCGCATTTCTCTTGTTTCAAATAAATGCCCACGTGGCAAAATGACCATCCAGGGTTGAATTACTCTTCTATTGGAAATAAAACCACTTATTTGAATGAAAAAAGGCTTTTTGAATTGAATTACAAGAGGAAACCACTTTGAACTACAGAAATGAATCATCCAGGGTTGTTTCCAGAAAATTTTATAAGAAAAAACTGCATATAAAACATACATACAGTCATACATATACAGATCTGGCAAAATTTTAACGGAACATAGGATTTTCAATGTATTTTGGACAAGAGCGCGTGTCTGCGTTAGCTTACTAGCACTGACCGGCAGCAGTATGGAAATGTTAGAAAAGGATGTGTGTCTGTGAGACTTTCAGGAACAGATTTTGCGACGCCGAAGTTCCATAACAAATAATTTCTCCTCCGGAAATAAGTACTGTGAGCTCTTGTCCAAAATACATTGAAAATCCTATGCATAAAATTTTGCTAGGTCTGTATAATTTTATTATAGAGGAATAGAAAAATGTCTCCATGTAGTAGATGTAGCTGCATTCTTCTTATCTCTGAGCTAAATTTTTTCTTCTCTTTGTACATTATCACTTTCCAAAACCCTGTTATCTTGGTCCCTAATTGTTGCCCGTCCATTGTCCACCTCTTACTTTTCCTCTACTAACCACTTTACCTTTTAACTGCCGTTCCACAGTTTTTTCTATCCAAAATCGCTTCTCTACAGATGAAAGTGTCTGTTTTAATTGTTTTACACCAGATTGGAGCATGATTGAGTTAGCTGTGGGGCTTATACCTCTTTCCTTGTCCGAAGTTACAATTAATTTTTTTAAATTTTGGATAAAAATGTTTCTAAATCAGTCTCTGTAAATAATTTTTATTTCTCTTCTTTAAAATGATTAAAAGAAATATCACGTGTTGGACAAAACAAAATATCTGCTGCTGGTTTTGTGCAAGGCTTGCATACATTTTGCATTATTAAAATGGCGGCTACTTTGTTTATAATAACAAAACGTCTGTCGTGCTTCGAGCTATTGTGGGTGGCCATTGTCGGTCTGATAAATTATCCTTATTGTTAACGCAAAGATAATAGAGATTTCTACAAACCTCTAAGTAGGCATGTTTTAAAGTCAAAACAATAGATATTAATTATGGCTGTTTGAATATTAAGATTATGAACGGGAGCCTAGTTTTTGATAAGATCTTCGTTTTTGCTTTGGGAAAAACTATATTAAATTTATTTGGGGGCAGTCGGTTTAGGGCATCTTAACCTCCTTTCTCCCTGGAGAAAAACAGATTTTCAATCTACTTGAATTATGATTTTTGGAAAATCGATAATTATTATAAAAAAAAAGATGTAATAAAAATTTTGCAGTGTCAAATTTTCACTTATAATACCACTAGAGCTTCAATTATTACTGGAAATTTTTTCAAGAACACGAATGGTCTAAAAAATATTCGTGTTTGAGAAAAAATTTTCTGTTCTGTGGTATTAGATAAGAAAATTTCACACCGAAATAATATTAAAAAAATACTAGGATAATGACGGTTTTTCATGATTTTGAAATTTAAATAGTAGGGTTTTGTATGTTAATTCAAGGATTCGACATAATCTGAAGTTAAATGTAAATGTCACTTTACCTATAAACGTCAAAAAATTTACATAACGACGGTGGAATTTTTTGAACCATAAAAATACCAAAAAAGGACCATGGGCGTACCAGAACTACCTAAGGTTGTGAAATAAATCACACTTGTTCCCAAGAACAAAGACATTAAATGTCCTACACTGCACCAGCGTCTGGACTTCAACAACTACTCCTTGGGCTATATGCCCCCAGGTATTGAATTACGAAAGTCCAGACGTAGTTTGGCGCCCGACCAAGTCGGGGCATTAAACCAAAAACTTTAATTTTATTATTAAAGAAGCTTGCCATCCTTATACCGGTTTCGGCATTATTGTGCCTCGTCAGTAAGGAGTAGACTAGCTCGAATTTCTATCTCTAAAGAAATTCTGAAGACCGCTTTGAACTACTCCTTACTGACGAGGCACAATAATGCCGAAACCGGTATAAGGATGGCAAGCTCCTTTAATAATAAAATCAAAGTTTTTGGTTTAAAGCCCCGACTTGGTCGGGCGCCAAAGCACGTCTGGACTTTCGTAATTCAATACCTGGGGGGCATATAGTCCAAGGAGTAGTTGTTGAGGTCCAGACGCTGGTGCAGTGAAGGACATTTAATGTCTTTGTTCTTGGGAACAAGTGTGATTTATTTCACAACCTTAGGTAAAAAATTTACAGTGTAATTTGATGCTTCTTCCCCTAAGGAGGAGACAAACATTTCGGGAAATATTTTTAGTTGCTATGCTATAAAGGCTTTTAATTGGTTGAAAATGTTAGGTGTGGAATTTTCGACGAAAAAAAATTGTCAAGGAATTATATTGTAAAACAAAACATTCGCCTATTTCCACTCCCTATACATAATTTTAAATTTTGAATTTTTGTGTTTCAGGAAACTATACTTTTAACCAGTAGCAGTGACATCTAACAAAATTCTTTTAAAACTGAGGTGACAGTAATGGAAAACATAGAGATGTTTAGAGATGGGAAAAGGAGCTAGTAAATTAAAGAAAAAATCCAGTATACAGAGTAGGTATAAAAAAATAAAATCGCGAAACAGAATATTTAAAAAAGAAAGTAAATTTCTTACCCTTAATTTAGTCCTTTATTGTAAATATTGCTGAAATAAATGGTTTCGATAAATATTTTTTATTTAGACATAATTATAATAGTTGATATACAGGGTGTCCTGGTAAAAAAGTGGAGATCGTATAATTGGAATTTATACTGTCTATTTGATCTTAAAGAAATTCTCAGGTAAGTATATATTTGTTTTAAAAGTATAAACAACACGCTTCCAACTTGTTCCCATTAGGACACCCTGTATATTTGTTTAGATATATTACTGTATTTAAAAACAACGATCGGGTAATAGTTTCCTGGATGAAGAACATATAACAACGAATCTTTTAAAATTAATACATTTTATGATGCATATTTTTTTTTTGGTATTTCATAAATACAGATTCAAATTCTTGTACCGACTGTACAAACATGTTTATCTTATCACTATTATAATATTGATCTTGTGCGTATTTTATAATTTTTTTCTCTATTTGTTAGAAGTAACGTTTGTAGGTATACCTACATTCACAAGTAATGTGACGCAGGGATTTTTTCAAAAATCACCGAAAACCCTCTGTAATCCCATCCAAAATAAACTTTAAACTGCAATATCTCCGCTCGTCGAGCTCTACAAGATGGTATATAATAAATTGACAGTTGGGAAAATGAATTATGCGAGTAAATATTAAAAAATATCACAAAGGTATAGAAAGAATTATACGAAAACAAATTTAAAAAAACTATAGAAGTAGATTAACAAAAAGAGTTTGGTAGATCATATGAATCATAAATAAAATAGGTAGTAGATGTGGGAAATACAAGAAGCAAAACATTGGAGAAGATGAAGAAAATGACAATGAATATAAATGATTGGAAGAAATTGCTGAAAGCTAACCCAATTTTGACACCCGAATGGGTAAAATGAAGGGGACAAAGAAATAAAGATTTGAATTCTGTAGCCAATCGTTTATACAGGGTGTTAATGAATACGTGTTACAGATTTTTAGGGCATGTAAAATATGCAAAAATATAATGTGCTTTTGGAGATTTGGTTTCGAAGCTTTGAAGATGGCGTCATCAGGTCAATTTTTTTCTAACACGATCATAAGCGTCCCTTTTGAGGATGAGGCAACGGATATTTTCAGTCATATTTTTTATGAAAAATCGATTTTAATTTTTTCTGTTGCCTCATTTTAGCCGCATTTAGTTGCTGCATATTTCTTTATCTTCCTCCTCTTTTTATTTATCTTAGGTAATCAATTTTATTGTTATTTTCTCTCCCTCTTGTGGTTAAAATATTCTTCAGTCTCAATTAATTACCACACCTTTTTGTCTTTTCATTGTTAATAGATAACCTATATCCCATTATTTCGATGAATTTTTCCAAATGACTAAAACTTTTGAGTACGTGTGTATGATTTATTTATAGCCAACTCGATAGCTTGATTAAACAATATTCGGATCGTTATTATGGCGTATCTTATACACAAACAATCGAATGTCAGCGTCAACTAGATGTATGGATAATTTAAAAAATACCTGATAAATAAACGCATATAAAAATAAAAGTTACCGTGGGTTTAGAATGTCGTTAAAAATATTTTTTTACGTGTACGACGAATTCAATTATGAAGAAATTGACAAGTTGTGATCGATAATGTCGGAATATACCTTATCGACAGGAAGTTCTAGAGTTTTGAGTGAGTAATAACTGTTTTAATTATTGTTTATAATAGATGTGGCAATAGTGAGATGGATCTGTTGACAAATATCAACTTCAGCGTACTTGCAATGACTGTGTAGCCATGGTTGTAGCAAAGAAAAATAGAGGGGGGACAGATAAAAAAATAAAAAATATTTTGTATGTCTTAATTTTAAGTTTTGATTGAATAAATAATTCAAAATTCGTGTTGTACCTTTTGGATAGGATTCTAGAATTGACTTTAAGTTTTAATATAAACCCCTGTGAAGTATCAACTATCAACTGTCAATTGTCAACTGATTTCGATAGAATGACGTCAGTTCAGGCGAAATAAATAATATTTCAATTCCATTTTCGCTATTGTGTTTTATTAATGAAAATATACGAATTTTTTATTTATTTTTACTATTAAAATATTCATAATTATTGTTTTTTTTAAGGTTTATCGTGGAGCAAATTCGGCTCCCTCCCTCTTCGCTCGAGTAAGCATCGCTTAAAAAAAGAAAACCAGTACAACAGCCAACCACCTAAAAAACACAAAGATGTATCTGTATGGCTCATCGAGCTCGAATTGGAGGAGTACCAGCCTCTTTTCCAGAAGTATCAAGGAGTGGAAGACCTGCTGGAGCTGTCTGAGCAGGATATCAAGGAGCTGGGAGTGAAAAAGTCTTCACACAGAGCTAGGATTATCAGTAGTCTTACTTGTTTGAGGGCCAAATATCATGGTAGGTATTTTTTAACTTAGTTCTATCTGTCTATCTGTGATGGGGGTGTCGATACACTGCTACCTATAAGATCTATTGTGCCCCCTACTGCTGCCCAGTCGTTGAAGATGTCTCAACGATTAGAGCAGTTCCTCCAGTCCTATTGCTTTCAAAAAGTTCAGGTAGATCTTCCTCTTCTATTTGATATTCTCCAAGGTATCGTACCCTTGGATTTTGCAGGGTAATGCATTCTGAGAGAATGTGGATAGAGGTTTCCTCCTGTTCCTCGCAGAATCTGCATTCTTCTTGGTCTACTAATCCGAGTTTCTTTAGGTGGCCTCTCAGACGGCAGTGCCCTGTTAGGATACCCGTCAGTATTCTGAGCTTATTTTTACTTTTACTGACGCAGTCGTCAGATCTATTCTGGTTATAGTTTCCCAGTAGTGTCTTGGCCTGCCTCATTCCTTGTAGTCCTATCCAGTATTGGGATCTTTTCTTATTTACTTCTTTTCCAAGTTCATCAAGTATTGTACTGGTGCTTATTCCGCAGAAGTACGTCTGCTATTTCATTGCCCTCTACTCCAGTATGTCCCGGAACCCATAGTAGGGTAACAGTGTTGTTCTTGCCTAGTTCGTTTAGATTCTCTAGGCACTCCCAAACTATCTTAATTACGTGGGAGTTCAAGGCATTAATGGCTGCTTGGCTGTCTGACATGATGATGATCTCTTGTCTGCGAAAATTTCTTTCTATGTTGAACTGGACACATTTTCCGATGGCGTATATTTCAGCTTGGAAAATGCTCGGAGATTTGCCTTTCGGAATATTTGGTTCCAGGCCCATATACTCCTATTCCTGTTCCTTCTGTTCTAGAACCATCTGTGTACCATTTCGTGGCACTTCTCTTGAGTTTTGGGATGATATCTTTGTCCCATTCGCTTTTGTTACTTAGCTTTGTGTTGAATTCTTTCACAAAGCTAAACTTCTTTGTCATATCATCTTGGGGCATGTTCCAGGTTTGGTTGATCCTTCTCTGGTCATTCTGTAGGTTGTCCTGTAGGCTAGTCTTTGGATTTTCGATAGATTTGCGTTCTATTCTGCAACGAATATTGATAAATCCAACAAATGTGGTCAAAAATTTTCAAAAATTAGAGACTAGCCATCTTCAGGCCTAGAAATATTCACTACTTGGCCTGAAGGATATTTTAATATCGGTACATGTGATGTTACTCTAGCGACCAATTAAAAATTCATACATACTTTAATTAAATTCATTAATGTTACAGAAAATGTGGTTAGGAGAACACCAGTTCGTCACAGTGTTGCAGTGGACAGTGGAAATAAAATTAATAGAGAGGATACGCTGTAAGTATAATATTTGTTACTTTAATCATTTATAATAACCTAACGAGTTAAAATAAAAGAGAAGCACAAAGAAGAGGCACATAAACGTCAAACAGATCTTTCATATCGTCCAAATCAGAACACAAAATGACCAAAAAGAAAATCAAAACCAACCACCAATCACCTAATAAATCAACTTCCGTTACTCCTTATAATTAATCTGAACTAAATCGAAACAACCTTGCCTGACTCTCTGCAGTAAATTCTGCAAAGTCAATTAAGCATATAATTAAGAAAATCGAGTATATAAATTTCTACATCCTCTTAGTTATTAGAGGTGGTTACATTTGGCCCGAGAGTTACATTGGCGTAGATATTGATTGGTCGAACTTTTCTTTTCATACATTTCAATATTGCCAATCGATTTTTCAAAAAATTTTGTTTCGTTTGGGGTTTTAAGTTAGGACGAGTTTTATTTGGGGCTTGGAAAATTTCGGGCATGTAGCAATTCATTGGCTATAAGGACGCAGTCAATCGACGATCACAAACCCTAAATTATAGCTCTAGAACTAGCTGAATATCAAAAAATTAGTAGGAATGTTTTTTCGTCAAAACAAATATTACAAACGACACTTAGGAACGATTACGGGTAATTACTTACCGCCGTTTATTGTAAATTCGAAACACAAGTTAGTATGTAGGACAATTTGACACACAATTGTTAGGTCAAAAGTTATCGTAATTAAAAGTCGTCCTATATCTTTATCAACGTGGCAGTATTGTAATGATTTATTTTATTATGTTATTGCAAGTTATCGTAAGAAAGGTATTTTTAGGTTCCTTCCCCCATCATAAAAAAATATTGGTACATCAATGGTTTTGGTTAATAGAGGCGGTCCCATTTGGTCAAGATTATGACTGACCAGTAGCAAAACCTGATCTCGGTTAATTTTTTAACAGAAATTCTTATAATTCTCGGTATTTTCTTTATGGAATTAAAATTCCCAAAATTATGAGGTCGTAAATTATGAAATGGATAAGTGCAAAAACAGCGGGTAGCTAATCATCCATATAGGCAAAATGGCAGAAAGTTAACTACATATTTAATGGAAAGATTTAAAATTGTACACGGTTGGTCAGGTTAGAGGTATTCACGATTTGTGTAATGAAAATAATTATTATTATAAATGTCATTATTGTTGCTACATTTTTCAATATAGTCCAATAAACGAAGGTCTGTCCGGCACCATTTTTTTTTTAATTTGCAGGTATTCATGGGTACATTCACCCCCGAAAATCTTAGCTGTCTGAAATTGGTCTCAAAAATGTGTTTTTTTTTCGCCTATTTTCGCCGATATTTCCGAAAATATGACACTTAAAGAATTTTTGTTTGGACAAAAATGAAGATCAGTTCATTACCTACAAAAATGATCCTCATCAATTTTGTCAAAAATATGATACTTTTCGACATAACCGGCTCCAAAACGCATTCCCATTTTTAGCCCCTGCCCTGCATTTAGAGAGCACGCCCCAAAAAAATGACACTCCCAAGCGTATTACAAATTTTCCAATAAATCACGTAAAAATTAATATTTTTTCATGATCCAAAGTTCAGATGAAAGAAGGAACCTGTAGCTATATCATGTTACTTATTCCTTTTATCTATTTCTCTGGATTATTGAAAAACCAGGACAAAGTTTGTTTTTGCTCGATATTTTGACTCTCCTATAAAGGAGGAGGGCCTCTAAGGCCGGTTTTCGGCCCGTTGTGTTTCTTGTCGAAAAAAAAATTTTTTCTTTTCGCCAATAAGTATAGGTCACAAATAGTCGATTTGACCCTAAACGGAGCCCCAAATAACCCCCCCTCCCCCCGCCCACGTCCTTGTTTCTGGGTAACGCTAAGAGTAGTTCCAATAAAATCAGGGGGTGGGGGTACTGTTTGGGAGAAGGGGGGCGTATAAGTGAATTAATATGTTGAAGGGCTTAAGGGTTGTAGTCTGGCAAATAGTTAATCACTTACAAGGCGTTTATGCCACCCTATTATTTTATCATAGGGACTGTGGAGGGAATACGGGGGGGGGGGTATTTGAGATTCCGTTTAGGGTTAAATTGACTGTTTATGACCTCTACTTACTGGCACAAAAAAAACTTGTTGTTTTCGAAAAAAAACAAAAGGGACCGAAAACCGGGCTTAAACCCCTTGGGCAGGGGGGGGGGGGTATTTGAGATTCCGTTTAGGGTTAAATCGACTGTTTATGACCTCTACTTACTGGCTCAAAAAAAAAATTTAGTTTTCGAAAAAAAAACAAAAGGGACCGAAAAGCGGGCTTAGACCCCCTGGGCGGGGGGAGGGGTATTTCAGATTCCGTTTAGGGTGAAATCGACTGTTTGTGACCTATACTTACTGGCGAAAAGAAAAATTTCCTTTTTCCACAAGAAACAAAAGGGGCCGAAAACCGGCCTTAGAGGCCCTCCTCCTTTATTCATATTTTTTTCATCAAGACTAATTTCACCAAATCCTTTTGGATAATGGGACTTTGTAAGGTGTTAAATATATTCAGAAAGATTCAATAAATTATTTTTGTGTATTTTCATAAACAACATGTTTTCTTAGGGCGTTTTCCGGAGTTTTCGAAAATGCTGGGTCTATTGGGAATTAATAGATAATCAAGGACCATATCGGTTTTCAAAGTACATCATTAGAAAGCTTATCTTGTCCCCTTGTCGATGGCATTTTTCTTTTTTTTCCATATTTTTTGGTTTTCCGGAAAATTGAGAAAATTCTCACCCCTATGAAAAATCGATATTTTTTTAAGGAATATTTTTTTGGAGTTAGGAATTGTACTAAATAAAAGATCACATTCTGACCTTTTCATCAATATATATATATATATATATATATATATATATATATATATATATATATATCAAGTATTTTATTAAGTACACGAGAAAAAACTCTGCCTTCAAACTTTCTCAAATTGGATTTTATTACAATAAATTTATTAATCAAGAGCCAAAAGTGAAAAAAAGTTGGTTATTATTGCCTTATATCTTTTGTCTTAAGACAAAAATGGGAGGATTTTCCGTTTTCACCACAATAATTTTGCGAATTATTAGAAAGAATATTTTTAAATTTTTGAAACGCCGATTTTGAAAAAAATATTAGTGTAGCGAAAAAAATCATAGGTACAACTTTTGTAGGTAACGAACTGCTCTTCATTTTTTGTCTAATCAAAAATGCTCTAAGGGTCATATTTCGGCAGATATCGTCGAAAAACGGATTTTCGGGAACTCTAGAGCCATTTTCCCACCCTTCCACAAATTCCACGTAGCTGAGATTTTATCTCAGCTATCTGCAAATTAAAAAAAAAATTGACGGACAGACTTGATGCCCAGGTTTGGGGTTTTTCTGGCGTTAATTTACTGGACTAATAAGCGAAAACTTTTTCAATTTAATTCAACAAACTTGTTATGTTAAACTGTCAAACAATGAAGTTACCGGCATAAGGCGACTCGATGGGTAAGTGAATGTGTTTACACTGGAATGTGACAGATGGGGACACCTTGACAATGTAAATTCAATGGATTTTTATTAATAAATGTATTTGATATATAAATAAAAACATTACGTTCGGTCATATTTTTAGGGTTGATTCATTTTCACATGTGATAGGCGAAAAATATTTTAGTTAGTTTTGATCATGCCCCACCTTTGTGGAATTTTTACGTTGTTTTTGCTATTTATAGATAATATAAGTCAGTCGGCTGCATTTTATACGCACATCCTGTGCACATTATTTACAAAACTTCAAATTTATCAAATAAGTCGTAACCATAAAATCAACTTGATCTTAAGAATATTTTTAAAAAGAAATCGCAATCGTGCGCGCTTTTTCCTTCATCTTCTCTTTATATATTATTCTTTCTGTGTAATTCTAAAATTCCCGATGCCATCTATACCATATAATAATAAATTACCGTCACGTTTTTCAGTACCGGTATTTCTTTTGAGTGTTTCATTATAGGGAGCAGCTCTTCTGCACTAGTACACGCAAAGTAAGCTACATTCGTTAACGGTAAATTTCAGCATTTTTCAGTTTGTAGAGCTTCATAATATTTCAAAAAATTCTTCCTAATCAAAGTAAGAACTTAAAAATCCTTATATTTTATTTCTGTTAGGATCAATTATATTAATATTTAAATTTTCTAACAAATTATTAAAGTCTTTAAACTAAATTTTCCCATTTTTTTGTTGTTTTTTGAACTCTAAATAATTTTTCCTTAAAAGATTAATATATATATAATCGAGTGCAGACATTTTTCTCCCAATTTTTTATGCAAGCACCTTATCATCTATTTTCTTTTATGGTTTCTGATTTCTGTTTCAATAAGAAATATATTGGTCATGGTATGTGATTGATATATTTATTTTTTTCAACTCCGATCCACTGGGCTAGGCCGGTCCTGTTTTCCTCTCTCATATACCAGATTTCCGTATTGAACAAATGATTTACAATGGAATCGAACCCAAATTATTATGATGTTTGTTATTGAGATCCTAGCAGACCGTTTTCACTGTGGAAGATACAAATAACGACCCCTATTTCTCATCACAGCATGCCATGCTCTTTACTGCATATGTTACAGCGACGTAGATATTTATTTTCTCTTAAAATAAAAAAAATCGTTACTTTTTTGTAATACAGGGTGTTTCTGTGGATAAGAAACATTTTGTTTTGCTAGAAATTTGTTAAAAACTTATTATTGTTAATTCGTTATTTAATTATCTTTATATTACAAATTCATACTTTTTTGTGCGAAAAAATTCAATTAATCAATTCAATCTTGTCAATAATTCAATCTTATTAATATTTTTCGCCATTGCCGCGATTTTCGGCTACTATTTGCAACGTTTGACTCTGTCAATGGGACACTCCGTATATATAAACCTTTCAGAGTGAAAACAAAAAAGGCTGTCTCGCTATTATCTTAGTTAACTCAGATATCATCTTAAATAGCACCCTCAACTCAACTGTATATGAATTGGGGTTAACCCCAGTAACCTTGCTCATTCTGTGTTAACAATCTCGCTCTGGGCTACATACATACTTGAAAAGCTATTAAAATTCTCCAACCCCCACGAAATACCTAACCTAATGAAATCGTCACTGGATTTCAAGTAAGGTCAAAGCATACAGGGTGTGGCGGTAATCAATTTCTTTAATGACTAATTTAAATGATTTTCAGATTATATCTAAATTATTATTGTATTTGCGCAAAAACGTTTATTTCTTTTGAGAAATAACCATCATAAAATTATTAATTTTTACAATAATAGTAGCTCGCCTTGTACGCATCGCCCGGGGCTACTCCGGATCTGCTACTCACACATACGAGTCGAGCCATCAAAGGCAGCGGTGGTCGGGACCGAAGATCAGATCCATATCCATATATAATCTGCGCTATTCAACTTTTTTTTTGTCTAACCGCTTAAGAATTTGAAGTATTTCCCACCCGTCCAAAAAAAAATAAAAGATGAAAATAAAACTGCGAATATTTTGCTGATCCTCGTATATTTTGGTTTGATTGAGGGACAGGAATGGGTTTAGGAGTTTTATTTACCCTGAAATTTTTTTAACAATACAAATAATAGGCGTAAAAAATCAAAGGACAACAATAGAAAATTGTGAAATGAAAAATAACATTTTTTAACAATCTCTGCCAAATTCCACAATTAAAGTTTTTAGATTACAGGTCCGTAACCAGCGTTTATTAGCCCCGAAATTTTTTAAACAATAAAGGATTAAAAAATTGAATTCCTACTTTGATCTTTAATTTTTTCAAACAAAAATGAATCCTATACAGGATGTTTCATAACTATTGGGACCAAAATATTGCGATAGGACCAAATATACCTTAATAAAATATTGCTGTGGAATAAGGTACAGGGCGTTAAAGTTGAATTTTTTTTTTCGTTTTTTTCTGATAATGTCCCTGTATATTTATCAATTATTATCAAAATCGGCACAGAGGCATAACTTTGGACAAGTAATATTATGTTATATATTATTTCACATTTTGTTAAAGGGGGCGCCACGTGAATGATTCCTGATGATGAAATTAAGTGGTATCTTTTTTTGACGAAACTTTTTACTGATTTTGATTAGAAAATATGACGTAAACATCATTTCTACGTAATATTGATACTCTTGTTTAAACACGATAATTTCACCCGTTTTGGAGAAAAACGCAATTGAACAGGTAATTTTATAATGTTTTCTTTGATATCCTTTATTACAAGAATTAGAAAAGGCATAGAGGTCGGAGGAGGCCACATAGAACATTTAATTTAAGTTTGCTCTTTTTATGTTAAATTATTTTTAATTCTGCTTTATAAACCGTTGAAATAGAAGCCTTATGTCACAAGTTTTTTATTGTCTGTTGTTTGAAATCCCCTTCTCAGAACTGTTCAATCGCATTTTTCTCGAAAACGGGTGAAATTATCGTGTTGAAATAAGAGTATCAATATTACGTATAAATGATGTTTACGTCATATTTTCTAATCAAAATCACTAAAAAGTTTCGTCAAAAAAAGATGCCACTTAATTTCATCATCAGGAATCATTCATATGGCGCCTCCTATAACAAAATGTGAAATAATACATAAAATAATATTCCTTGTCCAAAGTTATGCCTCTGTGCCGATTTTGATAACAATTGATAAATATACAGGGACATTATTAGAAAAAAACGAAAAAAAATTCCAACTTTAACGCCCTGTGTCTTATTCCACAGCAATATTTTATTAAGGTATATTTGGTCCTATCACAATATTTTGGTCCCAATAAGTTGCCCTTAGCCTATGTCCCAATAGTTATGAACCACCCTGTATACAGATTGTCTAAACAAGTTTTTCTGATTTTTCCAATTTTTTTTTGGAAGAAAATTGAATATTTCACAATTAAAATGGTACGAAATTAAAAATACACTCAAATTTACGAAAAATACGGTGTGAAAAATGGAGAAAATTGTGAAAATGTTTGAAAAATTACGTCAAACTGATCTCAAAATCAAAATTTACCAGAATGGATTATATTATTACTTTAAGTATTTATTTTTTGAACCAATAACTCAAAATTCAATTTACTACCACATTTTCGCTGACACAAAAATATTGATAAACTATGTGTCATCAGGAACCAAAAAATCCTTTTTCTAAATTGTTATATTTTTCGATATAACAAAATAAAAGATAATGAGGACCAAAAACTCTAACTACGACCCTGCCCGCGGAACAGCACAAGCGACTGCGTACTCCAAAATTCTACCTACCCCGCGAGAAATCAATAATCGAGGGGTTAGTTTAAGCACATAGTGGGGGTGTGTCAAATCAAACCCGCGGACTTCAGATCAAAGCAACCCGTGCCACTGCCTTTAAGCAACGAATAGAAAAACTAATACTCCAAAAACTGTCATGTTACCACTGCCTGCCGCGTTTTTTCTAAACTTAGTGCTTTCGCTGAACACCAATCTAGTTAGTGCCGTTAAAGTATCGTTAGTCTTTTGTTAATTGACCGATAGACTCGTGTGTTATAAAAAAAATTGAACATCTGCCTGACCGGAGAGAGAGCCACCATGTCTCTAGATCAGATCGTTTTAATGATATGAAAGTGCTTCGAAGGGAACTACAAATGTGGTGAGTTGATATTATCATATTTATCTGCTATTTCGCTTATTTATCGCGGCGAATGATTTTATTACGAGATACTAGGGAGTTGTACTATCAGTTGTAAAATCTGGTTTCATTGATTAAATTTTGACAATTGTGTCTTGTATATATGGTAATTTATTCCACGTTTAAATCAATTTGTGATGAGTTCAAATGAATGCAAATTATTTCATATTTGGAATTATCTTCACGACTGTATTTTGGATGGAAAATTTAATTAACAAACTTATTATAGACGTGATTGAAAATGTGACAAGTAATTTAGTTATTTTTGAATGTTAAATTTATGCGTTAAACATTTTTTTTTTGTGTTAACAAGTAATTTATTGCGTAATGGATTCATTATTTTCAATTTAAATAATTAAACGGAATTTAAATTAGTGTTTTAAAATTTGTTCTACTTTCCTAAGCTGAAAAATTATTATAATTTAGTTTCAATTAAGGTTTACGATAAATATTCAGCGAAATAAACAATTGATATAGTCCTTTTGAAAATGCATAATTTATTTCTTTTATAAAAGATAGAATATTATAAAAAAGAGGTAAACAAAAGAAGTTAAAAACATTTAAATTACGTATACACGAACATCCTTGTAATTTTGAGAAAATCCTTCAAGGCAGATTATTCAAACTATTGTCGGAGCCCGACGTTACATCAGTTCTTTTACTTAAAGTTTATCAAATGTATTTTTTTTATTCTTTTCTATTTTAATGTGTCTCTTCGTTTGCATAATATTTGTTTAATCTCTTAATTAAGATTATATTCAATTTTTAGTTTATTTTAGTCAATATGTATGTATTAATTTGCATAATAATTTACGTACGCCATTGACTATTTCCAAGTTTTATTATAATACCTTCCACTTTAATTTTTTATATTATTTTAAATATAAATAATTAATTCAGGTGATTTCCATGTATCCGCCAAAGTAAGTTGCATGTTATCTAGCTATAATAATTATTTTGCTATAAATGGTAAAAGGAAGTGACACATAAAAGACACCAGAGTTGGCTTACTCCCAGTGAAAAATCATTGGCGCAGACGTAAGATCTAAGTAATAATAAAAATAAATATTATAGATTAACCCCTCAATGTGTGCGCTCGAATTAATTCGAGCGCGTTAAAAATGCAATAAAACACAGTGTGTGGCATTTAAAAATTCAAAGTGACCAATATTATCCGAAAAATCAAGCAACAGTGCAAAGTATCAAATACTATTAAACGAGCAAGGTTTGTATGTGTGTGTGTGTCCGTAGGATCTCAAAATCCACTCGTCAGAATTCAATGAAACTTTCAGGGTAGACTAATTCCTATCTAAATCGGCAAAAAATGCAGGTCTCATGTCTGTGAAAATTCGATCTTCCGAGATATTTACAAGAAAAGTTAAGCTTTTAGTTTTATTTCCTAGCAACGGCAGTCAACACAGAGATAGTATAACCTGTTTCTATAGTAAATTTTTTATTACATATTTTGTGATGTCATTTTGAAAACGTCTTTCATTCAAGAAAGTCAAAACGTTAATTAAAGCCCCATTTTTCTTTAAAATAAGTGGTTTTATTTCCATTAGAAGAGAAACTGATAAATATTAGTTTGTCAGTTTTTGGCATATTCCAAAGCAACGTTCAGTAACGTAGTCCCGATACATAATGTTGGTCTAGCAGTGGTCGACGAAAACGTTGGTGGAGTGATGATGGAAAATCGTCATAAGAAAATAACCTATTTTTATAAATATCAACGTCAAGGTTTGACTTTATTTAATTTCGCCATAATAACCTACAAATTTTGACAACTACTGACACGCACATCTCTGGGTAAACGTTAAGAATATGGGGCCGGCTGGGATTTTCATGAAATTTTCACAGATGTTATAAAACATGATAAATTCAATATAGCGATAGAAATGTTTGCGCGGAAAAATATTTTTCACATTTTTTAAAAAGAAATATATATTGGGATACTCACTCCCAAGACAAACAAATTCAGTGCGTTGAAACGATTATTTAACATGTTTTTCCAATACATAACTTTTCTACAAATGCCCAAGTAGCAATTTATAACCAGAATAAGCCTGAAAAGTATTCAAAAAGGAAAAAATGTTCATTTGACGGAAATAAATAATTTGCTTGTCAAATGACATAAATTCAAAGTTGAAAATACAACGTTGCCAATTCAGTTTCAGAAATCATGGATTTAGGTAAATATTTAATGGAGCGTTGAGTAACGCTGTTAAAATCGGCGGGCGTAATTTCGGCCGGTAATCCCTTGGCCTACCTGCATAAATCAAGGGGTACCATTTATGACAGGGGTAATTTCGGCCGAGGGGCCCTCAACGCCGTCAGCTTCAACGCCGGACTGCGTAGCCGGAGCAAAGGACTGCGTAGCCCGCTGAGGTATAATTTTTTTATCAATAGCCGCAGGCTGTTGTTGTTTTGATGTCTGAGGCGGAGCCTCCGTATTATCTTCGTTTTCACTTTCTACGTCACTTTGAAATAAAGAAATATTTTAATATAAAGCATTCTGTTATTTTATTTGATTTGCGGCCGAAAATACCTATGAGATAAGGAAGCAACTTAAAACCTCCGGCCGAATTTACCTACCGGCTTTTAGTACCTGCCCTTTTTCCGGCCGAAATTACATCCGCCCGTTAAAATGGACACTTGTCAAAATGTGCTAAAAATATGTGTAATAGTTTTGATTTTAATCATCATTTTCCGAGTTGCATATGCGTATGTCTATGCTAGACTTAAAATTGAAACTCGGTTTGTTAAATTTAATAAATAATAATATCGTTTTGGCGAAGAACATCGTGACTTTTTTTTTAAATGAAAAATGTAAATGTTTCTTATCGTTATACAAAATGCATGGTGGAATCAAAAAATTTTGTAGGTCCAGATATTAAAATAGAACCTAATCCACCGCATCCCAAATTTTGCACTATTGTTTCCAAGAAAATTGGGCGTTTTTTCCACTCTACATAAATAATTTATTATGTAACAAATTGATAGTTATGTTTTTTTATGATAACTAAGTCCACGCATCGTTTAAAATGTTTGTTTGACTTTGAAATAAAATTTATGATAATGTGGAATGTTGAGTGTATACCCATCTTGTGGTGAGGCCAAAGTGGCTAAATTTGTAATGGTTTCTTTATCGCCTAAGTGTCTGGAATGCTGAGTTATATGAGTTTGCGGATTTTTTATTCCGTTCATACAAAAAAACATTTTATTTTCAAATATTAATTGAGTTATTAGCTAACTGTGGTGTATAGGTAATGGGGAGATATAAAAATATTCACAGAAGAGTCCCTAACGATCTTGGTAAGGGCACTGGTCGCATTTTGGTTCAAATTTAGGTTAATAAAACTTTTTCGGGTTTCGCCCGATTTTAAATGTTATTTCATTTTGTTTCCCACTAACTTTCACAGGCATCAATCACATTTGATTTATTGTATGATTTGACGTCATTACTCGCTATCAAATGAACTAATTCTGCACTATAACTGGTTTTTTTTTTCAAAATTATCTGCTCCTCATTGTTTTTATTCTTGAGAAAATTGATTATTTTTGGCATATCTTAAGAGAGAAGCATTTGCAGACTATTAGAGTAAATATACTTTTTTGCATCCAATTTTTTGAAATATCGACCGAACAATTAGAAACACATTCATTATAGTATTTAAATTTCCGTTTCTTTACTTTGTGTTTATAATTATTAAGTTCTTTTAAGGTCAGAAATAAAATAATCTATGTACTTTAATTTCACAGGAGTATAATTAGACATTTGTGCCATTTTTATTGCACAAATTCACTTGATCAATATTACTTTTTATCGCCTATTATTACAGAACTAACAATGCTGCGTGTTACAATCACAGGACTACACAAACAGAAATGTAAATTTTAACTAAAATAATTTACAATCTGCACAACACTTTCTGCCGATTAGAAATTTTAATCCTTTCTAAGAAAGGACTACTTCTGTAGACATTACATACTTACCAAGAATTGAAATAAATTGGTATATCATAAACAATTTGTTTTAGAAATTATCCGCCACTGATTTATGATATATTGGGGTTTATCTTCTGTGTCATAAAAATTTTGTTATCAATCATTTTCAAACAGAGTATAATAATCTAGTTGAAAAATTGCCTATTTGATGGCCAAAATCCCAAGCATGTTCACATATTTTTAATTTTTCGAATTGTTTGTTTTTAATGTATGATTGGTGTTCATTAAGTCTTATATGAAAAGGTCTAGATGTTTCTCCTATATAAAATTTATTGAAATTAGTGCAAAAATTGCTGAGAAAATGATATTTTATTAAAAATTGACCCACGGTTTCCACTTTGACTGTACTAATCCCTCCACTAAAGGTTTGGTGCATAAAGATTAAGAGCTGTCTGAAGTGACTTGTAAAGCTTTAAGTGTAAAGTCCCGTTCGAAATGACGTTCTCGAGGTATTAGAGAACAATTTCGGGATGAAATGAACGAGCATGGAGGATTTGCAAGTAATTTCGACTTTGTTCGAAAACTCACTCATTCACTAGGAAAGCGGAGAATACGTTCATTACTGGCTTTTGCGGTTATCTCTCGCGAACACTATTTCGGTTTACTATTTTTAATATTACAATACGTCATTTCAAATACGAGTTTGCACACGCCATCGACGAAAAAGCGAAAAAGTTACAATCACATCGTACTAGCTGCTTTGTAAAATGAAAAAATAAATAATTAATCTATTTTTTAATCACAATTTTTTTTAATCAAAAGTTTTTGAGCCCTCTGATGCCTAATACCTAAAATGTTATGATTTGTTCCTTTAATATTAACCGAGCTATCAGGAAAAACAATTTTTTTTTTCGGTTAGGGCTAATAACGAAGAAAATTGTAAGAAAAGGGGCCAATCCAAGCATACCGTACGCCACTGGATACAATTAGCGATTTGTTTTTTGCTAAAATGAGCTCTACTTACCACTAGAACTTCTTGCAAATTGTAGAAAAATTATTGGGAAAGAATAATGTTATAAGAAATTTAATTTTCTTTTCTCAATTTGTATTTAAAAATATATTTCTTAAATCTCCCACAAAAGACGTTTCACGTACTTTATTTTATAATAAAAGTGGATAAAAATTGATTTTCTCGAATTCAACGAAAACTCCTAACTCGCATTAACTTCAAAAGCAGCAGGATCTTATATTATCATCATCGAGTCGTAAACTGAAAACTGCAAAGTTTTCTAATATTAAAATGCTCGAAACTTTCTTCGGCATTTCCTTTCGTCGAGATGGAATCGGTTAACCGAAAAGCATTATTTCTAGTTTGCGGTTTTGGGGCAAAATATCGTCTGGAAAATATTGCAGAGTTCTCAGGGAGATGTGAACTACTAACGAAACATAAACGGGGTTTCAAAATGGTATATATATATTTATTTTATTTATTCAATAAATATAATGAATAAGCGATAAGTGCTACTGCACTTGTTTCGCATGAAAGGCACCATAAAACATCATCATCAACATTATAAATAGAATTATACCCAAAGACCAGACATCTGTATGAACCTTGACCGATTTTCTTTCCAATTAAGTAATCCCTTTTTTCCAGAATATTTACTTCAGAATTTCGAGGACTCAAAAGGGTCGCCTTGGGTTAATTAAGCAGGTTTTATCTTTACCTTTGATTTTCCAAAAATATCCATTCAGGCAAGTCGTTCCCGCATATACACCTACTTGAATTTTCGTTCCAGTCTTTTCGTATTGCTCAACATAGATTTAAATTACAAAAATTTGGGGAAAATGACATGTCATACTTTTATTAGTTTGACAGTATTTTATATTGTACAACAAGCGCGAAATGAAAGTTTGTAACACGCCAATCAATAAAATTTTTGTACGCATTTTTGTATTTTTTCTTTGGCTTTTGAGGATAGGATTTTGCCGTTCGGTCGAATTGGCTGATTTTTGGATATGTTGTAGGTTTTGTCATCCTGAACAAAAGTCTCCATGGGCACCAAGGTCCAAAGTCCATATTTTGGCCGTTATCGAGCTCCAAAAGTCCATTTCTCCATCATAATGTAACCTCTTGAAGCAACCCAATTACTCATTGAAATATCGTTTTTGATTTATTTTATTATCTAGTTATATGTTTTCGAGGTCGCTGAGTTGGAATCTGATGTCAAGATGACAGAATTGACAGTTGACAGCTGTCAAGTTGACGGAAAAATACAAAAAACTTGAAATAATGATGAGACCATATGTTTTCGAGGTCGCTGAGCTTGAATCTGATGTCAAAATGACAGAATTGACAGTTGACAGCTGTCAACAAGCTGTCAAGTTGACGGAAAAATACAAAAAACTTGAAATAATGATGTGACCATATGTTTTCGAGGTCGGTGAGCTTGAATCTGATGTCAAAATGACAGAATTGACAGTTGACAGCTGTCAAGAAGCTGTCAAGTTGACGGAAAAATACAAAAAACTTGAAATAATGATGTGACCGTATGTTTTCGAGGTCGGTGAGCTTGAATCTAGTTGACAGCTGTCAACTGTCAATTCTGTCATTTTCACATCAGATTCAAGCTCAGCGACCTCGAAAATATATGGTCTAATAATTATTTCAAGTTTTTTGTATTTTTCCGTCAACTTGACAGCTTGTTGACAGCTGTCAACTGTCAATTCTGTCATTTTTACATCAGATTCAAGCTCAGCGACCTCGAAAACATATGGTCTCATCATTATTTCAAGTTTTTTGTATTTTTCCGTCAACTTGACAGCTAATTGACAGCTGTCAACTGTCAATTCTGTCATTTTGACATCAGATTTAAGCTCAGCGACCTCGAAAATATATGGTCTAATAATTATTTCAAGTTTTTTGTATTTTTCCGTCAACTTGACAGCTTGTTGACAGCTGTCAACTGTCAATTCTGTCATTTTTACATCAGATTCAAGCTCAGCGACCTCGAAAACATATGGTCTCATCATTATTTCAAGTTTTTTGTATTTTTCCGTCAACTTGACAGCTAATTGACAGCTGTCAACTGTCAATTCTGTCATTTTGACATCAGATTCAAGCTCAGCGACCTCGAAAACATATGGTCACATCATTATTTCAATTTTTTTGTATTTTTCCGTCAACTTGACAGCTTGTTGACAGCTGTGAACTGTCAATTCTGTCATTTTGATATCAGATTCCAACTCAGCGACCTCGAAAACATATAACTAGATAATAAAATAAATCAAAAACGATATTTCAATGAGTAATTGGCTTGCTTCAAGAGGTTACGTTATGATGGAGAAATGGACCTTTGGAGCTCGATAGCGGCCAAAATATGGACTTTGGACCTTGGTGCCCATGGAGACTTTTGTTCAGGATGACAAAACCTACAACATATCCAAAAATCAGCCAATTCGACCGAACGGCAAAATCCTATCCTTTTGTGCGGGGTCCTTTATACAGGCTATTTGGGCCAGTTCTGTGATGTTTACATTAAACATTTTGACGTCTATATCCATTTGGTACTGAGTTTAATAAATGTATATATAAATAAGGACGAATACGGAGGAAAAGTGCCTCTTTCAACCCTAAAAATAGGGAGGAAATGTCAATTTTCAAAGGACAGACATTTTTAAAATTTTATAAATGTATATTCTTTCTTTTTTTTTCAGAACCGACTTGAGGGTAGTGAGTGAGGCCATTCAGAGTAAAAGTCTAAACAATCTCATAATGGTAAGTATTAACATGAAAAAATCATGGCAATTTTTTTTGAGAAATGTAATTTTCATTATATTTTGCTCCTGTTTTCTTAGGGACAAAGTAGTTCTTTGCAAACATGTCATTTAGTGGTTATATTTTAATTATTTGCACATTTAAACTGGATTTACTCATTTGTGATCTTCCCCATTGAACATGGATTAATTTAAAGGTTGTTTTAACGTATTTATTTAAAACTGATGAGTTAATAAAAATCATTTCTCATTTTGGGACGATTTACTTGTTATTAAATATATTTATTTAAAAAAATACATTGTTATCGACAGTACATTAAAAAAAATTAAAATCGAAAACATTAAATTGAAAAATTAATATTATATAATAATAATACTGGTTCATTACTGCGCATATCTTGAGCAAAATATAATCACAGATTCGAAGTAATTTCAACTACTTGGTTCTGAAAAAATGTACTTATAGGTGTAACTGGCGAATACTGAGCCTAATGTTGGGGCTGCCCAGTAAACCTGTAAAAAAATAACTTTTTACACGTCTAAACAAAAATCTTCGCGAAGTTGAAAAGCCGAGAATATGTCAAAATTGTTATTTTCAGCGAAAATAGATAGGAAAATTCGGAATTTCCCTATAAATAAGAGAAATTTACGAAAAAAGTTATGGAAAATTCAAATAAATATATTTATTTACGCTCTATTTGATATTTTTAAGTGCTTTTGTACTTTTACTCATCCGTCTTTGATATAGAACTTACCCAATGAGAACCATAGTCTGCTGCCCAAACAGCTGGACCAAAACTGCGAGCAGGATTCATACTTGCACCAGTATAAGCTCCCTAAAATACAATTTGTACATATTTATATCCGAAAAAAAAATTATAAATTGAATTCAAAATCTGCATATTTCAGTCTACAGATTGAAAAACTTATGGGACACAATAAAAACTGGAAGAGTCACATCTTCTTTCGATAAAAATTATAAAATTAAATTACATTCCTACGATTTAACACCACTGCACAGCTCGATCTTATCCGATGAGGCAAAAAACAAATCAGGGAACTTGCAAACAAGTATTCCACGGGGAATCCCCGCAGTAGTCTTTCATATGACAGCTGACAAATGACAGCGGACAGATAACAGCAGACAGATAACAGCTGACAGTAAAGTAGTACTAATTTTACTTACGGCAGATACATTGAGAGCTACGACAACTAATCCAATTTTCAATGGTACCGAATCTGATCTATGAGAATTCCTTTTATCCCAACTGGACGCATTTGCTACCACCAAAATTATTGTTAAAATCGTTTCGATACCAAAAGCCTGAAAAATTAAATATTTAAATAAACCAATAAATCCACTCACTATATTTCATGTAATTATCCTGTATATATTTGTTGCTACACATTTTTTTGGTTAAGTCTGTTGAGATCTAGTTCTCAAAGTGGTGTTGGAATAAAAATATTAATAATTCTTACCTCCAAATCAGTGATCCCATTTCCTGGAGTATTGACACATACCCCTCGTTGTTCACCTACATCAAACGCTATTTGCGGAGTGAGTAACTTTAAAAAATAAGAAAAATTGTTTTACAAAAAATTACTTATCAAAAAAAGCGATTTCTTGAAAAATTCTAGTAAAAGTTTCGGAAGGAGTGAAATATGCATCCTAATTTTTATGTTGGCCTTCGTATACACAGTTCGAATTTTCTAGTAAGCACCATAACTTAAATCTTTGACATACCCTATGAAATCCAGTTCCGCAAAGGCACCCCAAAATTTGGCAAACTATGTTGGCTATCGTTTGTTTCAAATCGATTTCTTCTAAAATATACGCTGAAAGTGTCACTACGGGATTTACGTAGGCGCCAGAGATATGTCCCAGCATCTGAAATTAATAAAAATGGATGTTTTGGTTAGCACAATTTTTCCCGCGCTTCATAGAGAGGTTAATTCCTTCAATAATAAGCTAGATATAGGGATATTATTTTATTTTATTTATTTTATAATAATAAGTCGTAAACAAACATAACATTAATACATGGAAATAAAAAAAAATATCCACCCCCTCTTTCTATACATTTAATCGTTCTCTTGCCAAATTTTCTGGCATTCTTCAGTAATAATCTTCTCTAAGTGATCAACATCGCTGATAAACCTGCTGTTACCCCATAAAAAATAGTCAAGGGGGGGTTAAGTCAGGAGATCTGGCAGGCTAAGGCAAATGGATATATATCTGAATGTAACTTTCAATTCTAATCAACTTTTCTTGATAACAATTTTCTATACTGTCAAACATAAAGGTACTTTACTCTTGAGCAAAATTTATATTTTTTGACGAACCTCGTATACGACTGAAAATTTTTTATATCTGATGATTGTATTTTAGGTTGTAGATCATTCAGAAATTTTTATAAAGAATGACTTTTTTGTATAAAATTAACAATAAAAAAGTTTTCCATATAATTCCAACTTATTTTTTTTTATGTTAAGTATTTAACATTTTCTATGATATGTCATTTTCTTAATACTCTAAGACACACTGTATTACATCCGCAATAAAATTCGCCAATAAATATATGATACAGATTAATAAGAAGACATTTTTCGTTATTTTTAGAACATAATTATATATAATCTTATAAATAACAAAAGATTAGTAATAATTTCCATACAATTATTTATTAGTTTATTGCAACTACCTTATTTGAATTATTAAATTAACTATCGATGTTTTATTAGCGATTAATAAAGTTAAATAAATCATTTGCGGGTTGTAAAATAAGCAATACAAAGTCAATTAATTGAAAATTTAAAAACTTTTGTCGTTTAGTAGATATTTTTCAAATTAATAAAATATACCTAAAAATAATATTAACAAATTTTTGTTTCTAATCATACCTGAATAACGACTGTAACTGCCAGTCCTGCTGCTAAACTAATGTGTAAAGTAGAAATGCCACCCTGTACGTCCATAGTGCAAGCGGTACATGATAAAAACAGCAATACGGCTGTGCCAAAAAATTCGGATAAGCCACAAATTAGCAGATCTCTCAGGCAGAGTTTTTTCTTTGGTTTTATATCATCTGAAAACACTATTGAAATGTTTAATATAAGTTTGTATTAGAAAAAAATATATACTAGAGAAAATTTGCTAAATATGCGCAAAAATTTTTAGTCATACTTTAATATTTTTTATAGAACTACCTGGAAATATGTGATTTTCAAAATACAGCTGTCCAGTAGACTTTTTGTTTTTTATTTGTAAGAAAAATTAATATTACACATAAAAAAATATACAGGGCGTCTCATTATATTTTCCGATATTTCAAGAGCTTATAACTTTTAAACGAATAAAGACAGATACATGCGGTTTTCACTGAAATACTTCACAATGATACAAGTTTTGTTTAGACTCATAAAAGTTTTTTTCTCACCTCTGGTTAACCAAAAAACAAAATGGCGTTTTTTTGATTTTTTGTTTATTGGCTTTTTTAACCGTAACACCCTGTATATTTTCTGATGAGACGAAAGCTACTTCTTTCACCTATCTGCCAGTATAAAGTTTTTTAAAATCGATGCAGAATTAACTTATCAATTAATGTTTAAGCATAAGCCTGCAAAATCAGCAGTCAACAAATAATTATCAATAATTTTTTAGTAGGCCCTCCAATATTTGTGAAATATTGAAATTTCACGAAAAAAATATTTTGTGGTAAAAGTGGAAAAAAAAAAAGTTGTGAAAACTTAAATTACAAAGAAAATCAATTTGCATTATCAAAAATTGCGAAAAAAAATGTGGAAAAATATGAACAAAAAATGTCAAATTCTAAAAACAAAGCCTACATTAAAATTTCACATTAGAAAACGTTTCTGGGATCGACCAAAATCCCATGCATGATCACATATTTTTGATTTTTCGAATTGTTTATTATTAATGTATGATTGGTGTTCATTAAGTCTAATATGAAAAGGTCTAGATGTTTCTCCTATATAAAATTTATTACATTCGCATGGAATTTTGTAAATACAATTTTTTGTTTTTTGAATTTCATTAAAAGGTTTTGTATTTACTATTAAATATTTTAATGTATTATTAGTTTGAAAAACTGTTTTTAAATTAAATTTATTGCCAATCCTTCTAATTTTTTCGGATAATTTTGGAATATAAGAGATTTTTACTATATTTCAATGAAGTATTGGGGGATTTAAATTTTGTTCTTTATTTTTGATGTCTCGGTAAAGTCCACGATTTATAAATTTACTTGGGTAGTTGTTCTTAATCAAGACAAATGTTTTTAATTCTAACTGTCAAAAACCAGAAATAAAATTTCCAAAAACTTTAAGATTATAAACAACAAATAAATCAAAAAAATTTACAGTACCTGTAACAGTCATCTTGGAATAAAACTGCTGATAATTGCAAAGAGTGTATTATTAGGGGAACAAATTGTATTTGGTACATCACAATAAATATCTAAAGTTTTATTTACAGACTTATCTTGACGTTTAGGAACACGGTGTCAATATTAACCAATTAAGCATGGGTGTTACATTTTTACAAGTCTCCATGGACGGGGTTTTTTTTAAATAGTTATTGGTTATAATGTATTTTATTTTATTTTCACCATTTTTTCGTTTTTTTCTATATATTTTTCATACCTCGCCCTCGATAAGGAAGCATGTAACTCGTATAATTCAAACATAATTTTTGGTGTTATCTTAAAAAATTTTCCGTTCATTTTGGCGGGAAAAATTGAGTTTTTTTGGGATAAACCTCACGAAATAAAAAAAAATTACATTCTTTTTATGAAAAAGTATAAAATGAGGTACATTGACGCTGGTGGGTGCCTTTTAGGTATGTATTGTGACCCTAGTAAGACATTCGACTGCGTCCATCACTATTTCTTAGTAGAGGAAGTATTGAGTGAATCCTTAAAGCCATTTATTAGTGAGTGATTTCAATATGTAAATATTTTTCGTAAATATAACAGATTTCAGGAGTCAATACTTTTTAAACCTTATGTAAATGTTGCGTGATAACTGAAGAGCTTTAACTGTTCGTGTTTTATTTATTTACCTAAAAATTATCTATACTAAAGTTTTATTTTTACGTTTTCTCCTTTGACATTGCACATGACATAATTAAAGTTTATTTTTAAATTATACATTGTTTAATTTAATATTTTATCAATAACCAAAAATCCAAGCAGCTAAAATTATTTTGTATATTTAAGTCATAAGACGATATACAAAATAAAAAGCGTAAAATGGGATTTATATGGATTATTTTACTTCCATTGTATGGTTAGTTTATTTTCTCATATAGTAATATGCTTGTAAAGTTTTTAAATAGCCAAAAGAATATAAAATATCGAATAGACTTATTGACCACCCTTATCCCTATGGAGGAAACTTTCCATTGTTTATCATTTGCCAGTCCTAAGTCACAAATGTATTTTTAATATTCATTTTCTTATGTATTTTAGCCGAAAATCACATTGGAAAATTTTATTACAGTAAATTTTCTGTTCGTTTAGTTTTTCTCTATTTATTATCGTGTTTTTTTGATTTAAAATTTATTCATTTTGTTCAGGAGCCGATGGCCGATCCCAGCATGAATGCAGCCGATCTCCGGAAAGCCCTGGAGTGGGAGCTCTCCCTTGACAGCAGGGATCTCCGTAGCCATGCATGGTATCATGGCGCCATACCACGTGTTCGAGCTGAAGAAATTGTCCGAGAAGAGGGAGAATTTCTCATCAGGGATTGTACATCGCAACCTGGAAATTACGTTTTAAGCTGTAGAACCAAAACACATCCTCTCCATTTTGTTATCAACAAAATTATACTTCAACCAGACACTGTATATGAAAGAGTACAATATCAGTTTGAAGATGATGCCTTTGATACGGTGAGTAAAAATATACAGGGACTTGGGATGTATAACTATTTGTTACAAACAGGTTCCAGATTTGATCACATTCTACGTTGGTTCCGGGAAGCCTATTACAGCCGCTTCCGGAGCGAGGATACAAGTTCCCAGGAATCGGATGTACCCTCTTTCCTTTTATGCTTCCAAGTACCCCACTCCGTTACCCCATAGCCGGTTAACCTCTCCAGCAACAACACCCGTCGGACACCAGTACAGACATAGTCCTCTGCAACCTTACAGACCCAGCAATTCTCCAACTAGACCTTCTAGAGATGGCGCTCCAAGATTACCCTCGAAAAAACAGAGGTCGCAGTCTTTAACACCGTCTGAGGTAAGAAAACGAATATTTCTGAAACGTTGACATACAAATCCGTTATAAATTTTGTTTCAGGTAAACCGAATCTCTCAAGAAAAGTGCAACAGCGCAGATGGAGTGATCCAGTCACCTCTGATGACCAGGTCTGCTGGTGCAGACTCAGTTAACCCTTCGCTGCGCTTCTCCTCCCACTCGTTACCCCGTAACCCACACAATAAACTCTCCCTCTCTTGTAGTGCAAATACTTTAGGTCGCGATCCAAGAAACCGAATAAACAATGATATGACTCTGTCTCCTTGCTCCGAGCGACGATTTATAACCGGTAATGACTCGGGATTGTCAGAGTCACCACCTCCGAAACCATCTCGACTACCCAGTCTAATAAGAACAGAATCAAAGGATTCGGACGTGACGGAAGGACGGTATAGTCTTGACGGTATAACGCACGGTAGCTTACAGCGGGTAACGTCATACCATACCTCCGGGTCTGACTCAGGAAACGGATCTGGTGACTCTGCGCTGAGTTCGGTAACAGATACTATCGAAGTTCCTAAAACTAGTGGCGTTGTTATAAAAAATCCGCGCTATAATATGAGTTCGTCAGAGTCCTCCACCACTTTAAAGAACTTTGAAATTGACTGGGTTACTGCGGAAGAAAAACTATCACAAATTGAACTTTTGGAGTGCGATTTGAGCTCTCGATTCGACCTAGAAAACTTCCAAACTTTATTACTTCCCGTTAACGAAAATAAACCGTTAGACGCGCAGGCGCTAAGGAGAATTAAAATGACGCTGTTCGAGTCGGGTCCAAGGGTTTTGGCCAACCATTTGACAAGGACTGATTTAGATTTAATTTTCGGAGCGACAGAGGAAGGTGTTAAGTCTAAATTGAATTTAGGACTTAATTTGTGTGCGTTGCCGCATGGGAGACAGTTTAGGATGGACCTAATCGAAAGGTAAGATTTTTTTTCTTAAGGAAATTTTCCTTAAAATAATATTTTTTGCAAACTAGTCCTAAACTTTGTTAATTGATGTCCGATCGTTATGAATTTTGGATATGATATTTTTCAGTACTTTCCTGACCTAGTTTCATAACAATAAAAAATATAGGACGTCACATAAAAGCTACGTAATTTTTTTTTTCGCTGGAATACACAAAATATCGTCAATTTGCTGCGTAAAATGGTGAGTCGTGGAAATTTTTTTATCTTTGGAGATAGATAACAAGTATAAGCGACAAAAATGTTGCCAATAGAGCTTAAACTTTTTTTTATACGACGTTTAGTTTGGGATGTATACTTTTTTAAAAAAATAATTGAATCGGCGCTTCTCATCTCTTGGAATTGCCGCTGTTAGTGCGATGCAGCGAATGTACTGTCTTGAGCTTATAGACGCATTCCGCCAGATGGGGCAATTTGTTGCGAGGAAATTATGTTTTTTTATAAATATTCTTAAATGCACATTTTTAAAGATTAAGAGCTGAAATTTGGCAGAAATATTGATTATAGAGTTGTTGAGGGGTAATAGTATTGATTTTGAAAAATACCGTTTTATAGAAATTTTTATTGTTGTATCTTGGTATCCAAAAAAGGTTCACCTTTCTGGATACTAAAAGCACTAGAATAATACGTATACATAATTATGTCCAAATTTGAACTCTTAATACAGGGTGACCCAGGGGTACGTGCATGCTTTATAACTTTTTTTCTATCCAAGCTATCGGTTTGATTTTTTTTTTAAACGATAAGACCGACAATGGGGCACATTCTAAAAATATTTTTATTTATATACAGGATGTCCCAAATAAGATACACAACTAAGTTCTGGTTTTTTAAATGGCAATCCCACATTTTTGTTACATTTTTAGATTCGCCATTAAATTGTCGATATAACGCACCCGGGTTTCTTAGACTTATCTGCAATAGTTTTTGACTTATGTCAATTTATGTGTCAAAATAGCGTCGTGCAGAGATCCACAAAAAAGTTCAGAACTTCAGAACTGTTCAAGATAACTTAATCAACTTTTTTCCAGTCGATTCCTTAAGCTTCAGCGCATCTTCTGAGTTGTAGGCGAATTCGGAGTCGACGTTCTACCGCCTACTACGATTTTTTGAAAATTACAAATTACAAATAGCAATAACTCGACTTTTTCAAATGCATCACCCTATATTTTATTACATCATTGCATGGCATTTTTTAAGAGCTTTTTGCTGATATAGGGTTTGTTGGGTCTATTTTGTAAAATTTGCGAGATTTATTGCAAAATAAGAAATGTTGACGGTTTATTCAAGAAAAAAAAAGGAATCGAGTAGGCCGCTGTCTTAAAATTTGACACATCTATATACTTTCAATAATTATATTATAATTATATTATAAGACCGACAATGTCTTATCGTTTAAAAAAAAATCAAACCGATAGCTTGGATAGAAAAAAAGTTATGGAGCATGCACGTACCCCTGGGTCACCCTGTATAACGTAGTTTGAAAGATACGAGTCTGCGAAATTATGCCTGGGTCTAGACTCCTCTTAACGGTAAAAATGCAAAAGAATTATGATTAATTTGGTTGTTTTTTCTACTTCTAGAACTGAATGCATGAAATTACTGGTAGCAGTGACGATTTTAACATGTGCGGACGAGTCTGAAAGAACCGACACATTAAACAAATGGATCGAGATAGCGATAGACACAAAAACAGCTCTTGGCAATCTTTTTGGATTTTGTGGGATTATGTTAGGATTATGTTTGCCGCAGGTAATTACTTAATTCCACTACAATAAATCTAAGTGAAAATATTTATTTATTTTCAAAATAATAATTGCTCAGTGGTGTCCCTGAACTATACGGCAAAAATTTAAGACTTTCTAGGTACATCAAGGGTATTTTTTATTTTTTTTTGCAGATAGAAAAATTGGATACCACGTGGCACATGCTGAGGCAAAAATATACCGACTCTGCCTTTAACTTTGAAGCAAAACTCCGCCCAACTTTGAAAAATATGAACTGTTGCTCAAACCCCCAAGCGCCGAATACTACCATTCCCCATTTACTACCCTTAATTTTGCTCTTGGAACGCAACCTAGGCGATTTTTTAAACCCCAACTATCAAGATCAGCTGACGCAGACTACACTCGGATTTTGGGAGTGGAATACGCAGGATTTTGGTATTACTACTCTTCTTAATCATATGGAAACTGCCAGAAAATATTTAGGTAAGTAAAAATCTCAATGGACCGTGATAGTGTGTCATCACTGGTTCTACACATAACAGGATAACCATAGCAACGCTGTCATAGTTGTCAGGTTGTCTAAATTTAAATGTGTAGTAACCATAGCAACGGTGTCATAGTTGTCAATCATGACAGATAAGTGACATCGTTGCCATGGTAACTTTGTTTTGTATAGAACCATTTATATGTTACCAACTTCGTTGTGACGTCATGACTATCACGGTCCATTGCTGACCCTACCACCCCTACATATACCTTTACCTTTACTCTTATTTATCCAATACGTTTTTAGAATTGAGCCCGACATATCAAAGAAATGCAGAAATTGTCCTTGGTGAAGCGAGAACGGACGAGCTGACTATCGACATGTTCCGAACAGAGTTCCATTTAAAATTCTTGTGGGGGAGCCGAGGAGCGTTCGCGAATTCGGCCGAGAGACACTCCAAGTTCGAACAAGTTCTAACTGTCATGGCTGAGAAATACTGCAACTTAAAAAGTGATAGTGAAGTGTAATTAATATCAATGTGATCTTTAATTTTTAGTAATATATTTTAAAAAGACGTCGAATGTACCAAGCAATCAAAAAGGAGTCTCATCGACATAAAAAAAACAGTCAGAAATGTCGATGAGTCTGTATATTGCTCAATTTCTCGAAAAATACGAGTTGCAAATACTTACAGAAGAATGATTAAATATTAAAAATATTTAATAATCAATATTATGAGGGTAGCTACACAATACACTTAGAATTGTGCTTTGGTATTTTAAGGTTGGCAATAGAGGAGGTTAAAATGGAGCTATTGAATATCCTACTGACTGCGCCATTTCTAATTAATTGGGAGCGAAAACAATGCAAGTCATTCAGACAGGTTCCATTTTAACCTCCTTTATTGCCAACCTTAAAATACCAAAGAACAATTCTATGCAACACCCTCACAAATATGAACACTAGTATACCATGAAAATGTTTAAAAATTCTTCTGTCTCGAATTTAAGAAACGATTGAAATAAATGATATACCCAATAATTTATTTATAGTTATTTTAAATATGTAAATAGTTTGTTTGGATCAATTTACATATATTTATTTATTTCTACATATCAGAATAAATAATTTTGAAAATTCACGAAAAACAACCAATATACACCTCTGCAAAACCAAATGGCTTGGTTTTTAAATACGAAAAATAAACAGTGTAAAAAATTAAGCTTTAATAAAAATAATTAGGTAGTCTCTTAGACGTTTTATAAAAAAAGGTGCTCATTTTATTAATTATATTATAAGGAACGTTTGGTCTAAAGCGAATCAAATTTAAAGGAATTTTTCATTATAATTATTGTGTAATCATCTCATTATTGACAATACAAGAAAGACTGGTGCCGTGTGTCATATTTTACGAATTCTTTTATTTTTTTTTACAGTATATCAATTTTTTTTCAGTTAACCTACTTTTGTTATCTTTTAATTGATATGGTGCAGATTTCTTGAAACACACTGTACATAGTTATTCGCCAAAAAAGAAAATAGATATGGCAAGTCGCTACATAACATTATGGTTTGTTTATAATAACGATAAATTCAAATTTAATTGAGTCAAACTTCTTTTTAACATTATTTCCTCATTCCAAAAGTCGCTGTATTTTTTTAATCATTAAAGTCTATATCTTTCTCTTTTTATTCCAACGATAAACTGTTACTGTTACCAAATTTTTTTAAATTAATTTTTATTTTTAGTCAATTATTATTTCCACACAACGATGTTTAAAACATTTAGCAACTAATTAAAACAATTTATATAAACAGCGATTTGTAAAATAGTTTTTTTTAATTCTGTGGAAATACATAACACAGTGTACCTCAAAATTTGCATGCACAGATTTATAATATTCTTACAAAAATTATTTTTTTATAAAATCTGTTAATGTGATTATTAGCTGATGTACTGGCCTAAAATATTGTTGATAAGCTTTTTATACTGTTTTCGTACTTGCATGTTTTTTACTGTATATACTTTTATTATTAAAACAACCACATGAAGGTAGCTAAAATAATTTAAAATAAATAAATCCAAACCTCGTTCCTATTTTATATCAAAGTACTTTGCTGTGAGTTTTGAGTACCACTGAACTTACAGGGTGGATTCAGAAAATGTTAAACTAAAAATTTTTTTTGGTAGTTTAATATTAATTCACCCTATATGTAGAGTGAATAAAATTCAATATTTAATCATGGGGATTATAAAGAAGAATCAAAATGTTATGTTTAGCTTTTTCTGACTTTTTTGTATAATTCCTTATTTTTTATTTATAATTCTTTGGAAGGTGTGTGATAAATATTGAATTTGACCAGTATAGGTATGAATATCTAACATAAATGTGTGTTAATATAAAATTGTAGATCTAATATATTTATTAACAGGTCTATTACAATATGTAGTGGATAGAAAAACCCTATTGTGAACGAAAATTATGTATAGTAGATTTCTGTGTATTTCACATGTTAAAAATTATTATAAAATGATTGAAATAAATAATTAAAAAAATGGTTTGAATTATTGCTTCCTTGCCTATATTCTGAGGAAGGACTAATGAGCGCAATCTATTAAAACAAAAAAATAAATATTTAATCACTTTTATTTCGCAACACTATTTGTTCTCTAACATGTTTAGGTATTTTTATCCTTTTCCTTTTATTTTTTTCCACCTCAGGTTGTCCTTCTTTTTTAATTATTACAGAATTTGTTCCAGATTTCTTCTTTTTCTTACAGGACAGCGGATTAGGTCCTTTTTTCTTCTTTCTTTTGGGCTTTTCATCATTGATTGATAGACCATTTTTCACTTTTAATTCTTCTAAAGCTTTCATTTCTGAAGTTCCTAATGAAGATAATTTGGCTGTAGAAGTTTTAACAGATATGTCAGAGGGTTTTTCTAAAACAGGTGTCTTCATATGTAAATATAATAGAGGTACACCTGGTATTCCTCTGACTTTATCCTGCAAATCTCTGTCCTGTGTTCCAACTATATAATGATTCTGGTTTGATTTTCCTAACATACTTAAAAAACATTTAAAACCCGATATTGGCTTTCCTTCATGTCCACATTTGTGTACTCCATATTGTTTTAAAACTAAATTGGCTCCATTTAATTTGGGACCTAAATTTTCCATTTCTATAATAGCACATTGTGTAGTAAGTAATTTTATTTCACCTTGTAAATACCTTGGAACATTATCAGCAATATTTATCTTATTCTAAAATAAAATAGAAAACGTGAACTTGAATTTTTCAATATAAATAAAAAAACTTACGTTTAAAGCACAGTAACAAAAAGTGCCATCAAGTAACACTTGATATGGCTGTCTGAAGCCAAAGTTATTAATAAAAAATCTTAGATTCTTGTTTACTTTTTTATATCTTTTTACCTTCATTTTCTCAGACCAAATTCAAATTAATACTCATAAGTATCTATGAAACCTAAGTAACCTAACCACACTTTCTAAATGTCAATAAATTACTCTCCTTTTTCTTTTAGAGTTGTTCTAAAACTGTTGTATTTAGCCACAATATAGATAATTAATTTTTGCACCACTGTATTCATAATTAAGATAAATCCAATTAGTTTTTTCGTTGCCTTTATACAGACAACGGTTTTTTAATGTAGGATTTTAAGTAATATAACTAATGACAAAAAGTGTATACAAAAGTCTGTCCGAATATCCAAAGTCTCCAGATTAAAATGGCGAGAAAAATGAAGAATTTGGCAACTTATGTCAAAAATGACAGCTGTCACGCCTGTTATGTTACAAAACAAATCGAAAATTCGTTTTTAAAAATGCTTGTTAAAGTAAATTAAAAATAGCGCTTAAGTTACATTTTGTATAAGTAAATTTAGATATAGTGTTTCCAGATTTAAACCTTCCACTTATTTCATTTATTAAAGTGTAAAAACCTACCCCATAGAAAAAAAAATGTCCTCTACCTTCGCTCCGCAACGTGGCCCTAAGCCTCCTCCTGATCCCAAAAGCATTCAAAGAATTTTAGACGAAAATGGTCACCTAATACAAGTTATTCAAGACCATCAAAGCAAAGGAAAGGCTCAAGAAGTGATGCAAATGCAAACTACTTTACATAGAAACTTGGTGTACTTGGCCACTTTAGCTGATTCAGCTCAAAATGTTAATTCTTTATTGCCCGTAAGTACATTTACTATAATTGTTTTTTTTTATTGGAGAGAAACATGAGTTGTTTATTACATACATTAAAGATACATGAATTGCAGAATTTTATAATCTTTTTTATTTGCATTCCATATAATATTCAAAGTCTAACGCATTGAAATTGAAATAGGACTTTAGGGATATTACTGGCCATTTCAGAAATGTATTAAGACATGATTTTTTTAATTTTTTTCTATTTGTTTGGTAACCGTTTCGTTTTTCATATTTTACAAAAGTTTGTCCTTCAAAATAAAAATATCTGATTCACTAAAATAAATTGTATATTTCTCTTATTCTGCAAAGGTAATAAAAGGTTTTTTTAAGAACTAAGTTAGTACATTTTTAAGGTTATTTTTAACACAACAGAAAGAAGAAGAAAAATATCAAAAGAAGATGTAAACAAAATATTTACAGAAATAAATAATTACTATTGTTGATGTGTTTTATTTTTATTGATATTTATTTTTGTTTTTAAAATAGTTTCCAAATGTAGTTTTTAATTATTTTAGACATAATAGATCTTTAAAATGGAAAGTAATAGTATATTATTCAATGAGCGGTAATGTAATGTAATAAAGTTTGCAGCATGAGCCGTAGGAAAGTAAAATTTCATATAGAGGTACTATGACCTTTCTTAACAAATTTACTTCATGATATATATTAAGTGTACTTCGAAGCATGGAATAGAAGGTCCATAAGGATGACGCTTTATATTTGCTTTATAATTCATTAAAATATGTCAGCAATACATATTCTGCACATTTCTGGTACTGCGCCAGTCCATGAAACTTTTATATATTATTTCATATTTTTGACGCGATTTTTTAGGCAGCAGATTAAGTGTTGTAATTTTGGCCGCTTCTCTTATATCTGGAGGTGTACATATTTCTGATTCACTATCTGAACTCATTTTCACTTAGCTTTTCTCGTTATTGAAAAATATTATATTGTCACTTTCGACATGAGTGACAGAATACCAGGTAACTTGATAACATTATGTAATGGTTGATATACTATTACAGGATTGCTCAAATACTGTAAATCATGTATCGCGGTCACCCTTTGACGTCGTTTAACCACGTGATAATAGCCGAGCTTTAATAACTCACTAGTGAGTTATTATAACTCACTATGTTTGTTTATGGATACTATTATTTGCTCAAAAGCAGTTGAATAATTAATATACAATTTAATAGGAGTAGATAAACATATTTTATTTTAAATTCAGCTTCTTAATTTGGGTCAGCATTGTATTGTACATCTCATTTTACTATTTTGCTGACACAAACCATGTTTACCTATAGATGATTCAGCCACCAGGACCTGCTCCAACTCAGCCACCACCTAATCATAATCCTCCACCACCAAGTGAACAGCAGCAGCACAATGTAAACAATTTTAATCATCAGCAGCAACCTCCTGTTCCTCCACCCGGTGGATACAGGTACACATTTTTCTTCACAAATATTTTAATTAAAAATGGAATTATTTGGTTTACAAAATTTATTCTTTAAAACAAAAACTCAAGTGAGCTAGAAAATAAATATATATATTTTTTGTATTATAGACAACAACCCGGTCCTCCTCAGCGTCCAGGAGGCCCACCAGGTCCTCCACATCCTTACCCACAAAGAGGCTATCCACAAGGACAATACCAGAATCAGTATCCTCCCAATCAGGCTCCTAATTACCCACCACAGGGTTATGTCCCTCCTCCTAACCAACCTCCTGGGTACCCCCCAAATCCCCCACCACCAGCTAATTATGGTCAGCCTCCGACGACTGCTGCTCCCCAACCGCATGCGAACTATCAGCAACCAGGTAAATTTTATTTTATATTAGAAATCGAAAATTGTGTATTTTTATATTAATTTTCTAAAATAACAAATCACAAGTTAAAGGTTAAATTCCATAAACAACAGGTGAGTGTTGTCTAAGGAGGCTTTCATCAGAAAGGGAGAAAATGTAGAAGTCCCCTCTCTTTTTGCAGTCCAACTCCATCTTATGGAGGCCATTTTTAATTTTTTATTTTTCCCCACTTTCCCCACGTTCTTTTTTATAAAAACATCGTTGACTAAGACTAAAATACATTGTTTGTCATGGTAACGGAAGTTTTTTTTGTACCATTATGACTTTTCATAAAATTTGTCAGTCCGTTTCACCCTAATGAATTTCTTTGGAAGCAAAATTCAAAATCATCTGAAAGAGAAAGAAAAAGAAAAGCAACTTGAAATCATGTCCAAAGAAGAACAATCCACCAAAAAACAGCAAGAAACAGCACAGAAACCTCAAACTCAGCAACAATCTGCTCGCTCACAGCAGCAATACGAATACGATTACTATCAATGTAAGTTAGATCTTTAGTACCTATGCAAAGCAAAGGGAGACTGTGAGACTTCTGTCTCTATTTTTGTATGGTATTAAGTTTTTATCGACTATTTAGGGGCGACGTGCCAAGCACCTCAACGAAAAAGTAACATTGAACTATTGGTAAATAAATGTTTATTTCAGGGTATCAACAACAGCAACAATCTCAACCCGGCCAACAACCCGCTACTCCGACATCTTACCCTCCTGCAGCTGGTGGTCAGAACCAACAAGGCCAACAATACCCCAACAACCAATATCAATATGCTCCTTATACCCAACAGGCATACGGAGGTACGCAACAGCCACAAAATGCTAGCCAACAAAATTATGGAGCAAGTAATCAACCCGCGTCTGCTCAAAGTCCAACGCCAACATCGGGAACCGCAGCACCTACATCGCAAGCTTATCCACAAGGTCAATATAGTTTTCTGTTAATAAAAGTTTTGGTTTATTTTCGTAGTGTAATAAATATTAACTCTTTTCATTACAGGTCAGTACCCACCTACCGCTACTGGCTCTAATACTACGTTCAGTACTGCTCAAGGCGCCTATCAAGCCGATCCTGCACGAACTCCTGCCAGTTATGGATACCAGGGACAAAATGCTGCTTACACACCCCAGCAGTATGCACAACAGCCACAACAACCACAACAGCAACAATATTATCGGTGAGTTTGTGTAGGTGGATGCATGGCTGGGGATTTAAGTTGTTTTTTTTTTTGATATAGCCAATTCAACAACTTTTTTTTTTCTGAACACCAATAAACGTTTTTAAAATTTGCATGTACTTTTTTTTTAATTGTAGTGCATGTTACCACGTAATTCGAGTTTTTTAAACGACACGTTTTTTGCGGACTACAGTTTAACGCCGAATCCGATTTGTACGTGTAGAACGTTTTTACTAGACAACAAATTACCTTCGGGTCTTGTTATTTAATTCCGAGAGATGTACACCAAATAAAAAAATTAAATGCAACAAAAAGAGTAACTAAAGCGAAAAAAAAATACCTCAAGACTTTGACAACAGTCTCCACCTGGGTGGCACAGCACTGGGTCGTTAAAATGAAACAAACTTATTTTCGAGACCCCACTTACGAAAATTTGGTTTCTATTTGGTACATGGAGTAACCAGCACTTCGAGTGATAGTTAAGTATACATATGTAAGAAAATAAGAATATAAAATGTTGTAAAGTCATAAATCACCACTTCACTTATCAGCAGAGAGACCTACTCTAACCATTAAGTTATATTCTATAGGTATATTGATATAACTATTTCATAAGATATTTTTATCCGGACCTGAGAATCTTTGAACGGACACACAATTTTATTGCTTATTTACATCTCGTCGTTGGCTTAGAAGGTAAGTTAATTTTAAAGTGTCTTGAAACAAATATTAAAGACAACGAGCGAAACGCATCTTCCGTGGCTTAATTTAAAATCAATATATCTTAGAATGTTTATAGATGACCGTTCAGTTTGAAAATTAGTAGCAGACAAGTTCTTTGATCCACGAGGTTTATATGATTGAAGGGAGATGAGACGAAAGGTATTTTCAGAAATTTAAATGCTAAAATATGGATGATGTACATGCATTAAGTAACGTTATTAATGAGTTTTAGAAGAAAACACCGAATTAAAAAACTAATAAATTGTACTGCATAAATATTTGTAGATCGGTAAATTTATTTTAAAGCTTGATTTGGGGCGTAGATTATTTTTGAAGCATGAAAAATTAAATAGAACCTGACAAATTATGTCTTATCTAAAATATAAATTTTGTAAATATTACAGAAATGTTTTATTTTTTACAAAATTCCTATTTCAGACCGCCTCCTGCTCAAGGGCCCCCAGGACCACCCGGTCCTCCTGGGCCTCCAGGACCACCTGGCCCTCCTCAAGGTGGATATGCTTATAATTATCCTCCGCAACCTAATTCTCAATAGATGCTTCTAGAGGTGTTTTATTGTTTAATTTTAAGTGTCAATATTTTTTTCTTGTAATTTCTAGATGCCGTTTTTCTCGACAAAAAATAGCTTACAAAAATTTGATCGTCTAATTTTGGTAATTTAATCAATTGGTGTGACTTATTTTATCTATTTTTATGTATTTGAAGGTGTAATTTAAAAAATAAAATTATAAATGTCTCCGTTACTGTGGTCTTTTCGATAGGATGCATATTTCTCCCACAAATCGTAAAAAAAACCAATATACAATCCTCAAAACGTATATTTACATACTCCCACCCCTCCTCCAGAACTTTTACTCAGTCGTAAGTTTGCAGATAAAAAACACGTTTACAAGTTAATGCATAGACAGCAGCATTCCTATAGAGGTAGAGCAGCCGCTGAAATGAGGGGACTTTCAGTTCCGGTTATCTCGAAAACTATCGAATTTTCGAAAAAAATGATAGGGACCTTTTTTGTAGATAATGAAACGATCTTCATTTTTTATCTAAACAAAAATTGTCTAATTTGTATATTTTGGCAGATATCAGCGGGTAACCATTTTTTCAGAATTTAGGGGCCATTTTCAGCCCTCTCCCAAAGGAAATCTGGACAGACTTATCTACAGCTTTGTCCTTTCAGTTACTGGACTAATGTCCAGCATGAATAATGCATAATTTAATAAATTAGTACACTGTTAAATTAAAAATTGTTTTATTAAAACTACATTTACCCATTTTTTCAAATCTATAAGGCACGTTCCATATGTTTTTTTGCTCTAAGCAATAAATTTATATGCCACTGGCTCAATACCGTTACAGAATCAAATTTTTTAACAGCGTTTTCATATCCCTCCAAGTCTCCAACTTTTATACATTCATATAAACACAAAATAAATTGGTATTCCCTGGTATCCTCGAAAGCGGGGTAAATATTAAGGTAAGTTCGTAACTTTGCTGTAACATCATATCCGGCACAGAGAAGGCAAATGGCGGCTCTTAAAAAGTAGTGTTTCGAGGCGTACTTGAGTATAGAGCTCGCTAGATCTAAACAGGCTATTTCTTCGAAAATTTTTACGGCCTAGAAAGAGGAATTTAGCAACAAACGTAAAGTAGAACCAGAAATATTGTAAGGTCATAAAACACCAACCACTTGAATTATCAGCAGCCATTAAGTTCTGTTCTATAGGTATATTTTAATCCGGACCTGGGAATCTTTTAAGGGACACGCAATTTTATTGCTTATCTACATCTCGAACAACAGGATTTATGACTTTACAATACTTCTGGTTCTACTTTAAATATATTGCACCACCTACCCTGACATAGTTTTGTGACAAGGCAGCATATTCAGCAATTTTTTCGTAACATTTATTAGCAGCAGAATAACTGCATTCGTTTCTGTAAATTTCGGCTGCTTTTGCAAAATAAATGATGGCCTCTTCCATATCAAATTCATCTTCTAAAAGCTCAGCTATAATTTGGTAGTATTTTGCAGCTGTTGTTAATTTACCTTTAAAAATATATTTTAAAGATTGTTTTTAGCTTTGAATTATGTATCATCACTCACCGTTTTCACTGTAAATATGCACTGCTCTGAGATAAACCTTTACAGCTTTCGACGTATCAAATTTTTTATAACAATTCCCAGCTTCTATAAAATTAAAAGCAGCTTCGATCGGATCGTTCGTTTTGAAACTGAGATTGGCCGCATCGAAAAAAGCGGTTGCAGCTTGAGACCAATTCTTGGCCATTTTAAATAGATTTCCCGCTCTTTTAAAATACTCGACGGATTCTTCCAAGTGGCTAGTTGATTTTGAAAACCACTGTTTAAAAAAACCAGCGGAATTTACACGTTCCACGGCTTGATCGCGTAGTTTGAAAGCTTTGAATTCTATTTGAGACATTTTAAAAAAAATTTGGTAAAAAAATAATATTGAATGATACATTTCTGACAGATACGTCCAATGTAGCTTGACAATAATATAAAGTCGTGTTCAAACAAAAAATTACTCAATGCAAATACGCATTTAAAATTTTCAAAAAAAAAAAAAACTACCAAAACTAGAAAATTTTAAGAATTCCATCTTATAGTGCTCGACGAGTACATTAAAAATCACCCATCAATATCAATTTTTACGTTACCGGTTGTCCACATATCGCGGTTTGAAATTGACGAATTCTTCCAAAACTGACACACTGAAAATAGCTTTTTCGTTAATAATTATTTCACGGAAATTTCCCTCGGCCAAAATGTAGTAAATGGAAGTACTAATTCATGATATATCTCAAAATTTAAATTCTGATGGCGATTTTGGGGGAGTTATATGGATTTTTGAGTGATTTTCTAAAAAATCCATGTGTCGTATCTCCCTTATTATTAACGATATCGAATGGTACTTTGTAGATTTGGACGAGCAGATTCCGAATCTTTTTTAATTTTTGAGCTATCTCTTCGGATAGTCGAGAAATAGGCATTGAAAAATTTGAAAAAATTTTGATGTTATCTTATAGATTTTGGTCCGTAGATTTCAAAAATGTCCAGTTTTTTGGTCTCGCTCTAACGGAAGTGCCTCAAAAAGGCTTTCAAAGTTGGAAAATTTTTATGTTTGTTTTTTATGCCATCTTATAGTCCTTGAAGCGTAGATTCCAAAAATGTAAAAATTTTTGATCTAGCTCGATCGGAAGTGCTTTAAAAACGCATTTAAAATTTTCAAAAAACACTCCGAAAACGCCAAATCTTAAGAATTCGCCATTTTCATACATTCCATCTTATAGTGCTCGACGAGTAGATAAAAAATCATATGTCATAGTTGACAATCGGTCCACGGGAAGCTGAGATATTGCATTTTAAAGTTTATGCAAATACGCATTTATATTTTCAAAAAAAAAAAAAAAACTACCAAAACTCAAAATTTTAAGAATTCCATCTTATAGTGCTCGACGAGTACATTAAAAATCACCCATCAATATCAATTTTTTACGTTACCGGTGTCCACATATCGCGGTTTGAAATTGACGAATTCTTCCAAATGTTTGTTTTTTATGTCATCTTATGGTCCTTGAAGCGTAGATTCCAAAAATGTAAAATTGTTTGATCTAGCTCGATCAGAAGTGCCTTAAAAACACAAGTAAAAAAAAATAAATAATAGAGCAACACTCAGGTCAAATTTAAATTTTCACCCTAATTGACGCCATCTTGGATAGGCCACGCCCCCATGTCAGATCGCAATAGAATTGATAAATATGTTGGATGTTTGCCAACAACTACCCGAAATCCACTCACTCTACAAACGAATTTTTTAAATAAGCAAAACCGATAACGAAAAAAATTTATTTAACAAAAAAATTACTGATAGTTTTCTTAAACTTAAATCTACCATTCCACTTTCCCGTTCTTTTTATAATCTTCATCGATTTTCTTTAGCCATTCGTCTTCTTCATTGTCATCATCGTCAATTTGTTTTATCAAATTTCTGTTCTGGTCAAACTTCAAAACGGATCCATCCACGTAATCAAAAGAGCTGATATACTGACCAGGTTTCAAACTTTTCACCATGTAAGGTCCCTCTAATTCATACCCCAACTTTCTGTAGTAGTTCCTTGTTCCCACTCCTAAAAAATAATACTTAACATACGATGAATCATCTCAGATCATTCGCTTACCAGAAATGACGGCCATTTTAACAGATTTATGCTCTTTGATGGCGATTTCTTCGGCCCAGTTCATTAAGAGAGTTCCATACCCTTGATGTTGGAATTTTTTGTCATCCCTACCGCTTACAGGGACTACGCTGCCATAAACGTGCAATTCGCGAATTATAGAACAACCTCCGAGAAGTTCCGGGCGATAAGTCATTTCCGAGCATTTCCTGAGCCTACAAATAACGAAAGCGATTTAAGACTTTTTTTTTAGTTGCTTAATGAGACCTACAAAACTTGAAAACATTGTATGAATCAATATTACCTTAATAACCCTACTAAAATGTCTTGAGCTGGATCTTCATAACTCAAAAACGTTTCCCAACCCCCATTAGCTTTGTAATCTCGTCTTATCGACTCGACATCGTTTGGTCTGACTTTTTCGTGTATTTCTGTAATACCAACTTCTCTGGTACGAACATCGCGACATTTTAGACCTAGATCTTTCATTCTGTTTAAGGCTAATTCTCTGAGATTGCCATGTTCGACTCCAGAACTAACAAGAGGCATCGGTATATCTCTTTGTACCCTATACACTCTTGTCCATGGAGGCACCAAAGCTAATATTTTTGCTATTAAATCCACCAATACAGAAGGGGGGTAACTTTTGTAACGACCAGTTTTCCATAATTCATACAAACCAGTCCCTCTTATGACAAGAGTGGGATAAATTTTTAAACCATCTGCTCTGAAAGCTGGATTTTCAAAAAACTCCTACAAGAATATTTTTTAATTTACAATTTATCAAAACAACAGAATTTATTGTAAGGTAACAGAAAATCAAGTATTTTATTTTTACTTACTATAAATTGTTCAATATCCCTTTCTAAATCAACATTAGGTAAATCTGGCATCATATGCGCTACAACTTTAAATCCAGCATCTTTTGCTACATGAAAAGTACCACAAACTGCTTTTACAGTATGCCCTCTATTTGTATCCAAAGCTACGTCTTCATACACAGATTGAACTCCTAAAAAAATAGTAATTGGAATAATAAAATTGATAAATTGTATTGTCTGTATTGTTCTACCTATTTCAAGCCTAGTACAACCATATTTTAACATATCTGAGAGGTGTTTATCCAAACAGTAATCTGGCCTAGTTTCAATGGTTATCCCAATACACTTTGTGTTACTTCTTTCTGAATATATTACAGCCTCTTCTACTGAACTGCTTTTATGTCCAGATAAGGCATCATGTAAATTTCTAATAAAATAGTCCCTAAAATAATAATAATTATGAAACCAGACTCGCACACACATTTTATTTACTTTGTGTTACATTAATTTTTAAAGTACCATTAATGGTCTTTATAGGTACCTGTAATCCTCAGGCAAACTCATGAATGTCCCTCCCATTACTATAAACTCTACTTTATCTACTGAATGTCCAAGCTGCTTAAGTTGTTCAACTCTGTGTCTGGTTTGAAGGTATGGATCATATCTAGCTCTGATAGCTCGCATCGATGTAGGTTCATATCCAGTGTAACTTTGAGTTGAATATTCAAAATCTGAATCAGGTCCCCCAGGACAGTAGACACAAATATTACCAGTAAGGTTGATGTGTGGACACCTGTGAGGTTTACACATTACAGCGACCACAGCAATCTAAAAACATATATCAACACAAATATTTTTTTTCAGGATTGTGTATAAATTAAAATTCTTACACCACTAGCAGTCCTAATTGGTTTAGCCAACAATTTAGGCACAAGAATTTTCTTATACGATATTGGCACTGCTGAAATAATATCAACCAGACGAGGAGCAGTTTCCAAATTATATTTGGATGCAATTTTATTTTTTAAGGAATTCAAATTAACATCCTTCTTTTCTTGATGAGATTTAATAAGCTCTTGTACAACTTCTGCAACTGTTATTACTTTTCTTTCCTCCACAGTGAGGTGATCAAAAGCTGAAAAAAATTCAAAAAATTAAAACACGTAGGAGTGATAATTGAATTTTATCAATACCATTCTTCTTTTTCCCCATTGTGTAAAATGTTATATATTCAGTAAACCTAAAGTATTAAAAATAATATATGTCAGTAAAATTATTAGAAATCAACGTTTTGCAACTTTTTAGGTTATTTTTATGTCATTTGCATTTGCTAACATGCGCAATGTTGCCAATCCTAAAGTAAAAAATAGCTAGGTGGTTACAACTTGAACAACCAGATGTCGAATACGTAAGCGAATAAATATTTTGACAGAACTGCAGATTGCTGTAATATTGTGTCAATTGTCAATTTTAAAATTAAATTTAATACATGTTTTACACTACTATTTATCATAAATTTTATATTTGAAGGTATATTTTTAAGTAAATCAGTTTATTTAGTTTGTTTTATTCTTTAAAACTAACATAATCATTTAGTGTATTGCACCATCTAGTAGTTAATAGTCAAAGCTGATAGAGAAAGCGGTATTATTAATTTTACTAGTTGCCACGATGACTTCAGCGCCAACAGCCTTCATTGTTTTGGAATTTTTGTATTTTCTCAGTGAGCAAATGGCGTCGTAGAGTGAGGTTGCACAAGTTTTTTTTTAGATCTTGACTGAATTTTGTCGTAAACTTAAAATTAACAAAATTTAAAGTGAAAAAAATATTAACAGGTATGTTTCATAGTATTAAATTGTTTGGAGAAGGTTCAAAACACCCGATCTCAGTTTGATCCGAAAAATCATTAAAGTTTTGATAAAAATATAAACAATGAACGAAGAAACCGAAGTCAAAGAGGAAAAACCTGGCCCCGTATGGCCAGCGATGGAAAGTGGTGCATCTTCAAGCCCCCAACCACACGTTAATTTACCTGTACCCACCACCCCTCAGGGTGCTCCTGTAAACCAAGGCTTTGAGTATGAATTGCCATTTGAACTACAGCAACAAGGTAAAATTTGTTTATATTTTTATTTAGGTTCTTTAAATCCTACTTGTATTATTATAATAAAGAATAAAACAAAAATAACTACATTGTATATTTATTATTATATACAGAGTGTCACATAAAGTTTTAGTCTACTAAATTATTTTCAGCGTTTGTTTGAAAAACATTTTAAAGTTATTTACAGAAATAATTGTTGAAAAATTCTTTAAATAAAAGTGGCTATTTAGTATTTTTCCAAATATGTAAGATATAATATTGTCAAGTGCCCAGTTATCTATTTATTTAACAAATGGAGATATTAAAAATTGTTTTGATTTAAATATTGCAATTCTGATGTTTTTAGGGTGGAAAAAATTTTGGTCTAAACGTGAAAACAGACCATATTTTTGGAACAAACTTACAGGTGAAAGTTTGTGGGAGATGCCTCTAATTAAGCCCCATTTTGATCCTATTACTGACCCTTTGGGAATATGTGCTCCTCCTCCACCCCATCCCGCGCCTGTTCCCTTACCGCTCATACCACCCAGTACAGCAGTGCCTATTGTCAAGAGAAGGGCATCGGAAGAAATTGGTCCGCAGGCCAAAAAATTCATTCTAGCCGGTCCTTGGGATCTAGATGTACCTACAAACGTGATTATTTTAGGTAATTCTAACAAATATATTGATCTTGCCGTATCCCCCTTTTCATACAAAATGTTATTCAAAATCTATATAACAGAACACATACCATTTTGCGCCAATGTATCAAATATAAAAAGAGGTAAATTAACTATGTATACAATTATATGGCCAAAATTGTACCATTTTTCATTTATATGACAAACAATAAGTTTGACACTACCAGAACGAGTTTTTTAAATCATAAACAATTATTTTAATTGTTTATTTAGAGAGGGCACCATGTTCTTTCATGCATTCGCATCCAGAAGTTGAAGCTTACAGGTGTAGTCTGCTATCAAAATTAAGACAAAGCTACCAAGAAGTTTGCCATTCAAGGGAATCCATAGACGCTCCCAAAGATTCCTTTAACAGATGGTTGATGGAGAGGAAAGTCATCGACACTGGTAAATATAAAAAAAATAGTCTAGGACGTTCTATTTTTATTTTATTTTTAATTTAGGTTATGATCCCTTACTTCCTAGCAACTGCTATCCGGAAATCTCTCTTTCGATGTACAAAGAAATAATGAACGATATCCCAATCAAGCTAGTACGGCCGAAATTCACTGGAGACGCCCGCAAACAACTGTCAAGATACGCAGAGGCTGCCAAAAAAATTATGGAATCTCGAAACGCCGAAGCGGAAAGTCGAAAAGTGGTCAAATGGAACGTTGATGAAACTTTCCAGTGGCTGAGGAAAACCGTAGGGGCGACTTACGATGATTTTCAAGATCGACTGGCCCATCTTAAACAACAGTGCCAACCTCACCTTACAGAAACGGTACTAAATTTTCCCCTGTTGTTTATATAAATGACCCGTTAAAATGATAATTTCTAGGTTAAAACGTCCGTGGAAGGAATTTGCCTTAAAATGTACAACCTTTCTTTGGAATATGCGAAAAAAATCAGGGAAAAGTCTAACGCCATATTGAAGGAGCACGGCATGGAGCTACCGCCACCTTATAACATGCCTACTACAAGGAAAGTGTGGTGCTACCCCGTACAATTCGCCATAGGTTGTCCCAGACTGCCAGTAGTTGACTATTTACCCGATAGGGATCAGGCTCTATTGAGGTATCAGGGAGATACGTTGGCCATCAACAGCAGCCACTTACAAAAATTGGTATATTTTCAAATTTCTATCGTATCCCGATCACTAATTCTAACAACACATTTTATTTATTCAGGAACACCTTTACAGGCACAGCTGTTTTGATGACAGAAAATTCGAACTTTTCATTCCTAGGGTATGGGTTATGTTAAAGAGATATGCCACATTTTTAGGGGTAAACCCTTCTCCGAACACGGCAAACTCGGATGTCCAGGATACGCAACAATCTTTACCCGTTACCGTTTTCGAGTGCCTGAATAGGGCGTTTGGAGTGACATTTGAATGTTTCGCCTCGCCCTTGAACTGCTATTTCAAACAATATTGTTCTGCTTTTCCGGACTGCGATTCGTATTTTGGCAGCAGAGGGTAATTATCACATACATTTATTTAATAGCCAATATATTTTCGTGTTAGTTTTATTTCGTTTGTCACTAAATTGACGTTACTGACAAGTGACATACAGCGTTATTGACAATTGACATTGAAGTGTTTCGTTAACCTTATTTTAAATATCTAGTTTGTTTATTATTTAGATCTTTTCTGAAGTTAAAAGCAGTGTCAGGATCTTTTGAGGTAAGTCCTCCTTACTGTGAAGAATTAATGGAAGCTTCAGTAGACCACATGGAAAGGTTATTAAGCGACAGCCCGGAACCGTTGAGTTTTATTGTTTTGATGCCTGACTATCGAGAACCAACGCCAGTCGCTTTGACTAGACTCGAAACTAGTCAGTTCAAAAGAAGACAAGTGACCATACCGGCGTACGAGCACGAATTTAGGCACGGATTTCAACATGTTTTGAGCAAGTGAGTTAAAATTGTTAAAATCTTTGGAATAAAATTGATTCTAACTGGAAATTTTAGATCCGAACTGAACATTCGTTCCGTTCACGCTACGGTGATAGTCTGGCTGCAAAATCCTACGGGACATCAAAGGTGGGAACCTTCCGAAGATCGAGTTCAAGCGCTCTTGGAAGCTTTCAGGCCAGGTAGGGAGCGAGAAAGAGACAGGCAGGAACTTTTGAGCCCTACGAGGCAGGGCAGCACGTCAGACAGCAAAGACGTATTGGTACACTGATTATTAATTTTCACTCTCTATAAATTAGTGTTTGGTTGAATACAAAACGTGCGAGGTAAAAGATGGATTACGTAGAGAGAGAGAGAGAGAGAGAGAGAGAAGAGGCTAGATGAGAGAAAGAGAGAGAGAGAGATGTTTGCTTTGACTTAAAAGATACCAAAGTTGCTCGCTACTTCATTTCTGTTAGAAAGTACGAAAACGCTAAACGGGCGTAGTCGTCGAAAAATATTGCCGAGTAAAAAATTATAATTAATCCCGAGAATAAACTCTAGATTAGTATAATCCATAAAAAACGCTGGACGCTGTACTGTTTTTCTGGATTGGTATAATCCCGAGTATTTGTTGGGGTTAGTATAATCCCGAGTTTTTCTCGGGATTAATATAATTCCGACTTTTTGGAGATTAGAATAATATTGACTTTTTTATTATTAATGTAATTCCGACTTTTCCTCGAGATGAGTATAATCTCTACGTTTTTTTTCAGGATTGATATATCCCGATTCTTTTCAGGATTAATATAATTTCCCCATTTTCATAGAGATTAGTGTAATCTCGCCTTTTTTGTCATGATTAATATAATCCCGACTTTTTTTAGGATTAATATACCCCGACTCTTCTCAGGATTAATATAATTTCCTCATTTTCATAGAGATTAGTTTAATCTCGACTTTGTTCTGATGATTAATATAATCCCGTATTTTTTTTAAAGATTACTATAATCCCGGATTTTTTCGGGATTACTATAACCCCGTCTTTTTTCAATATTAATATAATCCCGACTCTTCTCAGGATTAATATAACCCTGTCTTTTTTTCAATATTAATATAATCCCGACTCTTCTCAGGATTAATATAATTTCCTCATTTTCATAGAGATTGGTTTAATCTTAATTTTTTTGTGATTAATATAATCCCGACATTTTTCGACCGATACGTCTTTTAAGCTCTTTCATACTAAATAAATTGAATTTAGAAAAAATACATTTTCGGAAGTATCAAAAACAGCATTACCGCACTCTAATGAGACAAGTTTCAAACGTACAGGGTGTATAGCCAGTGGCGGCGATTCGGGGGGCAGCCCCTTCCACTTTTAGAGGGATATATCAATAAATAAATGTAATGTTTATTCCATTTTATCCATGTCAGGCCTTCCGGATGGTTTTCGCTCCCTACTTCTAATGTCCAATCGCCGCTACTGTGTATAACCACCTTATATAACAAAATTATGGCGTTCAAAATTGATGCTTATATATACAAACTTTTTGTAATGTGCAATAACGATGCCAAAAATTATAAAATTTACTATTGTTCCCTTCTGGCTATCAGAAGTCTCCCTTTTATTGTAATAATGAAATTTTGCCATTAGTAAAAAAATATCTTAAAATGTTTTACAAGAAAATATATATTTTTTCGTACTTTTATTTATATATATTTGAAATTATATATAGCAGAATATTATATGAAATCGGAAAACATTTATCTCGTAAAATTAGTTAAGAGAAAACGCAACGACATTTTCGTATTACTATAAATGAAAAAAAAAAACATTTCAGACAATACCCTAAAAAGTTAAAAGTTTTTATACGAATGATCTTTAAAATATTAAAAACATCCATTGTGTAAATATTTGAGACGAAAATCGACTAGAGCTAAAAACCATTTTTTTTCCTATTTATTTTCCAAAACATGTTTCTGTTAACTTCCCAAACTGTTTCTACCTATACGGTTATCATCAGGGCTAGTAAGCACCCATGAAGACAGTATTGGTTGAAACTAGTTTGCAATTTAACAAAAATATTTATGAAAGGGCAACCATCTATCAACAATCGCAGAAAACTGCTGAAAGTAAAATGTTTTTTCAAGAAATAATAAGCTCTGGTTGTTTAAAACCTCATAAGGGAAACGATATAAATAAGACTTTCCGCATATGTAGTGTTTTCAGGATAGGTCGGTAATGTAATCGTAAAATTATTGAAAATTGTTAATTTTATGAAAAAAAAACGTAGTTTGTATATAAAATCAAAAAAAAATAGTGATTGAGTAGTAAAAATTCGAATTACTTATATAAGTGTAGTTTCGCACAACACAACTGTGTCTTCAATCGGTTGCATTGCAGCAATTAGTCGTACGGGCAAGTTTAGATAAAAATAGATAATTTTAAAATTGTATCTATATATTTTGACCGGATCTGATCTCTTAATGTGGGAAAAACTTCACTATTTCTCGTCCTTTTACCTTTCTCGTTATTTTGTTGTGCCATAAAAAACCGATTGTTGGCCCAATCTGCTTTCTGCGAAAGGACACTAATAAATTAGAGGCATCACTTAATAATGGAGTACCTGAAATTTAACGATAATTCTATCATGTTCGTATTTTCTACCTTGAAGTCTTTTTGACTGTCCGTCTTTTGCACAGTGAATTTTGATCGTATTCTTTTTAATCACTGGAATTAAAAAAAATTATATCATCTCTTGAAAAGAGTAAATATACATTAGAATAATGTTTTTTATTGATATATCCTGTATATTTTGACACTGTTCAACGGTATGGGTCCACAGATTTGTTATTTAATAATTACAATAGAAAATAGTCTCTTATCGACTAAGTCACATGGCGCTCTTCTCTTTTGTACCCTCTAATACACTAATAATAGCCAAAATACCATTTTTTATTGATCACCCTGTATATAAACGTTGTTAAAGGGTAAGTAATTTTTATTTATGAACAATGTCTTAATGTGCAGGATATTTGATGGGGGAAAATATTTTTTTTATTTTTTTTTCTGAATTTTATCTCCAGTGGTTCTCCATATTTATCTCTATGTACAGTGTAGTGATAAACTATTAAATTTATTAATAAGGTACGAGATTTGTAGAATGAATTTTTAAATCTAGATGGGTCCGTAGTTATTAGCTGCACTGTATCCTTTTTGTATAAATGCTCGAATTTAACTATTATTGTAATATAGTATACATACATTTTAATTATAAGTCGACATATTTTTATTTTACGAAGTTGGTTTAGAGACGTCATATAGGCAGTGGTAAGGATATTTCAAAATTTAAAAACATTGAACATTACCACAATTTATAGGTTGTCCTATTTGAAATATCCTGGAATTAAAGATTTAAAGACTAATTATTAATTAATTTTGAACAAAAAAATTCCTGGTTTATTTTCTGAATTTTTGAGGTTTATTATTAGGCTGTGAATTTAAATATAAATTTTTGTCTTTTTCCTATGCTAAATTCTGACAAAAAATAATGCACAGAATGTCTGAAAATGGAAAAATTTTTACAAAAAAAATATTGCTTATAAACCATATAAATTGATAATCAGGAATAAAATTTGTAAAATATTTAGTGGTATACAGGGAAAATAAAAAAAAACTTGATTTTCCCTGTATACCAATAAATCTTTTATGAATGTTATTCTTGATTAAAAATATTTTTTTTTGTAAAATTAATAAAAAAATTCGCATTTGTTGCCAACTTTTTCCAGACATACTGTGTAAGATTCCACCGCGAAGAGGGAACCTTCTTTTTGATTTATGAAAATAGTTCAAATGAAAGATAACATTTTGAAATATTAAAACTTATATCTTAATTTATTTTGATGTCTCGTTATCAACTTTTAATATGCCATACGGCGTATTTTTTATGCTTTGTAAATAATGCGATTGTACATTTTGTATAAGAAGGTATGGCTTTTCTTATACAAAACTTCGGCTGACATTAGGACCATTTTTGAGTGTGATTATTTTTTATTTATTTTGTATTATGAATTGGCTGGTTCCCATATTCGTATATATATATTCAGAAAAGAGAATTTTGTTGTACACTACTATATAGCACTTGTTTTATATTTTTAATAAAATATTCGAGAAATTTTGTAACTAGTTTTTAGTACTGATAAATATATTGTATATTATTAAAATTCTAATTTTATTTACCTGATCAAAAGCCTGTTGATTTTAATTTTTTTCTGAAGCGCAGAAATTGTTTTTTCCATTCTAAATACGTTAAGTAGCAAACAATTCTTTTTAGAATCATTTTTCCGAAAATCGCATCAAAAAAAATAGTTTTATAGTAGAAACAAAACTGCCACCTAGATTGTTTTTAACTCTTGCCAAAATAATATGGCATGATCTACAAATATCTGAATAAAGTATAAAAATTCTTTTCAAAATTTTTGATCAGTGACTAACTTCGAAGCATACCCCAAAATCTTCCACAATTTCAACGGCCTTGCACTTTCTGACTACACGGCTACCTTACTAAAAAGATGCATGTGGAAGGGTTATGTAGAGGGTTAAAGATATATCTTTAACCCTAGTTTTTTTTATTATACATAGTGCACTTCTCTCTTGCTGGAATAACATGTAGTTCATATTTTAAAAGGAGTAAAAATCAGAGAAGCGTTTCCGATACAACTGCCATCTATTAGTAAAAACAGAATATACCAACTTATAGCATATACACAAAGATGGCGCAATCTGTGAAAAATGGCTGAATTTAAATATCAAAAATAGTACTAACAAAAAGTATAAGCATTGAGTACCTATGTTTTTCCTAGATAGAGTTTTGTGTTACATCCAGAATTTTTCTACCGTCGACGATAATTCTGCAGATACACTGTAAGTAATTTAAAATATTTATATATTTGTTTAAACATTGTTTTTGATCCATTCTCTAACTGCTTTTGATGTTTGTAAAAAAATATTATGTACTTCATTCCAATTTCAAATTTATAGTGATAAATAACAGACAATCGTTATTTATTAGAAGAAATTTATTTTATAAAGTTATATAGAATTATCTTGGGTAAGTTTCATTTATGAATATAAAATAAAGTCACTTTTAAATGCAGTGTGACTACTAATGACGGCGTTACACATTTAAGACAATTCCTTAAGATTACACAAGAACTTCTGAAAATCTAGATCTTAAATATTCTTAATGTACGAAGTTAAATTTGGTGTCTTTTAAACATAAATTGGTTTAGGATCCATTTATGAAATTACTGCCATCTATTAACGAATACAGAAAATACCAACTTTCAACATACACACGAAGATGGCACAATGAGTAAAAAATGGCAAATTTTACTCACAAAAAGTTGAAAAATGATTTTCCCGATAGAATTCTCTTTTAAGTCAATAATACCTTTTTTTACTGTCTATAATATATATACAAATACACTGTGAGTAATTTAAATATATATTGTTTTTTGCTAAAATATTTATTTTTTTATACACACCATTTTCTAGATTATTTTCGCCGTTTCTAAACGTTCTTAAGTATATTTCCAGAATAACTTTTTTAACTCCGCATTTATCACAGTCTGGTATAAATCGTTGTAATATCACACATCTTTAATTTCAATTTAATTTTAAAGATAAGTATAATTTAAGTAATCGCTATAGTCCAGCGATCTGAAAATTTCGTTGAAGTCGATGCCTGAGTGTTCTACTTTAATATATAGCTCGGGAGCCAGAGAATATTTCTCGAGTTGATAAAATAGAAACATGCAATCACTAAGATGTAATCGAAGCGACTAATCGCTCGGACGCCTGACCAAAACATAGTTTAACTGGTCTTTGCGTCCTCGGCAACGGTACGTTATAAGTTTTTTTGGTAGCAACAAAGTCGCAGCTTTAATGCTGTTAAATTGGGGCTACTATATGTATTACAGGAACTATACTACTTATGGATATTAATTATTGAAAAAGTTTTATCGAAATAGCTCAGTTGGGTTGTTTTTTAAGTAAAAGAAAGTCAAATTTATGATAATACATTATATTTATTATTGTGAATCATTTACTACACTCATGATAAGGAATAATAATTTATAAATACCACAGATTTCATTTTTTCGAAATCCTTCGGCTCAGACTTACACTTACAGTACAGTACACATTTACAATATTTAATAAAAAGTAACATAAAAAAATTCACGTTATCCTCAACAAAAAAAAATTAATAATAAAAACACTACTCTTACACAAGACTCTCCGCCAAAAACTATAGATAAATATATATATTGCATAAAGGCTAGGCACTGCCATGAGGTAAAACGTTGGATCCTTACAGTCTTATCACAGAAAAACAAAAGTCACCGTTATCTATTCACGTACAATAAAAATATAAAGCTAAATAGTACGATTAAAAATTCTTTTAGTCCATTTTTCCCTGACTGTCAAGTACGGAAAAATCATTTTTATCACAATTTAAATAAAAACCGCTTCAAATAATTTTTCCGTACGTATAATTCTATACATATGGGACCAAATCTGGTTATAAAATAAGTTACGATGCCTTGGCATAATGTATAACCGAACTGTATCTGACAGGCGATAAGTCCACACTACTTTCCATAGACTTGAGTATCATCTTGGACCTTTTCCTAGGAGGTAGACTTAATTCTGGATCGGGTTCAGGCACGGGGGAAACGGGAGGAGACAACGACGAAGCCGGAGAGACTGGGTTTGAATGAGGAGGAGTAATAACAGGTTTTTCTTCGGAATGATTCTCTTCTGCTGCCAAAACGGCTTCGACACGTCTTCTCAAACCGTCGCCTGCGGTGAGAGGAGTGTTGTATTGGACAGTGGGAGATGTAAAATAAGCGGGATGTCGAAGAGGATTTTTCATGAGATTGAAAACCATGTCTTGAGTGTTCCTGTAGACTTCTTCCCTTTCGGTAACTGTAGCAGCAGCAGCGAGCAGTTCAACTCCAGTTGTTGGCACTGAATAGTTCGTGTTATAACCACTAGGGGACATCCTGTCCCTACCGGTATACACTATGTAATGTATGTCATTGTCGTAGGTTTGTGGGGCCTCTTGGATGAGTGGTAGAGGTGAAGATACTTTAGAATTTTCAATATCGCTACCGCTTGAGCACGATGATTCGGAGGTTGAAGATGCGGGAGGGGTGGGCGGTTGCTGGGGTACACTTTCTGAGTGACTTTTGATGTGAGCCTCCATGCTTTTCTTCGAGTTGAAAGTGTCGTTGCATATTGTGCATTTGTAGACTTTTTCGCCATAATGAGCCACCTGGAATAAGAAAATGCTTTATTTAGAAATGTTCTTCATCAAAATAGTAGATTTTTTCAAAAACTTATTAAAATTTTCTTCATTTTTATCCACATATTTAAAAATACTAACCTGATGTAACTTTAAGACATGGTTATATCCAAAACTCTTCCCGCATATTTCACAGGAATAAGGTTTTTCGCCTGTATGAGTCCTGGAGTGTACCTTCAACTGTTTGCTACAGGTAAATCCTTTCTGACAAACAGTACAAACGTAAGGTTTTTCTCCAGTGTGGGTCCTCATATGTATAACAAGCTGGCCGGATTGTATGAAGGTCTTGGCACACACGCTGCACTTGTGGGGTCGCTCGCCGGTATGTATGCGCATGTGTCTATGCAATTTTCCGGAATGCTCAAACGCCCTTGAGCAAACTTCACATTTGTAAGGACGTTCTTTCGTGTGAATGCGTCTGTGGACCGAGAGGTTTTCTTTCACGCTGAACGGTTTACTGCAGAATTCACATCTGTAAAAAAAAAACAATATTTTCATACTAATTCTATTACAACGACCACAAAACTTGTTTTATAATTAAAATGTCGGCTTACCTGAACGGTTTTTCACCAGTGTGTGTCCTGTAGTGTCTGGTCAATCTAGCCGGTACCGCAAACGTTTTGGAGCAAATATTACACCTGTAAGGATCTTCAGTCTCTTTCGCGTGAGTTCTCGCGTGATTGGTAAAAGCGACTTTGGAAGTGTACATTTTGTTGCACACTTGGCACTGGATTGCTTCTGGTTCAGTGGATTGTTCACCTAGGGTCAAATCTGGGCTGCACACGAGCTTTTTTACCGATAAAGGTTCTTCGTTGGACGTACGAACTTGAGCAATTGGTAGAGTTGCTTCACTGTAATAGCCTACCATTTCTGGTATAGTCCAGCCTTCTTCTGGAAAAAAGAAAACGTTTTTTTAGAAAACTGTCTGTATAGTGCGTTGCAATTTATAGTAGACAATCGTCTCGGAGATTGTGTATTAGCTGGAATAGAGACGGTGCTCCCAAATGGACTTTAAAAATTTATGTTTTCTGTTTGGGTAGTATTCACGATATACCCAACTAATATAATAAGCACTGTATAACTGTTGAAAACTGGAAAAAATCTATTCAACATGTTAAAAAAATCGAAGAGAAATATATGAGATTTAACAATACAATTCAAAAAATTGTAATAAATTTGGATGATACTGATGATGATAGTGATATTATTTCAGAACATGAAATTAGTGACTGTGAAAGAGATTTAGAAATATAGACGTTTTTAAATTCATTTACCTACATTTCCACAAAATAAATCTAGTGAAACATACATTCTTTTTAAATTAATACTTAATAATTTTAGTTAATTTCAATTTTCATTATATTTTTTAGTTGTTTGGTAATCTTGATTTTTTTATAATTTCAATTAAGTATTAGGTACTATGTAAGTCAGAATTTGAAATCGTTTATTAAAATTTTAATAAAACTTTTATTTTTTTTTTTAATTTTAATACAAGTTCTCAGCGTGTTATATTTTTTTCAATGCAATTTAGACCGCAAAAGGATTTTTGTAGAAATCAAATTTTAAAAATTATCTTTAACATTTGAACAAATAACACTCAACCTAAGCCGGCTCTGATCAGCATGTTTGCAAATGTTTCAAGATGTTGCCAGACCATTGCGCTTTCTAGATTATCTTGCAACGGACTATAATTAAGTAATTTGAAGAAACTTGGAAATTTGGATGAACAACATTTTACCTCAAAATCAATAATTTTTTATTGACGACTTCAATATTTTTATTTTAAAAAATAATCATATTTTTATGGAAATAAAACGATGCTATAAATTATATAAAAAACGAAGAAAAATAGCGGATAATTTATTCCAAATATAAATTTTAAAATTTATTTTTCAAAAACACCGAAAAAAATTGTTTTGGTTCTTGAGCACCATAATTTTTAAAAAACTAAAAACAATCGCTCAGATACAAATAAAATTGTTTTCGTTTTAATTATTAATCGCTAAAAATCGATAAAAATTTTTCTTTTACATGTTCTATTTTGAAAATGCCCAAATATATAATTTTTTCCGAATCTCCAGACTTCTTGTATTGTCATGAAAAAAATACACCTAATTTTCAGTTTTCAAATTTAAATTACATTTTTTTTGCAACGTTGCCAACTTAATTTTTTTTCCAACGATCTCCGCTTAATCAAAATTACTACTAAAAAATTAACTTGACCTACCCCCCTCCTTTTCATTTTTGCACCGAATCAACAAATTTTTAATAAAAATTTCTTGCGCCTCGGACAACTTTTCACTACCCATGTCACTAAGGAAGGCAACGACCAGTCGCAGGAACGTTCGAAAAGACACTAACCGACTCAAAGTGCGTATAGATGCGTCAAATGCGTAAAGTGCAACACAGAAATGACAATTGAGAGTGCGTATGTTGGGCCCTAGGCCTAAGCTCCGCCCAGTGCGTGTGCAATGCGTAGGTGGGGGAGGGGAGAAGTAAGAGGGGGTTTATTCGAGCAGGTTCTTGACCCCGGTCCTGCCGAAAAAGAAAGAAAAAGGGGAACTAAAACTAGCGAGAGGTCGTTGCACTGTTTTGAGATATAAGATGACATCTTTGGACAAGTTAGGGTATTCACTTTTTAATACTTCTCACTTTGTTTGGGTTGGGAGGTGAATGCCACATCGTTTTTTTGTGTGTATTTAATATTTTGGTAGCTTGGAACGAACCGCTCGTTCTGGTTTGGTAGGTAGTAGGCATATGATGAGAAATTTAAACCTTGAAAATAAAAGAATTCCAAACAAAGCGGCAGGTAAAAGACTGGGTTATATTCTAAAGGGTTGGGTATGTTTTTTATTCTATAAAAAATTAGGACCAAGATAAATCGCAGATTTAATCTGATTTTTTTGATGTTAAGTGTGAAGTTTCTGAAAATATTTGACCAAAATGTAACTTTTGTTTGTTTTGCTTTAAAAATAATAAAAATATCGATAACGGACAGATAATATATTTATCTTTCAATTTGTATAAAAAGTTTATTGACCTAGGCGTTTGCGCTAAAGTGAACTCATAAAATTTCGTACCTGCGAAATTCATTCGAATGGGTTTTTAGATATAGAAAGTCCCAATTTATGTACCAAAAATAGATTATTTTAAATAAGACAACGATATTGATTTTTTTTTTACTGAAAAGCTCCTCTTTGGCAATTATTCAATATCTAACAATTATTACTAATGGATTATTAGACGTTAATTTATAATGGTCACCTACTAATTATAATATGTCATAATTCTTTGTTAATAAACGCAAACTTATTAATTTTTTTAAAAGAAATTACAAGTGTTAACTATGACAACGCAGCTTTTACTAAGTAAATCCGAAAGATAAAAATAAACCTCTATAATCATACAAATTCATTGTAAACACTGAAAAAAAAAGTGCGTAACTCTTGTTAAATTCTTACAGTACCTATTTTTAGGTATTTCAAAACCAGCAAATATTCATGACCTAAGCCAATTTTTGTAGTCTTTTTGCTTTTGGATTTTATAGGTAATAGTGATGTCGTCACAATATTCACACCTACTTATTTAATTTACATAAGAACGACTTGTAAGTTGGGTTTTAGAGAAAATATAATATGGCTACTAAATTTTAAAATCAAATCGAATTAAATATTTGTATTTTTTTAGATTTATATAGATTACTAATAGAACAAATCCATGATAAAGTTTATAAAAAATTGCAATTTACATTTTAAAATGATCCTTATTTTATATTTTAACATTTTTAAAAACAAAATATGTCACTGATAACCAAACCAAATTAAAAAAAGAATGTAAAATAATGAGTTTAATATAACAATTAAATTGGCAAAAGCGGTCATTGTCCTAGTATTTTTAATAATTTAAATCAAAATCTAATCTGTCTGGTTTAAAAAGTAGAACAATTAGAATCAAAGTTATTGTTCCTCGCGTAGGCAGATATCACAAATATATTTTTTAAATTGAAAAATATCTTAAGTAGGTATATCTAGTTTTAATTTTAATTAAATTATTTGTTGAAATTATTTCGGAAGCAATACAAAAATTTTAATATTTAAAACTATGAAAAATAACTAAGTATTTGAATAATAATAATATTACCGTAAACACCGATCCTATTCATCAACATAAATTTTCCCCAAGAGCTCATTTCGAAACACCCAAACACCGTAACATCAAAACTAAAAATGCATCGTGCATCAACGATCATTTCCCTAATATCTAAAAAATTTCCGTCAACTCGACAACGTCGCACGCGAAACTCGAGCCACACGAGGCGAAAGGTGCATCGCGAGGCGACACACCGCGGCGTTTCGATCTTATCGACCTCGGCGGCATACGCAAAACACCATTGAACGTACACGAGCTAACCGCCGTAGTACTTCGCCTCCACGTGGAGTTCCGCTCCGACATTTTTTTAAACATACACCGACCTCGACAACAGAGAGAGAGACGTAGGTCGTGCTTGGGCCGCTGCCCGCGCACCACCTCAGCCCCGCGCTCGTCCACAAGCTGTGTGTTTGTGATCGTTTGTATCTTAATTTTGGAATGACTGATAAAATGCAACTGCAACGAGCTTTCTGATAAAAAAGATGAATGCATGAATTTTATTATTATACTAAAAGGGTCATGAAATTTTAAGAAAAAAATTAGTACGAGAGGATAGTGGTTTTTAAAGAATTACCTTGGCTGGCTTTATTCTGATATTGAATTAACAGACTGTTTTTTTATAAGGTTGTATTTTTTTTTTGACCAGAACCAATTGCGAGACTACTACTTTTATCATTTAAAAAACATCAATCAACATTAATGTAATAATTATTTTTTATCATTAGTATGGGTATTTATAAGTAATTATTTGAATGCCTTAAGTTTTTAGGAAAACCGTATAGTTTGATTTATTTGGAATAGGTCACAAACGCTGCTACAGAAACAGAAGGTAAATTAAAAATGTCCATGGTCAGTTATATTTTTCTTTCCTTTTATATTTGGTAATATTTATATTTTTAAGTTTAGCTATATTTTAATCCCACATTCTGCGTGCAAGATCTGAATATTCAATAAAAAATATGACGTAGGTAGGTTCAAATCAAACCAAAATAAATACAAATATTTAAAAAAATATATATTAAAGGATTAAAAAATAAGGAACAGTTACCGAACTAATAAATATGTGAAATAAAATTTTGATTGCATTTAGGTTGTTCAAATTCTCAACAAAAAATGTATGTACAAACATTTTCAAACAAATTCAAATTCATTTGACTTTCTTTTGACATTTAAGTGCATATAAACAACTTCACTTGCACAAATAAAACTATTAAAATAGCTGCCTGCATGCATCAGCTTAGATACAAAGATATTTTTATGCAATCAACTATCTGCATCTGTTAGTTTTGTAACGGTAAAATTGAAAAAATTACAATTTATTATTAATATTATCGAAATGCCCGATTTAATTGTAAAACAAATTGTAAATTATTAACGTATACCATACTTACAAATTTAAATGTTGTCCTAGGACAGGTATATTTTTACGATCGAATTTGATGCTTCGAAAAATTAATGTTCTTCTATGGATTTTACTTTAATTCACTAATAAATCGATTTTAATTTATAAAAACTCGTTGAATATGGCAAATATGTTCGCAAATTTATAAAATTCACAACAGTTATTTTTTAAACCAACGTTCGCTTGAGTCAAAATCAAACTGAATGTTTTACCTCCTTGTCTGTCGGTTCAACGACAGTTTGCGAACTTACCCGAACCTTGTTGACGTCCTACCCCTCGAGCCGCGGTTATAACCTACTGAGAGCGAACTCGTGTAAAGAGGCACGTGGAGGCGAAACACCACGGAGTTTCATTCACGCTCGAGTTATTTTTTTAGTGATTAAGAGTGTTTTTAAATAGTTTTTATCCATATTTTTCGATGATAAATGTCCTTGCGATATTTGTAGGTGGCGTATTGAATTTTTTGGAGGCTGTTTAATTGTTATTATCGCGTTCAAATCGAATTTGTCTTGCGAGATAGTTAAATTTCTGAATATTGGGCTCGGTCAAGATTTGGACTAGCCTGGCGAAGCGGCGCGCCGATTTCTATGTTCTATGCCGAAGGTGAATAATATTTGGGTGTCTATCGTTTGCATAAGATATCAACAAATATATACGTTCTTTATTTAAATTAGCTTAAATTGACCATCTATCAGTAAAAATGATAAATGAAGCATAGAAGTGAGTGAGAATTCCCAACTTGCATTGGGGGTTGCACAATCCATTTTTACTTTGTATTTTTCCCTTAGAGGGAAAGTTTTTTTACCGATTCTGATCACTTTCTTCATCGTATCCTTTTAAGGAAAAAATACAACATCCTAAGACCGGTTTCTGCCCTTCGGCTTCGCCAAAGAAAGTCTAAATCTCAGAAACTAAGACCTTAAAGGTTTCATGTTCCTCTGTCAAATTTTATCAATTGACCACAGCTCTCAGGAGTAGAGGGTTGTCAGTTGAATAACGCGCCACTCTGTATATACTCTAGTACAAATATTATGAAAAATATGGAGTCACGATTTTGATAAAAAAATCAAATATTGACTTAAGATGAGCGAGGATGACGACAAGAGTCAAGACTTCAACATACCCTAAGTTTATAGCTGAGTAAATTGTTTTTTTTATCTCAATCTCCGCTAATCTTAAGGTTGATCCTTGTTTTTTTTTGTCATCAAGGTAGATAATAAAGGGCTTTAGCATTAGTTACAAAAACATTTGAGTTTCATCGAAGAAGTAATTTAAAGAAAATTAATAAAATTCTTAAAAGTCTTTAGAAATATACGCTTTGGAATTAATCACATTGTCGCTGTCATATAGAATATCCAGATTGTATGTACAGTGCCAAATCAGTATAGAATTGGATCTATACAGTTGGTTTCAGGTTTTAGTTCAGTAAATTAACGCCACAAAAACCCCAAACCTGGGTATCAAGTCTGTAGGAAAATCTCAGCTACGTGGAATTTGTAGAAGGGTGGGAAAATGGCTCTAGAGTTCCCGAAAATCCGTTTTCGACGATATCTGCCGAAATATGACCCTTAGAGCATTTTTGTTTAGACAAAGTTCATTACAAAAGTTGTCCCTATAATTTTTTTCGCTACACTAATATTTTTTACAAAAACGGCGTTTCAAAAATTCGCAATTTTGAGAATCTGAAAATTCGCAAAATTATTATGGTGTTTTTTCTCGTGCACTTAATAAAATACTTGATATACAGGGTGTCCCGTTGGTAAACGGAAATATTTTAAAGGTAGATAGAGGTCATAAAGGCGGTTCTAAATAACCCATAGGTATATAATGGGTCTATTGGCTTCCACAACCGGGTTACAGAGTGTTTTATCAATTATGCATAATTATTCATTTGGTCACTTAGTATATCTTTTCCATTTTTGGCATACAGCTTACACTTCTCACGAATAATATACTGAAATATTGAGAGATATGAAAATCCAGGTTCGGCTTTAGAAAAAATTGAAACATATTAAAAATATCAAAACAACACCCTGTATATCACAATTTTAATATTTCCATTTTAGATCTGAATAGAGGGGAAAAAACTGAATTGAAACAAGTTGTTGTTTTTATCCCGCCACCGATTCGAGTTGGAAAATTTTGAAACTGAAAGTAAAATTTTCATTTAATTTAGGAAAAACATATTATGAAACTCATTTTTTCTTTAACAATTTTAAAAATTCACTTCGCGTCATTTACATATTTCTTGTTTATTCGGCTTAAATAATTTTACACTGTACTGGTGTATCTGCAGGCCCGTACTTAGGGGAAAAATTCAATTAGGTATTTATTTTTTAAACGCCCAGTATAAAGTAATGCGGGACAATAAATGGAAATATTAAAATTGTGTTATACAGGATGTTGTTTTGATATTTTTTAATATGTTTCAATTTTTCCTAAAGCTGAACCTGGATTTTCATATCTCTCAATATTTCAGTACATTATTCGTGAGAAGTGTAAGCTGTATGCCAAAAATGGAAAAGATATACCATTGTATATAGATTATATTCTATATACAATGGATATACTAAGTGATTCAAAAGTTCTGACCAAATGAATAATTATGCATAATTGATAAAACACCCTGTAACTCGGTTATGAAAGCCAAGAGACCCATTATACAGGGTGCGCCAATTATTTCCACTCGATCTCTAGCACCGAAACTAAAAGAGATATCAACAAGATTTTTTGTAGGGGTAGACAGTGTCACTCGGACTACAATTTTAAAATATTTTGATGTATACAGGGTGGCTAATTAATTTGGTTTTTTTAAATTGAACACCCTGTATACGATTATGTCTTCTGATTCTACTTAATATTAGATTTACGGTAGTTTTTTGTATTTGTAAATCCGACGCGGCGTTGACAAGTTATTCCTATTTTAAGCAGATGCAATGAAAAAACAGCACTTCAGAAATATTAGCACAAAAACCACATTTTTTAAAAAATTCCTCAAAAAAGCTACTATGATGTAAATGAAACATTCACCTATCACAATAATCACACAACATCTTCACCTGTTGCACAGGGTGTTTGCCGATGGCGTGCCAATAGTCTAGTTTTCAAATGGCAATAACTTAATTTTTTCTTCAGTTAGAAGCTCTCCCTAATACGCATTAAAAAAATATAGGGTTTTGCACATCTAACTTTACTATTTACTTTAATAATTGACGTTAAGTGACAAACAACATATTTTACACAATTTTTAATAAGAAATCAAGTTACCTATGAAAATGACTTTAGGTATATTTTGTTATGGCATTAATTGTCAACATAAAATTTTGTATTGTATCACGTCTACTATATTTAATCGGTATTGTGTATAAAAAATGGATTTTAATAAGAATTATAGTGTTCAAGAAAATATTGATATGATATGGATACTGGGTGAATGTCAAAAAAATGCGTTTCTTGCTAGTAGGGTCTATCGTCAAAGATACCCAGAAAGACGTCATCCACAAAAGGATACTTTTGAGAATTTAAAGAATAGATTTGATAGAACAGGAACCGTCAAGTATGAAAAACATTCACGTGAAACTACAGCTGTTACTATTGACAACGAATAAAAGGTAATGATCAGTGTAGTTGAAGATCCCAATATAAGCACAAGGCAATTAAGCAATCAGTTAGATATTTCCAATACCACAATTAGACGCATAATAAAAAAGAATAAATATCTTCACCAAGAATTGTTACCACGTGATTTCGCGCGTAGAGTGGAATACTGTAGATGGTTAATAAACAAGATAAATACAGAGCGTAACTTTTTAAACAAAGTTTTATTCTCCGACGAAGCCACGTTTCATAAGAACGGTTGTGTAAATAGACACAACTTCCATTATTATTCGGACCACAATGAACATTTATTTAGAACCACATCACAGTATCGATGGTCTTTGAATGTGTGGGCGGGAATAATAGGTGATTATGTAATTGGTCCCTATTTCTTTGATGGGACTGTAAATGGAGCTATATTTTTAGATTTTTTAGAACATGATTTTCGCAACTTATTGCAAAATGTACCTCAAAATTATCGTAACGGAATGTGCCACACCACATTACCTATTAGATGTTCGCAATTGGTTAAATAGGGAATTTCAGGATCGTTGGATAGAAAGGGGAGGACCTATAAATTGGCCTACTAGATCGCCTTGCCTTACACCTTGCGATTTTTTCTTGTGGGGTTTTATTAAAAATATTGTTTACAAAGAAAATATGAAAGAAAGAATTACTGCAGCATTTAGGCAGGTGACCCCTGCAATGCTAAGAGATGTGCGTAAATCAATGAAAAAAAGGGCAAGAAAATGTATAAATGAAAATGGAAGACATTTTGAACACCTACTATAAATTTTAACTTTCACTATTGTAGTTTTCTTACGATTAAACTTTGTAAAATTTTGTACTTATTAAAAATTGTGTAAAATATGTTGTTTGTCACTTAACGTCAATTATTAAAGTAAATAGTAAAGTTAGATGTGCAAAACCCTATATTTTTTTAATGCGTATTAGGGAGAGCTTCTAACTGATGAAAAATATACAGGGTGTCCCATTTGAAAAAATTAAGTTATTGCCATTTGAAAACTAGACTATTGGCACGCCATCGGCAAACACCCTGTGCAACAGGTGAAGATGTTGTGTGATTATTGTGATAGGTGCATGTTTCATTTACATCATAGTAGCTTTTTTGAGGAATTTTTTAAAAAATGTGCTTAAAATAGGAATAACTTGTCAACGCCGCGTCGGATTTAAAAATACAAAAAACTACCGTAAATCTAATATTAAGTAGAATCAGAAGACATAATCGTATACAGGGTGTTCAATTTAAAAAAACCAAATTAATTTTCATTCCACAAAAATTAGCCACCCTGTATACATCAAAATATTTTAAAAATTGAATCCGAGCATTTTCGAAAACGCCCTAAAAAAACATGTTTATGAAAATACACAAAAATAATTTATTGAATCTTTCTGAATATATTTAACACCTTGCAAAGCCCCATTATCGAAAATGATTCGGTAAAATTAGTCTTGATAAAAAAAATATGAATAAATTTATAAGAGGGTCAAAATATCGAGCAAAAACAAACTTTGGCCCGGTTTTTCAATAAATCAGAGAAATAGATAAAAGGAAAAAGTAACATGATATTATAGCTACAGGTTCCTTCTTTCATCTGAACTTTGAATCATGAAAAAATATTAACTTTTACGTGATTTATTGAAAAATTTGTAATCCGCTTGGGAGTGTCATTCCTTTAGAGCGTGCTCTCTAAATGCAGGACAGGAGCTAAAAATGAGGGTGCGTTTTGGAGCCACAAATTAAAAAAAATGGTGCCGGGGTTGGCACCTACGTTCATTTGGACTATTTAGAAAATCTAACAATAGAACATTTTCAATGGAATTTCTTTTTGTGTTCTTAGTTACCCAGGAAAACGGTGTAAATTGCCGATTTATTCAGAGAACAAACCAAAAACAAATACAGGGCACTCTTTGTACCATTTGCCAATACAACCACGCCTACTTATGCAATATCAATATAAAATGTTCTAGATCTGGAAGTAGATACTCTCTTTTATCTGAAACGGCCAAAGTACAATTTTAAACAAGTTTGCGATTAAATTAAAATATTAGAAATAAACATACCTATTTGATAACGTCGATTTCACGGAATTTAAACAATACGATTATATTATAGACCTAGGCGCTTAATTATTTCGATAAAATTTTAAAAGGAATCAAAAAAACAAACTCACAAATTGTTACTAACCTAGGCCTCATATAGTTTTATCTATAGAACTATTTTTATCGTTATCTAGAATGGTTTATTGTGGCTACGACGCAGATAATTTTTTAAATTTTCTAGTCACGTAGGTACGGTTTATCTATTGAATGCAAAATATATGCATCAAGTTTCAATTTTTGAAATATGCATCCTATCGAAAAAAGTTTAATATAATAGTTGAAGATAATTATAAAAATATTTTTGTGGGAGATAAAAGTTAAAAACGAAAAAAAAAGAAATGTTTTTTAGCGATTTCCTCGATAAATTTGAGGTTATATTAAAAAAAGTTTTAGATTTTTTACAACTTTTATATAACACTTTTTTTCGATAGGATGCATATTTCAGCCACAAATCGTAAAAAATCAATATACAACCCTCAAAAGGTATATTTTCCATGAATTTGGCTATTTAAAATATTGTATTCAAAATCTGTGAGTATATTCTGACATCTTTCAAGCTAGCTGACTTTTCCGGGAATCTGTTATGTATAATTGTTTTCCCTTATTTTCGACCTTTAAGGTTTTTCAGTTTTTGTTCACTTTCCTCCCTCCTCCCAATACTACTGAAGTGCAACGAGTCAGAAACACAAGTATGCAATTTAAGAAATAATATTTACACTTGTAAAGATTTTAATAATATTAATTTCGGGCGCTGCGTATATGTTTCGCCACGTGTACAATTCTTTGTTTATGCGAAATATAAAATTTTCATACATATTTGTTGATGTAATTAAATTTTATGTTGCGTATCGACTTTATGCTAATCGTTGTTTTCAGTAGATACTATTTTTCATTAAAGTAAAGGTGGTAAATTATATTGTTTATTGTTTACTATGTTGCAGTAATTTCTCGGAAAATTTTTATTCCATAATTTCTGTTCGTTTTCCATTGGCGTACAGCTTTGGTTTTTCATCTTTAATTTTTATTATTTGTTTGCAGGGTATATAATATAATAAATTTTATATAGACATCTAGACCTTTTCATATAAGACTTAATGAACACCAATCATACATTAAAAATAAATATGATTTGTTCCATGTTGTTATCATATCTTGTGAAATTGTCCAGTAATCTGTTTCTATAGTAAATTAATTATGATTATACAGGGCGTTTCATAGTTAAACCGACATACGTTAACTGTAAATAGAGGGAACTTAGGTGATTCCAACTAACCTTGGTTAATTGTTCCATCGTCTTTAATAACCAAGATACGGGGTGTTTCATCCATTTCGGCCAATATTTTGATAAGCCGTAACGTTAGAACCACCCTGTAGATTTCTCTCATACTTGGCGCAGGTATAGTGTGTTAATAGCCCAATGCTATAGTGTAAGAACTACAATTAAAATCCAGATCTGGATTAAGAAGAATTTGTAAAATTTGAAAATCCCCAAAACAACACCCTCTATATCAGATTTTTTAAAATTGGAATGGATATTTGAAAATGGATGAAACACCCCGTATCTCGGTTATTAAAGGCGTTAGACCCATTAACCAAGGTTATTTGAAATCATCTAAGTACCCTCTATTTACAGTTAACGTATGTCGGTTTAACTATGAAACACCCTGTATATGTTACAAAAAATATCGTTCGCTTTTATGATATTCGACAAATGACGCCGTTTTTTGCTTCAAAGACATTTAGCCGTACCGTCATCAACCCCAAAAAAAAATACGAGTAGGAGTAGCGTATAAAGTGAGGCAAAAAATTTTGCGAGGAGGTAAAAGTATGTTTATAAAAACATAATTCGAGATTGCTGAATGGAAGAATCTGTGACCTTTCCAAATATATTAAAACTTAAAGTCAGATATGGAACGAGACAACTGCAAAGAAAAAAAACAATATTGCCCGGTCCAGTGGCGGGGTTATTTGAATTATTAAAAATCTTCAAACCACATATAATAGAGGTTTGATCAGATGTGAAAAAAAAACAATTACAGGAACCAAGTAATATAGTTAAATTACTCTTCTATTATAATTACAAGAAGAAAAATTATCACCAATTAATTAAATCGTTTCGAATTTGAAAATTTTGAAAATTAAAGAGGATTAAATTACCTTTAAAACAAGGTAACACTCGAACTCATAATTTAAGAAAACAAAGAGAAGTGGCAAGGAAGCAAGTACTGTTGAGAAAGATTGAAGCTATAATAAATATTTGATTGTATCTATATTTAACCATGGAAAATTATCATGAATTTCCACAATGTAACAATCTGCTTGATAACAATAGCGTGTAACCTATTGATAAAAAAATAAAAAAACAAATACAAAACTCATGTGGCAATGCCAAGGTTACTTTATTCATAAATAACTAGCAACACATCATTTATTTGACACATTATAGGTGACACGTGGGGTTTTGCAAAATTATAAAATAATTGTTAGTTTTCACAAATTTACACACGCGTATTAATTGGTAACATCATTTACTCATTTATTTGATAATGATATGTTGCAAATAGTAGACTTTTTACTACTTTTATCAATATAAATATTGTTGTTAAAAGTCAATAATTAAAGGATATTTTTCGAGATGTAAATAATGACTTCTCTTGGTTTTTATTTACACTTAGTATATAAAGTTCCGGAAGGGCGGTGGGGGTAGGTAAATTTGAGGGTTGGATATTGGTTTTTACGATTTCTGGCTGAAATGTGCATCCTATCGAAAAAAGTTTAACGTAAAAGTGGATAATTAAAAAATCTAAAACTTTCGTATTGATCTTTTTTCAACATAACCTCAAAATTATCGAGAAACACGTTATAAACAGTTTTTTCGTTTTTAATTTCTATCTACCGCAAAAAATAATGTTTTTTATGAAAACGTTCTTTTTGTGTTTTAAATAAGCTGTAATTTTTTCAAAGCAAAATATGTATTTTTCGATTTTATACGAATTTATATTAAAAAAAGCCTTTGCGTCTCTATTAGAGGCATGTTTATTTTATCCTTTTAAGAAATAACAACTGCCTGTTTTCAAGCAAAAAATGTCAAAAAATAATTTTGTTTCCAGTACAGGCTTCAGCAATTGAATATTTATTTAATTTTATTCATTTATTCATTAATTTCTCCACCCTGTAAATATTTAAAAATATACGTGGTACATTTTGACAGGTATGATTTCAGAAATTCGACAATTATGTCAAAAATATGTGCATTTGAAAATAAAAGAATTTTTGCAGTGAAACTGAAATAATTGATTTTACTTTATGAACGCACTGTATATCATTTACGGTTACTTTTTCTATCGTCTGAGAATTTTTAATTAAAGTACGGGGACACAATTATTTCACTAATAATTAAAAAATATATTAAATTGCTTGTGAAAACGCGTGCGTATTTTTATAACAATTTTAAATTGGTGTTTGTTACTTTTTCAGTAATTGCAAAATATGTCACACGCAAAATTAAAATAATTACTAAAAAAACAATTTTAATGATTCGTTATCAAAAAACTTTTTTAACCAACAAATTATTTAAATGTTACAATTTCTATAAACAAATTATTTTGTTTTTGGTAATTTTTTTGTTAAAAGCCCCAAAACTCTTTTTATTTATCATAAATATTTAAGTTTCTTGACATTAAATATAAAATAAAATTATAAAAACTATTTTTAGCCCCCTTCTTAATTCCCACCCAAATCTACGCTACTTGAGATCTCAACCTTCACCACGCGCGCTGAAATTAAACTCCCCAGTCCGTCGCCTCACGCCGCACACTTGGATCAAAACAACCAATGTTGAACTCTGTATTCATCCTTCTCTTTCGCTCTCTCTCGTTTTAACAAATCGATTGTTTATTTTAAATTGCTGGAAATTATTGAAAAATGCGCCAAAATGGTTATCTATAGTTGCAAATACGGCTCGTGCGTCCTTAATTAAAGCTTTTTTCAAACAAAGAGTGGAAAATTATTTGAATTTAGATAGATTTTTCCATGGTTTAGAAAATACAGCGTTGCCAAATTTCTGGAGAAGGTTATTTCAGCTAAAGGGGAAAACAGGAAAATATTTGTGAAACGCATAGTAGCAATGGAAAAATGTTGTTTATGGTGGATATGTTAAACATGCGTTTAAAATTAATAAATAATCGACTACAGTATAACTGTTGTTTATTTGGGGAACTCGATATCATATTATGAAAGTTTCATTTTATTTTTTTATATTGCGCTTCAAATTCAGATTAGATTTTTCAGAAAAAAATTAAAATAAACCATTAGTTGTTTTTTAAAATAATTTCGTTATTTTTATCATAATTTTGCTAGATATCATAACGCTAAACTTTTAAGGTTAAAATAACAAGTAAAAAATGATTTTTGATTGTTTATTTTTAAAATTTAGCATTTTAATATGTTCTGTTTTTACCAGAAATCACTCAAAATTTAAAAACCAATAAAAGATAATAGTCTATATCGGTACTTAAAGATGAAATTTGACTTGTTATCTTTCCATCTTCAGACTAAAAAAATATGAGTTCTTCTACCATAAATAATTAGAGGGATTTAGGATAAACATGACTAGAAATGCACCAAGGATGTGAAATAAAATCACACAAGCTCCCAAGTACAAGGACATTAAAAATGTCCTACACTGCACCAGCGTCTAGACTTCAACAACTCCTCCTTGAGCTATATGCCCCACCAGGTATTGAATTACGAAAGTACAGACGTGGTTTGGTGCTTTAACCCAAAAACTTCGATTTTGTTATTAAAGGAGCTTGCCATTCTTAGACCGGTTTCGGCATTATTGTGCCTCATCAGTAAGAAGCAGGCTAGCTCGACATCCTGTCACTAAAGGAAATAAAGGAAATAAATTCGACTCGCCTCGTTCTTGATGGTGCAGTGTAGGACATTTTTAATGTCCTTGTTCTTGGGAGCTTGTGTGATTTTATTTCACATCCTTTGTGCAGTTTTGTCACTCCCATGGTCCTTTTTTGGTATTTTTATGGTTCAAAAAAATTCCACCTTCGTATAATGACTAGAAATATTTAAAAACTACAAGTGGAATGATTATTAAACTGGTAATAGTTGACGCACTGTTTAATAATCAATAATTCCTTAGAAATTAAAAATTCTTGAAATTATTTGCTACCATTTTTACAACACGTATCATATAAAGGTATTTAAATTATTTTAAATTATAAAATTTCTGTTTAGGTAACTTATGTAGCGTAAAACGAACTTTAATTGGCAGGATTTCAAATTTTGTTTAGGTAAAATTGTAAGCTTATTTTCCTGGATAAATTATTTTATTTTTTTCTCCCGCCACCATTGTAATTTTTTATATAATACTAAAAATGTAATGGTCATGTAGTAAAAAAAAATTGTTACCTACTTACAGAAGAAATCGAATTCTGCAAGGGTTTCGTAGTCCCTAAATTTTAAGGGTTATTTTTCATTATTAGTGGATGTAAAAATTTGTGCTTGTTGGTAAAGAGCTAATCTATGTTCCTATGTTCTTACTTTTTCAAAATTTGCTTTGGTTCTTTTCTAAAAAAAAATGGGAAAAAGCATGGAATTTTGCGAATTTTTTTAGAAAAAACTAGATCAAATTTTCAAAAAGTGAGAACATAGGAACGTAGATTAGACTTTTACTTATATGTACTTATTTTTTCATTCTCACAAAATGAAAAATGAACCTAAAAAGTATGGGACTACGAAAAACTCTTGCATACACTGTTTTATAGTATAGTAGAACTTCCTTTTTAACACTTAGAAGGAGCTGAGTCATGTGTTTCTAATATCATTACCCAAATTTATTCCGACATTCTAAATTTAATATTAAATAAAAGTCCTTTATTCAAAATAATCATAATTTACAATGTTTAAAAATAAAAAAAACGAGTAAGTAAAGCTAAATAAGCCGATAAGTCAATCATAGAGACAGTAAATTACGTAATAAAAAAGATTCACATCTTTAAAATCAACTCCACATTACTAAACTTAGTGTTTATAGGTTATTTTAAATAAGATATAAGTATAAGGTAAATTTAATACTTATATCGTAATTGAAGTGGATCAAAATAGATTATCAAGGTGAAAAACATATACAGTGTTTATTATACTCATTTTAGGAAAAAAGTTCTACAAAATTTTATTCAAGAGTAAAGTACCTTTATTTTTGACATTATCGAAAATTGTTATTAAGAAAAGTTGATCGGAATTAAAAGTTACGTTCAGATATGCAATTTTATTATTTTTACAAATTTTTCAACACATTGATTCAATTGGAAAGCATGTAAATTACATTTAATTTTATAAATTTCAATGTTGAACATTTGTCCATTTTATCTGTTAAAAAGGTGATAACCTTTCCATTTCTTAATATTGGCTAACAATTTCGCATTTTAAATACGTAATAAATGCATAACAATTATTTATTTTACAAATAGGAAAATCCATACAAATAATAAGTTATAAACAAACATAGAAATAATTTTCAATCATTCCACTAATGCCTCGGCATACCCACCCCCTCTTTCCAAAACCTTTATATCTGATGATTGTACTTTAGGGTTTAGATAATTCAGAACTTTTTATGAAGAATAACTTTGTTTCATAAAATTAATGATAAAAAAGTTTTCCATATACGATTCCAACTTAGGCAGATACACTGTATCGATTTCTCTGCTAATATACATGTATTGACCCACAAAAAATCCAAATTTGCGAGAAATATCACCGCAAAAGACAAAATGATAATTAAAAAAAAATCATTACACGTTTTCACTCAACTACCAAATTTTCATTTTTAACGAACATTTAAAAATATCTCCGACTGCCTGTAATATCAGATCGGCAACGGCAACACTGGACGAAAGGGAGAGTGTGTAGACCTCGATTCTGCTCGAAAGCGTTCGATCCTCGCAGCAGCCACCTTGACCAATCTCAACGTAACTTAAATCGTGTGATCCTTGTTGCTGTGTCTAACGTGAGACGGTCAATTTGTTTTATTTTTTATTGTTGTCAGCATAATTGCATGACACTACAGTAGCTTAGGAGCGAATGTCTATGCCGTCTTTTATTTTATTTAAATGAACTGGAACTGGCTGCTGTCTTCTGTCAGTGAGAGAAAGTAGGTGTTGGGGTGGCGCGAGAGATGGCCTTGTATTTTTGTAATACAATAATGGAATTATTTTGGATTAATGATTTTTCTTTTTTGAACAATCCTGTATAATGAGCGTTTTGAACCGTTGCCATAGAAACTGTGCTACCATGCATTTTCAAATAGACTATAAGAATAAAAGGTCCTTTACGTTGGCGAATAAAATCTTTACGTCAGATTGAGCGAGATGCTGTGATTAATGCTTATGTTTATATGACAAGAACTTTAAAGGACTTTCTTCCAATTTTTCGTTTAGATCAAGAAGTTCAAATTAATTATCATCGATCCAATGATGAAGAAAATATCCTTGAGAACAAGTGTCTTTTAATTTAATTTAATAATTCTCTGATCAGAGGAACCAAAGAAGGTGCAAATATTATGAACCTCAGAAAAATTTGCAAAACAATTTAATACAAAATGAATCTTGTTATTCCTCCCTCTAATTCATCTTCAATTTTCACAATACTACCAAAAATAAACCCTTCGTCGACAAAAATAAACTGAACACAAAACCTCGGCCGTAATCAATTTAATAATTTAGCCCAAAAGTTGAGTCAAAAATACATCCAATCCTACTACGCACTTTATCGAGCGACCCGTAAAAAATAACTCCATTTTCCTTTTCCAACCCAATGTCGATCCAAGTGAAAGTTTCATTTGTTTAGTGTTGGCTTTCTCTCTCGTTTATGCCTCTTTCTAATTGCAGTGTTGCCGATTACTTGAAATTTAATAAAATAGGGGAAAAGAGACACGTAGCGTAGAGGTAATTGCAAGTTAATATTCAACATTATCGCTATGTAATATCTAGTAATAATGCGAGTTAATTTTTGTCAATATTGCGAGTTAATATCTAGCAATATAAGTTATATCTCGTTATATTGCTAGTTAATTTGTATCAATATTGCGTATCTGGTCTTATTGCGAACGAAAATGTAACAATTTCTAGTAATATTGCGGGTTAATCTTTTTCAAAAATTGCGAGTTAATATCTAGCAATATTGCTAAGTTATATTGCTAGTTAATTTGTATCAATATTGCGAGTTAATGTTTAGCTGCATTGCGAGCTTGTATCTGGTCTTACTGTGAACTAAAATGTAACAATTTCTAGAAATATTGCGGGTTAATTTCTTTCAAGTTGCGAGTTAATATCTAGCAATATTGCTAAGTAATATATTGTTATATTGCGAGTTAATTTGTATCAATATTGCGAGTTAATGTTTAACTGCATTGCGAGCTTGTATCTGGTATTACTGTGAACTAAAATGTAACAATTTCTAGAAATATTGCGGGTTAATTTCTTTCAAGTTGCGAGTTAATATCTAGCAATATTGCTAAGCTATATGTTGTTATATTGCGAGTTAATTTGTATCAATATTGCGAGTTAATGTTTAACTGCATTGCGAGCTTGTATCTGGTATTACTGTGAACTAAAATGTAACAATTTCTAGTAATATTACGGGTTAATTTCTTTCAAGTTGCGTGTTAATATCTAGCGATATTGCTAAGCAATATGTAGTTATATATTGCGAGTTAATTTGTATCAATATTGCGAGTTAATGTTTGGCTGCATTGCGAGCTTGTATCTGGTCTTACTGTGAACTAAAATTTAACAATTTCTAGAAATATTGCGGGTTAATTTCTTTCAAGTTGCGTGTTAATATCTAGTGATATTGCTAAGTAATATGTAGTTATATTGCGAGTTAATTTGTATCAATATTGCGAGTTAATATTTAGCTGCATTGCGAGCTTGTATCTGGTCTTACTGTGAACTAAAATGTAACAATTTCTAGAAATATTGCGGGTTAATTTCTTTCAAGTTGCGTGTTAATATCTAGCGATATTGCTAAGTAATATGTAGTTATATTGCGAGTTAATTTGTATCAATATTGCGAGTTAATGTTTAGCTGCATTGCGAGCTTGTATCTGGTCTTACTGTGAACTAAAATGTAACAATTTCTAGAAATATTGCGGTTTAATTTCTTTCAAAATTGCGAGTTAATATCTAGCAATATTGCTAAGTAATATTTAGTTATATTGCGAGTTAATATTTAGCTAGATTGCGAGCTTCTATCTGGTTCTACTGCAGCCTAAATTTTAACAATTTCTAGTAATATTGCGGGTTAATTTCTTTCAAACTTGCGAGTTAATATTTAGCTATATAGCTAAGTAATATGTAGTTATATTGCCAGTTAATTTGTATCAATATTGCGAGTTAATATTTATCTACATTGCGAGATTGTATCTTGTTCTATTGCGGGCTAAATTTTAACAATTTCTAGTAATATTGCGGGTTAATTTGTTTCAAACTTGCGAGTTTATATCTAGCAATATTGCTAAGTAATATCTAGTAATAGTTAAGTTCTATGAATATTGCGAGTTAATATTTATCAAATATCAAAAAGCGCTTTACAAAAAATCTATAAATTCAACTCGGCAACCGGGCGTCATTCTCCGTTTGCCACTCTCGATTTTGTTGGCGTTTTTATCGCATAGGACGAGGGTGGTGGCTGTAAGGGATAGAAAATAAGGGTGTGAGTCGAGGACGAACTCGAACGCGAGGGATTCCAACGTAGGGCAATGTAGGGCGTAGGCTGGTTATGCGTGTATACGCGTGCGGCTCAGAATTTGGCGGTCGTTGAACTTTGTTCCCCTAGGACGGGTCGGAGGCGTACCGTGTTGCCGGATTTATGAAGGGATTTGTCTCTCGGATGGTGGATTTAGTTTAAAGGGCTTGTGGGTGTTGTGAAAAAAAAATGGGGATATTGAGGATCAGGTTTGGGCTGTTGATTGAGATTAATGCGTTCGAAAGGTTTTCGGGAAACGAAATCGTTATCGGAAATCTAAGGTGGCAAGCGGAGGCGAAAATGGGATTGAACTTTTTGGGGGATTAAAGTAAATTCGAATAAATTCACTTATTTTTTTAAATTTTTAAATAGTAACACATTTAAAAACAACGTTACTAACATTGTCTTGTTTCTTATACAAATTTTTCATTGTCTGCATCGTTATGCATTATCAAGGCCGAGGTTCTCCACTAGCCACTTCCAAAAAATGTCATCGACTCCTAAAGAAAGCACCGACCAAATAGCCAATAAGATTCGGTGATGGTGCATCGATGAACCAACGAAAAAAGTGTGTGTATCCTTGGGGTCTATGACCCCATTATTATCATTACGACATCGGCATCAAGCTTGCCATGCGATGCAAGTGGATAGATACAGGGTGGCCGAACAAACCCAAATAGTCAAAAAATCGACTGTGGAAAAAATATATTGATAGGTTTGGTAACCCTCTTCCCGAAATTTTAAAAAAATAAGCTATGGAAGTGAGAAATTGTGAATTTACTCTTTTTTTTTTGAAAAAAAAAAAAATTAAAATCCCACGGTACAAATTCACATAAAAATTGTGTAAAATATGTTGTTTGTCACTTAACGTCAATTATTAAAGTAAATAGTAAAGTTAGATGTGCAAAACCCTATATTTTTTTAATACGTATTAGGGAGAGCTTCTAACTGAAGAAAAATATACAGGGTCTCCCATTTGAAAAAATTAAGTTATTGCCATTTGAAAACTAGACTATTGGCATGCCATCGGCAAACACCCTGTGCAACAGGTGAACATGTTGTGTGATTATTGTGATAGGTGCATGTTTCATTTACATCATAGTAGCTTTTTTGACGATTTTTTTAAAAAATGTGGTTTTTGTGCTAATATTTCTGAAGTGCTGTTTTTTCATTAAATCTGCTTAAAATAGGAATAACTTGTCAACGCCGCGTCGGATTTACAAATACAAAAAACCACCGTAAATCTAATATTAAGTAGAATCAGAAGACATAATCGTATACAGAGTGTTCAATTTAAAAAAAACAAATTAATTTTCATTCCACAAAAATTAGCCATCCTGTATACATCAAAATATTTTAAAATTGTAGTCCGAGTGACACTATCTACCCCTACAAAAAATCTTGTTGATATCTCTTTTAGTTTCGGTGCTAGAGATCGAGTGGAAATAATTGGCGCACCCTGTATAAGAATTTTCTTCTTTGATAACATGTTTGATTTTTGTCTGCCAATCATCAACTGAACTTTTGTTAATTTCTTCTTTTACCAAATTTGCTATCAACCCGTCAAATTTGGGAAACACGTTATAACGCCTTATTCTTTTTTAATTTGTCCCCAAATTAATTCTGTGGGGTTAAATACACAAAAATAGGGCGGAAGGCGCAATACCTCGTGGCCCCTTTTTGATGCCATTTCATCAATAAAAAGTTTTATAATATATATGTAAAGATGCCCAAATGATATGTACAAATGTTTAGAAGTGTCATTTCAAGTTGACATTTTTACTTGATTTCTTTTTCAAGTTAGAAAAATGGCGTCGAATGATGTAATTCCTGCTGGAATAAAAGTTGTAAATAAGCTAATTATGGATGGATTACCAAAAATCAGAGAAAAAATTTCAAGTTGAAATTTTTATACAAAATAACCTCACAATTAGAACCCTCCGTGGATGGTTCACACTAGCGTCAGCGTCTATATGGTGTTTGAGGTATTTTTTTGTAAAATAAAGTGTAGAATTTTTTCTCTGATTTTTAGGAATCCATCCACAATTAGCTGATTTACAACTTTTATTCCAGCAGGAATCACATCATTTGACGCAATTTTTGTAACTTGAAACAGGAATCATTTAAATAAAAATGTCAACTTGAAATGACTTGAATCAAATATTGAAATAGTATGAACGTTCACTTGAATTCAGGTTACTCCTTTCAAGTTACTTGAATTCAAGTAACTTGTAAAGTCTGAACGCCGCTTTATAGAAATTAAAATGTAAATTCATATTAAAGAAAGTTAATCAATATAGAAATTTTACGCAAATTACCCCTAACGATCTCCAGCTAAGTTGGTTATGGAATCTTTGCACAGTGGTCCTAATAGCCAAAATATCATTTTATTTTTATGTATATGGATAGTGTACGGTATTTTCGACATTAAAGTACTCAAAAATGTCCAGATCAATTAGCATTTCTTCTATTGGCGGTATCTTTTGCTGTTTTTTCTTTCTCATAAAGCGGTGGGTTCTACTATAATTCAGGATTAAAACTCGGAAAAATATGTTTCTTTAAATATCAAATAAAAAAATGGAAGAAAATAATAAAGTTAAACGAAAAATTATTGAAAATACAAATAAAAGAAAGAAGGTTGAATTTTAAACAACTGGAAATAGAAAACTAAAAGAAGAATTGGCAGAAGAGATACCAATTAAATCGAGCAAATATTGGGGGTATAAAAAACATGAAATGAGTGTTCTACAGATCCCTTCTCCCCGCTCACCAAATATTTTCCGCCTTGGTGGTAATTTTTTATAATTTTCTTTTGTTTCGGTTTCTCAGACTGGCTCACCCTATACAGCGTTGTATATCGAAATGAAATGTGCGTAGAATGCGGGATGAGACTGTAACGACTTGCTTGAGAACAATTTTCGGCGTTTTTTGACTGGAAGGAGTCCGAACGATGCACCGCCTTCGGCGTGGGGCCCCTCGATACGCGGGGTCAACGCTTCCTTTACAAAGCCAAGGCATCGGGAACTGCGATTGATCTTGACTAACATGATTTTTTGGCGGCAAGATAAGAACATTTATCACATTGAGAACTTGTTATCCACAATCTAAGTTTTCAAGTATTTACAGCGAAATAAGATGGAATTTTTGGTGGTGGAGACAGTTCCAAAATTTTCATTAAAAACATGTGGATGTATACAATGAACATCCAGTTATCCAGACTTTAGTATTTGTATCTTTCAGTTTTAAATTAAAATAACTCTGATTCTGATGAAACTTCCTATCATCATTCTTTCTGTTATAAAAAGATATTAAAAACAAAAGGTGGGACAATGTTTTCTGTCCATAATATTTATAAAATTGTAAATTTGAAAACTCCAAATGTAAAAATACTCACAAAAGGTTCAGAAACGCTCTATATAGTTGGCAATCTAAGGCCTTCTAGGAAGCGTTTTAAAGATGATCTATACAACTCGCGAACATCCACCTAAAAAACATGAAATCCGGATCCGAATTTTTTGTTCGCCCTTTGATCCGGAATTGCGAAATGTGTCAAAACATGACATTTTTGAAAAAACTGAAAATTTTCTTTAAGTTAACTACTATAAGCGAGAAAATTATTGCCAATAAAGCAAGGAAACTTTTTTACTTTAACTTTGTTTTCATACGACGTTTGGTTTGGGTTGTGTACTTTTTTAAAACCGAACGAAATTGAATCGGCGCGCCGCATCTCTTGGCTTTATCACTGTGGGTGCGAATAAAGCGATCAGTGTGTCAAAGAGAGTAAACACCATAGCCTTCTTCATACGCGCAACAAAGATGACGTGCATTACAATATATAGGGGGTAAAATACAATATTATTATTATTTAATTAAAATATTTATTTTACAATGCATTTTCCCTCACACTGGAAACTTATATCGCATCTTACATTTGCTTTCAGGCATTTGAACTTGTTACCACGATTAAGTAATTTTTAAAAATATTATTTTGAGAAAAGGAAACAAATCTGAATTCTATAAGGCTGTGTTAAGAGAAATTAAAGCGACACTTTTAACACAGCTTATATAAAAAATATGATGGCACTTATTCAGCGCTATCAAAATTTTAATAGCAGAAAATTTCGAGAATTATTTTTAAAATACGTGTCTTTACTATTAAAGTTAAAGCCTTAGATCTGTGGTACAATAGTATCTACGCATTGATGGTCGTTACGATTTTGAACAAAGCTTAAAGCAAACAAAAGGATATAGAAGATCGAAAAATTGTCATTTTGAAACATGCGAAATCCTTATAATAAAAAGAACCTCTTGGCATATTTAGTACAAAAACTAATGAAAGAAAATTATGTTATACCTGATCAAATTGAAATTGTATTGGCAGGAATGTCAGAAGATAATCAAAGAACAATAAAATGGACAAAAATTGGGCCGAAAGTGGTTGATGAGTTACAGTTTACTATGGGCATGAGGAACCTGATACTAGAATATTTGCAATTATTAATTTAAGGTATTTATTATTTACTCATTGGACACAGATGTTTTTATTTTATGAACGTTTTCTCGGTTACCTTAGATGTCGAAATTTGGATGGAAAGAGAAAAAAAATTTATCCCAAGTTTCTCAATCATTAAAGAACTAGCAAACTTGAAGCATCTGGATGTTAAAATATTAGCAGACAATTTGTTGTCAATATATTGTTTATCTGGATGTGATTCTGTTAGCAAAAAAAGGCAAAAAAGAGCCCTAAAAATAGTGTTGTCTCAAGAACCAGATGAGATGAATATTTTGGAACCAAAATATATCATTGAAGTTTATACTATTATACTGGTAGTTAAATAAGGTTTTAATAATGACCTTTTTTTAGGGATTTGCCGCCGACTGAAGATTCTTTTATTTTTAATGAGAGTAGGGCATTTTTACAATGCCCAATTTTCAAAACGGCATATATGTTAAAGCCAGATCTGCCTGAAATTCTAAAGTTTGGTTACGAACGCAAAGACAATACATTTTTAAAAATTACTCCATTTTGCAAATGTAAATTATTTAACTGTGGTAACAAGTGCAAATGCCTGAAAGCAAATGTAAGATGCAATATAAGTTGCCAGTGTGAGGGAAAATGCATTGTAAAATAAATATTTTAATTAGATAATAATAATATTGTGTTTTATGCTTGTAAAAAAATTGTCTTTGTCTTTGTCGCGTGTATGAAGAAGGATGTGGTGTTTACTCTCTTTGACACATTGATCGCTTTATTCGCATCCACAGTGGTAAAGCCAAGAGATGCGACGCGCCTATTCAATTTCCTTCGGTTTTAAAAAAGTACACAACCCAAACTAAACGTCGTATGAAAAAAAAGTTAAAGTAAAAAAGTTTCCTTGCTCTATTGGCAACATTTTTCTCGCTATCGATTATTCGATTATTATTTTTCATCTAAAGGGGGAAGAATAGAAGTATCATTATTTTTCCCATTCACAGCATCCTCGAAAACGGGGGAGGGGTTGGTGAGGGTCGAAAGTAATCTTTAACACCACCACCGTGCTCGGCATCCTTGAAAACGGGGAGAAAGACGTTTTTTTACAGGGAAATGATGCGCTGCCCGTTTAACCCCTTTAGGGGGTAGTTTTTGGCCGTTTTAGGGGGTTCGGCTAGCGAAAAGAGAAATTCTGATACCGCCACCGAGCTCAGAATCCTCGAAAACGGGGGGAAAGACTTTTTTTTACAGCGAAATGATGTGCTGTCCGTTTAACCCCTTTAGGGGGTAGTTTTCGGCCGTTTTACGGGATTCGGCTGGCGAAAAGAGAAATTCTGATACCGCCACCGTGCTCAGCATCCTTGAAAACGGGAGGAAAGACGTTTTTTTACAGGGAAATGATGCGCTGCCAGTTTAACCACTTTAGGGGGTAGTTTTTGGCCGTTTTAAGGGGTTCAGCAATCGAAAACGGGGGGGGGGGGGGAGGTACTCTCAATCCTGGTAAATTTTGGTTTATGTCCTTCCGACTCTCTAGATCATCAATACTCATTTCGATTCCCAATACTAAAACTAAAAAACCAAGAGAGTTTATCATCACTGGAGATTTTTATAATATTGTAAAAAAATACTGGGCTCTGAGACCATCTGACTAAAGTGTCTTTTTTTTATACATTTTCAAAAAAATAAATGTCCAAGATAAGTAATTGCCTAAACAAATTGCCACTTTTCTTAATTTAGACAACCCACATGATTACACTGATTGGCATTGTTTTCGTCATACTTCAGCCCTCAGCCAGTGCAGATCTACAACGTTAACATGAGGTTGAAATTCTTCTCAAGTAGCAGAAAGCTATATAGGAAAAAATTATTTGCTCATTCTAACCTTGTGACAGTATCTACTATTCTGACATGATAAATGTGACTAACGCACTTTACGTTCTAGGGGGTAAAGAAAATGTAATTTTTCGTAAAATTTATGTAGCAATGAAAGCAATGTTTAGACTTCTAAAATTCTGATTCAACACACTTATTGCAGTAAACAACATTTATAACTAGCTCTAGCTATAGTATTCAGCAAAAGATCATTAGTATTTGCTCCATTTTTGCCATTTAATTTGCCCTTATTAGAGTGCGCCGTCCCATAAGTTCTATATATGTCCACGTGTCGAACTCCTGTGAATGTAAAACGAGGTCCTCGACCTAATCAGTGACCTACAAAAGCTCAACTCATATTCAACCCGTATCGTTCGTTTGAACCACGCATATACACGCACATTTACACGGTTTACGCGCCTTGTCTTGTTTATTTCAATTTTGACCCGCACCTCGCTTGTTTTTAGTGCTTGGCCCTGCCTTGCCTGCCGCAAACGAATTCTTGGATGGCCCTTTTGATTTCAGGCAGGGTCGTCGTCCTCTCGATTTAAAGTTCTTAAAATTGTTATCCATGCATTTCGACAAACTAAGTTCCCCTAAAACTTCTACAGTCACACTTATCAAAAGTATTTTCTCTTCTTGAAATCTTTTTTTTTTCTTTAGATTAATTGTACCATCAGGAGCTAATCAATCTTTAATTAACTCTGTTTAAGACAAAGAGTAAAATGGGGGAACAAAGCCAAAAATTGTCGTCACAGAAAATATCATCCCCCTGCCATCAGTGCATGAAAACCCCTCCAAATAAATTATTTCAGGCTCATCCTCTCCGAACTAATATCTATGCCTGTCGAAATTTCGCAAGCCAGAGTCGTTTACAAAAGGGTGGGAAATATAGGGATCCTACAAAACAGCCTGTCTTTATATATAAATTGGATTTCTCGGGGTGCTGTAAATGGTGTTTTATAAAAATGTAGATTTTTGAAACGTTTATGGAATTAGATCTATTTTCGATTAATGAAGGACTCAAAAATCTGATATGATTGGCGAAAACAGGCCAATAGCACCATCACTATACTGATGAAATGAGATGTGGTGTTTAAAAGTGATAAGGAGTCAACATAACTCAATGCTTCCATTCTATAGTTAGTTAAAAAAAAGAAGACATTGACAACGGTGTAATATTATTTTGGTGTCCCTATCAGTCAATTAAAATAAAATATTAAAAATGTAATTATTTTTTGTTATAAGAAACAATTTAAAAGATTACCAGACCTGCTGCAAGTGGCTGATTAAATATATTTAAATGTTAAGTAGCAATATATGTACGTTTACGTCTATTTCGTCTCGATAGAAAGATTAAAACTTTAGATTTCGTCAAGACTCTCTCGCATGAAGAGCTGATAAGTGGAAACACGTGTAGGAAATTATGCATAAAATAATTCGAAATTTGTTGTTTTTTAATTTGTAATAACTATTATATGGAACTAACAGCAAGTTCTGCTTCACCTGGAAAAAAAAACGAGATACCTTGTAACTCCTGTATTCTTCGAGATAAATCTTTATGAAAAATCAAGAAAAATTGGGTAAAAAGCTGTAAACTAAGTAGAAAAATTAATAATAAGATCCAAAAAATAAAAAGGGATGAAATTGTTTTATATACGTATTTCTCCTTCTTTTTATTTATAGATTGTAACACCCCTTTCATCGTACAGTGCCCGGAAGATGTCAAAATAAATTGACGAAACGTTGGTTTTCAAGAAATATTGTTTTCTTTAATCCAAAACCTAAATCCCAAAAATAATTAATACCGCAGTTATCGGAAAAAAATTTCTATTGTGTTTTGACCAGAAAACCTCAATTTTGTGAGAAATCAGGAAAAATCTATAAACAAATCTGAGAAAATTAAAATTTGGTTTATAGGGGTAAAAGTAAGTAAAAGAAAAATCGATTGATTGAAAACTTTGGAAAATTATTACTTATAATTCCACTAGAGCTTCAATTATTACTGGAAATTTTCTGTTTTTAATTGAAGCTATAGTGGTATTCGGCAAGAAAATTTCACACCGAAATATTATTAAAAAAATACGAGGATAATGACAGTTTTTTGTTAGGTTACAAAAATACAATTAATCTACTTTAGTTATACAAAATAACAAAAAATAAGTCGATATTAGCTCAATCTCTCAGTTTTTTACAAATTCGTTTTACTAAAGTTGGTAGAAAATAATGAAATATAGGTATTTAAAAAAATAATAATATAAATTGGTTAAGCAAGTGTAAGCAACTTTTGACGTTACCTGAGTATAAATTATCACTAGTAATTTCTCGAGAGCTTGAATTACTATCGGAAATGTTTCCTAAAGCATGAATTTTTTAAAAGTTACTTTTTTTAAATACTGTCGCCAAGTTTTGTGGTTGCTACAGTAACGAGCTGATAAATGAAAGTTTCTTATTGGTTAAAAAATGTTGGTGTGAAATTTTCAGTAGTAATAATAAGTACTTCAAAATAATCAGGTTATACATCGATAACTTGTTGCAAAATTACAAAGAGTGTCAGTTTGACAGTTTAATTAATCCGATCGAGAAGCGGGAGGATTGTTCTGTCAAACTGACACGAAATAAACCCAAACGTTATGGGATTAAACAATTACTGGGAAAAGGGAAGAAAAAGCGTGTAAAATGGGGAAAAATCGTTATTTAGGCCAAAATAAATAGGAAATTGTAATTTTAAAAGAAAAACAACTCTAGAATAAACATCGTATGAAGTTAAAAACAGAAAATTAGGAAAAATCGATTGGCATTATTAAAAAAATATATATCAGTTGAAAAAAAATGTTGAAATGTCAAACCATTATGAGCTAAAGAAATTAATTTTCTAATATCGCCATTTTTGAAATTAAACTTTCTTAGATTTAATTTTTCCTTTATACAGGGTGTTTCATAGTTAAACCGACATACGTTAACTGTTAATAGAGGGTACTTAGGTGATTCCAAATAACATTGGTTAATGCGTCTAACGTCTTTATTAACCGAGATACGGGGTGTTTCATCCATTTCGGCCAATATTTTGATAAGTCGTAACTTTAGAACCACCCTGTAAATTTCTCTCATACTTGGTTCAGGTATAGTGTGTTAATAGCCCAATGCTATAGTGTAAGAACTATAATTAAAATCCAGATCCGGATTAAGAAATATTTGCAAAATGTGAAAATCCCCAAAACAACACCCTGTATATCAGATTTTTTAAAATTGGGATGGATATTTGAAAAGAACGGAAAAAATGAGTTAAAGTGAAAAATTTTTTTTCCCATTCTACTACTGGAGTTTTAACGTCAAATTACATCAAATACATTTTTTTCATCTTCACAAGCAGTAACTTTCGAAATATGTGGTAGATTTCTTTCATATTTGGTACAGGTATCATTTTTTAGTAGCCCAATCGTATAATGTAAGGACTATACTACAGTTAAAATCCAGATACGGATTAAGAGAAATTTGTAAAATTTGAAAATCCCCTACGCAACACGCTGTACATTAGATATTTTTTAAATTGGATCAGACATTCGAAACGAATGGAAAAAACTGAAATATTCTGACATATTTTTATAAATGCACATCTCGTTCTACATATTACTAAACTTTTAAAGTGAATTCAATTAATGCAATACATATTGTCATTTTCATAAGCCATAACTTTGGAAATACCCAGTAGATTTCTTTCATATTTGGTACAGGTAGATTGCTTAAATAGCCCAATCTTACAATACAAGAACTAAAGTTAAAATCCAGAACCGGATTAAGAAAAATTTGTAAAAGTTGGTAATCTCTAAAATAGCATCCTGTATATCAGATTTTTTTAAAAGTAATCGGATACCTATTTAAAAAAAGGAAAAAAAAGACAAAGTTATACTAAAATATTTTTATAAGTGCACAAACAAAAAATACAGATTTAATTTTTCGAATTAATTCCGGATACAAAACTCATTAAACTATCAAATAAGCTTCGGCAATACCACATCTTTTTTCTTTTTTTTCTTTTTTCAAATAGGTATCCGATTACATTTTAAAGAATCTAATATACATGGTGCTATTTTAGAGATTAACAACTTTTACAAATTTTTCTTAATCCGGATCTGAATTTTAACTTTAGTTCTTGTATTGTATGATTGGGCTATTTAAACAATCTACCTGTACCAAATATTAAAAAAACTACAGGGTGTTTTTAAAGTTATGGTTTATGAAAATGACAATATGTATTGTATTAATTGAATTTACTTTAAAAGTTTAGTAATCTGTAGAACGAGATGTGCAGTTTTTTCCATTCGTTTCGAATGTCTGATCCAATTTAAAAAATATCTGATGTACAGCGTGTTGCGTTGGGGATTTTCAAATTTTACAAATTTTTCTTAATCCGTATCTGGATTTTAACTGTAGTATATAGACCTTACATTATACGATTGGGCTACTAAAAAATGATACCTGTACCAAATATGAAAGAAATCTACCAAATATTTCGAAAGTTACTGCTTGTGAAGATGAAAAAAATGTATTTGATGTAATTTGACGTTAAACTCCAGTAGTAGAATGGGATGTGCACTTAAAATTTTTTTTCGCTTTAACTCATTTTTTTCCTTTCTTTTCAAATATCTATCCCAATTTTAAAAAATCTGATATAAAGGGTGTTGTTTTGGGAATTTTCAAATTTTGCAAATTCTTCTTAATCCGGATCTGGATTTTAATTGTAGTTCTTACAGTATAGGATTGGGCTATTAACACACTATACCTGTACCAAATATGAGAGAAATCTACAGGGTGGTTCTAAAGTTACGGCTTATCAAAATATTGGCTGAAATGGATGAAACACCCCGTATCACGGTTATTAAAGGCGTTAGACCCAGTAACCAAGGTTATTTGGAATCACCTAAGTTCCCTATATTTACAGTTAACGTATGTCGGTTTAACTATGAAACACCCTGTATAGTGGAATGAACTTAGACGAAAATATTCTGAAAATGGATATAGATAAAGAGAAGCTTGTTAAAAATTTTTCAATAAATTTGGGCTGGAGCTTCGCGAGATATGTGCCAAAAACGACATTTTTGGTATTTTTCTTAAAAATTTGAGATAATATGTATTTTTATGTCGGGAAGACATGGGAAAAATTTAAAAAAAATATTTTTGTCCAGCCAAAATCGGCATTTTCCGAAAAAAATTGAATTGGCCGCCATATTTGGAAAAACAATAGTAGAGAAAAAGAAGGATTTTGTGTGTACTTTTGTCTAAGAAAATCCAACATTTTATTTCTTTATTTAAAGTGCCCAATTTAGGGAATAATAAAAAATTCGATTTTCATTTTTTTCCAATTTTTTTGTTTATCGCGATATTTATGCTTGATTCTCTTAGAAAAAATATATTTCAGTCCAAAAAAAGGTTTAAAAAAATAAAAAAAATATTTCAGGTTCTAAAGTAAGATTTTTGTGTCAATATAAAAAATGAAAATCGTTTTTTTTTATTATTTCCTAAATTGGGCACTTTAAATAAAGAAATAAAATGTTGGATTTTCTTAGACAAAAGTACACACAAAATCCTTCTTTTTAGGATAAAAAATTTTTCTCTACTATTGTTTTTCCAAAATTGGCGGCCGATTCAATTTTTTTCGAAAAATGCCGATTTTGGTTGGACAAATACATTTTTTTTTAATTTTTACCATGTCTTCCCGACATAAAAATACATATTTTCTCAAATTTTTAAGAAGATTCCAGGATTCTTTGGTTATTTATTGCCAATTCAGTACGGATCGATACTCTACTTCATCAGGGTCATTTTAATTTTTTTTTTATTTTTCCACGACTCTTATAGCTGCAGATATTTAAAAAATAGTGAAGCAATCCAGTCGAAAAATACCAAAAATGCCAGCCCAGTATAATTTACGGATTTGTATCACAAACTTTGATAATTATTTAATTCATTTTTTTGTTAAAATAATTTCAAATATTTTTCCCCTCCTAGAAACGCGTTCATCACCCGCCCATAATCTATTCCTGCTGCCGAAATTTTACCATCCTGCACGTCGTCCTGCTCGTTATAGCTATAGCAACCCCCTAAAAGTTGCCCGTTCCGTGTTCCTTGTTCTTTTGATATTGATCTCGGAAAGGACCCCCGAAATTCGACGAAGAGGTCGTTGACTTCATACACGTGTACGCCACGCTACGTTGCCATAAACCATCAGCAGAACATATAACACGCATTATTTAGTGTTGACTTGTTTTCGGTTGTTTACTAGGAAAATAAAGGGTGGAAAAGTGCCAGCTATCGTATATTTTATACTAAATGCAGCTTTTGGCGGCTAGCAGAAAATATTTTATAAATAAAAAGCTGAAAATGTCAAAAAAAATAGTACCAAGGCAGCTCCCTTTTCTATCCATAATACACACCTAATTATAAAACATTTAGATCAACACTTTCCTGAAGAATATCGATATTATGTGTATAGTGCCAGATCAGTATAATACAATTGACTTCGTATTTTTAAAAACCCAACAATAGAATATTTAAGAAATTAAAATTCTAACTTTTTGGCATCAAATTCGTTATTTATAAATATAACTAAATTAAAACATTTTTTAAACCATTGAACTCAAAATCAAGTAGGAAATAATACATTTAAGAACTTTCACCCTTCACCGACAACCCTGCGAGCCCTCCTGCTACCCTCAAAACACGACTGCATCCACCTTGTGACGCAAAGGACACTGACACTTACGGCGTTGATACGTAAGCGCGTGTATAGAACAGCAGTGTCAGCAGGAAGTGTCTATTGGTAGACGCTGATGCTGTGTTTATCGTTACACGTGTCGCAGGAGGCCTATGAACGAATTCAGCGTTACCCTAGATTCAGGAGGGGTTCAAGAGCCTCTCGTTCTCCATCCAGCTCTCGCTGAATAGTGTTGTCTTTGTGGAACCGAAAGTGAAGGACCCCAAGTTGAGATTAAGATAAGAGAACTTACATTTTGATGGTGGGTGATATACAAAACAAAGACGCTCGTGTTGATTTAGAGTTTTTGACACTTTTATACATTATTTTGTATTGATAAATGAATTTGAATGAATCAATTTCTAACCATGAAAGAAATATAATCTATTGTATTCCGCTCTTTCTTTATACGACAAAGGTTTGTACAAAATCGTGGCTTACATTGGAAAACATTTTTATTTTATTAAAAAATATATTGAAAATAGTAGGGCATACATTTAATTATTGAAATCAAGGCCGTAGGGGGGGAGGGGGGGTTGGCTTGGTGGGCCAGTCCCAAGTAGCATTCTTCGTGGACGGAACGTGGCGGCAACGATATTAGTAACTTTAAAGTGTATTGCCAAAGTCTTTGCCACGTAATATAAACGGTTCTATAACGTGACTATGACTAAAATGAGGAACACTTTCTTGGTGGCAGCTACGTGGTGGTGTGGTGGTCGATAGTAAACACGAAACTTTGTTCACTGCGCACGTCTTTTTGATTTGTAGCTCGTTCTCTGTCCTGCATATTATTTCCTCCATTTTCCTTGCTTTTTCTCTTAACTGACATAACTGTTAACTTAAGTAGGTACGTACTGAATAATAATTAGGTATAATTATTATATTATATTGTTATGGAAATACAAGAATATTGGTTTAACAATATTGAATAAAGGCAAAAAGTTGGAACGATTAGAAGTTAGTAATATAGGTGTTGTGGCTCGAAATATGGAATATAGACCAGTGCAGATACTTTTTGAAACCAAATAAAGTAATAGTAGGATAAAACTCATTGGAAAAGGAAGAGAATATGACAAAAATGATAGGAAAAATAATTTACAGGCGCTCTGTGGTCGGGAAGTGGAAGGGGGAGTTTTTAAGGGTAGAAAACTGTTTATCTCGATTTCCGGCAAAACTACAAGTCCTATGGAAAAAAGTTAAATGGCAAAGTTGTAGGTAACAAAAAGATCTACAACTTTTGTATTTACACTTTTTTCACATAACCTCAAAATTTATGTGAAAAATTCAAATAACCAAATTTTTGGTTTTTTAATTTTATCTTTTACAAAAAAATTTTTTTTTCACGAAATTTGGTGTAAACTTACCTTTTTATGTCCCAAATACTCTATAATTTTTTTGTTTTAAAATATTTATTTTTTTAACCTTATTTTGACTTAATATCGAAAAAGCAGTCTAATTTTCAATCGAAAATTCTCACTTCAAAATATCTGCTTTTTTAAAAAACTCGGTGGGCTTTTTATTCGTTGAAATCTCTACTTTTTGATGGTGTAAAAAAATATACATTACTATGGCAAATGTTCTCAAAAAATGCAAATAAGAAACGAAGAAAACTCGGAATTTCTTTTTTTTAAATCATGTACAATTTTGAGCTATTTATTTAAATTTATACTTTAATTACTCGAAAAACGTAAGATTCCGTGTTACATAGATAAACAAAAGGACTTGTAGTTTTGCCGGAAATCGAGATAAACAGTTTTCTACCCTTAAAAACTCCTCCCCTTCCACTTCCCGACCCCAGAGCGCCTGTAAATTATTTTTCCTTTCATGTTTGTTATATTCTCTTCCTTTTCCGATGGGTTTCATCCTACTATTATTTTATTACACTTTTTACCATTTTCAAAGCTATCTGCACTGGTCTAATACTTCATAATTTAAGAAAAAAGTTAAAATCTGTAAATTTTTCAACAAGGAAATTAAATACTTAGATGCTTCAAACTGTGTTTTTTATCAATCTTTGTTATTAAAATCATTAATTATGCATGGAAATGTAGTAAATTTGATGCCTTATTGACGAAAAAAAGTTTTTTAAATAGCGCGTTTGTTTTTCTCATCATGGCGATCTCAAAAACGGCTGCGTTTAGAAAATAAAACTTTAAAGTGATTTTTGTGTGGCAAAAACGTGGCGAGAATTACTGCAATCATATAATCAATTGCCGTTTCTTTAGTAGTTCCCAAAACGACACTAAAACTATCACTGCCACTTCTAAGTGGTATTTAAGTGGCCGTAACTATTATTTTCCACTTTAAGGTTTCTGCAACTTTGAGGTAGTTTCGCTTAGTTGTTATAACGTTTCAAACACCGTCAGTAGCACCAAAATATTATAAAACTATTAAGTGGCTCCACGCCGTGAACTTTACGTGGCTACAACTAGGCAAAAATAAAATGAAGTGATTCTTAGTGTGTAGGGGTAGATTTAGTGATTATTACGTAATAGTTGCGATATCAGTTTCTGTCACTATAATGCTACTTGGGGTAGAAAAACATGCTACTTAGTACTTACTAAAGAAATATATTTTTTTCATTTGGGGAAGGATCTATCCCCCTTGATCCCCCCTGGCTACGGCCTTGATTGAAACACTAGAATTTTGACCGCGTATACCGGTTTATTTTTTTAAAGTAATTACCCGTATTAAAAATAACTAATTTTAATTCTCTATATTAAGGTAGTGCAGGTTTATATATAATTATAATTTCTTAATATAAAATTTAACTTTTAGGTCAGTTATTATTAAAATAATTCATTTTCATTTGAGGACATACATCGCCCTCTAGTTGTTAATAGCTCTAGTAACAGTAAATTGTAGAATGATTTCTGATAAATAAACTTTTAATGCATATTTATACTACCATCTATATGTAAATAGCCGTAGTAAAAAATTATTGGATTAGATAAAAACCAACGTGGTCTTCGATTGTTTTGTAGAAACTGGCTACACACGAGACCAATGAGGATTTATAGATAGCGCCAACACATTTTGCTGCACAATGACGGCCTGCTAATACCGAGTGTCCCATAAGTTTCTGACCCATTTTAACTGCAAATATCTCGGAACTCAGAAACGATAGGGAGGTGCGGTTTTCACTGAACAGTTTCTTTTTATATAAAGTTTTTTTCAGTATAAATGTTTATTTAATAAAATCTGATATAGGGTGTTTTATAAAAACGGTCTTTTTCAAATGCAAATAATGTCGATTTTTTAACGACACCCTATATATTTTTATTCTATCTGAAAGCTGAACTCTTTCCCTTTCCGAAAATGTATTATAGGTTGAAGTTTAGATGAAAAATAAGTGAGTTATTTGATTTTTAAGGCAGTTATTCATTTCGGAAGCTCATAGTGGTTTGCTAGTTCATTTTCTGTTTTCATATTCACTTATTTTTTTGAAAAATTACATTTTCAAAAAAATAAGTGGTTTTTATTCCATATGAAAAGAAAAATAGGCAGTTATGTAGACATCTACCATTAGATAATTTATATGTTAATTTTTAGTAAAATTTGGTATACATTTTTCAAGTTTCTTTTGTTATTTTCTATATTTAGTTATCAGAAATTATATAAATTATCTAATGGTAGATGTCTTCATAACTGCCTATCCTTAAAAATCAAATAACTCACTTATTCTCATCTAAACTTCAACAAATTATACATTTTCGGATAGGGAAAGAGTTCACCTTTCAGATGGAATAAAAATATATAGAGTGTGTCGTTAAAAAAATCGACGTTATTTGCATTTGAAAAAGATTTTACTAAATAAACATTTATACTGAAAAAAACTTTATATAAAAAGAAACTGTTCAGTGAAAACTGCACCTCCCTATCGTTTCTGAGTTCCGAGATATTTGCAGTTAAAATGGGTGAGAAACTTCTGGGACAGCCGGTATAACACCTTGGCACCATGGAGCTAGGAATAACATGTTCCTCGTGCAGATACACGCGCATCGTCATTTTTCCTATACAATCCATTTTTTGAGGCCTCTTTTCTATATATTAGTATAGCGAAATTACTTTTTCAAAAAATAGTAAATAACTATAATGTGTACGTTAAAATAATTTTGTTGAAAGTTGAATGAAGTGATTTGCCATAATATTCATGGATAAAATTAGTGAGGTTATGTCATAATAATGATTGTTTTCGTAATTTAATTTTTAATAACATAACCTCATTTATTAAATTTACTATTTGATATATAGATATTTTAACAGTCAATCGTTATTATAAATCCGGTTAAATATCAAATTTCACGTAAAGCGAGTGGTAAAACCTTATATTTAAATAATGAAGAGCGGCCTCAAAAAGTTTTAAAAACACGCCACCTGTTTCGCTGTTGTTCCACAGTGTTACCCCCACTTAGTAGTATGCACGAGGCGGATACAGTATGTTTTGCAAGAACTATCAATAACAAATACCTAGTGAGTAAACCAGTAAGGAATTTTAATTTATTAGATTCGACATCCTAAGACCGGTTTCTGCTTTTCGGCTTCATCAGTTAGGCTTTTCGAATCCAATAAATAAAATTCCAAACTCGTACAAGTCAAAGCCTAACTGATGAAGCCGAAAGGCAGAAACCGGTCTTAGGATGTCGAATCTAATAAATTAAAATTCCTTACTGGTTTACTCACTTTGTATTAATCTCTGAAAGGGATAAAAAAGAAGAGAGTGACATCTTGACTAGATTCAGTCAAAATTTAATGTCAATACTCTCTTCTTACCATAGATGGTAGCACATCTAAAAACAAATACCTAATTAGAATCCTTTCTTTTCAAACAGCATAAGTCATTTAGAACAGAACAGTTTGTCGGTGGGGTTTTTCTTGAGGCCTCCTTCCATCCCAAGTGCTTAATTTCTTCTATTAGCAAGACCAATATCCTCGAAAAGGCGCTGTTGGTTATTCTTGGTCAGAATTTTGAACGACAGCCTCAATAACCTCATTTATATGAGTAATACGTCAATTATCTGGTTTTTTATATTTATATCTTTACTTTGCACAATGAAACACAATTTATTTTATTAAATGATTTATTTTTTATTACAGGAACTCATTTGTCAATTTGTATTTCAGTACTACTTAAAACTAACATTCAACAATCGCCACACAACCATCAACTCCTTCCATACCACATATTTCCAACTAATTTAAGCTGGCATAACTATCACAGACTTTCATTATTTTTACTTCAGAACACAGTTTGTAAGAGAAATGTCACTTGTCAATACCCTGTCTCCTTACGTCCACAATTTGACATTTTGACTGCTGTCAAATCTTATTTATATACAAATTTTGACATAATGATAAGTACAGCAAATTAAAGTTAAATTTAAACTCCAATTGGATTAAAATTAAAAACAGTTGTGTCAAATGTCATACTTGCCAAGTAGTGTCATTTCCGTTATTCTAGCGTGTTCTGTGTATTTTCAACAATTTCTATCGTATTCTACCATTCGTTTCATCCGTATTCACACATATGCCCACATCCACTCGGGCACTTTTTGTTGTTTAAACTCCAATGTTTTATATGTGCAACATGACCACCATGCGAACAACCCTGGCACCAAACAAAAATTCCTTTTACCACTTGGTTGCAGATAACGCAGAGGGCGTACTCCGAAGAATGACATCTGTCACATAACCAACCGACTCTTTGCAACGGTTTCGTGCAGTTTCCGCAATTCGTGTTGATGCGAGTGCTCTGCTGATTCAGTTGGTAAACTGAGGGTAACCAGGAAAGTTTTATAACCTAAAAATAAAAGCATACATAATAATACAATTCTAACATTGCGTTGAGCTATTACTAACCTGCGTAACGATATTCCATAACTTGTAGCTGCTAAGAATTTCAATGTAACCTAACAACCAATGCTCTTGCGTAGCTTCGTCTAGTTGTCTCAAAAATCTTCTGCAGTCTCCCAAAACTATAAGTATGCAAGCCGCTGTTTGAATGTCTCCTAAGATAGCGTGATGTTTTAGGGCTTCTACTACTAAGCTGCTCGGGTCCCAAAGCGATTTTTTCGGAATTTTTGAAACTGATATTAACGTCGGTGTGATTTCTTCGACCTAAAATTTATTCGAATGCTAGAAATGCCAAATACCAAAAAGTTAAGAATGCAATAGACTCCGAATTCTATTACCGTCTCAGACGAGTTATGAGGTGTCCCTCAAGGTCCGTAGGGTGGCCTGCTTCTCTTTAAATTATGCATTAATGATGTTTTAATAAAGATAATCCTGAAATGCTCGCTCTATGATTAGCTTTCAGAATATTTTACGCTTTTTGTCTCATTTATGAATATTATCGTAAAAAATTTCAATCGACTGACCTGAAAAGCTTGAGGATCTTCGTGGATATCGGGCGAATGATGGTTGGGAAACTGTTCGGGGGGTGGCGACCGGTCCTGGATTTCGTGGCGTAACGGGAACGCTTCGTTGGGCAGTATCCAATCCGGTCCATCCGAGTTAACGTGGTTAAAGCCTCTGTATCCAGTGTGGAAGTCTAAAAAATAGCAATCACCTTCACACATTAAGTGAGGGCGAATTTAGGTGTTGGTCAGTATTTGTCTGTATTAAGAGAATTTTATACTTGTATTACAGCATGCAGTGTCGATTAGTGACTAAGAAATAGTGTAAAAATGTAAATAACGTTACTCGAATTCCCACTAGAAGACATTTAAATCACAGGAATACGCTTTGCTTGGCCTTTTAACTAGCACTAACCTGATTTGATGCCTTCCAAAACCTTCTATCGTACCAAAATAAAAATTATTCAAACTAACCTGAACTAATACTATCCAATTCCATATCGAGTTCATTTTCTCCAAAGGAAAAGTCTCCTTTTGGTAATCCGCTTCTTGTATTTAGGTAAGTTGGGAAGCCATTGGTGTCTGCGATATGGTCGACTTGATCTTCGGTTTCGGTCTCATCGTCGCCACCGCTAAATTGAGCATCACTAGCAGCTGAAAATTAAAAAAAATGGAATTATAATAATGATAGGTTATGTAAAATTGTAACTTACCCTTACAGTTTTGTTCAGTCTCCAAATCTCTATTATTTATATTATTTTCTATCGGAATCGCTCCAGTCGCAGGGTTAGTTTTACTATTATTATTATTATTATTATTATGTGGGACTTCCTCCCTGGTAGAATTTCCAGAGTTTATGGAATTTTGCATGAATTCCTCTCCGTACATTGTCTTTATTGTTTTCCAAATTACTGAAATCTGAAAAATATTTTTTTGTATAAGTAATGTTCGGTTTCTAAGATTATTTTTGTTAAGACGACACTCGATTCAAAAAAATATGTTGTTGAAAATTCAACATAAACGCCGCCACTGGCACAAGGGCGGCTCCAGCCCAGAGATTTGGGGGGGGGGGGGGGGGGGGGCAACGTCGTCGGCTGTTAGGGATATATTATTATTATATATAAAAGTTTAATATTTTGGGTTTGTTAATATAAATGGACCTAGAAGCTACACAAAAAAATTAAAATTTGGTTTACGCAGAATGAATTTTGTATAAGAAACGATTGGCAATATCAAAATTACCGAACAAAAATGTTTGGGCCATTTTTGAGTTAAAAAATGATTTGTTTTAGGATATAAATAGACCTAGAATATACAAAAAAAATTCAAAAAAATTAAAATTTGGTTTATGCAGAATGAATTTTGTATAAGAAACGATTGGCAATGCAAAAATTGCCGAAAAAAAATGTTTGGGCCATTTTTGGGGGGAAAAGTAAGTTTTTTAGGATATAAATGGACCTAGAATCTAGAAAAAAAATCAAAAAAATTAAAATTTGGTTTATGCAGAATGAATTTTGTATAAGAAACGATTGGCAATGCAAAAATTGCCGAAAAAAAATGTTTGGGCCATTTTTGGGGGGAAAAGTAAGTTTTTTAGGATATAAATGGACCTAGAATCTAGAAAAAAAATCAAAAAAATTAAAATTTGGTTTATGCAGAATGAATTTTGTATAAGAAACGATTGGCAATGCAAAAATTACCAAAAAAAATGTTTGGGCCATTTTTGGGGGGAAAAAGTAAGTTTTTTAGGATATAAATGGACCTAAAATCTAGAAAAAAAATCAAAAAAATTTAAAATTTGGTTTACGCAGAATGAATTTTGAAGAAGAAACGATTGACAATGCAAAAATTACCGAAAAAAAATGTTTGGGCCATTTTTGGGGGGAAAAGTTACGTTTTTTAGGATATAAATGGACCTAGAATCTACAAAAAAAATTCAAAAAAATTAAAATTTGGTTTACACAGAATGAATTTTGTATAAGAAACGATTGGCAATGTCAAAATTACCGAAAAGTTACGTTTTTTAGGATATAAATGGACCTAGAATCTACAAAAAAAATTCAAAAAAATTAAAATTTGGTTTACACAGAATGAATTTTGTATAAGAAACGATTGGCAATGTCAAAATTACCGAAAAGAAATGTTTGTGCCATTTTTGAGGGAAAAATTGAGTTTTTTTTGTTATATAAATGGACCTAGAATCTACAAAAAAAATCAAAAAAATTAAAATTTGGTTTACGCAGAATGAATTTTGTATAAAAAACGATTGGCAATGTCAAAATTGAAAAAAAAAATGTTTGGGCCATAAAAGGAAAAAAGTTAGTTTTTTAGGATACAAAAAAATTAAAGTTTGGTTTACGCAGATATGAGAAATATCCTCTCATTGCCGGACCTTTTTGGGGACGGCAATTGCCCCTACTGCCCCCCCTCCCCCCTTGGAGCCGCCATTGCACTGGCACGGGAAACAAAATAGATAAATAAAAATTCAATAAATTAAGACTGCAGGACTTATGTCAACAATAATTTATCATTTATGTATTACCAATAAAGTGCTTTTATTATTAAATAATAATAATTAGATAAAACTTACATGTGCTTTACCAAATTCCCTAGCAACAGTAGAATTATGTTCGCAAAGCTCTGATATACTTCTCCCATATAGAACATAATTTTTGGCCAAAGCTAAAATATTTTGAGATTCGCAATTAGCCACTTGGTTTGCATGACAAAAATGTTGCAAAGTGCTAGAGGCGTGATGAAATTGGTCTATGGATTGAGTCGTTGAAATTTTTCTAAAAAAAAATTACCGAATTAATACGATTTATTAGTATTTAAAAATTACCGTTATTTACCTCATAAGACTAACTGTGGCTTTGGCTAAGGAAGTAGGGGTAGTAATGGTAGGAGTACTAACAGCAGTATGAAATGGTGGAAGTTTTTTAGAGTAGATTATCTCCCCTTTATTATTTACAGCTAAACCTTGCGGGTTAGCTTTAGCAGCTGGGCGTGAAGCATCGCTGAAAGAATGTTGGTAAAGCGTAGAATCCTAAAAAAAACAAAAAAAAATGCTTGTTACTCACCGAACCGTCATACTTTAAACAAAACCAATCCGGATATACCTTACGTACCTTGCCGCAACTCAAAAACACATCTGGATCTCCTTTCCATTGCACCATACTAGGGAATCCCCTATGTTCGTTGAAAGCGGCATATGGTATGTACGGCCTGCGCACATCCCACACATTTATACTACAATCTATCACTAGGGCACAGCTTGCTATATGGTGTTTTTTTTGCGGGCGCCACTTTACATGGCTAATGGGGTCTATGGTATGTATGGTGTATTCCAGTCCTGGTTTACTAGTCAGGTCCCACACCTTAAAATGTAGGTAAATATACAGTGTAATCCAAAAAATTGACCTTGATACACACCTTTATTGTTCTATCTCTACTCGCTGTGGCCAACCAGGTGACTTCTGGATGCCAATCGCAAGCGAATACAGGCCCACTGTGAGCTGTGTATTGCAGTAAACATTTTTCTGTTTTACGAATATCCCATAACTGCACGCTTCCGTTGTCAGAGACTGCGGAGAAACTGTACGCGCTGTGTGGGGAAAATTGGACATCTCGGATACTCTCAGTATTGCTAAAATTTTTAAATTTGATTGCAGGCAAATCATTAATTTTGATGCAACATAACACAACTTTAAAACCACCAAAAAGTATACAAAAAGTTTGATTTTTTAAGAGAAAATTACAAAATTTTAGGTAAATATGAGTAATATTTTGTTGTTTCTTGGATTATGACTTATAGTAGAAAACCCCAGAAAAAGATTAAGATATTATCTTAGTAATCCCTTATAACAATAAACCCAGTATATTACCAGGACCCTCATTTACCTTAATTATTGCTACAGCCTGTAAAAAACCGGCAGGGGTTCTTAATCTGGGTACAATTATTTATTTATAAAATTATCCTTCTATAAGCCTGATGGTATAACATTTTATTTATATTAAGAGTATAGAGTAGAGAATAAAAATATAGTTTTGTGAATTTAGTTAATAATAATACATATTTTTGTATACTTCAATATATGAGAATATTTACAGATTATATTATAAAGTAATAGAATTTTTTTGTCAACCTGTAAAAAATGGCTACTGCACTCTTCATTCTGATATCAAAATAACGCATGGTACCATCTTGAGATCCAGATATCAACTTATTTGGCTCAGATGCGTGGAAATTGACCTTGTGAACGGAACGCTTGTGTTCTTGATAATCTTGTTCTTGCATTGCTTTTCCCATTTTCGTAAGGTTCCAGACTGATACATGTCCATTTGTTGCTGCGGTGGCTAAATAGTGATCTAAGGAAAAATATATTAATAAAAGTGCAAACTTGGCGTTGAAAAATTTACCATCTGTAGGACTCCAAGATACGTCGTAGTAGGAGAATCCTACATTTAGATGTTTTGAACCTCTTACGTTGCATACTTCCCTAAATCTATCTTCTTCTATGGCATATACTTTAAAAACTAAAAATACATCAGTTAGCTATTTGTCGAAATTTAATAAATGTTGTTTTACCATTTCTACCACCGATGGCAACCTGTGTATAGTCTTTATTTAATGCTAAAGCATTCACCTGGCCCTCCTGTGGTACATAAAAGGTCGACATAACTATCAGATTTCGAAAAGGTGACACCTAATTTTTGGTTTGCTTTTATTTAAAAGACCCACGTTTCACTCAAAAGTAGAATTAGATATCCCACTGGGCACAAAACTCATTTTGGTTCAAATACAACGCAATTATGGCTGTAAAAATATTCAAAATATGTGCATAAGATGCATTGACCTATCACTTCAACCTCCAAAATTTCCAAATCAACAAAAACATCAAGGCGATTTTTCAAGATCTTAAATAATAAATTTGACTACCCTATTTTAATTTACTTTTATATTTAAATTTATATAATGATTTTACCTTGTTCTGCTACAGTTAGAAGAAACTGTAAAGTTAATTGAATGAAAAACAAAGCATTAAATTTTATATATTTTTTAATTTACACCGGAGAAATTTGCCTAAAACTAATTGACATATGTCATACTTGTCAAAAATGTCATTTGTCAACAATTGTCAGTTACAAGTCAACGGTGAGGTTGTGGTGCAATCGTTTTATAATAATTAAATACGAAAAATGTTCCTAATTTAACATAATCAATGTGATAAACAAGCAAAAACATTTAATATAAACTTTTTTCACGTTTAGTTTATAAAATTCGCAATTTTTTTTGTTTTTATGGTGTTGTTCTTTATTGCTTCTAGGGGTATTGAAGTATGAGATGCCAAAAAGTGAGTTACAAAATCATTAAAATTTATATAATTCTCGCAATTTTTTAAGTGAATTTTAGTAGATGAGCACAGCTTAGTTAAATTAATGAATCATCTCCTGTCTTCTATAATCATGGCCAATAAAACATTACTTTTAGTTAGAAATGTTAGAAGGGCAACAACTCGATGCTATAGGTCATGGTTGACCATAAATATACCAATTTTTAACAGTTAGAAAATATTTAAGAGGTGAAAAATGGACGTATATCTTATCTTATTCTAATTTGATATCTAGAAATTAGATGTAGATTGTTATTATGTAAATTTACAAGTCTATTATTAACTTAAATAAAGAATGAATTATTACATACTTATTCAAGGATGTTGTACTGGAATTTATATAATAAATTTGGAAATGTTTTGAAATAAATAAAAAAATTAGGGTTTTTTGTATCTAAAAGTTTAAATATGTAAAGTGATAATTTCTGTCCTAACAGATGTACACCATATTATTGTGACTAATCTTTTGTTTCATCCTAAACCCATAAAAACTTTTGTTCTCGGTAATTCGCTGTGTAATATTTCATTCTTTATTATTGGCATCAAATAATGAGCACCATTTAATTTTTTAATGATTTTTGCGGTAAATTTTCCATTTACATTTTATTACTTATGATATAACCAAAGAAACTCGTTTAATTTTGTTTCTATACCCACCGAAACGTGTTTAAAGATCAAGGATATATGTGACTTCATTTTTACCAGTTCAAAGTATTTTTTATTTCATAAATTGGTGCTTATTTAATTTTGTATTAAGTGTGTAACTGAGTGTTTATTTAAATTGCGAAAATTTTGCCTTGGATTACGCAAAGAGAATAATTATATAATTATGGGGTAAAATGAGTCATATGGCTGGGTAAGTCTCAATTTTTTAGGGATGTGGTGTACTCAAAATATTTTAGGACCGTTTAATATAAATTAATGATCTATTATGCATAAAGTCTACTTCTATTAAACAACTACCGACTAACCTCGTATACAAAATACAAAATTTCATTGTTACTGATTGCAATTTTCTAGTTATCTAAAAGTAATGCGAAAAACCATCTGTATGAATTGTTTGTTTTTCCTCATAACCCCAACTATATCTTATCTTGTTTAAATATACCTGCATGTCGAGAGGTAAATTTTTTTGTTTGAAAATTATTAGTGAACTCCCATAGTGTTTTGGATACTTTAATTTTCGACCAGGTTAATGACTTTTTGTATAATATTTTTGGAATAATTCTGATCTATTTTTATTACACTCTTATGCTTTGTTAATTTTTTATTTTGCTTTTGTCAGTTGGGCAGTTACATAGTGTTTCTTGGATTAAGTCAGGATTATAGTAAATCTTAAAACAAATTAATTTTTTTCTTCCAATATAATTAAAGAAACCGGTGGAATAAAATATCGTTTGAGCCAACCAATATCCAATAAATTTCTTTTCTTTTAAAAATTGTCAATTTATTTTTTCTAAAATACGTTTTGATCTGTAAATAATTCGGGATCTATGACATACCAGAGGACTGCGATTTTCTTATAGAAATTAGAAATTTTAACCTAGATTTTCATAAAAAAACATTATTTAAGCTAATTAGTTGGATATTAGCGATTCGCGGTCAACATTTTAACATTTAATTTTGTTACGGTTAATAAATATATAATAGATCACGTCTTAATCGTTTTACTGAAACCATTTTATTGTCAAAACAAAATCCAATTGTATATAGTTTATATTTATTAAAAATAGAAAGCGATTTTTACTCTCCAATAAACTTGCTTATCTAAATTTATTTTACAATTAAAATTAAATTATTTTGTAATTTGATAAATCTATTAATTTTAAATTTAATGGAAATTTTAAGTACAGCTAGCAATTAAAATTTTGTTGTACGTGACTGATAGCACAAAATTGTGATCTACTGCACAATTTTTTCTATTGATGTTTCATAATATTTTAATTGACTAGGTAGCATATTTTTGAACAAATCGAGTGAAAATGTATTTATATGAAAAACATTTGATGATTCAACAAACTTGTTAGATTAAACTGTCAAACAATGAAGGCATAAGGCTAATACTTGCAATGATGGTAACAATGAAAAATGATTTTGTATGGCTGTATAAAATGACATATATCTCCTAAGCCGTTAAATTTATGGAATTAAAACAAGAGTACCTTTTTTTAGCCAACCCATTGGGGATTTTCCTTTTTAGAAAAAAATATAAAAAAAATTCGTTGTATATTCTCGATTTGCAAAATTACGATCTATATATTTTGTTGTAAATTAAATTGCGATATAATTCATCCATTGTTACTCATTTTATTGTTTATTTTTCAAACGTACATTTCCCCAATAAATATCTACTTGATTCAGATAACGTCATATGATACAGTTTAAAAAAAATTGACGGAATTAAAGTAATTTTTATCTCATTAGAAATTTTTTCTTAGTAAGAGCATATGACCAAATTTTTTTTAGTGACAAATACAATAAATGACAATAGTTTGAAGAATTTAAATACTATATTCCATTTTCAAGTTCAGAATAACCTTTTTATTTAAGAAGTAAGGGCTTTTTATTTTTCTATCATCGAAAGCAAGTGCCAATCTTAGTAAGGATGGTTTTAATGATTGTTTTTCGTTTGCTTCAGGAAGAGTGATTGGTGTTGGTCAAACTGGCAGCCCAAGAAGGTGCGAGTGGCGCCCAGCGCGCACTCCAACCTAAAATTTTAACGAAAAATCAAGAAACTCTCACTGGTAAGTCTAATTTTTGAAACACCCAGTAGCACAAATTTTTTTAACTTGCAGATACAGCAAACTAAAATTAAAAAACATTATTTTCGAATGGTTCTTGCTCGATTAGTAAAAAATTAGACTTTTGCGCGATTATGACCCCCTCACGGATACGCCCATGGTTCAAATTTTTTATCAAAAAAATGTGTCCTTTGGTTTCTTCTTCGATTTTCCACCGATTCATCATAAAATTGTTTATGCAACTAATAAAAATGTGATATTTTCTTATCCATGAAAATGGGCGTTTTTCCATGAACATTATATTTGTAAAGAATCATTCAGGTTTCGGTTTCTATTTTTGGCTAGACTTTTATCGATTTCGGTTGAGTGGAACGAGTTCACCTCGTTGAAAGCGAAAAATGGGATTGTACTTTCCAGTCTTTCTCGAATTATTATCGTGAACAAATTAAAATTTGCCACGAATGCGGCTTTTTTACTAGAAAAATGAAAAATAAAAAAAAATGTTTTTCTTATAATCATTTTTCGTGTTTATTCTAAATATTTGCGAGATAAAACTGCAGTAAAATTAGTTAGAAGTTATTACAGTGGTGTAGGTGAACATTTTCTGATTAAAAATTCTAAAAGTGTCGACTTGATGTCTGAAAATCGTCCTTAAATTTCTTCAAGCCTCCTAGATCATTCTCATTTGTTTTCTCATTAAATTTTACATTTAATGAGGTATGAACATTAACCAAATTTTTTTTGTGGACGTTAGAAAATTTCAAAAACGTAATTTAACCATACCTATAGGATTTTTTCATTGATCAGTATCTGATACTTTTAAAATAATTGATATCAGCAGACGATAGACGTCGGCGTTAAAAGAGTCGTCGCGACGCGATCGTCGTACACCTAAAGAAATTAAAAAAACTGCTTTGGTATTCAAGATACGCTACGGATGGTTGAACTTGCGACTAATTTTAAACGCTTGACATAAAAAGTGACTGTCTGAGGATGGATGGATACAGTGACAGTAATTTGTTTGTTTAGAATCTATTCTTGTGGAAAAATATTTTTATTTCATCATATGATAGTTGTTCTAAAACATAGGAGACTAGAAGGTAGTAATTTTTTTTACTGGCCTTAAGAGTATTACCTACAATATTATTCTGAGCAAATTTTTCAAATGTTTATTTATTAAATTATTTTTAAAATAAACTAAAGAAGTGCAATAAAAAAAATAACATATTTGTTTAAAAACTAATTGTTCCTTATTATAGAATAAATTTTAATAATTTTTTTTCATCTTACATTAAAAATTACAATTGACGATTTCGAAGACCCATATTTTAATTTTCTAATAGGCTGTTCACCAGGGTAGACTTCAACTGAGCACCGTCCCTTGAAGGCAATAAAAGTAGATACATCAACTGAGCACTTTTACCTGGTTTAATAAATCTTTTTAATCCTTTAATCCTAATAAGAAAAGTACGATACGTTAGTTAAAATTGATTTTATTTGTAAGAGTACATATAAATATTTTGAAACAAAGCAAATACAAAAGAAATATCAATGTAAAAATATAAATTTAAAATACATCCATTTTAGTTTCAAATTTTGTAATTTCTCCATTATTTAATTCTAATATTTTTTTATTTGTGAATTTTAATGCCTCTCTAACTTTACTTTTTTGTTATTATCACAGGAGCAACGGCGGCTCCAAGGGGGGGGGGGGGGGAATTTTTTTGATTTTTTTTTTGTAGATTCTAGGTCCATTTATATCCTAAAAAACGTAACTTTTTTCCTCAAAAATGGCCCAAACATTTTTTTTTTCGGTAATTTTGACATTGCCAATCGTTTCTTATACATAATTCATTCTGCGTAAACCAAAATTTAATTTTTTTGATTTTTTTTTGTAGATTCTAGGTCCATTTATATCCTAAAAAACGTAACTTTTTTCCTCAAAAATGGCCCAAAAAATTTTTTTTCGGTAATTTTGACATTGCCAATCGTTTATTTTACAAAATTCATTCTGCATAAACCATATTTTAATTGTTTTGAATTTTTTTTGTAGATTCTAGGTGCATTTGTATCCTAAAAACTCACTTTTTCCTTCAAAAATGGCCCAAACATTTTTTCTTTTGGTAATTTTGACATTGCCAATCGTTTCTTATACATAATTCATTCTGCGTAAACCAAAATTTAATTTTTTTGATTTTTTTTTGTAGATTCTAGGTCCATTTATATCCTAAAAAACGTAACTTTTTTCCTCAAAAATGGCCCAAACATTTTTTTTTTCGGTAATTTTGACATTGCCAATCGTTTCTTATACATAATTCATTCTGCGTAAACCAAAATTTAATTTTTTTGATTTTTTTTTGTAGATTCTAGGTCCATTTATATCCTAAAAAACGTAACTTTTTTCCTCAAAAATGGCCCAAACAATTTTTTTCGGTAATTTTGACATTGACAATCGTTTCTTATACAAAATTCATTCTGCATAAACCAAATTTTAATTGTTTTGAATTTTTTTTGTAGATTCTAGGTGCATTTGTATCCTAAAAACTCACTTTTTCCTTCAAAAATGGCCCAAACATTTTTTCTTTTGGTAATTTTGACATTGCCAATCGTTTCTTATACATAATTCATTCTGCGTAAACCAAAATTTAATTTTTTTTGATTTTTTTTGTAGATTCTAGGTCCATTTATATCCTAAAAAACTAACTTTTTTCCTCAAAAATGGTCCAAACATTTTTTTTCGGTAATTTTGACATTGTCAATCGTTTCTTTTACAAAATTCATTCTGCGTAAACCAAATTTTAATTTTTTTTGTGCAGATTCTAGGTCCATAAATGACTTTAGAGAATAGTTTTTCCATTATCGTAATTAGTAAGTTTTAAGAAGACATTTTGGTAAATAATTTGAACACATTTTAAGTAATTTTTTTTATAACGAATCCTCTTAATCTTTTCTCAAATTTTTCACACCGAATGCAGCAGATATGCATCGCAAAGCACCTACGTACTTTTTGTTGAAAAAAAGAAAGGTCCCAAATGTGATGAAAATAGTAGATGAGGTTTAAAAATATGAGGATATTGAACTCTCGATAGTCGTTTTAGTGTCTTGCGCCATATCCGTTTACTAAAACAAATCAGGATTATTTGGACAGTATAATACCCATTTTCCTGAAACATAAAAACATTTTAAACATTAATAGGGTTACTTTATTCATCCATTTTGATATGGGATGAGTTAAAATAAGGGTAAATGAAAAAAAGGCCGTCAGAAGTCCATACAAATAAATATTTACTTTTTTGAGAAATAATAGTATTAAAAAAATGCAAATAAGATCGACAAACATACACACAAAAAAACATTTTTTCTAGAGTGCCAACGATTTAAATTTTTATTCAACAAAACATTTTTGATTTTGTGTTTTACTATACTAAAATTATTTTCCAATCTTTATATCATCGGGGGAGATTATTTTAAATTTTGATTTACTTTATAAACTGGATGTTTCTCATAATTCAAAATTGAAGATCTTGGTTGGTAACTAGTTATATAATAGGAGAAGATAATGTTAAAAAAACTTATAAACTGCGACTTTAACGCTCTGTCCTGTCAAAACTAATAACTATATTAAAAAGCAAAACATTTCTACATCCATTCTTAGCATCTCTTCCAAAACTTAAAGGTCTAGAGCGAGTATTTTTAGAGTAGTGAAGAAATAAAGATCAAATGTCAGAAATCGAAAAATCTATATTTCGACTTTGTCGCCGCCTCTTTCAAAAACCAATGGAGATATTAAAAAGAGGTCTTCAACGGAACATTTCTACATCCTTTCTTAACATCTTCTAAAAATGAAAGGTCTAGAGTAAGTATTTTAAGAATAGTGAAGAAAGAAAGATCAAAATGTCAGAAATCGGAAAATCTAAATTTCGAATTTGTCGCCTTCTCTGTCAAAAACCAATAGATATATTAAAAAGAGGTATTCAGCAAAACATTTCTACATCCATTCTTAACATTTCTTCCAAAAATTAAAGGTCTAGAGCGAGTATTTTTAGAGTAGTGAAGAAATAAAGATTAAAATGTCAGAAATCGAAAAATCTAAATTTCGACTTTGTCGCCGCCTCTTTCAAAAACCAATGGAGATATTAAAAAGAGGTCTTGAACGGAATATTTCTACATCCTTTCTTAACATCTCTTCCAAAAATGAAAGGTCTAGAGTAAGTATTTTAAGAATAGTGAAGAAAGAAAGATCAAAATGTCAGAAATCGGAAAATCTAAATTTCGAATTTGTCGCCTTCTCTTTCAAAAACCAATAGATATATTAAAAAGAGGTCTTCAGCAAAACATTTCTACATCCATTCTTAACATTTCTTCCAAAAATTAAAGGTCTAGAGCGAGTATTTTTAGAGTAGTAAAGAAATAAAGATCAAAATGTCAGAAATCGAAAAATCTAAATTTTGACTTTGTCGCCGCCTCTTTAAAAAACCAATAGAGATATTAAAAAGATCTAGATCAAATATTTTAAGAGTAATGAAGAAATAAAATTCAAAATGTCAGAAATTGGAAAATCTTAATTTCAACTTTGTCGCCTACTGTTTCAAAATCCAATGCAGATGTTAAAAAGCAGTCTTAAGTAAAACATTTCTACATCCATTCTTAACATCTCTTCCAAAAATTAAAGATCTAGAGCAAGTATTTTAAGAGGAATGAAGAAATAAAATTCAAAATGTCGGAAATCGGAAACTGTAAATTTAAAAAACGGTATATATTTTTATTTAAAAGTTAGGAATTTCTGTTTGTCACAAAAAACTTCAGTCACTTTAAGATACCAATTAAATGATTTTTGAAGAGATGCTAACAAACAAAGGGAAATAGTCACCGAGATGGTGAATGGGGTATACATGATTTTAGCAAATTTTGTTTTTGAAATTTCCTAATAATTATAGATGTAAAAAGTTCATGATAAATCGAGTGGAAATGTTTGTTTTTTAGAAGAAATTTATCAACTATTTATGAAATTTCTCTTTGGAAATTCAATTTACCTATTTTTTTTTAAATCCAAATTTTGTTGCCGTGTAATTTTGTCTAATTTTTCGTCACAACTAATAATTTATTACAAAATGAAGGGAAAATAAAATATTTAAAAAATTCTTTGACCCGCCTTGTATGGTTTCTTTCAATGGTTTTTAAATATTCTTTAATAATTATTAATTGCAGTTTATATTTCGTAACATAATCGATCTGTTTTAGTTTTGCTTTATTAAATTGTTAACTTTCATAACAACAATAACTATCAATTATAAACTTTTTCTTTTTTTTTGTAGCTAATTCCGTGAATTCGTTAAACAGCCGGAAATTACTGCATTTTTCACACATTTTGACATTTCAATAGTCTCTTATAATAACTCAAATAAAAATTATCTCAATTACCGGTGTGAAATGATCTTTATTGTTTTATTTTTCACTCAATTTTACTTGTTTTCTCACGTTCACGAAATCTTTTTTTTTTCGTTTGTTACGTCGCTTTTCTTTGATATAATAGATGTTTTTATTAGGATCTATTAAATAGAAAGTTCGTTTACATATTGGGAAATAACAATTTGGTAGATTTTAGAACCTTTGCCATGACCATAATACTGATATTAAAGGAACATGCAAAGATATTTTATTTTTTTACTCGAAAACAATGCTTTAGACGAAAAAAAGACAAGAGTCCTTTTTTACGTAGAATTGACTATTTCGAACAAAACCAGTGGCGTAACATGTTATAAAATTTTTTTTCAACGTCCTGTATCTTCAAAAAGAAACCTTCCATATGGCAATTTTATCTTCAAAATCTCCCAAGTATCTCAGTAAAATATAGACATTCAATTAGAAAACACCCTAATTTCTAGATTACTAGGATATAACTTTTTAATAAATTAATTTTTTTCCCATTATTTCGTCTCGCCAATTAATGACCGAATAAATTTAAATGAAATTCTTGCTGTTCTTAATTACAGTGCTAGTAATTATTAATTCTGCAAACGTATTGTAATAAATCGAAACGAAATGGTATACAGGATTGAGTGAGGCCACTTTTACAAAGCCGTTTCATAACTACTAAACTAACGTAAGCGAAAACTACAGTTACTTTTGTTATACGTTTGTAATTTTTTTGCGTAAGTGTCGGTTTATTAGTGAATTTGGTGAATTTTGTGATTAAAAATGGACGAGTACGGGTAAATCTGTATTCCATATTAAACAGGTGATTTTTTGGTTCATTGATTATACGAATTATGGGATGGTATGTGAACTTATTTATACAGTGTGTCACATTTAAGATGAAGACACCTCCATCTATCTATCTGTTGATTGGGGTGTCGATTACACTGCGAAGTAAAAGATCTATTGTGCCCCCTTCTGATGTCCATTCGTTAATGATGTCTCAACGATTATAGCAGTTCCTGCAGTCCTGTTGCTTTCAAAAAGTTCTGTATTAGTATTTTATTGCTCCAAAAGTTAATTTACAATACAAGGAACTTAGAATATACAATTGAACAATAAAAGGGTGGATCCAGAAGAATTCGTTCTTGTGCTGATTCTAAAATAATATTTACCGACGAAACAATGCTAGTTGGGGCAGAACCTCTTGTTATAATCCTTTTCTTAAAAGAAGCGATATCCTTTTCAATTGTATACATCGTACAGTGGCCAAGAGTTCCATTTTTAGGACTCCAAGGATTACAAGGTCCAGACATACATCATGATGGACAAGGATCTCTTGGTGGATAAGGATTGCATGGAGAACATATTTAACTGTTTAGTTTTTTTAAATCGACGCTAAAATTTGGAAATTATAAATCGATAAATTAAGTAATGACAGTTACTGACAAAAAAAGTATGTCGGTAAGCTTCAGGTTAGGTAGATCTCCCTCTTCTATTTGATATTCTCCGAGACGTCATACCCTTGGATTTTGCAGGCTTATGCATTCTGAAAGAAGTGGATAGAGGTTTCCTGCTCTTCTTCGCAAAATCTACATTCTTCTACCTCTACTAATCCGAGTTTCTTGCTAATTAAGATAGAAATTCGAGCTAGTCTTACTGACGAGGCACAATAATGCCGAAATCGGTATAAGAATGGCAAGCTCCTTTAATAATAAAATCAAAGTTTTTGGTTTAAAGCCCCGACTTGGTCGGGCGCCAAATCACGTCTGGACTTTCGTAATTCAATACATGGGGGGCATATAGCCCAAGGAGTAGTTGTTGAAGTCCAGACGCTGGTGCAGTGTAGGACATTTAATGTCTTTGTTCTTGGGAACAAGTGTGATTTATTTCACAACCTTAGGTAGTAAAATCAAAGGTTAAAAAAAATAAATAGTTCAAGAACTATCTTTAAAAGTCACTGTCTTCACTATAACTACTGGTGTCATTATCATTGTCTTTTCTGGGGTTTATTTTTATAGGGTCTATTAAGTTTTCCATTGCTATATCCACTTTCCAAAATGAATTTTCCACTTTTCTCAAATGTTCTCCATTTACATCCGAAACTGCCTTCAAAAACAAATTTCGCACATCATGTTGTATTGTTTTGAGAAACATAATCTTTTAATTGTGACCAGATCAGTTCAATGGGATTTAACTCTGCATGGTAAGGAGGCAATCTGAGAATTTCAATTCTTTTTTCTCGGGCCATCTCATCTATAATATATTTTTTGAATTCGTTTTTATGTTGCTTTGCTATTACGAGTAATTCTGCCTTCAAGGATTTAGGAGAACTGATAATATTTTTAGAATGCAGCCATTTTGAAATATATATTAATACAAAATTCCGAATCAATTAAAATACATACCATACGGTTATGAATAAATAAAGTAGTCTGACTTATCTGTCAAAAGAACAGGTTTATTACAGTAAAAACCATGGAAACATGATTAAATCAAACGAAATCTTTTATTAGGCCGATCAAATGTATTAAAATTTTCATTTTAACTACAAATAAGCATTGAAGGATTAGGTAAAAATAAAATTTCTACCTCTTAAACCTGTACTACTTCTACAAATTGAATTACTGCACTCCTTTCTTCTCTAAACTATAGTGATCACAAAACTATCAATCAGTTTTGAGTTTTTGGGTTTAGAAAGAAACAGCCCTTTTGAGCAGTAGCCTACGAGGTCTCCCGATAATACACCCCTCGATTTTTATTTTTGGGAAAAAAAAAATGTATAAAACAAGGCCCCGAAATCGAGAAGAACTTTGTGCCAGAATAATACAAGCATGTCAAGAAATCATGCCCTGAAATTAGACGAGTAGCTAGACAAAATAGGAAAATATTTATTTTACTGATATATTTGAATACATGACAGTGTTAAATTGTCAATGTGTCAACTTACTTTCCATGGCACACTAATTATCAACTAAAAAAAACTTGTATATGGGGTTAAAATAATATTCTGAACAGCTTTTTCTAATACATTTTTTCGATATCTCTAACGCGAAGCAAAATATCGAGAATCGGCCTTATTTATCAATTTGTAGTAGTTTAAAGTTCAGATTTTAGCTGATTATCTTAAAAAATATTACCCATCACCCTGTATGACTGTGGGGGTGTCTTCATCTTCATCTTAAATGCGACACACTGTATATATTTGAACAAAAACATTAAAGGGTTGAAAAAAATTAATCAGCAATAGTTTTAACCAATAATTAGGTTATTATCAGAGCTTGAAGCAAAGCGCGAATCCACCAAACAATAAAAAAACTACTGGGAAGACAAAAATACGAAAAAAGTTTTTTTTAAAGTACCTTTATAGATTGTCGTTTAACAACGTTTTTCATTTAATGTACTTAATTATCAAAAAAGATAAGATATAGACGTGTAAAAAATTTGTGGCGTACAAAAGATGCATCGATAAAAATCGAAAAAGTGCAAAACTCGGCTTTAAAACATAAAGAAAAGTTTCGTCTTTACTCTGGAACTTTGCCAAAAACTATTAAAATCTGTGTTCGTTCTAAACACGTATCCTTAGTGTTATATACTGTCTCATTCATAGAAAACAAACGGTTGCGTAAGGAACCTTGGGATATACAAAAAAAAGCTAAAATAATTAAAGATTAATTTCTTAAGTGTGCTCAATTAAAACTAATTAATTTATATTAAAATAATTATTAATAGTGCGCTATATCTAGGGGTATACGGTGTGTCCAAAATAAGAGTGAATCGGGATTTCTGAAAGGTAAGCTGTGGTTTTTTGGTAAAGTAATGGGAAAAGAGTCAATGCCCTTGATACGTATAGATTAAATAATAGTTATTCACACTAGTCTGGGAAGTAGCTTTGAAGTACTAAGTCAGCTGTTTATTTCTAAATGAGTACTAATTAATTTTTGAAGTTTAAGTTTTGCCCAAATGTTATGAGACCCTTTATTTATCAAATTAAAAGTAATTGTTCGATATTCAGTCTAAAGAAATCGAAAGAAAATATGTCGGAAGCCCGAGCAGACTCAAATTAATGTAGATCAGGGCCAAACCGATTTTAAATAGCCCAATTCTTTAAAAATTCTTAGCAGTATGTGGGTAAATTATAATAGCCCAGTTGCCAGAGAAGGATATTGACCAAAACCTCGCGCAAAATGTGATCTCAATGAAACTTGACATTTAAGTACTTGAAAGGGTGTAGAAAACAATAAAAAAATCTTTGCTGCTCTAAAACTTCACAATTTCGAAAATAAAATCGAAAATTTGGTTTTTCCATTATATCCCGAAAAAAAAAATGCGAAAAACTAATAGCACCACGTGAAAGAGCGGAAAATATATAAATCACTTTCTAAATTATTTTTAATTTTATTTTTAAAAAAATTAATTTCTGATTTATACAGGGTGTTTCATTGGTAGAGGGTAATATTTTAACAGTGGATAGCTGTGACTGAGGTGATTCCAAATAACCCATATTTTATGGGTCTACGGTCCCTGAGATACAGAGTGTTTTGTTCATTTTGGTCATTTCTTCTTTGCCTCCTTTATTTAAAAAAAATATTAATTTCTGTTTTATATAAATACTATTTTGAAAATAAAAATTGCGTCGAATAAATGTTTAAAAAAAAATGATCATTTTAAAACATAATTTTTATTAAACAGAGATAATGTTCATCATTTTAATTATATTTAAATCAAAAGTAAAAGTATAGTGATGATAAATCTACAAGGATTTTTTTGTTATGTCTCTATTATCTAATAGATATCTTCAGTTTTATAAAAATCATCGAGAATTTTAGAAATTATAACTTCCGGTCAAATTTTCTATGAGAAAACAAAAAAAGATATTAAAAACTAATGACTTCCTGAGAAAGCTTAGAGTTTCCAAAACGCTTTCTTTTTTTTTCTTTGCGTACATTTTAGACAAAGATACTTTAGTTTTTCCGAACGCCTCGCCTGAATATTTGTATTCAACGGCTCGGCGCGCGTAGAGTTTTCGAATTTGCTTTCTTATTTTTAATAATTTTTTTATAGTAATACAAATTCTTTTTTAAAATAACTTATAATATTATTTATTAGTAAAATTTTCCGATCTTTCACGTGGTGCTATTAGTTTTTTTTCGAGATACGAGATATAATGGAAAAACCAAATTTTCGATTTTATTTTCGAAATTGTGAAGTTAGCATACACTTTAGACCAGCAGAGATTTTTTTATCGTATTCTACACCCTTTCAAGTACTTAAATGCCAAATCTCTAACAACTGGGCTATAAGGAAATTAAGGAAAATCAAGACAACTCAGCAAAAATTCCGAAATGCCAATTTTCTTTAATAGTGTTAATCACCGAATAATTTAAAAATGCACTGATAATTTCACCAATTATTCAAATTTTTAAAACTTATCTTATCACAATTTTAAATTAACTGATACAAATAGTTCATCAAGTATGCCACTCTTAAAAAGGTAATAATAGCATATTTTTTCCATTTGAACATTAAACAAACTATAGATTATCGTCTCTAATTATTTGAACATTAAACAAACTATAGATTACCGTCTCTAATTACTCTAATTAGTGTACGTTTTGGACACACCGTATGTTACCTGACTTACTTTTTAGCATTACGTAATAAAAAATTTTAAAAAATATATTTATTGTGTAAATTGGTGAACAAAATTATGTCAGCTTCGTACGGTTTGTGCTAGTGCGTGAAAAATGCGAGGTTTATCGAGTGACACTCAAAATGCACAGGAGAGTAACAAGACCACGAAGAGGCAAAGCTGTCAATGTCAAAGATTGGAAGAAGCAAAGCGAACTCTTGACCGAGTGGAATAATGGTAAAAATATATATATTATTTCCATCACATTTGTAGCAAATTCGTAATTCATTCAAATTCAAAAATATTGATTTTAAGGATTAAATACAGAACAAAATATAAATGAATATAATATAATATAATATAATATAATATAATATAATATAATATAATATAATATAATATAAATAAATAAATAAATAAACGCACTTACTAATCACTCATCTTCTCAAGGCAAATTTGATAAACTTTTACTCTGTTTGATGTTGAGATTGCATTTTGAAAATAAAGGATTCTAATTAGGTATTTATTATTGATAATTCTTGCAAATCAAATTTTCCACGAGATTTAGTTATAAATCAATATTTTTTATTTTCCCTGTACACCACTAAATATTTTACAAATTTTATTCTTTCATAAGCAATAATTTTTGGTAAAATTATTAATAATTCCGACTTGTTGCCAGCTTTTTGAGATATGCTGTATATCAAAAAATGTTTTACTTAACTTGGACTTGTATGTAATTCGCAGCTAATTTTCTTTTTATTTCGGAATTTTTACTAATTAAATTAATTAAATGTGAACTATCCTTTTCTCTCCCATTCTCCGTTATTAATTGTTACAACAATAATATTTTTAAATTCCAGTTTGACTCAGACCTCGAAGGTGATTGTCGATAATATTTATGTACCTATCTCTTTTCTCGTTAATGTTATTAATAATTTTTTACCGGCAAGTCGACATACTATAACCGAACTAGTCGTATGTAAGTGTGTTAAAAAGTTACTGGTACTTTAAGTAGCAAAATATCCCGTTCTGTGGTAAAAGGTTAAAATTCATTTTTGAATGCAACTTGAAGTTGAAGTATATGCGTAATCGAAGTGTTGTGGTTTTGTGAAGGAAAAGTTTGTTTCTGGGTTTTTTCTCATTTTTTTTTAATAAGAAAATAATTCGGGGTACTAAATTCGAAGGATATGTACAATTATATGGTAAGTGAATGGAAGACTAAAAATTGTTTCGACGTGATTTCTTCGGCTAATATTTAGAAAAACGTATAATTCGGTTGATTCGTTTTGCTTAATCCTATTTTTTGTTCCGTATAATTCAAATATGCAATAATATTCGTATATAGGGTGTCCTGATAATAATGAAAAACTTTGGAAGCATGATCAGTCCTAATAAGGTTTTCCTTGAAATAGCACTGATAATAAACAATAAATGAGTAAGCAAATTATTGTTACAACAATTAATAAAATTTAAATATTTTTAGCATTATTGATCGCCTATTAGTATTCGTATTTTGTTTTTATAAATAAACAAAGAATTTTGGAATATTTTAGCGCATTGAAATGGTTGGTTTGACATGAAAAACCATTTTTTTAAAAGAATATTAACAATGATACTCCCTCCCTAACAATGATACCACCAAGTATGTAACCGAGAATTATTTTAAGACAATAATAAAATTTCTTGTTGGAAATTCAGGATTTTTAGATCTTCTACACCTCTTATAAAATTTTGAGTACAAATTCATTATTTTCAGATAGAAATACATCGATATAAGTAGAGGTACAATTGAAATAATCACAAACAAAAAAGTTTTTCTTCAACTAAAGGATTCTGGAACACTTTGTTCTAATATTTACAAGCATTTTTTTTACCAAAACTTACTTCACTTGATTGGTCCAACGAATATTTTGTTGCTAATGTATACCTACTACCTACTATTTTATCTGGGATTATAAAAGGGTCGCCTATTGTTTTTATACCCGGTACACTATCGTAAAAGCATAAAAAAAAATTGTTTGTCCTGATATCGAATAGACTGTAACTATAACATTTTCTTTTCACATAAATAACAATACTTTTTACGTGGGATACATCTCATTTTTTTAACACATGTGACTTTTCATCATTAAAAATGAATTTGGCAGCTAAATAAGTTTGACGCAAGCTGAAATTTTGGAGTTTTGGCAAAACTTACTTATCCATTTAAAAAAAATTATTTAGACACACTTTCGCCTTCATTTATTTTTTTATTGAATTAATTTGGAAAAGATAAAAAATCATTTTATTATAAAACAAATTACCATTTTAAGAATAATTAAAATAGCACGTCTACCAAAATTATTGTACATTAATTGTCAATAAATAAACCGAGAGTCGGTTGTTATCATACTTAAAAATAAAGTTATTGACGTAGATGATAAACACCCGTGACCATCGTAATTAAAGTATTAACTAGAGTTTAGTTAACCACTTGCTAATTCAATTTTCATATTTTCGTTTCGTCTATTTGCAGATTATCTACAAAGCGAAATTTAAATAAACGTTATATAAGTTTAATGTTTACAAATTGTATAATTTTATATTTGTTGTTTGAAAATGCAAGAAATAATTCGTAATCGTATTTTTACTTAAAAAAATTAAACATATTTAAGAGAAAAATAATCTTTTGGTTGGTAATTAGTGATATAATAGGAGAAGATAATGTTAATAAGTCATTTTGAAGATTAATTTTAAATAGAAACACATTTGAACATACAGGGTGGGCCACGCTCAACGGGATGGAGCTTACTGGGAAAACGAAAAATGTTATGAAAAAGTTATTTGGCAGGAGTACGTGGGTTAGTGACGACTACATTTCTAAATTAGTTAGACATATACAGGGTGTTCCAAAAAAGCGTGATATATCAAAGTTATGTTTTTTTAATGGAACACCCTGTATTTTATTTTATTTTTGAAGTATATTGAACAAAATAATGTCACTTTATTAAGGGCTCCCTCTACCCATTCTTGATAGTTTTCGATTTAAATGACTTTTTTTGCGAAATTAATATGGTTTAAATACATTCATTACACTTCGTCCCATAAAAATTAACTAACGCATTTTTGTTTATTAATTGCCAATTAGGAAGGCCATCGATACGAATTATTGTAATGTAAAGTTTATTTACAGGGTGTTGTTAATTGAGAGTTTCATGACAATACAATATTTTATACGATTACTGCGTTATTCTAAATGGGACACCCTGTATTTTGTTATTGTAAAAAAAGGGTAAAACAATTCCCTTTCAAATTACTACAAGGTTCCCTATACCAATATCCACGAATTTCAGACTTATTTGCATTATTTTACCTGCATCAATAAAAATCGGTAATTTTATAACACGTCTTTATTAAGTAAGCTATGAAATAGACAAAACAAATAACTTTACAACAAATGTTCAAAATGTTCGATACATAATCGGACTCTCTTCTCAAAATTTTTTTTTAACCTTTCTTAACATTTCTGGCGTTACGGTTGCAAACGCTTCACGGATACGAATTTTCATATCTTGGGCAGTCGTGGGTGGAGTCTGATACACTAAATTTTTAATGTACCCCCATAAAAAGAAGTCCATGTTGGTTAAACAGGAAGATCTAGGGGGCCAATTGTTAGGACTACCTCTACCAATCCACTTTTCCGGAAATTTTCGATTTAAATATGATCTTACAATGAGAGAAAAATGTGCCAAATAACTTTTTCATAACATTTTTCGTTTTCCCAGTAAGCTCCGTCCCGTTGAGCGTGGCCCACCCTGTATAAACTTCGACTTTGACGCTTCCTCTCAAAACTAATGAAGATATTAAAAAGCAATCTTCAGTAAAACATTTCTACATCCTTTCTTAACATCTCTTCAAAAAATGAAAGGTCTAGAGTAAGTATTTTAAGAATAGTGAAGAAAGAAAGATCAAAATGTCAGAAATCGGAAAATCTAAATTTCGACTTTGTCGCCTCCTCTTTCAAAAACCAATAGAGATACTAAAAAGAGCTCTTTAACAGAACATTTCTACATCCTTCCTTTACATCTCTTCAAAAAATGAAAGGTCTAGAGTAAGCATTTTAAGACTAATGAAGAAAGAAAGATCAAAATGTCAGAAATCGGAAAATCTAAATTTCGACTTTGTCGCCTCCTCTTTCAAAAACCAATAGAGATATTAAAAAAAGGCCTTCAACAGAACATTTCTACATCCTTCCTTAACATCTCTTCCAAAAATTAAATATCTCGGATAAGTTAAATATATATTTTTTTAATTTGTACTTATTCATAATGATGTGGTCACTTGCATACATTCAATACCGTATTGATTGTTTAACATTTTCCGGTAGAGCGATTTTTCTAGACGGCTACCAATTTAGATTAAGATAGATCGGACGTACCAGATACTCTTCAACTATGAAATTTTTACTTGTTTTTACCGTATCAGATTACAAACTACTAAACGGTTTTCGATTTCAAACACTATAATTTCTGGATGCGATGATGGGTTTTAAAATTTTTTTATCGGTAAAATACGGCTTTTGTGTTCGACGAGCCGGTAAAACTGTTTATGCAGATTTTTCTATACCATAAAATTGAATTATCTTAATAAATAAATAATATGAGATCAACCCCGTAACATCTACATCTAGGTCTTAGTTCTATAAACTGTTAAAGACCTACTGTACCGGATGATTGCTGGATTCTTGACATTTTAATGCCTACGAGGAAACACATACGGTGTCAGACAACTGTTAGGAATTAGTTTGATAAATATATCAATCTTTATCGGTTTCTTGGATTGGTTTCAAATTACGGTTTTTTTTAATCCATCAACCAGGAAATTTGGTGTATACGTCGATATACAGGGTACTTCCAAACCGCGAATTCGTTTTATTTTTACCTTTTATCATCCCGGCTTTTATAATCATTAATTTCTGTAATTTAGATACATGTCAATGTCGATTTTATTTATAAAACTATAAACTCTGTTTGAAAATGATTGATAGCAACAATTTTATGACCCAGAAGGTAAACTCCAATATAACATCATAAATCAGTGGCGGATAATTTCTAAAATAAAATGTTTAGCATTATTTGTTCCAAAATGAAATCTTGGGTTTTCTTCCTAAAATTTTTCTCTACAGATAAAAAATATTTACAATTCAAGATCAATTTCTTAGAAAGGATTAAAATTTCTAATCGGCAGAAAGTGTTGTGCAGATTGTAAATTATTTTAGTTAAAATTTACATTTCTGTTTGTGTAGTTCTGTGATTGTAACACGCAGAATTGTTAGTTCTGTAATAATAGGCGATAAAAAGCAATATTGATCAAGTGAATTTGTGCAATAAAAATGGCACAAACGTCTAATTATACTCCTGTGAAATTAAAGTGCAATTTAACAGTGCATATGAAAACTTTAGTGTTAAATGTACATGACGCTCTTGTAAGTTTGGCAAGATAAACAGGTTACTGGCTTAAAATTTCCAAATGGTAGAGGTCCCCCACTCATATTGGAGGAGATAAAGGATTTGTTGATAGAGGCTTGTTAGAATTTGTTTCAAATTCTACGAAAGACTACCTACCATGAAGAAATGACTGCTGATGTCCTAACCTAATATCTAGTAGGTTTACTATTTTTTATATTAAAGTAATTTCGTGTTCCCCGTCACTGAGGTATATAATTATTGGTTAATCCCTTAGGGTTTGCTTATTTACATTTTATGATGTATTATATTCGAGATTTTTCGGGGTGGTCATACTAAAATCTAGTGAAAATTCATTCAGATAAGAAGGTATCAACATTTACTTTTTTTCTGCATTGAACAATCCGGTATAAAGACCTTTGCCATAAAAACTGTGCTATCATGCATTTTCAAACGGAGTATAGATGATATTAGAATTTAACTGGCATATTTGAGAATTTTACAATATTTTTTTCGTCATGATAAAAAATTTGATATTTTCACTTTCGTAAAACTTTTGTTGATCTATATTATGACTGTAAGTAAGTGCTATTAAAATCAGCGTGAAATTTTATATAAAAATAATTTATAACGTGCTTTCTATCACGAACTTCGCAGGTACATTCCGATAAGATTAATATAAATGTCAGAAACATGACCGAGTTGTTGTACAATGGAAAAATAAATTATAAAAACTTTATAGACAATCAACTGAAGTAGACAACACAATTTTTAGTGCTATAATTCCGGCGGAGGTAATCTTGCCACCAAAAGTAATCTGGTACCTGTAAGAACTTAGGGATTTTATAATCACACGGGTATTCGTGCCACCAGAGCAAAGGGTTGCTACCTGCAAAATTTTCTAGGAAGTATAGGAATTATAGAACTTCCCAATTACCTATATTTCCTAATAAATTTATGATTTGTACTTTATATGTATTAAGTATAAAATGTTTTAGTATTTATACAAAATTGGTTCAGTTAAGTTGTGTATTAAGAACACTTAAGAGTGTTATAGGCGTTCAATTTTTGAAATGGATTTAAAAATTATTCAAAGTATTCATGGAAGTGATCTTTTGGTGCTTGCTAATTTTAAATATAAAAATGAAAAAACATTAAAAAATGGAGAAACATTTTGGCGATGTATAAAAAGGTTTTTACAATCGGACCTGATCATATAATCACTAAAAAAGAAATCAATCATAATCATGGTCTCTATCAAGTTTTTCGAAAGCTATCTTAGAGATCGGAGTCAATTTGTTCGTATAAATAATATAGAGTCAACTCCACAAGTTATTAGGTCCGGGGTTCCGCAAGGTTCAGTCCTTGGCCCCCTATTTTTTCTATTATATACTGCTGACTTGCATTGTAACGTCACAACTTCTGGGGTACAATCGTTTGCTGATGATACGCAAGTCATTCATCATTTTGAAATTGATGAGGTCGAAAAGGCGGTGGTAAATTTAAATGCTGATCTAGCGAGGGTCTGCCAATTCTCATCCTGTCATAACCGTTAGTATAAACCCCACGAAATCCAGTATAGTCTTGTTTTGTTCAGATATCCACAAAGAGCAAGTAAAATCAAATTTTAACATTCGTATTGTAGCCCAAACGTTTGAAATTTCAAACACGGCCAAAATCTTAGGGGTCACGATCGATGACAAACTAAGATTTAGTGGTCATGTAAAAAATTTAATAAAATAGACTTACTTGCGACTAAGAGGTCTTTATGCGCATAAGTTTATTCTAAATTTCAAACTGCGTAAAAAACTCTGCGAATGTCTAGTTTTATCGGTTCTGAATTATTGTAATATTTTATACTATCCTTGCTTGGATCAGCAACACAAAACAAGACTGAAAATAACACAAAATAACTGTGTGCGGTTCATATACGGTCTCAGACGATATGACCATGTTTCAGACAAATATCCCATGCTAAAATGGTTAAAAATTCACGACCAAATAAAATCTCACTACTTAGCCTTTATTCATAAGCAGAGAGAAGCTTATTTTTAGAAATGAAGCACACAACAGAGTTTTTAGGAATAATAATATATTGGCAATTCCTCGACACAGTACTGCTCTATTTCAACGCTCCTTTTCCTATATGTGCCCAAAGCTATATAATAACATACCCTTCAATATTAAATCACTGACAATAGGGAGTTTTAAAGCATATGTTAAACAAATATTTTTAAATAAGACCTATAGTCCAGTCATTATGTCCAAAAATAAGCCCTAGATTTACAAATGAATTTAACCCGATTTCCTTAAAAGACATTGGAGCAGGGGCTTAACAAAGCTTAACTTCAAATTGTCGGGCACCAGTCTCACCGGGAAACGCCGCCATCTTGAAAAAGGGGTACATTTTTTGTATTTTTTCAATAACTCTGCTCTGCGTTATTTTACGCGAATGGCATATAGACATTTGTTGTCGCTTTTTTAAAGCCCTACAAAAAAGGTCCTATGAACTTTTCACCTATTGTCAACCGTTGTCGAGATTTTGGGAAAAATATTAAAAAAATATAGGCATTGATACGTATTTCCGCTTATAGCTCTTTTCCGATCATTCGTATCGAAAAATAATCTATTACGAAACTTGTAGAGTATGAAAACACCTACAATTTGGTTTTTTTTTTCGATCTGATAAAAATTGCGGCTTCTAGCGCCCCGCAAAGTTTGTAAGTACACGCAAAATGACACCACGAGCGCTGCAATAGTGACGTATACATATATACAGCAGCGTTGCGCCGCCGTGACGCACCGAGCAGTCCGACCGGGCCGTGTTAATGCCAAATTGTAGGTGTTTATATACTCTATAAGTTTCGTAATAGATTATTTTTCGATACGAATGATCGGAAAAGAGCTATAAGCGGAAATACGTATCAATGCCTATATTTTTTTAATATTTTTCCCAAAATCTCGACAACGGTTGACAATAGGTGAAAAGTTCATAGGACCTTTTTTGTAGGGCTTCAAAAAAGCGACAATAAACGTCTATGTGCCATTCACGTAAAATGACGCAGAGCAGAGTTATCGAAAAAATACAAAAAATGTACCCCTTTTTCAAGATGGCGGCGTTTCCCGGTGAGACTGGTGTCCGACAATTTGGAGTTAAGCTTTTTTAAGCCCCTGCTCCAATGTCTTTTAAGGAAATTGGGTTAAATTCATTTGCAGATCCAAATGTACATAATGACTGGACTATAAGTACATTCTTTTTCACCAGTAGCTTTGGATGTATGTATATTTTAGAAACTTTTTTTGTTTTTCCATCTGTTATATATTGTTTGTAAGATATCTAGAAGTGGTTAAACTTTATTAAAAATTTCTATAGTATTCGATTTGTCTGTATTATTTAGTATTATTCATTACAATTTGTTTTCGCTTGTTGTTGTTAACACCAGTAATTTAATAGTGGTCTGGAGGTTAAGTGGTAGAATAGCCATATGCTAAACTTCGCCTCCAGAACCCTCTCTTAAAAATGTATTACATACATATTATTAATAAAAACCAGTTTATTTATTTATTTATTTATTTATTTATTTATTTATAAATCCATTTTTCTGCTATAAATAAAAATTTTCTATACAAAACAAAGATTCCTTGGTGATTTAAAAAAGCAGCTGTTGCTTCGAATGCCCCATTTTTCCTTCCAATTTTCAAAAAAACTTTAATGCAACTTTTTTAATATTTCAAATCCATTTAAGTAAATAGAAGAAGAAGAAGAACTTTATTGAAAACAGGTAACCCTAATATACACAAAAATATAAATCTCTAATAACATAAGAAGTACAAAAGTAAAATAGTTAAAAAAAATTGTACACTAATTAAATACATTACATAAAAAATACAAAATACCTTGGGATATAATTTAAAATACATTGAAGAAATTTATAATTAAAAACTAAAAAATTGATCTATAGAATCACAGACGATAGCAATACAATGATTGTAATTATTTATTTTTTATTTATTTATTTTTTTCACATATTCTGCTAGATGGTGTTTAAAAATTCTTAATGATGAACTAGTTTTAATTGTTTTTTGTAAATTGTTATAGCTTACAAATCCTTTAAAAAACAAAGAGTTCATAGAGCACTTTTTATTGGTTGTAGAAATGTAAATATTGTTATTATGTATTGTGTCGTAATTATGAATATCGACATTAAAATTAATAAATTCATTAAAGTAGGGTGGTGCCAAATTATGTAGAATTTTATATATAAAAATCGTCGTTAAATAGTATAACCTCTGAGAGACTGAGAACCACTGCAGAGATTGAAGCATATTTACAATTGGAGTATATCGATTTGTTCGCAGAACAATCCTCATACCCCGATTTTGTAGTTGTGATACTTGATTTAGATTAAACAAATAGGTAACAGAAGAGCAAAAATCAAAATGAGGCTGAATAATTGAATTGAAAACTGTAACTCTGGACTGTAGTGATAAACTTCTGGATATTCTTGTAAAAAAATATATTTTCTTAGATATTTTTTTAAACATATAATCAAAATGATTACCAAATAACAGAAGATTGTCAATATAAAATCCAAGATATTTTATGGATGTTACAATTTCTATTTTTTCTTCATTAATTTTAAGATTAATTTCATTAATATTTAGACAATTGTACTTGTATTTCGTCGTTATTATCATAGCTTTGGTTTTTAAAGCATTTAATTTTAATCTATTTAATTTTAAGTATTTATTTATTGCAGAAAGAGCAGAATTCATTTTATTTAAGGCATTCTTAAGATCTTCATCAAAACAAGCTAATAATGTATCATCTGCGAATATATTAAGAAAATCAACGTCTATAAAAAGATTCAAGTCATTTAAATACAGAATGAAAAGGAGGGGGCCTAATACACTACCCTGGGGTACACCTACATGGATATTTATTACATTGGAGATGATATCACAAACTTTGACTTTTTGTTTTCTATCCATTAGGTAGTGAGATAACCATTTATACACTTCACCCTTAATACCATACCCCTTTAGTTTTCTTAATAGAATCTGTCGATCTATGGTTTCAAAAGCCCTTTTTAGATCTAAGAACACAGCTACGACATATTTATTAGCATCTACTTCCCTTTTAAATTTACATAATGCAAGCTGAAGTGCCGCTTCACATGAATATTTTTTTCGAAACCCCGATTGAGTGTCAACTAAAATTTCATTACATTCAATGTGTTCTAAAATTTGATTATAAACTGTTATTTCAAGAATTTTTTCTAGAGGTGGTAAGGTATTATAGTCTATTTTTATGTATGAGAGAGTATTAAAATAATAAAGCGTTCGTAATCCACTTCTTTTAGTAGACAGTTAAAATATTTTGTGAAGTTATACCTCGAGTATTTTCGTATGAAATAACCTTTGTATAAATATAATAAATATATCGGGTGTACACTTATATTTTCACCTAATTAACCTGCTTATAACTTCTAAGCAGCTGAAGGTAAAAAAGTGCAATTTTTTCTAAAATATTTTATTTTTCCACAAGGTATGTTAAGAACATTGTGTCAAACGGGTTATGTAGGTATAAGGATTTAAACTTTGACTTTTAAACAACGTTACGTTCATAAATAATAATTTTAATATAAAAACTACTTCTTACCTACAAATCCAAATCAGAATCGCAACCAATATTTACAATGAGTGGCTCGATCATTTCATCAGTAATATTGTCCAACTTCCACATTTTCTCTTCTTCTTTAATCGTATGATTTACTACCTTTTCCCAGTTTTCAGGCTTCACATTATTTACAGCCTCCAAAAACAACTGTTTAACATCACTCATTTTAAAAGAATTATTTTTTCTTGAAACTTCTCCCTTTATCTGTGCCCATATCAGTTCAATCGGGTTTACTTCGCAATGATATGGTGGTGATCTAACCACCGTCATCCCACGATTTTTTGCAATTTCATATTTTTTTAATTTCTCTTTATGAAGGGAACACAAATGATACAGTTCTCTTCTCACAGAACCGGGATGGAACTTAATATTCTTTGAATTTAGCCAATTCTGTAAATCTTTTTTTAACCACTTGGTTGTGGGCATTTTTTCTGTAAGTCTCGAGTGATAACTTGCATTATCCATTACTATTATACAGTTCTGAGGAAGAAGATCTATCATTTGTTCGAACCACTCTTTAAAGACATCAGCATTCATGTCCTCATGGTAGTCACCGGTACGAGTAGATTCAAAAGTCAATAAACCACCTTTAACAAAACCGTTTGAACTACCGATGTGTACTATTATCAGTCTGTGCCCCTTTCCTGATGGTGGATTTAAACCAGTAGATAAATTATTTAAAAAAGCCTGTCTTCGACTTGTAACAGTTTCATCTTGCCAAAATTTATTTGGTGTATGTCCCTCGTTGATCCATGTTTCATCTAATTAAAATATATTTCTTCTTTGGTTTCTCATTTCTTTTATAGTCCTTAGGTAATTTCTTCTCCATACTACAATATCGCTTCTTTCTATTAAAATAGACTTTCTGGAATGCTTTTTCCATAGAAAACCTATTTCTTTTAAAAGTTTCCATAGTGTGCTTCGACTCATTTCAGGGTAATCCTTATCATCTCGAACCGTGGCAAGAACTTTGTCTACTGTCGGAAATTCTTTTCTAAAGAAGAACGCATGCACTTTCCTTCGAAGTCTTTCTTTCAAATGATTTTCTATTTGAAATTTTGGTTTTCCTGGAGCTTTACGTGCTGTTTGAAACTCGCCACATTTCTCTTCTTTAACAACTCTGTAAATCGTAGATTTCCCAACACCAAGCGTACTACTAACTAATTCCACTGTGTCATCAACACTTTTACACAAATGTTTGTCTGTAAATGATTTAAAACAATTAAATATTAATGTTTTTTCATTAACTGTTAAAGGACCGATTTTTTGTCGTTTACGCGGTACTTCCAAATTTTCCATGATCACACTAGAATTCACAATAGACTGCACACTGCACCTTGCATGTTGCCACTAAACGACATTTAGTAAGCTGTCAAGAATACACAACTGGACCTCCTTACTAAGGGATTTATCTACTTATAATTCGATTACTGTAAGAAATTCTTGGAATTAAAATAAAACAAAATTGGCAAATAGGTACTTATTGAAAATAATCTTAAGATACGGCTATGTTATCTTTAATACACAGGGCTTTTGGCCTGTCTAAACCTTTTTCTATTGTTCTGTACAGCTTATGGTTATAAAAGACCAATAAAAGACGCAAAACTTGTATTAGCTCAGGTACATTTATGACAATTTTAGGAAATATTTAGATTATTCCGTAAAAATATTTAAAATGACCGTACTAAGTTTTGCATTAGAAATGCTGTTTTATTACTCTCTCATGCATAAAAATAGACCATAATAGGTCTAAATTCATTAGCCTTTATTGTATTGTTAACTATAGGTATGGGAACCACAGTACTAACTTTTAAATCATCTGGGACTTCGCATGCCCTCAGTGATGTATTCACAAAGTTTAATATTACATGACCACAAACTTCAAAAATTTCTTTCAAAGTTTTTGAATTTAGAACTTCATATGTACTACTTTTATTATCTAGAGAATTAATAATTACACGCAGTTCCTCAATGGATACTGTCCTAAACTTTGAAAAAGTAGGATATAAGTTATATAGTTGCAAAATTTCCACTGCTCATCACTTACAATACTTTCCACAATATGTTCTATGCTATCTATAAAATAATTATTAAACTTGTTGACAATTTCCTTTTCATCTCTTTCCAATTTTGGCGTATTACAACTAAAATCAACAATTTTAGATGTGCTACCATCTATGGTAAGAAGAGAGTATTGATATTAGCTATTGACTTGTACGAGTTTGGAATTTTATTTATTGGATTCGAAAAGCCTAACTGATGAAGTCGAAAGACAGAAACCGGTCTTAGGATGTCGAATCTAATAAATTAAAATTCCTTACTGGTTTACTCACTTTGTATTAATCTCTGAATGGGATAAAAAAGAAGAGAGTGACATCTTGACTAGATTCAGTCAAAATTTAATGTCAATACTCTCTTCTTACCATAGATGGTAGCACATCTAAAAATGTTATCTTATAGCGGATATAGCTATTGACTTGTACGAGTTTGGAATTTTATTTATTGGATTCGAAAAGCCTAACTGATGAAGTCGAAAGACAGAAACCGGTCTTAGGATGTCGAATCTAATAAATTAAAATTCCTTACTGGTTTAAAATCAACAACATTAGGAAAAATTTTATTTTTGTCATTTATCAGATTTTTTAACGTTTTCCACATAAGTTTTGAATTATTGCGGTACCTGTCGATTTTTTCAAAGTAATAGATTTCTTTTTTTGTTTTTAATAAATTTACAACTACATTTCTTTGTTTCTTAAAATTGTCCCACTTTAAATTTTTATCTGCTCCCCTTGCTGTTATAAATTCCCTATACATCCTATCACGCTTTTTAATAATATCGTAAATATTAATAATAGTTTAACTTAAATTAATCAAACGCATCTCCATGGGGGGTAATGCCCTCCTTATCCCCCTCCCACCAAACCAACAACCTCTTCAGCAAATAACACCGCTTCTCGAGAAGAATACTTACGGCCTTAACATCTAATACCAACAAACGTACACGCATATACCATCACAAATCCTAGTAAGGAATCTCATCTCGACGACTCGTGTAACTTTTTATTTTGAATTGAATTACAAAAAAAAAAATAGTTGTTATTAGTGCTATCGACCGCTATGCAACGCGCCTAGCACCTGTCTTCGATTTCCGCGTAATTTGGATTTTGAATTTAATTGGTCATTTAGATGATTAGTTGATTTCGAAGTGAATTTTATGGGGTTCGATCAGTTCTGCTTGAGTTTCGACAGGTGCATTTTGGTTAACACTTGTAAGTATGTTTTATTATCTTTATATAAATATTTACTTCAATTTAAGTGGTCTGAAGATGACTGGAACCGCAGACGTAACGTTGGTAAATATCTACTATTAAAACAAAATACGATTGAAATTTTTTTTATCGTCAATACATTTTTTTATTAGACGTAAAATTTCATGAGAAATCGAACGAGAATGATCCCAAAACTGAATGATTTTTTTCAAAAAAATTATTGACCATTTTCTGTACTCATCAAAGTTTCTTCATAAAAAATATTTTTTTTAGATTTTATTATTAATACTTGAGGAATTTTAAATCATTCAGACGGAAATTATAGCGGAAAAAGTTTTCATTTTGGTACCTACAATGTTTAATTAACGATAGGTAAATATGAATAATTGGAAAGAGAACCTCCACCAATTTTTTAAATATAAATTTAAAATGCAAGTTTTGGTGGAGGAGTTCACGAAAATTTAATTGGAACCACCATATTTTGAAAAATGAATTTGCTGTGTATTTGTTCAATTTGGCATTTTATTTATATCACTGAGTTATGCGATAAATCAAAATTTGCCATAATAAACATTTTGCTGACACTCGACCATATTTATATTTCAAAACATAATCGAGGTGTAGATACGAATATGAATGTCCTCAGTATGCCAACCACTCTTATTTCCCGATTTGCTTTTGATAAGCAAGTGTTTTGACCTTGCTTTATTGCAAAAATACATTACCAGCACCTAATGATAGCGATTATTGTATAATTCATTTACTAAATACTAGTGATTAGACTTATCGTTATGTGAAGAGACAGCTGATGCCGTTGCCAATGGGGCATCGCTTTTTGGCAAACGGACAAGAAAGACACACGTAATGCTTGAAAATAACCAAATCCATTGATCTGTGCGAAAAAACACTGTCGTTTTTAAAAAGATTTATGACAAATGTCACAAGGTTTTTTATTCTGTAAAGGAAATGAATAATCACTTAATATAAATAAAATGATCGGCCTTACATACACCTGTAGTTTACTAAATTATTCATTTTGTGGGTATTTTTATATTAAATATTTCAGTAAATAGTTTGATGTGCTCTCAATTTTTTTAACACAAAAACAAATAAAACTAATATAGCTCAGTTGTCAGAGAGTTTGATCTTGCACAAAATGTGATATCGATGAAATTTGGCACTTAAGTACTTGAAACTTCACAATTTAGAAAATAAAATCGAAAATTTGATTTTCCATGGTTCCCACAGACCTGGAAAACCTGGAAAACAGGGAAAAGTCAGGGAATTCAAAAAGTGTTGACAAAGTCAGGGAATTTTGCATTTTTCAACCAGTATACATGGAAAACCAAATGATTAATTTTTTGGTATATTTAAATGGTAAAAAGTGAATTTTATTTGTGGAGGAAAAATTAAATTTAAAGTTCAGAATCAACTTCCTCAACATATTCATTTTTTGCAATTTCTTCCATCGTTCCTGATTAATCTGAAAATAATTTTTCGACTTTTTTCTTGTCTGATACATAAAAAATACATCAATGGGTTTTTTTCTTCCTTTTACACCTTGGTATAATTTATCATGTCTACAAATATGCACACTGGTTATATGTAACTCATAAATTCGAATTCTTTTTAGGCATTCTTTGCAAGGCATCATATGCCATTATTTTCATTTATATATTACAAATAAATTTTTTATGAATTTTTCATTTACTTATTTGTATTACTCTATAAAAGGTGGATTCTTGCCCTGAAAAAACTTTGTGCATGGTCAGGGAAAATCTAGAAAAGTCAGGGAAAATTTTCTGGCTTCCATTGTGGGAACCTTGTTTTTCCATTATCTCGAAAAAAAAAATTCGAAAAACTAATAGCAACACGTGAAAGAGCGGGAATAATAAATTATATTATAAGTTATTTAAAAAAAAATTGTATTACTATAAAAAATTATTAAAAATAAGAAAGCAAATTCGAAAACTCTACGCGCGCCGAGCCGTTGAATACAAATATTCAGGCGAGGCGTTCGGAAAAACTAAAGTATCTTTGTCTAAAATGTACGCAAAGAAAAAAAAAGAAAGCGTTTTGGAAACTCTAAGCTTTCTCAGGAAGTCATTAGTTTTTAATATCTTTTTTTTGTTTTCTCATAGAAAATTTGACCGGAAGTTATAATTTCTAAAATTCTCGATGATTTTTATAAAACTGAAGATATCTATTAATAGAGACATAACAAAAAAATCTTTGTACATTTATCATCACTATACTTTTACTTTTGATTTAAATATAATTAAAATTATGAACATTATCTCTGTTTAATAAAAATTATGTTTTAAAATATCATTTTTTTTACATCATTCATTCGACGCAATTTTTATTTTCAAAATAGAATTAATTTTTTTAAATAGAGTTAAAAATATATGAGAAATTGATTTATTTAAATAAATAAACACTATTTTGAAAATAAAAATTGCGTCGAATGAATGATGTAAAAAAATGATCATTTTAAAACTTAATTTTTATTAAACAGAGATAATGTTCATCATTTTAATTATATTTAAATCAAAAGTAAAAGTATAATGATGATAAATGTACAAGAATTTTTTTTTGTTATGCTTCTATTAATAAATTTCTGCAGTATAAAAATGAGTGAGAATTTTGGAAATTATAACTTCCGGTCAAATTCTCTATGAGAAAACAAAAACAAATAAAAACTAATGGCTTCCTGAGAAAGCTTAGATTCTCCTCTGTAAAATGATTTCTTTCTTTTTTCTTTGCGTACATTTTAGGCAAAGATACTTTAGTTTTTTCCGAACGCCTCGCCTGAATATTTATATTCAACGTCTCGGCGCGCGTAGAGTTTTCGAATTTACTTTCTTATTTTTAATAATTTTTTATAGTAATACAATTTTTTTTAAATAACTTAGATATAATATAATTTGTTAGTAAAATTTTCTGCTCTCTCATGTGGTGCTATTAGTTTTTCTAATTTTTTTTACACCCTTTCAAGTACCTAAGTGCTAAGTTTCATCGATATCCCTTTTTGTGCGAGCTTTTGGTCAATATCCTTCTCTGGCAACTGGGATATAAACACTGTTCATTGAAGACAAATCTCATTACCCTATTTTTGCTTGACCTAGCTTGAAAGGGACTCTAGAATTAGACAAGTATTACACAATTTGAGGAATCCGCATAAAAGCCATAAGTATGTCCGTTTTTCATTTTTCATTTATGTTCGTGCAATGTACAAGTTTGAATTTTAAAAACGCTTTCATTCATTCGTTCTACGTTCTGAAGGTATAGTGAAGACATTTCTGATATTTTTTAAGATGGTAAGTTTAAAAAAAAATCATTACTTCATCAGAAGAAAAAAAAAATCTCAAAAAAAAACATTTCAAAAACAAAATTTACCTATTTTCTTTTAAATAAGTATAAAAAACGATTTTTTATTTATCGTTTAAAATAAAAATCACTTTTATATAAAATGTTTAATATTAAATTTTAAATAACGGGATAGCGTTACTGCTTACTTCAATTTCTTTAGAATTTTTTATTCTCTTCCCGAATTTTGCTCTCACACCTGCAATAAATAGATGACTGGGCGAAAAAGAATCCGCTTTATCTAATTTTAAACCCGGGCCAAAATTTTAGATGGCAAATCGCAACATAGTAAGTAGTGTTTTCTTGAGTAGTGAAGTACAAATTGTTTCACTACAAAAAAAATACAAGTAACATTGTACGTATGTAATTTTTCAAATAATATTTGCATATATGCGTCATTGGCATATATTTAGCGTCTAAATATCATGTGTATGCTATAACAAGTGAAGTAATATTTATTTTTATATTCGTATATTCCACTTCTGTCAAATGGATTTAATTCATTTGGGTTTTTGCATCAAAACTAAAATAAATAGAAATCTTGATAATTTTTCAATATTTATTTATTTGTGATTAGAAGGCTTTTATGGACGTTCACTTTTTTATGTTACCAATTTTCTTTTACATAATGTTAATTAAGTCCTTAGTGCTCATAAAAATTCTAATAAAAATAAACACGTAATGATGGTTTAATTATAGGTAATTTTAACTTTTTATTTACAAACAAATTGTTTTCTGATGCGCAGAAATGAGTTTGAAAATAAAACAAGACTCAAAATATCAAAAAAAAACTTTTAATACGCCAGAAATGTAGGAATGCTATTATTTTACGAACGACCCTGATTATAGAGGATCAATCATACCGTGTGGAAATTTAATATTTAGTGCAGAAAGTGCAGAAGTTATTAAAAATCGTCACCATTTATTTCCTGACAAAAGTAACCAACATTTCTTGCATAGAGAGAGTCTCTGCATCTGTAATTAATTTTTTATAGATATCTAAGAGACTTTTGTTATTAGATTCATGTTACTTTTTTATTTTAGATCCAGAACATTGTTTCTAGCACGAAATAATTTATAAATATATGCTATAAATAAAATGAACGGACACTAGAGTTATTCAACTTGACCAGCCGGCTTCCCAACCTAACCTACTTTAACATTTATTATAATAACCCAGTTTTTGATTTTTAAGATTCATTTCTTACAAATAGTTCGATGTGAGTAAGCATACCAGGGGTAGGATCAAAGTAACGTATAGTTCTCCAAAAACTCAATTGAATGAGCTGAAAAAAACGATAAAAACATTAAATGATTCGCCGCTTTGAACTTATACGCCGACCATAGGCGGAGATATTTTTTTTACTTGAAATATTACATTGTGTATTTTTGTTTAAATAATATACACTGCTCAGCATGTCATAAGTAACTCCAGATGACTGAATAGACATAAACATATTGTATGGTAATTTATGCAACAGGCGGTCAGCGCAATTATTGATTGGTTTCCACGCGGCGAACGGTTCGACTCAATCTGGTCTACTGTTTACGATTTCATCCTTTATTCGTTATTATACATTGTACTATTTTGAACTAACCCTATATATTAAGCTGAAGATAATAAATATTCAACATTTAACTGAAGTTTTGAATCAAAGAGTTTTTACCGGCAAACTCGAATTTTCTTTCGTTATTTTGCTCAAAATCTACACAATTTCTTTTTAAATTTCAAGTACCTCACGTAAACATTCTATAATTATTGGATTAAAATAAGTACATAAATTAAAATTAATAGGGCATATTTAAAGTTTAATAATTGTTTATTAAATGGTTTTAGTTTTTTGCCATCTACTTGGGAAAAATTATACAATTACCATGTACATTAAAAACATTTAAATAATATAAATATTACGAAAATTATTTTCTCCGATCTTGATAAAATCTTCCATCGTAAAGAAAATTATTTAGATCTTTCTCATGAACCAGATAAGATAGGCGTTATTCTTAGCACCGTAAAATAAATAATTTAGTCCCAGCGATCTTTTGATTATTATTTTCATCCCATGACACGCCGTAGACAATAAAATCGTTAACAAAAATCTAGATTAGAACTTTTCACTCGAGTGAAAAAACGATCGTTATACTTCTATATGAATAATCAAGAGAAAGAATTATTGAAAAACTGTGGGAATATTATTTTTTCCATTTCATTCAGATTCAGATATATGCAATTGTTTCGTTGCTGTTATTGGCTACCTAATTGGATTAAATTATTAATAATTAATTATTGCAAATTTATTGTTTTCAATTATTACGATTTTTTCTTATTTGCTAAACTAGGTCAGTATGATAAGTATGTTTTCATTATTTTATTTCGAGCTTAAAAGGCGGGTTTATCATCAGAAGTATCAAATAATCTTTTTCTCGTTTATTTATCAAACATAATCGATTTTTTGACGAGAAGATTATGATACAAGGACGAGAAGTGTGAAGGATGAAATAGAAACTTATATACAGGGTGTTCCATGACGTTTTTAACAGCCTGTAACTCATGAACACAAAACTATCATTTGATACTATCATGTGACGTCATCTGAGGCGCTGTGACGTCATCGATATGAAAAAAATTAAATTGGTCAAGGGGGTAAAAATTAGCTCAAATGAAAGAGATTTTTATCCCAAATTCAACGGTATACCATAATGTGGGTATTGATGTGCTAAATTGTCAATTTAATTACGCATTTATCATGTAGTAACATCAAACTGGCCTATTGACACTTTTTAACAAGTTTAATAGGTCCGTATTTTATTGAAGGATATTTAAATGGCCAGAGATACTTGGATTTTTTGGAAAATGAACTCCCTTTATTACTGGAGAATATTTCTTTACGTGAACGAAAAGTTATGGTATGGCAACAAGATGGCGCACCCCCACATAATAAAGGTATTATAAGAGAGTACCTTAATACCATATTTCCAGACAGATGGATTGGAACTAATGGTCCAATTCGATGGCCTGCAAGATCGCCAGTGTTGTCACCCTTAGATTTTTTTGTATGGGGCTATTTAAAGGGACTCGTTTATAATGAACAACCTACAGATGTAGACGATGATTTAAAAACCAAAATTAGACAAACGTGTACTCATATTACGCCACAGATGATACATGCGGCATGCACACGTGAACTAATTAGAATGTTCGACGCTTGCGTTGAAGTAGACGGGGGTCATTTTGAACACCCATTATAACGTTATTTCACACTTTAAACACGTTATGTTATTGTCGAAAATAACATTAATTCGATAAGTTAGTATAACTCTTTATATTAATACCCACATTATGGTACACCGTTGAATTTGGGATAAAAATCTCTTTCATTTGAGCTAATTTTTACCCCCTTGACCAATTTAATTGTTTTCATATCGATGACGTCGCAGCGCCTCAGATGACGTCCCAATTTTCAAAAAAAAATATTCACTAGTTCCTGAGTTACAGGCTGTTAAAAACGTCATGGAACACCCTGTATATGAAAGTTTAATATTTTGGGTTTGTTGATATAATCCTATATAACCTATAATCTACAAAAAAAATTCAAAAAAATTAAAATTTGGTTTACGCAGAATGAATTTTGTATAAGAAACGATTGGCAATGTCAAAATTACAAAAAAATTCAAAAAACTAAAATTTGGTATACGCAGAATAAAATTTGGATAAGAAACGATTGGCAATGTCAAAATTACCGAAAAAAAATGTTTGGGTCAGTTTTGAGGGGAAAATGAGTTTTTTAGGATATAAATGGACTTAGAATCTACAAAAAAAAATTCAAAAAAAATTACGCAGAATAAATTTTTAATAAGAAACGATTGGCAATGTCAAAATTACCGAAAAAAAATGTTTGGGTCATTTTTGATGGAAAAAGTGAGTGTTTTTGGATATAAATGGACCTAGAATCTACAAAAAAAATTAAAATTTCGTTTAGTCAGAATGAATTTTGTATAAGAAACTATTGGCGATGTCAAAATTACCGTAAAAAATGTTTGGGCCATTTTTGGGGGAAAAAGTGAGTTTTTTAGGATATGAATGGACCTAGAATCTACAAAAAAAATTCAAAAAAATTAAAATTTGGTTTACGCAGAATGAATTTTGTATAAGAAACGATTGGCGATGTCAAAATTACCGAAAAAAAATATTAAAATTTAGTTTACGCAGATATGAGAAATATCCTCTCATTGCTGGTCTTTTGGAGCCCCCCCCCCCTCCTTGGAGCCGCCGTTGGCTAACAATCCTACGTTTATAAATTCATAAATTTTATTAAATAGTTATTTCAAATGCCACAATCATGAATTATGAATTAAAGAAAGTACATCTCGACGATATAAGGAACTAATTTTCCAATAAATAACTCTGATTCTGTGACGAGAAGAGAAAGACAAATATACCTATAAATATTTCATGAAGGGCATTACTCTCCTTGTTGAATGCTGCACACATCTGACTTGACAGCTTTTGTTATTTATTTTACAAGTATTATTTACTATTAATCCATTCATGGTATTTTACCATTACCAAGCACGCCCAATGAATACTAATGGGGAGAGATGCGAGAAATCACAAAACAAAAGTAACGCCTTATGGGTTAGGTCACTGATCCCGTTCAGACCTTCTGGAAATGACAAAAATCGAGATAATATAATTTTTTGGATAAAAAATAACCTAAGAATGAAATAAACAAATCCTGAAATTCAAGTGTGTGTGCATTGAAATGTATTTCTTATACTCCAAATTCGCGTATCCTATTGCCCCCTCTTTTTAAGAGTGCGTTTCTACCCCTGCATTAAAATCGCATGGTGTGAGTCGTCCTTAACGCATAAAAATGAAATAAACAAATCCTGAAATTCAAGTGTGCATTGAAATTTATTTCTTATACTCCAAAGTCGCCTATCCTATTGCCCCCTCTTTTTAAGAGTGCGTTCTACCCCTGCATTAAAATCGCATTGGTGTGAGCCGTCCATAACGCATAAAAATGCGTGTACACACAATTTCACACGTAGTAAATGTAATTTCTATGTGAAAAACGTAAGTCTCACGTGAAATATGCAGATATTGCGAGAGAAAAAAAAACAATAAGCAAAATTAACGGTATTTGTATAAAAGGCTCAAGTATTGTGGACAGTAATTGGTATATACGTGTTTACCTATGAGTTTAATTGTTTTATAGTTTGGTCATATATGTACTGAAGACAGTGGGATTGTTCCCGACTGACGAGATTGCTTCAGAACTAAATTGTGTGAAACATTGGAATTCGAACCAATAATTTAATTTAAAAAATATTTAGCGCAGAGTTAAGAAGTGTATTTTTTCTTTTCTTAACTTTTAGGGTCTGTAGATAATTTATCTTTTGACCCCAATTGAGTCGCCCATGCTTTAAATCTGCAGCCAAATGAAAGATTATTTTTTTCTTCTCCTAACTCTTAGGGTCTCTAGAAAACTTATCATCTAGTGAAGTTGTAAAATAAACTTCAATTGAGTCGCTAATAACCAGTTCAGTGTAAAATAAGCACTAAAAAAATCAGCCTTAGAGAAAAAAGCAGCGATATTTTTGAGCGTAATAAACCTGCACTAATAATACATGCGACAAACTCTCTAAACCGCACTCGTGTGTTTCTACCTTTAGATAAAATTCCGTTAAAATTTTCTTACTCTCATACGAAGTTCTAACGTGAATTTTCATGCGTGTATAAAAATCATAATTACTTTTGTAACACAGTTGTATTATTCCTCCTCTGTTGAAAAATCTACTAGGCAAATTGTTTGGGAAAAATCTTCTTTAATTGTTGTTTTATTGTTACAGAATTGTGCAGTGCGGAATCGTTGCCTGAAGTGGAGATAATCAGTCTCTTAGAGGAGCAGATACCGAAGTATAGGCTCAGAGCTGATACTCTAACTAAATTTGGGGGTAAGTTTTTAGCAATAATTGTTAGAATTATAATGATCATTAATAATTTTTTCGTTTTTAATTTATTTATCTCCCGTATAAATATTTTTTTTATGAAATTTGGTGAAAACGTCCTTTTTTCAAAGCTAAATATTTATTTTTCGATTTTATACGACCATCCACATACTGCTTGTTTAAAAAATGATTGACAATTTACAAAATTAATTTTACAAGTTCTTTAATTACCAAAGAAAATCTATTAGGACTCGAAAGATAAGAAAATATTAGGATTTCGTCATTTGTATCAGATTGGAATCGAGTTTAGCAGCCCGTTAACCGTGACATTTCTACTACCAAAATCAAACTAAATTGTCCGTTCAATTTTCGAATTAAATACAATAATTTCAAACCTGACGAATTACTACAGGTTGTATTTGTACTGGTAAATGGTCTCAAGGACTCATTATTTTTTTTATCTTCAACTACCGTTAAATTATTATACGTTTACTGATATTGTCTCCAGTGCTATTAGTTGTAAAGAATTTTTTCACTTGGTAGAATGCAATTTATTAAACATGTTACATGCAATAATATCAGATTCAAAACTTGATATCCGTAAAATGTAAACACAGTGTGAAGTGTGAAAATTATATTTTAATCTTGTGATATATGCGTTCGCTATTTGCGGATCGAAAACATGGGCGTGCGAAACAGTGTTAGTTACGTTTTCGTCATGTGATATTTAGGTTAGGTTGAATTTTTTAAAATTTGCAACCAGGAAATTTGTTTCTGTGAAAGCTTGGTTGTCGGAAAGGTTCAAATCTATGAAAGGTATGTGTTTAATGATGTCGCTTTTGAATGTAATAAATTGTATATAGGAGAAACATCTAGACTTTTTCGTATAAGACTTAATGAACACCAATCATACATTAAAGATAAACAATTCGAAAAATCATAAATATGTGAACATACTTGAGATTTTGGCCATAAAATACGATGGAATTCTTCAACTAGATTATTAAGAGAACTTAATGAATGTGTTTTGGATGCCTATATCGGGATAGTATCATAATATTTTTTTCTGAGATTTTGTTCTTATGAAAACTTCATCTATGACGAAGTATAAATTCTTTTATGATATGCAAATGCGCTATCCTTTTAAAATTGTTCCTAGAAACGCCACAAAAAATATGTTGACAACATATTTTGACATCTTAAATATTATTTTTGTTTTTGAAAAATTCCATGGCCACCATTCTTAAGAGTTTTTACACATTACTTGCTTTAAATGCAGATGTTTAATTGTTTTATTAGCCTTAGATCCAAATGATATTTTCCGAATCTACTTTGGAGGAAATTTTATTTTTCACAGCCTCGTAGATTTTTATTCTCGATAATTTAAAGCTCGTAGAACAGTCTTGAGAACGATACAAAATTATCGATGCATCAAAAAGTTGTATAACCTTTATGGTGGTTTTCATACAGGGTGCGCCAATTATTTCCACTCGATCTCTAGCACCGGAACTAAAAGAGATATCAACAAGATTTTTTGTAGGGGTAGATAGTGTCACTCGGACTACAATTTTAAAATATTTTGATGTATACGATTATGTCTTCTGATTCTACTTAATATTAGATTTACGGTAGTTTTTTGTATTTGTAAATCCGACGCGGCGTTGACAAGTTATTCCTATTTTAAGCAGATTTAATGAAAAAACAGCATTTCAGAAATATTAGCACAAAAACCACATTTTTTAAAAAATTCCTCAAAAAAGCTACTATGATGTAAATGAAACATGTACCTATCACAATAATCACACAACATCTTCACCTGTTGCCCAGGGTGTTTGCCGATGGCGTGCCAATAGTCTAGTTTTCAAATGGCAATAACTTAATTTTTTCAAATGGGACACCCTGTATATTTTTCTTCAGTTAGAAGCTCTCCCTAATATGCATTAAAAAAATATAGGGTTTTGCACATCTAACTTTACTATTTACTTTAATAATTGACGTTAAGTGACAAACAACATATTTTACACAATTTTTAATAAGAAATCAAGTTACCTATGAAAATGACAGTAGATATATTTTGTTATGGCATTAATTGTCAACATAAAATTTTGTATTGTATCACGTCTACTATATTTAATCGGTATTGTGTATAAAAAATGGATTTTAATAAGAATTATAGTGTTCAAGAAAATATTGATATGATATGGATACAGGGTGAATGTCAAAAAAATGCGTTTCTTGCTAGTAGGGTCTATCGTCAAAGATACCCAGAAAGACGTCATCCACAAAAGGATACTTTTGAGAATTTAAAGAATAGATTTGATAGAACAGGAACCGTCAAGTATGAAAAACATTCACGTGAAACTACAGCTGTTACTATTGACAACGAATATACGGTAATGATCAGTATAGTTGAAGATCCCAATATAAGCGCAAGGCAATTAAGCAATCAGTTAGATATTTCCAATACCACAATTAGACGCATAATAAAAAAGAATAAATATCACCCCTATCATATCCAGCTTCACCAAGAATTGTTACCACGTGATTTCTGTAGATGGTTAATAAACAAGATAAATACAGAGCGTAACTTTTTAAACAAAGTTTTATTCCCCGACGAAGCCACGTTTCATAAAAACGGTTGTGTAAATAGACACAACTTCCATTATTATTCGGACCACAATGAACATTTATTTAGAACCACATCACAGTATCGATGGTCTTTGAATGTGTGGGCGGGAATAATAGGTGATTATGTAATTGGTCCCTATTTCTTTGATGGGACTGTAAATGGAGCTATATTTTTAGATTTTTTAGAACATGATTTTCGCAACTTATTGCAAAATGTGCCTCAAAATTATCGCAACGGAATGTGGTTTCAATTAGATGGTGCCACACCACATTACCTATTAGATGTTCGCAATTGGTTAAATAGGGAATTTCAGGACCGTTGGATAGGAAGGGCAGGACCTATAAATTGGCCTACTAGATCACCTTGCCTTACACCTTGCGATTTTTTCTTTGTGGGGTTTTATTAAAAATATTGTTTACAAAGAAGAGGTTACCACAAAAGAAAATATGAAAGACAGAATTACTGCAGCATTTAGACAGGTGACCCCTGCAATGCTAAGAGATGTGCGTAAATCAATGAAAAAAAGGGCAAAAAAATGTATAAATGAAAATGGAAGACATTTTGAACACCTACCATAAATTTTAACTTTCACTATTGTAGTTTTCTTACGATTAAACTTTGTAAAATTTTGTACTTATTAAAAATTGTGTAAAATATGTTGTTTGTCACTTAACGTCAATTATTAAAGTAAATAGTAAAGTTAGATGTGCAAAACCCTATATTTTTTTAATGCGTATTAGGGAGAGCTTCTAACTGAAGAAAAATATACAGGGTGTCCCATTTAAAAAAATTAAGTTATTGCCATTTGAAAACTAGACTATTGGCACGCCATCGGCAAACACCCTGTGCAACAGGTGAAGATGTTGTGTGATTATTGTGATAGGTGAATGTTTCATTTACATCATAGTTGCTTTTTTGAGGAATTTTTTAAAAAATGTGGTTTTTGTGCTAATATTTCTGAAGTGCTGTTTTTTCATTAAATCTGCTTAAAATAGGAATAACTTGTCAACGCCGCCTCGGATTTAAAAATACAAAAAACTACCGTAAATCTAATATTAAGTAGAATCAGAAGACATAATCGTATACAGCGTGTTCAATTTAAAAAAACCAAATTAATTTTCATTCCTCAAAAATTAGCCACCCTGTATACATCAAAATATTTTAAAATTGTAGTCCGAGTGACACTGTCTACCCCTACAAAAAATCTTGTTGATATCTCTTTTAGTTTCGCTGCTAGAGATCGAGTGGAAATAATTGGCGCACCCTGTATAAACAAAAATTTTCTGATTAAATTCAACGTTATAAAAGATCAGCTTTGACCCGTCCATAACCACATGCGAATGTTTTTGACGTTACACTAGTTAAGGGTCAAAGGAAATGTATCTTTGATTTTTTTTATTGTGCGTCTTTATTGATGTTTTGATTAATTTCTTTTGATATTTTTTTCCAGGTTACGAAAACCAGGACTGGTTCATACCTTCGCCAGCTCTAGAGGTCGACGAGGCCGATTTAAAGCTGTCCCCGGACCAGATCCGTGAAACTTTGAATTATTTTCGTAAGTACTATTTCTATTTAATATACCAGATACCTAATTTTAAATTTTTTCAGTTTTTCTAGTTAAAAGTGGGTAAAAATAAATATCCAGAATAGACCAGGGCCATCCTAAACTGTTGTATTGTTTATTTTTTTAATCTGTCAGAATAGTCGAATTTGGTGGTTTCAGCCAATAAGAGCTCAAGATCCTAACCAATCATTTGTAAACTAAACTGTTTATTCGTTTATTTCAAATCGCTTTAACACACATACCTAACTCACTTCAACACTAAACTAAACATCAGTTTTTTGAATACCTAAACACTTCAAATTAGCTAAATGAAGAAAGACTTTCCATATTATTTAAAATACATCGATTTTAGTTTCAAATTTTGTAATTTTAATGCCTCTCTAACTTTTTTGTTATTATCATGACAGGAGCAACGGCAATGAGAGGATATTTCTCATATCGTAAATCAAATTTTATTTTTTTTAATTTTTTTTTGTAGATTCTAGGTCCATTTATATCCTAAAAACTCACCTTTTCCTTCAAAAATGGCCCAAACATTTTTTATTTCGGTAATTTTGGCATTGCCAATCGTTTCTTATACAAAATTCATTCTGCGTAAACCAAATTTTAATTTTTTTGATTTTTTTTGTAGATTCTAGGTCCATTTATATCCTAAAAAACTCACTTTTTCCTTCAAAAATGGCCCAAACATTTTTTCTTTCGGTAATTTTGGCATTGCCAATCGTTTCTTATACAAAATTCATTCTGCGTAAACCAAATTTTAATTTTTTTGATTTTTTTTGTAGATTCTAGGTCCATTTATATCCTAAAAAACTAACTTTTTTCCTCAAAAAGAGCCCAAACATTTTTTTTCGGTAATTTTGACATTGCCAATCGTTTCTTATACAAAATTCATTCTGCAGAAACCAAATTTTAATTTTTTTGATTTTTTTTGTAGATTCTAGGTTCATTTATATCCTAAAAAATTCACATTTTCCTTCAAAAATGGCCCAAACATTTTTTCCTTCGGTAATTTTGGCTTTGCCAATCGTTTCTTATACAAAATTCATTCTGCGTAAACCAAATTTTAATTTTTTTGATTTTTTTTGTAGATTCTAGGTCCATTTATATCATCAAACCCTTTTACAAGCATTACTTGTAAATTCAAATTAACAAGAATTAAAGGGATAAGTATTAAGTCATTAAGTGCTGAATTGATATATGTACGAGGGGTTCAATAGTTTACCTGAGGGTAATAAAGTGCTGAGTTGATGCCTGTCCTTTTAAAACTATCACAATCTAATCTCATATCCCTAAACAAACATCCCATAACAACCCTGTCAATTTTAAAGCCCCTTTTACCTAATTCCCCCAACATTTCAAAATTTTAACATCATGGCTTGCATACAAGGGCATTCAGCCATAAATCCGTTTAAAATTGACTAGTAATGAATTGGGCCTTGGCCCTATATATTTGTCGGTTAAATTTAAAAAATGGAGGCGAATACATCTGTGCGAAATTGATAAAGAAAATATTGAACACTTGTGTATAAAGTGTCTTTTGTAAAAATTCTTTGTTTTTAATACAAAATGATTAAAAAAATAATCTTTCAAAATATCGCTCAAACGTCTTTATTCCAAATAAAAGCGTTTTCGAGGGGGGTGGGTGGCTCAGCGGTAGAGCACTGGACTCATAATCCAAGGGTTGTGGGTTCGAATCACACCAAAGGTAGAAATCTGTTTCTGATTTTTAATTAATTAAAAATTTAGAAATTGATTTTCATATACCAGGTGTGATTCCTCACTCGACCATTCACTGTTGGGTTCTAATTAACAGTGCTGTTCCTAAAGTGGCGCTGGGAAACAGTAACAAAGCCTACACAGAACACGAGGCTAATGGCCATAGTAGTCGATGCCGTTGACCCAGAAGTAAAAAAAAAAAAAAAAAAAAAAAAAGCGTTTTCGTGAAAACCAAAAATTTAATCGATAAAATTTGGAGGACGTTTGATTATTTTTCAACATAACCTCAAAATTTTCGAGAAAAACGCTAAAAAAACTACAGCTTATTTAAAACACGAGAAAGAACGTTTTCACCAAGTTTTATAAAAAAAAATTAATTTTTGCAAGAGATAAAAATTAAAAACAAAAAAACTGTATTTAGCGTTTTCTCGATACTTGTGAGGTTATGTTAAAAAATGATTAATACAAAAGTTTTAGATTTTTTAATTTTCTACAACTTTAACATTAATTTTTTTTTCGATAGGATGCATATTTCAGCCACAAATCGTAAAAAATCAATATACAACCCTCAAAACGTATATTTACCTCACTCCTCCCTCTTCCGGAACTCAGTCGTCTTGATTTTTCATAATTTTCCCCAAATTTTACATTGTTTAAAAAATTATTGGCCTTGGTCTACAGTCTACAACTATTTTTAAATCTTAAATTTTCGATCTATCTTATTTTTTTTTTCATCCTTGCTGTACTTTCCAAAAGGACATTGTGTGAAATCAAAACCGTTTTACTTTAAAAACTATTCAACATAGGGGGCTGAAATATATGCCACTTTATTCTTTTATAACCTTTAATTTGATATGTTGCTAAATTTAAATTTTTTTTCCTAAACAAACAATATTTTGAAGGCAATTTTGTAAGTTATACATTTTTATTTATATATACAGGGTGTATCATAATCAAAATAAAAAAAATCTTAAAAAATGACGCATAAAAAAAGTATGCGTAATATCAACCTCATGTTCGTACTTTGTAACCTCGAATGTTCTTAAATCATTATTCATTTTAAGTATTTTGTTATAATTTTGTATAAATTTTTTTTATAAACAATAAATCCGCGATACTTAAATACATCTTATATCTTATCAGTGTCGACGTTCTCTATGATACGATAACACTCGTTATTTCTGAAAATACTGTTTTTAAAAAAAAAAGCGACATATTCGTACGTTTTAAGGCCTTAATCGATTTTTGGCTGTTTCAGTTCTATGTAGCGATCGCGTGAGCCAAATGACAAAGACCTACGATGACATAGAAGCAGTCACAAGGCTTCTTGAAGAGGTAAGTACATACATTTTCTTCTAGTATAAAGTCCTTTTTAATCAGCATCTTGTCAAGTCAAATTTTAGGATCTTTTAGGCCCTACTACCTACTCGATTAATTTATTTATATCAGGACAAAAGTAAAAGTTCGTGAAACCTGATTATTTGTCAAATTTCGAGCCTTAAAATTTTAAATGTAAAAATGTAAACACAAAAATATAGAATAATTGAAACTCTATATCCAAATTCCAGAATGAGAATGAGAAAAGAATGAGAATGAGAAGAGAATGAGAAGATAATGAGAAGAGAATGAGAAGAGAATGAGAAGAGAATGAGAAGAGAATGAGAAGAGAATGAGAAGAGAATGAGAAGAGAATGAGAAGAGAATGAGAAGAGAATGAGAAGAGAATGAGAAGAGAATGAGAAGAGAATGAGAAGAGAATGAGAAGAGAATGAGAAGAGAATGAGAAGAGACTGAGAAGAGAACGAGAATGAGAATATTGCATTATTTACGTCCGTCGTCCTTATGCCTTGACGAGACGTCTGTGGCGACACCTCGTTCGCACTTGCGGAACTACGTGGCCGTGGAAGGGCTGTACGTGTAATACTGGTTGCATACTCTACAGGGAAATCGTAATGCTACACTCATAATTTCCGTAAATTTCGATGTATTTTTTTGTTGTTGAAAAAAATGAATATTCCAGAATAAAAAGTCCCACAAAGGGGTAATTTTTGACGAAAACTACAGAAATTATCGAAAAAAAAAACCTGTAAAATTGGGTCAAATTCTTTTATACCACTACTATAATTCACGTTTTTTTTTTTACAGAAAGAAAAGGACTTAGAACTGACGGCAAGGATTGGTAAGGAACTCTTGATAACGAACAACAAATTGGAAAACACCGTTTCCTCATTGGAAACCGACTTGAAATCGGCTCACGAAAAAATCGTCCAGTTCAGTCATGAAATCCAAAAAAAGACCGAACTCATACAAATTCTTACGAACGACATGGACGAAACTTGTTTCGAAACCGTTAATTCTGGAGGAAAGATAAATTTAGAATTGATGAACAAACGGATATGTAAGTAAATTTCTGTAACATCCTCTATCGCAAACGCAAATAACTTAAGAATAGACCGCTAATGTGGTTGCCAATCCGTAAAGGCGGAGCTAAATCTCTTAATAAAATATCGAGTTTTTGAACATTTTTTTACAAGAAACCAGAGCATTCATATTTTAAGTTCTTTTATTTATTATTAATGCTACAAATCCCCCCAAAATATTTTTATGGCTACAGTTTTGGACAGAAAGAAATTATTAAGCTTCGAACGTTGAAATGTAAAATCCTGAAGATGTTTACAGAACGTCTGTCTTGAATTGTTAGTGGGAAAAAGACGAATAAAGTATTAAAAATGGTAAAAAATTGTGAAGATATGTGTAGGACATTTTTAATGTCCTTGTTCTTGGGAGCTTGTGTGATTTTATTTCACATCCTTTGTGCAGTTTTGTCATTCCCATGGTCCTTTTTTTGGTATTTTAATGGTTCAAAAAATTCCACCTTCGTTTAGTTTTCTATAGTTTTGCAAACTTTGATTTTGTTATTAAAGTGAAGATGGCGTTGGGCTCTCCTCGTTCGTGATACACTTGGTATAACGCAATCAATTTTATCAAGAACGAGGCGTGTCGAATTCATTTTTAGACATCCTTTAGTGACAGGATGTCGAGTTAGCCTGCTTCTTACTGATGAGGCACAATAATGCCGAAACCGGTCTAAGAATGGCAAGCTACTTTAATGACAAAATCGAAGTTTTTCGGGCACCAAACCACGTCTGGACTTTCGTAATTCAATACCTGGTGGAGCATATAGCCCAATGAGTAGTTGTTGAAGTCCAGACGCTGATGCAGTGTAGGACATTTTTAATGTCCTTGTTCTTGGGAGCTTGTGTGATTTCATTTCACATCCTTTGTGCAGTTTTGTCATTCCCATGGTCCTTTTTTGGTTTTTTTGGTATTTTTATGGTTCAAAAAATTCCACCTTCGTATAAGATATGTCAGAAAAATTACTTCAAATCCAGTTCGGCATCATCCAACTTAGTATAATTTTGTTAAATGTGAGATTTGGTGGATTAAAGAATTACAAAATGAGCAAAGTAAATGTTGAGGGCTCTGGATTAAGCCCTGTGTTCGAATTTCGTGGACTGTATTTTGTAGGTTTACTTCCTCAACTCCATCCAATAAAACCAATGGACACTTTTATTTAACCATTTATTAAAGCTCGTCAAATAAATAAATGAACAACAAAAAAAACAACAACGTAACAAAAATTACATTAAATTAGTAATTGTGAACAAGAACAAAGTATTAAAGTTGATTTAACGAAATGACCACATCATTCAGAAAATATTAGTTTGTGTGTGTACTGTATGAGTGATAATTAGACACTGCGAGAGGTCCTAGCCTGTTGGCAGCTAGAAACGCACTCTTTTCGCCGTACTAGGAGGCATTATGAATAACAAGCCCTTATATGAAGGAACTTGCGATACGTCGCACTTGACGGAGTTTCTGAATACATTGTTTTAGACAATGGAGCGGCTAGTCTGGTACGCGACTGAAAACACACTGATTTTAAATTTGACGACGTTTACCGGTTTCAGATATATCCCTTCCTTTTGCCGGCAATTTGTTCTAGAAAGATTCGAATGATTCTTTTTAACTTATACCGCGTAAACAAGTCTAGATTCGACGGTTAAATTTACGACCCACTAATTAGCATCGAGCAAAAAAATAGCTTTGATGAGCCGCTTCCGGGTCGTCCGATGCCGCAATTATGAAATGGAGAAAAAAAATTGTTTTTGCCGGCCCCGCCTTTGTCACACCGCTCGTCAACATATTTGGTGCGGCGTTGTCGGTTTTACGGTTTTACGAATACCGAATATGAGTTTAGATGTTTAATTATCTGAAATTAAACAGTAAAGAACATTTCCCAATAGTTATATTTAAAACAAATATTTACAATATTACTGGAGGAATATAAATTTCTCTATATAGATTTAAAAAGTGATTTGGATCCCTTTTGATTGGTCGACACATTGACGACAAGTAATGTGTCGTTATTTGAATGACTTTTACATGAAAAATGAAAAAATTATAATTTGTTATGTCACCGCAAAATATATTAAACAGCGGAATATTACTTAAAAAATCATTTCTAAAAATATGCTGTAAATAAAAATTTTTTAGCTTAAACGTTGAAATCTATAATCCTGTAGATGTTTACACAACGTCTGTCTTTAATTGCTAAAAAACCTGCCTTAACAGTCATTTATACAATCAAGATTCACAGATTTATAATTCGAGCGCTGAATAAACAAATTCAATGATAACCTTGTGCTTTTGCGCGATTTGATTATATGAAATTGTCTGTCCTTAACGAATATCACAAGATAAAACAATTCGATCCAATTTTCATAGTTATAAAATTAGTTCGAACGAAATTCGTGAATTTCTCGACGTTTTTTTACGAGTGGTTAATGTACGGGAACTCGTGTTTAGAATTAGAATGTTACGAATATTTAGAAAGTAGGTCTAGTTAATTTTATTTTTGTTTACCGGCATTTTACGTTGGGTGTTATGTGAGGTTTTTTAAAAATTTTGTTACTTCAGTGATTTGTAGTTTTTACACAATTTAGTGTAGAAAAAATTTCAGTGGTGGTATAAAAAAATTCTATTTGATTCGAAAGCCTGGATGACGAAGCCGAAAGGCAGAAACCGGTCTTAGGAATTGAATAAATTAAATTCCTAGTTTTTTTACTATATCAAAATTTTACGTTACCAAAATCACAAACAAAAATATAAAATTTATCAAATTAAATACTAAAGTTCAAATTTATTCGTTTTATTTGGAGAGTTTTATGTAAATATTGTTGCGGAAAATTTTTACTTATTTACAAGATAAATTATTGAATGAATGAGGGTCCTAGAAAATACTATTTAATATTTAATTTTTATAGATTCCTTGGAAGAAGAAAATAAGGCACTAAAAACGGAATATTGTCGCTTGGCTACATCAGCTGACGATATTGAAGCCCAAGAGGCGAGACTTCTTAAGGATTTAACAGGACAGTTGAGTAAGTAGAACCATAAAAAAAATTCTGTTTTAAAATTATCAAATACACACATTGTGTTTGGTACCATAAAAAACCCATTTATAAACCATTTAGTTTGATAATCAAATAACGAATTTTATGAATCATTATTTTTTTTATTTAGAATATGTTCTACATTCCTCAATTTCTAAATCAGCTGTTGACATAATTTTATTTTGTTGCATTTTAGCTTGTGCAAATTCAAGTATGAACTACTTAGAGGACGAAATTGATAGGCTCAAAGATGAAAACCGGTTCCAACACGAACAAATTTTGGCCCTACAAGCCCAGCTTCAGGATACAGAGGGAAAATTGCACAAGGTAATTAAGGACTACATTCACTGCCAGCAATATGAATCTTCATCTGCTTCTCACGTGAATTTTTGAGTTTTCACATGTTTTTTTCGCATTTTCTCATACTTTTCCTTCTAATATTTTTTTCCCTAAATTTGAAGGATCACTATCGATTTTACATTTGTATGGTCTGACCAGAAATATAGTAAGATCATAAATCATCAACCCCTTGAGTTTTCAGCAGGCGGTCTACGCCGAGACGTACCTTCTCTAACCATTAAGTTCTGTTCTATAGGTATAATGATAATACATTTTAATCCGGACCTGGGAATCTTTCAAGGGACACGCAGTCGGCTGATGTTGATGACCTTACTATATTTCTGGTTCTACTTTACCACTGTTATTTTTCTTGTTTTAAAATGTATGTCTACTGTTTTTCAGGTATTATCCGAAAACGACGAAGCCAATAGCCTTCTTCAAATCACGAAAGAAAACCAAGGTTGCCTAGCAGTCGAACTGTCAGAATTCAAAGCGCGATATTATGAAGTGGAAGCCCTTTTGCGCGACGCGCAAGATCAACTGCGCAAACTCAGGAAGAAGCAGATGCCCGGCGCTAGGATATCGCTATTTTCTTCCTTGGGACAAACGAACTTGGGACCGTATGATAGCCTCCAGAGCGAATTGGAAATGTCAATGCATTCGGATATGAGCGGAGATTCGGGAATCGGAAATCCGGATATAGTGTATGTTTTTATAACGTAAAAAAATTATAAAAACGATATTTAAATATTTTTTTCCCTACTCCTTCAGGCCTCAATACAAGAAAGTCTTCGAAACGGTCCGATGCGCGTCCCAGAACTCCCTCAGCGGCAGCGATAGTCTAGGAAGCATGCACTCCGGCATGGGAGGCTACGTCAGCAGCCTAGGTCATGGTGGAGGACCCCGAATGAGCTCCAGGATGCAAACCGGTACCGAATTAAGAAGATCTTCCGGTTCTTTATACAGCAACAGTTCCTTGGGGTATCCCAGCATCGATTCTACGGGTTATACGGATTCCGATTCCAGCCAAACTGACTCGGAAGAGGGATATCCGTAAGTGCAAAAGAACTACTTTTAAATAAATTACATTACATTCAAAAATCGATTTTTAATTTTCAGAAGTGGACCTCAAAAAGGCATTCCCGGAGTACCTGGTGCTACAGAACTGGAGGCGGCTCTTAGGAGATTAACACCCGGCGAAATTTTAGCAAGAAGAGCTAATCTTCAACATGGTCCTACATTCGGAGGGTAAATAATCATTTTTTAATGAATTTTTAATATATTGAAGAAATTTTACTTATTTGTTACAGTTACGAAGGAGATAGCTACCTTCCTTTCGGTTGCAGAACACCAGACAGCCTTATGTCGACGGGCTCCGGTCACTACCACGGTTGGAAGTTACCAGAGAAGCTGCAAATCGTAAAACCCTTGGAAGGCTCCCAGACGTTACACCAGTGGTCGCAATTGGCTCAACCCACTTTCGGTGGCATATTAGAGGAGAGACCGGGCGTCAAAATTAGAGTGGGTAAAGAATTAGAAGAACTCGGCCTAGAATCTTACGCCCTTAGTGACTTAGAAGAAGACGAGGAATACTCGAACCCGGGCAAAATCTTCGATACTTCGGTGCACACGTACACCTACACCAATAGCACAATTATGCATCCGGATGACGGTACGTCAGTCACGAGCAGTCAACGAGGAAGTCGCGTGGCTTCAGTTTGTTCCAGTATTCAACCATCGCCACCGCAAACACCTAGAGAAGTCAGCAGGAGGAATTCCTGTTCTACCTTCTCGACGACACTGGGATTGGCCAAGATGTTGAACGAAAGAGGTCAGTATTGATATGCTTAAGGCCAGCAAATTAGTAATTGTTTTTTTTTTTTCAGGTATTAAAGCCGTAACACCGTCATGCGTTCCCACCCCCTGCGGGCCTAATAGCTTCACACCCACAGCGACTCCGAACAACAGCCCCGACAGCAGTCCTATGTCGACGAGATCGAGTTCCCCGGAACCCTACCAAGAACTGAGTTTACCCCAACTCATTTTAAGCTCTGTCCCTACGTTCCTTCGAGATACCATAGGGGGCGGCGCTAAGAAAAAGGTCCCTGTAATTAAAAACAAGAGAAGCAGGGCCGAAAAACAAGAGGTAATAGTGGAATTGTCTAGATGCTCCTTGCATTTTTATTTTTTCTGAGTGTAGAGTAAGAGTTTTTTTTGTTAGTTTTTGGTTTATTTATTATGTGATTTTACAATTTGGTGGAAGTTCCTCAAAGGGCGTGAGTTAGGGTTACCAATAGGGAATCTCAGTTGATTATAGTGCCTTACAGATATTTTGGTGGCTAAAGTTTTATGACGTAAAGTGTGAGGGATAATATTTTTGCAATCTTTTGTTTCAGGATGAATATGCCTTGTGTAACTATTGCTATACGTGATTTTTACCGATCTCTTAACACCTCTGTAAATTTATTATAACAAATACAATACCAGCTACTACTTCTGGTAGTAAAATTTCTTCAAAATTGATTTAAAAATGATTATTTACCCTCCGAATGTAGGACCATGTTGAATATTGGCTCTTCTTGCTAAAATTCCGCTTCCAGTTCTGTAGCACCAGGTACTCCGGGAATGCCTTTTTGAGGTCCACTTCTGAAAATTAAAAATGGGGCGTTTTGAAGCGATTTTTCAGTAGTTCAAATGTACCATTCCGATTTAACTCGTAATTTATTTAAAAGTAGTTCTTTTGCACTTACGGGTATCCCTATTCCGAGTCCGTTTGGCTGGAATCAGAATCCGTATAACCCGTAAAATCGATGCTGGGATACCCCAAGGAACTGTTGTTGTATAAAGAACCAGAAGATCTTCTTAATTCGGAGGATATTATAAAATAATTAGTATACTTAATAAATAAATCTCTTAAAGACGGACGCTTTATAACAATAAAAAAATTAATAATCTCTTTCGCAAAATCTTTAAAAATGTAAAGAATAGTGCTGTCTATTTAAAAAAAATAAGAGATACGTAATTTGGTTCAGAAATAATGCGATTTTAGATCTAATTTAATATATTTACGATAAAATAGTTCAAAAATTGCCAGTTGATATATTTTTGAACCTAGCGAAAGCATTTGAGAAAATGTCCCTAAAAGGACCAGGCACCTTTCTTATGGGAAAATGGCTTTCCGTCAAATTTTCTGAAAAGTGTCCATTGGCCCAAACCGATCCTATGGCTAGTTTTTGAGGTACAGGATGTTAAACATCGGAAATGCCATTTTTTGTAACCAGATTTCTCATAACAGACCTGTTTTATTCGCGTTTATTGTAGAAAACATGAATTATATTATATTAATTTATAAAGTTGACGGAGAAACTTTTAAAATACAGGGTGGTGCACAAAACACAGCTTTTCTAATTTTTAGAGTGTCTGCAATCAGTTTAACACGCTGTATAACATAGTGGTGGTAGAGTGACAGGTCGTACATTTGTTTAAGATAATACAAAATTTTTATAACACATCTTTTATACGGGTGCGATTCGTTAAAGCTAAAATACATTATATGCCTTCTGTATCTACATTTATGAGTCACCCTGTATAAAATATGATTCATCACCAAGAAGTAATTACTTAAACTGTATATTCATGATGCAATGACATTTGCTTGCATTTTTAAAGCTGATTATGATTATAAAAATGATTTCTTTAAAAAAACCATATTACTTATTTTCGAACCACCCTGTAAATAACCAAATTGTACAGTAATTGTTTATAAAATATTGTTGCCAAATAATCTATAATTCATGTTTTCTACAACAAATGCGAATAAAACAAGTCTGTTATGAGAAATCTGGTTACAAAAAAGTGGCATTTCCGATATTTAACAGCCTGTACCTTTTTGTTAGACCATCGAGTTCTACATCATACCAACTTTGCAGAAAATTTGACGGAAAACCATTTTTCCATAAGAAAGGTGACATATCGGAAGTAACTTGGAATTTTGTCAATTTGTTATCCTTATTATCGTTTTTTAGTCCTAAGATTTGTAAAAAATATTTTCGTTCATCGATTTTTTTGAAATAATGACAATATGAATCAGAAAAAATTTACATTTAAGTATAATAAATAATTTCTTTGTGGAAAATCATCGGAAAAGATAAAATAGCACAAGGCATATTCAATCTTAAGACCTTTGTTAAATTGCAATAATGGTCATTTTGCTCAAATTATAATGGTTGTTACGGTTTTATGCATAAAATGTTGACGGTTTTTATACTTTTTTAGTTATTTATGTTTTTTTTTTACTTTTTGTATATTTTTTCTTAATCAACAAATTTGAGCATAACATAAAGTATCGAAAGTCTGAGATGATAAATCAAAATTTAATGAAAATACTGATTGAAATTATCGTGTCTCGAAAAAAATTATAAATAATGGACTGAATGTTTTTTCTAATATTTATTCTAGTAACTTATAATACTTTCAAATTATTGACAAATAACCATTTTTATATAACCAATTTTACGTTTTGCTGCTTCTTTAACAAAATACGAGTATCTCATGCATATCAACTCATTTCAACATTCACACGAAAACATTTCGACTTCTAAAAAACAATTTTTAGATCATTTTCGGCAATATACAGTACAAACATATATAGTAGACAGAATTCTTTTTGTATCTACACCTACTTTTTCCGAACGGGGAAACCCCGATGGTTAAGTTAACATTAAAATAAAATATTTGTCAGTTTCACTGCTTGGAAATTTTATGGCGGCGTTGTATTGTTGGAATGTTTGATTATTTTTATTTTTGCCTAGGCATTGCTTAAAAAATAACATTTGTAAATTCTGATTAGAAACTTATTTTTTTAAATTAATTTTATAAAACAGTAAATGAAATATTATTTTGTTGAAAGGAGCTTACAAATCATTTAATCGCTCAATTTAATTAAATAAAAGTTTAAAAAAATTTATAGCATTTTTATAAGCAAAAAGAATTTATAGAATATTAAACTGTTAACTAAATCGAACATAAATAATTTTATAAATTTTGTAATATACTTAACATTCAATAAAATAGTTCAAAGGTCCGTTTTCGAGTTTTATTTAAAGAAACCTTCACAAAATGTTATCGTTCTATTAATAATCAATAAATTATTAAACAGATCTTTGAACTTTGTACCGGTAACCATTGCCAACTTCAAATAAAAAAAATATATTGATTTTTCCTTATTATTCTGTGATAGTCCATTAATTTTTCAAGTGTTTTGATGATAAATAATAAGTTTGTCGAACCATAACAGCAAATAGAAGAATTCGTAACTATACAAATATTTCATTTGGCATGTGTGTATCAAACTGTAAAGCAAAGAAATCGTAATTTACCAAATCGGCGTTGTCAGACTTTCATGCCAGATTTCGGATGAGATTCAAACGTGATTAGAATGTTATTTTGATGTACTTTGAAATTATTGCGATTTTTTATGAGTAATTAATTATTAAATGTTAAAATTTACCTGTTTTCACGTTACACACAACACTACCCAAAAACATACTTATATACATCGTTTTAGTGCTTTAAGTGGTGATAATATGTAATTATTTACTAAAGAGATTCTACTCTGAAAAAAAAGCTACAATTTTTAATTTTCAGACTCTCGTTGGCAAGATCGAAAGAATGGGCATAAATAATTTAATGGCGAATCCAGGTGCCCTATACACCAGGCCGGCATTAACCAGTCCCATGGCACAACTGACTTGCCTTCTACCAAGTCATCGTAGCACCGAAAATATTACACATATCGGCAAAAAAGTGGCGAGTTCTAGCGCTTCTGATCCTACAGGTAATTATATACTAAAAAATGTAAAAAACACACTGCAAAAGGCGATTATTAGTCTTTACAATGTTAAATAAAAATTGTAATGCCGATTTAAAGTCCGAAAAAAACTGTTGTATATTTGTCTTCGTTCGCTATAAATTTGCTTTTGTCTTGTAAAATAAAATTTTGGTTTCCTGTAGCTTCACAACGCAAAGGCAGCTTGGGAATCCCAGGAAAACCGGGTAGCGGTGCGCTCAATCGTAGATTAGAGCAACTGAATTCTAGAAAACAACGCAGACAACAACAAGGTGGTGGTGTCACTCGATCCGATTTGGGTACTGTATCCATATCGAAGCCGGAGGAACCCGTAGAACAACACACCTCAACGCTGGGTACCTTGAGTTCCCTGTTGTTCGGAAGGAAGGGAGGTTTATTCTAAATTTAAACTGTTTTTAGGTTAAGAGTCATTATGGTAATGTCGGAGGTCTTGTTGAGGTTTATAACCCTCAACATTATCTTTGTAACATTTGATAATGAAAAAATTATTATTGAGGTTGTTAAAATTGTGCAAGTATGTTGATAAGAAAGAGTTTTAATATGATATTTTTCGGAAATGTAGGGTTTTAAGGCACAAGCGATTCTTTTTTAAACACAAAATTATGTCTAACCTAAAAAATATGTATTTGTGCAGGGATCTTCATTCATTTTTAGGAAATAAGCTTTAATTCAACAGTCGTCATTCTCCATATCGCATTGTATGAAATAATGATTGTCATCTGTCAATTTAAATTCAAAAACATTCATCTGTCATTCTTCATATTGCATTGTATGAAGTAATGATTGTCATCTGTCAATTTAAAGTTGACGTTTATATTTTTTTGGAAACATCACAAAATTTGACTGTGTTGGACATAATTTTGTTCAATTTTAGCCAAACATAATTAATAGTTCAAATATCTATCATGTTTAAATAATTTTCTGAATACATTAAATAAGACTGTATTTAATAATTAAAACTGTCTATTTCGACAAAAGTTTTTTAAAACTATTTTAAACTGAAGTCCAATAAAAGCAATTAAAAATAAAAATGTGTTCAGAAACAACATTTTATTTTGTCTAAACGAAAAAGGATCATGAATTAAGCCTTATATCAAAATTCTATTTATAATATTTTATTTTAATATTCATTTTATAGATCGCGGAAATACTTCTTAATCTGTCATTTTATACTCATCATTTTCCAAATTGGGGGGTCTGGGAGCTCATATCTATGTTTAGATAGATCTTAGGTTGATCGTTTAAAACATGGCGATCGAATAAAGAAGTCCGCGAAAATTTTTAAGATTCGTTAATTTTATCATGTAAAATTATTCTGATATTTTAATTCTATCACATTGATGTTTTTCCGCGATTTATTGTGATTATCTTTTGATCTGATCATTATTTTTGTACTTACTGTTGATTTTTCTTTATTTTCTACCTTGTCTGATCATCACAAGTCATGTTAAAGACAAGCTAGATAGGAGATTAATATTTTTATTTCAATAGTCATTTAAGCACAAAATATTACTTTTTATGTTTGATTATACTCCGCTTTTTGGTGCTGATTTAGTAATAATTGAAATGAGTGTAAATAATATTTTGTATAAATAAATTCTTTTATCGTATACAAAACAAAAATATGCATTTTGTCCCTTATATACTCATGTAACTTAGTAAATTAATATCTTTACTCTTTCAAGTATTAGGTGGATCGGTGTAGGATTGAAATATTTTTGAAAAACAAATGTATTTAACGTTCCTAATGAGCTGTCGTCTGTCAAAATTATATCTCAATCAGTTACCATTTGTCTTTAAAACAAGATTGTTTCTATACAACTGTCATCTGTCAAAATGAACGTTGTCACTTGTCAAAAGATCTGTTTGATTTAAAAAAAAATAACTTTGCAACACTTTCAGTTATATCATTAAGAATATTTTGAAGTTTTCTAAAATCTATTGCGTTTTAACAATAGATTAAGTTAAAAAAATTATATTTTCCCCGAAAAAACATTAATTGAAGCAATGATTAAGTATATTTGCCTGTGATGTCAAAAATATTTCATTCTGCAAATGCTTAAAAGTGATATACGGGGACTGTAATATGGATTAGGCAAATATTATATTTAAATAATGTAAAAAGTATTTATTTCGCTTATTCATAAGGTAACTTTTAGGTTTTTCTAGTGGTACATCTGTATATATTTTTGCTTCGAGTATTTGTTTTAGTGATATAATGATTATAAAGACTATCGGTAGTTTTGTTGCAAGTTAAAAAAAAATATATGCAATTCAAATTATTTTAGTTTTAATTTAATACCCTACAATTCAAATTATTTTAGTTTTAATTTAATACCCTACTTAATCATGTCCAAAATATTACACCAAGAAAAAGATTTTGCAAAAAAATGTACAAAAATCCAAATTTTTAGAAATAGTGGCACTGAAGAATTCCTTAAATATCACTACGTTTCGGCCCTTTTCTCCCTCTACAAGTTTATAAATCATAAACACCCATTTGAAGTTGGATAAAAGAAAACGCAAATGTTTTAACGCCCAATTGCAGGTCGATTTTCAAAAACACCACAACTGGTAGTAATTTATTTATTAGGTAGACTACCCGAATTACATTATTAAAAAGATAAATAATAACAAACATAGCGGCTAATGATTACTCGAATTTTTAAATTAAAAAAGTTCTCACAATTTCCCTGAATTATTTAATGAAATATACTAAACTAAATATCAACAGCCTTAGGATTTTTGATGTTTTTCATACGGCGCATTGAAATTGTCGGTTTTCTACGAAATTCCGTAGCAAATCACTCAAAAAAATTTGGCATAAATGACAAGTGACGTTTGAAGGTTTGCTTACGTCAAAACTAGGAATTTTGTATTTGATTTAACGCACTGTATGAAGTTAACATTTTTTAGCAGTGGTACACAATATAAAAATCAGTGGAAACTAAAAAGAATATCTCAGATGATAATAATAAATGTTTATATTCATATATAAACTCATTTTGAAATTCCCGAGTAAATTCGTTTTAGTTTAGAGTTAACATTAAAGTAATTTTCCATCTATATTTTTTCATAATTAATTTTCAGCGAATATTTTACTTTAAGTAGCGACTATCCACTAAGTATAATTAAAAATCAAATATAATACTAAAAATGAAAGTATCTCTATATGATTATAATTGTTACTAAGTTACAAAAGTCACCATTACTTAAATACTCTTACCACTGTACAACAATCATCAGTTTTGTGACTTTCACAGATGACAGAACTGACAGTTGAAAAGTTGTTATATGCTGTTGTCATTGATTGTTGTACAGTGGATAGCAGAAATAAACTTTAATTTAACAATTCCTTAATAAATGGTTAAATAACGCCATTCTACTTCCTACTTTTTTACTAGAAAGACGATTTACAATTGTAGTTATAAAAAATATAATAAATGATAAATTAACTTATTCAATATATTAGAAAATAACAAATCAATTTAATAAAATTAATTTGCCCAATGTTGCAATTATTAGTAAATATATATTTTTTGATAATTTTTGTTTTTACAAGATAAATGCTCAATTATTGGTGCTATTGTATTGATTATGTATAAATCATAACATGTATCACTACAGTCTTGTATTTTTTTGAAGGCACATTCTATTTAAAAAAATTTAAAACAATTTTAGGTATTTTAAATTAACTAAAAGTACATTAGTGATCGGCAAAAATATAAAAAAACTATTTTTGGACCAAATATGCACTCACGTCACTTCTAATTTACACAAAACTAAAAATATATTTTTTTAAAATTTGAAAACTTTTTTTTATTTGACTAGACATATTTTTACAATAAACAAAATTAAGCATTTAAAAAAAATACATTGTAAAATTTTCGTAGAAAAACAAAGCTGGGAATAAAAACTACAAGTTATATAAAGAAATATATAAAAATAATAAAAGACTGTCAACAGCAGTGAGAATATTCTGATGCAGATTTTATTTCCAATAAAATATTAAAGCAAATTTCAAATAATTTAAAAAACACATTTGAAAAATATCACAAAATCTAGTCTGTGTGCGCGTAAATACAGAAAGATATAGCTTAAAATTACTTACCTAGAAATATTCTGATTAAACTTGAAAAAACATTTATATAACGATATAATACAGGGTGATCTGTATTTTAATTTTATATACAGAGAACTCACAAACCACCGCAAGAGATACAAAGTCGGTTAAATTGAGAAAAGTTTTCTATTTTGAAAGCTAAGGTAAAATATACACATTTCCACTAGTTCCGGAGATACCGGAAATGGGTTTTTATTTTTAATTTTTTGAGCTTCCGTTCTCGAAATTTTATTACGAAAATTTTTTGTATTTTCTACGACTTTGAGAGATTTTTTATACATATATTTTAGTCCTTTTGCCAGAAAATTAAAATTCGGACCACCCAGCATATGCAATTTATACGAAAAGTAGTTCATTTGTAATAAGAGCAAGTTGTTAAAAATATTTAACAGTTTTATACTTTTTCAAATTTAATCATATTAGATACTACCCACATTTCTCGTAACGGCTATTTCTTTTTAAACCAAAATTCAGTTAAACAAAAAATCAACCAGTATAAAAAATTATCACTTACAAGATTCGAACTTTTTTTTTCATTGAACACTTTTTATTTGGGATGGATGTACTCAGTTTGTTTTTTTAAATAGTTTCTAACAGAAATTACCACGGCAAAAAGCTTCTACGAGTTTTGGAACGCCGAAATCCAAACCGCTGACGTCTAAAATGTTAGGTGAGCCATCGCCTACTTCCATGTGTGGGGAAGATAGGCAGAAATTAACCAATCTGCAAAAAAATTAAAAATCAAAACTTTCTATTACAATATTTAGAGTAGAGGGTAAATGGGGGAACACAAAATGTGCATCTCTCAAAACGGTTATGATAATGAACACCTGGACCAATTAAAACGTCTGACAAGCCAGGGTAAAGCTTCTAACTCAACAACGAAGCCTGTTCTTTTACACTACTTGTTTTTTACTTACTTTGCATTGGGAAGGTTAACTTTTTTCCTATATTTTTGGAGAGCGTCTACCGGTTTGGTCATTTTTTCTCTCACTTCTTTCGGAACAGTAACATAATATTCTTTATGATGAATAAAATTGAGGAATACATCAAAGTGTTTTTTGTTTGAAGTTGCCCACTCCATCGGAGCAGCGGGCAGTAAGTACTTGTTTCTGTTTTCTCGTAATTTTTGGACATGCTCATAGAGATGACCCTCTGCAAAAAAAAAGATTTTAAATATTTGGGTAATCTTTTTATCGGTTCAATTTACTTTTTTCGAGAGAGATAACTGCTATTTCTTTTTCCTTAAAAACTGCCACTGTAACATCTTTTTCAGTCCTCAGTAGGAACCAAGCGAAAGCCGCAGCTGCTTCAACACCTATTATATTTTTGTTACTCAAACACTGTGTGTCCATTCTGTCGGTCGTGTCTATGGTGATCAAATATCTTTTTCCAAAAGATTGGACGTTACTGCAAGATATGTTCATGCATTTTTGGAGATTATGAAGGATTACGGGGCATTTGGCTTCATTCGGGGTTTTCAGCTTGGCCAGTTCCTCTTCTGTCAGATTTTTCTCTTGAGCTAGATGTTGCAGCAATTTAGGGTCCAAGGGCCTAAAAATATTTCACTGAAGAACAAAGCAAGGAATGATATTTAATTTAAAATTTTTTAGTTATCTTATTACATACTTCCCGCCTCTTTCGAAAATTTTCATGTAAATAAACACTTCTATTGGGTGAATCCCACTTTGCTTAATCTTTTCTGCATTTGTTAGAGCTTCGGTTACTCTAGCCTGCGTTGGAGAGTCTTTTTTCAAAAAACCTAGCTTGTAAAGTTTGTGTAAACTCCCCAAAATATCAATAAGAGACATATTGGGCAGGGCTGTATTCCAAACCTAAAAAAAATATGAGCACAAGCGCGTATTTGTTAGTAGGGAGTAAAGACAAACATAAGATAATTATGTATAATTACTCACTTCAGCTGATTTTCTTAACTTAGGTTCAACATGATTTATGGTGGCTTTTAATTCCTGTATAAGAGGGACAGCTATTTTATGATCACAAGTTTTCCTCAGTGTTCCAGACTTTTGCAAAATACTTATTATTTTCTTTTCTTCTTCTGACTCTTTTTCATTAGTTTTGTTTGTTAGGATATAGTTTAAAACAATATTGTGAACTAAAATAAAATTCTTCATTTCACAAATTTCATTGAATGGTCAGTACTTTACATTTTAATGAAAAAAGTGAAAAGCAAATGAAGCTGAAGCTGAGGAAGTAGGTCATATTGAAACAAAGAAAAAATACTTGTTTGGCTTTAATTTGAATTAAACATATTGCACCTTCTTCAGCTTCATTACACTTGTTGAATTAAAAACAGAATTATGAATAAATAATCAATAATTAACCTGTGGTTTCAGGTTTTAGGTGGCACAATTTAATAAGGTCCTTATGTGACCATCCATGAATACTTTTGGTGTCTGCATACAAATGTGCCAATTCTAGAGCACTTTTTTTCCTGTAAAACGCAGAAATTGCTTTTCTAACTGTCTTGGAAAGTTTGTTATTGTTAAACCTAGAAGCGTGTTTTATAAACTCAAAAAACTCTTTATCATTTTTAATTAATTTTAGAGCAGTAGTACATATAGCATTTTTGCTTTGTGGAGTGGCAGAATTCATCTTCAAGGCATATGCTAGAACGTTAAAAAGTTGTGAACGATATGGAATAAGAGAATCTTGGTTAACAGATTCTACAACTTTGAGCAAATCCAAGTAATTATTTTTTAACATTTCTTCTAGTAGACCTATTTTTGCATTTGATAATGGTTTAAATACTTCCGGTCCGCCACAGTAGTATTTTGGGTTAACATTGCTTATATAAATAAGGCGTTTTAATTTTTCTTCATTTGTAAGTTTAGAGGCTGCCATTTCTACAAAATAAACAAATATTTTTAGAAGACAGTATTTTTTATAAGCGATTACGGGATGAATTCACGTATTAGTAATAGAATGATACCAAATTTATAATAATAAACAGATTAAACTATTTATATATTTGAGTATTGGCCACAGATGATTCATTTAAAAAAAATTGTTATAAATTCCACGTCTAAATATTGCACAACAGAGTTTTGCATTCAGAGAAAAACATTTTAATTTTACTTGGCATAATTTGGTTAGATGAATAGAAAAAATGATTAAAATCTGTTAATTTTACCTTTTCTTTACTTCCTTAAATTTTCTTCCTTATTTTCCTTTGTCAAAAATGACAGCTAACTGTTGATGTTGAGATGTTGGTAGAAATATTTTTCTTCGAGGTGTATTAGGCATTTTCCCATCTAGTCTTCGTAATAATTTTACATTTTTTCAATTCTAAATTTTGTAATTCTCTAACTTCTTAACTTACAAACTATAGTATGCAAGACTGAAAAAAATATCTGCGTTTTTATTTGTTTTTATTTTTAATCTCAAAAATGGTACACTCAAAATTTATTAAATGGTGTTGTGAAAAAATGGTTTAATTGTCAGTAGCACAGGTGGTTGTCAATGCCAATTGTCATTTAAATGTCAAAGATATTTTCTGTCAGTTTTATGTTATTTAATTTTATTTGTTGATAATATTGAGGTATGTTTGCTAATGTGATCAGTAAATATTCACCGACATAGATTACACCCCTATCTAATTATGAAATAGAAATATTTTACCAACTTTTTTTCAATTAACAATAAACTAGGAGTATAAACCATATGGAATCCAACTGTAATTGTTAACGGTGCTTTAAAGAATGTTTTCTGCTATTAAAAGATTAACAAGTAAGGGCGATGCTACAATTAATAATGGCCCTACATCTTCTCGTTCTACTAGCCATCAGGCCATGTCGTCTTCTTTACAAAAAAAGTTTGCTAGAGGAGTCCAATATAACAGTAAGTAATTTATAGTTTTATTAAATGGGGCTCGATCAGCTTTACAATGAGGGTCATAATTTACCTAAAAGTTTGGTAGACAAAATTTACGTTATTTTTCAGTGAAAATAGTTATTAAAGGGGACAGAAATGTAGGAAAGACTTGCCTATTTCATAGATTACAGGGCAAAAAGTTTGTTGAAGAATACATTCCAACTGATGAAATTCAAGTAACTTCTATACAGTGGAACTACAAAGCTACAGATGATATAGTAAAGGTAGAAGTATGGGATGTGGTCGATAAAGGAAAAAAGAAAAAACACTTTGAAGGATTAAAACTGGAGAATACACAGATAGAAGTTGAGGAAGAGCATGCTTTAGATGCAGAATTTTTAGATGTTTATAAAGGAACTAATGGGGTAAGTTACATACATAGATGAAAATGAATTTGATTCATTCTACCCACTCTTATATGTTTGCCATATGAATTTATTCCTTTAAAATGATTTTCAGGTTATCATAATGTTGGATTTGACAAAAAATTGGACTTTTGATTATGTTCAACGAGAGATGCCAAAAATTCCGGGACACATTCCTGTCATAATTTTATTGAATCATTGCGATATGTCACACCATAGAACTGTAACAATAGATCACATTAACTACTATATTGAATCTCTAGCTGGGTAAGTAGGTATAAATTAACATAAATTGCTTAATGATTCAAATTTTCTTCTTAGTCCCAAAAATATATGTATTCTTTCAGCACAAGAACTGCACAAGTCCGTCATTCCGAATCTTCAATGAGAAACGGATTTGGTTTAAAAATTCTCCACAAATTCTTTAATCTCCCTTTTCTCCAGCTCCAAAAAGAAACCTTGTTAAAACAACTTGAAAGAAATGAAGTAGAGACTGAAGCCACTGTTCAAGAGCTAGATATGTATTGTAATTCCGACGAGGCAAACTATAGTAAATTTTTAGAAAATTTGGTTAAAAAAAGGAGAGAGGTTGCCGATTCTAATGCTAATATTCCTCCTCCTCCTCTGGTCAAACCCCAAGGAAATGTAGTGGGGACTGATATGAAAAGATCACAGAGCGCTTCCATAGTAATAGGTGCAGGTAAGTTTTATTTTTCAAGTAAAAATTAACTCCTTTACATAAATTGTTTTTAAGGTAAACCAATTCCTTATGGAAACGCAGCCCTAACAGCCAAAAAACCGACTGCTCCTCAAATTTCTAAAAGCTCCAGTATGAGTTCTGGTTTTGTATCAAAATGGGGTACAGATACTAGGGTAGTTGATGGCATTCCTGATATGAAGGGCTTAGAAATCAGCCCCATAAAATCTGTAGAAGAATTTTGTCCTGATAATGGACAACTAGGAGGATTTTTGGACGATGTGCAGCTCGCTTCACCTCAAATTAATGTCAATGAAGAGGGCGATTCTGGAACGTAAGTATACATATCTATAAATTGAGACCTTGTACTAAAATCTAAGTACAACTTTTGTAGCGATACAGACACTGGTAACCCTCTAGTCTCAGAATTCCAAGAAGATTTCGAAGAAGAAATTTCAAAACCTCTAAAATACGTCAAAAAAGTCGAGTCACCATTCACTGCCCCATTAAAATTACCAAAATCCGATGAGAGCAAGGAAATCGAAATAGACAAAAGTTTACCGGAAGATTATGATATGAAACAAACCACCGATGAATTTGACTCAACCATAAACTCAGAAATTTCCGAGTTAACCTCAGATGCTTATGATGCTTGGATAGGAGCCGATACTAAATGGCGGCGATCTCCAGAAGGTAATAACAATAATTTTAGCATCTTAAACTTATTTAGTGATCAAAAATATTGCCATTATTGCCTACTTTTATCTGTCACTTGTCACAGTATCTGTCACTTGTCGCAGTATCTGCCACTTGTCACAGGAATAGAATAGAAATTACATATTACATAGATTAGACAATATAATTTATTGTTTGTTTCTAACCGGTTAAGGTGGCGAGGACAACTCAGTTGTAAGCCAAACTTTAGACTACAGTAACAGCACTGTTTACGATGATAGCAACAGTGTAAACTCTTCCAATGTTCACATGGAATTGCTGAGTTCGAGAGCTAGTTATCCGACAAAGTCCAGTGGGAACAGTGATGCTGATGATGGAGGACATTCGTCTGGTTCAGCGAAGAAAGAGAAAAAACAAAAAACTAAGGTGAGATTTTTAAGAGTTTAAAAAAGAAGGTTGTCAAGTTATGTAATTATATTACAGACTGTGAAAAAGCACAAGAAGAAAGATAAAGACAAAGAAAAAACCAAAGATTCTGATAAAAAGTCTGAGAAGAAAAATAAAAGACGGTCCCGAGATGAAGCTTTCAATTCGCATAGGGATGAATTGGAAGAATTTCTCAATGGTACTACTAGTCCCCCGCTGGAAGCTGACTATGAAGCTATCTAGCGTACGCAGGTTTTGATCAAATAAAAATATGTAATGGATGTTTAAAAATTTAACGCTTTTAATGCAATTTTGAAGTTTTAAAAGTAACTGCCAAAAAAATGACGTTTAGATCGCAGTTATGACATTTGACAGTATTACTTGAATCTGACATTTATTTTCAGCTAAATTTGTAATTAGGGTACCGAAACGCTATTAATGTTTAGAAAAAGGAAAGCAAAAAATTTCAAGGAAGCTGTTAAATAAGAGATTAAATTTTATTGTCAGTTATAATATAGTTGGCATTAAAATTATGTAGAAAATATTGAAAATCTTTGAGTTAAAAATAACGAAAGATATAAAATGGCGGATTTTTATTATATAACCATAATTTAATGAAAGAAAGTTCATTTATTTGTGATATTTCATGTCAAGCCTAATGCATTAAAATTACTTCTGGGGGACATATTGAAAACTTTCGTCAGAATGGGTATTTTTATTTTTTAATCAAATACCTTTAAATCTCGGAAATCACTTCGCATGACAGCCCGGTAAATTTCTGAAAATACTTTTTGACTCTTCACTTGTTTACTCGAATCTAACCCTATTCTATTAAGCATTTTAGAGTAGCGTGTTGGTGAATTTTGTAGTGTTAAATACTGTCTAAGAGGGAAATAAGATGAAAAGTATTTTCAGCAATTAAACAGCCGTGGAGTTTCCCGTGATTTTAACGGTCAACGTTATTTGTTTGCAAGGTACATAAAATGTCATTGCTGATTTGTACGACAATTGACAAATTTTTTACTTCAATGGATTCTACTTAACCTAATAATTGTAAATTTTCATTACATCCTTTGTAGAATATTTTTGAATAATGATTTGATAAAAGTCTGGTAACCTTTTATCTAAATCGAAAAAATTTGGGTTTAAATCCGTTTTTATTTTTATACTAAGTGATATTTTAATTGGTTATGACTGATTCAGTGCGTAGTTTATCTCTCATCACTTAATATGCAGGTTGTCTCTTTGTGAGGGTACTAGTGGGTAACGAATTAGTCAAATTTATAAGTTATTTCGAATATCTTTCGTTATCTGTAAGTACCTGGGAATAGTTCCCACAATCTACTTTAATTATGTGTTAAGTTAGTTGTAATTGTTAGTTTTATTTAATAAAAGCAACTATTTATGTTTTTATATTTTATATAATGTGTCGTTAAAATATAATCATGCCTACTATTAGCGTATTTTTATTTTCAATTCAAATCATTGCAATATGCTTCTCGGCTTAAGATGCCAACGCCACGACGGTGACTACCAGAAACTTTATGTGACATTAATTGATTTTGTTTACATTGAAATCGTGTTCAAGTGTTTTTTCTCGATTTTAGACAAAGTTTACTTAGTTTTTGGTTTTTTAACTGCTAATAATCGCTTTATTTTATATGCATTATGATCCAAAACTCAAGGATGTCACATATTAGTACAGAAATTCTCGCCAGACGGAGTCTTGCTTATGACGAGTAACGAATTCGCAAAAATAGGACTAAATCTGTCATTGTTCAGTTCTGCCATCTTGATAAGTAAAATGTCAAAACTTGACGTTTACCAAAACATAACCTTTTCCTATTAAATTATTCATAACAATGTTATGACAAAATGTGGTATAGTGCAATTTTTCGTTTTCTACGACGAAGAATAATCCTAGGCCTAATTTTATTCCTCTCATTCAGCTACTGCATTATTAGTTACTTAGGAAAAACAGATTTTCTGAGTACTGATGATGTAATGATTGTTAAAAGAACTCAACCATTCATATGGAGAAGCTTGCAGCAACATAATTCTAGTAGTGATGATAGTAACTGTAGAAATTCCGTACAAGGGAAGGTTTTAATAGTGGACGATCGGGGGTATTTGTGTCCTAGGAGTGAAGTACTTCATAACGGATGCTGCAATGACTTTCTACCTGGTGTAACTCAATATAACTGTGAGACCTGTAAACCAAATAACTGTTGCACTATTTACGAACACTGCATTTCTTGCTGTTTGCAACCAGACAAAAAGGAAGTATTGGAAAATGTTTTGGGGAAAGCTTCAGAACAAAATAATGTTCTATTTGCTTCAGTGGCAGATCATTTTGAACTTTGTTTAGCTAAATGTCGCACTAATTCGCAGAGTGTTCAGCACGAAAATTCTTATAAGGATCCTAAAGCAAAACATTGTTTTGGGGAATTGGCTCCTCTGAATGTAGATAGTGAAGTTTGAATATTGTGATAAAATTTATTAAGGAAATAATTTCATCTTTTGAGAATATCATTTATAGTTTATTTGATACACTACACTACAAGAAAACTCAGTAAATTTGGATATTTTACTTTTAGTTAAATTATAGAAAAACATATATTTAATGAGGATTCTATAATTGTGATACAACCATTGTTATCAATTTTCTTTTTAAAAATGTTTGGGAATGAAAAAATTCATAAATCCAAATTATTTTAGTTACACAATGTACCTGTTATTTTATATTTAAGTGTCGAAATTTTAAACGTAATCATTTCTGCTACATGCTTTTCCTGTTTCCTAAGTCTTAAAAAATGTGATTTTTATATAAAAAAATATTTTATTTTATTATTTGTTTTGGTACTATTTTTATTAGTAATGAACATAATTTATATAAAATAATAAAACAAGTTGGACTTGTATAATGCCTGAATAAGATTATTAATTTTAAAATTATTTATTATAATTGTATTTATACTTTTATTGAGAATGAAGATTTTTTTTAAGTAAACTACATTGTTTTATTTCTTTAAAAAAATAATACGACAATGTTGGTATTAAAGTAATTACATTTAATTTAAATTTAAAACACAATTTCAGTTGAAAATACTTGTACTTATACCATAAAAGGCAGTTTAGCGATTTTTTACGCAGATTTATTTTTTATCCAGTCCTGTTTTTCGAAAAAATGCAAAACCTGTATTCTTTGTACGTCGCAAGGTTATTAAATTATTTATGATTTTATAAGACAATCGGCATTGGCGACAACCCAGGTACAACGTAAAAAATTAAAAAAAATATATTTATGATTGTCTGTTGATGGTAAATGAATGTATATGATTCTACGTTGAACTTGATTGAACTTTATTTATTGTGAATAAAATTTGTGATCAGACCGGTTCTTTCTGAATTGAAAATAATAAAAATATTCCAGGTCATTGTTAGGAATGTTTTTGTACGTTAGAAAATTTCCTACAACAAATTCTCCAGTATATTACTTTAAATACAGAAATATGTCCATAAATAAATAGAGAGGGCATGGGGGCCCCGTTAAAAAAAATGTCAGGGGAGGGGCACATTTTTTCAAATCAAAGTATTGCATTAAATTGAAATGAAGATCCTTTTGAACAATACTTACTACGAGTTCGATTTAAAAAACATTGCGAAAAGGAAAATTGACACTCCAGGAAATTTAAGTTTATCGCGTCTCACGAGGCGTCTCGACTAATAAATCTAAAATCCAGAGCCCCCCCTCCTCTTGCCCTTAAGTAACAGCGCCCTTGAGAGAGGGGAATTGAGGATAAACAACCAAGTTTTAAGCCTCGTATAGACGACGACATTGAGTGGTGCGACATTGTATGACACTTCTATGACTGGTTTATATTCTGGATTTGCCTTGTCCCATAAACAATGTTGTTGGAACTAGAATTTACAAAAAAAATAAAAATTTGGTTTACGCAGAATGAATTTTGTATAAGAAACGATTGTCAATGTCAAAATTACCGAAAAAAAATGTTTGGGCCATTTTTTAGGGAAAAAAGTGTGTTTGTAAGGATATAAATGGACCTAGAATGCACAAAAAAAATTCAAAAAAATTAAAATTTGGTTTACGCAGATTGAATTTTGTATAAGAAACGATTGTCAATGTCAAAATTACCGAAAAAAAATGTTTGGGCCATTTTTTAGGGAAAAAAGTGTGTTTTTTAGGATATAAATGGACCTAGAATGCACAAAAAATTAAAATTTGGTTTACGCAGATTGAATTTTGTATAAGAAACGATTGTCAATGTCAAAATTACCGAAAAAAAATGTTTGGGCCATTTTTTAGGGAAAAAAGTGTGTTTGTAAGGATATAAATGGACCTAGAATGCACAAAAAAAATTCAAAAAAATTAAAATTTGGTTTACGCAGATTGAATTTTGTATAAGAAACGATTGTCAATGTCAAAATTACCGAAAAAAAATGTTTGGGCCATTTTTTAGGGAAAAAAGTGTGTTTTTTAGGAAATAAAATGGACCTAGAATGCACAAAAAATTAAAATTTGGTTTACGCAGATTGAATTTTGTATAAGAAACGATTGTCAATGCCAAAATTACCGAAAAAAATGTTTGGGCCATTTTTGAGGAAAAACGTGAGTTTTTTAGGATATAAATGGACCTAGAATGTACAAAAAAAAATTCAAAAAAATTAAAATTTGGTTTACGCAGAATGAATTTTGTATAAGAAACGATTGTCAATGTCAAAATTACCGAAAAAAAATGTTTGGGCCATTTTTTAGCGAAAAAAGTGTGTTTTTTAGGATATAAATGGACCTAGAATGCACAAAAAAAATTCAAAAAAATTAAAATTTGGTTTACGCAGAATGAATTTTGTATAAGAAACGATTGTCAATGTCAAAATTACCGAAAAAAAATGTTTGGGCCATTTTTTAGTGAAAAAAGTGTGTTTTTTAGGATATAAATGGACCTAGTATGCACAAAAAAATTAAAATTTTGGTTTACGCAGATTGAATTTTGTATAAGAAACGATTGGCAATGTCAAAATTACCAAAAAAAAATGTTTGGACCATTTTTGGGGGAAATAGTTAGTTTTTTAGGATATAAATGCACCTAGAATCTACAATAAAAATTCAAACAAATTAAAATTTGGTTTTCGCAGAATGAATTTTGTCTAAGAAACGATTGGCAATGCCAACATTATCGAAAAAAAATGTTTGGGCCATTTTTTAGGGAAAAAGTGAGTTTTTAGGATATAAATGGACCTAGAATATACAAAAAAAATTCAAAAAAATTTGGTTTACGCAGAATTAATTTTGTATAAGAAACGATTGGCAATGTCAAAATTACCGAAAAAAAAAAATGTTTGGGCCATTTTTTGGGGAAAACCATTAATAATCTTAAAAATTGAAGATAGACGTTTTTAGAATATAAATGGACCTAGAATCTACAAAAAAATTAAAATTTGATTTACGCAGATATGAGAAATATCCTCTCATTGCCGAACTTTGGGGGGGGGGGGGGGGGGCAATTGCCCCTACTGCCCCCCCTTGGAGCCGCCGTTGACGGGCTTTATATGTTTACATCCGACATCACTACAGTACCATTGTATAAGGATAATCCTTATACAATGATAGTACTGAAAGATGACGCTAAACAGACTAAACTGCACCAAAATAATCTCGACTTGATAAGACACGAATCAGTGTTAGTCATTTGTTAACAAAAAAACTGGAATTTTTGAAAAAAATTCAAGATAGCTACCAAAATATTTATACAAAAAGTTTTTACTATCATCATAGTTGAATTTAAGATTGTAAATAAGCCAAATGTTTAGATAACAATTTCCTAAATCAAAATTTCTTAAGGTTCGTTTGTTTGACCACATACATCGGCCAAATGTCTGATAAAAACAGATTATTGTGCATATTATTTATTAAGAGAAATATATTAACTTTACCTAAATTTGTTAGAAACTCACAAAATTCCCTTAATTAATAAAATAAATCGCCGAAAATAACCTGTATGAATTTAGTTATACTTTTAATGTCGTCTTCTTCTTCTCCGGGAAGATGTTAAGGCCACCAAGATAGACCGATTTGACTCCATTGGATTTCTTTTTATATAGAAGTACCTAAATTTTAAAGTGACTTACTGAGGAATGCGCTATAATCAGGCTTTTAATGATACATGGCACGTAATGAATTATTTTAGAAGCATTACCAAAATTTTTAAAATTGAGCTTGAATTTTTAAAATACCTGGAATATTAGAGTGATTATGCAAATAGTGAATAACTATCCCATAAGTACATATAAAAATATAAATTAATTTTTCGTTGTAAGCTTTCTTATCACATTTTTGTACTCGAATACATTTTTAGGGTAAAACATTCGGGTTTTACAAACAAAAACACTCTTTATAACAATCTGGTTGTAAAACGATCATTATTTATTGATTTGATCTGGAAAAATTTAAATAACATACTTTCATTTAATTCACAGAAATATCGTTAGTATTATTCCTTAATAAATTTTTAATGGCCCTTCTAATACACACTAACAACTTATTTATTATATGGTTATTGATATACTCTATTCGCTATCAGGAGATAGTAATAAATCCTTTTGAAGCAAAACAAACATAGTCGTTTCAACTAATAAATTAAAAGTAGAGGTAATTTTAGAGTTATACTTAAAGGATTTTCATTATAACCTTTTTTAGCACGACTACGCATGTATTCAGGTCATTTTATCTGGGATTATAAAAGGGTCGCCTATTGTTATATACCCAGTACACTAAGGAAGTAAATTACAAATTACCCTAATATGGTAAAAGGTTACGAATTATACGATTTTTTCGTTGAGATACATTGTGCTGTCGTTTGCATACAAAAATGAAGTTTTATTACTATCTCCTGATAGCGAATAGACTATAGGTACCAAGCGGTACATCACTGTGTACAAATACAAATACCGGCCAGGGAATTTTGATCTTATTTTGATTTCAGATTACGAAGCGTTTCGGTCGGCGGAAAATTCAAGTATAAAAAGTACAACTGTAGTGACTATTTGTTCAGATAAGTACATACTTTACTGAGTAGTGGATGTGTTTTTAATCGGTACCTACTTAGTTTTTATTGTTGGGTTCTTTATTGAGGTAAGCAAACAATAACAAGAAAATTTTGCGCGATAGAACGAGCGTGTGTGCTTGATGTTTACGAATTTAATATATCTGAAAAAAAAGTTATTAAATATTTCCAATTTCTATACAGTGTTTAGTGTTTGAAACACAATTTTTTTGGGGTTGTGGTATTTTATGAAATAATCTTTATTATATATAAACAAAAGTAAGTAAGTGATAGAACTCAATAAGTCAGCATTAATATAAATAAAAATTGGTTTGAGAAAGCTCGTACTTCTCATTGCACATTTGCTTTATCGTGTTTCACAAGTTATTCCTTAAAATACTTTGTTGTTGTCCCTCAATCACTCTTCACAATTGTTTTTTTTAATTGCTAAAAAATTTAAAGAATATACCAGTCGAATGAAAATATTAACGCCTAAACTTACACATTTGGTGAGTCAAAAATCTTAAAAAGCATTGAAATATAAAAAAGATTTATTAATAATATAATTTGTCACATCTTTTTCAACTAATAATACGTCACAAAATCTGGAACTCCCAATGAATTTAAAAGAATGTTTATTGTTTCTAATTTATCAACAAAAAAAATTCATAAGATATAACTGAAATATTTTGAAAGTTCGAATCAACAATCTGATTCAACCTCCAATAATGCAATGAGTTGAAACTTTTATAATAAAAAATATATTTTTTATATATCTTACGAATATTCAGATACTAACTTGTTTTTTGGAATTTAAATAATTTGATTTAAAAAAATATCAGAGGATACAAGTGGAATATTTTTAATCTGATTCATCATTTAATCTTCCTATCCATAATTTACCATTTTCTGAGAAAAATTTTTGACATGATTTCAAAAAATTGTCAATATCATTCTTTTAAAAAAATTATGGGACCTTGGGACCAATAATGCCGTAGTTATAGGAATCACCAAAGTGTGATTAAAGTAATCACGTAATTAACAATTAAAATAATATTTAAAACAATATTCCAACTTTTTATTTTAAAAATATTTTAAAGATTTATTTTAAGGAAGGGTCTTCAAAATAAGAACATGAAAATCATTTACGAAGGAAAAGATTATTCAGCTTTCTTGTTAGGTACCTAATTAAATATAAATATTTATTACCATTTAAATAATATTGCACTATTTGCGAATTACTTATCTTGTTACAGTGGTATTTTAATTTGTTTATATTTATAATTTAATTATTATTACTTTCTTATTGATGCACTAATATTTTTATTTGGGTTAAATGGAGCCGTCAATAATAATTTAAGAAAATGTGTTGTATATTTATTCGCATATATTCAATTACAGATCAACCTCTAATGGGGTATTTTATAAATGGATATATAAATGTATTAATTGTCTTTGTCAGTCTGCTTCTTACTGATGAGGCACAATAATGCCGAAACCGGTCTAAGAATGGCAAGCTCCTTTAATGACAAAATAGAAGTATTTGGATTAAAGCCCTGACTTGGTCGGGCACCAAACCACGTCTGGACTTTCGTAATTCAATACCTGGTGGGGCATATAGCCCAAGGAGTAGTTGTTGAAGTCCAGACGCTGGTGCAGTGTAGGACATTTGTAATGTCCTTGTTCCTGGGAGCTTGTGTGATTTTATTTCACATCCTTTGTGCAATTTTGACAGTAATTTTGACGTCTATATGCATTTGATACTGGGTTTAATTTTATATATAACTATGGACGAATAGGGAGGAAAAGTGCCACTTTCAATTAAAAAAATATGGAGGAAAAGTCAATTTTCAAAGGAGGTGTTTGAAAGAATATGTTTTATATAATTTAATTTGAATATTTCGCTCATTTAATTTGAATTTAGCTTGTCGAATCTTTAACGGGATAATTGACTTTTTTTTCGTTTGAGGAAATTTTTCTTAAAAAATTGATTTCTAATTTAATTTTAAACGCGCTGTAATTTGTTGCACTTTCTTATAAAAAAATCTAATAATATATACACATATTTTGACTACCTACTATTAGTAAACAAAAATTGTTGTTAACATTCCAATAAAATCGTATTAATGAGAATTATAAATAAATATTCTAAACGTACTAAACGTAGCAAACGTAGTAAGATAATTATCAATTTTTATCTCACTTAGGCAATCATTAAATTACACATCTTCTTCGACACTAGACCTTTCATGATATAGTCCTTGTGAGATAATATTTCATAATAGAATTTATTTGCTTTATTTTTTTTTATTTTTAATTTTGTAGAATTTGTGGCTGGTCTCCAAAATGAGTCCAAATTCTCATGAAACGAGTGATATTACTCAAAATGGTTATAAGAAGACTGCTGATGAAAAACCGTAAGTAATTTGGTTGTTAATTTTTAAAACTTTATGTAAAAGTAAAAGTTATTTTCCTGTTTTTTTTTAATTAAATATACTTTTAAATCTTAATTTTTATAGCACAAAAACTTGTAAAATATTTTTTTTTTCAACAAATATTGTGATTTTACAAAAAATATCAAACGTATTTAGAAATTTAGAACTGGAAAATACGTAAAATGAAAAATATATTGGGAAAATTATTTTATTGTATTTTGTAGTTGTTTTTAATTCTTAAAAATGTTTTTTTTTTTAATTTGAACTACATAACAAACACTGTTTTTATATTTTTTGTTTCAGGTATCAAAAATATCGGCCGTTGGAAGAAAAAAAATTTGAAGTAAGAAATTCTATATTGACGGATCTGTTTGAAAATGTACCGCATATACCAACAATGAAGAGTATATTTGGAGCCACTACAATTGCGTTATCCGTCAGTATAATGTTGAAAGATTATTTGGATACAGGAGAGTACGTATATGTTTTAATATTCCATTTTTTTTCATTTCTTCTTTACGAAATTTATTTATTAAAAAAGGTGCTCGAAGATGTAGTACTTAAATCTGAGCATCTTTGAAAAATGAGACGACCTGACAAATGTGGAAAAACCGTTTCTGAAACAAAAATGTATAACTTCATCCAAATTTTTTCAATTAAATAACGAATTTGAAGACGACAAAATGCGTGCAATCTTTTTCAAATGGGCCATTATAAACCAATAAAGTACATTGTTATTTTGCTTTCAAGTATGCCAGTGGTGGAAATTTTTTAATATCAGTGTATGAAACCATAAGATTAGTGTAAAATAGTCATTATTCATTTAAACAACAGATGTCAACAATGTATTCACTGTATAACAACTTGTAACAATGTGGTAGAACATACAATATATCAGAATATTACAAATCTTCTTCACTTTTACTTTACAACAGTTTTAATTCATTTAACTTTAAAACATTTTTCACATATGGGAAAATTATTATTCTTTATATATCCATTAGGGTTTAATTTAGTCTTACTTTGTATAGCATCGTTTTGTGCTTATACTGATAGGTTTTTAACACATTGTACTATCGGAAATCGAAAATGGAAATATTTTTCTTGTTTACTATCACCAAAATGTGGCCGGGCAAGGGTTTCGTAGTTCCTAACTTTTAGGTTTATTTTTCATTATTAGTGGATGAAAAAATTTGTACTTCTTCGTAAAGATCTAATTTATGTTCCTATGTTCTCACTTTTTCGAAATTTGCTTTGGTTCTTTTCTAAAAAAAATGAGAAAAATCACCACATAACATGGAATTTTGCGATTTTTTTAGAAAAAACTAAATCAAATTTTGAGAAAGTGAAAACATAGGAACATAGATTAGACCTTTACCAATATGTAATTATTTTTTCATTCTTTCAAAATGAAAAATGAACCTAAAAAGTTAGGGACTACGAAACCCTTGCAACTTCCTCTTAAATATGAATGACTTTTGAAAATAAAAATTGAAGTATTTCTTTGATATTACAGTGTTAAAAAAGATTTTTAATAAATTTGGAAATAATCAAACTGAAAAAAAACAGGTCATTTTGTTTTATTTTTTTGATTATGACTTAAAATGTGGCTGAACCAAAATTTAGAAATTAAATTTCATACACCAGGTATGATTCATTACTCGATCTTTCTGTTTGTAAAGTGGCGCTGGGAAACAGAATTGATATAGAATATTTTTTATTTTAGGATAACGCTTGGTATATATCTGATAAGACGAGCATTTGGTAAACTACATATAACGGCAATAATGTGGATTTGCTACATGTTAGTGACATTTTCAGTATTCTATATTTTCCAATTATGGGCGGTAGTTAGATTAAAGGCAAAACCAAATGGTAAGTAATTTTTATACAAATTTTAAAAGTGTTTTATTTGCCAACCCTGTATAATATTCTACCCGCGCAAACGTTTTTAATATTTTCAGAAGATTAGTGTCCAGGATTTTCCATATATAATACGTTTCTTGTGTTATCAAAGATTTGGTTCACTTGCACTGAAAACGATCTAATTTCAAGTTAAATGACACAATCACAATCGTAGAATTTATAGCCACAGTTGTAACCAGTGGCGTAACATAACATTTTTTATGCATACCTTTTTTGACATCGGTATATTAATTCTAGAGTAATAAGTGAGGATTTAAAGCGAAATGTGATCAAAATGAAATAAAATAAAAAATCTAAGACAAAGATCCGAATAAAGAAAATATATTTTTAAGATCATAATACAAAAATGCTCGCTTATTAAACAAAACGGGTGGTATTTATTCATTGAATTGTATTTGTTTTTGAATAACCAGAAATAGTAACTTAAAAAAATTACGTCAAATAATTAGTAAACAAATAAGTGATTAGAGTAACTGTATTTTAATTATATAGAAACAGCAAATCAAACAGGAATCTTGCATTCTTGGAATCTATTTTTGCAGAAATTATTTGTAATTCCGAAGTTAAACAATTATTATCTTATAATTAGTGGATGACATTGGGTTTAATAGGTTTTACACAATTTTTGTTTATGTGTTCGTTGCGTTACAACGACCTTATTTTTTATGTTATATCTGCCGATAATATTTTATTAGTATAGACTTTGAATGAATCATTATCGTACTCCCCACACAATCAAGTGCAGATGCACTTAGTTGGGTGCTTGTAAACCACAGAAATCAGTGGCGGAACACTATCTTTTATAAAAAAAATTACATGTTCAAAACAATGTAATTTTGAGTTTCCTAGATGATAAGATTTTTTGTTGAAGGCTGAAGGATGCATAGCCCAGTCGTCACAGAGTTTGACTTCGCACAAAATGTGATATCGATGAAACTTGGCACTTAAGTACTTGAATGGGTGCAGAAAACAATAAAAAAAATCTTTTCTGCTCTAAAGTGTGTGTTAACTTCACAATTTTGAAAATAAAATCGAAAATTTGGTTTATCCATTATATCTAGAAAAATTTTACTAAAAATTATATTATAAGTTATTTTAAAAAAAAAGTGTATTACTATAAAAAATTATTCAAAAAAGAAAATAAAATGTCCGCAGAGAAAAAAAAGGAAACATTTTAAAGAGGAGACTCTAAGCTTTCTCAGGAAGCCATTAGTTTTTAACTTTTTTTTGTTTTCTCATAGAAAATTTGACCGAAAGAAAGAACTGAAGATATCTATTAAAAAAACCAAATTTTCGGTTTTATTTTCGAAATTGTGAAGAGCAGCAAAGATTTTTTTATCGTTTTTTACACTTTCAAGTACTTAAGAGCCAAGTTTTTGGTCAATATCCTTTTCTGGCAACTGGGCTACTAGCATTTAATGAGGGAAAATTTTGGGGCAACGTATATTTTACAACGAGCGAGTTGTACATTATACTTTTTCTACGGTTCTGTATTTCTTATTTCCAAATGAAAGCATACAAACAGTTTATATTTCTATTTGACGTTTATTAACATTTAATATTTATTATTCGTAATACTCGTTTTACTTTACCATAGGCAAAGTATTGTAATCGCAAAAAAAAAGTTCAGCTTTCAGTGGATTTACATGTTTTGAGACCCCCTAAGTCATTTAAGACCATTTCCAGAAAATGTATGGAGTATGGAGTATGGAGTATGTAGTCCGGAAAAATTTGTGTGCGCTCTAACTCCAACTGCGATCGAAATTTCCTAACCAAATTTTATATTTATCATTTTTACAACATGCTAATGAGCTGATTAGATTTTGGGCAAAATCGGACAACCGGAAGTGGGGGTTTACTCTTGAGAATTTTCAGATTATTATCGTTTCTATTAAGTTTATGTAAAAATATTAAGAGAAAAAATTTATTTTAAATTAAATTTACCATAAATTTTGTTTAAAAACTTTTTTCAAATTTTGTATTATAAGCGAGTTAAAAATAAAATATGGAATAACATAGTTGCATAATAGCGCAAGCGCAGTAGAAGTGTTTTGTTTCATGGAGACAATTGTACGCTCTGGCCAGGCATGGCCTGCCTTAAATATGTACCAGTAATAGGATTATGAGCCCGTATGGCCGTTTAACTATGGTAAAGTCATATGCATGGCCATATCCGATTTTTTTAAATTTATATTGTCTTATATTGAAAAATCCTGTAATCCCAGTGAAACCTAAATTTATTATTGATTTTCCTACTCTAGGCTCAAATTGATTTTTTAAGCTTTTCTCGCGATTGGCGTCATGTATTTTTGCTACTTTGGCTTTCAATTTTGCGAACACTGATTATTTTTGCTAGTTAAAAATATTTTTTCTATTTTCAGGAAAATTTATCAAAATTTGGGATAGATCGTGGATCGCAACGCTATTATTCTTTTACGTATTTGCATTCCGAACAACGTCCGTGTTGGTAGACAATTTTAAACTTCCTCAAGCTTCAGCAAGCATCATACTTTTCGAACAGGTAATTATAAATAAAAAAAATATTATATTAATTGATTATGGGGAAGTTATACTTTACAAACCGTAATACCTGCGGGGCAGGTATACAATTCGGTACTGGTGGGTGGAGTCTAAATACTACGCTAGACCGATTTCGAAAAGTTACGAGGGGGAGTCTAAATTTTGTTATAAGCTTGAAGATGATGGAAGAGAAACAGCAACAAAACGTATAGGTACCTTTGAAATTTTTTCTTCATATATTTCGTTCATTAATTGAACTATATCTACGTTTTGAAACTATTTTTTTTTAAGTGTACAACAGTTTGATGAAATACCCTTAAACCTATTTTTGTTTTATTTTTAGATAAGACTATTATTAAAAATCCATGCATATGTGAGATATAACGCAGAAAGAATTGTGAAATATAAACCACATAGTGACCAACAGTTGAAATGGCCTAAATTTAAGCAATACACGTATTTTTTGTTTGCCCCAGTTTTGCTCTATAGAGACGAATATCCAAGGTAAGAAAAAAATTATTCGTTATATCATTTTAACCACTACTTGACATCAAGGTAATCTATTATCTATTTGAAAAAAATACTTTGTACCTACTTTCAAGTATGATGGCGTATAATTTTTAGCCTGATAGTTATTTTATTTTGATATTTTTATCTTATAAAAATAATTATCTAACACACTACAGATAAATGAACAAAAATCAATACGACTTAGTAAAACTTCCGGTAGGGGGGTGGGGGTAGAGGTAAATATACGTTTTGACAATTTGTGGCTGAAATAGGCATCCTATCGAAAAAAAGTATAATACAAAAGTTATAGATAATTAAAAAATCTAAAACTTTTATATTAATCATTTTTTAACATAACCTCAAAATTATCGAGGAAAACGCTAAAAACTATTTTTTTGTTTTTAATTTTTGTCTCCCGCAAAAATAATGTATTTTTATGAAACTTGGTGAAAACGTTATTTTTTGTGTTTTAAATAGGCTGTAATTTTTTTTAAAGCAAAATATTGATTTTTCGATTTTATAAGAATAAACAATAAAAATATGTCAACTAGTGAAAATATGCTTATTGGATTATTTGGCCAAAAATAAGAACTTTTTATTGTTTATCTTTTCTTGTAAAAACGTATTTTCAGGGTTATAAACATTTGAAATTTTCCAAAAGTGGGGGAAGGGTTAGAAAAATTACCAAAATTTACAAGCATATACAGGGTGGTCCCTAATTAATTGTACATAGAAGTATGATAGATTCCTCACTTTAAAATAGTAGGATTTGAACCAACTTGCTCTAATAAAATGTTGCTAATAAGGAATACACAGGGTGTTAATGGTTACATTTTTAGATTTATTTTTTGCAATAACTTTAGCGTTTATGGATATGTATACGTAAAAATTTGGAACTGGGGGTTTTTGGGAACGAGAAATCATAATCTGGTACCTACTTCGATGTAATTTGTAGAGGGCGCTAGTTAGACCACATTTGTGGCATAAATACAAGAAAACACCGGCAAAAAAACCTTTTGGGGTGGTTTTTTGGCCATTTGAGGGGTGGGGTCAACTCTAAAAGAATTGTAACCACCGCCATCGTGTTCAGCATCCTCAAACACGGGGGACGACGTACTTTGGGGGCGTCTAAATTTATTTGTATGTATATTTTTTCTTCAGGTCACCTAAAATCAGATGGGACTTCGTGCTCGCACGTATCGCCGAAATACTAGGAGTGATCGTATATCAATGTTTCATTTACCATCGATTTATCTTCCCTTCGTATCAAGATTACGGACTTCGAAAGTTCACCTGGCTGGAAGTTTTAGCCCCAGCAATAGCCGAAAACTCAGTACCAGGACTTCTGATATTTTTCGCTGGTTTCTACGTAACTCTACATTCCACGCAAAATTTATTCGCAGAATTGCTGCGATTCGGCGACAGGCAGTTTTATCAAGACTGGTGGACGAGTAACTCCTTAGCGGAATATTTTAGATCGTGGAATATTATAGTACAAGATTGGTTGTACACCCACATCTATTGGGATATCTACCAAGTAACCAGAAGTAAAGCTGCGGGTAAATTAAGCGTCTTCCTCGTTTCGGTGATCGTCCACGAATGGGCGATGACGTATATAATGGGATTTTTTTATCCGGCTTTATCGTACGCTTTCTTGGGAGCTGTTATTTTGAGTTTTATTAAATTTCCCAAGTTTAGATTTAGTAATCTTTTGTTTTGGTATACTATGACTTTTGGATGCGGTCTTACTTGTAGTTTGTATACCTTGGAAGCTTACGCTAGAGTTAATCAGCCGGATACTGATATGAATTCTTGGAAATATTATTTCGTACCTAGATGGTATACTTGTGATTGTATCGTTTAATAAAAGCCAAAAAAAGCAAGAATATGATAGTTCAGCGTGACTTAAAAATGGATTTAAGGTTTTCAATATCTTTTTCAAAAAATAAATCCATCATTGGAAAACATATTTTTAAGCGAAATTCTAAGAATCTAGAACAGGGCCAAACCGATTTTAAATACTTGAATTCTTGAAAAATTATTTAGGGTAAATTATAAGTAAATTAAGAAAAATCAAGACGACTGAGTGAAAGGTCTAGAAAGGGGTGGGGATAGGTAATATGTTTTGAGGGTTGGATATTGGATTTTTACGATTTGTGGGTGAAATATGGAGCCTATCGAAAAAAGTTTTATGTAAAAGTGGTAGATAATTAAAAAATCTAAAATTTTTATATTAATCATTTTCCAGCATAACCTCAAAATTATCGAGAAAATTGCTAAAACAGTTTTATTCGTTTTTAATTTTTATTTCTCGCAAAAATAACGTTTTTTTTATGAAACTTGGTGAAAACGTTCTTTTTTGTGTTTTAAATAAGCCGTAATTTTTTCAAAGCAAAATATTTATTTTTCGATTTTATACGAATTTAAATTAAAAAAAAAGTTGGTTTACAAATTTTCAATTTTTTAGCTTTATCGGTGATCAATTTTTTGGTTGAAACCTCAACTTTAAGATGGTATGAAAAAAATATATCGTTCGTAGGCTTTTTTAAAATTTAAATTCGTATAAAATCGAAAAATAAATATATTGCTTTGAAAAAATTATAGCTTATTTAAAACACAAAAAATAACTTTTTCACTAAGTTTCGTAAAAAAATTATTTTTGCGGGAGATAAAAATTAAAAACGAAAAAAAAAACGGTTTTTAGTGATTTACTTGATAATTTTGAGATTATGTTGAAAAATAATTAATACAAAAGTTTTATATTTTTTAATTATATACAACTTTTACTTTACAACATTTTTCGATAGGTAAAAAACCAATATCCATTCCAAAAAACGTATTCCCCCACCCCACTATTACTCAGTCCCTCATATTGCTAAGATTTTTTTTTGTTTCAAAAATGATTGGGCCTGGTCTAAATCCCGGTGTTTAGAATTCGGTCGGTTGAAATTTAGAAATTAGAAATAATAAATCCGTCCTTCACCCATACTGCTGTTTCACCAGGGAAATAAATTTTCTGTCAGTCAAATTTCAAAACCACGTCCAATAGAAATAACTGTAAACACGAAGAGCGCGAATTATAAAAAAAAAGGAGGATTAGATCGCGTAGCGTTGCCAAATCTAGTTTTTTTCATTAGTCCTACTTATATAAAATATTTTGTTCAATAATATGTAATATTTACATACGAATGACAATTTGTTTTAGTTATAGAAGTGAAATTGCATATACATTTCATTTATTGATATTATTAAATAATTATTTATTTTTTATTTTTAAATAATAGTTTTATATAATATTAATTTTTCTTTATAATAAATTAAATTAGCAAAAAAATACAATAACTTGTTCGCAGGAATGGTCATTAAACTTGTATTATGTTTATATATTTTTCAGGAATAATCACAGTTTAAATAAAATATTTTTCTGAATGAAATAAAATATCAAATAAAATGAGTAATTTTTGTTATTGTTCTGTCGTCTATTTTTTTTAATTAATCTAAAACTTGCCACACCTTTTCGCAATTTTTCCAAACAGATTAAACTTTTTCCCACAAAAAATTTTTAATACAAAAATTACCACCATAAATTGTAAAAATCGTCGCAAATTCCGATATTTTTTAAAATTACAATTTTTTATGGTATTTTAGTCTGAAAAAATACTTTTTTTAGGATAAATTTTATTGTTAATATTTTAGGTACTTTTCTATTTTATTTTTTTTTAATTTAAGAAGAAGAAACTATAATAATACCCAGTATATTTTGATCCTTTTAGACTTTTAGATTATTCGTCTTTTTTTGACCCACTTCTGATTTAACTGGAAATTATGATTTTAAATGGAACACTGTATTTTTTGGGCCAAAATACACGAATACTAAAAAATTGGAGAACACCGCATTTCATTATCTCTAGTTCAAAAGGCTCAAAATATAACACCCGGTATTTGATATATTTGATTCAGAAATATAGTATCCACTATATTTCTGAATATACTTTACCGGTTTTGAAATTTGGCTGTCGCGTCGATGTTCCCCTTTCGGTCGAACAGTATCATTTTGGTAAAGGGTGAATTCTAGGTTAATATTCTTGTTATTATACAATTAGGTAACTGCCATATGTTTTTGTAGTGTATAAGGGTGCATGATCGTACGACAATTTTAATACTTTCTGGTTACAGGTTTAAAAGGGGTCAAAATATAACCCGGCACCCGATTTTTGACATAATTAATTCGAAAATATAGTAGGTTGACTTATTGGGCTTATTGGGATTTTCCACAAGTGGGTATGAGTTTATAATCTAGGAATAATCAAGTTACAATAGAAAGTTACCTGGTTTGTGAGCCACAGATTACATATCCAACCCACTATATTTCTGAATATACTTTACCTGGTTTTGGAATACGACTATCAATGAGTTTCTTTTGATCGGACTGTATCATTTTGGTATAGGGTGAATCCTAGGTTATTATTCTTGTTATAGCAAACCTATTAGGTGTTTTTGTAGTGAAAGAGTGATATATATTTAAAATGAGATTATTGTCTGACAATTTTAATACTTTCTGGTGTGCGTTTTTGAGAGAAAAAATTGCGTAGTCTTAAAAATTATAATGCTCCATGAAATAATATGTGTATGTTTTTACTATTTTATAAATATACAGTACGTAAAGTAGGTTATTATATCTATGTACATTTTTGTACCTGTAAATATTAAGTTTATTAAAAAATCGGTTTGTTTTATTTAATATCCAAAATAACCCTACAAATATTTTCACTAAGCTAAAAATCCAATTAACCCTTGAATATTTTGAGGGCAACTTCCAGCCGTTTCTATTTAAATAAAATTTCTTTGGCCATTTCAAATCCTCAAAGGCGATTCAATTTCCCTCGTCCATTCAACCCTCGTCCGTTTCCCTCAACAAAACAAGAAATAAAAAGATAAAACTCTCCCCTAAAGTGGGAATCTAAAATATCTATCGAATTCCCAAACCTGTTTTCCCGCCTACTTGACTTCAAAACCGGTCAAACTCTTCACTGACCAAGCGGGACATCCCATAAAAAGTAAAAATCATTCTCGGACACCGGCCATTTTCAATCCACGTGAATGTCCAGTATTTAATTAGAACAAATTAAAAGTTTGACTTTACTCGCTGATTAAATAATGTAATAGAGCGTAATTGACGATATCCAGTATGCTCGGGAACATTCTCAACGGACTTTCATGGCGTTTCCATGTATCAGGCAAGCAGAGACTCCAGGAGGTGCCGTTAGATAACTCGCACCCGCCGCGTGCATACCAATGGTTAGGAAACGTGGCTTGGGTCGGGGATACCTGCGACGTTGCCAGAGTGTACAGAATTTTGTAGGAATCAAGAAATTATTTTGTTCTAAGAAACCGGAAATAAAATCGATTTATAATTGATACATTTTTAATTACAACAATGAATTATCGGAGTTTTATTCAGCGGAACTGTGAATGGGTCAATTGTCATTGGAACTTGTATTACATTATTTTATCTGTTTTACACTTTCCTCGATATCGCTATCGCGACTACAATTTGAAATAAAGCTTTGGGATTTCTCGGTGTTTTCCCGAACTCTTCGAATGTGTAGAAAATATTTTTCCAGCAATTATCCCTCTGGTCTTGTTTTTCAAACTATTGCTTTACAATTCTCCTCTCTACCTCTAACTGAATTTATTCTTTAGAGATCGCACGAAATGGCAACATTGGCGACTTTCTATCAGTCGTAAATTTGAACGTTTCGGATGTATTTGGTAGAAGAAGTGAGAGTAAAACTATTTTAAATTTGTGATTTGTTTTGGTATATTGGATAAAATCAAATCACATAAGTGTATATACGGTAGGTAAACTAGGAAAAAAATAATGTTAGTATATATCACACAGTAAAAGCACCCAAAAATGTATTAAATATATTTAATAAACTGAAACAATACCTATATCAGGAATACTTAAAAAAACATTCATACATACATTCATACTCGAGCAAATCAATTTAAGGTAAATTAATGCAAATAATAAATAACTTTTTGATAGTAAACTCGATCTGAAAATTTTAATTTACGTTACCAGGTGACTTAACTGCATACTAACTGAGCTAGTTTATTTTTTAAACGTTTTTTGAAGACGGCTTTCTTGTATTAATAATTGAAAAAGCCAAATAGGTAACACGACAATTAGAACAATGCTATTTAAGGTTATGTTCTTTCTGGATAGAAATTTACGTTTTGTTCGTAAATAAACTAAACAATTGGTATTAATAAAAACAATTCTAATTTTTAAAATTTAATCACTATAACATTTTTTTTTATTCCTAAAAGAAATCCTTTAACTTAGGTTAAAATCGCATTTTGGCGGTTTAATTTAGGGTCCCTAGAAAAAGTAAAGATATCGTAGGTACCAACCTGCTTTGATTTAAGATAACGTGGTAAAAAAACAAAATTATTACTTTGAGTACGGGGTAAGTTTTCTATCGGTAGTCAACGTGTTAAAAGTTAAAAGCCATGTTTTTTTAATTTTTTAACTGGTAATATACTAAAATCTGTGATACATATAGGAAACATATACTTATATGAACGATAAAATTCAACAAAATTATACATACATTTACAAAAAAAAAACAAGTAACTAGATATTCCAATTACTACAACCAAGGATAATTGATTGAACTACAAAATATATTTAACTTTTACTTGATATATGTTCTAGGTAGAAGTTTGCATTCAAAACTTTAAAAACGTGATCCTACAGTTTCTTAAATTATTATTATACACCACACCTCTTAAACCTGCTACTCTCCTACTTTCAGGGCCCTCTTAGTTATGAATTATGAGAAAATGTAATATTTCTGACGTCACACAAAAATATGAATCTTGTCAGGTTATGATTACGTTGTTCGATATTTGATAGGGTCTACCAGTGATGATTAAATAATTTTTTTTGTTCACCAGATGAATTCAATGTAAATTTTACGAAATTTTGGTTTAAAACTAGGTAATATGGTTAAAAAGTAAGTATACTAAACATGTATGTAGAAATACACTTAAATTTCATTACGTCCATTATTGTCAAATTATTAATAAATCTTAATATCAACTAGGAAAACAACCAATTTAATAAAATATACGTTTTATTTTATAAAAAATAACTAAAATCAAATACCATTAAACATCTACAATAAAAATAAACACACAATATATATTTTATTACATGCTTCAATCAATGGCTTATTTAAAAGGAAACAAACAAACAACAAACATAACAAACAGCAAAGTTATCAAATCGGAGCTACCATCACTAGGAAAACATGAAACGGTGTAGGTCTCGTGATAGAATGTGGTGCGGTTTTTCGCTACGAAAATCAACGTAAACCTTGCTTCGAACATGGTTTCCTGATAGAAAGGCCGCCAATTTCGCGCCCAAACCAACATGGAAGACCACGTGATTTATTAGCCATTACCAGTTTAAAGAAATAGGTAGCGCCATCTATTGCGAAGTAGTTGAGCTTAGCGGCAGAGAACACAGGTTTCTGTGAATTACTTAAAATATAGTTTTCTTTAGAAAAGAATACGTTACGCCATCTGTTGTGGGGTAGTTCAGCTTAGCGTTACGAAACGCAGGTTTCTGTTATCTATTTTATAGTGCCATCTTTGATGCAATAGGTGAACTTGGTGAAACGAAATGTAGTTTTTTTAGTACTTTTATTTTGTATTTCATGTGTTTGGTTTGAATGATTTGTAGTTTAAAATATGGCTTGATAAATTTTTGGAGGTTTATCTAAAAAACTTTTGTCAACCCAAGAAAATTCGATAAACAAAATGGTGTTTGTCTTATTAAACATAGGAGCAGAACTTTTTTGTTTGGCTTTAAACAAAGCCTAGGGGAATTACCGAAATGATCTAATCAGTACATTTGTCCGATCTTCTTAGTAGAAAATGTCACCATTATAAAACGGGTGATTTTTGATAAAAAATCGTCGATTTTAGAAAAATTCTCAAATTTCTATAATTTCATCGATGGTTTCGTACATTTATATACTGTGTACCTCGAAGAAATTGAAGTTTTTCTCGGTGGGATTCAACTATCACCGTTGGCTTTTAATTTGCGATATCGTTATGGTAACCACAAGCAACCAACGAACGAACGTTGGTTTATAGTAGGCGATGGAATGGATAATGAGCGATTGTGACGTCCTTGGTAGACCTTGAGGCGCACTGAACTTGAACCACCCGCAGAACATAATATCCTTTTTTTTAATCGTAATATATATTTTTTTTCGAATCAGAAATATTTATTTGACTCCTTAATCCCAAATTTTCATTAAGATAATTAAATAATTTTAGTTTAATGACTCTTGCCAGTTAATATATCATTTAAATTACATTTTTACATTTATATGAATTTTTATGGTAGCATCCAAAAAAGGGTATTCACATTTATTATATCGAAATGGCCGCCAATACTCGAAAAGCCTTTAACCTCATAAATCCTAATCCTGCTTGCCCACACGAAAAACCAGAAATGCAAAATTTATCTCCTTACAAACAAGCGCGCTATATTGTGTTATAAATCGAAAAATCAAAATAACAAGAAAAGTAAAAGGTTCCTCCTCCATACTAGGAACCCACACTTGCACCAACATTCGCGAAGATCCGCCTCTGTACTAAAAAATTGAAATCGTTAAAAGACCAGTTCATTCCACTAAAAAGTATAAGGTGGTCTGTAAAACTGTTTTTAATCGTAAGGAAAAATTCCTCTTTCTTCCGAAATAAAACGTCTTATCCCACTCCGCCGTCTTGTCCCACCTTCTCCTACTATTTAAGGCGTTACCGTAACTCTAAAATATTTTTTATTAAAAATGTTTAGTGGTGGAATGATTGGGGCAATAGTCGAAAATTATTCAAAACTCTTAAAAGCAACATATTTGGTCTTCCGTAGGTGTTTATGAGCTCTTGGAATCCTTTTTTGAAGGTGTTATTGTAATAGAAGAAAGAAGGAATCAAATAACCTTTTGATAGTGAGTCACGATGATTTTGAATTTTTGTAGATTTGTCTAGAGAGTTGATTAATAACTGTAACCAAAATTTTATTTTTTAGTATATAATTAGATGCGAAGAAAAATTGATCTGTCGGAGATCTAGGCCTACATGGGAATAGTGACAATGTGTATCTGGAAACGTCTGTTCAAATTGAATATTCCATTGGATCTCTACAAGAGAATTTTAGCCAGTGCTCAAAAAAATAAAAAGGAAAATGAGAAAAAACCGTGTTCCTTCTGCAATTGACTTTGATTAACCTTAACAGTAAATTGATGGCCTTCAATATCATCTGATTCTCCCTATTAAATTGTAGCTGGGAAGTTCAGATTTGTTTTATATACATTTACGAATCTTATACAAATGTAATTGTCTTATGGAAAGTAAAGAATTATTATTATTATTATTAGTTCTCAAATAGGCTGATACTATAGAGAAAGTAACATCCAACAAGTGCAGTAAATTCAGTCTGCATAAGGCTATCAGAAATGGTCGAGAGAGAACCTCATAGACATGAACCTTCTGCAGACAACTTTTGAATTCTGTCAAGATTATCTATAAAAAAATTAGGAAAGGATGATACTGTCGAGAAACAGAAAGCAACGGTTCCAAGACAGCAGTCTCCCATTCGAGGTCTGAAATGGGTGAAAGGTTAACATAAAAAAAAGAAGTTTGTTGTATATTTGTAATTTTATTTTGTTTCCCCTGGCTACGTCTTTGGTTTAGACAACCAAGCGGCGATACACTTTTCTTGAATGGAGATCTTCCTCTAATTTCAACTTGACAGCTATACAAGGTCCTTCTGCTAGTTTGATACCTGCAGGAGGCCGAGACTGAATGTTAACAACCAGAAGGTGTATTAAATGTGTGCTAATAAAAAACATTCTGCCATAGTAGATTACAATTCTTGACAGGGGTAAAGCAGCATTTCTTAAGAAGTCACATGTTAATAATGGGTTAGATGATAGTGAGTCGTTATATGCATTTAATTTAAACGGATGGGGAGTTAATAAATGAGGTTAATAAAATTCTAACCATTGAGAGTAGTCGGGAATATGTGGGGTTAGTCAAGATGGTTTTTATTTTGCCTACAGAACGAATAGGTATAAGACGCCCTATCGTAATTTTGAAAAAATATTTAAAGCAGTTTTTGATTTATGGAGAATTTTTATTTTTTATTTTAAAATTTCAACACCCTGTATATCAGAAACGCGTGGGGTGTGCATAATAAAAGGCGACTTTCTTTTTCATTTTTTCAAATTTTTGAAATATGCACTTTTAAATAATCATAACAAAGTAATACGTAATTTATTTATACATTTTAATTTATTTTTATTGATTAAATATTATAAAAAACCTTTTGACCGTTAAACTGTTCTTAGTTGATAGACAATTATTTATAGAACATTACACATTACCACTGTAAGATGTATTATATATTAAAAATATATATTTTGGTAGTTATATTACATAATATGTAAGTACCAATTTATTAACGTTTTTCTTAGTTAATTTCATTTAGCAATACCAAAAAAATCGTGTATAAGAACTGTAATTTAGTCTGAAGATGTTCTATTATCATATAGACGAAACATTGGCTCAATAAAAATATACAATATTTGCAGTGTTACTGAAAATGGATGTAAGAGTAAGAGCTAAGTCAAATTTTTTCGATTTTATACATAAAGAGAAGCTTGTAAAAAATTTTTCAATAAATTCGGGCTGGGGCTTCGCGAGATATGTGCCAAAAACGGCATTTTTGGTATTTTTCGAGTGGATTGCTTCACTATTTTTTAAATATCTCCGGTTCTAAGAGTCGTGGAAAAATAAAAAAAAAATTAAAATGACCCTGTTGAAGTAGAGTATCGATCGATTTTAAAAATGCATCCTAACCTCAAAAAACGAATTCGCGCACATTTTTTTTTACTGAATTGGCAATAAATAACCAAAGAATCCTCGAATTTTCTTAAAAATATTGTGAAGATGATGAAGGTACAAAGAGTATAGAATAATGTTTTATAAAGTTTCGACATGTTATAATCTTGATAATGTGAAAGCCGAAAGGCAGAAACCGGTCTTAGGATGTCGAATCTGATAAATTAAATTCCTTACTCGTTTTCTAACTTTGTATTAATCTCTGAAAGGGATACGAAAGAAGAGAGTGACATTTTGACTAGAATCAGTCAAATAAAAGCTTTGCAACACACAATGCAAATTGTGTATGCAACCCCAATACACCGGGAATTTTTTGCTTTTAGTAATTGTCAATACTCTCTTCTAATCATAGATGGCAGCACATCTAAAAATTTTATCTTATAGCGGATATAGCTATTGACTTGTACGAGTTTGGAATTTTATTTATTGGATTCGAAAAGCCTAACTGACGAAGCCGAAAGGCAGAAACCGGTCTTAGGATGTCGAATCTGATAAATTAAATTCCTTACTCGTTTTCTAACTTTGTATTAATCTCTGAAAGGGATACGAAAGAAGAGAGTGACATTTTGACTAGAATTAGTCAAATAAAAGCTTTGCAACACACAATGCAAATTGTGTATGCAACCCCAATACACCGGGAATTTTTTGCTTTTAGTAATTGTCAATACTCTCTTCTAATCATAGATGGCAGCACATTTAAAAATTTGAATTAGATTTTGAGATTTTAAAATATTGACAATTAGTTAAAATTAAAATAAAACACAAAATACCCAGACTATGTACAATCCAATATTTTTCCAAAAGAGATAATTTGGCTTTTAAATATTAATTGAAACAGCACCTAAAAACGTAAGCAGATTTACTAAGAAATAAGAATTATGAATTAACTTACCTTTGGGATGATTTAATGTGAGATAACTATGACAATGAATAGCTCTGATAACAACCTAAAAAAATTTAAAACCAAAATTAAATAATATTCAAAATTCAAAATTTTATTAACAATTTATTTGGGACAATCTTTATAATAAATTATAATATCAGGACAACCTGTATGGCAAAATAAAATAAGGTGGTGACAACTATTTAAAATGAAATGTCAAGATACCAACTTTGTTAACTAAATTAGAAATTAATAAAATGTATGAAATTGGACGTCAGAATATAAAGCAAAAATATGTTAATCGTTATAAATAAAATTATGAAAGCTAAAACAAATAAAACTTCTAATAAAGTAGCACAGAATCAAAATTTTGAAATAATTTAAGAGTTTTTGCATGACGTCAGAAGGGAACCTAGCAACAGAAAAAAAAGAAAGTAGGAAGTTTTGTAAAATGGTAGAAGAGAGTTCAGTATAAAAAAATTTAAGAATTTTGCATTAAAAAAATAGTTAGTTTTTTTGAGATGGTGGAAGTTTTTGAGTAGAGAAAAATTTAAGAAAATATTTTAATTTAAAAGTTTAAAAGAAAGTAGTTAATTGGAAAATGGTAAAAGAGGAGAAAGAAAATTATATTAAAATTATTAATCGAAATTTCAAAAGAAGAAATTTGTGAAATAAAACAAAAAACTTTGTATTCTGAACTCTAATGGTAACTACGACTATGTTTAGTGTTTAGTAAGCGAAGTATCTAAAATAATATTTAAACAAAAACTTGCCTGGAAGATAGTGATTTCATATTCTGTATATCCTGAGAATTGGTTCCAGTATAATTCACTCAAACCAAGAAAATATCCTTTGAAGAATCCACAAAGTTGGAGGAATCACATTATTAGAAGTCTTGCCAAAATACATCACTGGTTGTACGATTTGAAAGAAGTTCAAGAACAAATAGTTGAGGTATACATTTTCCATTTTTACTAATTGCGTGCTTATACAGATAGCAAAGTGAATCACGTGTTTGCGTTTTAAGATAGACAGGTTAGCCAATTGCTGGTTCTAACCTTAATTTTAGAAAATATTTCGCCAAATTCTAATTTTTCAATTTTTGTTATGTTTTATAGTAATAGGAGATCATAGAGTGAATGTGTGTGCGTGTAAGAAATTCCCATAATTAAATTTAATCTGATCATGGTTTATGTTTTTCGTCTATATTCTTTATTAAATAAAATTATCTAATTGTTGAACCATTTTATTTTATTAAAAAAATACAGAAAAAAATCAGTAGCATAAATTAAAAGAGGGCTCTAAAAAAACTTTTGAACTCACAATTAAATAATCCCTGAGGTCAGAAAGAATTTCAAATTTCACAAACATTTAATTCAAATCCTTAAATTGGATTAAGTGGTTAAAGTTACGATAGTAAATATCATAACAATATATATAAATATGGAATCTACCAAGTGGACTTCAATAATACAAATAGAACCAGAACAGCAAAAAAGTCAGCAGAATGGTACAAAGAGGTCATTAAAACCCGTTGTTTAACTGACCAATGTGTTGATTAAAGGTTTTTTAAATTTTGTTGTCTTTTTACAGTTATTCGACAAAATTAAAAAAAAACACCCATTATTTGAATGGCAGATATGGCGGTAAATTTTGGTAATTTTCCGAGGTACTTCTCCCATCTTCTCCACTCTTGGAAAATTTCAAATGTTTAAATTTGTACCGTTCCATATGAATCGCACTGCACCATTACTTGCATAAACAGATGGATGATTTGATACCCAGTATATAATTTAAAATTAAACTCGATTCACAAAATGCCATAAAATCTCCAGAAGTACCTTCGTTTCAAAAACTAATCTGTCTTTTATGAGTAATTACTCTTTCAGTAAATACGTTCGATACAATGTGTGCCTGATTGCTTACATGCAAGAAGGACATTCTAAATCAAGGTAAATCGCTATTTTTCACACATCTAATCCTATTCAGAAGAAGCTTAAATCCTCCTAAACTAAAATTAATGTTTAAATCACGAATGTACAATTAACAGACGATTATTGTCACTTCCTTTCCTAGTTCATCTGATGGTATTTTTCTGTTACTTGCGGAACACTCTGTTCAATGCATTACAATTCTTTGAATAATAGCATTGCATTGTTTTCTAGTCGATTTTGACAAAGACCGATGCTTTGCTGTCACTTGAGTTCTTATTCGGATTCTGCATAGTTAAATGATAATTGTATACTGAGAAAAGTACAGTGGTGGTACCATATCTCCATCGAGAGGTAAAGGTCCTTAACAATTTTAGGAAGAAGATATTTATCGTTGAATGAAGCGCGAATCCAGGGAGTTATATAAGTAGGTCTGACACCTTTGTTTTTTTTCTTCCTCTAACTTTCTATTCTTCTCTTCTAAATATCCTTCAATATTTGGCCTTTCCATCTGCATGTTGTCTGCATCGAGGTCTGTTTTACCTCATTGCTTTCCATTTTTTATTTCACTTATCATTTTATCGATTTTTTATCGTTGCCTGTGTTCAAACCACCTCAATCTTTGTCCCTTTATGTAGGTCAATAACATCCCCTCAGATATCCAGTTCCTTCCACCCCATCTCAGATTTCTCCAGTTTAACTGAAGAGATTTGGAGATCTTCTATGGTATTTTCTCATATGCAACAGGCAAGTGTTGGGTCTGTAATATCCCCGTTCTCTCCACCACCATCCCAGATCTTTCCAGTGTGGTTGAAGAGGCTCGGAAAGCCTACATACTCCCGCTTCCCTTGGCTATAATGAAAGACAATCATATAGAATTTTGGTTTGTCCAAACCTGTTGGTAAAAAAAATAGTTTTCTATAGTTATTTTTGGAATAATAGTGATTAATCTTAAATTTATTCGTGGAATTCAAAGAACTGCTAACGTTGACTTGGTTTTTGGAAATCCATCTAACTGGAATCAATTGGTTAGAAATAAATTCTATGACTTCGGAAAATACACTAAAATGACGGAGCAAATATTCTGTTCTTAGAAAAGAGAGGTAATAAATAAATGCGATAAATGCTACATAATGCCTTCTTTGGAATCATATTACAAAATGTTATGTTGGTTATATATTTAATATTTTAAATAAACTTTAAGTTTTTCTAATGCACGCCGATGCTTTGAAATAATGATATTCCTCTGTTGGCAAGTGATCAATTTCTGTTATATTTGCATGATGGACCTAATATTTATAAAAAGACGTATTGTTATTGAATGCGGTACTGTAACTTTAATGGTGATAACGGTAAATGTATTGGTCCTGAAAACGAGTAAATATTATGTGCAAATAAGTTATAGGCAGATGCATGTTGGAACCCAAACTTTATCGGGACAGTACAACCCTTTAATATGATTATTATTTCGGCATTGTTGTGCCTCATAAGTAAAAAGTATACAGCTCACCGTGGAATAACAGTGTTCCTTGCAAAACTGCATTAAGCTCGAGGAAGATTTTTTCTTTAATAACAAAATCAAAATTGCAGAATTTTTCAAAAAATAAGTATCTATACGGGTAATACATACAAGTGAATTTAACCAACCGTATAATAAATAATTTTTATTTGGTCGTATTGGGTATAATCAAAACGAGTATTTTTATTTTTAGTCAGACATCTCCATTCTCTTGCATTTCTTGTCGGCGAAAACAAAAATAAAATTAACGTACGGGATTCCTGAAATGTGTGATATTTTAAACATTATTCCGCTGCAACGAAGATGTTGGCATGCTGTACCATTCGACCTTGTCTTACCTCAAGGTCTCGATTCGAAAAAACTAATATTGAAGCGTCCTATCCGCTTTTATATGGTGATGCAATTTTTAAAAATGTAACTAGCCACCGTCTTAACACTGCTCATTATAAAATCTATAATGGTTTAATTTTATAGGAAGTTGTTTCCTAAAAATTCAGAAGTGACGTCTACATCAAATTTTGTAATTTCTATTTTTGGTATTCGATTAAACAGTAGCTGATTCAAGCATAAAAATTACGTGGAATATTCGTACCAATAATAAGATAACTATTTAAAAAACTCTCCTCAAAGCCCCTAAGTGATTTGACAGAACACAGAGTCCTCTTAAATGGAAATAAAATGTTTTTTTTAACTTGTATGGTTACTTTGGAAAATCCCCGGGTCCTGAAACTGACCGCTGCGTTTACTTGATTAAATTGTTTAACTGGGATTTTCAGGACAGGTATCAAAGCAAATATAAAAGTAAAAATTGTACATTAAAGCATGTGTGATTTTCTCGGCATAAACGTGATTCGTTGGCAGGCAAATGACCCGTATTAGGTACAAACAAAAAAAAACTAACCAACTGTGAGTTCTGCACACTCACGGCCGTCTTCAGAGGATGGTCGGTCGATTAAAGACAAAACAATTAGGCATAAGCCCAAGAGGAAACCGTCAAGGTAACAGATTCGACAAAATCAAAGGAACAAAGGAGGAATTAATAGGATTACGATTTACTTATTTGTAATAAAACGATGGTTTCTTTGTTAATACAGGGTGTGTCGAAAAAAGAATAGAATAATACAAACAGCAATTTTATTATTTTTTTCTAATACTTGACACTTTAAGTTGTCAATAAAATCCATCATTTCTTATAAAATACGTCGCCAATGGTAACGTACTTTATAGCTATTTAAAATACGCTTCCACATTTAACATTTATTCAATAAAAATTACAATTATGAAAATGGAAATTGCCACTTCCGAAGAGCGGATTAATATTATTATTCTTGGCCCCCACATCAGCATCGTTGCTACAATTTACACTTTTGGAGAGTGGATTGTGGCTGCTAACTTCCACATTAGCATTGTCGCTCCAATTCCGATTGCCGATGTCCATATTAACATCGTCTCTGCCATTCAAAAATACCTTTCGGGCAATCTTAACCTTTTCTTCCAAAGATTCTTCAATGTGGGATTCGGCAACTTTTGATGACTCCAACCCCCCATGCATTTTCAATGAAGTAATATCTCCACCTACAGAAGATGAATTTTTAATTTAAAATTTATTCATGCAAAATTTAGTAGCTGCTTTAGCAAATAAAATTGCCGAACTGCGGCGGAATGAATGTCCTGTGTAATTAGTTGGGTTTTCCAACTTTAAGAACATCGCTATCTTTTTGGGAATATCGCCAAACGTGTTAATTCCGATCACTTGTCTAGAACATTTTCCGTTAGTTGTCTTAATATTTATTATTTTTAAGACTAATTCAATTACAAGTATTTTATTTATTATTGGTGTCTCTTGTATCAGTTTACTAAAGTAAAGAAGCTTGTTTCTCCTACCAATGAAATGGGGTCTAAAATTCCAATAGGCTGGATTCTCCCTTTGAGAATGAGAGCTGGGCTAAATATTTATCAACTGCTTAATAATGATTAATATTAAAATGTTTTGAAATACGTGGCATTGTTATTTTTTTTGTAATTTAATAATATAACTTCAAAGTTTTGTTTTTATTTTAAATAGTGCCCATTCTACTTCAGTAGACTAAATCTATCTGTGATGGGGGTGTTGATACACTGCAACCTATAAGATCTATTGTGCCCCCTACTGCTGCCCAGTCGTTAAGGATGTCTCAACGATTAGAGCAGTTCCTCCAGTCCTATTGCTTTCAAAAAGTTCAGGATGTCGGTATAACAGGCGGTATAACAATCAGTTGGGTATTATAAAAAAGTAAACAACAGAGATTGGAAATACTATATTTGACTAATCCTTGAACAATTTTTAAGCATGAAATATTGACAAATAAATAATTTGATGAGTTTTGACGTAAAAAACTCTTTAATAAAAAATGAAACGCACTTTGAATTTGTCAAATTTATTTTTTATAAAATAAATTAAAAAGTATTATTTCTTATCCCTCAGCCTCTCTGCTTTGCATGTCGCAGCCATTCGGGGGAAGACGATTTCGAATTCTTTCCTTGAACATCTAGTTTTACTATAGCGTACGATACCTACAATAAAAACAGATTGTAAATGATATAACAATACTTCTGCACTCCTGAGACCAAAGTGCCACTATAGTCTCCTTTTTTTCAGGGACTGAAGTATCACCTTTTCTTATTATAGGGATTAAATGTATTTAATACCTAGGGACCAAAGTGGATATAAGACGTTCCCATGACATTATTATCCGTAAACAATGAAAATTTGTAACTATTTGACTTTATAAACATGGTTATATGTAACGGTATATGCAAATCTGTCTATCATGAATCAAACAATATCGTACTCATCTTAGATTATACTATAATATAATATTATAATTCTATTTAGTTTAGATTAGAATTAATAGGTTTTCAATAATACATACCTTTATCTAATCAACTGCAAACTTAAACATCTAAACATTTATTTTATGGCGTCAGTTCAGTATTATTACCACCGACATAACCTTAAACCTTTAATAAGGTTATGTCGGGAAACAGCTTAACAAATGTCAACATTATAATGTAGCAGGTATATAGCAATCGAGTTATTTTTGCTGAAGTCATCCAATTTGTTCAGGAAAACATACACAGTACAAACTTTACTTGGCAATGCGGAGATATCACAATATTACATGAATGGTACATCTTAATGTGGTATTTGAAGAAAAGTAACACATAAACATCCCAAAGATATTACTTGTATATACCAAAAGTATGTAGCATTGTGACCAAGACAGTACATCGCATGTGTAAATGAAATGTACTACTAACATTCATGAGATATTGAGAACTTACGTTACATTTGTGACACTTACAGAACATCGCGCTAGAGACTGTTGTGTTTCGTGCTTGCTGGGTATCCAGTATTGGGATCTTTTCTTATTTACTTCTTTTCCAAGTTCATCAAGTATTGTACTGGTGCTTATTCCGTAGAAGGGTTCAGGTCCCAGAAATGGTGTTTCAGCCCCTTTTTTTTGCGAGTACGTCTGCTATTTCATTACTCTCCACTCCAGTATGTCCCGGAACCCACAGTAGGGTAACAGTGTTGTTCTTGCCTAGTTCGTTTAGATTCTCTAGGCACTCTCAAACTATCTTGGAGTTGATTACGTGGGAGTTCAAGGCATTAATGGCTGCTTGGCTGTATGACATGATGATGATCTCTTGTCTGCGAAAATTTCTTTCTATGTTGAACTGGACACATTTTCCGATGGCGTATATTTCAGCTTGGAAAATGCTCGGAGATTTGCCTAAACTTTCGGAATATTTGGTTCCAGGCCCATATACTCCTATTCCTGTTCCTTCTGTTGTTCTAGAACCATTTCATGGCACTTCTATTGAGTTTTGGGATGGTATCTTTGTCCCATTCGCTTTTGTTACTTAGCTTTGTGTTGAATTCTTTCACAAAGCTAAACTTCTTTGTCATCTCATCTTGGGGCATGTCCCAGGTTTGATGATTTCCAGGAAGGAGTCGAAACTTGCGTTTGGTTGATCCTTCTCTGGTCATTCTGTAGGTTGTCCTTATCGCTATACTCTCCACTACTATGAGGGGTGTAAGGTTTAGGATTACCTCCATGGCGGTCGTTGGACACGTTCTCATTGCACCTGTTATGCATACGCAGGCTAGTATTTGGATTTTCGCTAGATTTGCCTTTGTACTGGCCAGCTTAGTTCTGCTGCCCCAGACTACTGCTCCATAAGTGATGGCCGGTCTCACTATTGACGTGTACATCCCCTGCAGGATCTTTGAGTTACATCCCCAGTTTTTTCTCGCAAAATTTCTGCACACCATTAGAGCTTTCGTGGCTTTGCTGGTTAGTTCTTTTTCGTGCTTATTTCAGATGAGTTTATTATCTAGTATTAGTCCCAGATATTTGACATCTGGCTTCCATTCAATAACTTTCCCGTCCAATTCGATGGATTTGAGGTTAATGTTTCTTTTCCGTGTAAAGGCAACTAAGGTAGTCTTGATGGGGTTGACGCTAAGTCCCATCGATTGACACCATTCTTTAGTATAGCCCAGCCCTCTTTGAACTATATCGCAGAGGGTATTCTCGAATTTGCCTCTTGCGATTATGACTATGTCATCTGCATAGCCTTGACACGATATACCAATCTCGGTCAAATCGCAGAGGAGTCGATCCGCTGTTAAGCTCCACATAAGAGGGGAGGACACTCCTCCTTGTGGACATCCTCTTGTTGTGCAGATGGAAATAGTGTCTTGTCCCATTTTAGTCTCTGCTATTCTGGTAGACAGTAGTCGCGACATCCATCTGGTTGTCGTGTTGTCTACCCCTCTTTCTTCTAGTGCTCTTTTGAGAGTTTCATGTGGTGTGTTGTCAAAAGCCCCTTCTATGTCTAGAAAGGCACACAATACAGATTCTTTGTTCTCTAGTGCATCCTGGATTTCATCTGTCAATTGCACCAATGCGGTCTCCGTGGATTTGCCCGTTTGGTCGTAAAACAGATACAAGAAACACCAGTAATAACTAAAATACTTGTAATTAAATCAGTCTTCATTATTTATATTTTCAAAAATATTGTGGACAGCAGTAGAGTTTTATTCTTTATAAAAAATATTTGTACAAATTTTAATCCAGTTCAAATTTATACCTTATAGGCCTGCTAGTTGCTTGTTACGTCAAATATTTCGTTATGCGAATAGTGAATAGCTATTTCAGCCCACGCCGAAGGACTATAATTAGACTGAATTACTTTTCTTGCCTGATACTTGTTCTATTGCCTCCTCCTTGACACAAACGTACAAAGAAGAAGAAGACGACTCTCGACGTAGTTAGAGTTAACTAGCTGAACTTTAGTCGGTGTCTTCCCTTGCTTCAGGATTGGAAGAACGGTTCAGAGAATTATCAGATGTGCATAAATTTAAATTTGCTATTGTAGGTGTAGCCAAATTTATTCTCAATCAAATAATTTTTACATTTTTAACGACTTTCAATTCAAATTTTAATTATGAAGTATAGATTATACTCTTGCTTTTTCGTATTTTAATACTTGAGCTTAACTAGTTAAGGGTACGTTTCGCGGTTGAGGTTCGAATGTAATCTTCCTATACGAATTAACGTAATTTTGTCATTTATTACCCATAAATAACTAAAACTCTCACAGATTGTAGGTGCGAAAAAAAAAGCGAATGCTCGAAACGGAACCGTGAAAAAAATCGAAATTAATGTATTCCTATCTTCACGTGGGTTTCGAGAATTATTAAAAAGTCACTTGCCTTAAGCCACTCCAAAATCACCGCCTACTTGGCTTACTAAACAGCTTATTAGTACATGCAGAAAGTAATTGGATTTTTTTTAAAGATTTTAAAAGTTTTTCCGCGCATATGTTATAAATAAAATCGGGTAATGGAATATTATTCAATGAGATTGAGGGAATGTATATATAAGGATGAGTATTTAAGAAGAAGAAGAATGTTATTATTGATTTGTTGATATAGAGCGACAAAATAACTACTCAAAAAAGTTTTTTGACATCTCTATTTCCAACGAATTTGTAATTAAATCATCTGCAAAGTAGTTTGTCTAAAATTTAATTTTTCATCCAAAATAATTCGACAAATAATGGACTTTTAATTAAGCAATTCTTTGAAATTATAATTAACCGCCTTTACAAAGAATTATTAAGTACACATAATTATGTAGGTAAAAAACCCACTCTTTAAAAAAAATAAATCTCAAGATATCCTTTCTTTGTTTAATCATTAAAAGTATGCAACAATATTAGTCATATTTATATTTTATTTTTACGAAGGTGCTGTACGACCACAATTATTAATAATTTTTATTCTAATGATTTAACCAGACCGGATAGTAATAGATTTGTAAAGAAGGTGGTGATGGAGACAGAGCAAGGACGCATAAGAACAAAATGTAAACCGAGAAAAGCTTGTTTAGATCAAATAGCTGAAATCGGAAGAGAAAAAAGAAAAAGGTACATTTAAATGGGTAGATAATAACGTCACACATAGCTGATGCTCAAGACGGAATAAAGAACATACGATAAGAAAAAGAAGAAGAGGAAAAACAAGAAGAAGAAAAAGAAGAAGAAGGAAAAGAAGAAGAAGGAAAAGAAGAATAATCCTTCTAAAGGGTGCAGTTAATTCTGGCTGCATTTTAAGAAGCAAAACAATATTTTACTTTCATCTTTTTATATATTTTAAATTTGCTAATGTTCTTTATGACAAACAAATTTTAATCGATGATAAATTTATATAGGAATAGCACTTATATATCCTTTTATAAAATTGCTCTAAAGTATATGAGTCCAAAACTATGTATCAGGTTTATTATTTGCTAAAAAAATATTATTTTTAAAAGCTGATTCAAAAACGAAAATTAACAAATGTAATAATCGTTTGTTTAACGAATAAATATCATCCAGAAATAACTTTTATTGTTGTAAAACTACCGCAAATAAAAATCAAACAATCATTACATCTAAATTCCAAATGCGTTTCGAGTCGTGGGATTTTTTATAGCTTTGACTTAAATTGCAACTGAATATAATTTGAGACAACCTCTATTTATAAAAAATTGAATCATCGTAAAAATTTTGCAATTTTTAGTGATGATTATTGCAGATTTTTCGTTGCATCATAAGAAAAGAATAAAAGAAGTGTGAAGGCGGATGTATCCGCCTGTATATCAAGAAATTGTGTAAGTTTCCAAATGTAGTCAGCTGACAAATTTCATATTTATATTAACAAATGTATGTACATGCTTGGATAGAGGCAATCTCAAGTTAAAATCTAGATTGTTTAGATCGACTTTTAGCCCAGTTGTAAGAGACTTTTTTGTGAACTTTAGAGCAGTAAAGATTTTTTTTTCTTTTTCTCCACCTTCCACCTAATAGCCTAGTTTCAGCGATATCGCATCTTATGAGAGCTTTTGATCTAAATGTGACCCTGGCAACTGGGCTATTGACTCAAATGAATACTTTATTGAAAAAGGAATTCAAAATGTAGGTATTTCGTTTGCTTCTTGAGAGAAATGCGCTTAATTTTTTGTTTCTTCTCGAACTTTTTGCAGTATCTTTAAGCACCTCAATAATTTACTAATTAATTTTCAACAGAATGGATTTGCTACAAACGGCATTCCTGGTTCGACATGCCACCTAAGCCATATATTTATAGTGCGAAAAGCAAAATCTGTCTGAGGTATAACAAAATAGTGAAAAGTAATTGCGAAGAGATGTTATAGCATCGATAAGTTAGCTCTGAAATATGAATATGTAAATAGGTAACAGTGGGAGGTTAGAAATTGTATTAAAGTCAGATAAAGTTGAAATCAGAGGGTACTATATGCTGCGTATAGGATATTTGTATACAGGACGACTCATTTATCATGTTATTATGCCAATTTTTTAAAACGATTTTAGACTACAAGTAGAAATGAATTTCCGTTAGTTTGAAGTCTTGTCTACGTGTATATAATTGACTATTTTTAGATGTTTTAAGATTAATTACTTGGTAAACAACCTCACTAAAATTAATGACAAAATTGTTTATTAATTATTATTAAGCAATGTACTTTTAAATAAATTGATACATTCAAATAGTGAAAGAAGGTCATTCTTTGACAAATCTTTCTCGGTATTTTTGAGTTTACAAAGCAATATCATTGTTGACAGTAGCAATTTTTAAGTAGGAAAAAATTAAAATTTTATCTAGGTAAGGACGATGCAATTTTATATTTGCAAATCATTAAAAGCATTGAAGGTTATTTATAATTAAGAAAATACACAAATATTGATTTTTAACTGTTAAAAGTTTTTAGTGGGTAATTAACCTTCATTATTACTTTCCTTAATTTCGTAGTATATAATTTAATTATAATTCTTATAATTATACAGGGTGTACAGAGATGAAACTGACAAAACTTATGGGGTTATGGGGACTGACAATATGAATGCAAAATGCCATATACAAATGTCCAAAACCGCTTCGTTACTGACATACAGAGTGATTTGTGAATTTGGTTTAAATTTGGTACATGAATTAAACTAAAAGGCCTTAACAAGTAACCCTTTTGTTCCGTATTCTTCGAGATACGTCTATTCTTCTCCCGCAAAATTCTAAAACGTGGCAACGTTGCTTTTTTCTACTTGAACGGAACAAAATTTAATTTAATTAAATTAAAAAACGAGTGTTTAAATTTCGGATCGTGATAGTTTTTTGTTTTAAGACATTCTTTAAAGAAAGGCATTTTTCCTTATCCCCCTTCATCCTCTCCTATCCAGCCTAGCCAGAAAATTACATCAGCGATACATTGGGTAAGTTGAGAATTCTTTCACCTTTTCTGTAGATTCGAAATTTACTAAAAAAATCTTATAGGAACCTGTTAAAAAAGGACTGAACTGAATTTTTTGCAAATTATATTTATTTATTAATAAATTTGAGCCAATTCACCAGAGATGCAATTAATAATACTAGAAAAGGGCATATTTGGGCAGGCGAAAACGAAAACCCACATGTCTTTGTTTAGAAAGACTATCAATACAGATTTAATGTCAATGTATGGTGTGGAATCCTTAATAATCATTTGATTGGACCTCACTTACTTGACAGACGGTTAACTGGTGATGTTTACCTAAATTTGTTGGCCAATACTTTACCGGATCTACTGCAAGGTTTAAATACCCGTGGTATGTGGTTTCAGCATGATGGTGCTTACCCCAATAGATGGATCGGCCGTGGAGGTTCAGTAAATTGGCCACCGCGATCCCCTGATTTAGTGTATAATGAATAAATTAGAAATAGAGAACATTTATTAGAGAAAATTACTGCAGCATGTAATAGTGTTTTCCCGACACCAATTTTTAAATGGAAAATATTTGATTTTAAAGATTTCTTACTTTGCTATAAGCTCGCCGTAATTAATTTTAAATTAGTTTTTGCTTGTACATTTATAAAAGAAGAATACATTTTTTTCAAGGCGATAAAGGATTCTTCTTAGAAAAACATTTGCTTTACTATTGAATTATGTATTTAGCCTTAATGACTTAAAACAAAACAATACCAAATTAATTAATTTCAATTGTGAGTACTTTACGTAACTTATATTAAATATGACAATGCGCTGTTAACCATAAAAATAATGTTCCATCTATTTGAATATTTATTTTGATGGTTAAAAGTTTTTTTATTGGCAATAATACAAATATTGAAATATGTGAAATGGGTAAAAAAAATTAGTTAATTATGCAACAATTGGTTTTTTACAATTTGTGGCTGAAATGTGCATTCTATCGAAAAAAGTTTAACGTAAGAGTTGTAGATAATTAGAAAATATAAAACTTTTGTATTAATCATTTTTCAACAACCTCAAACTTATCGAAAAAAAGCGCTAAAAACCGTTTTTTTCGTTTTTAATTTTCATCTCCCGCAAAACTAATTTATTTTTATGAAACTTGGTGAAAACGTTCTTTTTCTATATTTTAAATAAGCTGCAATATTTTCAAGCAAAATATTATTTTTCGATTTTATACGAATTTAAATTAAAAAAGGATTACAAATTTTGAATTTTTTAACTGTATCGGTCCTCATTTTCTTCGTTGACTTTAAGACTTTGTATATTATACAAAAATCGTTTTTGGCGCATACTGTATAAAAAAAAATTAGTTCTGAATTAACAGGATATTTTTATTAAATCTATTAGATATTGCGATGTAATTATTAATAAAAAGCCGCTAAATTGAGTCTATTCAATGAAATGACATCGTTATATTGCAAAATATATTAAAATCATATTTATTAAAAACAAGGGTATACACAATACCGCAAGTGATTGACCTGAATAGGAATAGGAATAGGAAATTAAAAAAAAAACATCAATCATTTTATCGGATTAGAGGTCACAGGAAAACGTTAACATAAATGATCCCTTATTGATCAACTCAAATGTGACCATGTTATCAAGGGAAAAAATATTAAAGCATCATTTAATACAGAAAAATTACTTTCATTTTTACAGATTCTGTAGATTAATTAGTTTGTTCATTTCTGGTTTAATTTATAGAATTTACCTGAGTTTTATACGTATTTTATTTCCGAGACATTTTGAATTTTAACTACAAGTGATACCTTATTTGAAAGGTTCTAAATTCTTCTATTCGATAATACAAATTCTGGAATTAAAATCGGGTCAAATTCAAATTTTTGCCTGATCCAATTTGATTTGAAGAAATTTTATTAACTTTTACATATTCTTTTTGCCATTTTCCTTATTTTTTACCGATTTTCAATTCAAACACTTTGTAAGAGTGCCATGATGCCATTTTATAATCAAATTGAACATATTGTAGCAGCTGAGTGTCTTGATGCGATATTCTGTGATTTAAGTAGCGCATTCGACTGTGCCAGTCATGAATTGTTATTGTCTTTAAAAACAAGAGTTATTTTGAGACAAGTTGATGAGGTTTGCATGCCTTATGCAAAGCTAGATATATGATAAAATGCACCAAATTTCATAGGTCCAAAATTGTTCAATAAAGTAGGTACCAATTGAACTAAAAAGTTTTTGGGTTATTCTTACATCCCAATAATGATGATATTTTCCAACGAGTTCATTGTCAACGTGAATCGATTACGCTCGGATAATCAAAATTAATTGTATCCAAATTAGATACATGGATAATTTCATTAAATGACAAGATTTATACGATGCGGTCATCATCCTTTGCGATTAAGAATTTTTAAAAAGTTTCAAGCCTTCAATCAAGGTTTTCGGTGGAAATATTTTGTTACAACAATTAAGTATGATGCTATTCGCATTGACATTTACAAAATATTAAGGCATTTTTACTAAAATTAATTTTGTATTAATTTTTTTTTTAATTTACGATATCTTCAAAGTCACACCATGAAAAGATCCTTAGGATAACAAGCAGATTATAAATAATATGAGATCATACTTTTAATTTTCTAATTTTAATTTGAGCGTGCCATTAATTTGTGATTATAATAGTTATAATCAATTTATCTGTTTTCAGTTTTCACATAGTTAATTCTAATAGTAATAACGGCTATATATAGAATCTAATAGCTTTATTATTGTAATTTCTGAAATAATGGAGAAATTTTAAATTTTTATTTATTTTTCAACAGTAAATTGTTTATTTTTGGAAGCGTTAAATTTTTTTAATGGCATAGGCTTGTTAACGGTACTGTATAATACGCTGTATCATCCAGTCGTTATAATGGCGTACAAACAATTGCCCTTTGTAATCCCATATAAATTTTTTTCTCGTAAATCCAGTTTCAATAATTAAATTGGATTTTAACTGGTAAGGTGTTAAAATAAAACTTTAAATTTTTAGGATATCGATATGGCTGCCTTTGTACCACATCAATTTAAAATCCCTTTATTTGGAAGATTAAAAATTAGAAAAAGGTGTGAAGAAATAGTTTAATAATGTTTTCGCCTACTTTAAATGTTAATATATTCATTCGATTTGAATTAACGAGGTATTAGGTCAGAATTTTTAGTATTTAAAATACATTTTCTTTTGCAATATAGAGTTCTGAGGATGATGTATTAAATCGAAACGTCGCAAATTATATAATAGTAGTTTTATTTAAAAAAGACATTCACGCAATCAAAATTATTTGACGTTAGCTTGTATTTAAATTCAAAATGTAGCATTCAACATTGAAAAAGAATTTGTATCGTAGTAATGCAAAATTACAACTTCAATGAACTTAGAAAAAGTAATTTTATGGTATGAATAAAACTAACTACTTAAATTAAACTCGGTAATTTATAACTCTTCTTCCTGTAATGATTCATTAACAAACAGAAAAATACAAAACTGTACCTACACGGAGAGGTATTTAAAATTGAAATAAATTTTACATTTATAGCAACTTAATATTGATATCGTAGGCGCTCGACTGATAAATACTTTAGAAAAAAAGGGTTTTTGTATTTACTATAGGCCTAATTGATTTAATCAAGAATTATCGCGTTCAATCATTACTTCGTATACTAGATTATTTAAATCATCAAAGCATATGCGTAGAACTTTTCGTCCTACTAAAATAATAAAAGTAGTTTGTTTTTATGTACCTTGTTTTGTATTTATTTTTGGTTACATTGTATTTGACTCCTAAAAACAACTTGTGAGTGGCTAAAAATAAAAAATTTCTTCTCTTTTGAGAGAGTACTTGAACGAGAAGTCCATTCTGGTACAATGGCTACTGCATATTAGAAACTGAAGAAGGAAAAATAAATAAGTTACCAGATCTACGGGACTTAATTTGAACAATGCACTTTTTTAAAATATGTATGAGAATCTGCTGATAATTTTTGGTTTTTAAAAATTTTCTACGCCTCTGAGAGCCTTAAATTAATAGCCTGAAATAAGAAAATGGAGGCTGGAAGTATGAGTACCCCAGATGATGCATATAACGTTACTTTGATAATACCTAATGGGCATTTCTTCAGTTAATGCGGTTAAAGCAAATACGAAAAATATCGTTGCAAATTGCACAAATGACTGACTTTTCCATAACCATTACCCGTATTTCTCACATTTACTTTAGATTAAGAAGTTAGAAAACAAAAAAGGAAACGATTTATTTGATGAATCTTCGCGTGATTACATAATGTAGTTCTACTGTTATTTCATATATATTGTATCAAAAATTACTAATAATAAACCCAATATTATTTTAACACATTTATACTGTAAGCAATTCGGCTTTACGAGAAAATGACGACAGTGGTTGTTGCATTAGATATGCAGAAGGCTTTTGATACAGTTTGGAAGAGAAAATATCATTTAAAATGTATTCAACCAGATATCATTTAGTCCTACTTAATAAATAGGGAATATGACGTTAAAATAATTAATAGTTTGGTAGGTCCATTCAGATCAGAAGTGGGAGTTTTTCAAGCCGGGTAGCTATCGCCTCGTTTATGTACTATGATGCATCTTTTAGATGCAAACGTCACTTTATGTCTATGAAACATGTTTACAGATATATTTAACGAGAAAATATACAAACAATAAGATAAAAAATAATAATTTTTAAATTAAGATTTTAACACTAAATAGAGTTTACAGTCTCGGAGGTTTCCATCGTCCTCGGCGCGTAAGCGCGGAAAATTATCAAATCTACTAAGAAAAACTATTATAAAAATCGCATCTCAAAAGCTAAAAACTCTTCCAAAGAAACCTGGTCTATTATAAATGACTTAAGAAATAAATCCCGTCCTTCAAACACTGTTAATCCTAGTCCTGATGAACTAAACAATTATTTTGTTAATGTAAGTAAAAATATCAGCTCTAAGATAGCTCCGGATCAGGATGATCTCTATTTCCTCCTACCTACTAAAAGGATCACTAATAGTTTCTTCCTAGGATCAATAGATAAGCACGAACTAGTGCAAACCATAAACAGCATTCAAAATAAATCTTCCTGTGGAAATGATGGCTTGTCCACTAAAATATTTTCAAATATACCTGATGATAGCAATTAACATGTTACCTTAGCTGATTAATGAATCTTTCGAATCTGGTATCTTTCCGAACTGTCTAAAAACAGCTATAATAATCCCGCTTCATAAGGGTGGCGACAAAACCGAAACCTGTAACTATAGACCTATTGCTTTATTACCTACCTTATCGAAGATAATAAAAAGGCTAATGAAAAATCGCCTACTGCCCTTTCTTTCCAAATAAAACATCCTAACACCTCATCAGTATGGTTTCCTAGCTAAAAAATGCACTAGTGACGCAATGTTTTCCTTTCTTAATGAAATATGTACATCACTTAATGATAAACTTTTCACAGCTTCAGTATTTTGGCCTTTGATTGTGTTAATCATGAAATCTTAATTAAGAAACTACAAATTTATGGCATACGGGGTTCTCCTTTGCAATGGTTTAAAACTCACCTAGAAAATAGAAATCAGCAGGTGCGTGCTAATGGTGAGGATTCTTCAAATCTGCCAATTAGCAGTGGAGTACCTCAAGATTCAGTATTAGGTTCGATTTTATTTTTATTATTCATCAACGATATCACAGACTTAAAAATAAGTGGAAGAATTACTTTATTTGCCGATGACACGAATGTAACCTGGATTAGTTCTGATATACAAATATTACAATCTAGTATAAACAAAGATCTATTAACTATGAATCCCTGGTCTGACTCGAATGGGCTTTGTTTTAACACCAGTAAAACCGTATCAATGTCTTACAGAGGTACTTTACAGCCTATAACTCCAAGCAATAATCCGATTCTAACGGTGAACTCAATTAAGTTTTTTGATCTTTATATAGACAAATTCCTGAAATGGTCCACTCATATTGACACCTTGGCAAAAAAATTATCTTCTGCATGTTTTGCCATTAAAACTGTTTCTAAAGAGCTTACCCCTACTGCATCATTAATGACCTACTTTTCCTTATTCGAATCTCACCTTCGCTATGGTTTGCCGTTCTGGGGTTCTTGTAGCTTATACCACTTCGAATCTATTTTCAAATTACAAAAAAGAGCAATTCGTTATGTATTTCGTTTAAGTAGTAGAACACGCTGTGAAAATTACTTTAAAAATTTCAAAATTCTAACCCTTTTTGCTCTATTTATCTTTGAATCCGTCTGCTTAGTTCGCAAGCACATTCAAAAATTATCGGAAAGACCAACTCGTAGATATCCTACAAGAAATTTAGATACTGATGTTTACTTAACTATTCCCACCTCTGATATAATAAAAAATTCTATTACCTACAATGCAATAAAATTGTATAATAACCTCCCGATACAGTTAAAATTTATAAATTCTTATGATAAGTTCAGAAGATCGACTTTTGGGTTGCAGCATAGAGGAGCAATAATTAAATTAAGTTAATTAAGTTAACTTGAAAATTTTAATTTGAACATTAAGTTATAGTGTATTGGTATCCATATTTTGTTTGTGTTTTGTTTTGTCTAGTAATTTATTTTTATTATGATTAGTTTTAAATTCGCGTTGTCTATAAAATTTTGTAATTTTTCTTTGACAATAAACCATATTCTCTCCCTCTCTTTTATAATTTCTAGACAGCAATGAAATGTAAATTTTTTTAATAATAAAAATTTATTAAATTTTGCGTTTAATTAATTCAAGAATTAACATTTTATCGAAATCGGTTGCAGATAATTAAGCTTGTTGCTCTTGTTTTTTAATAACATCCTTCAAAACAAAAGACTTTTTACCCGTTACTTTAAAACTTCATTATCCACACATCCTTTAATTCTCCTCTCCGGTTGGTCTTTCTCTCGTTGGCCGTTCTAAGATTTACTTCTTGCAATTCCTTTTAACTCATAGATGCCGAAGTCATGGTCCATGCATTTAGAGCTCGTTGACCATAACAAGAGAATATAAGCCACTTGCAGAAACAGAAGACAATCTCCTTCATTACACTGGAAAAAAAAATCAAAACGAAAACAAAAGCGGTTAAAGTGGCGTCCGGGCGATATAGTCAGGGTTGAGTAGTGGAGAATAGGGCAGTAATAAAAATAAAAGCAGATATACAGGGTGGTTCATAACTATTGGTTCATAGACTAAGGGCAAAAATATTGTGATAGGACCAAATATACCTTAATAAAGTTGGAATTTTTTTTTCGTTTTTTCTGATAATGTCCCTGTATATTTATCAATTGTTATAAAAATCGGCACAGAGGCATAACTTTGAACAAGGAATATTATGTTATGTATAATTTCACATTTTGTTATAGGGGCGCCACGTGAATGATTCCTGATGATGAAATTAAGTGGTATCTTTTTTTGACGAAACTTTTTAGTGATTTTGATTAGCAAATATGACGTAAACATCATTTCTACGTAATATTGATACTCTTATTTAAACACGATAATTTCACCCGTTTTCGAGATATTATTTTTTTTTACTAAACTGGCAATAAATAACCAAAGAATCCTCGAATTTCCTTAAAAATTGGAGAAAAAATGTATTTTTATGTCGGAAAGACATGGTAAAAATTAAAAAAAAAATTTATTTGTCCAGCCAAAATCGGCATTTTTCGAAAAAAAATTGAATTAGCCGCCATTTTTGGAAAAACAATAGTAGAGAAAAATTTTTTATCTTAAAAAGAAGGATTTTGTGTGTACTTCTGTCTAAGAAAATCCAATATTTTATTTCTTTATTTAAAGTTCCCAATTTATGGAATAATAAAAAAATAAAAGTTCCATTTTCATTTTTTTCCACTTTTTTTATCGCGATATTTATGCTTGATTCTCTTAGAAAAACTGTATTTCAGTCCAAAAAATGTTTAAAAAAATATAAAAAATATTTCAGGTTTTAAAGTAAGATTTTTGTGAGGGAACGAATCAATATAAATCAATATAAAAAATGAAAATCGATTTTTTTTTATTATTATTCCCTAAATTGGGCACTTTAAATATAGAAATAAAATGTTACGGATCGATACTCTACTTCAACACCGTCATTTTAATTTTTTTTTATTTTTTGCCGGAGATATTTATAAAATAGTGAAGCAATCCACTCGAAAAATACCAAAAATGCCGTTTTTGGCACATATCTCGCGAAGCTCCAGCCCAAATATATTGAAAAATGTTTTACAATATATGTGATGTATGTCGCCCACTGGGTATAGTAATATGATTTGTGCCACTGGGTATATTTACATATCTACATATTTACACACATCACAGTATAAAATCGAAAAAATTAAAAAAAATTGACTTAGCTCTTACATCCATATAAAATTCTAATTTCACTCCACTAATAGTTCAGAAAGAGGTCGGAAAATCATTCATAGCTTTGTTTAAAATAATTGATTATATTTGGCGAAGTCAAAATTATTTTTGGAGGATTTTTAAAAGAAAAATTAACTTAAAATACTACGATATTGGCGTTATCTAAACTTGAGAAAAAAATAGGTGTGGGAAGAGGGAAAAGAAGCGTGAAAAATGCAAAAAAATGTTAAAGAAGTTTGCAAAATTAATTTTTAGTCATAAAACAGTTGCCAGAATAACCAAAAAATACGGGACATGGTGAAGTTAAAATACATTGTTACAAATAACTGATTCTCGAGAATTTATACATTATTTTAAAAGAAAAATTTAAATCCTACATTAAAAATCGTAAGAATCAAAAAATCCTCACAAATAAAAAATAATTGGCCCTATAAAAATCATCCTTAAATACTAGAACTAATTCCAATACTTAAAAAAATAATTTCAAGTAACTTTTATCCAAATAATATTTTTTAAACATTTAACTTCATTGTATATATAGTTTTTCCAACTGGTGTTGTTATTTGAGTTTTAGGCTTTGGATTAAAGAAAACAATATTTTTTAAAAGCCAACGTTTCGTCAATTTATTTTGACATCTTCAGGGCACTGTAAGATGTGTTACAAATTATAAATAAGAAGAAGGAAATAGTAGTTTGTATAACAAGTGCGCAAAGCTATACTTTTCTCACGAGCGCAAATCAAGCGAGTGGGAAAAGTGCTTTGCGTACACAATACTTTTTCTACGACCACACTTTTTAAAGACAACAAAGTATTACTGTAATTTTACAATGATAACTACAATATATATAACGTAACATAATTTATATATGTTTTTAATATACAATTTTCTTTATGCTTACATGAAAAATTGTCAAAAAAAAATAAATAAAAAAAAAAATAAATCCACCCCTTTTTGAAAAGCTCTGTTACGGTATTAATAGTTCCATTTTATTAGAAAATGACTTGATTCCCAACTTTTTAAAGATAACAAAATATTGATGTTTATTTAGTTTAATTAAGGAATGTGATAACCACAATATACATATAACGTAACGTAATTTATATTAGCATTTATAACAAAATGAACATATTAATTTTTAGGTTAAATTATTTAAATTGGTAATTAATTGTAAAATTTGAGCAGTTTTGTATAATTATCAATCAAATAAGCCAATAATACATTTTCTGAAAATGACTTTTTGTTTGTCTCTTCCCAACTCATAAATTTGGAGTCCTGTTTTTCGTACTTTCCCCTTGAAATGTCTGGTAATAAATTTTCTGTGGCCATTCCAGCTATTTCTTCAATTTTCGGTGGTGTAACTACTTTGCGCACAGTTCTGTCACTTTTCCGCACACATATGTCATTTTGTCCTTGCAATGTGAGCAATTGCCTACTTTGCAAATGAAAATTTGGGCAGAAAAGTGTACTTTGAATGGTGGTCGTAGAAAAAAATACATAAATACATAAAACAATTTCATCACTTATTATTTTTTGGATCTTCTTATTAATTTATAATTATAACAACAGGGAAAACTCTTCTTATGCAAGTGGAAATAGTGTTTTTCTTTGTTCAGGATTTGTTTCTGTAAAAGATCCAAAAAATAATAAGTGATAAAATTGTTTTATATAATATATGTATTTTTTCTTCTTTTTATTTATTATTTAACACCCCTTTCATCTTACAGTGCCCTGAAGATGTCAAAATAAATTGACGAAACGTTTAAGAAATATTATTTTCTTTAATCCAAGAGCTAAAACCCAAATAACAGCACCACAGTCATCAATCAAAAGATCGCAAAAAAGATTTGAAATTGAAAAATTATTAGTTTATGTAAAAGTTTTTTTTGCATTGCATCAAACGGCAAAAAATTTTTACCAGTGTACTGCACAAACTCGCGGCATTCTCACATAAGCCAAACAACCAATCCCAAGCGACTTCTCATGGTCGCGGAGCAACCAAGACGAAGCCGAGGTACCTATTCCTCAGTCTATCTTAAGACTTCAACGTGAGTAGCAAATCGCGAGTTCACTTACAACCGTGGAGTGATAGGGCGAAATAGCCCTGGCTAAAACCGCCATGGCGACTGGTAAGTTGAAAAAAAAACATCTACTAACCGATCCTTTAAGACATCCTCGTCCTTTTTAATCGATAATCCCTGTACTTCCTCAGAGTCCAATCAGTGACTTAAGTGCGCTAGGGACCAAACGGTGAGTGCAGGAATAGTGATTTTTAGTGAGTGAAAATCCTTCAGGATAACCAACTACTCGAACTAACGTTGGTTGCCAGAATATGAAGGTATGAGGTAATAAATGAAGAAATCTGGCGACCTTAATTCAGGAGATTTGTGAAATACGACAGTGATTTTGTCCTTTATCCTTTCTACCTGAAGTCCTGCGACTTGAGCCTTTTTACTAACAATATTTTGGGGATTTGTTGGAAAATATAAGAAAAAACAACAAGGGGTTATAATACACACTGTAAAGATTTTAAAATGGGGTTCGAATAGTTGAAGGGTTTTTCTTTATTTTTTAAATATTTTTTTATTTAAAGTTTTCTATAATTATTAAAAAAATATTTTTTATGATAGTGCCAAAAATTCTACAAATATATATACTTATTCTAAATATTTTTTTATTTATGAATTATAAATATTTAAAAAAAAATTAATACAAAAAATAATGGCGAAATATTTTGTGCCAAAAATCAATATATTTTCAGCAAATCCTTTTATTTATTTTTTATTATTAATTGTAAAATTTTGCACATAGTTTATATATAAAGAAATGACTTATTAAATATATGAAAATTAAACAGCACAAATTCGAATAAAATGCATTTTAGAAAGAGGATATTTGACATTAAAATCGTCCTTCACAAATATTTACACATGAATGCAAAAATTGCAACAACAACTGCGGTTAACAGAAAAAACTGTTTGATATTTTGAAAAGTCCAGATATGGTTCTGTATTGTTATAATGTAAATTGTTATTACCATGATCTATTACTCAGAGTTATGCAATTTTGTAATTAAATGATATTTAACGGAATATAGTAAACATCGATAAATATATTATATACTTGGAGATACACCTATAAATATACTGAATACACTGAAAATTACAAGAAAAAAAACTGATATTTTGCAATACCTTCGTTATATGTTATACTTTAGTCTTTCTTATTTGGGATTTATTTAGAATATTACAGAAAATAATATCAAAAACTTTTTTTCTATTAATTATACATATTCTGAAAATGTACAAAATAGATAAGTCGTTTCAGAATTTGAATTAGGTAAAAATATGTCAACTCAAAATTAGTTTTTGTGAAATCATTCATTAAAATTTATAATAATAATAACGATAAAATTAACTTACTTTTGCTTTAAAAAAGTGAAGCAAAAATAAAAAAATTACTGAAGTACCTAATCAAGTAAATAAAATATTTTTTTTGGTCTTAATTTCTTCATTTTTATTTATAAATACACTGTTTATCTATGATAAAATAATTAGTATAAAAAAACTTAAACTTCAATTTTTACAGCTTTGTAAAATAACAAAAAATCATAAAATAACCAAATATACAAATAAACAAACAATAATTCATTTTTATGATTTTATTATAGAATGAACACGTTTTCATTAGGAATTTCACTTTAAGGCAAACCTAACTATGATTTCTTAGATTGGTTTGTTAAGCAAGGTTTTATTTGGTCAGGAGTAAAAAGAACTGGGGTGTGTCGCAACTTTGCAATTTCTAAGCATATCCATACATATTATGGGCTATTATCGATTGTATTTTAAATTATTTCTTAGAAAAATAACAACATAAAAGTCGCATAATAAAAAAATGTAAACAATAGATTTCATCTGTACGCATATCTTGTTTGAGTTAGTTTTACTTTCAAACTTATTTTGTAATCAGTTTGTGAGGAAATCTGAAAGGAAATCTATATAAATAAAAAACCAATTGCCGAATGTATGTAAGCTCATTACTTCAGAACGGTTTTGAGAATTTCGAATTTGTTTATTATATACTCTTTTACTTTTTATAGGTTTTCAGTCTAATTTCTAGAAAACAATAATTCTACAAGGGTTATTCATAAAATACGCGTGTTTCGAATTTGATTTATTGGCTTCAAAGGCCCAACAGATGGAGCCAAATGGCAGAAACCACCGAATCAATTACCTGAGTTAAAAAAATTTGATGTCAGTTTAAAAATGTTTGAACTTATGTTATATTCTCTCGTTGAAATTTAGAAAACCTTATTTTTTGTATATTGAAAGTATATTTTACTCCTGCCGTAATATTAATCAAAATCACACCTGGTGTTAAAGTTTAAGAATTAGGATTTTTAAGCTTCATTGACTCGACTAATTCACATTTTTTAATTGAGATGTACATCAATTTTAACGTTTACAGTTAGTGGAATTTAAACTTCATACTTATTGTTAATTAATTTTAATTTATAATATTAATTTTGTTAATTCAAAGCTACACCATTAATATTTGTTTGAATAATTTTAGAAGATATGCCGTTATAGGTGTAAAATTACATTATGCATATAAAGATAATTTAAAAATTTGAAATACCGTTTCATTCGGTAAATATTTAAATATCACAACTGATATTAAAGAAGACACAAGTCGACTAATTTATAGCTTTATTAGGGTTATATAGCAATAAATAATAAAGAAAAATTAAATAGAAACAAACGTGCCACAGCATGAAGAACTAATCCGTGTAAAATCGAATTTTTTTTTGTATATTCCTTCCAAAGTATCCCGAATTTTTGTATCGATATGTGGGACGCACTGTATAATTAGAATTTCGCACAGTATAGCACATAGTTGAATAAAAATCTTATAATCGACCATGACTGTTCTTTAACCTTTAATATTTAATAGCAAGTCTGTCAGAATTTTATTTCATGCATTTCAAGCAATTTATATGGGAGATACCTATAGTGGGTCAAGACAGAAACCCGGAGAAATTTATGATTTTTTTGTTAGTATGTACGCAGTTAGTTATACTAATATTGGATTACATTTATGAGTTGAAGGACGGTGTTGCCCTGGAAGAACAATATTGTCAATATAATACATGTAGTGACAAAACTGACAATATTAAATACTTGTATTTTCTAAAAGCTTTTGTGGACAGATTTAAAGGTTTATTAGCTTTTGTATTAGCTCAGAAATCTTCTATCGGGCTTTTTATTGGATTCTTCTGTTACCGGAGGAGTTATAAAAATGACAATATTGATTTTTAGTTTCCTAGGAATCAGAAAAAAAAGAGACATTAAACATTTTGTACGCCACTGAACTAGCCTTACATCGAAACACAAAATGACTTAGAAACTAGTACCTGGTACTCGTCCAATTCACTAAAAATGCAGGTTAATTAGCAAATCCAGCTGCCATTACAACTCTTAGCTGTTAAACGAGATTTATAAAACAGAAAGAAAACGCGCAAAAGAGTTGTATAATAACGGGGTACCATCCAACCATCACCACTCTAATGTTTTAATATCCTATGAACTCGTTTTTAATAGTAGACATTTTATTATGCAATAACAAACGGGTTCCATTAATTTTATTTTATTGTGAGAGTTGACATTTGTCAAAGCTGAATTAGAAAATTATAATATGTAGATATAAATCGCGATGTTGATGTAACGGTTTTCATAAGGGTTTTGTAAATATAAATGTTTTTAATTTACAGCTACTTTTTAAGAAGGTTTTAATAGAATAATATATGTGTGCAAGTTAGAAATAAATATCCATGCAACCTGCTGGAAATCTTGTAAATTTTGAGTTCAAATCGGATAATATTGTTACTGAACCCCATCGATGCTTGTTGAAGTTGAAGTTCCAACTCATAAAACATGCAGGGAATGGAGATATCAGCGTCAAAGTTCTAGGACAAAGAATTAGAGGCATTACTCGAATAAAATCAGAGTTTTTTATAACTTTATATTTGTTCATCATCGAGTTGCTTAGTTTTTAATGTTAGATCTTACAATGTGTATATTTTGACACCTCTCTACATCATAATTCCTTATAAAAATACTTGAAGCTGCTACGTATTTCTGTAGAATTTGATTAAAGTGAACTGGAAGCTCATTAACTGAGATACTTTTTGATGCGTCAACTAAATTTTCTATATACAATCTTTTTTCAGCAAATAATGATTCAAAAAATTCTTCTATTAGCAACAACCAAGTCTTTATTATCTTTCTTTTTTTGCAAATTAAGTTGCTTTTCTACTTCTACTAAAAAGTTTAATTTATTAGTGCTTTCACTTGAGGTGTCAATGGGTATAGTGAAGTTCATATTGGTTGTGTGAAATTTAGTCCCTTTTAATTTCTTTATCAATTTCCTCCTTTGTCATACGATAAATTAGTTCTTTTACTCTCTGATGCAGAACTTATTATATTAACAAACTGTTGATTCCTATTTGAATGTTTCTTTTTCCTTCTTTAGTGTTATATTATATCGTAAAAATATTAATGATATGGAAATAGTGTCAAAAAATAATTTATTTTTAATTTTTTGTCATTAACATAATCTCTACCATCTTGGGCTCGAAAATATAAATAGAAAACAAGATCATAAAATATTGTAGTTAATTATCTATCTGGTCAAAATGATTATATTTGATGACACTTAAGATTGTAGGTGTTTTATGATTATTGACAATAATTAAATTCTAAGTAGGTTTTACCTCGTTTCTCCTTCTAGTAATATTAATTTCTCCATTGAAAAGGTCAAAATTTGTCTTCAAAATTATTTGATTTAAAAAATTTCTTAAAGAGTTCAAAGACCATTAACCAATATTTACTGATAAATATTGGCTTTAAACCTGATTTTACCATGTCTTTACCTGACGCCTTCGATATTTCAAAAACCAATATACTTTAAGGTACCAAATTTTCTTATCTTTGGCAAATACCGATTTCCAATCTCGAAAACACCGCAATGCGTCTAAAACATAGCGTTCCAGCGATAACGGTATCGAAATTTTACCAAATTATCATCTATGATGTCATTTTCGAGGCTTAATTATACAACGTCGATAACCATTGCGAGAAGAACCTGCTCAGGGTCGGCTCGTCAATGAAGATGAAAAAAAAAACGAATAATAATATTAATAATTGATAATTATTATGATAGGGGAAAGTATGCACGTAAATATGTTTTATTTAAGAGCTACACAAATGTTCAATCATTGCAGATCATTTATTAAATTTAAAAATAACATTTTTGGGACAATTGATTTGAATTGATTGATATAATTATCTGTACTGGTCCAATCTTTAGCCTAATTTTGTCTCACCTTGTATTGCATACAGTGGTTTTGAAAGTTTTATAAAAATATAGCAAGCAGCTAATGGTTTTATTGAAAAAAATGTTCTTCGATTCCCAACAAGTTCACCTTTTTGTGATTCTAAGAATTAATTGTAATGTTCTAGAATTAAGCGTTACATACGTATTACAGCGCTCGACAGAGCATGCACTAGTGAAAGGACGTGATCGCATAATTGTTGAATTCAATTAACGAGAAAAGGATCCAAAGTGTATAGGAAAAGGATATCCCAAGATTTTTAAACCTCTACATATATTTTTGAACCACATTTATTCATATTGATGGTTTAAATTTTAAAGAAATCAAATTGGCTACCTACCAGAAGGTATGAGACCAGTAAACCAAGAAGAAGTTACTAAAAAATGTGGTGAAATCGGGAGAAAATACAGGCTTTTCCAGCATTACAGGATTTGCGATGAAATTTTTGTTATTTTTTTCATGCCAAACGGGTTAAAAAAATCATTCATTTTGAAAGAAAATTAACGGAATTTTTAGATGGGAATTTTTTTTACAATTGTTAGTCGAAAGTAATGAAACTGTAAGCCGGGAAAATCCTGAAATTGGAGAGAGCAAAAATCTTCAAATAAAAAACTTTGGATAAAGAAAAATATGTTACATAATATACATAAAAACCATAGTAAGATCAAATGAACTTTTTTCTAGGCTTCAGTATCAGTTTTGCGCCTAAATTGTCTTCTGCCATCATCTTAGTTTTAGTTGTAGAACTTAAAATGTATCTATATCACCAAAAAATACAATCTGATGTATTTGGATTCATTAATGCTTCGGTAATGAAATAACCGGAAAAAATTCTTTAAACATTCTCAATAGCTTGTAAAAATAACATTAAAAATTTCTACTAACTTTAACCTCCATTAAAATTCAATATTCAAATCTTATTACAACATACCAACACAGAAGGTCTTCACCCACAGAATCTCAGATGTTTTGTTGTATTTGTTTGGGTGGGTTTTCAAGAACTCTTATTGTCATTCTCACTAAATTATTAAAACAATCAATTATATTAAATAATGTATCGTAGTTTTTAGAAGTTTCCTTATTTTGCTATCCAAATCGTGACTGATGGCTTTAATTGCAAGTTTATTTATTTACAGGTATTAACTACAATATACCAAATAATATTTAAAAATAAAACTTGATATCCTTGTGGAAACTGTCATCCTCAACCACAAATTACTACTTACTAAACCACCACAAAATAGTGTCAACATCATCAACATATCTAAAAATAGCTCGTATTCTCGATAAATCCAAGAATAAGACGAATTAACGTGTGGTCGCGCGTTCTTGAGACTGGTTTGCAATACTTTTGACGTAATCACTTTCTCTACTTGACGCCAAATCCTGAAACTAGCATATGTTCTTAAAATATCAAAAATCACCTATTTAAAACATCCCATCGAGTTCCTTATTTCGGTGTAATAACAGTTTTTGTGACAATTTTTAATCTGTTGATATCAGTAATAAATTTGGCTTGATGGAGCATCAGGATTTTTGTTTTAACTACCGGTTATGTTAGTATTACTTAATTCTTTAATTCTCGGAATGATGGAAGGGAAATTTTATAATTTTATTGAGCTCGTAGGTGGAATAAGATTTACTTTCAACAGTTGTAAAATTTTTAAATATTAAATTAAGGAGAGATCGTTTTTTGTCTTTAAAACAAATATGCTGAGGAAATTTTGAATTTTTAAAATTCATGTAAGCGTTTCCACTTAATCTCTACACATATTTCTGTTTCCAGTGAAAAGGTTAATGATCGTGGTGTCCGCTAAAATGTCAAACAAAAGAAAATTATGTACACAATATAACAACGTTATTATCTACCTTTAAAATACCTTAAAATAATGTCTGTAAACAGGTACTTTGCTAAGTAAATAGTCAATCAGTATAAACTACAAGAAAATTAATACCAACACAGCAAAAGAAAGATAAAATCATGCTAATAAAATACACTTTTCCCTTTTATCGATTCACTATACTTATTTGGACTTTTATGATCCAGTCTGTACATTGTAAATAAAACTCTACTAATACTTTCCTTATTAATAATAATTGTGATTGGATAGCTAATCAACTCGTGTATTTTATTTCCCAGTAAATTATTTTAAAGATTAAACAGCTTTCAAAATAGATATAGACGTTTGAACAGTTGCTATTTATAATTAATTGGGAATAAAACAGGTAAACATCAGAAGCTAAATGTATAATTGATTTATTTATAAACAATGTATTATTTAATGAGGTATTAATCATTTAGGAATGTAATTATAGGTTGTGATGAGCGTATTTTTGAATATTGTTTCGTTTACAGTTATTTTGTTATACGACGAGTACTAATTATACGGTAATTTTAAATGTATGATATTTACAGTCGATTTATTGGGAAAAAATATTTGTAAAAATTGTTTATTGCTGGAAGAAACTATATTGTTTTGATATGTTTACTATTATAGTATATCTAACAGATTAGAGTTAACTTCTTTAGTTTTGTTGGCTATTTTAAAGTTTAGAGATACATATTGTTGTCGGTGTTTAAGAAAGGTTGAGATCCATTTTAAAGAGTTGTCCCTAATTCCATATGTCTCCAGTACAGCCAACAATAATTCCAGGAGCCCACACAACCATTTTATTACATTTTTCATCCGTACCTTGACATTTCTTAGCTTGATTTTAAACCGACTCTTTATTTCATTATTTCACACCTCATTATTTAACCAATGTCCAAATACATCATTCACCGCAAGGATTTTTCATAAAAAAAAATCCGTTACAGCCCATAATTGTCGAGTAAACAAACTTCTATTAACATCAATTATGGTAGAACGAAAGTAAAAACTGTCCTTCTACTCCTTCCCACACATCCCACACAAAATATGACGAACGCGAATAGCGACAATGAAATTTTTTTAGAAGACAATACTAAATATCGCTTTTAGCTGGGTCCTATAGAGGTGTTGTTAAGGTCGGAACACCCCGAATAGTTGCAGTTGATGAATGTTTAAACGAACAACTAACAACTGTTTAGCATTTTAAGACAATAAATTGCCTTTAAAATAATTTATTTTGCTAAGAGCGGTAATTTCGATAAAAAAATGGGTTGGTCATCATTAATTATTTATATTTCGGATAACCAAAAAGATACAGAGTGTCTCTCTTTTATAAAATATGTGGTAAGCCAAGGAATATTTTTTATTAGTTACCTTTACGCCGATCAATCTCTACTTAATGGATTTTTCGTGTGATCGCAAAAAAAGCAAATCGAATCCATATAATTCCTCGAGGTGTTGTTTCAACTTTCTAAACATGATTCAAATATCTGACCCGCTGAACAATTACGATATGATAATATGCAGCTAAAAGCTGTTGTATGTTGACACAAATACGTATCATTCATTTTTTATTAGATGATTTATATAATACTATCCATAAGAAACGGCATTTAGATAATAAGTATATTGTGTTAATATAATAATAACAAAATTTATTTAAAAAACTTTAAAACAAGAGAACTGTTCAATTTTGCTTTTAAAATAATCATTTTTTAAATTTAAATTATTTATTGAACTCTCTTAAAAGAAGTTTTAAAGCTGGAATAAGATGCACATGAAAATAATAACATAAAAACTATATAATATAATTTCCTATCATAAGAATAGTATGCCTAAAAACAGACACTTAAAAACTAATATTTAAATAAAAAATAGGTGAATCTCCCTTAAAAGATATTAATTACAGAGTAACAATTATAATTTTTTTTTATTAAAAATTCTTTTAAATAACATTACTGTGTGTTTCGACCCAACATTAGCTAATAGAGATAAGCTGAATTTGCTTCTAACAAAAAATAGAGAGTTTAAATATTAATATAATTAATAAAAATTAAATGAATAGAAAAAATATTATTTGTTATTTGTCGCAGAAAAAGTATCCAGGACAATATTAAGTGTTATTCATATTTTCAAGTGAATTAGATAGTTATTTGTCTTAGAAATAATTATCCAGGATTATATTGTGAGATTTATATCTCTACTTGCTGGTATGTCAGTTATTTGTAGCAGAAAAAATTATCCAGGATTATATTATGAGTTATTCATCTTTTCAAGCTAGTTGGCCAGTCGAAGAAAAAGTTATCCAGGACTATATGGTGAGTTATTTGTTGTAGAAAAAATTATCCAGGACTATAATATGAGTTATTAACTCTTCAAGCTAGTTGGCCAGTTATTTTTCGCAGAAGTTATCCAGGACTATATTGTGAGTTATTTGTTGTAGAAAAAATTATCCAGGACTATAATATGAGTTATTCATCTTTTCATGCCAGTTGGCCAGTTATTTGTCGCAGAAAAAGTTATCCAGGACTATATTGTGAGTTATTTGTTGTAGAAAAAATTATCCAGGACTATAATATGAGTTATTCATCTTTTCATGCTAGTTGGCCAGTTATTTGTCGAAGGAAAAGTTGTCTAGGACTATATTGAGAGTTATTTGTTGTAGAAAAAATTATCCAGGACTATATTATGAGTTATTAATCTCTTCAAGCTAGTTGGCCAGTTATTTGTATCAGGAAAAGTTATTCAGGACTATATTGTGAGTTATTTGTCGTAGAAAAAATTATCCAGGACTATATTGTGAGTTAAAGATCGTAGAAAAAGTTATCTAAGACTGTGTTATGATATATTGATCTCTCCAAACCAGTTGGTCAGTTATTTGTTTTAAAAATATCTTGGGCAATTATTTTCCGTTAAGTAATATTTGTTTTAAATTCTACTAGCTTCGGTAACATAAATAAATACATTATAAAACTGTTTAAAATACGTAGAACATCTCAGTTTATAATTTACGTTTCAGTGGAAAATATGTATTAAACATTTTCCGATTTTTCTCATTAAAACTTCAGAAAAGCCGCAATTATTTTGCAATGTGTAATTATTAGAAAGTAAATGGTATAACAAGAAACGATTATGCAATTTGAAGATAAAATTATGTCTACGTCTGATTCCTTGACATTCTTCCAAAGGTTATTATTTTATTGTTTTTTATTTATCATCCGACTGCAGTATTCAAAGAACGTAATGTTTTAGATAATGTCTGTAACCTGGGAATATCGCTTATGGTAAAATCCTAATGAAGTAATTTAAAATAATAAAGAAAAAAAATATAATTAAAAGAATATAATGTATGAGATACTTTTACACGCAAAACCTGAAAAATAATGAAATAATATGCAAAGGTATTTATTAAAGAGGCTGAATTATACGTATACCAACTTAAATATCCCGGATAATTATTTTATTTTATTAAACAGATTCCCCAGAATTCCAGAAAAAGCCGTAAAACCACACCCAAATTGACCATTTGTAGTGGTAGCTAGTCCATCCTTTTTGGTCCGCATTTTGGACCAGCTTTTGATACTGAGCTGAAAAATGCCAGTTAACAATACATCGATATTCTCTACAAATAGAAAAAACTTTTCCTTTTTAAGTTTCTCTATTTTCAATTGAATAAATTGCATTATTAGAATAATTACTGCTATAATCCTGATTTGATCGTGATAATAAATATGACAAGCACAATTATATCCAATTTTACCCGTAGACCTACAAGTAATCGGACAATATTTAATTACAGCGTGTTGCATTGTGAAAGGTTGACCTGGATTTTAATTCAAGCAGTCTCTTGAAAGTCTATCTCAGATGGCGAATTGAATTTTTTTAATCGGCCACTGACAATGAATTGCCGCCACCGAGAAATCCGGATAAAACTTTTTTGTAACATGAAAAAAAAAACAAATTCTTTCTTTCAGGTAAAATACCACTTAAATAATCCAACCTTGCCCTTTACCCACCTATGTTACAAATCTATTTTATATTTTGAGAGGTGTATGTATTTGCTTTAGGAAAAAATTGGTAACAATTTTAAAATTTCACATAATGTTTTTACGTATATTCAGTAGTTTTACCACTAATTAAAAACTGTACAAAAAATGTAACAAATTCTTCAAACTTTATAACCGGATATTAAAAATCTTCCTTCATCGCTGATAGACGTTGGTTCAACATAAGTTCAAGGTTAATTTTCAGAAAAAATCGTTGCGACTGATAGAAAGAATAATAGGAAAGGTAATTTTGTAATTTGATTATACGATTTCGTAACAATAATTTAGATTCGACGGTATGTATTGAAATTAACTTAATAAAAAGAAGCCGCAAAACAAATGATGATCGGTGGTATATCCAATCAAATATTTAAATTTCACAGCGGGAATTTAATATCAAAATTACCATAATGCGAACAATTCATATAATTAATTACAAATATTATTGAAGTACGAGGAAGTTGTACTGTACTACAAAACCGTGTATGCAACTTTTTGGTTCATTTTTCATTTTGGGAGAATGAAAAAATAAGTACATATTGGTAAAGGTCTAATCTATATTCTTATGTTCTCACTTTTTCAAAATTTGATTTGGTTTTTTCTAAAGAAAATCGCAAAAGAACCAAATCAAATTTCGAAAAAATCAGAACATGGAAACATAGGTAAGATCTTTACCAATAATGAAAAATAAACCTTCATTTGAATGTCCTTAGGATCGATTTAGAGATGTTGACTTAAATTCAACTAAACGTCATTCAAAATTTCATTTCATGATTTCTTTTTAATCTTTATTTTCAGAAAATAAAAGAATAATGTACGTAAGAAACATATATCACATTTTTAGATGTGCTACCATCTATGGTAAGAAGAGAGTATTGACATTAAATTTTGACTGAATCTAGTCAAGATGTCACATGTAAAAATTCGTTTTTGACGATGACTGTACATGAAGTGGAAGTTAAAATATTGGCGGTTGTTAGAATGAGGTGTAGACGTTGTCCAATTCCTCCGTGTTCAAATAATGGAGAAAACGGAGAAGTCAAAGCACACCACAGAATGTGGATAAATTATTCAATATTTGTTGAAATCGACGGCCTCGTTACTAGTTGCTTCTATTGTTTCGCACTATGTGGAAAATTGTTATAATTTGCATAACTTGAAGGTTTTCGAAATCTATTTTACCCAAACAATTTCAAGTCGTTCAAAAATTTTTATTTAAATTTTCTACAAGGTCAAGTTCATTAGCGATTAAATTAAAAATAAACCAAATAATCGTTAAAGCTCATCTGTAGATATTATTAAATGCCGATATGACGGTGCCCTTTTGAAAATTAAAAGCTTGAACAAAACAAACACATCTTGAAAGCCCTAAAATCGGTGTTTACACTAGCCCGGCACCATTATCTTTCTTCCTCCTCATACAAGTTATTCACTTGTTGCTACAGGTAGATTAAAGGAACTTAAAGTCAACTTTAATGATGATAGGATGTTTGGATCTGACGGTTCCAGCTATAATTTATCAAAAAACACGTCATATTTTAGATAGGAGGTACTTATGTTGAAACGAGGCAGAGGTGGTGTCAAAAGATTTGGATGTTATGCCTCAGGGTTCATTATTTGGATCTGTTATTTCGTAGAATTTTATAATTAAAAAATGCGTCGTATACCCGAGATGTTTCTTTCGGGCCCTGGAATGATTTTCAAGCCGAGTTTAGACAAATATCTTTTAATACATTTTCTTTATTAAGGGGAGCTTCTGCTGGTAGTTTCTAAGTGTAATGTTAATTACCTTGTATATATTTTTTAATAAATAATAACTGTTTCATTTTAAAATTATCTGAGCTACTATTTTTCTTAAATTACATCTAGGATCATACGACATTTTCTGGTGACAGGTAGTCCACCCTTTTTGGTTCGCATTTTGCTTCCGATCAAAGAAATAACGACTTTTTTGAGATTAAATGATTCCTGAAAAAAAAAGAAAAACCCAGCTTTCCTAGAATCCTTTTAAAATATTTCTTAATGCACCTCTGCACGACTACACATCCTCCTAATGTAATAATCTTGAAAAACACCATCAATAAAAAGAAGGGTATACTTATAAAGATAAAGTTTCTATCATTTATCTTTTGAAGCATCTATTTGTGAGGTCAAAGGGCTACATTAAATACCTTATTTGAATAAAACGAAATAAATAATATGTGAAGGCTGCACACGTCAATAGACCTGTGAAAGAGTGCATCTTTGATTGATGTCATATTTATCGATGTATCGTGACAAGAAATGGGACAAACCGTGACAAAAACTATATACAGGGTGATAAGGTGTTCTTGTAACAATAAATATAGCTAAGAAGTCAAAATCTTAATGTTTAAAAACATTCCGAAATCAGTTCTGCTTATTCAGTAACTTAAAATAAATCAAAATAATATACAGAGTACTCTGTGGACTAAGCCTTTTACATATACTATAGAAGGAAGACATAATATATGATGTTGTAAAGGTTTTTCTTTAAAAATGTAACAACAAAACAAATTATTTTTAGAGATATGACCTTTTCTGCTTTAGTGCGTGTAACAAGAATGCACTCTAACGTTTTTATATGCAGTTATATAAAAGTAACTCAGTTATTTGGTACTCACTTGATATTCTTATCGCGTGCCTTTTCGTCTTCAAAATTCCATTAAACTCCCTACTGTAATTTCCTGTGAAGATTTCTTTACTGATAAAAGACATACTTAAACAGGATTGGACTGGTGCTGAATTAATACAAAAAGTTGGTAGCTCTTTCAGGCCTAATTTTTTAGAATAACGAAGTTTTTTAGAACTAATTTTAATGTCATTACATAACAAGAAAAAATTACTATTTTAATACATCGTTGTGACGTTTTATTGCAACGAATTTTTATTTAGCAAAACTTGTGATACTTTTTACTGTAAAAATGAATTCTTGGCACTATGCTAGTTTGAAAAATAAAAGCAAAATAGATTGAAGGCAGAAAAAATGAACAACACACATCTAAACAGGGTACTGTGATAAAATAAGAATTTTACAATCGTTGGTAAGCGAGCAAACAACTGGGTTTTCTAATTCAGTCGATCCTACTTAATTCTAGTTATAATAAGACGAGAAATCAGTAAAAAAACAAGTTAGTAACACGTAAAATTTTTTAAGATCGGGATGTTTTTATTCCTTTGATTATAATTTAGTTTTTGGATGAAAATACCATAAAAAATTCAATTATTTATACAAAGTACATTATAGTTTTGATTGAGGATGCGTAAAATGAAGGAAAAGTACCCACAAAAGTGACAACAACAATCATAAAATAACATTTAACTTAATCACCCAAAAAACATCGAGTCCAGACCTGTAGTGCGTACATTGAAATTAGAGCATATTCTCACTGCGCCCGGTTGTCAAACGGTATTTGGTTTTCTTGATGTAATATTCAGAGCAAGTCCAGTAGGTATCCAAACAACCTCTCAAGCTCGTAAAAGACAAAACATATGTCATATGTTAAACCGTGAAACATTACAAAAAAACATAAATATCCAGTTTTTATTTCTTAATTTAAAGTCGTGAGCAACGTATAGGATTCAGAGTGGTTGTTTTATTATGGACACGAACAAGAAAAAGTATTATACGGGGTCATTCAAAAGGGTTTAATAATAATCGTATCTATAATTTATTACTAGTATATTATTCAATGTTTAGACGGATGAAGTTTATAGCATCTGAGTGTAATAAAATAACCATACAACGAGTTGAATATAATACTTTATCTACTAATGTCGAGAAATAATAGATAATCAAGTATTTTTATGCTTATCGTCTTTTAGCTTTACTTAAATTGTCTCAAATGTTACTATAAAATTGTTCTTATTATTTGAATAAAGCTTTTTTATTATTATTATTTTTATTATAATTTAAGTTGAATTTTCATTATTCACTTCTTTTTAACCAAATAAACACACTCTTCAATAATGAAGGTCAAATTCCGGTTTGTTTTTGGTTTATTATTTGATAAATAAATAAGTTCATTCAAAAACTTGTCTATGAGTTACATAAACGAATTAATTATCTTGTTTTTTAATGTTATTAATTTTATTTTAAAAGTGTATGATTCTATTTATATTTAAATAATTTTTGTTATATTTTGAATCACCCCTTTGAAATTTATTTGCGGAAAATTAGACGCAGAAATGCGGGAAGAAACAGGACAAAAAAAATAAATATACAAACATTTTCCTCTGTATTCAGATAACTTGGACTCATATGAAGTTATTGATATTATTTTTGTTTTTGGTATTTTTCTTTAATACAGATAATAAATAGAGACAGTTTTGTAATATTTTTTTTAGGAAAAAATTTAGTTATTTAAAAAACACCGTTCAAAACCAGATAGAGAAACGAAACTATAGGAAATTTCGACGTATCCTGCAAACCATTTTAATTGAAAAAACTACAATGAGGCTATTGTTTGTAACAGTATTACAATTAATCATTGATTGTACCTATTCCGAATAATTTAGAAAGTGAAACTAAGTATTTCTATATTTTACAAAGATTTTTGATAACACATTTTTATCAACGAAACTTTTTACGAATATTTCCATTTCAGTAACAATTATTCCAATTATAAAATATTTAATTAAATTTTACATATTTAGATCAGATGATATTTAAAAAAAAACGAGGAAAACTAGTTTTTAAATATTCTCTTCATTATTACTACACATCAAAATTAATTAAAATTAAAAATTGACAACAACGTTTCATAAATTAAAGTGGGAGCAACTGTATTGTCAATAGTAATACCCCTAGGGCCTTGATAATACCTTCAAGCGTGTTGCTTAAGGATAATAGCCCTCGGCCTTCGGCCTCGGGCTATTATCAAGCAACACGCTTTCAGCATTCTCTATGACAAAATTTTGAGGATTTATCAAGGCCCGAGGGGTATTCGATAAGATAATTTTTTACTTTGTAGATTTAAACATTTTTAAACTAGTTGTCAGTTTGACGTTTAATTAATTTTTAATCAAAAACTTGACTTGTTGAAAACACCAAACTGAAAACACCACATGTAGGGTGTTATCGCTGTAATCCATAGCTGATTGGATGAAATTTGACACATGACTCTAAATTAAGTAATTTGATTGGTTACTATAGTTAGTAAAAAATTATCACCTTAGTTTTGGCGGAAGTTTTGAAATTTGAACTACTAGAATAATCTACTTATTCTACTTCAAAACTTAATTAAAAATTGGAAAAAATAAGTAACAAGGAAATACTAATTATGACAAATCAATATATTGTAATTGTAGATAATGCTCTGATGTAATTTACAACAATTTTTTTGTTTATATTATTAGCATCATTTTTGAAGTAAAACATTTTTTTAAATAATCTTTTATGGTAATCATTTTCTGTGTATAAAACTTTGACATTCCTATAATCCATACTATGTTTATTCTTGATGACATGTTCAGAGAGAGCACAAGATAATTTTTTGGTAATTCCTCGAAGTTTTCCATTGTCCATTGTCCATTATATGTTTTGTTGCAATTCTGACTATATACTACCTTTGATTTTTCTAAGGTTTGTAATCTTGTTTTGATTTTAGTAGATATACATTGTATACAATAACAAACTATAAAAAACTGGAATATTATTCATTTAAGACAATTTCCTAAGGTAATCGACCTCGTACTCAATTGATATATAGTTACTTTCTCACCGATTTAAATTATTTCTTCTGTCACTGGAATAAATTCATTAGATTTATATCCTCTACTAATTTTACTTTCTTGATATTTAGGGTAATTAGGAAATTATGGATTCAGAATGTATATGCGGAACTGAGAATGCAAGTTATAATTATTATAAAATTCGTTAATTTTTATGTAAAAAAATATTTGATGGGTCTTAATATATTAATCTGATGTTGAACTGGGTCATGAAATGTTAAAAATGGTTCAGGTGCTATTCTGCAATTAGAAAATCAAAAGTTAAAACCTCCGTGTGATATTTAGCAGCAAATGTATCTCAATTTTTATTTCACCTATTTAAAGCGAGAAATACGGGAGAGACCAATAGTGAGTTAAGACAGTAACCCAAATATCTCTAATCTTCGTTTTGGATAATAATACCACTTTTTATATTAAAATATCTTTTATTTTTCTTTAATGTTTTTGAAATACAATTCTATCAATTTTTATTTCACCTATTTAAAGCAAGTTATACGGGAGAGACCAATAGTGGGTTAAGACAGTAACCCAAATATCTCTAATCTTCGTTCTGGATAATAATACCACTTTTTATATTAAAATATCTTTTATTTTTGTTTAATGTTTTTGAAATACAATTCTCTCAATTTTTATTTCACCTATTTAAAGCAAGTTATACGGGAGAGACCAATAGTGGGTTAGAACAGAAACTCAAATATCTCCAAATTCTCTTATTTTTGATTGTAAAACTACTTTTTACATTAAAATATTTTGAATTTTTTTAACGCTACTATAAAAAACTGTGTTGTTGAATTTCTTCTTAATCTACATTTTTGGAAAGAAAATTTCCATATTTTAATTAATATCTGCCTATATTTAATACAAACAACATTATTGCTTATTTATTAATTCAACGTCATATTAATTAATATTTTACACCTAATGATGAATATTATATTAATTAGGCGGGCATTTTAAATTAAATAATAGTTTGTAAAGTAGCGCACGAACAAGTAAAATACACTCGAGTGTGGTAAAAATCCTAGTTCACTCGATACTTTGTATTTCTCATAAAGATCTAGCCTACTAGATAAGTGGGTCCTACTTTTGTATAGAAACATTTCTTGAGTCTTTAAGAAAAAGAAGAATTTTGTTCGGTACTGTTAAGACTTAAAACCACTAAGACACCGAACAAAAGAATGATACGGAAGTTTATTATTGTTATTATTTAATTCTTCTTAAAAAATTGGGTTAGTAACTGTTTATAGGTATTTCGTATTTAAATAATTTTTAATTAATTTCTAAACCAATATTTGTTGCTTATTTTTTGCCAAAAACATCTACGTAGACGGTACCATCAAGTGACATAACCTTTAAAAAAAAACTCAAATATTATCGATTAATTGATAAATAAATGAAACAAAACTTGAGAAAGCTGAACCACTACTGAGTCAGATTTCTCAATTTCGCGAGGTCAACAAGTCGGTCCATGGAACTGGTCTTAAAAGACATTTATTATACAGAGTGTCTGCCCACACCGTATTTGCGCCTACTATTTGACATTTATCTCGATAACGATTGGGTTTTTTGTTTCTATTTCTCAAGGCTCTGAACCGCTAAGTGCTAAAAATATATATATTAATTTTATACGGTAGGTTATTATTATCAATTAGTTTGTTTTGTATCGGTTAAAAATGGTTATACCCGTTTAATGAGAGAAAAAATTAAGAAGATTTTATAGATTTATAGATTTTATAGTATCAATAATTTACTCATAGAAAATGCACTTGTTGTACAATAAACTATTTTATGCATATATTTAAGGACGAAATAGATATGAAGTTTGGCCAGGGAAAGTTTATTTCATGATAAAAAAATCACTAATTTTATGAGTTAAGTATTTTAAATGTTACTATTAGATTATGAATCTGTTCCACTATGTAGTCTGACAGATAGTCTGCATTTTACATTAATTACCATTACTTTCACCAAACTGATTTCAGTACCAGTATTGGGTACTAGAACCTATTAAGAGCCATCAACTGTTTATTATTAATGAACAATTTCAGATTATGTAATCGTTTATAGACAATAAATCTGTCTTGAATAGAAAAGGCAATAGTTTGATAATTATTTATTAGGATTTAGTAAAAGGGTAAACGGATCACTCAAATAACATTTTGAATATGAAAGGTATTTATTTTAAAAGTATGTCTCATTTTTAAAAAAATATTTTTTATATTTTAAGATTTGTAAAAATCTCCTATAAATCAACATAGTTTTAAAAGTCTGCTCTCGCATTTAGGAACAAATAAATTTAATTTTAAACTCTACAATATGTTATCTGCTTTAATCTCACTTTTGGGTGGATATATTATCATTGTTTATATTTATTCACATGATTCTCTAGTTCTTGGATCTTCGTTTACTCTTTTTTGGTTCTCAACCCATCATCACATTTATAATTTCGCTCTTACATACAATTCTTCTGATTTTTTTTTTAATACAAGTCACTAGTAACGACTACTTGAAGCTTCCTAAAAAGGTAAAACTTCGATACTAATACCTAATTATTGTGATCTTAAAAAAAGTTTAGTATACAACTCGTGTTGTAAATTACTAATGGAAATGGTTATTTATAACTTTTATTATGTATTATACTACTACTGACTCCCTCTTTGTTTCACTAAATGCGTAATGTGTAAAAAAACTTTTTTTTTTCAATTTAAAGTTATAATTATGAGAATTCTTCTTATTACTGAATATAGACGTTCACTAAAGAATAGCAAAAACATAATTATACCCTATAGGATATTGTGCAACGTTGTTTATTAAAACGGTGTAGCTTCTCTAGACCACAAATTCGTTTAAGTTTAATTTGTTTTTTTAACATTCCACGCTCATTGCACTTAAGTATTGTTTATACATAGAGGGTGATTCAAAACGAAGGATTAGGTGCACAAGAAATCGAAACAAAGTCAAATTTCCGAAAAAAAAAGAAAAAATGGACAGTAAAAAATCAAGTAGACTGAGTAAAAGTTCTGTGGGGTGGGGTGTGTTTTATGGGTTGGATATTGGGTTTTTTCGATCTGTGGTTAAATATGCGCCCTATCGAAAAAAGTTTAATATAAAAGTTGTAGACAATTAGAAAATGTAAAACTTTTATAATAACCATTTTTCAACATAACCTCAAAATTATCGAGAAAATCGCAGTTTTTTTTATTTTTAATTTTAATCTCTGGCAAAAATAATTTTTTTATGAAACTTGGTGAAAACGTCCTTTTTTGTGTTTTAAATAAGCTGTAATTTTTTCGAAGCAAAATATTTATTTTGCGATTTTACACAAATTTAAATTAAATTTTTTTATTTTGAATTTAGTAAAAATAATTGACATTGACTTATGATATTCCTACGACAGGAGTTAAAAAATTCATTTTATAAGTTTTGGATTATTTATTTGTATTTTAATTTTTTTTTATTTGATAAATCACTTACGGTTCATCCTGTATTCAAAGACCGATTGGAAGCATGGAATGCCGAAAAAAATTGAAAATTACAGGTTACGATTTGTGTTCTGTCTGCACTAGTCGGTTACGCAAATACAAATTATTTTTGATTGAAATTGTAACAGGCTGTTGATTAGAGTGTATGTATATGGAATGAAAAAAAAACGTTCTCACGAGCTCTAGAGCAACTTGTTCTTTATTTACTTATCTCTTACAATATACGGAGAAAAAAATTGTAAATGAACGTTTAAAGTTTTAATAACAAAAATAATAACGTTAGAACTTTTACATTTCAAAACAATTAACTATGAAAAATCATTGAGGCAAAACTGCTAGTGTGTGATTTATATATTACTCGAAAGTCAGATCTATTCCACTACATACATATATGATTTTTTTAGAAGTTTGTGTACATTTTTTTCTATAAGTTTATACTCCAAAAAATCGACCAAAACATGCATTTTCCTAATTTCTATATTACCAATATTTCAGTTAAATTCTAACATCATTTAGAAAAAAATACGTAAGAAATTGCAAATTAAAGATAAAGAAAATATACACACTAATAGCGAAAAAAAGTTTTATGTGCTTTAGTATAATCACCGCTCTTAAAAAAAAACAACCTCTACTTCACAAGTGTATTGATCTTCAACAGCTTCCTCATAAAAGATATAAATGGCAGATGGTCTAGGAAGGCATATTAACCATATGGTTAAAAAAATCAAGTTATAGTAGCTGTCAATAAAATAAAAAGACCTTGATATTCCATAAATTTCAATTATTATTATTACATAACGCCAATGAGAGATTTACAGTTACAAATAGCGTGCAATCTTCTTTAAATGTAGTCATAAATAATTAAAATATACATACGCGTGCACAATTTTTAAATATAAAAGGTTCCCTCGCTTGTAAATAACCATTAGTTTATGATCAATGTTTATCTAATAGCTAACAACGGTCATGATGATAAATATATGTAGAAAAAGCAAGTTCTTAAGTCATTTTTTAAATAATTAGTACATTTTTTATCCAAAACGTGGTATTTTCTGATTGGTAATAATTTTTGTAATGTTTATTCAGTTGATACTACACCTTATTATTAAAATTATTGCAATCATAAACAAAACCTTTCTCTCAATGTAAGTAGATAATAATTTGTGTCCTAAAAATATCAGATGTCGTACTACAATCCACTATATTTACCTAGGCAATATTTAAATAACCACAATATTCATTTCATCAGCTGTTTAAAGGTCGTTTCTATTAGAGCGTGTGTTGCAGCAAATGCAACACAACTATTTATATGTTAAATACATACTGACTATATTTGAATGTTAGATAATTCTATTAAACAAGTATAAACAGATATGACTTCATCATTCCTTAAATAAAAAAATGCTAATCGAATGCGTCCATAAAGAGGTTGGGAAATCTATTTTTACTTTCCTGATATAAAGTATATTACAGTATACAGGATGATCTATTAAAACCCCTGTAAAAAATAAAGTTAATAAAGTAAAAATATAAAAATATATTGAATGATGAATCAACATATTTAAAAACAGTCAACAAGAAATGTCCATTAATTCTAAATCTTTGTAGAATAATTTGCATAAATCTGATGTAGATTTGACTTCTGGTGGGTCATGTATCTCTCAAATTTATAAAACCCAAATCCCTAAGTACGTCATTATCATATTGATTGAAACATTATAATAGAAGCCATTAACCTTGGTATTTTATTCGAATAGTTAAGATCATGACTGTCATTTTTATGTGAACAATGGTGTTAACTTGAGCATACCCATCAGATTATCGACATTTAAATCAGAAAACTTGTAATTTTCTATTTAGTACTGAATGATTAAAATCACAAAATGAAATTCACACCATCATTTGCTGATCACAAAATAATACAACTTCTCGTAACTTTAAAGTTAATTAATATTTTAAAACGCCGTCTTAAAAAAATCATTCGTACGTGTTCTAAAACTACCTTCCATTTTGCATATAGAATTATGCTTTCAGGTAGCTTGTTCCGCATTTTGCATCCGCCCAGAAGCATTATTCCCAAATTATTTCCAAATTTTAAAGATCTACAGCAATTAAGTTTTAAATGGTGGAGAAATTCTTACAATACTGTAATATCAACAAAATTTTAAAGGATAGTCTTTCAAAAAGGTAAAAACAAGAATGTCAAAGCAATGAAATGAAAACATACTTTCCGAAAATTGAAATTCTGCTGCTGTCAAATTTGAAATGGTGGAGAGTTCAAAATGCGAATGTCTCTGTAAAAAATAAAACAATTTGGTTTTTGACTTACTTGGAAAATTGTAAATAAGAATTTTAATTATTTTTCTCACGTATACGGATGCAGACAAAGTAACAGAATGTATGTGCGATTCAGATGAAATTGAAATTCGAAACCAATTCTTAAATACACCGTATCGATACGATCCATATTGAAATTCCCAAAGAGGAATCGAATTACCCACATTGGAATGCACTCGATGAGAACTTCTGACGTTTTCACGTTTATTGCGTAACTGTTGTTTTCGAATAGGATTGACAGGGTCGGCTACTTTTAAATTTTCATTTGAGATAAAACATCGTTATATTTATTGTTCCATAAAAAAGATAAAAAATTCGAAATACGAGTGAAGGAAAAACAGCAGGTTGTAAAAATATGGCAAACAAAATCATTACCAAAACTCTTGAACGGAAAATGAGCTGTAACCAGCAACCAATTTTAACCAGCTTTATGTTAATAGTAAATATGAAATGTGAAGTTAATAGCAGATGTAACAAAACATCCAGACGACCAAAAAACATATAGGGTATTAAGGCAAGACTATAATAACGAGCTAAAAATCGCTAAAAAATCTGCATACGACAATTTTATAATGTCATCTGAAAATAGAGCAAAGGCTTGTTGGAAAGTCATTAACTATGAAAGAAATAAATCTAATAAGCAATCCGTAATAACTCCTGAATTGTCACCACATGAAATAAATAACTTTTTTTGCGAAATCGCGGTAAATATTATTCAATCTCTACCTAACATTACCAATGACGAACTCTTAAGTTTTAAAACTTTTCCAGCCCCGTGCAGTTCATTCTATTTGCACATCTTGATGTCTCCTCAGTCATTAAATCTTTAAATAACTCTAATTGTCTTGATATTCATGAACTTAATAGTCGAATCTTGAAGGAAGCAAATTTTATTGCTGTAAAACCTTTTACTGAACTCATAAATCTCATGTTTAATACTGGTATATATCCTGATATTTTTAAATTATCCAAAGTGCTACCTCTTTTTAAAAAAGGCGATACTTCTGTAATCGACAATTATCGACCTATTAGTATTATGTCAATATTTAGTAAAGTCATTGAAAAATTAGTCAAAATACAGTTGTATGACTATTTTGACTCAAACAATTTCTTCAATAATTCCCAATTTGGCTTTAGAAATTCCCGCTCAACAACTCAGGCAGTTCTAAAAGTTGTGAGTGACGTAGTAGACTCTCTTGAACATGGCAATCGTACAGCTATAATGCTGTGCGATCTTTCGAAAGCCTTTGACTGCGTTTCACATGACATTCTCATAGAAAAATTAAGTTACTATGGTGTCAGAGGAATTCCGTTGAAACTTATAAGTTCTTATCTTTCCAACAGAAAACAATGTGTTACAGCAAATGGTATAACATCAGATTTTCAGTCTGTAAGTCATGGTGTGCCTCAAGGATCGGTTCTAGGCCCCCTTCTTTTCATCATTTATATTAATGATCTGAGCTGTTTCATGTCACCTTCGAAGTCAGCTATGTTTGCAGACGATACCACTTTTGTCATTTCACAAAAAGACGACGTCAATTTAGCCGCCTCTCTAGATTATGTAACCGACAAGGCAAATGAATGGTTTTCAACAAACAAACTAAAATTAAATAGTGATAAAACTCAAATCATGCAAATATCAGCAAATAACCAATTCTCAGTTATCCAAGAAACAAAAAGTGTAAAACTACTTGGAATAGTTCTTGACAACAGATTAAGCTGGCAGGCACATATTGATCATTTAGTTAAAAAACTTTCGAGTTCTTTATTTATTTTACGACAGTTGAAAACAATTACTAATTCTAGTACTCTTAAAACTACATATTTTTCACTCTTTCATTCGCACATTAGCTATGGCATCACCCTTTGGGGTAATTCCTCCCATGCGTTAATCATATTTAGAATGCAAAAAAAGGCAATAAGGGCGCTCGCCGGTCTGGGTTTTAGAGATCATTGTCAACAGTTTTTCATAAAACTTAAAATCATGCCATTACCATCTTTATTTTTATTTCATATTTTAATTGAAATTCATGGAATTCAGTCAATGTTGCCAAAAAATTCAGATATCCACAGCTATAACACGCGCAGTGCTCACCATATCAGAAGCAGCCGCTTTCGTTTAAATACTTCGCAGTCAAACTCACCGAACTATGAGCTTTTTAATATTTTGCCGTCAAATTTAAAAAACTTGGGCATTAATGCATTTAAAAAACACTTAAAAAAGTTCATCCTTAAATATTGTTTTTACTCTGTTGAAGATTACATTGTGCATTGTCGAGGCAATCACAACACCGTATCTCTGCTGTGATATTTTTACTTCCTTTGTTTTTTTTTTTTATATCATGTCTGTAATGTAACGTATATATCTCTGTATAAAACTTTTTGTATGTTTATTTACTTTCTTCTTTTTTTGACGTGCTACAAACTTTTGTAAAGTAAAAGTAGTTAATAAAGATCTATCTATCTATCTAATAGATGAACTAAATCATTTGTAGAAAATATAATGAAGCTCCTGATAAAGGATCATTGACTTATTTAATATTTACTAATATTTCAGCACTTACTTGCCCTAACAAGAACTCAAAGTCTGACAAGGTGGTACTTAAGCGTATGTGGTGGTATTTTTAGAATAAAAGAATAAGTAGTAATTTACTTGGAGTTTTTGGATGAAAAATATGGTAGATTTCCTGTTCATTGCAGTGTAGCTCTATAACTCTATTAATATTTCTTTGAGCTTTCGGTAGCGTGATTTAAGTTCTGTACTTATTCCTAGACTTGGTTGCGTAATTCAAATACGGTCCTGTTTCCTAACTGTGCTGCAGTTAAAACCCATGGAAGCCCATAAAAAGAGAGTAAAGTTCAAACTAAAATATAACGAAATAACAAATTACATGGGTGAACCATGGCACAAGCAATTTATTTTATTGAAGTGTAAAAGCAGCCTTGAGTTATTTATTGATGGTTTCGTTTCACTATATGGTTAGTTGAAATATCCTTTTAAACTTCTTTAAAAGGTGCAGATGAATTTCCTGACCAACTCGATTATGTAACCAGAATAGTTTCGAATTACCACGTTAAAAACTAAAATTTTGTCAAACAACATAAAAGGTATTGAACTGTTAGTGTACGATGGTTCATCCAATATCATTTTTAAAGTCTTATTTGTTTTCTATAAAGTAAAATTTAAAAAAATATAAAATCAAGAAAACGATCAATAATTACAGCCATATAGACGTGTATTTTTCTGTCTGGCTGCACAAATTGCTGCCAGCGCAAAATTATTTAAAAACCAAGTTTTCCAAAGATAAAATTGCATCTTTACGAGTTGCCGTGCGTATAGAAAGCTTTGTACGCCATAATTATGTCTAATCTTTTGCTAATATGCTTCAAGGTAGGTATACTAAGCCCCAAGATTTTATAGATTTTTACTAAGCGGTACCTACTTATTAGAAAATTATTTTTGTAGTACGGAGGCAATAAATTTGATGAAGTAAGACAGGTAGCGTTTAATCAATCAGGAGATATCAAGATTTTCATGGAAAACAATGAATAGAATGGATTTATTTAGTTTTTGTTTACTATTCTGATTCATCGTTTTATAATAGTCGGTCGATTCATATCTAGAAGATAAATGGGTATAAGAAAGATGAGTTGATATATGCAATATCATAAATTATTATTCTTATAAATTAAAAAAGAATTAGGGAGCTTATTGAGCATGGAATAAAGGTACCAATATCCTCTAAAACCATAATTTTTTTCTGATTTTTTAAACACAGAAAAAAAATCTCGGCGGAGGTAATCTTGCCACCAAAAGTAATCTGGTACCTGCAAAAACTTAGGGATTTTATAATCACACGGGTATTCGTGCCACCAGAGCAAAGGGTTGCTACCTGCAAAATTTTCTAGGAAGTATAGGAATTATAGAACTTCCCAATTACCTATATTTCCTAATAAATTTATGATTTGTACTTTATATTTATTAAGTATAAAATGTTTAGTATTTATGCAAAATTGGTTCAGTTAAGTTGTGTATTAAGAGCAGTTAATAGTGTTATAGACGTTCAATTTTTGAAATGGATTTAAAAATTATTAAAAGTATTCATGGAAATGATCTTTTGGTGCTTGCTAATTTTAAATATAAAAAAGAAAAAACATTAAAAAGTGGAGAAACATTTTGGCGATGTATAAGAAGAAAAGATAAGTGTCCTGCAAAGGTTTTTACAATCGGACCTGATCATATAATCACTAAAAAAGAAATCAATCATAATCATGAAGCTGATTTACCAAAATTAAACCGTCATATTGCAACGACGAGTTGTAATAGAAAAGCAACCGAAGACATCGCAGAAAAGCCAACGAAAATTGGAAATTAATTTACCAACTACATTCACTTTAAAAGATCGAGAATATGTGAGAAAAAACATTTATAACAGTAGGCGAAAAGTGTTACCCGGACCATTACCCAAAAATATTGATGAAGTAATTCTGGCTATTAATAATTATAAACCGAAAACATGCAAGGGCGAGGACTTCTTATTTTTAAATAGTGTAGAAGAACATATTGCAGTTTTTTCGTGCGAAAAATGTGCGAAGTGAATCAAATTTATATGGATGGAACATTCACATATTGTACAGGGTGTCCCAAATTGGTGTGTTTTGCAGGGTATCTCGTAATCTAGAACTCCCTGCAGTTGGAAGATACAGGGCGATTATTGAAAACTGTCGAAAACTACAAGGTACTATAACTTCTTAATTAAGAAAAATATAAAAAAACGTTATAAAAACTTTTGATAGATATAATATTAAAGAGTTCAGTGGCGCACAGATTATTTTTTTTAAGGGGCTCACTAAGGAAATATAATGCAAACTTATGTTTTTTTAAATGGGACACCCTGTATATATCTATTTTCAATGGTTGGAGCTACAGTGCAAATAAACCATTTTTGGATGTTATCAGGTGAAACACCCTTAAAAAATTGAACCTTCAGTAACGAAATTTAACATTTTATTATAAGGATACTGATGTGTGACAATTTTATTTATCAAAATTATAATTAATAAAAAATAAAACCAGATTAAAAAATAAAAACAATAAACTTATGAAACAACAAGAAACATTGTAACAACTAATCTACCTATAACTAATTTTATTAGAATGTAAAAATTACATTAAATGTTCAAAATGCTCTCCGTTTTCATCGATTAAAAAGTTTTTCGTTTAAATAATCTCCAACCAATTCAGCATTACCAAAAATAAAATCATAAAATAATATTTACAAGACTAACTTCGAGAGTAGGGAAGATTTATTACAAAATATTCATGCCGCATTTAGAAAAATAAAGCACATACTCAATTGTGTAAGATCAGTAAGAAAAAGGTGTCAATTATTACTACAACAAAACGGAGGATATTTTGGACATTTAATATAATTTTTACATTCTAATAAAATTAGTTATAGGTAGATTAGTTGTTACAATGTTTCTTGTTGTTTCATAAGTTTATTGTTTTTATTTTTTTAATATGGTTTTATTTTTTATTAATTATAATTTTAGCCCCCTATAAAAAATCCGTACGCCACTGAACTCTTTAATATTATATCTATCAAAAGTTTTTATAACGTTTTTTATATTTTTCTTAATTAAGAAGTTATAGTACCTTGTAGTTTTCGACAGTTTTCAATAATCGCCCTGTATCTTCCAACTGCAGGGAGTTACTAAAGATTTAAATAGGCTATTGTTACTTTAACAAAAAAAGAAGTCATAACATCTTAACTGCTTTTCTTCTATCTCTTCTAGTTTACGAGATACCCTGCAAAACACACCAATTTGGGACACCCTGTACAAAATTTTTTTTGCAACTGTTTACTCTCCATGGATATGACAAAGGACATTATGTGCCATATATGTTTTGTTTGTTAAAAAATAAACAGTTCAAAACATATGAAAGTTTGTTTAAATTGATTAAACTTAAAATTTTCAACGATTTCTATTTAAATTTTAATCCAAATGAATTGTTTGTTGATTTTGAAAAAGCTATACACCAGGCTCTGAAAAGTGTTTGGCCGAACTCAAAAATAAATGGATGTCGATTTCACCTGCATCAAGCTTGGTACAGAAAAATAAGAAAATTGGGTTTAGCTGATCATTACACAAATGAGAAGTCAGAGATTGGTAAATGGTTGAAGTATACTTTTGTGCTTTTATATTAAAACCCAGAAAATGTTGGTGACTGTTTTGTGTTCAACCTATGTTCAATAAGGCCAGAAAACGAACAATTAGTGCAATTTTCTGATTATTTAGTAAACACATATATTGATGAAGCCTCAGATTTTCCACCTTATCTTTGGGCCGATTCTTGCCCTTCCATAACGACGAATGCCTGTGAATCATTCCATTCACAGTTTAATAGTTCATTTTATACAACGCATCCGTCAATTTATGTATTTGTAAAAAAACTTGAAGAATTTCAAATAGATACATATATAAAAATTCAAAGTTTAAACACAAAACCAGTAATAAAAGATGCTTTTGTAAAAACGAAATTAAAGAAAATTACTGAATTGTGTAATAATTTAAAAAATAACATTTCAAAAATTGATTTTATAAAGTGTATTGCATATTTAGGGTTGCAAAAACAATTTTAGGATTGATCTCTATCATTTTATATGGTTTAAATGTGTAAATTTTTTTCGTAATATAAATTAAGGTTTTAAATTATAGAGTATTATTATTTTATTTGCCCATTTCTAGGTGGTAATACCCATTAAGTCTATTAATTAAAGTAATATAAAAAACAATTTACTTAAGCTGAAATTCAGAAAAACTTTTTAGTGGCACGAATACCTGTGTAATTTTAAAGAAACCTTTTGGTTGGTGGCACGTTTACCCGTATCCTTTACGGTACAGGTATATCTGGTGGCAAGAATACCTCCGTCCAAAAATCTGCACACAATAAATACAATAAAAAATATGCAAAATTTTACAATGCTTACAGTTTTTTTTATAAAGGTACTGATTATATTTCTTTTTTTACAGCAAAAATGAAGATAATTCTTCCTTTAGTCGTTTGGATAACATGGCTGAACACAACGGTAAGTTTTTAATATTTTTTTTGTTAAAAATTGGTTTCAACAGAAAGAATCATTTGAAATTCTGGTAAATCTTTGTTTTTCATTTATTGCCGCTTGCCAAAAGTTCTAGTCGGCTTATACAGGGTGTTTCATAGTTAAACCGACATAGGTTAACTGTAAATAGAGGGTACTTAGGTGATTTCAAATAACCTTGGTTACTTGGTCTAACGCCTTCAATAACCGAGATACGGGGAGTTTCATCCATTTCGGCCAATATTTTGATAAGCCGTAACTTTAGAACCACCCTGTAGATTTCTCTCATACTTGGTGCAGGTATAGTGTGTTAATAGCCCAATCGTACAGTGTAAGAACTACAATTAAAATCCAGATCCGGATTAAGAAGAATTTGTAAAATTTGAAACTCCCCAAAACAACACCCTGTATATCAGATTTTTTAAAATTGGGATGGATATTTGAAAAGAACGGAAAAAATGAGTTAAAGGGAAAAGAATTTTTAAGTGCACATCCCATTCTACTACTGGAGTTTTAACGTCCAATTAAATCAAATGCATTATTTTCATTTTCACAAGCAGTAACTTTCGAAATATCCTGTATATTTCTTTCATATTTGGTACAGGTAACATTTTTTAGTAGCCCAATTGTATAATGTAAGGACTACATACTACAGTTACAGTTAAAATCCAGAAAGCAACACGCTGTAGGTACATCAGATTTTTTTAAATTGACTGACTTTTTTTTTAAATGAAAAATGTAAATGTTTCTTATCGTTATACAAAATGCATGGTAAAATCAAAAAATTTTGTAGGTCCGGATATTATATATTAAATCGTAATAAAGACGAAAAGATAATTGAACGTTTAAAAATAAAATCAGCTCATAATTTTTATCTTTACACATAATAATTCTTGAATTTTTATCAATTTGATAATGACAGGTATAAAAGCTGTTTCTTTATTCATTAATCTAAATTAAAACGTCATGTCAATTACAAATTATCAAGATCTATAAAAACTTATCCAACAACTAGAGGTATTCAGAAAATAAATCAAGCAGTTAGTAATAAACCCAATGTCAGTGCACCTGAGCTATAATTACATGAAGAAATTAAACTTTTTCTTTGACTATTTTCTTTCTACGGTATATCAGATGTGGAAGAAGTGTTAAAACGAGTTCCTCGAAGAAAAAAAATCCGAATTTACTATTCGACTTTAGAGTCACTGCAGAGATGGTTATCTTTTTGAGATATGCGCACTTATGTGGAAATAAATTTGTTAGTGGATACTTTTAGTATTCTGTATCGTCTTTTTGTTTGTCGGAATCGCTAACCGTGAATTCCCGAGTTACTAAATTTTTATGACTGATATCTATCTCTACGGCAATTAGTTTGTATCACTTTTTAATCATGATTGTTTATTTGGTAATCATTCGATGTAACTGTTCAATTTCATAAAAAATCCATACGTATGTATGTTCAGAAAGATTTCTGCATTATATCTATAGTTAACCCTCCTTTATCTTAACGCAAAGCCTCACCACCATCCTGCTGAACTTAATTTACGTATCAATACGCTGGTTTCCAGATTAATCCGCCTTATACCCTTTTGAAATGGTTGTTCGACCAAAAAAGTCACAGACAAAATCAGCAGGACCTAATTTGATCTATCAAAGACAAAATTCCAAACGAGCACCAAGGTGTCTATGAAAATCCAAGCTTCAACTGTTCTCGTTCCTATATAGGTTAAACTAAATGACGCGTTGACAACCTAGCCAAGGAACACATCATTTTAGTCAGGCATTCCTATACAAGCTTCATGTATGTGTATCATATCCAAACTGGACATACTGTAGATCGATTTATTATTTCATAACCTTACCTACGTAAAATTGTTTACATCCACATCTTATCCTTCACAAAATTTTGGCTACTTTTTCTTATTTATTACTAATTTGTTAGTTTTCCTGCAGTATATTAGTCTTTTTTTATCCTCCATGTAAATTGGACTTCCTATACTATTTTTATATGACTACTGCTAGGCGTAATTAATGAACAGCCCATTTTAATTTCTTATTTTGAATACAGATTCGCTCTATATAGATAAAGAATTGAGATCACTTTCATTTCTGCACACCCACAATTAACGAAACTCGATTATATTTATTGTGTTTAAAATATCTTGCTTCGTACAAGAGAATGACTAGAAAGTAAAAAAACTTGAAATATCTGCGAGCCGTAAAACTGCGATGTAAGAAAAGATAATCAAAAGCATTTTAAAATTAAGAAATATGTTGACTTTTTAATGATTTTTCAACACAGGCGTTTTTAATTAAATTGTTATTTATTTGTGGTTTAAGATTGTTCAAAATCTATTACCTTTATTTTACCATTATTTTACCACTGTAGATTCAAGTTTTATTTAATGTTGTAATAATCAAATCGAAATGACAGATGGCATTACTGGTATTATTGAACTAGCGTTGTAATTTACATGTTTAATATTTATATAGGGGACAAAATTACCATAAAACCATGTTGATACCACAATAATTATTGGTATACACGGAAATGGTTATTTTCTTATGCCAGTTTTACTGTCAATTTAAATTTAATAAATTTTAATCACTAAAATGCGGATTCGCTTACCCTTTTGCAAGGAGGACAAGATTTAATGTCCACATGGTATAACCTCGTTCTTAAAAATAACAAATTAAAGTTCTAATAGATATGCAAAATTTAACAACCAACATTGTTAAATTCTACATTATTTTTCGACTTTTACAATGATAGCTCATAGTAAAAATTTTATTGATGGGTCACTTGGTCATAAATCAAAATATCTATATTGAATTCAGGCGATAAATCTTACAGCTTATTTAAATTTAGCAATTTTACAAAGAACGTAGATTTTGTCAAAGAATATTGGCATATATACGAGGACGAGTTAATAATTATATAGTTTTCATTAAAGTTCCATTGGTAACCCTGAAACTTTCCCAGTAATTTGTCAAATAATTTTTGATTCCACGTCTACAAAGTTTTTAGTTTACATTTCATCATATGTGATTATAAAATAACCAAGTATATATTAAAGGAAAGACGACGGTGTACAATACCAACCAATGAACGATTTTGAGGTATCCAACGATTGTTTGGTATCTGGTTGCAAAAACCGTTAAGGTTGTTTCTTTTTGTGAGTGTTTCCTCGTCCAATTATGCAACACTTTGTTGCACGAATAGATTATATCCTTCTCATTAAAATATAAATAAGTCAGGTACAGATACAACAGTCGTTTTTGCGATTGTTTGAGAAAATTATATCAATATATTAGTTGTTTCCCACAATGTCAATGCATTTAATAGAGACGTGTTCCCATAATGATTTAAAGCGAAAAATAATTTATGGATTTAGTAGAAAATAAACAGATTTTAAATACAGTTCAATTTTATATCGTATTCTAACAATTATATATAATATTAGTTATAATCGAAATATTCTTGGAGGCTTAATCAAAGCTTGAACTATATAAAACAGCTTTGAACCTCTGATTTTTATTATCTGGGTGACTCCTTTTTGCCCCTTTGCACTATTTCCTTTTTAAAATTTTCTTTTGATCCGTTTGTTCTGACAAGTATAATATTTTTAAAAATAGTATAATTTTTTTTATAAAAATTACACAACTCAAAGATGCTTCTTATTAACTTGGAGGTATCAAAAAATGTTAAATTTTTTATTTTAATTCAATTCGAAATAATAAAAAATGTATCATTGTATGTACTACCGTATATAGACGATAATAATAAAAAGTATCTCCTTTTATATTTAATAAACACTTCCTATTGTACAGGTACATTATAAGGCACATCCGGTGTCTTCAGACATTCTTACCTATACGTACTTTCAACTTCCTTTCTATCTTACTCATAGTAGAAGTCATTGGCGTTTTGTTTTAATATTATTCATTCATTTTTTAGATAGGACTTTTTTTAATAGAGAGACTCGTTTTGATGATTGAGGTATTTTAGTATTCCTTCTTGACAATCCATATCCTTCCAAATTTTTCCAACGTTTAAAAATTAACTACAGGTTGTTCGATACAGTGTGTTACATTTTCTAATATCGTAATTCTTGGGAACTGTGATTTTAACTTATTTCACATCATTTGTGCAGTATATAGTGCTTGTCAGACTTTGAGACTCATTTCCTTATTTTTTAGAAATCCTGTAAAAGGATCCTGAAATATTAAAAGAACATGATGCTTTGGTTTTTCTTGTATCAATTACGGTTATATCTTTTAATTCATGCCAAAATATGCAATTATCTTTTCTAAATACAAAATAAGTGGATACATTTATTTTTAATTCTCCAATTCATAAATTTTTGCATAGTATATGAATATTGATTCATATGAAGTCCTCTAAGATTTAAACTTTTACTTTCATAAACAACAATAACCACCGCCTACTACAAATCGTAATTAATTCAAGATAAAACATATCGAGAGATAGTTACCTAAGTATTACAGTTTTTTGGTTGATTTTAAACTTCAGATTTCTCGTTAACTTGAAATGACGTGACCCCGATTAGCAGTACGGGGCCATTAGACACGGCCGTTTTTTACGAGTGCCTGCCGGTACCTTAAATATTTCATCTTTATCGGCTTTACGCGTCGTTGTATGTCTTGTGTAAGCAAATGCGGTGTAGGTGAAAGTGGTCGAGACATGAGATACTGAACTGGACACAATGTAATTGAAAGTGGTTCGGAGAAGAATATTGAACTCTGGTGTGCTTTTTTTTTATATAGAAAATGTCCTCGAATTATTTTTATTACATTTAATTAACATCGAAAGTAACAGCCTACATGAAAGATTATTAATTTAAATGTATTTTTTTCTACTACATAAAGATCACGTGTGGAAAAATGTTAATATGATGCCACATATTATTTGAGAGTTTTTAAAAACCGATCTAATAGAATAATAATAAATTTATATCTTCTATGTTTTTATAATGCTTTACCGTAGCATTTCTTCTTCTTCTTCAATCATTTTGGTATATATATTTGAACCGTTTTAACTCGTTATCTAATCTACGGCTTGTAGACTGACTTTTTTTGACCAACTGTTTCTGGCGAGTGAGTGGTTGCCTACAGAGCAAAGTACATCAATCACAGCAATGATTTTCTCCACGCTTTTGGATATAACCGCTTTCCATCGCAGATTGAAAGGGTTAGGTATAGTTCCATAGCCAACTGAGATGTGTGAAGGTCGATTATCTTAAATTTTTAGGATGTTAAAACGTGGTTTCAAAGTTTTATATCTCCTATGACTGTTTGTTTTGGTTTTTCCTTACTGTTTTTATTAGTTTGTCCAACGCTTTTCAAAATAGAAGTGTTTCCCTCTTTTACTTCCATCTTCAGTTCAAAATCTTCAGATTTTTTTCTTTCACTTGCTTCCACTCCCACCTTTTTAAACTCGCTTTGAATTACATTCATTTCTTCCCTTAGAAATTCTAAAAAAAAATTAAAATGTCTATTTATAGAGGATGATATTAAAATGTTCAATTTTTATGACCCTTATCAATATCTGAAATACCCCGTATAAAGGAAAATGTAAAAACTTTAAGAAAATCTCCCATCACACGCAACTGCGCTAAAATAAAAAACGCTAGGTAGATAGAAGAAATTCTTTAGCAGCAAAAAGTTGCTCGATTATCGCAGATAGCCTTGGAAGGCAGTAGAATGCTATGTTACAGCGAAAATTACCCAAAACAAAGATGAAGGAAACATAAATTTAATACATGATAAAATAATTGCACCGCAAAACATAAATAACATTTTCCTAGGTTAGTCCGGCAGCAAATGGCAATCCAGGAAGTTTTCAAATAAATCCTTAGTAGACTAGGACCAATCATTTTTTTTTATTATTAAACACCCATAAAGGCTGTACAAAGGATGTGAAATAAAATCACACAAGCTCCCAAGAACAAGGACATTAAAAATGTCCTACACTGCACCAGTGTCTGGACTTCAACAACTACTCCTTGGGCTATATGCCCCACCAGGTATTGAATTACGAAAGTCCAGGCGTCGTTTGGTGCTCTACCAAGTCTATCAGTATATCATAGTATATTACAATCTGGTCAACAGTGACTAATGAGCAATGTAATTCTAACTTAATCTAATAGAGTTTGAAACTTAAAACAAAGGTATACTCATCAGCGTTCCTTAGGTTCTTTTGAATGGATTGCACTAAACTTTAACGTGCACACACAAGCTCTGCTTTTACACTAAAAACACTAAACTAACCCAAAGGGCTTGATCCTCTTAAGTCTTCTTTCTAACTTAGTATTGTCAAGGAGCTGGATAGCCTCGACGTTGACATGGTGTGACTTCGTGACTCTTGGATAATTTCTTGATGGTCTGGTCAACAGTCCAGATCCCTATGGAGATCACTATTGCGAATGTACCAAGAGATATCTACTATGTTCCTCAGTGCTTTGTTTTGAAATCTTTGGATGATTGCTAAGTTGCTTGCTTTGGTGCATCCCCATAGTTGAATACCATAAGTCCATACAGGCTTAAGTATCTGCTTACAAAGCATAAGTTTATTATGTTGAGACAGAGTGAAGTTTCTTCCAATTAGCCAGTATATTTTTCTATATTTCAGTCCAAGTTCTTCTCTTTTCTTTTTAACATGCACTTTCCATCGAAGTTGGGCATCTAAGGTAATGCCTAAGTATTTTGCTCTGTTTGAATATGGAATCAGGTTATTGTTTATTCTGACTGTCTAATCTCTTCGTCCAGTCGTAGATACAGCTGTTTGCAGCTTCTTCATTGCTCTTTCCTACTGCTAGAATGGCAGTGTCGTCGGCGAAAGTGGCTATGGTATTGTTTTCTAACTCTGGAATATCATATGTGTAGAGTGAGTATAGGACAGGTCCTAGGACACTTCCTTGTGGTACTCCAGAGGACCAATCATTGAGATTTGTAGCTGAAATACGCATCCTAGCGAAAAAAGTGTAATATAAAAGTTGTAGATAATTAAAAAATATAAAACTTTTGTATTTATCATTTTTCAACGTAATCTCAAAATTATTAAGAAAAACGCTAAAAACCGTTTTTTTTTTTCGTTTTTAATATTTTTATCTCTCGCAAAAAGATTTTTTTATGAAACTTGGTGAAAACGTTCTTTTTTAATATTTATTTAATAATATGTAATTTTTTCAAAGCAAAATATTTAGTTTTCGATTTTATACGAATTTAAACAAAACGGTTTTCAGCGTTTTTCTCGATAATTTTGAGGTTACTTTGAAAAAATCTTGTTTGTTCGCAACAAGGATTTGCTCGCAGGCTCCGGTCTAATGAAACAAATTTTTGTTTTTCCAGTTGCATCTAAAGGACGTTTGAATGCTGAATACTATTAATGTGCCTTCCGTTTGAGAAGGTATACGCAATTAGGAGTCATCTTCGGTAAATTTTATCGATTATATCGATCGATGTGACCAACTACTGGAACACTTGCGTGCTCTTTCATTTTTCTTAATAGTCCATTATATGCTCGATTCAAATAACTTCTGTATTAAGTGTTAATTAAATAAATTAAAATGTCGAGTCCTGTCTATACATTTTTATGTATGTGAAAAGACGCCACGATATATCCGCTTCGTTATACTCGATTCAATAGTTCAGGCATTGTTTATAAATATATAGTCTGACACTAGAAAGTGTATTGGAGACAGAGCCTTCTATTAGAACTTTAGTGAACCAAAAACAATGCATCTTTGGGCGGTCAAAAACGTCTTCATTTACATCCTTCATAAACTAGTCGATGATAATAATTTTTCTGTGATATATGATTCCGCGCATATTCTTTCTCGGAAACAATCAAAATTCTGCAACCTCGACTGGTGAATCAATCAACGGTTGAACGCCCAAGCACTCTTGTGTGCAAGCTTCAATGATGTCACAGTGTCTTGGAGGTAAGAATAACGTTATAAAAATAATAATTCCCGACCAGCGACCATGACTAAGGCATACGCTTCACTACGATATAATTTACACTTTAAATAGTTATTGTAACCGGTCAAATTGACATTAGTATTCCGCGGAAGTGTCCCCCATGTCATTGTCTATTCTGATGATACAAATGAAGAAGACTATGGTGAATACAAAGGGACAGTAGGAGACAAAAGTTTATTTCATTCATTCTTTCTATTAATAACACTGAAAACGTGGAATACAAACGTGTAGATTTTATACATTGCATGCGATTGTATTCTATTTTTACTTTCTCTCTATTAACTGTTTGTTATTCAGTATTGATAAAATTCAAAAAAATTATGAATTTAAAACAATTCTACAGGGTGTTTCATTGGGAGAGGGTAATATTTTAACAGTGGATAGGAGTGACTGAGGTGATTCCAAATAACCCATATTTTATGGGTCTACGGGCCCTTATAGCTGAGATACAGAGTGTTTTGTTCATTTTAGTCATTTCTTCATTGGCTCCTGTGCTTTTAACCACTCTGTATAATTTTATAATATTTGGTACACATAGTCTCTGCATCTTAACAAATTAATTGAGATATTATTAATATTGAAAATACAGGCCCGGCTTCACTAAAATTGACAAATTCGTTCCACTCATAAACAACACCCTGTATGTTAAATTTTCAAAAATATTTTACCATATCTAAAAAGAGGACAAAAAATTGAATTTAACGATATGCTTTTTATTTTTGCACATATGATTTTACTACTCATAAATTGTTAGGATCTTTTATATTTTTGGGGCACCAACGTGGTTAATTAATCCTATTAAGTTGTAATCAATATTATTTATTAAAAGTATATTATACCAAAAATTTTTATCGTCATCTAGGCCTATAAAAACAGATTTACAGGACCGTAATAGGAACTAGACGTCACATTAGACCTATTCAACACCCATTTTATTTATTTCCTTATGAAAAATTGTGTAGTTTGGAGTAGAAGAGTAAAAGAAACTCTAATCAAATGTTTGTAAATGATAAAAGTACATAAAAAGCATTGTGAATGGGACGCGATCTTATTTAAAGTTGGGAATCGCTATACTATTTGTGAAATTAAATTACGTCAAAATAAAATACGTCAACAACACATGAGTCGAATAAATAAAAATCATTTTTAGTTAAATAATATCTAATTAAATTATAAACAAAATTCAAAAATTACACAACACTTAAAAGACTAGAAAAAAAAACAAGTTTAAAAAAATTATAATAATTGTTCGAAATGACCCCCATTCTGTTGAATGCAAACCTTGTGAAAACTTAAATAAAAATAGATTGACACAGAGAACTCTATAAACTGTCAATTCCATGGGCATCTAGATTTTGTAGTTTTTTATGTTTTCATATTATCTCTATTAAATTTCACAAATACATAGATAGCTTATTACCATACTAACTTAGTTAAATAAAGAACGCGTTTTCAAGTACTTTTATCCTTTACAAAATTAGATTTTAAATTCTTTAACTTTCCCACTGTAAAATACACAATTTTTCATAATGAAGGTTAAAAAAAAGAAATAAAATGCGTGATGTATAGATAAATCTAATGTGATAGATCCTAACAATTGATGAGTAGTAAAATCATATGTGCAAAAATAAAAAGTATATCATTAAATTCAATTTTTGTCCTCTTTTTAGATTTGTCAATTTTTAGTGAAGCCGGGCCTGTATTTTCAATATTAATAATATCTCAATTAATTTCTTAAGACACATAGAGTATGTGTACCAAATATTATAAAATTATACAGAGTGGTTAAAAGCACAGGAGGCAATGAAGAAATGACCAAAATGACCAAAACCCTCTGTATCTCAGCTATAAAGGACCGTAGACCCATAAAATATGGGTTATTTGGAATCACCTCAGTCACTCCTATCCTCTGTTAAAATATTACCCTCTCCCAATGAAACACCCTGTATAGAACAATTAAAGCTGTAGCTCGCTTATAATAATGGCTGAATAAATCTTTTTCAAAAATTAAAGTTGTGGGGTGGTTAGTTTTACAACAAGGACTAGAAACATCTAAACTTTAACTTTGTCGCCTTCTCCTGTCAAAACCAATGAAGGTATTAAAAAACGATCATCAACAAAATATTTCTATGTCATTTCTTAAGATTTTTTCCAAAAATGAAAGATCTACAGTTGCTAGTTTTAGAGAAATAACGAAACAAAGCCGAAACAAAACTAGTAATGAAATTAAAAAGCGGTATTTAGTAAAAAACGTTTTTATACATCCTGTAGAATTTGATAAAAAAATAATTAAGACTATTTCCAGACTTATGTAGTATTTTTTTAGGAAATTATGAGTATTTTTCTACCTAAAGACCAATTTTTCAAGATTTTCCTTAGAAATTCAAGAAAGACTAAAATTTATTGGCAGAATCGAAATCAGAAGCACTTTTATAATGCCTAAATTTGCGATAAAAAAAGATTTATTAGCAAAATAACCAAAATTGATGAAAAGGTCGCAAAAAAATTTCGGATGTAATTTTGTCTGAACAACTCAAAAAAATCATAAGTTGCTTTGTAAAATCAATATCAACAGTATATCTTAGAAATTAAAATATTTATCTACAAATAATATTTTATTCCTTTTAATTTTGATTTTACGGTTTTTTTTCACTTGACTATCAGTGAAACTACATTAAATTCACTAATTCATTACTTAATACATTGATATTCATATATTTAAACGAGTCGCCTCTGTGCCAAATTATAGAAAACACATTCCAACAATTTAGATCGGTTCGAGGATAAAGGAAAATACTATGAGTGAGAGTAAGAGTAATGCACTTATTTCACTTCTCGGTGCACTGACAGGAGTGTCATTGCAATTACTCTCCTTTTTCTCATGCGATTCAGAGCACTATTGAAAGTGGTATAATTTACTACCAATTTTACTTGCTTATCATTAAGGTTCTTCTGGAATTATGCCAATTATTTCATGCTCTTTTCTGCGAAGATGCTCAGATATGCAGGAAGAAATTGTTGGTATCCCACAAGGTGTGGCCCTTGGCCTTTTGTGTAACGTCATGAAAAATTGAGTCTAATTTGGGTTTAATCATACGTACATAAATAGTGAAATTCCTACAAGAGTGTAGTTACGTGTGGGAAGGGACATTATTTTTACAAAACTTAGCTTCAAATTAGCTTAAATTAAGGGTTACCAAAGTTTTGGTTACTTTAAATAGTTTAAAAAATAACCTCCCAGCAACTCAAAAACTGAAGGAATTCACAACATGATCTTAGCCAAAGATTTTAGAAGCTAGAAGCTGTAATATGCGTCTTATTGTATATAAAAGTAAATTGAAACACAGATCACAAATTCAAATAAAGTCTAAAAAGACATTAAGCCTCTTCCCAATTGTCAAATCATCTCACCCGCTGAGTTTCTATGGTCCTCAAGCTGTGCCATGTACATGTATGTACGCTAAATAATCTCAATCATTTCTCAATTAATTTATTTACAATACGTCCTACGGAGAATTTTCGGAAAACATTTAAGACTAATTACAATAGATTACGATGATTCTCAGATATATCTCGTATAGAAATCAGCAAAACGTGAGGCAGCGGTGTATTAAAAAGTAGCTGTAACTGTAAAAATTATGTCGTTATATTGTCTTTACTGCTATGTATGAGGAAGTACACATGCTGTTTTATACCTGGAATAACTATATTAATTAAATAATCTCGAGCAAAAATACAGGTTTTTTTTCTTGCTAAAACGCCACCTAGTTGCTTTAATTATATATTTATTATTTTGTTATAAATTAAAAAAAAATCTAGCTTGTATTGTAAGAGTAAAGAGTAAAGAAGACTGTAGTAAATTTAATTTTTTGTTGACGCACAGTACATCAATTTTTACACTTTATTTATATTGTGCTTCTAAAACATTTATTACAGTATTTGGTGCTTTGCTATTACGAGTAATTTTCCCTTCAAGGATTTAGAAGGACTGATAATATTTTTAGAATTAAGCCATTTTGAAATATATAATAATACAAAATAAATAATGTCTGACTTATCTGTTAAAAGAATAGGTTTATTACAGTAAAAACCACGGAAACATGATTAAATCAAACGAAATCTTTTATTAGGCCAATCAAATGTATTAAAATTTACATTTTAACTACAAATAAGCATTGAAGTATGAGGTAAAACTAAAATTTCTACCTCTTAAACCTGTACTACTTCTACATATTAAATTACTGCACTCCTTTCTTCTCTAAACTATAACATAGACATAAAAATTAAAAAATCTCAGTAGGTAATTTACTCACTAAAAAAACTTACCCTAATTACACCTCCCTTAATCAAAATGTTACGATTAATTCATCAATCTTCCAAAATCTCGCGGTCCACTTCTTAAGATTTTTTGTTATCCTGGCGAGGAAATGAAGACATAATAACCTAATAGATTACTGGTAGCATGGGAACTTGAATATATCGAAGGAATGATTTAAAAATAGGATGTTCGAATCATCGCATAGAGGTATTATTATAGTAATGCCGCTTTTACCTTTAATTGTTGTAATCAGGTCATTATATGTACGTATTATGGGCAAAGATATCTTTATAACATAGCAGTACGTCCAGTAGGTGTATTTTCAATAAATCGTAAATAAGCAAATGCGCGTAAGTCAATAGCTATAAGATGAAACTCGCAAATCTATCAGTAAAACTGATAACTAAAGCTTAAAAGTGAATTTTGAGAAATGTTCAAAGCAACGAATTCCCATAAGAAATAGAAGAAACTTCTTTAAAACAGTTTTTAGTTTTTTCAACTTATTTAAGATTATCCAGAATAATAGTAAGCCCAATTCACATCCTTGTTCTATTTACTCACCTCTATTCTAAATTTTTCAATTTTCATTTGATTTTTCCACACCTTGTGTTTAAAAATTCATTTGGGCATGTCTGAAATAAAAATCAGATCTTTCTCTAATATCCTAGCCAATAATTTTTAATGCAGTGTTAAACTTCTTTTAAATAAATGGGTGGACGTCAATGCTTTTTAGATTTTTCGTTTTGTTTAATTCTCCACGTCTTATATCTTAATGTTTTAATACGGCCAAACCTAATTCTATGGTCAGAAGAACATCTATTATAATTTTTTAATTTATTTATGTTTTTACGTTTAGAATAAAGGTGAAGGTTATTTTATTATCGTAACTCGGGAATTGTCGATTTTTCATGCTGTTTTAGTATGTATTAACTGGTTTTTTTTCAATTTATTGTTTGTATACTTGATTTGACTGAAAGACTGAAAGATGTACAATTTATTTCGTTATTTAATGTTCTTTAAACCTTCTCATAAATGTATGAATGACTAATGTGGAATTTTGAATTTTCAGTGGTTTATCCCCACCATTTTATAACTACTAAATATAAAAACTTAAAATTTGGAGAAAATATGTAGCAAAGATGTAAAAATGTTTTTGTGTAGATATAAATTTAATATCACGATTAGTTTCAAATAAGCGAGGTCTCAAAGTCAAAATTTATATTTTTCGGAATTTGAAATTCGAAATAGAAGTTTAAACTTTCGATCAAATTGTTAAAATTTGAATTTTTAGCGATTTAAGGCGATTACCTTTACCACTATAGAATACCCAGAAGACAATTAGACCCGAGTACAAGATTTTTGGGAATGACTAGTGAAATATAGTGTTAAATCGCAGCGGTAATTTCTTCGTAATAACATTATTTGTTACTGCGTTAAACTCTTTTTTTTAACAGTGTAATTTGTTGAAAGACAAATGAAAAACTGTTAGGTCGTGAGAGAAACAGGTATTTTCAGTAGACAAGTAATTACATAACGGCCACTGAGTAAATAAACTATTGTACTCGAATGAAAACAAAAATTTAAAGCGTCAAGGTAAATAAACTATTTTTTCGTCGACATTGTGGTTTCCAGGTCAACGGAGTATGACTAGTATTTCTTATGATTATTATTTTATTTTCTTTGTGTTTTCCGTAGCGGTAAGGATCATTTCATTCAACCAGAATTGTTACTATGACATAAGTCAATAATGATCAGTTATGTTATTTGATTAAAATAAAAGAGTGTTGTTAACCGTTTGTTTTATACGTTTATACCGGTATATCATAATATAGAACAAAAGGAACCGGAAAATATTTCGGAAAATTCAGGAGAGACAAGAGATCTTACCAATTTTCCTGTTGGTGACATTGGAACACGTCCCAAACGTACAATCAAACCACGCCAATGTTTGAACTTGTAATTATTTTAGGGGTGAGAAGTGACATCCTGTATAATACGCATCTCAGGTTTGTACATGTGCGACACGAGAACAACCGAACATTTGTAAAATAGTCCAGTAACTGAAGGGTCAAACCTGGGAATAAGTCTGGCATGAGTTCCCACATAGCGCATTTTGTAGGTCACTGCAGGTGTTTTAACATGAGAAAATCCTTAACGCGTTGTGGTCAAGGGGAGGGGCTGAAAGTGGGCCCCAAAACCTGGAAAATGGATTTCCAGCTAATATCTGGCTAAATATGCCAATTAGAGAATTTTTGTTCAGACAAAAAATGGAGATCAGCTCATTCTCTACAAAAATGGCACTTATCATTTTCTTCGAAAATTCAATAGTTTTCGAGATAATGGCACTCAAAAGTCCCCTCATTTCAGCTGCTGCTCTACCTTCAGGAATTCCGCTTTCTATGAATTAACGCGTAACCGGGCGGACGAATTGTTCAATATCTCGGGAAAAAACTAATATTTTTCGATGATTCAAAGTTCATCGGAATGCGAAAACCCGTAGCTACAATTCCATGTAACTTGAAGTCAGTTCGTATTTACCAAAAATATTTAAAAAAGCGGTCAAAGTTTTTTTCAATAATATTTAGAGGCTGCTTCATTAATTTATTCATATTTTCTTTAAAAATAGTCATTTATTCTAATTTTGCCTTGATAATGGGACCTTAGGGGGTCTTGAATGACCTCAGATGACCTACAAATTGCGCTATGTGGGAACTCATGCCCGACTTATTCCCAGCTTTCGATCTTTTCAGTCCTTCATTTACTGGACTAAAATGAGTTTTGTGATTAAATTAGTTCAGTAAATTACAAGTGTTTTTCTTTCACCACATTGTGGAATAAAAAATTACATCCCGATATTTTTTATGACAGCCCGGAGTCGGCACATTGGGGTACTTATTCTTTTATGTTAATTTTTAAATTTTAATTAAATTATACCCTGTATAGTGGTGAGAATATGGTCTACAGTAAATTTATGTATTAAATTGTAGGTTTAACAATTTATCAGAAGACTCGTTAAAACGTACTTACAAAAAGAGGAAAGCTAAATTATAGTGACATTTATCTAATAGACTTTTCTTAAAGACATTAACAAAAAGTTTTCTTCATTTGATTTGCAAATCTTAAGTATGTGTTCCTCGTAACCTTCAACAACCTTCAACAACCTTAACAAAGGTTCGTCTTTTATGATCTTTTAGGGATTATATAGCTGCAATAAAAGAGTCGTAAATAAGTTGATCTTCAGTCTTGCAGAAATGACATATACCTTCACTGCACCCAAGTATTAATAATTTTTTCGTTTATTTTTAATTCCTAATGTTCCGTCTAGACAGTAATTAGTTGCAAAAAATGATGGTGATAAATACCAACTCGCTAATAGGAATTTAGCGGAATTAACATTTTTTAATTACAAAAAATTAGTGAAATAACAAAAGGTGGTCTAAAGTGTCCACTGTGTACAACTTGCTCAAACCTATAAACCTTTAATTGCCCATTTTCCTGCTTCATCTTGGTACTAATTTGCGGACTATGAGTTATTACCCACACTCATGCAGGAAATTAACGTTTAAAGTATTTACACACAAGAAAAAAATTAATAAAAACAAATCATCAACGTGAATGGTCCACTAACAAGCTACCAAGTAACGCCTCTACATTCGATCAACAAATAAAAAAAACGTTTAATAATCCTTTTGAAAGGATATCACGGCCAACCTGAGCCTTGAACTTTGTCGATGTAATATAAATCACGAAAAAAGAATATGAGCTAGGCATTCTGCAGGTTGCAGACAGTCTTCAAAACGTGCATTGTTTCAAATGCCTCGAGGGCAGAAGAAAATAACAAGAACTTCGTCAGGAGGATCAACCTGCTACGAAATATTCAATCACTTGCTTTGCATACGATTTACAAGTTTAATGCGTTCCTTAATAGATTCAGTTTTTGATAGAAAAACTAGGACATCAAGAATCGAGAAATTTACATACGGAGAGTAGTTACAGTTACTGATTCAGAAATGTGTTGCAAAATAAATAAAAAATCCATAAATAATACAGAAGTAAAATTTTAATTTTTTTGAAACACCTTGAGTTAAAGCAACTTTTCACTAAGGTATGCGTGCTGAAGGAAAAGTGACACTTTCCTCCCTACACAGAAAAAAGAATCTTGTAACCGCATTAATTCAAGAGAATGGTATTCTTGAATAGATCCAACCAAATATTAGTTTGATTTTTTGACAAAATATTCTTGGCTACTGTAACAAAAAGTTTTGTGTCAAATGTACACTTTCTTGTTAAATAGTGTGGTTTGGTTGAGGCAAGAATACTTCAATTTTGTTGAGAAACAATTTTCTTGGATGAAGATGATTTCTGAGCCCATGTGAACAATGATCCTCTTGATTCAAGAGGAATTTGATTGTGGCTGAGGTATGGATATTGGATACAGCAATGAATCATTATTTCACGAACATGAACTTAACCTGACTTATGAAAAATCGTAATAAGTGACAACACAAAACAAATCATTCTCAACATACAAATAGTTATGATTGAACAGAGTTTTAATGATACTCAATGAAAATCATTGACTGACACGACGCCAGGTATACAGTTGATTGAAAAGAGCCCACATGCCTAAACAAGTCGTCCACAGGTGTTCTAAATGGTTCGTCTCCAAAAAACTTTTAACTTCCATGCTGACTCGTTTTAAATAATTTCAAACAGAACAGAGCGCGGACCTATGCACCATCAAAAACACAAATGTAGTAATGCGGCCATAGCGTTGTTTCATATCCAAATATCCACATGTGTCTGCGATTCTACCTTCTATACGCATCTTCGGCGCACCTGCTTTCGTCACCAGAACACATTTGATAAGAAATGTTATTTTTGAAACGAGAAAACTATGATTGACTGAAATTGTTTTCTTTCAAGAAAATTCATGTAAACAGGCAAAAAACGATATTAGTTGAAAATAGAAGTATATTGGTCAATCCAAAATTATTATTCTTAAGGATTATTTAATTCAAGAATATATATATATATACAGGGTGGGCCACGCTCAACGGGACGGAGGTTACTGGGAAAACGAAAAATGTTATGAAAAAGTTATTTGGCAGGAGTACGTAGGTTAGTGACGACTACATTTCTAAATTAGTTAGACATATACAGGGTGTTCCAAAAAAGCGTGATATATCAAAGTTATGTTTTTTTTAATGGAACACCCTGTATTTTATTTTATTTTTGAAGTATATTGAACAAAATAATGTCACTTTATTAAGGGCTCCCTATACCCATTCTAGATAGTTTTCGATTTAAATGACTTTTTTTGCGAAATTAATATGGTTTAAATACATTCATTACACTTCGTCCCATAAAAATTAACTAACGCATTTTTGTTTATTAATTGCCAATTAGGAAGGCCATCGATACGAATTATTGTAATGTAAAGTTTATTTACAGGGTGTTGTTAATTGAGAGTTTCATGACAATACAATATTTTATACGATTACTGCGTTATTCTAAATGGGACACCCTGTATTTTGTTATTGTAATAAAAGGGCAAAACAATTCCCTTTCAAATTACTACAAGGTTCCCTATACCAATATCCACCAATTTCAGACTTATTTGCATTATTTTACCTGCATCAATAAAAATCGGTAATTTTATAACACGTTTTTATTAAGTAAGCTATGAAATAGACAAAACACTAGTTTGCTGTCAAACTGTGACAATAGTTTAATTTTTACCGTGTTATTAGCTGTCGTTCACGGAGAATGTTTTCAAAACTGTCTATTAGCATCACGAGTTTATGCCGAGAGATATCCCTTAAAAGATCATCCTCGCAAAGAGGTATTTGAAAGGCTGCTAGCAAGGTTTCGTGAAACCGGCAGTGTTTCTTACAAAAAACGAGATATTAGAAAGCTCGTAACTCGCAACGAAAATACAGAGTTGGAAGTTCCCCAATCACTTATTGAAAAACCAAACACTAGCACAAGAGTTATGGCCAGGGAATTGGAAATAAGTCGGACTAGTATCAGAAGAATTATTAAAAATCATTGTTACCATCCATACCATATTCAGATGCACCAACATTTGTATGGAACGGATTTTCACCGTAGATTGGAATTTTGTTTATGGTTTCTCGAAAAAGCGGGAGAAGACGAATTCTTTTTTGATAAAATATTATTCACAGACGAATCTACGTTCCATAATAGTGGACTAGTGAATAGACACAACTTTCACTATTACAGTACCGAAAATAAAAAAGAATTTAGAATGATAGATCGTCAAAACCGATGGTCTTTAAACGTTTATGGAGGATTAATAGGAGAATATGTTGTGGGACCGTATTTTTTTAATGGCATTTTAAATGAACGTAAGTTTTCCAAATTCCTTCAGAGAGATTTTTCTGTTCTGTTAGAAAATATCCCTTTGAATGTAAGAAGCAGAATGTGGGTACAGCTCGATGGTGCTCCCGCACATTTTTCTCTCATTGTAAGATTATATTTAAATCGAAAATTTCCGGAAAAGTGGATTGGTAGAGGTAGTCCTAACAATTGGCCCCCTAGATCTCCCTGTTTAACCAACATGGACTTCTTTTTATGGGGGTACATTAAAAATTTAGTGTATCAGACTCCACCCACGACTGCCCAAGATATGAAAATTCGTATCCGTGAAGCGTTTGCAACCGTAACGCCAGAAATGTTAAGAAGTGTAAAAAAAAATTTTGAGAAGAGAGTCCGATTATGTATCGAACAAAATGGGCACCATTTTGAACATTTGTTGTAAAATTATTTGTTTTGTCTATTTCATAGCTTACTTAATAAAAACGTGTTATAAAATTACCGATTTTTATTGATGCAGGTAAAATAATGCAAATAAGTCTGAAATTGGTGGATATTGGTATAGGGAACCTTGTAGTAATTTGAAAGGGAATTGTTTTACCCTTTTATTACAATAACAAAATACAGGGTGTCCCATTTAGAATAACGCAGTAATCGTATAAAATATTGTATTGTCATGAAACTCTCAATTAACAACACCCTGTAAATAAACTTTACATTACAATAATTCGTATCGATGGCCTTCCTAATTGGCAATTAATAAACAAAAATGCGTTAGTTAATTTTTATGGGACGAAGTGTAATGAATGTATTTAAACCATATTAATTTCGCAAAAAAAGTCATTTAAATCGAAAACTATCTAGAATGGGTATAGGGAGCCCTTAATAAAGTGACATTATTTTGTTCAATATACTTCAAAAATAAAATAAAATACAGGGTGTTCCATTAAAAAAAACATAACTTTGATATATCACGCTTTTTTGGAACACCCTGTATATGTCTAACTAATTTAGAAATGTAGTCGTCACTAACCTACGTACTCCTGCCAAATAACTTTTTCATAACATTTTTCGTTTTCCCAGTAACCTCCGTCCCGTTGAGCGTGGCCCACCCTGTATATTTGATTTAAGAGGTTCTTTTTTTCTGTGTAAAGTGATGAAAACAGCCTTACTTCTCTGTAAATGTTTTGACTGTCATTGTTAATGATCAGTGTATTGGAATTTATATCCTTCCAAACTGAAAAATGCATACAGGAAATTGTGAATTTGAAAAATGTTGTATAAATAACCAATTTTTAGTTATTTATAAAATTAGTTTTAAGACAAAGGTCGTTAAAAAATTCTAAGAATATATATCTTACCTAATAGATAGGTACGTTTAGTTTCCTGTTATAAAAGTTAAGTGTGCAAAGATGGTTATAAAAATACCTTCACTGTATGTGAGTATGTTGCCACTGTAATTGCAAAATGCCTAGCAAGAAAAATTATGACTAGAATCATTCGGAATTTTTTATTTTCTATAAACTTTGTATGCTTTAATTAAATAAAACACAGTTTTTAGCGATTTTCTCGATAAATTTGAGGTTATGTTGATTAAGGATTCATACAAAAGTTTTAGATTTTTTAATTATCTACAACTTTTATATTTTTTCGAGAGGATGCATACTTCAGCAAAAAATCGTAAAAAACCAATATCCCAACCTGAAAACATATATTTACCTACCCCCACTCCCCTTCCTGAACTTTTACTCAGCCTTCTAATTTTCTATAAATTTTCCGACCACTCACATACTGCTAAGAATTTTTCAAGGATTAGGATATTTAAAATCAGTTTGGCCCTAGTCTACTACGTTTTCCAAACCTCAATTTGTTGGGACGCCACTGGCATATGCTTCTAACTGGGGGTAATTTTATCTCCACTTTGAATAACTTAATAGCACAAATCTACTCCTGCAGGTATTGGTATATGCAAATAATATCCTATTATGCTTCCTATTCATCGACTTTTTATGCATCTTCTTTGTTTGGTCGCAGTGTTGTTGGAAGATTGATCGAATATCTTTGATCTAAGCTTGTTGTTGCCGTTTCAAATTATAGATAATCAAAGAACGTCTATAAAGTGCAGTTTTTTATTTAACATTTTTTTGCAGAGATTTGTTATTTTTTAAGGCACTTTAAAGTTTTTTGATACATAGTAGAGTAATAAACAAAAATGCTTTCTTTTCTTTAAGACTTGTCCTACAACGTACATCGTGAAATAAAACAATTTTTGCAAATTTAATTGTTTAAAAATAGCTTTGAAAAACACGTACCTGAAACAAATAAGAGACAAAATTACAACCCTCGCTTTGAAAACCTGAACCTGAAAAAAATAAGACAAAAAATTACAACCCTCGTAGTTACTCTATTAGGACTTATTTATAAAGAAAAGTTTAATGGTTTATGATTGTTGTTCAATAACTGTTAAAAAATATTCACATTCATTCAGCAACAAATAACTTTTAAACTTGTACTTTTACTCAGCCTCGTTTTATGATCAAAAGATGATTTTTGATACTAAACTTTCGATATTTATTTAATATTTCTAGTTAGTTTCTGGCCAAATTCTAATTTTATTGCACTATTGCTTTAAGCAATAAAAATTTGTCTGGAATTTAAAATATATCGTGGGTTCAAGTAGCTTCTGAGCATCACTGCCGTATTTAATTCATTTTTGTTAAACACTTCTAAAGTTGGAAACCCAACGCCTTAAGTACGTCCATATTTGGTTTCACTGACACAACACACGATGTTGGGAAACGGTTGTAAAACGTCATTATACCTTTGCGTTAATTGCTTTAGCTAACAATGGATACCAATATTTATACCACAAATATATTTACTGTTCACGTATACATAAAGATCTTGCAAGAAAACGTAGGTAATTAAAAATTAGTTCGTGGTTTTTATCATAAATAAACGAAATTTGCATGAGTAATTTTAGATGAAAAATCCGTATGAAAAATTAACTATACAATTTAGATTGACTTTTTTGTGCAGTTTCCTGCTTCACGAGCTGTCAATGTCCAATAACTATTCTTCGAGACGGATGGACAAGGCTCTCATGGCGTACCGCAATTACTCGAACAAGGGGTCATTCGTTTTCATTCATTTTTATCGTAATTGCGGTTAATGTTTAGGCTTTAAGTTTTACTCAGCAACCAGTCGTTATTGGCACATGTGATTGAGCAAATATGCTAACCATGGGTTACAAGAAGAATTGATTGTGACTGTGTGCAATGAACTCCTTATCTGGGAATACGTCTAAGTTGTGACTTGTTTTTGGTGTTGAGTGTCTTTCGCAGAATTTAAAAATTTAAAACCAATAATTTTTACTTTTTTGCAAAATGCCCGTGGCGTTAATACCCTTTAAAATTCGTTGGCTATATTTTATAGACCATGACAGATTGATAGCTTTGAGCTAGGTTTATGAACGTTGAATGTTAATAAGGGCATAAATGGGTGATGATTTAAGATTAATACCTCGTTTGAGCCAGTCTGGGTATATTTTTTCTGTCTCATAATTATACAGAGTTCGGCATTAGTGGTTTAAGATATTTAGTCGCCTGTAGATTTATAAACATGTGGTTAAAGTGGTTATTATTAAAAAATAATACAATGCATTTTTTATTGTTTAATTCGAATAAAGAGAAAACTTGATGGATTCGCCTGCATTCATTAAAAGATGTAAATAAGAATATCGAATGTACAGGGTGGCCAAATAAGAATGCGAGGTACTGTATCTGGGAAACTATCCATCGTAGAGGCTTGCGAAAAAAAAATTTATTACTAAAACGGCCAAGATAAAAATCTGGAAAATATTTTCATGTTTCTGAAATGACCGCTAGGGGGCGTAACTCCAATCTTGAATCTAAGAGAGTTATGTTTCTGTGAATTCCGCTATATTAACCTAACAAAAAAATACCTGATCTTTAACGTAGAAGATAATCTGAACCTTTTTTGTTTGACAATTTTTGCTGTATCTCTAAAAATGAAGTGGTGGGGGGTATTCAAAAGTTTCAGTAAAAAACACCCTGTATATTCGAAATGGCTGAGCCGATTTTAACAAACTTGGGGTAGTTGAAAAGAGCTATTCTTGGGCTACAAATGCTATAATATTTGAAGTTTTGTTAGTTTCAGATGTCGCCGCTAGAAGGCTTATTTCGACATTTCGACAGAAATGGTTAATTTTCTCAAAAAAATTAAATGCATTGGTATGATTTCTTTTTCATGAAAAGGTAGCTAAATGATGCCTAAACAAGCTCCCGAAAACCGCATCTCGATATCTTGTTCCTAACCTAAAATTTAGGCCAGAGAAAATTTTATACGGAAATCCCTTAAATTTTTATTTTTTAAACTAATTAATTCCTTTTATTATGTAAGTTGTGGCCCTAAAAAGGACCGATTTAAAGAAAAAAGTTTTTAGTGCCCCCGTAAATGCTGATCATTACGCTCTAGGCATTGCTGAAGCCTCTCATGGATATACAAACCTGCAGCTTCAATTTCGGCTCTCGGTATGTTACGTAATGCATTACGAATCCGGTTTTTCATATCTCTCTGATCGTAGGTTGAGTCTGAAAATCAAAATAAGTTAAGTCTGGTGATCGCGCAGGCCATGGAAACAGACTTCCTCTTCCAATCCAACGCTGTTATAATACTGCATTAATATGCTCTCGCACAATAATAGCACAATGTGCTAGGCAACCATTCAACTGCAAAAGCACGTTTTGACGTGTTTCCAGTGTCACATCTGCAATAACAACGATAATTTATTGGCCAAAAAGTCAAGAAAGATATTGCCGCTTAGGGATTGCTCGAAAAAATATGGCCCAATAATTCTGCCTCCCAGTATGCCACACCACACATTTAAACTCCAAAGTCTTTGGTGCTGAACTTCACGCAATCAATGCAGATTTTCTGCAGACCAATAATACATATTGTGCAGATTTTAAAGGTGGATTCATCGGTCCAAAGAATTTGAAATAAAAATTCTCCATTATTGTGCGAGAGCATATTAATGCAGTATTACAACAGCGTTGGATTAGAAGAGGAAGTTTGTTTCCATGGCCTGTGCGATCACCAGACTTAACTTGTCTTGATTTTCAGACTCAACCTACGACCAGAGAGATATGAAAAACCGGATTCGTAATGCATTACGTAACATACCGAGAGCCGAAATTGAAGCTGCAGTTTTGTCTATCCATGAGAGGCTTCAGCAATGCATAGAGCGTGATGATCAGCATTTAGAGCATTTGCGGGGGCACTAAAAACCTTTCCTTTTTATATCGCTCCTTTTTAGGGCCACGACTTACATAATAAAAGGAATTAATTAGTTTAAAAAATAAAAGTTTAAGGGATTTTCGTATAAAATTTTCTTTCGCCTAATTTTTAGGTTAGGACCAAGATATCGAGATGCGGTTTTCGGGAGCTTGTTTAGGCATCATTTAGCTACTTTTTCATGAAAAAGAAATCATACCAATGCATTTAATTTTTTTGAGAAAATTAACCATTTCTGTCGAAATGTCGAAAAACGCCCTCTAGCGGCGACATCTGAAACTAACAAAACTTCAAATATTATAGCATTTGTAGCACAAGAATAGCTCTTTTCAACCAGCCCAAATTTGTTAAAATCGGCTCAGCCGTTTCGAATATATAGGGTGTTTTTTACTGAAACTTTTGAATACCCCCCACCACTTTATTTTTAGAGATACTGCAAAAATTGTCAAACAAAAAAGGTTCAGATTATCCTCTACTTTAAAGATCAGGTATTTTTTTGTTAGGGTAATATAGCGGAATTCACAGAAACATAACTTTCGTAGATTCAAGATTGCAGTTACGCCCCCTAGCGGTCATTTCAGAAACTTAAAAATATTTTCCAGGTTTTTATCTTGGCCGTTTTAGTAATAACTTTTTTTTCCGCAAGCCTTTACGATGGATAGTTTCCCAGATACAGTACCTCGCATTCTTATTTGGCCACCCTGTACAATGCCAGAAAAAATTGTCAGCTCTGCAATCACCATGTAAGAAGGATAATAATAAATATCATTGATTTATTGTTTAATATTCGCTTTTTTAAAAGCATTTCATCAGGATAATTCTTAACGGTTACCTAACAGGGCAAACCAAATTTGGTTTCAAGACTTAATTTCATTCCAAATTGAGAATTGAATAGATACTTTCTCTGAAGACGATCAATACACAATTTCACTTATGGCCTACTAATAATGGTGAGTAATTTCTGCGAAAAACAACATTTTTGTTAACGTCTTGTCACTGTTATTTAGTCATTATGTTTCCATCTATTTTCTTGAGGACTATTAAGTGTTCAATCAAAAAATTGAGTAAGAAGCAAATTAAATGCTTAATTTCAGCAACCTTTAATAGATAAAAACGTATAAGTAACAGGATATATTCAATACTAGGCAATTATGTCAATTTCCCATCCACCTACTATATCAAATTTTTTTACATCAAAAATAATTATTACCTGTCTTCGGAATCAATTTAGACCGGGTAATTATTTCCTTTGTAAAATTACCTACCAATTTTTTTGCGTATACTAGAAATATATACTATTAGTCATAGCGGTATATGATAGTTTTAAATACTTCTCATCACAATTAAAGAGAGTGGTCTACGATGATTGGATCATTATTTATTAGTTTTCAACAACCAAAACAAAAATAATAGCTGACACAACTGAAAACACAATAGAAAATCAACCAATTAATATCGGAAGATGATTTAGAAATGGTAACGACATACGAATATCAAGCAAACATAATCAGTAAGGAAGAAGAAAGAAAGAAATGGCAAAACTAAAAATATATAATCAAATAGACTTTCCAACCTATTTAAGTAAAGTAAAATATTCAAAGAAAGTTATTAGAAAACAAATAAAATATTTGAATGAAAACAAACAAGAGGGAAACAAATGAAGAAAATAATAATAATGACCAGGAATCGGAAGATATATATATATATATATATATATATATATATATATATATATATATATATATATATATATATATAATTAGGGAAAGGAGAATAAATGAAAGATAAATTGGATTATTTGTTTTCGAGGTTTCAGTCACATATACCTCGGCAATTTTATCCTGATTTTCAGGTATTTTGTCGTAAATTTCCCTCAGAATTCACATTTGTTCATCCGCAAAAGCACATAAATTTCATAAGACCCCAAGGAATGTATAAAATGAGTCACGATTCAAGCAAATTTTAAGTATACCGCTAGTACTTTAACGTATATATGTGATACAATTCATTCTAACGGACCTACCCATAACTCTAAGCTCTGCTTCTAGCATTCAAAACAATTACTATAACTGATACCCTTGCATATCAAAAACTAAAAAATTGTCTAGATAAACAGTTAGATTGTAATACGAAGATGATAAAAAGATCAATTGCTACACTGGTAGACAGAGCATTATACAGATTGATTAGATGATTATTACTCGCCTTTAGATAAATAAAAGGGGATTACCGCAGGGGAGCTTCTCGGGGCCGTTTAAGATTGTCATTCGTGTAAGTAATTATTGATCGATTAATACTCAGCTATAATTATTTATTTATTTACTTAGACTCTCGAATCAATAATTATTCTAAATGAATAAGGTACGTCCAAAAAAAAGAAGCAATTTACTCAAGAGCTAAATGTATTTTCTCCACATTGTGATTTAATGAGTGTTATTTGGGCGCCTAAGACCCACTAATTTGTCGGCTTTTTGATCCCACCATTATTTAGATTCCTTTAATTTTCACTTTGTGGTTTTGTAAGGGTCGGAAACATAAGATCAAATCGCGTGTTTGGTGGCACTTAAAACTGTCGAATCTGAAAATTAAAAAAAATCTATTTTTTAAGGAAGACAATTTAAATAATTTTAAAACTATATTATACTTTGTTTTTCTACCAGTGCACGTACTGTTATATTTTAAAATTTATTTGTAGGCACCTATGTCGAACTAATTAATAATATTGATTTAATTTATGAGTATTTTGAGGGCCTAAAAGGAAATTTTAAAACACAAAACTCCTCTAAACAATCGACAGTGTAACTTCAGGGCCGCATTTAGGCTCGCAATCATCTAATGAATCAAACGCCCGTTGATAAAAGTGGTTATAATAATAATATTGTTTATTTATCAATATAGTAGAGGTACATTTCAGAGTAAGATTAGGAAATAAACAATGAAGACAGCCGCTAAAAGTAGATAACTACTTGTTTGCGGTAATATTAACAAATTGGTAATATTAACAAACACATATAAGATTTTTACAAAAATATGGAAATTAACGAAACTCTTGAGGAGGATGATAATTCCTTCTCTTATATACTGATTTAACTTGATAGTTCAGTTCAGGTAATAGATGTTTTTAAGATCAATAAGGCTATGAATGTAAATCCTGGATTCATTGATAATCCAGTTTTTGGATTGTTCTTTAAAAAGCTCTAAAGAATTGATTTTTTTCAAGTCGTAAGCCAAAGTATTGTATACTCGAGGAGAAAGGAAAAAATAACTTCCTTGAGTAATAGTTTTGGAAACTTGTGGAACTCTAGAGGTACTATTTCTATTTCTTGTGGAATAATCATGTTGAAGACTCACCAACTCATATTTATGCTTGTGTTGATTAACCAATAGCGAATGACAAAAGAGCTGCCTGATATCGAAGAGCTTACTTAGACTGTACCTGAAACCTTTATTTAGCATAATTTTGAGTATGTTAAATAATTGTTTGTGGCTCTGCCACATGCAAGAATACCGTAATTGAGATATGGTTCAACAAGTGTATGATATATAATTTTTAATTGATCTGCATTAAAAATTTGATTCAGATATTTGAATCTCCATAACAATGATCTAATTTTTTTTTATACATAGGATACATGGATATTCCACTTCAGGTGAGAGTCTAGATATATTCCCAGATATTTGATTCGTATGAACAGTTATCATTGGTTATTGTTAAGTTATCAAATGATCGCAAATTAGAAGAAAGACAGGGCATATAGTAGGCTTTGGATAAATTTACTCTCAAAAGTTTACTTTACGAAATTATATTGTTGATAATATATTTTCGATTCCTTTTCACATTAAATCTAAAAATTTCAATTTGTTTTTCCGATGAATTTAATCCATATTCTTCCTATTTTATCTGTAAGTATTTGAAACAGTTCAAAATAGACACGAAGCAGGTTCTTTTTGCCTTTTACGATTGACGCTACAAGGTATTTCTGGGTATTTCTCTTAGATTCCAAAAGAAAATATCTTAAGAATTTCCCATTACGGCGCGCGAATAACACATTTACATTATTTAAACATTTCTTCGTCACATACAGGGTGATCTATTTTTTTAAAGTCGGCATTATTTTATCTGAAATTAATTTAACATAAATAAAACATTTTGCAGTCGTAAAAGTGTGAACTGTGGTGCTCGTGTCTCATTTTTACGAGCACACAATATCTTTACATGTTTACATTATTTTCTAAGTTTGGCAGTTTATGTCATTATTTTTATTTTTTGGTTATATGCAATTCTTTTTAAGTAGCGATCATTTGGTCTCTTTTTTTTCAGTGATATTAATATCATTGATCAAGATTCTCTTCTTTTTGGAAAGATCCATAAGACTATACGTATGGAGAAGATCGTCGTCGTGGGAACGGGTTGCTAAGAAGAGTTGTTATTAGTTTTAGATTTTTTTTTGTCATTACATTTTTTGGTATGCATTCAGAAAGACGTATTAAAAAATATACAATTTGAATTTATATTTTTATTTTATTTAGTGTAATGATCCAAGCATTACACTAAATGAACAACCTCGATCTTTCGGTCAAAATGCTAAAATTGAAATTTTCTCGACTTTACGTTCCTTAACCCTACGCCTACTTTACGATGAATCTTCTTTGTTGCGTAGGTCTTTTACCATTAAAGGTCACAGACATTTCTTCTGTTACTAGAGATTCAAAATGTACAGAGTTATTCGAAAAGAAATAAGGAAATATAAAAGGGGATAATAAAGATTCAATATTTGTTTATCGTTGGAAAAAGATACAGAAATTGTTAACAATAAACCAAATATTTTATCAGTAAAATTCTTTATATCCGGTGCTTCATTTATAATTTTTTTAATTAATTATTTAAGAACTATGATGTTGAAATATGTAAAATTATGGTAAAAAATGTTACTTGTCACATGTTAACATTTTCAACCCTCATTTTCAGATGTATTTTTGTTTATAAATATCAACAATCGCCAAATACTCACAAAGTAGATTATGCATGAAGAAAGAAAATTGAATTAAAATTCAGAACAGTTACAACAAGGCATTTACCATAGAAAATTGGTCTTGTTTTCCACAAAAATTAGCATGCAGACTCCCAGATTTGATAGATGAGATAGTTTTGCTTGTCCCGTTATACCCATGAGCACGAATATTATTTCAAATTCATGGTCTGCTCGTAAACTATTACTATTTTCAGTATGTTCTATTCAACCTACAGCGGTGCCTTTCAGTGGCGTTTTCCAATATTTAAATCGTCTCCTTAAGGTTCAGCGATATCTGATACATTTATTGATTTAAATATGAATAATTTTTTAATAAATTCAAACTATTTAATTCGGCATTCAAAAACCGGTTTCTGCCTTTCGGATATGTCAGTTGGGCCTCCGAACACAATGAATCAAATTAATAAATTAAGCAAGAAGGCTGCAATCTATCGGCACAACTAATAAATGTCGTCCAGAACAAGAAATTTTATCGTGTTTTTAGAATTATCAATAACTTTCTTCAATCCGGTTATTATGACATATACTGACATATACCCACTCAATTTTTTGTCAAAGAAAAAATATTTTAATTAATCCCCTCTTTGGTACTTACATCGTACGTCACTGCGATAGTTTATCGTACAATAAAACATTGAATGAACACTTGCTTTCGAAAAAAAAATACACTGCATGTTGTGAAAATACGTGACTCCGCATGAATATAATCTTCCTCTCCTTGGGCCGTAGGTTACGGAAACTTTGGTCTTTCGGAGCGTGGAATTTAACATACCAAGATAGACACTTACCCACTACCAATTATTGATGAATTGATTTTAAGCTAATAAACATACTGTAGAGATTAAATTATTATTCGTGAGTGATTTTCTGGAAGCTTCTTTAAAAATTATAAATGAAATGAATATGTAAAAATGAAAGTTGGGTAGAGTTGTAGGTGCAGCAGGATGGATTCCTGCATCTCTATTATTCTTTAAAGATTTCATAAACCCATTTATTAATGCAAATAGGTTTAAAGCTGGAGGTAGATGGCCCTATACTATTTCCCAAAATAATTACAGAAAGCTATACTTCATGCATGTCTAGCTGTCTGCTAAAAACCGTTGGATCTTTTTAGGATTTAAAAACAGCCTATAACTAAAATAACTAAATAAATAGGAGGTAAAAGACTTAATTTCTACTCTGTATATTACGTACAAGATTGAAGCCGACGGTATATATTGATTTATTAACAAAATATGATTATATTTATTAATATCTTTAAATACCTAATAGCAGTTTTCGAAACCTATAATTTTTCTAATTTATAGTCAGAATAAACCGACTCAACTCCTAACGGGTCACATCTTAGTTACGACTGGTTGCAAATGACTACTTACACTGAAACTCACATCAGCATTTTTCAAAGTTAAAAAATTACGACCACTCTTGTGCTCTTAATCATGCCAGAAGCTGTTAAGAAGACATTCGTTCCGTTCGATTGGTCGCCAAATCACAAAATTGCCTGAAAACAAGGCACTCAAGGTTCAATCATTATCAATCAGCAATGCATATCCATCTGTGGAATAATTTAAGTTTTTATAGTTAACTACCAGTGATTTCTAGATAGCAGCGGAGATACATGCGGAGTTACCGTTTGTTTTCGATGAACGATCGATAATATCGTGTTTATCTTCTCTCACAAAAAGAAAATCACAGAATTAAAATTAAAACAAATATTGAGAGCCAAAAGAGATAATTTTTTCAAATAAAAATAAATAATAAAGAAAAAGGGTAACAGTACAAGATGAGCGTTAATAACGCGGCCCTTGTCAGGCTTACACACTGTATTATATTCTCCTCAAGACGGTTTAGAGACGTTTCTATAATTGTTATAGTGACTTACCATACGTTCTGTTTTTCGAAAAAAAAAAATATGGGATTGTATGATAAAAAATTGCCTCTTTCTTTTACACTATACGTATTTATACATCCATTTTTATTTTATGCTACTTCTGACCATTTTTCCCCACCCTCCTCCTATTTTCATCACGGAACAAAGAACAATCAAGTGGATGGTACAAAAACTCTCCAGTGGGAAAAAACGAACTTTCGAAATTGACTAAAGAAGCAGCAGAGAAGACAGGGTTAAATACAAAAGAAATAAAAATAACAAACCACTCTATGCGGTCGACAGAAGTCAGTAACCTGGCTAAAGGAGGGCTGGGTGAACAACAATTAATTAAAATTACTGGCCACAGTTCAGCCAACTCAATTAAGCTTTATTCCAACATCATAAACACCCTTAGAAGTTACGCCTCAGAACCTCCAGCTAAAAAACAGAAAACAGAAAACAGAAAATCCTGCAGCCACTCCTCGAGCTTCTCACTCTACAGCTGGACCCATCAACAACATTAATGATTTACCCACACCCAACGTTATCAATGAGTTAACAAAGATTTCAAACAATACTCATACTGTGTACCAAAATTGCAATTTATATTTTAATTGTACCATAAATAATTAAGTTTGTAGTACTTTGTGATTAAATAAATTACCTGTTTTTCAGTTTTCAAATTAATACCTACATATTTATTATGTATGCATATGTAATATGTAGTATGTTTTGTAATCTATGTGTATGCAGAATAATCAGTTACTCATGAAATAGTCTTGTCAAATAGCATTCGAGCATATAATTTTTCCTGTGAAAAAATCGAAAAAACACAATGCAAAGTAATATTTTTTTAACAAAATTCTTGTTAAAATATTACTTAGCAACGTGTTTTTTCGATTTTTTTCGAAAGAATTAGATGACCTTGTGATATTACTTACGAAAACCCGCTATGGAGTGCGGAAAAGAATTGATTTAGAGTTGTCTAAAAATTTATCTAAAATCATCTTTTGCAAGCAACCATCAGGAGACTTGCCTGAGTAAGAAATGACGTGGCCTTGTCTTTTAATATGCGCTAAATAATGTCCATGTTTTTAACGTGGAAACTTTAGTTATTGTCATTTTATCTCCTAAAATATGTCATGAAGCCATTTTCATTGGATCACCCTGTACAACCAAATATGTAATGATATTTTTTTAAATTAATTAATGACACCGAGCTTCACGCTGAAGACACTGTTAGAATTAATGTAATAAAACGTTTATTACAATTCTTATTACAGTTACACTTATTTCACCTAGCGGAACTTTTCATAAGGTAAATGCGGCACGAAACATTTTTCATATACACATGGCTGATAATATCTAAAACAAAATGCCAGAATCAACTAATCTGAACAGGACTTCCTATCAAGATGACATTCATTAAGTGCCATGGTCGATAAAAATCTGCTCACCGATGCGTATTCAACGTGCACTTGTTAATTTTTTTTTTCAACTCTAGTTTGCTCTTAATAATATCCAGAGACTGGCGACCGATGATCTTTTTTATTCTTCTTTTCTCTGCATGGAGTAATTAAACTAAGAACCAATAATACTGAGACGACAAAAATCTTAGTTAAATGAGATGAATAGTCCAAGATTAGCGACGTAGAACAGTGTACAGGGTGTTCCAAGATTGATTCTAAATTTTAAGTCGGTTTTATTTACAACTTTGACGTAATATAATCTTAAATTTAGTGATTTTTAAGAAAGACAGAAGGTCTTCTATTTAATAATAATAATCGTTTATTCAATTTGGTTCCCATTACAATGTAATACAAAAATTTAAGTTTATAATTAAGTACTAAAATATATATAATTAATTACTGCGGAGGTGCGCCACATCTATATATTTTTTTAAATATTTAAATTTATAAAGCAGCAATCTCAATGTCTTTACAATATTGTCTATAAGAAAATTCCATCTTAAATGAGAAAATTCCTTAGCCGGAAATTTAAGGGATGATTTTACGTCTTTGCTTTAAACAAATATTATATTACCCTGAAAAGGAGGAAAACTCCTATAGCAGGGAATTAGGAAAATGAGATGTCCTAGAAAAATGTATTATATACCAAAAGATAATAAATAATAAATTAAAAAAAAACAAACAAATGTTTTGTGTCATATCTAAAAAGAAAAAAATGATTAAAAGTGTTACTAGTACAGCTGATTTGGTGAAGTAGATCTAAAGATACCTTCGCCATTTTTTACAAACAATTTTTGAATCATAAATAATGAAAGTTCAATATATTGTCGAAACAATGTCCCTATCGTCGTCCTGCGCGTTCCCGGATTTGAATCTATTAGAATTTTTTCTCACTTAATCTAAACTGGCAAAACAAATAGATCGATATTTGGGAGGTCATTGCACACCTGGCCCACCTGGATTTGTGCTGAGTTCGCATCCTGCTGCTGTTTTATTCGGATACTATACATAAATATTTATTCAACACTTGTATACGGTTATATTACATATGATTGTGTTTTGCAAAAAACAGAAACACAGTTACGCTTTTGAATTATTCAAATTTCTCATACCAACATTTAACCTACATGTAATTGTTTTTAAATTAATACCATAATTAACACACAAAAATTTAACGACTTCTCAGCATATATTAATATATTATTACAAATATTATGTTAATATAAACGCTGTCTGGTATGGGAAGATGTTAGTTAGTTCATTGTACCAAATGTGATCATCTGATTAAATTTTATGTATCCAAATTACAGTTATTTAAAAACTAATGACTACTTTTTGGATTTAAAGAGTGCTATAATGATGGAAATTAGGATAGCTGCAGGCACAGAGGTGCTAAATTTTACAAATACACTTTAGGCTCGTATCATTAACGCCCCATTAGTAAATCAAAGTTTATTTATAAAAACCTCCAAGCAACTTCTATCCGGAACAATACTCGAAATATTCAAATTTGTGTCAAAGCAGAAATTGTTGTTAGGTACGATATTTATATTTTTTAAAACAGATGTTTACGGTTGAATTAGATCCAGTTATAAAGAAGAAATTAATGTAATTGCTACCTTTATTCTATTTTCCAAAGAATATTCTATATAGCCTCCTGAAGATTTCCATCCTCCATATCTTTTTAACGATGTTCAAGACAAACCTTGGTTTTTAAAACAATTACGGAAAATTCATTCTGTAACTTGTTATAGAATGAAAATACTTGCAAATAGCATAAGAAACAAGTGTTTCAGAATAAACATTCTCACTCTAGAGTTAGAATATTTATGTTCCATTACTAAAATTGATGTTGGAATTATAATATTATAGACCAGTGCTGAAAATGGTAAAAAGTGAAAAAAAAAATAATAATAGGATCAAACCCATTGGAAAAGGAAGAGAATATAACAATAATGAAAGGAAAAATAATTTACGCGCGATCTGAGGTCGGGAAGTGGAAAGGGGTGAGTTTTTAAGTGTAAAATACTGTTTATCTGGATTTTCGGCAAAACTACAAGTCCGATGGAAAAAAATTAAATAGCAAAGTTGTAGGTAATAAAAAGATCAACAACTTTTGTATTTACACTTTTGTTTTTGGTTTTTTATTTTTATCTTTTACAAAAAAAACGAAATTTGGTGAAAACTTACCTTTTTATAAATGGTCGTGGAGAAAAGTATTATCCTGAAAACTAAATTTTAATATCTCAATTAGGATTTAATTGACGTATTTTAAAGTTTTAAATTTAAAAATTATGTGTAAAAAGTACTGTTTTTAAAGAATGAGTGTGTTTTCTTTAATTTTTGAGCACTATTTTTTTTAAATTCATTAAATATACCCTCTATCTTTCTCATATACAAAAATCCTTTAAATCATGGGATTTTCGGAAATATCGCGCTTATTAGTCTGATAATCCTGATTTATACCCATCTAGTACCCAGTGATTTATATCTAGACCCCAGATAAGCATTACGTTTACCACGCTTACCACTTTCATGCTTAAAATCATGTTAGGTGAACATATACCTAAAACAAAAAAATAACTAATCTGATTTTCGCTGAACGAATTGCATCAGATTTATTATTTCGAAATAACAGTTATTTGCCTAACGATTCCCCTATCCGAATCTAAATCATCTCTCCCATACCAACGTGTACTTTTAGACCATTAGTTCTGCTACTCTCCCAAAAAAAAAATGAATACTGGAATTCTTTGAGAAATCAGATTGTTATGGTATAATCAGAAATTACGAAAATATGCAAGAATATTTTATATACAGCGGTGGACCGATTCGCTCATCTGCAATTGAGCTAAATTATATTCATAGTCGTCCCAGAAATTTTAGCCACTAGTTTTGAGTTGTAGAATTTAGTTTTTTAAATTGAATGAAATTATCTGTATTTTAACCTATTAAAAAAGCAAATATTTAAAAATAATCTCTTAGGAGATTAAACTACAGTACGAGCCTAATTACGTCAAAGTAGACAGCCTGTACTCCCTAGTTTACTGTAGCCAACTTAACACAAAGCGTCCTCTGAAGATTGCTTTTTGTTTTCTTATTACCTTTTCCTTTTCTCCTTTTTCGTTACATTTTATTAGGCTTTCCCTTCATCTTTCTCTTCAGATTTCTTTTATATTAGTTAGTTCTCTGGCATTTCTATAAAAATTATAGATTTCGTTTTCATTTGGAGTTGGGAAAAGGTTTAATTGTAGGGTACCCACAAAAGATCTATTATGTCGCAGTGTGGCCCTTTGTAATCTACAAATTTACAAGGAATAATTGTTACAGGTGAAAATACTTGTCCAACTCTCGTTCTAAATTGATTGGATCGTGTGAAAAGAAGGACGCCACTGAACCGATCCATTTAATTTTGATACAATTCACTCAAATTAACCGCTATAAGAACAATGAAGAGCTATAATATTAGGTATTGAATATAAAATATATATTTTATGTTTCCAAGTACGCATTAACTGAAATTGCTCTTTCAGATTTTACTATAAAATTATATTACAATTTTCTGTATCCAGTCTACCACGACAATATTAGAGCACAATTACAATATTTTTATAAAAAGTGAAATGAAAGAGTAATAGATGTGTAATATTTTTCTTCTTATGATATTGTTTCAGTTTAAAAGTTATTATTATTTAAAGAAGTAGGAAGTGGATAATAAATTATTGGTTTAAGCGTACGATCTTGAAAATCTGATTAAGGATTTAATGATAACAAAAAACATTGTTGTACTGTATTACTTATGACAGAAAATGTTGATGTATTTGTTAAAATATTTAACAAACAATTAATCATATCCTTCTATCGATTTTTAAACCAGTTTTTTTTATAATTTGTCACAAAAATCTCCAACTGTTCCTCCTACTGTGTAATACTTTGTGGATCTTCTATTTTCCCTCTCAACTGGGACAGAATAAACATATAAATAGTTTTTTAACATTTTGCGTAAGGAAGTTTTGGAATTGTAAATTTATTTGCTATATTTTTTTGTCCCGTTTTCGGATTCATTGTTTGATTTTCCCATCAGATATCCTTTTTCTCAGCATCTTACCTGATTTGTACTTGTCCAACTCTTCATTGGTCTTACTCTTTTGTTTTCTAATCCAATACATATCGATATCTATGTTTTATATTATTTTGACTCTTCGTTGTTTAACCTGCCTCTTTATTTACTTCTCATTATTAAATTTTTCTAAGTATGTAACTCAAATAAATGGTAATCTTTATTTTATTTATTATCATCATCATCATCATCATCATCATTGCCGTTCAATTCCGTAGGATTATGGCATCGCTTATAGCGTTTTAAATCCATTTAATTTTCCCATTATAGATTATAGCTTCTCATGTGTGCTCGATGCCGTTGTTATTTTATTCCAATCTTTTCTGTATTTACATGTTATGATCCAATCTTTTATATTCAGTGTTTTAATATCTTCCTTTACTTCTTCGAGCCATTTTTTCCTTGGTCTTCTGTTTCTTGTTCCCAATGGAGTCCAGTTTGTTATCCTTCTAATCGTGTTTGTGGGTTTCCGTCGCATCATATGTCCAAGCCATTCCAAACGCAAAGCCTTGATGTGTCTTATTATGTTTTCCCCTCCTAGTTCTTTTTCCATTTCTGCATTTCTTTTTCGTCTTCTTTCTCCTTCCTCCGTTATATCTGGACCTAGTTTTGTCCTCATAATCTTTCTTTCCATTATTTTCAAGTCTTCCTCTTCCTTTTTAGTCCATATCGTATCTAATCGTTGGTTTTATTAATGTTTTATATATATTTATTTGTGTCCTTTTACTAATTTTTTTGTTTTTCAGTATCTTTCTGTTTATTCCTAGAGCTGTAAGGATTCTTTCCTTGACCTTTTCTCCACTTACTAATCCTGTCGTCATCCCTAAATAGTTGAAGGTGGTTCGAATTTATGCTTTTCTCTCTTCCTATTCGCATGTATTTGGTTTTGTTTTCGTTTATTTCTAAGCCTAGTTCTTACGCTTCTTTGTCCAGTTGTACTTGTATTGGGTCTGTTATTATGCTTCTATTGTTTAAATTTGCTTTCCTTAATATACTTTCGAGAGCTGAGTTAAATACTGTTGATGAAATGGAATCCCTTGCTTTACCCCTTTATTTACGTTGAACTCTTCTGTGGTTTTCCTGATACCTCACTTTAACTTTGGTATTTTCAAGGGTTATTTCTAGCAAGTCTATCAGTGTTTTTAATTTCTTCAACATCTTTAGTCTATTGATGCTATCAAAAGCGGTTTTGAAGTCTATAAAAATTATGTGGATTTCTTTGTTATATTCCCATGTTCTTTTTATTATTTGTTCTAGCCGTATGGATTGCTTTTATTTATTATACCTACACACAATTAGGTCAAGTGTACATTTTTGAATCCATATTGCGTATCTTCTATTGTTCTTTTAAATATCTTGTCAAAAATCCAAGCAATTATGTTTCCTGGTACACTCGATAACCTTATTTATTGTATACGCTTATTCAACGGTGAATAGTTCTCTGGAAATTCCCCATATACCTAACATATATATTTCATAATTCACGGAAGTTTATGATAAAATACCATCTTAACATATTGGCGCGGTGTATAAACTTAAAACGAATAAGAAGGCGTGGAGGATAATAACCAGTGGATGAATCAAGGAACCAAGCTTTCCGACCATAAAGATATTGCGATAGCTGCTCAATAAATATTGCTTTTCAATTAACCCCCAGCAAACCTACAGCGTGTCTCGAATTTTCTGCTAGTTTAAAAAATAAACCGTAAACCGTTCAAATTACTTTTTTACTATATCCTTCTGTAGCCCTGGGTGATGTAGTTTTGCCATATATAAAGATAAGTTGATAAAATGAAGTAACGCATTCTACGTTACTGGTTCGTAATCCATATTACGTGAGAGTGCCGCAATCTGGATGTGTAGGATGCATGTCCTTCAGCTCTGCAAGACACTCCAAATATGGTCGCGACACAAGATCTACTTAACGAAACGTCACATTTCTGACCAGCTTTAGAACTCATTAGCCAATTGCAACTGGTTTCTAGGAATCAAAAACAAATTTGCGGAAGTTGAAAGGCAAATAAAGTCAGAGGCGCTTTTAAATGGGTGAATTTTACGAAAATAATTCATTGAGATCGTTCCAAAAATATATTAGTAATAATAAAAGTTACAGAAAATATATTCGATCCTGATAAACATCGGGAATTCTATTCGAAGTAAATTGAACATGAAATAACAAGAGTTTGTTCCGCTGAAACCACCATTTTAAAAAACAAACACTAACTGTAATGAAATTATTACATTATTTAAGAAAACGCGTGAAGCGCCTCCGAGGGACCGGTGCATTATTATTTCTTAATGCAAACTGACCATGCAGAAATTTTCCCGACCTGAACGAAATTTTAATTTTTTTATTCCTTTGTTGTGGTAATACGATTATTACAGTGGCCACATGCCGAGATACTATTTTTAATTTTACAGTTATTACAGTTTGTTCCGTATTTATTTAATAAACAATGTTTACGGAAGCGACATAATTTTCGTTGAATTTTTTTTGAAAAGTTTCAAATTCGCAAGTCATTTTTCCCTAGATCCTTCAGCCTTTTTCTATTTCCTATCCGAACTCTAATAAGTTGTGTTCAAGAGAGTTTTTAAATGTTTAAAATTGTATCTCATATATTACATCAAATATATCGTTAACTCAAACAAGATTGTTTCAATCATACCAAATATTTTTCCATATTAGGAATGTACAGACTTAGAAGTACATTTTTGAACAATTTTCTTTGCGATAAGTTTCCAGAAAATAAATTATCTCAAGATTCTACATTTGCTTTGTTTATTTTGTATTTTAACAATTCTTCTTCTATAGAAACATGTACCGAAAAAAAAAACGTTTTAAAGTAAGCAAATAAAACACTTTTATGTTTACATGGCGCCAATACATCCATCCACGCATCCCCGTTCTATACTCCGCCATATGTACATTTCCCAGTAACTTGTTTGTTGAAAATTATTACTTGTTCGCAGTATAACATCTCTAGTAAAATTCAAGAAATCTGTAACAAGGTACAACCAGCAAACTTACTTGGTATCAACTTAATAAATTTCTGTTAATGCGAAGTTACACTTAATCTCTCGTTGATCTCCTCGCAGAATATTCCAAGCTTCTTTAAAAAAGTAATATCAAGCAGTCAAGTGTCATCTCGAGACAGGTTTCTGAAATAAAATATATCTCAAGCAATTTAACAACATTGGTTAGTCAATTATTACGTTTGGTATGTGTACACTTTTATTTTAAATTTAATGATGTGTTTTCGCTGGAAGAATAATCTACACCAATGTTTAGAACATCTGGATATTTTTAAAAGAACTTCAGAATGAAAAAAAAATTAACTAAATCAGCTTTAGAAGTTCCTAGACGTAAATATTTTATCATTTTCCGGAAATCCTGAGTATTTACGGTAAAAATCGATGTTGTATTCGAGTTCTTCGCGAAAATATGTATAAGAATCGACGGGTTTAATATCAAGTTAGCTTATAGTGAATTTAGAAACACCAGTATTATAAAAATTCATCTTAGCTCCTGATTTTCCGTTTGCAGGGCATGCACAGTAAAAAGAGATGTTTGCTTTACTTGTATCATTTTTTATTTTTTGGTTTCCGTGGCCCTAGTATTCTCTACTATTTCTTAAGAGAACTACAAACCATAAAACAAGCAAAGACATATTTATATAACATCGTCTGAAGTACCAATGTTATTATACAAGGTTCGATATAATAACATGTCGCTATCAAAATTCTAACGTATTTGTATACATTATATTTTATTGCAACTTCCATAACTATGATATAATAAAACGTTTCATTCTGTAATTGATGTTTAACGCCTGGATTCCTCCGTACCAAGGTGAATCATAAATTTAAATAAAATCCATTACTTATTTTCTACAATTTCGTTAGCAGGTTGTAAATATCTTTCCTGGTCCATAAAATATTCCACACATTTATAATTAATCTTAAAAGTTGATGCTGAATAATGAATTGTTAAAAATCTTCAAGAGTTTCAATGAGTGTAACATCCATATAGAAAAATCCATAAATATTCAAAAATTAATTAGAGGTTTTTTGCATTGATCTAAATCATACTTTTCTACAGTTTAAATATACAGATACAGTATTAAACATTAATTTCTTAATGTTTCCGAATGAAAGAATATCTCTTAATTGGAACCTAATTTGGACCTATATATTTGATTTATATAATTTATATTAAACCTACGTTTTTCGCGTTGTGTAACGTAGATTAAAAATGTATGTTTTTGGTTAACGGATGGCTTTATTATGTAAAGCAATGTCGTAAATTTTAATAATTTTTAGATTATTTTAACAGTTCTGCTTAGCGGTTTTTTCTTTCGGAATATGTCAATCTCTCTTTTTAAGTTTTCCTGTTGAGGGGTCGCTACTACCAGATCATTTCCTAATGGTTAACAGAATTTCTTGCCAGCACAGAGGTAAAGGCGATATTTAAGATCCTGGCTTCCTTTCCTGGTTAAATTTAAATTTTTATTGGATTTTTATCATTGGAAAAAAATGGTGTAGTTTCAAATTTAACCGACAAAGTTTAGCGATATTTTTTTTGTCAAATATTGAAGCTGTTTTATTGTTAGTAAATTAAATAAGTTTACAAATATATTCTCACAAAAGAAGGTCATATTATTCAATATAAACCGTAATAGTCCATTAAATTAACCCCAGATAAACCCCAAACCTGGGCATCAAGTCTGTCCGGCACCAATTTTTTTTTAATTTGCAGGTATTATAGGTATATATATATATAGGTATTTACCTTTGAAAATCTCAGCTACGTGGAATTTGTGGAAGGTTTTTCGACGATATCTGCCGAAATATGACACTTAGAGTATTTTTGTTTAAACAAAAAATGAAGAGCAGTTCATTACGTACAAAAGTTGTCCCTATGAGCAAAAACAAACTTTGGCCCTGTTTTTCAATAATTCAGAGAAATAGATAAAAGGAAAAAGTAACATGATATTATAGCTACAAGTTCCTTCTTTCATCTAAACTTTGAATCATGAAAAAATATTAATTTTTACGTGATTTATTGAAAAATTTGTAATTCGATTGAGAGTGTCATTCCTTTATAGCGTGCTCTCTAAATGCAGGGTAGGAGTTAAAAATGGGGGTGCATTTTGGATCAAGATCAAGATCATTTTTGTCCAAACAAGAATTCTCTAAGTGTCATATCGGCGAAAAAAACACATTTTTGAGACCAATGGGCCATTTTCCCTCCCTTCCACAAATATCGGGGGTGAATGTACCCATCAATACCTGTAAATTAAAAAAAAATGGTGCCGGACAGACCTGATACCTTTGTTTATTGGACTAGAAGGCCAATTCCTACTTTTCTATAGATTTAGTTAGCAGCAAATTTAAGGATAGATCAGCACTATCTTACAATGTAGTACTTTTGCAACTAAGTACACAATACACCGTTGCACAAGTACAATTAATATTTCCACTGGAAACTGTTATATAACTGATTAATGTTTCCTAAAATTTTACTCGATGCATTAAATATTGTCTTAATCTTTTTGAAATTCAAAGCAAGCAGAAATAAATTAGACGGAAATGAGTCGAAGTTGGATGAAAATCATCCTGTGGAACCACTTCCTTTCCTCAAGGCTATAAAATTACGAATCACCGTTATCACAAAGGTCGTCTAATTTTACATATCATAGTGCACTTTGATTGCCGTATATAGCGCTATTTTTGCATTCGCCGAATCATCGTTGCAATTTACAGTAATTATGTAACAAATAGAAAATTATTAGATTACTGGTAATTAGAGCAACAAGAGTGGGCTGTCAACGTGTTGTAGAAAATTGCCGGCCATGCACTTAAATGTAGAATGGATGAATATATTTATTCAATCTATGGTTATTTACATATCAAACGTGGATCTACTTACGCAGAGATTTGTTTTAAAATAATTTATAGGAAGAGGCTGAGGCATATCATTAAAACAATTCTTTTAATATTAAAAGCCGTCGAGAGTCAGCAAATTTATTTGAAAAATTGTTACCAAACCTCCATAGAAGTCTAAAAGAAGTAAAATATCCTGAAAAATAGCAAAAAAGTGTGGAAAATTGAGTCAAATCGATTTTTTTTTTCAAAAGAGAACACATTAAAAATCGTGTATTTAATAATAATTATTGATAAATTAACTTAGTCAACTAAAATAATTCACACATGCCATCATATACAACAACCTATAATTTTTATTTATTCATAAGGTTATACGCATAACAAAATGAACGAAACAAAAAAAAGTCCCTGAAAAAGAATCCATAAAGTTGACTTCAAAAATCCATCGCACATAATTTTTAACTCATCTTTAATAATAACTTATTTGCTACCTTCAAATCGTTTGAATAATGTTATTTTAAAATAATTACGTAACTGATGATATTTTAAAACCAAAATTAAGTATGAGCCCGCCAAGAGTAAGACAATAATTATAAACACGGATCTTAAGGTGCACTGACGAGTCTGGTTTAACATTTTTATTTATCCATTTAAGAATTTTGAGCTTAATTAAATGACCGCCACATTAACTAGATTTAACTCCGTTTGATTTTTTCTTGTAGAGAAGCAATATATGTATACTTATTGCACTTATTGATTATGATGTTTCTTCATACTTTTAAGAGTTTTTACTTTTTTTGTCCCCGTTGTCATAAAATTTATTCCACTTTACATCGCTCTATTGGTAAAAGTCAAATATAATAATTTTTTAATGCCTCAGCCGTTTTTCTAAATTAATTAAATGGCCACCAGATCTGACTCCATTTTAATTCCCTTTATAGGGAAGGAATTATTAAAAATTTTTATTCTGTCTCTTCATTTTGAGTAGATTTTATTATAAAACTGTATATGTTTCAAGTATAAATCTAAAATTAGTTATATAAAATTTATTGTACCTTAATAAATGAGTGAAAACTTGATAATAATATTTACATGACTAATAAAATCAACAAAAACAAAAATCAATACTTAACTGTATACAAAACCAAGGCCGCGACAAAACATTTTTGAATAATTATAATTGATTTAATGCAGTACCTGAAAAAAAATTATATCGTTTTTAATTTACCGGTAATTATGATAATTTCGAGTTAATTATTTATGTGATGTTATCATATAACGTTATTACAATATAATTAAGTCAATCAAAATGTGAAAGGAAAATTGTTTTTAATCAAAAATAAGTTAAAAATTGGGCTCGTTGAACTAATCTTTAATTATGTCTTCAAAGAAGTATATCTACACCGGTTTTCAAAAAATAAATTAATAATAAATATCATTATCATAATAATATTATCATAAAAACTTATCATACTATCCCAATATAGAGGGTATCCTTTTAGAAATTAATTCTTTTTGAAATATCGACCAAACAATTAGAAACACATAACGATGGTGGAATTTTTTGAACCATAAAAATACCAAAAAAGGACCATGGGCGAAACAAAACTGCCTGAGACAGCCCTTAGAGATGGGATGTCGAGCTAACCTGGTTCTTACTGATGAGGAACAATAATTCCATATAGCCCAAGGAGTAGTTGTTGAAGTCCAGACGCTGGTGCAGTGTAGGACATTTTAATGTCTTTGTTCTTGGGAACAAGTGTGATTTATTTCACAACCTCAGGCAATTAGAAACACATTCATTACTTTTTAAGCATATCAGTAGGTACCGCTTCTTTAACTTTGCGGTTATAATTATTAGGTTATTTTAATAATCTAGTTGAAGAATTCCATGCATTGTATTATTTTATGGCCAAAATCTCAAGCATGTTCACATATTTTTAATTTTTCGAATTGTTTATTTTTAATGTATGATTTGTGTTCATTAAGTCTTATATGAAAAGGTCTAGATGTTTCTCCTATATAATAGTATATTCTTCAAAGAGTGTAGAATGATGGCTATTATTCACGCGCTCGCTCGTTTTGGAAACTTCATCCGCATGAATAATAGCCATTCTACACAAGTAAAAGACTATACTTTCTCCACGACTATGTATAAAAAAAATCTTTCATTGGGAATCGAACCTCGATCGCCCGCGAAAGAGTCAAGTATCTCTACCAGCTTTCGACCACATTTATTTACGAAAATTTAAAGAACATAGATATAGGTAACTCAATTTTTAGTAGAAACTTTTACATTTTTAAATGAAATTATAACATTATTAGGAATAATAATAGAAATAACATAAATATAGGTACTTAATTTAGACTCATTCTTTTGCAAAATTTATGGTAAAGTTATTAAAATTGCTTATATTTAACGTGGTTGGTATTGAATTATGATTAAAACTAGCAGTGCTAGTACTGGAGATTTTGTGATAAATTTATTTATAAATTCTGAGGTAAACGTTTTCGATTTCTTTGCTTGAAATCCTTCTCCTTTTCGTTTAAGGAACGCCCGCAATTTTGAATAATTTTCAATGTGTATTTCATTATTAACATTTAACGTACTTCTTAGTATAAAGTTGAAGGTTTATATTTTTCGGAAAGTTTTGTGAAATATGCTAGGAGAACGTTTTCCGAAAATGAACTTACTTTATTGGAATTTCTCCATACCGTAAATGTTTCATAAATCTTATTATAGTCTTGCTTTGATCTCTCCGGTTGCAAATTCATTGTGGACGATTGAGCAATTTGTATGTATATGTATGTATATCTATTCTGCATATTCTGCATCGATATAAACTTGTTTTATCTATATACTGACTGTTTTTTTTTGTTTCAGACTGCCCAATCCTTCGGAGGGATTGGATTCGGTATTAAACGAGAAGTGTTTTTTCTTAATTTAGAAGACGGATATTTCGGATGTCAAGTTAACGAATCGACCGACGTACTACAGTTGTTCGAATTATCGAAATTATGCGATGGAATCCCGAACTGCTTCCTCGGTTCCGACGAATTGGCAAAAGAACTTAAATGTACAGGTAAGAACAAAACATATTTTCTGTCAATTAAAACGATCATTTTATCCTTTTTTTTATTGCCCGAAAATTTTCCCACATTTAATGCAGCCTTTATATACTTTGGCTATTTGGTGCGAAATAAAAATTTAGTCAGAAACGCCTACTAGATATGTTAATAACTTTTAATGTATTTACGAGATTCTTTGGGTTTCTGTCCTAATCCACTATAGGTATCTCCCGTATAATGTGCTTGAAAAGCGTTAAAAAAGTAAAAAACATTTGCTGGTGAATTAAATAGTATATATAGGGAATAGTTTAATTTTTAATTATCCTTTTTTAAACTGTTAGAATCGAACCCCTGTAAATAACAAGTCAATTTAAGCAGGAAAACTAAATAATTTAAAAACAAGATGTATGGTTCAAGAAAACAAGACAAACGATAGTATCTAGTGCGGTACCCAAGTGGTCAGGCTAGCTAGTATGAATTGTGTGCGTGGTTGGTTTAATTAATGAATTATTGGCTTGTAAACGTTGAATCGTGAACTGCTAAACGTGAACTTGTTAGAGGTTAAAAGTTGGATAGCGAAAAAAATACAAGAATACAGGAAGAGTTGGAAAACACCTGGTTCCCAGGTTCTAACTAAATTAATTTATTGTTCCAAGATGTTAACAATGGATGCAGAAATGTTTTGTTGAAGACAGCATAGGGCGACAAAGTCAAAGTTTAGATTTTCTTCTTTCTATTATTCCCATCATTGTTACATTATTACTCTAAAACTAAAAGACGTAGATCTTTAATTTTTTGAGAAGCTATTAATAAAAGATGTAGAAATATTTTGTTGAAGACCGCTTTTTAATATTTTTATTAGATTTGACAAGAGGAGCCGACAAAATTGAAATTTAGGTTTTCGTGGTTTTGACATTTCCGCCTTTGTTACGTTATTACTCTTAAACTAAAAGATGTAGATCTTTAATTTTTTTTAATAAATATTAAAGGACGATGTAGAAATATTTTCTTGAAGACCGCATTTTAATATCTGTATTGGTTTTGACAGGAGGAAGCGTCAAATGTCAAATATCAAATCTCACGTAGACAAAGTGGTTGAATTTCAACTTTTGTTTTGTAATGAAGTTATTTTTCACAAATCTGGAATTAAATGAAAATTTATTTAAAATTAAATAAAACGTTCGATTTTTATTTGGCTCACCGGGTACATTTAAATATTCAAAGTCTCCAGCTAACGCCGTTTAAAGAGAGTATTGCGCGCGCCGCGAATCCGGTCGCTTTGGAAGGGATTTTTCGGTAGTAGGAATTCTTCAGAGCTTAGGTGAGAAAGAATTTTAAAATAAGAATTCATTCACTGACAAAAATCCGAAATTTCCAGTCGAACGATAACTAGCCGTTTTAATTAATTAATTAACTTCCGAAAATAGCAGTCGGGTAAAAGTAGAGTCGCCGTTTGTTTCCGAATTTTAATAAAAGCTGAGGTACAACTTTAATTTTCCGTAATTTTCCGTACTTTTCGTATTTAATTATAGCCGTATTTGACGTGATATTAAAATCGTCGTATTTTGTTTTGAAAACGCGTTTAATTTTGGTAACGTTTTAAGACAGCGAAGCGAACTATTTATTTACGTTTGGTTTTTCTGATATTTTTTTGATCCGGTTTATCAATTAGGAATTCGAGAACAGTCTATTCAATTCCGGAGATTCGTTATTGTTTTATTTTAGAAGAGTTATTTAGAATTTTCATTCCGATTTTAGTTTTATTTTATTAATTTGTTTTTCCGAAAAATTAATTGAACGCGATTCATTTAATTTTGATTCTGTTCGTGTCCGAATTTTGGGGAAACCATTTAGAATTTTTATTCCGATTTTAGTTTTATTTTATTAACTTGTTTTTCCGAAAAATTAATTGAACGCGATTCATTTAATTTTGATTCTTTTCGTGTCCGAATTTTGGGGAACCATTTAGAATTTTTATTCCGATTTTAGTTTTATTTTATTAATTTGTTTTTCCGAAAAATTAATTGAACGGGATTCATTTAATTTGTATTTCTTTTCGTCGCCGAATTTTAGGAGAGTTATTTAAGTTCTCAGTTTAGAATTTTACGTACGATTTAATTTATAATTTTGTTAATGATTTTTTCCGAAAAATTAACCGAAAGTAATTCATTTATTTATGGTTTTCTTGAGTTAGTTTGCTTTTGATTAAATCTCAATTTAGCTTTTATTTTTTTCACGTCCGCAATTAAATCCTGATTATAATACTAACCACTTAGGGCACCGTTTATTAGTTTGCGCCGCTTTTGGGATCAGATCTTGGCCTTGTTGGTTGCTTAGGCATTGCCGTTGTCCAATATCTCCCCAATTGCAAAGTTAGGGCTCCGTTTATTAGTTTGCGCCGCTTTCGGGATCAGATCTTGGCCTTGTTGGTTGCTTAGGCATTGCCGTTGTCCAATATCTCCCCGATTGCGAAGTTAGGGCACCGTTTATTAGTTTGCGCCGCTTTTGGGATCAGATCTTGGTCTTGTTGGTTGCTTAGGCATTGCCGTTGTCCAATATCAGCTCCCCATCCCCGCGATCTGATATTACCCTGTTTATTTTAGTAAAATAAGAAAGCTAACTAACTCACCCGAATTAAATTAAATAATTTAATAGTATTAATTAACACTTCCGGTTAATTAGGATTATTTAGTCTATCAGTTAGTTTCCCGAATAATAGTATTAAGTAACTCTCCTGCTCCGTTATTGGAATTAATAGAATTAATTAACGCTGCCGGTTAACTTCAAATACTTACGAGGGGTTAATAACATTCATGCGGATTAAATTAATCATTTAATTTATTTAATAACTCTTCCGGTGTATTTCAAAATTTAAATAAATTTCAATAAAGTCTGATTGAGTCACTCCGTCATTACGGTATTTAATAGAGCCGAATCGAACGTTTTCTTTTAAAGAATTATTATTTCGTTCAGGGTTAAAGTGGGTGGGATTTGAAATAAAACAAATTTTTATATTGTAACGTAGCTAAAAACAATATAAGTGTCACGTTTATTTCCTGGTTTATATTCACCAACCTTACCTCTTTTCAGGGATATTAAAGGTATATAATAAAGTAAAAATAATTAAGTCTGAAGTCAACTAGACCCCTGGAGAATACCGTATCTCCATCTGAAGTTGCCTGTGCCCCTAAAAGGCCGTTTCTAAGGGTTGTGGAGCATACCACATAAAAAAACTGGCGCTCGAGCAATCTCCGTAGTAAAGCGTCATCTTGTAAGGCAATATTTTTCTTAGTGGCAAGAAAAAGCCTTACAGTTTATGTTCCTTAGTTGAGTAAATTATCCTGATAAAGTTCTTTCAACTTTTATCTGTATGTTTGACATATTTTCCTAACTTCGTGTATTGAGATTCTTTTTATAATCTGCGTCTGTCTTGTTATATAAAAAGGTGCATCAATTTTTAACCTGCCACAACAAAATCCGTAAACACCTAAATTTATTACGGAAATCAGATTACGTGGGAATTATTAACTTCATCTGACTTAAATTAATCGGGAATGATAGTCGGTGTGATTAGTTACGGTAAACCATCACATACTGACAGAGATTTAACATCGCATTATTTAATATGTATCACGTCTGTTTTCATGCAAATTACCATTTATGTAATGTTAAAAAACTTTTATAAGCCCATTTTCAAACCTGTTAGGACGGAAGGACGGCCACTTAATAGTCTGTGGGCTATAGGACGATATGTGTTGCCAGCGATTGAAAATTTTCGTCCTTGATCACTCCTTTATACTTTCTTTGAGTAAAAATATTTTTTTAGGCTCAAAATTTTAGTAAAATCAAAATACAAAATGGGAGAAAAAAGTTTCATGTTAGTGTACAATATTCAAAGAGCAAACAAAAGTCATCGCAATTGCCCATATACTATATAGGTACTATAAAAGCCGCTTTGATCCGACATTGATACGTTTTTATATAAAGAAGAATCCCGACCTATCTCAACCCCGTCTCTTATATCTGTTACAGGATGGTTGCATGCGAGGAACAGTTATTTTTAAAATTGTCGGTTGCGGATGCACTTTTCTGTCGAGGTAATAAAATATCGCGGTACTAATCGGCGGTGTATACTCGCTAGCGAGCGAAATCTAGGACCAGTTTTAAGACAGAACAGAAATTAAGGATCTATAAAGATCTTTGCTGAATTATTTATATAATGCGTGACTGCACAATAAATTTCCCTGGTAATAAATTCGTTATAGAAAGTAAACCAGCTTCTCAACTAGTTTTTGTGGAAATAAAATGCTCGCGATTTTTTTTAAGCTTGTTAGTTGTTAGATGGACATACTAGACCAGAGGGCAGCACGAATTACCGTCAAATTCCTATTTACAGCTTCAGATTTATTGGATAAACATGAGAATTAAAAATCGTATTTATTACTATACAGCAAAATTTTCAAGAAGTTTTTAACTCAGGTTACAGGTTTAAGGTATCGAGAATCCATTTTACCAATTTCTGTATTTCTAGTACGTTGATTTTGTCCTTCAAGTCGATCCAAACTTAAACTTAAAACAGTAAAAATGGGTGAAGCACGATGCTAAAACGTGAATATTCTCCGCATCTGAGTCCTAGACCTTAAAAATTCCACAAGGTTCAAAACTTTCCCGAGATGGTCTGTATAATGAGCCATTTCACTGTTACGCCAAGGTATCTACTTAGTTATACCGGGTGATTACAATGTAATTGTTTTTTATGATTTTCTGGATACTGAAAAGTAAAAATTAAAAAAATAATAAATGGGTCCGAATGTCGCATATTTTTTGCAGATTCTTAAAAGTTTCTTCTTGAAAACTCAACTAGCCTGTTTTTCTGTTTCTCACATTATATTTTGATCGTAATTTCTTTATTTTCTCATCAAAAATAAATGAAAATAAAAATACTACAATTCACCCCTTCACGAGTAGAGCTTATCCAGTGGAGAAATAGATGTTATTAAAACTTCCCTGGGCTATATAATGATTTTTTATGGCTTTGCAGTTTTGGGAAAACCCTGAAAACTTCACACCGCCATCATCTATTCGATGGATTTATCATGCTTGCGATCTGTGCAGCGTAAATTAATATTTGCAATAAAAAAATTCATTTTATATTTACCAATAGCCTTTTAATATATTTATATGATTTTAAAATGATCAAATCTCACTTTTAAGCATCATTTATCAGTTTATCAGATATAGCCATTGACGAAAGCATAAAAGACAAAACCAAAAGACAGAATCCGGTCTTAGGATGTCAAATCGTATAAATTAAATTCTTCTATGATCATTTATGTTTACATATATACATAATTTTTTGTGCACCCGGTAATATAAATCTCTTTATTCAGTTACATCACCAATCTCGAATGTTACCTTATTCTGCGTTGGTTGCTGGCATATTATTTCCTGATTGATATGATTTTTATCATCCTTGTGATTGGTTGCACCTGCTCAATGCCGTTATACTTTGTAATCTCAATCTCCGGTCCAGATTTCAGTAAAAGGAAATCGTTTCGCTAAATTCGAAAAATGGCACCGTTATCGAATATTTTAATATTATTTTTCCTGGTGTCCTACTTTTATAAAATTGCCACCATCTTCGATTATCGGCCCTTAAATCAGTGCTTGTTTTCTTCGTTGAAACCTCGACTTTAAGATGATATAAAAAAATATTGTTCGTATGAAAAAATTAGGTTTTTTTAAATTTAAATTCGTATAAAATCGAAAAATAATATTGTGTTTTGAAAAGTTTTTCTTCTTCTTCTTTTCCCATATGATTCTCTCGGGCAGGTTCCCATTGCTTTCTAAAGAAGAAAGCAAGGAAATGTGGGTGTGCTTAGAAGAAGTGGGGATGTGACAATTTTCGCCGTGTGGTATTGGGAGATAAACCAAGACTCGCGTGGGAAGGGGCAATCGTCTTGATTTTTCTTAATTTTCCCTACATTTTCCGACCATCCGCATAAGGCCAAGAATTTTTTTATTTAAAAAATGATGGGCTACGTTCTAAATGTTTTATTTAAGAAAAAAGGGTCATCAGAAGTTATATAAATATGTATGTATCAAAAAATTTAAAAAAATCTTATTGATTAACGCCAGAAAATTAATATTCCTAGTTAAACAAGTATTCTTGTAAAAATATCTTCTGAGCAGCAAAAAATTCTCCAACCACCACTTAGTTCTCGATTATACTAGCTGTTGAACAACAAAATACGGAAAAAAAAACTAGTTAAGACCGAGGATATATGACCAGTGGGAACAAAAGTTCCCCATTTAAATTCCAATGAATGATTCATAGGCACGACATAAAATTGTGTCCAGTCCTGCAGATTGCCAACTTAGATTCTTTTCGTTCTTATCCACCCATTCGCCAAACAAGATCACCTTGCAGTGGATTAAAAAATTTAAATGAAAAAAAAAATCATTAATTAAAACTGTTTGCAAATAGTTTTGAAATAATTTTCTGCTTGAATTTCTACAAACCAAAAAATTACGTTCTAAGTAAAAAATCTGATACAAAACTAACAAAAAAACTTGCAAGTGGGTTACTGTTCTCGGTGCTCATAGGTATCTCCACTTCTGAATCGTTGTTTGCTTCAATTTCGGTCTACTGCTATCTTTAGATCTGCAAAAAGATTAAAAATAGTTTTAAAAATCCCAAAAATGTACCAATAAAAAAAGGTTTATCAACTTTTTTTTTTATTACAGACGACTGCAGAAGAACCGATCACTGCCAATCAGAAGGATGTCAAAGTGGTGCTTGTCTCGACGGCCAATGTCACTGCAACGACGGTTACGGAGGCTGCAGTTGCGAAGTGCCAGGTAAGAAAACAAAAACTTTTTTTGTAATAAAGCTGCAATAATACTTTTTCATTATACCTATCTGAAAACACTACATTTACATGCTTATTTACCACACCGAAAGTGAGATTTTTCCGTGCGCATTTTACGGTGCGCTAGTGTCATTGTGTCATTAGCTGCCTACTTACATGTCAAAATAAAATAATATGTTATTGACAGTTCTCTAGAAATCGAAAACTGTTAAAAATAAATGTTTCCTAACAATCTGGTTTTCAGGTAGATATAAAGAAAAATATCGTTAATTATACGTCCAAAAATGCTTTTTCTCTACTCCTAATGAAATATACTATTGTTAAACTCTATCGCCTTACAGGACTTTAAATACGAATTAATAAAAATCCTCAAAACAAAGGTTTCGGAAAAATGTATTTATAAAAGTTTTATATATTAATGGTAATAAAATATTGTGGCAATACAATTTCAAAGTTCATTATCACGAATTCAAATTTTTACAAATTATGGCAAAAATAAAACAAACTTAAAAAATAATTTGCAAGTGGGTTACTGTTCTTACTGCTCATAGGTATCTCCTATCCTTAATCATTGTTTTTTGCTTGTTTCTTGCACCAATAAAGAATGAATGGAAAAAAAATCGATTTTAGGCAATTACATATATTCTGCTGAATAAAAAAAAATAAATAAAACTGTAAGATAGTTTAACAAAGGGCACTAAATTCAAACTATTCAAAAAACAAATTAATTCTGAAGAAAACTGGGTCATACAATTTCCATACAATAATCATAGGCCGCTTTTTCTTTCACCTAATTTTGAATGCAGCTTACAAAATAATAAAAACCACGACGGCTCCAAAATGCGGACCAAAAAGGGTGGACTTCCTGTCAACAGACTGTATCGTTTTATTTCTCAGTGTAATGTTAATTACCTTGTATATATATTTTTAATAAACGTGAAACAAAAATAAAACTTTTTAAATCGCGATATCCATATACAAATGAGTGCTAAATAATTATCTAAGTATAAATTACTTCCAAACGAGATTTTAAGATTGCTATCTCTAAGAAACTGAATGCCTTGATAGTCCAATACCACCATGGAATCTTATCAGGACTTCTCATCTTCTATTGGTGGTTCAATTTCAGATTGGGATGGACAAAATAAGAAACCTTTAAAAATACGAAAAGTTCAATTAGTTTTAAGAATATTATTTGGCTCTTATTTATGGTATATTTAGGCTCTTACACTAACTCTTGTGAATTAATTTTAATAGAAAGAAGACATTAATCAACAAAATTTGTTCCTTCATCTATTTAAATTTAGTCCAGCTGAGTCGGTAACTGAAACCACGGTTACGTACTAGACTCCCATCCTGTATATAGGTACTAATTGTTCAATATCTTACATAGAAAAATATTAATGAACATTATTTATCGCGTCTGATGATGACTGACATGGATAGAATGGACGATGGTAAAATTAGACGTTAGCAATTTTAATATTTTATTTTCTTTATCGATTGCGTTAAAAAAAAGTCCGTAGTAATAATGAATGCCTTATTTAAAAGCTAATTTTAATTGCAATAATACTATCATATATGGTTTGTAATATTTCAATATGGATATTGTCCAGTGCGTGATTGTTTTATGGAAGTAGGATGGAAAAACCGGTGACTGACATGTTAACTATTCTTTTAACATTATTATTTAAATTAAATTTTAATTTAAGCCAGTTTGTAACGTTGTGATTTTTTTTTCAGATGAAAATGAATGTAAATACAGACCATGTGACGTCTTCGCCCATTGTACCAACACCCTCGGCAGTTTTCACTGTACGTGTTTTCCAGGTTACCATGGAGATGGTTTTCATTGCGAGGGTAAGTAGAAAATATGTTAATTATGTAAGTTTCTTTATTTTTCGTTCAAATTTTTTGCCTCTATTAGAAAATCTCTGGGATCTAATGTTTCAACTTTGGTAGCAATATTTTTTGTTCTTTTAAAAGTTCTAATACAATTTAATTATTCATACTCAATGTTGCTGAATTAAATGTTCTAATTTTTTACTAAAAATAAATAGAAAAATAAAAAAATATTTCCTCTAGTGTCGTAATAAATAGGGGGTAAAATTTGCCCCAATACTGATAGCATGCCACTAGATAACTTTTCCAAAATGTAGTTTTTTAAAGAATATTTTTTTCTTAACCTGCCACGTTTAAAAAAATATTTAAAGCCGCTTTTGCTATATGGCAATTTTTTATTTCTAATTGTAAAATTACAACACCCTGTACATCAGAAACTAAGCCCAAATTTAATCAATTCACGAGAGCTCTTAGGTTTATGGATAAAATAGCGCAATACCCTGTATTATATTTTTTGTTTGCCTTTACGATAGTTTCGACATTTCTCCAGTTTCTATTTCAAATCTTGGTGCTTTTTTTGGATCAATATTAGTTCTTATACTACAAATAATTGTCCAACCAATTGACCTACCGCATAGTTCAATCTACACTTTTTATATTTCCCGATCATTATTTTAATAATCGAAATTGATATGTTCGCTAGTTCTTATCGATCCTGTATATTCAATAACGGCTTTTCGGAATCGTAAATAACACAAAACGGATGTTGATCGATTCGACCAAATTAAGATATAAAGGTAACGGTTTACCACAATAGGTTGAATCAATTTTAATATTAATGCTCAGATGTCATATACGTTTGAATTCTGTGATGAGCAAAATGATTTATTATTGAAGTTTATTCGTTGAAGAAATTAGAGGCTATTCACTGAAATTAAAGCGAAATAGTATGAATACATTGAGTGTTTGTCTGGATTTTTTACTGTTATTAATACTCGTATCGAGGTTTTTATTTTTAAGTGAGTTTTGTCAGTTATTCATACTGTAAACCAGTTGAGAATGCTCTTCTAGCATTGCCATAGACCGGACAAATTGTAATGAAAGTATTAATAAAATTTTAGATTTTAAAGTTCAAAATTTTTATATTTTGGACCCCATTTTGAAGGTGTTCCCGAAGTGGTACGGAGGGGCACATCAAACCCACACACACACAGAGATCGAATTCAGATACCGAACAATTTGTTCGGTGATAAATCAAGGATTTTTTTCGAGGATTTCTTTAAAAAACCGAGTCAAAAAATATTTAAAAAATAGGGAAATTGTAATTGTAAAAGTGTCAATTACGGATTCTTTGAGAATTTCTTGAAAAAAGTTTAATCTTGCGATTATATAAACAATTTCCTTCTTCAATATTCTCGAGAAATATTAATCTGATGTTTACTGGTTATGTCTGAAAATTCAATTTACTATTATCACTTTGACGCATGGTGGTCTAGCTACCCAAGCGAAATACATAAAACCTTATCATTTTAATAAATTTGACTTGGATTGCGAGCCCACCGCAGCGTTTAAGAAGATTTTATGAATAAATCATAAACTTATGACTCGGTTTGAGTTTTGAACATTCTTTATTTTTACTCCAGTGCATGATTGTCTACTCTACCAGGAATTTTCAGGAAATTATATATACTGATAGAAAATTATATATAATCTATATGCCCAACCTAGTAAATCCATTGCATGTAATATTTACTCAAATAATGATTTAACGTGGTTCAAAACGTTTAATACTTGATTGACACTTGAGTTTATAGTTCAGTTAAATTTTGTTTTTTAAACAAAATATAGATAATTTTGATTGTGAACTTGAAATAGTCAGTTGTCAAAAACATTCAGTTTTCTCGTTAATTTTGAGGTTGTGTTGAAAAATGATTAATACAAAAGTTTTACATTTTTTAATTATCTACAACTCTTATATTAAACTTTTTTCGATAGGATATATATTTCAGCCACAAATCGTAAAAACCTAATATCCTACCCATAAAACGTATAGTTCCGGAACTTTTACACAGTCGTCTTGATTTTTCTTAATTTACTTACAATTTACCCTAAAAACGTATCCCTCTATTTTATACCTCTTTCGTAATATAACGAAAACAAAAAAAAGATTTTTTAAAAAACTCAACAACCGTATTGATATCATCCCACGTACCACGTAACTGCCAACATTCAGTGTCAAAGGTCACGCTGATCTCCCTAGGATATTCTTGTTTCGTGGCCTTTCGCCTCCGGGATATTCAGCCACAGTAAGGCCAAAGTTGCTTATTCTCTAGAGGGTATTTTGCATAACGTGACCACGCACGCGCGAATTTTAACTGCATCAAGGATGCCATGAGGAAGGTCGTGACTGAGATACGGTCCATTATCGGTTACGCCAAGAAAATTTTAGATATACAGGGTCTGTCAAAAGAAAACGAATCAATTAATTATCCGCCAAATCATTTTTACTCTAATAAACAAGGAACATAAGTACTTGAAGTAATGTTTAAATATAAACAAATGTCGGAATTTCGCAAACTTCATATCCCTATCTAATAATATGTTATTATGGCCATTATATTATACTTACGATTGCTAAGTGTGTAATTGAAGAAGCCTTGGCCATATTATGAAAAAAAGTCGGCGTCGCCATCGCAGTGTGTCAAAGGTTAGTTTTATAAGTAAATCCATTAGGTTTTTTTTATAATTAACAAAAGAAACAGAATCAGTTGTAAAAAATTCGCTGTACATTAAAAAAATAAACTTGTTTCACCAACAATTTTTTTTACTATAATTTTAAAATGTCTGTTGTGTTTTTATTACCCATATAAACTTTAGTTTTGTTGTACATCAAAGGTAATTATTTATTTATACAGCGTGGATACTCCGTACACATTATTGCATCTTCTTATTATATTTCTGAGCGGAATCTCAGATTTGGATCCATCCTGTACGACAAGAAGCCACAATTGCGAATACCAGAGATCATCCCACTGGATTCTTCACACATCTCTAACATCTTGTAATTTTCTAATGTCCTTATGTCCGCCCGTGGAAACGGTCAATAATCAAAACAATTTCAACAAATAAAACATGGCTCTAGGCATAAATTACACGGGGTAATGAATGTGTTATAACTCGTGTCATAATTTGTGGTTTTCACACATGCAATCATTCGATGTATCCAGAAGGCGTATGCCATACATCGTGGCTGTCGAGCCAGAGCCGGAATCAGCGGTATAGCCAAAGACGGAAGTAAATTCCTAGCCATTGTTGTTTTGCTTACTGTTTTTTTATTAAATTATCATTTTGGTGGCCGTTATTTTCTCAAATTTTATGTTATTTTGTTTGGAAGTATGATATCGAATTAATTTTGAATCCCTAGTGCCAATCCTGCAATTTCGCTGCTGTTCCTGCACGTTACTCCGTATTGAATAGCGTAAAAACCAAAAATTGTGAATACAAACTATGCTATGACTGCCGCATTCCATTATTAATATAGTTTTATTAAATACCAGTCCTCCGGAGACATGTTAATAACCGAGAAGGCTGTTTTATTAGTTACAATTTTTTTTCGCAAATGTTCAGGATAGACGGTATAATTAAATCGTCAGAATTAAAATGTTATGTGTAATAAAATTACGAAGGTGTTTGCATTTGTTGAATTATAATGCGAGATGAAATTAGCATACAAAAAGAACAGTTTTACACGAATGTAAAAATCATTGAAAAATACTGAAAACTAAAGGAGATTTGAAAAAAAATCCGTTTTAATGTGGTTTTGTGTACGCAAATTAATTTTTTAGGTACAGTAAAGACTGTTATACAAAACACTTCCTGCATGTGGTTAATTTCGGCTAAGTACCTGTACATACGTATGTTAACAATTTTCTTGGTCTTTGGCTTGTTGCCCCAGTTCGCTGAATGCTCTAATAGTACCTCTAGTCATCATTTGTTTGTTTTGCAATGTTTGTAATGGTTACAGTTAGATAATTGATGTGTGCACATGATCTAATGATATATTTTGCAGAATCTTGAGCATGAGCGTAAGAATCCTAGAGCACTTGGACATGATGATAACGGTTCGAATATTTTGCTTGTTATTATTTAATGGAATGCTTTAGCTGTATTTTAAACTTTTACTTTTTCATCCTCGTGTTTACAGCCATCTTGACTTTTTCCTGCTGAGATTTAATAAATGGTTTTCAGCTGGTAATTAATTTGTTGTTTTTACCTTTTAGATATAAAATAAATGGTTTGGAGACAGGTACTTGTACGGTAGTAGTATTTTAAAGAGGGCAAAATTACACGTTTTTTATATTTAACTAGTACTGATATTGGACGTCATTATGAATCCTGAATTTTTTTCTTATCGAAAAAAGACATTAGAAAGTTTTAAATCTGAAGTTGAAGAATTCCCAATTAAAAACCATTCTAAAAATTAAATTTATTGATGTTGTTAGTAAAATAATTTTTTACTTTTCTGAATTTCACTTGCTTTATATACAGAGGGTTTCTTTACTAATGGGCTATAGTACAGCAGTGCAATTCTAATGTAACGACATGAAGATTCAACGTAAATTTTTTTGCTAAAATATGCTTTCTTACTGTTTTATTTCAAAAGATAAAAATTAATATTTTTTTAAAAATTAAAAACCCTCGGTACAACAAAAAATATAAATAAAATTAGACACAAAAAATTAAATAATAATGTATTTTTTGTTTTTTTCATAATGATTTTTAGTTTTTAAAATATTTATTGATAAATAATCTACATTTTCCATAAATGAGATTGTTGTTTATATAAATGAAATCTAAATCAAGAATACGTGGGAAGTTTGGGATTTTTAGAAGAAAATATTACGTCTAAAGAATGTCTACAAATGTTCCATATTTACATAAAAAATGATTTTGAGAAAAAAAATATGTTAAAATTCCAAACACGAAACTTTATTTACTTATTTTAATTATGGTTTTTATAATGTAAACTAGTAATTCGGGAATACATAGACGTCTAGATTCCAATCTATAGATAACCACACTTTAAGCCTTGGGTGTTAATAAATTCTTCAATTTTATAATGGTATGGTGAAAAATAACGTCAACCGTCATCTTTCGCTCGAACAACGCAAGAACAGTCATTGATCTTGAGGACGTTGCTCTTTTACGTTACACGAAGAAAAATTGTCCTTTGCTTTTATTATGAATTATGAATTTGGTAATTAAATGTACTAGTAGGTACAAAACGACCTTGCGTATTTACAGTAAAAAATATAGTACAAGTAATTGTTATATTACGGTTATCTAAAAGTAATGAGTGGAAATATGGTTGAATAATTAGAAATCGGGAAAATTCGAAATGTCCCGTAAAAAAATAGACCAGGACCTTTTACTCTTTATTTAACTATTAATATTTTGAATTTTTTTGACAAATATTTTGGTAGGATATGTTTGAAATTTTACCCTCATAGTGGAGTGAAATTAGACGAAAACATACTGAAAATATATGTAAGAGCTAAGTCACATTTTTTTAATTTTTTCGATTTTATACAAAAAGAGAAGCTTGTAAAAAATTTTCAATAAATTTGGTCTGGAGCTTGGCGAGATATGGATTGCTTCACTATTTTTTAAATATCTCCGGCTAAAAAAATTGACTTAGCTCTTACATCCATATAAAATTCTAATTTCACTCCACTATCAACTAACTTCTCTAGTTTTTGTTTTACGTTATTCTAGATTTTTTTCCTAATAAAATGATCCCTGATTTGTCGATTGGAAGTAGTTTCAGGTTAGAATTTATTTTCTACAGGTCCTACTAGTACGATTTTTTAAATGACTCGTTGAATAAAAAACTTGAAATTATAAAACCCCATAATTTTGACGTCCTGTACATAAATCGATCCATTTTGTCACAAAATAAAGCCCAATTTTTCGTACAAATTCCTGTTTTTCAGCAAATATTTTTTTATCCTAATTTTGAAAAATGTTTATTTCTACAATCTAAACTCGTGTGAAATAAGTCTCTTTCTACACTTATTATGTAATATACTATAGTATCGCAGAACACAGCAAAAGTATATAGATTATACATAGAACTTTTGTATTTCTGATCTTAGAGGACAATATATACGGCAGTAGAAAAAATATTGTATGCAATTCGTATGTGATTGTCATTCGCCTTGGGTTCATTCTTATTCGTCAAGAAATGCCACTTATTACATAAATAACTATTTAAATCTTTTATTTGCATACCTTGCTCTAAATTTTTTTATAATAAAATAAATCATCTTCTATCAACTGCAAGTGCTCTGTGAGTTTTCCGGTGTATCGAAAATTCCGCGTCAAGTTTTAAATAAAATTTTAATTGAATGAAGATCAGATGTAGATCTCCGATTTGTAGTATAGTTTTGGACATTCTAAATTATTTCTCATAAAACGTGGTTGAGTTTTTATTTATTATCATTATTTTATATAATAAGTATATATGCATCATAAAAATATGCTTTGGAGAACATGTAAAACCATCGGTGCTGGCTGTATAATAGTAGAAAGTAATCCTGAAAAGTCGTACTGAACCGCCCATAACTCAAACTTTTTTATGTTCGTTTGTACATTTCCGTTAGCCATGTATATATTGTAATGAAATATTTATATCTCAGTATCTCTAATTTCCATTTGTAATGGTGTCTGGTTGCAGTTCAGCTCTTTATTTTCTTCCTCATTTTCCAATTATAAAACATCTTTTCAAAATCTTCAAAATTATTTATGTTGTCTTCTTTACTTGCGACCCAAATTAGAGCATTTCCAGTAAACGTTTCTCTTATATTTTTATTGTTTTCTATTTCTCTCAAAATCGTTTCTCTTTCCTTTTCCTGTTGTTTTATTTTTCAATTTTTATTTCAATCTAGGGTAATTTTAAATGTGAAATTTCATTAATTTCTTCCGTCCTGTTTCTATTCTTTAAAATTTCTTCTTGTAAAATTTCATTTAACCTTTTAACATTTTCTTTATTCTTCATTCCATTCTCTTTTATTTGACATATTACTTCAACACACTCCGTTTCTATTACTTTTTTAATTTTCTGCTCCTGTAACTCTTCTACCTCTGTTATTGCTTCAATCATTTCTCTTCTAATGTCTTTCCTTGTTTCTTCTATTTTTTTTATCTGTATACATTTTTAAGTCTTGTGTTATTTCTTCTATTCTATTTTCTATACCTTTCATTTCTTCATTCGTCATATTCCCCAAATCTTCTTTAATTTCTTCTTTGTTTTTATTATTATTTATTATTATTTGCTTTCTCATATCAGTCATCATTTTTATTAAAACATTCATTTTTTTTTTAAATTACAACTTACAATAGGGATAGGGCTCCTTTATTTTAGGGCCCCACATTGGGCGCCATTTGTAATGGTGTCTGGTTGCAGTTCAGCTCTTTATTTTCTTCCTCATTTTCCAATTATAAAACATCTTTTCAAAATCTTCAAAATTATTTATTTACTTGCGAACCAAATTGGAGCATTTCCCGTAACCGTTTCTCTTATATTTTTTTTTTGTTTATTAGTTTAAGTAATGAATAGTTGTCAAAGAGAGATTATAAAAATAAAATCTATGAAAAATAAACTGAGATATAAATATTTCATTACAATATATAAAATTATGTTGTAGAAAAATTTATTGTGGGCGTAACCTCACTCAGCCAAAATATAATTTTTCTTCGTGTAAGATCTTCTCCAAGAGGCGCTATGACTGTTCTGTTTTGTGTTTCGGGCGAAACCTAGTGAATCGTAGTCATGGCTGAACTAATGGTCCTCAGGGTCACGTGTGTATCTTTTGAATTAAGTAAATGGGCGTTAGAACTAAATAGCGCTGAAAGTATTATTAATTGTAAAGCTTTATATATTATTTCTACACGCTATTTACCGTAAAATATCTATAAGATTAATTTAACTCTATATTCATCAACGTGATATTGATTTTGTTTTTTTTTATATATTAAAAGCACGACTATTTTATGGTTTTATTGTATAACTGTAATAATAATTTTTGTAGATATAATAGATAATTGGGTGGGTGGTATGTGGAGTGAAGCTTCAGATAGTATTTCTTTTTACTGGATTGTGCCGACATGCTAATTATTTATTGACCGTTTCAAAGTTTTATTTTAAAACTTTTACAGTAATATGTAAATGATTTATTTCTTACAGCTTTTTACAGTTAACGGGTTTTCTATTACTAACAAAATTGACAATAAATCTCTGTTTTAAATAAACAATTTAATGTTATTCAGGGTGTTAATGAACACGTGTTACAGATTTTGAGGGCTTTTTTTAGCAAAAAATCTGTATTAATTCATTATCAAAAATGTGAAAAAGTGACATACAAAAAATATGACTAAAAATATTCGTTGCCCCAAATAAGACGCTTACGATCGTGTTAGAAAAATCTAATTGACGCCAGGAAAATCATTGCAAAGTTTACTAACCCTGCCAAGTTTCATATTTTTTAAAAAAATTGACCTGAAAAAGCCATCTTCAAAGAGCTCTAGCTTCGAAATCAAAACACCAAAGGCACGTAACACGTATTAATTAACACTTTGTAGAATTTTTCAGACATTTTAACATTTCTTTCATATTTTCCTATATTTTTCTCTAAATTTTCGGATTTTTTCGTAATTTCGATAATGCTCATCGATTTTTTTACCAAAAATTACCGCCCTGTGTCTTTGTGTCTTTGACAAATCCGATATTTGGACGTTTTTTACACAAACAAAGCCTAAAAATTTTTTTTTTACTATTTTCCATATTTTCCATATTTTCACCCCTTTTTTACAAAGTTTTTTTCATAATAAAAATTAATGGTATCAATTTTTTCATCCAAAAATACTCCTTTGTATAATTTTATTGAAGCATTTTTTTCTTTTAAAACACCTCCTTTGAAAACGGACTTTTCCTCATTTTCAGGGTTGAAAGTGGCACTTTTCCTCTCTAAAAATTAAACAAATGGATATAGACGTCAAAATTACATTGAATATGTTTAATGTTTATTACACGTAATTACAGATTAGAATTAAACGTCATGAAAGAACTAGATCAACTGGGTTTGAATTTAATTTTTTTTTCTTTTTTAATCTAATGGTAATTTAAGCTTTGTTAGTGGGTGTTTCAAAAATGGGCTTATTTATTGTATTTATTGAAAAATATAAGATCGCTCAATATATTTGAAACACTATATTCTTTATTATTAATTGGTGGTTTTATGCTGGAGGTGTTAGAAAAAATTATATGTTTTACACTGGAATAAAGTGTTTTTTTCTTCTTTGTCAAGTTTTGCCGCGGGTAAACTCGGGAAAACTGCTGACAGGAGCTGTCATACAGTTTTTTCATCTAGAAACCATTTGTAATTCAAAATTGCGCGTTTGTGAAGTAAAGAACGAACTGACACTGATAAAATTACTTTGTTATAAACTAATTTTTCTTTCAGATATTAACGAATGCGACGACCCCGCAATAGCCGCTCGATGTGTAGAAAACTCAGAATGTTGCAACTTACCAGCTCATTTTCTCTGCAAATGTTTACCTGGATACGAAGGGGACGGAGAAGTGCAATGTTACGGTAAATAATTTTTATACGAAATTACAATTTTTAAAAAATATTCTCTTACTGCGAAAATAAAATAAAGCTTTACGGTAAAAAGCTGTTAAAATTAACGGAGGAAACATAAAATAGAATTTAACTTATATAGGTCTATAAAAACGAGTAGGTTTGCCTAAGAATTGATTTTAAACGATAGTTAAAATGGACAATAAAAATTCAAACCCACCATGAATTGTTTGTTACGCAGTTAAAATATTTTCCCATATACTTAACACTTCTTCAGTGTGCAACTGTAAATTCTTCAAATATCCCATCAGGATTTTTAACATCCATTTTGACGCATCAAAAGTCTTCACTAAGATTTTCGAAACCCGAAAGAATATCAACTGAAGTATCATTCAAAATAGCAGAAACGTATTTTTCAAAAATGTATTTTCCTAGGAATTCAAAGTGACAAATATGTAAATCTACGTTTAAAACTTCAAATCAGAAAATATACAATCATTTTGGATTTTATTTGTTTAATTCAAAGGACCAAACCGAACAAGGCAAAAACCAGAAACCAACGGTCTTGAGTTGTCAAATAAAATAAATTAAAGTCGTCCAATTGCTACTTAGTGCCCTTTATAATTTGGTTAAACGAATGTCTATACTTTTTCCCAACGTTGTTTATCAGTTTACTGATTGGCAATCAACGTAACAGTAGAATATATGCAGAATATATTACGATTTTAGAATAGTATATTCTTCAACGAGTGTAGAATGATTCCAAAACTCACTCGCTGCGCTCGCTCGTTTTGGAAACTTCATCCGCGTGAATAATAGCCATTCTACACAAGTAAAAGACTATACTTTCTCCACGACTATGTATAAAAAAAATCTTTCATTGGGAATCGAACCTCGATCGCCCGCGAAAGAGTCAAGTATCTCTACCAGCTTTCGACCACATTTATTTATGAAAATTTAAAGAACATAGATATAGGTAACTCAATTTTTAGTAGAAACCTTTACATTTTTAAATGAAATTATAACATTATTAGGAATAATAATAGAAATAACATAAATATAGGTACTTAATTTAGACTCATTCTTTTGCAAAATGTATGGTAAAGTTATTACAATTGCTTATATTTAACGTGGTTGGTATTGAATTATGATTAAAACTAGCAGTGCTAGTACTGGAGATTCTGTGATAAATTTATTTATAAATTCTGAGGTAAACGTTTTCGATTTCTTTGCTTGAAATCCTTCTCCTTTTCGTTTAAGGAACGCCCGCAATTTTGAATAATTTTCAATGTGTATTTCATTATTAACATTTAACGTACTTCTTAGTATAAAGTTGAAGGTTTATATTTTTCGGAAAGTTTTGTGAAATATGCTAGGAGAACGTTTTCCGAAAATGAACTTACTTTATTGGAATTTCTCCATACCATAAATGTTTCATAAATCTTATTATAGTCTTGCTTTGATCTCTCCGGTAGCAAATCCATTGTTGATGATTGAGCAATTTGTTTAATTTCGAGAGGCGTACATATTAACTCTTCACTATCGCTACTGTTGTCCATTTTGTTCTCTATATATACGTAAAATTATGATTATATGATTATTTTGACGTTTCAAACGACGCGCTGTCAGAAGCGATTTCCGTAGTTAGGTATTTGACGTTTTAAAAGAGACGATTTGATTTATTCATTTTAGCGTGATTTCTGATAATCATAGAATGTGATTGGTTAACGAGAGTGAATTCTTTTTCATTCTTCACTGGTGTGAAGAATTTATGTCATTATTCAGCTAAATATGTAAAAATAATTTGTGCATTATTATATAGTCGTGGAGAAAAAAGGTTCTAGATATTAATTCATTTTTGAACAAATACGTTTTGGTTTGGAATTTGTGCATTCGGTCGTTTTTTAGTTACTGGTAAATTAGTGGTTTTATTTATATATATTTTTTAGATATTGATGAATGTCAAAACCCCCATATTTGTGGTCACAACGCTCTATGTCAAAATACCGCTGGAAATTTCACCTGCGTATGTCCAGAAGGCTTTCATGGGAACCCGTATCAAGGATGTATAGATTTGGATGAATGTCAACACCCACAAGCTTGTGGACCCGGTGCCATATGTCAAAATGTTGTTGGAGGACGGGAATGCTATTGTCCACCAGGTAAATTTATGTGTATAAATCATATTCTGATATCCAAATACTCGCATGTATCGTTTAAATGCCGAGCGCTGAACTAATAGTCATCTTTATTTATTTTTTTATCATTAGATGTAGGGGAGTTTTACCACTTTTTTCTGAGTTAACTATTCTTTATGAATTTCATTCCGTATTTCCTCATTTTACAATCGTTTTTCCATCTCGTTCGATGCTTGTTCTTGCCTTCCAGATGTATTTTGCTTACTGTTTTTCTTTCATTAGCTACATATGTCCACTCCGCCATTTTTAAATAATTTCTTATGCCGTTGTCCTTTTTAGAAACTCCTTTTACAACTCAACAGATGTATATCCCTCAAATGTTTTTGTTTCGCATTTAAAAAATTAGAATTAATGCTTGTTTTAAATATGCAAAAGTATTAAAGTGTTCCGTTAGTCGCTAACACAGTCTGTCAAGTATTTTTTGTACATTTGTTTAACAGTTATATGAGCAAAGAACTGCATCAATAGGTATCATTTGCCAGAATGAATTAAAATCCTTTTAGAATTAGTACCGTTTTTAATTAAATTTATTAAAAATATTCTACAGAAAAATTTTGTAAGTCAATAATTCTGTTTATTTCTCTAATAAGTATGTCAGTAGCGGTAGATTTTGTCATTAAATTAATCATTTTAATAGAAGCTCGTCAAAATAAAAAAATGTTGATATCTTATAACAAAACATATCCGTACCGTTTTACAAAAAAAAACAAATTGATTTTCTTGTTTAAACGTTTTATTTCAGTGAAAAAACTTTTCCCTACAGTCAATTAAATAGGTAATTAGTACTAGAATACAAGTCATAAATTATCGTTATCTTAAATGTGACTACGTGAATATACAGGGTCATTGTTAAAACATATATTTGCGCTACATCTTCATTATTTTTGTAGAAAAGTGTACATTCTTTTACATTACCTGATCATTACCTAGACATTTAAAAGCATTCAAAATGCCTCCCTTGAACATTAATACAAACTTTTCCAGCTTTAAAATTTTCAAAACTGAGCTTGGTTTTGTCAAATGTGTGGAGCAAACAACTTTGCAACTGAATCTAAATAAACATTTTTGTAAAATTTTAACACGAATATGCACAAAAATTATATATTACAAATAAACTTCTTCTCTTTCTTTTTCTATATAATTAAATATTTATTTTTGTCAGGTTACGAAGGTGACGCTTATACTACAGGTTGTCTCGACATGGACGAATGCTCAAGGTCACGACCGTGCGGCAGAAATGCCCTTTGCTCAAATTTAGATGGAAGTTTCAGATGTACCTGTCCCCCTGGATTCATAGGGAATCCTCTGACTGAATGCTCAGGTATTTACATAAATAACATAACAATTTTTGTAAATAATTTTCACCTAAATTCGCTGGATAAGAAAAATGTAGTTCATCTGAACCTAGAATCGTTTTAAAATAGAAGTATATACATTTTTTTCTTACCTAGTGAATTAATTAGGTTTTTTTTTGTAAATATACCTTCAAACTGTTTCAAAAACAAGTGGAGACTGATTTTCTTGTACAAAAATTTTTAAAATGTACCAAATATTAACTATTATTGATCAACGTAGCAGTAGTGTTTGGTGACTTAAAATTTATTTATTTTTGAATACATTTTGATGTCACCCTGTAGTAGGTTTACTTATTTTAATCAAATAATTGTTTTTGAAATTATCGCCACGAAATTTGATCGAAAATCAGTTTATTTAATGTGTATATAAAATATCTGTATCAAATTTGGATTGTCTGACATTTTTTTTAACAATTTCAAAAACATGTGGATGCGAAATAACTCTTAAAAGACTAAAATATTTAAAATGGTGCACCTAGTGCAATTTAAAGTCACTGCAAGTAGTTGACTGACTGAATTAAAAATAAATCATTCATTTTCATAAATAAATATCGCATATAACAAAAATAAAAAACCAAAAAATCATTCTTCAACCCTGTACATTTTACACACGATTTTAAAAATATTTGCATAAAGAATATTCATATAAATATCCAAATTAAATAATTATAATAAATTTTAACCAATATACATTTTGTTCGTTTACTATTTATGAACATTTCTTTATGTAAAAATTAATTCTATATATATTTTCATTTTAGGTTTGTAGATTTTAATAGTGTGAATCAAAATATTGTTGAAATTTAAAATTATTGAAATTTAAACTGGTTGTTTCAAGAAACGTAATTATAATTCATTAAAATTTACCAATTAGTCCAAATTTTTGTGGAAAATAACAGCTTGATTAACTAAAAACTTTTTTGCAACAACCCGCAAATCTATTTGAGTACCTAAAATGAAAAATGCCTCTATTAACGCTATCTAAGGGAGAACTCACACTCGTGCGTTTTTTTATTTTTCATAGCAAGAATCCATTTCTACAGTGTATGAAAATTTATTTAATATTTTTTGCTTAGCATAAAAATCGCAAAAAATATCTAAACTTGTCTGTAGCGGAATTGTTTACTATGCGATAAAAAACCGCACTAGTGCGTTCTCCCCTTAATGCTTAATCTCCTTCCGTCCGATCGCTAGACATTAACGAATGCTCGTCGAATCCATGCTCGACATTGGCGACGTGCGTCAACACTAATGGCAGCTTCACATGCTTGTGTCCGGAGGGTTACACGGGCGGGGGTTTGCCTGGCGACGACTGCGTAGACGTCAACGAATGCGGCAGAGCGAGCGCTTGCGGCATTAACGCCAAATGCCTTAACGTACCCGGATCCTTCAAATGCATTTGCCCGCAAGGGTTCACTGGACAGGGACACACTTTCTGCGAAAGTTAGTTGGACTTCTAAAATCTATACTCTATGCGTAGTTTCTGTGTAATCTGGGCTTAATTCGTACAAGAAAATAAATTTACAACTTTGCCGATACTTGACCTACACATTTGCAAGTGCTTCAAATCTGAAAAATAGTCTCTGCAGTATTATTTTCATATACTCAAAATTTGGATAAAAAATATTAATACTTAGTTTTGTAATATTTTGAACTTAGTGTAGATGCCAAAGCAAAAGAAAAGTAGTAAAAAATTATTAAATATAAAAGTCCAGACTTCACAAACTCAGTTGTTTCCGTCTTTCATTTTTCAAACGTTCCTTCATCAACAGTTTCAGCTTCAAGAAAATATTCACAAACTTCTTATGCAATAAAAAAACTTAATTTCCATACTTTATGCCTGTCATTGTGTCATAAATCACCCAAATTACTGCAATCATCCAAAATTGTTTCCCAAATAATTAAGAAAAATTAACATTAACAATTTTTTGAAGTTGAAACTTGTGTGTACAACTCTTGTGTTTCCCTGTAGTGTAGCATACAGCTCTTTTATCTTCCCTACAATAACCACCGTATTTTAGTGTATTATTCTAGATAACGGCCTAGTACTTTATTTACTTATTGTGTGTGTATTATTTCTGACTATATAGTATAATGCGTACTGTACCTTAATATTTTACTTAGATATAGCCTAACTAGTACTGTATACGTTTTTGTACAAACTTGTATTTCTTCTTTTACTGTTGTAATTATTGTATAATTAAATCCTTTTGACTTTCAGCTATTTTCTACGTCTTTACTTGTTCTTTTAGCCTATTTGGGACTTTTCTGTAGGTAGATATTTTTGGTAACCTCTTAAAACAATTTTTCGAATATTTTTTGTTAAATTTTGACAGATATTAACGAATGCTCTACAAATCCTTGCGGATCTAATGCTGTATGCAAGGATACTGTAGGAAGTTTTACCTGTAGCTGCAAAGAAGATTATACTGGGGATCCGTTTAAAGGATGTACAGATATAGATGAGTGTTCTACTTTGGAACTGCCGTGTGGTACTCGAGCTATTTGTGAAAATACAGATCCCGGATACAACTGTAAATGTCCTCAAGGATATCAAGCCAATCCTAGCCCGAAAATAGCCTGTGAACAGGTACGTTCAAATTAAAATTCTACTTTAAATTTGTAAATTTAACTGCATTTAACCATTTCCTTTCTCCAGTTCTTATGTAATTTTTATTTCTTTCAGATTGACGTTAATATACTTTGCAAATCGAACTTTGATTGCACCAATAACGCAGAGTGCGTAGAGAACCAATGCTTTTGCCAAAAAGGCTTCACCCCTAAAGGCTCAGTTTGCATAGACATCGATGAATGCATAGAAAAACCTTGTGGTTCTTTTTCGACATGTACAAACACTGTAGGAAGTTTTCAATGTGACTGTGAGAGTGGTTATGTCGGGGCACCTCCAAAATTACAGTGTAAAGCCCCTTGTGACGATATATCTTGTGGAGATCATGCGTTTTGTAAGCCTGATGGGCATGAAGCGTTTTGTATATGCGAAGATGGATGGACGTTTAATCCTAGTGACATATCAGCAGGATGTATAGGTAAGTTTTCTATTTAGAAAATGGGAATCTTAAGAATATTTAATTTTTTTCTCTGTTTTAGATATTGACGAATGCGATAAACTTAACGGTCCCAGTGGTCGGTGTGGAGAAAACTCAATATGTACAAATCTACCCGGCACATTCGCTTGTCAATGCAAACCAGGTTACACGGGAAATCCAAACACGCTATGCACCGATTTAGATGAGTGTTTAAATTTAGAAAGTTGTGGTTTAGGTGCCATTTGTACCAACCTACCAGGATCATTTATATGCGAATGTCCTGAAGGCACTATAGCCGATCCAGATCCTAGAACGAAGTGTAATGAGATTGTTACTTGTAATACAGACATAGATTGTCCTGGAAATGCAATATGCGATAAAAAGAAGCAATGTTTATGCCAAGAGCCAAATATAGGAAACGATTGTAGACGTAAGTAAATATAAAGATTTTCTGATCAAGTATAATTAATTTTTTTCTTATGTAGATCCTTGTGAAACGACAATTTGTGGTCCAAACGAGGAATGCATGCTTATAAACCAAGAAGCCAAATGTATTTGTAGCGCAGGCTTCACCGGTACAAACTTAGGCTGCGTAGATATAGACGAATGCGCCGGTAATCCATGTGCTTCAGGCGCTATCTGTAAAAACGAACCAGGCATTTTTACATGCCAATGTCCTGGAGGAACATCGGGCGATCCGTTTACATCTGGTTGTGGTAAAACCACTAAAACTATAGAATGTTCTGATGCTATTCCATGTCCAACTGCCGAACAATGTGTATTAGATGAATATCTTAACGAAAACGTATGTATATGTGTTCAAGGTTATATCAGAGACAAAACCACGGGAAAATGTAAAGATAACAACGAATGTACTGAACTCAGAGATAAACCTGCTTGTGGTATCAACGCTATGTGTAAAAACCTGCCTGGAAGTTATGATTGCCACTGTCCTCCTGGTTTTAACGGAAACCCTTTCTTGGAATGTCTTGAGTGCAATAACCCAGATTGTCGCTGTCAACCGCCTTACAAGCTCCATGAAGGCAACTGCGTACTAGATAGTTGTGGCCCAGATGGTTCTTGTCCAAGCGGTGCTGAATGTATAACCATAACCGGTGGAGTAAGTTACTGTGCTTGTCCAAAAGGCTACAGAACACAACCTGATGGTTCTTGTATCGATATTAATGAATGCTTAGAACAACAAAATACATGTGGATATGGCGCCCAATGCGTAAATTCACAAGGTACGTGGGAATGTATCTGTCCAAAGGGGTACTCAGGAGATCCCTACAGAGGACAGTGTTCTCCAGCACAAAAAAAATGTATTAATGATAAAGAATGTTCTACTAATGAAAAATGTATCCAACCTGGCGAATGTGTATGCTTCCCGCCATTCTTTACAGACCCAACGGATGGAAATAAATGCAAAAGTCCTTGTGAACGCTTTCCTTGCGGCATTAACGCCAAATGCACTCCATCTGATCCACCAAAATGCATGTGCGAAGCTGGTTTTAGGGGTGATCCTCTCCAAGGTTGTAATGATATTGATGAATGTGCCGAAGAACCATGTGCATACGGAGCGCATTGTCTAAATCAGCATGGTGGCTACAAATGTATTTGCCCAAAAGGTATGACAGGAGATGCTTATAAGGGAGGATGTATTCTTGAGACACCAGGTACCGCTAAATCGGAATGTCTGTTTGATGAGGATTGTGCAAGTACGTTGAGCTGTCAAGAGGGCACTTGCATTAGTCCTTGCGCTACCGTTTTATGTGGATCTCACGCTACTTGTATCGCTGAATACCATAAAGGAAAATGCAGATGTAAAATTGGATTTGAGAAGAACGAAAGAGGACAATGCGTATCAGGTGTGTAACAATTTTACTATATTAAAAATAAAATGTTATTTATTATTTTATCTTTCAGCTTGCGAAGGTTTTATCTGCGCCTCGGGAGCTCAATGTATCGTCACATCATCTGGACCGACGTGTAAATGCTTAGAAGGTCTATTAGGAAATCCGTTCCCAGGAGGACAATGTACCACGGATATTTGTTCTAAAAACAACCCTTGCGAAGAACCAAATATTTGTATAAACGCTAGATGCAGACAAAGATGTCAAGGTGTAGAATGTGGCGTTGGAGCACATTGTAGTAACTCTACAAACAAATGTGTTTGTGACCATATGTTTGTTGGAAATCCATATCTTCTATGTATGCCAAGTAAGTACTACCCTCTAACCCTATGTTTTTGAAATCAAATTAATATCGTTTCATTTTTGCAGCTATCGAAAGACCCAAATGTCTCCCAGGATGTGGCAAAAATGCTCACTGTGAATACGGTATAATAAATCAATGCGTTTGTAACACCGGTACTCTTGGTAACCCCTACGAATTATGCGAAAGAATCGAGAAAAAAACTTGCACACAAAATTCTTGTGGACTAAATGCATTTTGTAAAGAAAGTTTTAACGGCATAGAATGTTTATGTAATCGAGGATTTACTGGAAATGCCTATATTTCATGCGAAGATATTGATGAATGTAACAGTAAAGTATGTGGCAACAGCGCAGCTTGTATTAACACGCCTGGAAGTTTCGATTGTAGATGTAAAGAAGGCTACGCCGGCAACCCATTCATAATGTGTTCGCAGGTTCAAGGAGGCATATGTAGAGATGCAGAAAACTGTCAGTGCAGCGATAAATTATTATGCCCAAATGAATATACATGTGACAGAGGTCAATGTCGAAATCTTTGTGAAAGAGTAAAATGCGGTCCTAAAGCGACTTGTCAAGGAGGTCAGTGTGTATGTTCTTCGGGTTACGTAGGCAATCCTAAAGATCTAATCACAGGTTGCAAAGCAGAAGGTCAGTGTAGCTCCAACCTAGATTGTCGTGATACAGAAATATGCTTCCAACTAAACAAAGGCGTAAGAACATGTCTAGATGCTTGCAGCAAAGTACAATGTGGTCCTAATGCTCTATGTCTAGCGCAAAATCATAGATCGTCTTGTATTTGCGCTCCAGGTTATAACGGAAATCCAGGAGATCTTGACTTTGGTTGTCAGTTAGAGGAGAGAGTTAACCAAAAAATCTGTGATCAGGATAGTGACTGTAATTTTGGGACAATTTGTGCAGTAGACTCTAAGGGTATTCAAAAATGCATTAGCCCTTGTGAAACAGTTGCTTGCGGAACCAATGAAATGTGCCAACTAGACGTAGCAGGTCATCCTACATGTGCATGTAAAGGAGAATACATCTGGAATCCTGTTTCATCGAATTGTGAGATACCATCAATACCTGACTGTAATTCCGATGCCGAGTGCGAATCTGTAGAAGCATGTCAACCTGACGCCATAGGTATACTTAAATGCACACAAATCTGTTCTCACTTCACCTGTGGTGAAAATGCAGCTTGTGTGGCCGAATCGCATAAAGGAAAATGTCAGTGCTTAGCGGGCTATACAGGAAATCCTAAAGATAGAGAAGGTTGTAGACCTGTATTACAAAATAAATGTTCGACAGATACCCAATGTTCTGAACAAGAAACTTGTAGGAAAAATCAAGAGCATAACATATTAATGTGCTTACCAGCTTGTGAACAACTAATATGCGGTCCAAATGCTGTTTGTATAGTAAACAACCATATTCCAAAATGTCAATGTCCACCAGGTTCTTTTATTGGCGATCCTAATGATATAATCAAAGGTTGTAGTCTCGTTCCTTGCGTCTATAATGTAGATTGCCCATCTAGCCAACTTTGCAACCGTATGACGCATACTTGTACTGATGTTTGTGACGAAGAGTCTTGTGGAGTTAATGCTGTATGTATAGCGGAGAATCATAAACCAACATGCCAATGTCCACCAGGTACTAATCCTAATCCTATAGCTGATATAGAATGTGTAACTGTAAACGTTTGTAAACCAAACCCTTGCCATTCATCGGCCTTATGTAAACCTTCCTCTGCTGGACATACTTGTGACTGTCCACCTGGAACCATCGGAGAACCATACATTTCAGGCTGCAAAAAAGAAGGAGCCTGTCCTAAAGGTAATACAGATTGTCCTCTAAATTCTATATGTAAAAATGGCAAATGTATTAACCCCTGTGAAGATATTAAGTGCGGTCCAAATAGCGTTTGCGCTTTAGACAATGGTCAACCAGTATGTGCTTGCTTAGCTAAATATATTCCTGCTCAAGATGGTTGTATACGCATCTCAACAACCTGCGCTAACGATAAAGATTGTGGAAACGAAGTTTGCGTCAATAACCAATGTAGAGCCGTTTGCAGAAACAACAAAGATTGTTCTTCTGGAGAAAAGTGCTTGCAAAATATCTGTGCCATACCTTGTAGCGATCACAGTCAATGTTCTAAAGATTTAGCTTGTGTTAACAGTACCTGTATTATTGGGTGTCGCAGTAACAAAAACTGTCCTTCTGAACATGCTTGCATTAATAATAAATGTCAAAATCCTTGCGAGAAAATAGATACTTGTGGGCCAAATGCGATATGCTCCTGTAAAGATCACAAAACCCTCTGTAAATGTCCACAAGGTTTTGAAGGAAATCCAACTCCTCAGCAAGGATGCATCAGAATACCTACTTTATGTCAAGCAGACAAGGAATGTCCAGAAAGACACATCTGCACTCAAAATCAATGCGCTTTGGCATGTGATAATAACAACGCTTGCGCTGTAGGAGAAAGATGTAATGATGGGACTTGTGTTAAAGTATGTTACAGTAACGGAAACTGCTTACAAGGAGAAGTTTGTAAAAAAGGTGTATGTTTACCGGGTTGTGCAGCAGATAAGGATTGTCGAACATCACAAGTTTGCTTTCAAGGGCAATGTAAATGTACTTCAGGTTTTGTGGAAACCCCGCAAGGTTGCAATGATATAGACGAATGCCAAAATCATCCTTGTCACCCTACTGCTATCTGTAAGAATACTCTAGGATCCTTCTCTTGTATCTGTCCTGAAGGAAAAGTCGGAAATCCGTTAGAAGAACCCGGCTGCTCTCTACCTGTACAATGTCGTCGCGACTCTCAGTGTGATGACAACCTCGTTTGTAAAAAAGGAAAGTGTACAGACCCTTGCGATAGTAATAAATGCAGTAAAAATGCTATTTGTAACGTGTCTAAACATAAAATAACATGCAGTTGTCCTTCTAAACACCTTGGAGACCCTTATGACGTTAATCTAGGCTGTTTTAAAGTGGAGTGCGTTGTAGATAAAGATTGTCTAGCCGAACAATTTTGTGATGGTCATTCTAATAAATGTATCAATACTTGCGAAATTGTTAACTGTGGTAAAGGAACCTGTTCAAGTCAAAACCATAAGGCGATATGTACATGCTTACCAGGATATGCTTTTAACAACGAAAAATGTTTGGATATCAATGAATGTTTAAATTCCAACCCATGCCACTCGACTGCTACTTGTATAAATACTGATGGAGGATTTACTTGTATATGTGGGGAAGGTTTGGTTGGAGATCCTTCGACTATAGGGTGTAGAAAACCAGGTGATTGTTTAACTGACTCAGATTGTCCATCTTTAGCAGCCTGTATAAACACTAGATGTAAAAATCCATGCGAAGAACCATCGGTTTGTGGAATAAACGCAGAATGTATTCCTATAGGTCATGTTGCAACTTGTAGATGCCCTCCTCGTACAAAAGAAGATTCCAATCACAACTGTATTCCTATAGAATGTTTGGATAATAACGATTGCAAACAAGACAAGACCTGTATAGATTCTAAATGTCAAAATCCATGTAATTTACCTAATGTATGTGGGGAGAAAGCTATTTGTACTCCAATAAATCATCTAGGGGTTTGTGCTTGTCAACCAGGAGCCACAGGTGATCCACGTTTAGGGTGTGTAGCAGTACAGTACTGCGCCAAAGATGCTCAATGTCCTTCTGGTTTACAATGCTACAACGGACTATGTACGTCAATTTGTACCAACACCAGGGAATGTATTCAAGATCAGTTATGTATCCAAGGAATTTGCCAGCCAACTTGTCAATCTAATTCAACCTGTCCCGAATATCAATTCTGTCAAAACAATATTTGCGTTCAAGAACAAAGATGTAGACTAAATACAGATTGCGAAATTACAGAAAAATGCTTAGCAAACTCCATAGGACAATCAGAATGTACAGATGCGTGTGAAGGCATTCTATGTGGTAGAAATGCAGAGTGTACATCTAAAAATCACAAGCCATTTTGCCAGTGTAAACCAGGATATGTGGGCAATCCAAATGATGACAAACTAGGTTGTCAAGAGATAGAATGTGAAAGTAGCGAACACTGCACTAATGATAAATTATGCGACCAATATATGTGTAAGATTGCTTGTCTAGTAAATAACCCATGCGGAAAAAATTCTTTATGTTCAGCCGAAAATCACAAACAAGTATGTTACTGCCAACCAGGCTATACAGGAGATCCGAATAAAGGATGCCACATGATGGATTTCTGCGCTGATAAGCCTTGTGGTCCAGGAGCAGTATGCCACAATTCCAGAGGATCTTTTAGATGTCAATGTCCTTTAGGAACAGTAGGAGATGCTTACAACAGTGGATGTAATCCGCCCGTTGAGTGCAATCGAAATTCAGATTGTCCAGTAAAAGCAAAATGTGATAGATCCAACGGTGTCCACAAATGCAAAGACGTTTGCGAGAATACAATTTGTGGAGCAAATGCAGAATGTGTAGCCATCGATCATGCTGGTTACTGCACGTGTAGAAACGGTTACCAAGGTAATGCTACAGACCAGAGTATCGGTTGCAAACCACGCCTAGTGAGCTGTAAATCTACATCTGACTGTCCCTCCAACACTTACTGCTACGAAGGAATTTGTAGTCCACCGTGTGAAACCGATGAAGAATGTCAACTCCAAGAGCAGTGTCTGAAGGGTCAATGTCACAATCCTTGTACTTTGAACAAGGCGTGTGGAATTAATGCTTTATGTAAAATGAATAACCACGTGAAGAGTTGTTCTTGCCCAGCTGGTTTCTCAGGAGATCACAATGTCGAGTGTTGTAGACGTAAGTATCTCTTTAAAAAAATTCTTAGTAACTAAATCTCCATTTACCATTAATTTCAAGATTTCTAATTGTACATTATTTTGTAGTTCCCGTATCCTGCTCGACAACCTCTGACTGTAGTACCAATACGATCTGCAAAGATAACGTCTGCATACCTCAGTGTAAATTTGATAACGATTGCGCGCTTAATGAAAAATGTCTAAAAGGAAACTGTCAACTAACATGCAGAGTAGATAACGATTGTTTCTTGGGCCACATATGCGTTAACAACATGTGTTTCTATGGTTGCCATAATGACGAAGATTGCACAAGCAGTGAGTCCTGCAGAAATAATAAATGTATAAATCCATGCAGTGAGAAACCTTGCGGTCCTAATGCGCTTTGCGCAGTGTCTAATCATAGAGCTACATGCTCTTGTCCGAAAGGGCTTGTTCCAAATCCATCAGCCGCGATAGGTTGTGTTAGAGCCCCTCCACAGATCTGTAAAGAAAATAGAGAATGTCCAAATGGCAACGCCTGTATCGAACGATCCTGTAGGCTTGTATGTTCCTCAGATAGTACCTGTTTAAGCAACGAACGATGTGAATCACCAACCAACGTTTGCAAGCCAATTTGTAGAAAAGACGATGACTGTAACAGTGACGAAGTTTGTGATGGTATAACATGCGTTATTGGTTGCAGAAGCGATACTAAGTGTCCTTCAGATCAAGCTTGTGTCAATGGTAAATGCGTGGATCTATGTTCGACTCCTACCGCTTGTGGAATAAATGCAGAATGTGCTGTTATTGACCACCTCAAAATCTGTAGTTGTCCAACGCCTTTAGCTGGAAATGCACTAGAAGGATGTAAACATACCCTAATAACTTGTACTGGGAATGAGGATTGTTCTCAAGGGACGTGCCATGGCGGAATTTGTCACGCTAACTGTAAAATGTAAGTTTTTTTTTTAAATTTGTCATTTTTTTTATTAACAAAAAAACTATTTCAGAGATCGTAATTGTTTGGCTGATGAAAAATGTGTGAGAGGAATATGTAAAGCGGTCTGTAATTCGGATGATACTTGTGCCACAAATCATATTTGTGAAAACAGAATTTGTGAAATAGGATGTCGCAGTGACTCCGTATGTTTACCGGAAAAAGCTTGCGTCAACAATAAATGCCAAAGTAAGTAAGATTTTTCGAAATATAAAAATGTATACTTATTCTTATTTTAATTTTTAGATCCTTGTGAGAAAACCACGACTTGTGGTATTTGCGCAGAATGCATTGTTAATAACCATGTCGCTCAATGTAGCTGCCCTCTTAATTTCTTAGGAAATCCACTAAAATCTTGTACCCAAGCCGCAATTAAATGTAATCCGAAATGCGAATGTGACGAAGTAGGAGGTTATTGTACAAAAAGTTGCCAATCATCAACTGACTGCGCTTGCGGAGAATCATGTGTCAATAATAAATGTCGCAACAAATGTTCTTCCCAAGCTTCTTGCGCTCAAGGTCAAATTTGTACTAGGGGTGCATGCTTACCAGGTTGCAGATCAAACATTGATTGTCCTAATTCAGAAGTTTGTAATAACAAAAAGTGCGAGAATATTTGCAAACCAAACGCTTGTGGAAAGAACGCTTTGTGCAAGGCCGTCGACCATCGTAAAGTATGTTTATGTCCCGATGGGTATAAAGGTGACCCAATTATATCTTGTAAACCATTTGAATGTCGTAAAGACGAAGACTGCGAATCGAATAAGAAATGTGGTGAAGACGGAGCTTGTAGAAACCCATGCTTGGAACAAGGAGCATGCGGTTTAAATGCTCAATGTCGAGTAGTAGACAGACAACCTCTATGCACATGTCCGCCAGGATACCTAGGCAACGCTCTAATTGAATGTAAACAAGGTCGCACTGAAGAATGCTTAAAGAACCCTTGCGGACCCAACGCGAAATGCACAGAAAAGGAGGACGGTGGATTCGAATGCGTCTGCGCATCTGGTTGTATTGGCGATGCTTACAGAGGCTGTGTTTGCGAAGGAGAGTTGGTTAACTTATGTACGAATAAACTCTGTGGAGTTGCCGCACAGTGTAGAGTTGTTAATGGAAAAGAAGCTCAATGTTATTGTCCACCTAATAAGCCATCTGGAGATCCGACAATTGAATGTAAGTATTTTTTTATTAGGAATTTAGAATATTGTGTTTATTTTTCGTTTAGGTTCCATCGAAAAAACTACTCCAGACTGCAGAACCGAAGGATGTGGAGAAAATTCCGAATGCATCAGAGAGCATGCGTTCTTTATATGCCGTTGTTTACCAGGTTTCGCAGGTACCCCAGATAAGGGATGTAAGCGGGGTAAGTCCACCCTTGTAAACCAAGAACGAATATTATATGTTAATAATTATTTTTGTATCGATTGTAATTTTTGTATACAGTACACAAGCTTATTTTTATATGCTCAGATATAAAAAAGTTGCGCATTATTAGGCTATTTAAGAAATTTTATAAACACACACAAAATTATGTACAGATTTTATAAAAATGCACGTTGATGTTGAATTACTACAATATTGAATTTATAGAGTATTTGGTCGTGGTAATTAGTTATAAAATACGTGGTAGTCAAGTAGTACGGACGAAAGGAGGATTTGCTTCCAAGGTTACATTTTGAATTTATAATGGATTTGTTAAAAATAAATTCTAACGTATTCTTGGTAGTATCTGTACCAACTACTTGACGAACGCAGCTGGATCTAGATTTTTGATAGTACAGTAAAGCCTTTATGTCATCGCATCTGAACATAAAACACCATTATCGTTGATACTACACATTTCTAGATCTTTCGGTGTTGCCATGTTCACTTTTTATGCAGATATTTGTAAATATTGTACTAGTTGTTGCCGTCATGTGGAATGTACACTTCACGGTTCCAATCTGCCTTGTCACATTATCCTGGTAACTCGCTTCCCATCACCCATTATTTACATTTTATACAGAGCATTCCACACAACTGAGTGCAGATTTTTCATTAATTGCAAAAAATTATTAGCACCATCAGCGCAGTCTAGAGGCGCAGCGGGTATGATGATATGTCAGATTGGGAACTACTATAGAATTCAGGAGTGAGCGACATCTTGAGGTCGATTAGGAGTATTTCAGAAAAGGGTTTTAACTTTTTTTTTAAAGCTGAATCAATATATTATTTGGTTAGTTAAATAAATAAAGTGGACTTTTTAAACTTTATTTAAATAATCTAAAGAAACGTATTAACTAAAAATATTAAAAGAAAACATTTTTGTTATCATAATTTAATATTTAAATTTTAAATCATGAATGTTTTATCATTCCTAACATTTTCCATTGTTTTTCCAAATTTAAAACTCGGGAAAATATTTTTCAGGTATGTGGTAAATTAAAAAAATATGTAAAAAACGACCAGTATCGCCTCTACATCTGAATTCAATAGGATGAAAGGAGCATTCTCACATTGATAATGTATATTAGCATTGTTCTTTTTCACCCGGCTAAAAGCTATAAAATGCTTGTAAATACTGCCGCTTACAAACCAAACCGGTCATGTTGAGATGGCCTCTTTCATATCCTTTATCTCTCTGACTATCCTTGTCACACCCGCATGCGATGTTGTCAGACTTTCTTGCGTTGTTGTCAGACTTTTTCTCTCACGGTTGTTGTTTTTCTTATAAATGCTTTCTTTTCTTGCCCATCCTTGATGTACCCGTAGCTGCTGAATGTAACAGTGACTTAGAATGCCCACAAGATAAAGCTTGCATCAACTTCCAATGCGTTAATCCATGTTCGTTGAGAGGAGCCTGCGGACTCAATGCTTTGTGTCAAACTATTATGCACAGACCTCGATGTGCCTGTCCAGAATGTTTCGTTGGAATGGCTGGTACAGCTTGTTATCCAGACGAAAAGTGCTTAACTATACAAGGAAGACCCAACATCAAACATTGCTTATCCCACAACGACTGCTCTGATAATTTAGCTTGCGAGATTACTACTGGAGAATGTATCGATCCATGTGAAAATACGGCCTTTAAATGTAAGGGAAATAAAAAATGTGAAGTACATCATCACAGACCGACGTGCGTATGCAAAAAAGGATTTTTAGTTAACGATCAAGGTGAAATATCGTGTGCTCCAGACCATACAGAATGTTATCAAGATAACCATTGTCCTACGAACAAGTCCTGTATAGAAGGAGTATGTCAAAACCCTTGTACAGCAACAACCAAATCGCCTTGTCCTCCTGAAAAAAGTTGCGACGTTTTAAACCACAAACCTGTCTGTATATGCTTAAAAGATTGTGTACCATCTTTGTCGATATGCTTAAGAGATAATGGATGTCCACAAGATCAATCCTGTAGAGCATTTAGATGCGAAGATCCATGTCTAACTGCAAATTGTGCCGAAAACTCACCGTGTTTCGTAGAAGACCATAAACCTAAATGCCAGTTTTGTCCTCCAGGATTTAAATCTGATCCTAAATTCGGATGCGTCAAAGGTAAAAAACTAATTCTGGTGCAAAAACATTTCTTCTAGTGCTACAAAAGTGGAGTCCGCTTTAAAGGTTTAAAGTACGCAGTAATTTCAAAATTCTTTTGTGCTACTACGTTTACCTTCTTACTACAGTTATTTCTATCGATTTAAACTTCAAAACTTACTTCTCTAGCAATTGATACTTTATTTAATAAAAAGGTTCGACATTTTCTAATCCATTTTTGTGATTAATTGATAAATTAATTACAAAATGGAAGAAAATAAAAAATCGAACCTTTTAATTTAAGCTACTCTATTAAGTCACACTTAAAACTTTTAAATTTCTTTCCTTTTTAACAGTAACATAAATTATAAGTAGATGATAATTACAGATTCTGTCACTGTTCACTATGAACATGATAGTGGGACGAATTTCCATATCAGCGATTCTCACCTACTCTGTTTTTTTAGCTCTAACCACTTAAATTTTATTTTTATTAATTATCATTTTAAGATAATTAAATTTTACTGGCAGTACGAGGTAAACTGTCTTCTGGGGATGCAAAATTTATCAAAAATGCATGGTTAAAGGTAGCACAATTATAAATGTGCCAAAAATGAGATCAAATCATATTTGTCTTTGCTTTAAAATCTACTCAGAACTGCTTTACATTAAAATATAATCAAAAAGTAACTGCCATATAAAATGTCAATGTCAATGTCAATTCTATTAATTACAGAGAGAATTGAAATTTTAACTGATTGTTAATGCAAAGTTGGTTCTTTAAATAAACTTTTTTTAAGCTACCTCTTTATTTTTCTTTGGATCTATATATACAATATGTATCAGAAAAATGTGTTATAGTTTTAATTCAACGGACAGTGAAGAAATGGATCAAGATATTCCTGTTAAAAGGACTCGTCGCGTATTAGGGGATAGGTGCATGGATTTTTCAGATAGTTCTTTACCCTTTTTTAGATGTAAATGTCATATTGCTTGTACAAATTGTATATACTATTTATTTCTTTGGTGATGGGAAGCTTTGGTGTGTGATTTTATTTCGTTAACTGGGAGTAGAAATGCTTCTAGAAAAAATATTATATTTTATTTATTTTTTATTATTTTCAAACTATCTTTTAAAATTGGTTGTCTAAGACGGTTAAAATAGATGATTTTAATTTTTCTTTAACATATTTCTTACAGTTCGTATTTCTAAAATGACCATTTCCACATTTTCCCACCCAATTTTCTACGATTTTTTTTTCTGGTAAAGTGGGCTATTGTCGAATGATTTTTCTTTAAAAATTACACATTTTATATTTTTTTCTGGCCCTCTGATTTTCTTGGATATTTTTTTTCTCTCGTGTAATTTGTAAATATTATGACGATTCACACACATACAATGTTCCTGTGTATAATGTACAACAAGCGCGAAATGATACTTATTTCCCACGAGTTGTAAACTATACTTTTTCTACTATTATTAACGAATATTAACATTTAATTAGGTACTATTGTTGAAAGTTTCATTTGAACAGTTATTCAATACAATACTTGGCGGAATAAAACAGTCTCCGAAAACGGAAAAAGCCAGTATAGTTGTCTATGAAATCTGTAGGAAATGAATCATTTCCTATGGGTCAGGTCAATTTTAATCGTAACACCTTTCCTTCTTCATTGAAATATGAACTGTATGAAATGTAGTGATTGGTTGTTAAATTTTAACAGCCATGAATGCCCCAAGAAAAATTCTAAATTAATATAATAAAAAAATACGAACGTGTAAATACTGACTGGAAATTTAAATAATTACCTTACCGTTTCGTTCTTGGTATTTTATTTTTATTTATTTATTTCCATAAGAAACTTTTAATTTGTAAAAGATAGTTAAAAATTTGTTCAATTCAATTACGAACTTACTAAACGTTTTTGATTTACGTAGATGTGCAATGTCGCTCACACGATGAGTGCCTCACGCATCTGGCATGTATTAACCGAAAGTGCCAAAACCCATGTGCCGTATCGAATCCATGTACACAGTCTCAGGACTGCAAAGTGCAGGAGCATCAACCTGTTTGTGTTAAAGGTTAGTGATGTAACAAACCAATCTGTAAACAAAATAAATTTTAACATATCTTTATGCAGCAGCTTTTAAAACCTTTAAACAAATCCATCCTTAAAGCTTTAGGAAATACTCTTACAAAGCTTCTCTGCTTTACATAATGCAGCCCTTTGAGACACGCACAAATGTTTAAAAAAGTTGTTGCAAAAGATTATATATTATTTTTATAACAAAACACAAGATAAATAATATGAGTTGATTATCTTTTACAGTTTGCCAGTGCCAAAGACATGAAGACTGTGGAAATATCAACTACCAGTGCGATGGATGTCTGTGTGTGCCAGGTAAAAGGATACGTACTGTATTTATTATTTATTTTATAGAAGAACTTGAATCAATCAATCAATCTAAACTCTAAAAAAAATTCAAGCTAAATATTTATCGATGACGCAATGCTCCCACGTAGTTGGCCAGATCTTCTCTGGCCTATTCAGTTGATTCCATCCGAATATTTTTCTATCTCTAAAACTTCTTCAATCAGCGCAAAACTTTCAGAGAGAAACTTTCAATGAAGGTAAAGCTTCGCGAGAAATCGAATGAAATTTGCAATTTCTTGTAATTGTGCATACCTTTTCGCCATTTACCTATTTTAACGAACAACTTCATTTTACAGGAGAACCAAGAATACCTCAGTGCACCCACTGTCCACCAGGCGTCGCATGTGATCCCATCACCGGGGCCTGCCATAAAGGTAAGTCTAAATATAAGTATGTTATAATGAATCTAAATCACCTGATTCAATGTGTTGCTGTTTTTATAATCATTTCCTTGTCTCCTTATCCCTACCTCCACATGCTACATCGAAAAAATTAACCGAAGATCATGCAAAATGGTAAGCTTTTAAATGGATTTTACCAAAAATATTAATAGAAACGTTTATATTTTAAAGGAAATTTATCTGTTGCAGCTTTACGCCATCTAACTGTATATTATTTCTAACCTTCATTGGTAAACTGTAAATTTTTGTAAAAATAGCAACACCTTTATTTTTTTTGTGACTAAACACAGCGATGTCATTTGTTTTCTAATAATTGCCACTGTTCTTTTGTATTATGGATTCCATTTCTAAATATGTATTTATCAATAGAAGTAGGTAGTAAGTAGTAAAATGGACAATTTTCAATTTTTGTATATAGTAATTTTCATTGGAATATTTATAAATATAAAGATACTATCTTGACCTCGATACAAATTTATTTTCCGTATCCGATAAGCATATTAATTATAAAAATTCCAACAAAAATTAATGTAAATTTTGTACAGTAATTCCCTGGTAAAAAGTTGCTTAACATTGCATGAACTAACCTAACATTCCATCAGAATACCATAATGAGTAATATTGTAAATATTAGATACTAACTTTGATTTATTGTTTTGAAATAACAGATATGGCTACCACACCAGAAACACTAACAGAAACACAATCTGTGACTTTATCACAAATAACAAATGCTACTACCTCTACTACCACTCTAACATTTAGCAATGGTACCGAAACAATCACCACTGAAGAGCCTTTCCCTTGGTCAATTGAACCAAGAACGTTACCAGAAGAAATAGAAACAGAAATCACTACTGAACCAAAAATTTTGGTTCGCCCAGTTACAACTACTACTGAAAGTTATGTTACAATCACACCAAAGTATCCAATAGCTACAGAAATAACGAGTATTCTTACCACTGATTCAATCGAAACGACACTATTTACAACGAAAGAAACTACTCCTAGTGAAATGACAACGAAAGTATTTGACACTACCAGTACTCACCCTAGTAAAGATACAACAGAAATGCAAGGCAAATCAACGATATCATCTGAGGATTCTAAATCCACAGAACAAACAACTAAATATAAAACTTTGACTACAGAAACAACGACAATATTACCTACTGAGTTCAGTACAAACCGAGATAAAGAACAAAATACAACTACTCCGGAGGTTACAACTCAAACAGAAAGCACGCTACTAACTAATACACAAACTAGTAGGGATATATTCACAACAGAACAACTAACTGAATCTACTACAAGATCTGAAGGTATTATATCCACCGAACAAACAACGAAATATAAAACTTTACCCACGAAAGAAACAACAATTGAAGTAACCACTAAGCTTCAAGGCACCACATTACATGAAACTGAAGGAACCACCGAGTTCAGTACGAAACGAGTTATTACAGAAGGAACAACGGCAGAAGCTACTACTAAACTGCAAGGTACTTCTTCACAGGAAACTGAAGGAACAACTGAGTTCAGTACAAAACGAGTTATAACAGAAGGAACAACAGCAGAAGCTACTACTAAACTGGAAGTTACTGCTTCACAAGAAACTGAAGGAACCACTGAGTTCAGTACGAAACGAGTTATAACAGAAGGAACAACAGCAGAAGCTACTACTAAACTGCAAGGTACTTCTTCAGAGGAAACTGAAGGAACAACTGAGTTCAGTACAAAACGAGTTATAACAGAAGGAACAACAGCAGAAACTACTACTAAACTGGAAGTTACTTCTTCACAAGAAACTGAAGGAACCACTGAGTTTAGTACGAAACGAGTTATAACAGAAGGAACAACAGCAGAAGCTACTACTAAACTGGAAGTTACTTCTTCACAAGAAACTGAAGGAACTACTGAGTTCAGTACGAAACGAGTTATAACAGAAGGAACAACAGCAGAAGCTACTACCAAACTGCAAGGTACTTCTTCACAAGAAACTGAAGGAACCACTGAGTTCAGTATGAAACGAGTTATAACAGAAAGAACAACAGCAGAAGCTACTACTAAACTGCAAGGTACTTCTTCACAAGAAACTGAAGGAACCACTGAGTTCAGTACGAAACGAGTTATAACAGAAGGAACAACAGCAGAAGCTACTACCAAACTGCAAGATACTTCTTCACAAGAAACTGAAGGAACCACTGAGTTCAGTACGAAACGAGTTATAACAGAAGGAACAACAGCAGAAGCTACTACCAAACTGCAAGGTACTTCTTCACAAGAAACTGAAGGAACCACTGAGTTCAGTACGAAAAGAGTTATAACAGAAGGAACAACAGCAGGAGCTACTACTAAACTGCAAGGTACTTCTTCACAAGAAACTGAAGGAACCACTGAGTTCAGTACGAAACGAGTTACAACAGAAGGAACAACAGCAGAAGCTACTACCAAACTGCAAGATACTTCTTCACAAGAAACTGAAGGAACCACTGAGTTCAGTACGAAACGAGTTATAACAGAAGGAACAACAGCACAAGCTACTACCAAACTGCAAGGTACTTCTTCACAAGAAACTGAAGGAACCACTGAGTTCAGTACGAAACGAGTTATAACAGAAGGAACATCAGAAGCTACTACTAAACTGCAAGGTACTTCTTCACAAGAAACTGAAGGAACCACTGAGTTCAGTACGAAACGAATTATAACAGAAGGAACAACAGCACAAGCTACTATCAAACTGCAAGGTACTTCTTCACAAGAAACTGAAGGAACCACTGAGTTCAGTACGAAACGAGTTATTACAGAAGGAACAACAGCAGAAGCGACTACTAAACTGCCAGGTACTTCTTCACAGGAAACTAAAGGAACCACTGAGTTCAGTACGAAACGAGTTATAACAGATGGAACAACAGCAGAAGCTACTACTAAACGGCAAGATACTTCTTCACAGGAAACTGAAGGAACCACTGAGTTTAGTACGAAACGAGTTATAACAGAAGGAACAACAGCACAAGCTACTACCAAACCGCAAGGTACTTCTTCACAAGAAACTGAAGGAACCACTGAGTTCAGTACGAAACGAGTTATAACAGAAGGAACAACATCAGAAGCTACTACTAAACTGCAAGGTACTTCTTCACAAGAAACTGAAGGAACCACTGAGTTCAGTACGAAACGAGTTATAACAGAAGGAACAACAGCAGAAGCTACTACCAAACTGCAAGGTACTTCTTCACAAGAAACTGAAGGAACCACTGAGTTCAGTACGAAACAAGTTATAACAGAAGGAACAACATCAGAAGCTACTACTAAACTGCAAGGTACTTCTTCACAAGAAACTGAAGGAACCACTGAGTTCAGTACGAAACGAGTTATAACAGAAGGAATAACAGCAGAAGCTACTACTAAACTGCAAGGTACTTCTTCACAGGAAAATGAAGGAACCACCGAGTTTAGTACGAAACGAGTTATTACAGAAGGATCAACAGCAGAAGCTACTACTAAACTACAAGGTACTTCTTCACAAGAAACTGAAGGAACCACCGAGTTTAGTACGAAACGAGTTATTACAGAAGGAACAACAGCAGAAGCTACTACTAAACTACAAGGTACTTCTTCACAAGAAACTGAAGGAACCACTGAGTTCAGTACGAAACGAGTTATAACAGAAGGAACAACAGCAGAAGGTACTACTAAACTGCAAGGTACTACTTCACAGGAAACTGAAGGAACCACCGAGTTTAGTACGAAACGAGTTATTACAGAAGGAACAACAGCAGAAGCTACTACTAAACTGCCAGGTACTTCTTCACAGGAAACTGAAGGAACCACTGAGTTCAGTACGAAGCGAGTTATAACAGAAGGAACAACAGCAGAAGCTACTACTAAACTGCAAGGTACTTCTTCACAGGAAACTGAAAGAACCACTGAGTTCAGTACGAAACGAGTTATAACAGAAGGAACAACAGCAGAAACTACTACTAAACTGCAAGGTACTTCTTCACAGGAAACTGATGGAACCACGGAGTTTAGTACGAAACGAGTTATTACAGAAGGATCAACAGCAGAAGCTACTACTAAACTACAAGGTACTTCTTCACAAGAAACTGAAGGAACCACCGAGTTTAGTACGAAACGAGTTATTACAGAAGGAACAACAGCAGAACCTACTACTAAACTACAAGGTACTTCTTCACAAGAAACTGAAGGAACCACTGAGTTCAGTACGAAACGAGTTATAACAGAAGGAACAACAGCAGAAGGTACTACTAAACTGCAAGGTACTACTTCACAGGAAACTGAAGGAACCACTGAGTTTAGTACGAAACGAGTTATTACAGAAGGAACAACAGCAGAAGCTACTACTAAACTGCCAGGTACTTCTTCACAGGAAACTGAAGGAACCACTGAGTTCAGTACGAAGCGAGTTATAACAGAAGGAACAACAGCAGAAGCTACTACTAAACTGCAAGGTACTTCTTCACAGGAAACTGAAGGAACCACTGAGTTCAGTACGAAACGAGTTATAACAGAAGGAACAACAGCAGAAACTACTACTAAACTGCAAGGTACTTCTTCACAGGAAACTGATGGAACCACGGAGTTCAGTACGAAACGAATTATAACAGAAGGAACAACAGCAGAAGCTACTACTAAACTGCAAGGTACTTCTTCACAGGAAACTGAAGGAACCACTGAGTTCAGTACAAAACGAGTTATAGCAGAAGGAACAACAGCAGAAGTTACTACTAAACTGCAAGGTACTTCTTCACAGGAAACTGAAGGAACCACTGAGTTCAGTACAAAACGAGTTATAACAGAAGGAACAACAGCAGAAGCTACTACTAAACTGCAAGGTACCTCTTCACAGGAAACTGAAGGAACCACCGAGTTTAGTACGAAAAGAGTTATAACAGAAGGAACAACAGCAGAAGCTACTACTGAACTGGAAGTTACTTCTTCACAAGAAACTGAAGGAACCACTGAGTTCAGTACGAAACGAGTTATAACAGAAGGAACAACAGCAGAAACTACTACTAAACTGCAAGGTACTTCTTCAAAAGATACTGAAGGAACCACTGAGTTCAGTACGAAACGAGTTGAAGGTACAGCAGCAGAAGCTAGTACTAAAATGCAAGAAACTACATTACAAGAAACTGAACGGACTACAGAATCAATTAGAGAACGATTAACTACAGAAGAAACATTAGTACCTACTAGTAAAATGCAAACAATTACTGTACAAGAAAATGAAGGATCTACAGAGATAAGTACCAAGCGAGTTAAAGAAGTAAGTACTGTGGGAACAACACTATATAGTGAACCATATCCTGTTGAAGCAGAATTTACTATACACACAACACGAACTACTGAACCGCAGCCCATAGAAGTAGAATATACTACACCAAAAATAACTAGCACAGATAAAACAACAATAGGAGCATCTACATCCGAAACATTTACGCCAAGAACTGTACCAGCAGAAACAACAACTACTGAAGGAAAAATATTAATTTACCCGATAACAACTACTACTCAAAAATACATCACAGTTACACCTAAATATTTAACAAGTACTGAAACTATAGAGTTCCAAACTGAAACGCAATTTACTACGGAAGAATTATCCACAGCAGAACATACCACTGTAACTCGTGAGCCAAGAGAAGAAACTACTACGTTAAGATATGAGCCTCTTGAACCTAGAACCATTCCAGAAGAAAATGAGACAGTAATTACCACAGAAGGAAAAGTATTAATATACCCAATAACAACTACTTCTCAGAAATATATCACAGTTACACCTAAATATTTAACAAGTACTGAAACTACAGAGTTCCAAACTGAAACGCAATTTACTACGGAAGAATTAACCACAACAGAACATACCACTGTAACTCAGAAGCCAACAGAAGAAACTACTACGTTAAGATATGAGCCTCTTGAACCTAGAACTCTTCCAGAAGAAAATGAGACAGTGATTACTACAGAAGGAAAAATATTAGTATATCCAGTAACCACTAGCACTAAGAAATATATAACAGTTACCCCAGAATATCCCACAACTGGAAAAAGCGAAACCATTATACCTTTGGAGATGACTAAATCATCTATTTACACTACTACGTTTAAGCAACCGGAAAGCACTACAGGTATTGGCCGTACTGAAACTACTTCAGAAAATTACCAAACTACTATTCAACATGAAATGACTGCAGGTACAGAATTTATTCCAAAGTTAACAACAGTAGGACTGAGTCAGAAATCGATACCTACAGAAGTTAGTACAACAGAAGAAGTAACCTCAAAAGGAGTAACAGAACAGACAACCAAGTATGTAGAAATAAGTACTGAACTAGTCAAAGTAACCACCGAAAAGGGTACTACAGGAACTTCTGAGTCAAAGTTATCTACAGAGCAAGAATTTACAATAAAACCAACTACAGAAAACATTACTACTGGAGCGCCTTACACGGTAGAAATGATAACTACAGAAGGTACTAAAGCAACCACCGAAGCTGCTGTTTCTATATTTGAATATATTACTATAGGTCATACATTTTCTACGGAGACTCCTGTAACAGAAAATTATACAGAAAAATCTACAGAAGTCACATCACAAGTGCCCGAGGAAATATCAACTACTGTTAAAGTAAAATCTACCACAGAAGTTGAAACTAATATTACAGAAGTAACAACAGGGGGAAAGACAACTAGCCTATTACCAGAACAGTTAACTACAGAGTCTTTAACAATATCGGTAGGTCCTATTGTGACATTTGGACACACATATCCTACAGAAAGTGAAATTACAACTGTAAGTTTGGAAGTTGAAAATATAACAACTACAGAAGGGAAGGAAACAACACTGTATTCAAGAGATGAAAATATTACTACATCTCAAATCCCTAAAGAAAATATTACCACAACAAATGAGGCAGTTGAATCTACTACAGAACTATTTTCAGAAAAAACAACACAAGAAATTGAGAAAGGTACTATAAGTACAATTTCAGTACCAAGAACAACATTCAAAGAAACAGAAATTACGGTAGGATCGACGGAAAAACCACAATTATTTACAAGTATCGCAGGTCTAGAAACTACTTTGTCGATAGAAAGAACAACTTCTAGAGAAGCTGAAACTGTTACTGAATTAAAAACTACCAGTACTACTGAAGCTGAATCTGTAGAAGCTTTAACAACTCAAGCAACTTTTACAGTAAGTGCTGCTGAAAGCACTGCTACTAATACCACAAAATCAACAGAGTTAACGGTTGAAACTACCCCGCATATGATGGTAGTAACTCAAACAAAGGACCAGTATACAACTGGTCTCCCACAGGTTTCAGAGAAAACAAATGACGTTTCTACAACAAAATATGTTGAGGAAACTAGTCAACCAAGAGTGACTACTGTTAGAACCGGTAAAGAATTTAGTACAGAATACTTTACTCGAGCTCAAACAACCGAAAGTCCATTTACAGAAGTAGAAACTATACAAAAAGGATTTACAGATATTACTGAGTCTGCTACCCATAAACCATTGGTAACCACTTCAAGTGCAGAAACAACAATATCTAGTGAATTTACCAAAACAACAGAAAATATAGGAGAATTAACAAGTACTGAGAAAACTCAAGAAATAGAAGAATCCTCAATAAGTACGACAAAAATTATCCCAATTGTAACATTTGGTCAAACATATCCAACAACAATACAAGTAGAACCTGTTGAAAATATAACAACAGAATTACCCAGAAGTTCTGTATCAACTGAGGGAACGACAATATTGTTGACCACGTCTGAATATCAAACTAAAGGAACTACAAAAGAAGCAGTTCCTAGTACTACAGGAGCTTATTCTGTCAGTACAATACTAGGAGAGCAAATATCCACAGAAGAAGAAGCTACTACCATATCTAACGAATTTAAATCGTTTTCAACAACTCAGCCGAACATAATTACTACTATATTGGAAACAGAACCAAAAATATCCACAGAAAAAGGCCGAACGGAGAATATTCAACCAACAGAATTCATTTCTACCTCAAGTTCGCCTAAAGTTGAAACTACAACCACAATTACTTCTGTAGAGACCAAATCTACAGAAGAATTACCAGTGGATACTACTATTGAAGATAAAAGTACTACTTCTATCGTTACTAGTGAAACTGAAAGAACGACACTTGGATTAGAAAGCACTACTCAAAAAATTGAAGGAACAACGGAAAAAACTACTTCTGAAGCCACTACAAAAGTAGAATTATCAACAACTATTAAAGAAACTGAAAGTACAACTAAAATGCCAAAAGAGATTACTCAAAAAACTTCTGTAGAAGTTGAGTTAACCACAATTCCTGGAACCACCCAGTTCAGTACGAAACGAGTTATAACAGAAGGAACAACAGCAGAAGCTACTACCAAACTGCAAGGTACTTCTTCACAGGAAACTGAAGGAACTACCGAGTTCAGTACGAAACGAGTTATAACAGAAGGAACAACAGCAGAAGCTACTACTAAACTGCAAGGTACTTCTTCACAAGAAACTGAAGGAACCACTGAGTTCAGTACGAAACGAGTTATAACAGAAGGAACAACAGCAGAAGCTACTACTAAACTGCAAGGTACTTCTTCACAGGAAACTGAAGGAACTACCGAGTTCAGTACGAAACGAGTTATAACAGAAGGAACAACAGCAGAAGCTACTACTAAACTGCAAGGTACTTCTTCACAAGAAACTGAAGGAACTACCGAGTTCAGTACGAAACGAATTATAACAGAAGGAACATCAGTAGAAACTACTACTAAACTGCAAGGTACTTCTTCACAGGAAACTGAAGGAACTACCGAGTTCAGTACGAAACGAGTTATAACAGAAGGAACAACAGCAGAAGCTACTACTAAACTGCAAGGTACTTCTTCACAAGAAACCGAAGGTACCACCGAGCTCAGTACGAAACGTGTTATAACAGAAGGAACAACAGCAGAAGCTACTACTAAGCTGCAAGGTACTTCTTCACAAGAAACTGAAGGTACCACCGAGTTCAGTACGAAACGAGTTATAACAGAAGGAACAACAGTAGAAGCTACTCCTAAACTGCAAGGTACTTCTTCACAGGAAACTGAAGGAACTACCGAGTTCAGTACGAAACGAGTTATAACAGAAGGAACAACAGCAGAAGCTAATACTAAACTGCAAGGTACTTCTTCACAAGAAACTGAAGGAACCACCGAGTTCAGTACGAAACGAGTTATAACAGAAGGAACAACAGTAGAAGCTACTACTAAACTGCAAGGTACTTCTCCACAGGAAACTGAAGGAACTACCGAGTTCAGTACGAAACGAGTTATAACAGACGGAACAACAGCAGAAGCTACTACTAAACTGCAAGGTACTTCTTCACAAGAAACTGAAGGAACCACCGAGTTCAGTACGAAACGAGTTATAACAGAAGGAACAACAGTAGAAGCTACTACTAAACTGCAAGGTACTTCTTCACAGGAAACTGAAGGAACTACCGAGTTCAGTACGAAACGAGTTATAACAGAAGGAACAACAGCAGAAGCTACTACTAAACTGCAAGGTACTTCTTCACAGGAAACTGAAGCAACTACCGAGTTCAGTACGAAACGAGTTATAACAGAAGGAACAACAGCAGAAGCTACTACTAAACTGCAAGGTACTTCTTCACAAGAAACTGAAGGAATCACCGAGTTCAGTACGAAACGAGTTATAACAGAAGGAACAACAGCAGAAGCTACTACTAAACTGCAAGGTACTTCTTCACAAGAAACTGAAGGTACCACCGAGTTCAGTACGAAACGAGTTATAACAGAAGGAACAACAGCAGAAGCTACTACTAAACTGCAAGGTACTTCTTCACAAGAAACTGAAGGTACCACCGAGTCCAGTACGAAACGAGTTATAACAGAAGGAACAACAGTAGAAGCTACTACTAAACTGCAAGGTACTTCTTCACAGGAAACTGAAGGAACTACCGAGTTCAGTACGAAACGAGTTATAACAGAAGGAACAACAGCAGAAGCTACAACTAAACTGCAAGGTACTTCTTTACAAGAAACTGAAGGAACCACCGAGTTCAGTACGAAACGAGTTATAACAGAAGGAACAACAGCAGAAGCTACTACTAAACTGCAAGGTACTTCTTCACAAGAAACTGAAGGAACCACCGAGTTTAGTACGAAACGAGTTATAACAGAAGGAACAACAGCAGAAGCTACTACTAAACTGCAAGGTACTTCTTCACAAGAAACTGAAGGAACCACCGAGTTCAGTACGAAACGAGTTATAACAGAAGGAACAACAGCAGAAGGTACTACTAAACTGCAAGGTACTTCTTCACAGGAAACTGAAGGAACTACCGAGTTCAGTACGAGACGAGTTATAACAGAAGGAACAACAGCAGAAGCTACTACTAAACTGCAAGGTACTTCTTCACAGGAAAGTGAAGGAACCACCGAGTTCAGTACGAAACGAGTTGTAACAGAAGGTACTTATTCACAGGAAACTGAAAAACCTGTAGAAATATTCACAACTACAACAGAAAGTGTTAAAAGTACAACTAAAATGCCAACAGAGACGACTCAAACTTCTGGTAGAACAGAAATTCCTGTAGAAGTTGAGTTAACCACAATTTCTAAAGGGGAAACTTCGACTACCAAATCTACAGAAGAATCAACAGTCATTACAATAAGAGAAAGCACTACTTCTCCAGGTACTACTCAAACAGCAAAAACGCTTAAAACTGAAATACCTACAGAAGCGACTCAAAAAACTACTACAGGTAGAACAGAAATTCCAATAGAATCAACAGTCGTTTCCATAGTAGGAGAAAGTACTACTTTTGTTGGTACCAGTGAAATGACACTGGGTCATGAGAGTACTACGTCCGAAGATACTACACAAGCAACACAATTAACAACTACTGTAGAAGCTATAGAAGGACTTAGTACTACAAAACAAGGTGATAAAATGCCTACAATTACAACTCAAAAAACTAGTGTTGTCACAGAAATTCCTTTAGAACCTATTGAAAGATCAACGCTCGCCAGTACAATAAAAGAAAGTACTACTTCCGTTGGTACTACTGAATTTGCAAGAACGACATTCGAACTGGAAAGTACCACTCATAAAACTGAGGAAATAACTACTACAGAAACTGAAGAACCTCTAGAAAAAATTACTACTGCAAAAGAAGTTGTTAAAATATCAACTGAAATGCCCGCGGAAATAACTCAAACAACTACTACAGGTAGAACAGAAATTCCTGTAGAAACTACAGAAGTAACTTCTACTATGAAATCTACAGAAGAATCAACAGTCGCTACTATATCAAAAGAAGCTCTAACGACTGAAACTGAAAGAACCACGTTTGAATTAGAGAGAACTACTCAAAAAACTGAAGGAACCACCAATAAATTATCGTCGGAAGTCACTACTCAAGCAACAACTGTTAGAGAAACTGGAATAACAGAAGAATTTACCACTACACAGCAAAGTGTTAAAATTACCACTGAAATACCAACAAGTACTCAAAAAACTACTGTAAGTAGAACAGAAATTCCTGTGGTTTCTACAGAATCTCCTTCTACCCTCAAATCTTCAGAAGGAACAACAAAGGTTACTGAAGAAGCGGGTACTTTCGGTACAGCAAAAACGACCATAGAATTAGAGAGCACTACTCAAAAAGCTGAAACGTTATCTTCTGAAATCACTACAACAATTAAAGAAACGGAAACATCTACAGATAGATTTACTTCTACAATAGAAAGCATTATGAGTACGACTGAAATACCTACAGAAGTGACTATTAAGAATACAGAACCTGAAAAAATAGTTACTATAAAGATTTCAGACACTACTACTACTACTGAGTTACCTGAAAACGAAAACTTAACAACTACAGAGGCTACAACCAGTGTTTTGTTCATATCAACAGTAAAAGAAGATACTTTAACAACGGAAGAACCTGTAACATTTGGACAAACTTACCCTTCAACAAAAACGACGACAGAACGTCAAACTAAACTGTCAACTGAACAATTTTTGACAACTCAAAATATTACTGTAGATCTTACTACCGAACCTGTTTATACTGTAGTAGAAACTGTCACTTCGAGAATTAATATTCCTGCAGAATCAAAAGAAGGTGCTACCAGTACCACTGAAGTTGAACAATCAACTCAAAGACTTTTAGAAACAACCATTGAGAGTATAACTACTGAAATATCTGAAGAGATTAGTACAGAAAGTGTAACGTTGGGAGGTGAAGAAACTACAACTAAAGAAAAAGAAAGTATCTTTACTACAGAAGTACTACCAGCAGCAAGTACAACTACTGAATCAACGAAAATGTCACCAACGATAATTATTGAGGAACATACCACATCAGAAGCTTCCACAACAGAAGCAATTACAAAAATTCCTCAACAAACAGAAATTTCGACTGAATCATTACAAACAACAACGATTTTATCAACCATAATAGGAGAAACTGTTTATACTACATCAAAATTATCAACAGAAGAGGAAATGACGTCTGGAACAGAATCAATGTCTACGGAAAGCATATTTACAGTTCCAACAGAGTCAGGAACTTCTGTAGCTATTGAGGAAACTACACAAAGGGTAAAAATTTACAAACCCGTTGATGGGAGACATGGAGAGTCAGAAATAACGGCAGAACCTACAACAGAAAGTACAACTACAATTTCAACTGTAGGTACTACTGAAATTGGGGAAACTTTATTACCAATTTTCACTACAATGTCAACAGAAGGTACAACTACTGTCGAACTGACGACTTTACCGTCTATATCAATACATAACATAACGAGCGAACCTTTAGAATGTTGTGAAAATACTGATTGTTCCGATGTAGAGGTGTGCAAAGGCAAAAAATGTGTTCACGTTTGTTCTATAGGAGGTACATGTGCTCCAAATGCAGAGTGTAAAACTGCGAATCGCACAGCAGTATGTTTTTGTCCAGTTGGCCATATTGGAGATCCTCATAGGATTTGTTACAAAGGTATAAGAAGTAAACATAGTTGTCAGAACAAACTTAAAGTTCCTATATATTTTGTACAGTTTGTAAATTTGAGTTTTTGAGATAATTAGCACCCTTAATTGAACTAATTTAGGTAGGGAAAATGATGCAAGAGTACATCAGTCAAAATTATATATTTATTAATTGTTTCTGATGTACATTTGTAGGGTTGGTATTTAAAAGCATAAATGACAATGTTGGATAACAATAAAAAGGAGTTTTTAAAACCTGCATATATATTTTTTACAAATTATGCTTTTAAATACATATTGACTTTGTATAATAAATTAATGCATGCTTTAATATTTGGGCCAGGGTTTTTAAAGTAGTTAAAAATAATTTGTTTATATTTTGTACAAAATACTCATTGTAATTAATTTGTTCATATGTTTCTAAATTCTAGTCGGATTTCACTACGGCTGTACTTTCATTTATTTAAAAACGATTCATCCTGAATACTTCTAAAGTGAAAAATATGCAAAAAGGACGAGGGAGGTTGTAAAACATGATATAAAGTTCAACCCTCCCCCTTAGAAGCATATTAATACTTGTTTTTATCTAGAATATGGTAGAAAGTGATACCTCATTTGAAAGATCTTTCTTTTTTTCAACGTACGTATGTGACCTTCTTTGTCAGCTCTCAAAATTGATAGAAAATTGTTATTTTTCCATATCCAGATTTCCAAAAAATCAAAAAAAGATACAATTTGGTGCTCAGTAATAATAGTTTATAAATTTATGAAAGAATCGTTTTTAAATAAACGCATGTTTGAAAATAAGTTTATTACTGAAATATTGTGAAATCCGGCTGAAATTGATATACTAATTCCCTAATCTCTAACTTTATAACAGAACGTCCGACCGCTCCAAAATCTTGCAAGTCAGATATCGACTGCCTCCAAAGTGAGGCTTGTTACATGTCGGAGTGTCATGATCCTTGCGAATTTACTAGCGCCTGTGCAAAAACTGCAAGATGTCAGACAAAGATGCACAGGCCGATTTGTATGTGTCCCACGGGATACGAAGGAAACCCAGCTATTAATTGCTTCAAAACACCCACAAGTAAGATAACAATCATGTTCAATGTTTTAATCAATAATATCACATGTTAAAACTAATATTTAATAAAAAATAATCAACAAGTTTTCGCTCTGAATGTTCGCATAGAGGATCTAACATGCAGGACCCTGTATGAGCATTCTCTACGCGAAATTCAAGTTAAAAACATAATAATAAAAGAATAATCAACAATTAATAACTTGTATTTATGTAAAAACTACTATCTTGTGTAAAAATATATTTAATCTAACTTCTATATAAATATTTTTACATTAAAAACACATTTCGCAAAATGTAAAAACAATCACTTACTTTTTACAAAAATAAACATTTCAAATTGTAAATATTTAAATACAATTCTAAAGTAGATTTTCCTCTCTTTCACTGTTTCTCTTTTTGCACTCTTCACTCTCTAGTGGGTTGCATAAGGAACGAAGAATGTCCCATCACCGAGGCATGTATAGGTAACGCTTGTCAAAGACCATGTGACGTCAAAAATCCATGTACCCAAAATGCTGTTTGCATTAATACCAACCATGGATGTGATTGCAGCTGTGAAGAAGGATTTGCTGGTAATGGATTCGTTGAATGTCGACCTGGTACGTTTTTATAATCAAGATGATCTTTAAATCTTGTTCTGATTGGTCTCTCAGTTTGTCCTATGTATATTTTGCAATTACTACATTATATAAATTTGATTTTTTAGTACCTGACTACAAACCAATTTGCCAATACAACGAAGATTGCCCACCCAACAAACTATGTGACAGATTAAATAGGATTTGTATCAATCCGTGCTTTGAAGATTCTTGTGGAGAGAACGCAGAATGTATACCAAAAAATCATGGAATTGAATGCGTATGTCTTCCAGGATACGAAGACGGAAATCCATATACAGAATGTTACGCAACAATAGGATGTAGATCTGATAGTGAATGTGCAACTTACGAAGCTTGTATTAACGGTTTGTGTGCATCGCCATGTAAATGTGGCGTCAATGCAATCTGTGACGTTCTTTACCATGTACCTACTTGCAAATGTCCGCCGGGTTACAATGGAGATGCTTTACTTGAATGTCGACCACCTAGAAATCCATGTGATCCTAATCCTTGTGGTTTGAACGCATTATGTGAGCTGGACAATGGAAATCCTATTTGTTTCTGTCCGAAAGGATTAACAGGAAACCCATTTAAAAATTGCAGTGAGTATTTCCTCGATACTCAAGATATTAAATCAATTAATTTGCTTTTATTTCATTTCAGTTCCCGAAGGTGACGAATGTTCTCCAAACCCTTGTGGTCCCAATTCTGGCTGTAGAGTAGTCGGAGGAAACGCAGTGTGCTTCTGCTTACCCGAATACGAAGGAACACCACCACATATACCATGCGCTCTACCAGTAAACCCATGTGATCCCTCACCATGTGGTCCAAATACTCAATGTGCGATATTATCTAACGGTTTTGCTAAATGTACCTGCCTACCTGGCTTTTTAGAAAGTCCCAATACAATTAGAGGTTGCGTAGCAGCTAAAAATCCCTGCGAACCTAGCCCATGTGGTCAAGGAGCTTACTGCGATCCTCTGCGAGAACCTATATGCTTCTGTCCAGCTGGTACCACTGGAAATCCATTTAGAAATTGCGCTGAACCCAAAATAACACTCCTTTGCAGTCCAGGACCTTGTGGAGCCAATGCTGATTGCTATGTTACAAATAACGAAGAACAGTGCTTCTGTAGGCAAGGATTCATTGGAGACCCATACTCCGGATGTAGATTACAACCAATTTCAGCTTGCATACCTAACCCTTGTGGACCTGGTGCGCAGTGTGTCGTTTCTCCTGAAGGTCACTCGTTATGTCAATGTCCAGAAGGTTACGGAGGTGATCCAACAGGACCTGGAGGTTGCCACGGTTACGAATGTGTTGTTGATGATAACTGTCCCGACAATAAAGCTTGTATTGGTTACAGATGTAAAGATCCATGCCCTGGATCATGCGGCGTTAACGCTCATTGCAAGGTTGAAAGACATCATCCAGTTTGTTCTTGTGAATATGGCTTAATCGGTAATCCAGTGATTCGATGCTATGATTTACCAGCACCTGTACCAGAAAATCCATGCTATCCGAGTCCATGCGGCATTAATACTATTTGTCAAAATGTTGTTGGTAGAGCTATTTGTTCTTGCTTACCAGACTTCCAAGGTGATCCACAATTAGGCTGTATACCAGAATGTGTACTAAATTCCGACTGTCCTCTTAGCAAAGTTTGTATTAACAGACATTGTATTGATCCTTGTGCCATAGGTAACTTATGCGGTGTAAATGCTCGTTGTCAAGTTAGAGATCATACTGCTACTTGTGTTTGTCCTGAGAACCACATGGGTGATCCATTCTTCCAATGTATCCCAACTCCTATAGTCAATATTCCTTCTTACCCCAATGTTACTGAAAAACCTTGTGTGCCATCTCCATGCGGTAATATGGAATGTAGTATTTATGGAACTCAAATAGCCATTTGCGACCCATGTTTAGGACCCGATGCACCATGGAATCCGAAGTGTAGACCTGAATGTTTAACTAACGCAGATTGTCCATTTAACAAAGCTTGTTTAGGAAATAATTGTGTTGATCCTTGTCCAGGAAGTTGTGGAGTTAATGCTTTGTGTTCTGTGGTTTTACATACACCAATTTGTCACTGTCCTGATGGATTAGTTGGAGATCCTTTCCAACATTGTTCTGTGCCATTACGTAAGTAATTTTATTTACAACAATTTTACAAATTTCTTAATTGGGCAGTTTCTTTGTTTGACTTTTTTCAACATGATTTTTCTTTTAACAGATCCCGAACCTGCTCCTGAAACATGCGAAACGTTAAGATGCGGTGAAAACGCAGATTGTAGACAAGTAAACAACGCTTTAAGCTGTACATGCAAACCTGGTTTCTACGGAAATCCCTGGATTGCCTGCCGACCCGAGTGTGTAGTTAATCCAGATTGTCTACTAAACAAAGCTTGTATCAACAACAAGTGCGTCGATCCATGTGCAGGAGTATGTGGCATAGGAGCACAATGTGAAGTTAGAAATCATATACCAATCTGTTTTTGTCCACCGCACTTCTCAGGCGATCCATTTGTGAGTTGTTACGAATACACTCATCCAGAACCACCTTTACCAGGACCAAATCCTTGCGACCCATCGCCTTGTGGGTCATTTAGTAGATGTTTAGTTTCTCATCAAGGATTCGCTACGTGTTCCTGCCTTCCTAACTACTTAGGAGTCCCACCAGTATGTAAACCTGAATGTATAGTTAGCTCGGAATGTCCACAAACTAAAGCGTGTGTTAATCAAAAATGTGTAGATCCTTGCGCTGGTACTTGCGGTGCCAACGCTTTATGTACAGTCATTAATCACAATCCGATATGCAGCTGTACTCCTGGACAACAAGGTGACCCATTCTTAGGTTGTTATACACCACCTATTACTGAAAAACCAAAGACGCCAGAAAATCCTTGCGTACCTTCTCCTTGTGGACCAAATTCTATTTGCCAAGTAAAGGAAGACCGACCTGTTTGCTCTTGTATTGCTAATTATATCGGTGGTCCACCATACTGTAGACCTGAATGTACTATAAGTCAAGAGTGTTCGAGAGATAAAGCTTGTATAAGAGAAAAATGTGTTGATCCTTGTATAGAACTTTGCGGTAGAAATGCTAAATGTGATGTAATCAATCATAACCCGTTCTGCAGTTGTAAACCTGGTTATGAAGGAGATGCTTTTATCGGATGTACCAACGTTCCTGTGATAGTAAGACCAATTGATCCTTGTAATCCTTCACCATGCGCTGAAAACTCGCAATGTACAGTTCAGGATGATATCGCTAGATGTATTTGTATCCCACCTTACATGGGCAATCCTTATGTAGGAGGTTGTAGACCCGAATGCACTATGAACTCAGAATGTGCTAGCCATTTAGCTTGCTTGTCACAACACTGCAGAGACCCTTGTCAAGGATTATGTGGAATCAACGCTGAATGTAATGTAGTCAATCACGTACCGGTATGCGTTTGTGGACGGGGCTTGATTGGAGATCCCTTCACAGCTTGTAGACAACAACCTATAACACCAATAAATCCATGTGAGCCTTCACCTTGTGGAGCAAATTCAGTCTGTAGAGTCAAAAATGAACAAGCTATCTGCTCCTGTCAAGTTGGATACTTCGGTGCTCCACCTGCTTGCCGACCCGAGTGTTTGGTTACTTCAGAATGTAGCTTTGACAAAGCTTGTATAAACCAGAAATGCCAGGATCCTTGTATTGGTATTTGCGGAATTGCAGCAAGATGTCAAGTTCACAATCACAACCCGATTTGTAGCTGTCCACCCAGTTACATCGGAGATCCTTTTGTGCAGTGTACCAAGATAGGTGGGTATTTTTTTATTACCTCACTTTAAATGTTGTTTAATGATTTTTATTTTACAGTTAAACCAAAACCAGCAATTACTCCATGCATACCATCGCCATGTGGTCCTAACGCAGAATGCCGGACTATTGATAGCAGAGCTGTGTGTACCTGCCTTCCTGATATGTATGGATTACCACCGAATTGTCGCCCAGAATGTCTTATCGATCAAGACTGCCCTCTCAATTTAGCGTGTGTTGGACAAAAGTGCAAAGATCCATGCACTGGTTCTTGTGGTTTCAACGCCCAGTGTAACGTGGTTAACCATCGACCAATTTGCAGCTGTCTTCCTGGATTCGAAGGAGATCCGTTCTCTGGATGTCTAGCTGAGCCTGGTAAGTTGCATGCGTTTTTTCTGCTAGTGTTGTAATCGTCATCGGAAGTTTTAAATTTAAAATTTATCAAAAATTTAGCTTTTTTATTTATACAATATTTTTTTAATAAATTATTCACTGATCATTTATGACAACATTCCAAAATATACATTATATTATCTTATCTACTTCTCAACTATTCTATCTGTTCTTTTGTAGCTATTACTTGTATTATAGTTTTCGTATTTCCTTTTTTTATGTTTTGTAGTTCTTAACTATGCTTGTATATACTTGTTTTCACTTTTTCATTTCTTTGTAGTTATAGAGGAACTACATAATCCTTGCAACCCTTCTCCTTGCGGCTCTAACGCCATTTGTACTGAAAGAAATGGCGCAGGTGCATGTACTTGTATACCAGAATATCACGGAGACCCATATACAGGGTGTAGACCAGAGTGTATTTCAAATTATGACTGTCCCCACGATAAATCCTGTTTGGGCATGAAATGTAGAAATCCATGCGCCGGAAATTGTGGGGTAAATGCTGAGTGTACCGTTATTAATCATAATCCGCAGTGTTACTGCATACAGGGTTATACTGGAAACGCGCTTGTCCATTGCAGAGAAATCCCTCCACGTAAGATAATAAATAATGAGGAATTTTTGTTTATGTGGTCGTACTTTAAAACAGAGAGTGTGCAACAATGTTTAGCTGAAAGTCCCACTTGATTTCTAACCCACACATTACTGAAATATTTTTCTCTTTAGTTCTTTTTGTTAAAAAAAATTGTCGGGAAAAATAGTGACTAAAATATTTGTCGTAAATTTTTTTGTGGAAAAAAAAACGGGCAACTTAAGTAGAAAAAAAGATGGCACGGAATAATTTTCGTGGACAGGAACGTCAGAGAATTCCTGGTACTGTATATTAAACATTGTTGTACCACGTCCATACACGTACCACCACATAAATCACACCTTCTATGTCACTAAACTTCACCTTTCTCTAGTTATCGAAGATCACAGAAAAACAAACCCATGCGTACCATCCCCATGCGGCCCATATAGCAGTTGCCGCGTTCAAAATGAACGACCGGTCTGTTCTTGTTTAGAAGGTTGCATAAATGCCCCACCATATTGCCGACCAGAGTGCATGGTTAACTCTGAATGTCCCTTGGACAGAGCCTGTCAAAATATGAGATGCATAGATCCATGTCCTGGAACTTGTGGACATAATGCTCTTTGTAAAACTGTTATTCACAGTCCCATTTGCAGTTGTCCAAGTAATTTTGTTGGAGATCCTTTTAGTCGGTGTTTCAGAGAAGAGAGTAAGGGTTTTACTAATCATTTTGGATTGATCACTAAACTTAGATATATATTCTAGAGTTGATACGAAGATAAAATATTTTCTCCGCGGCCACTACTGAATGTAGTTATTCTGAAACCACTTATAATAACAGAAAAGAAACATTCTCGCTCTTGAGATTGAAAGAAAATTCTGAAACTTTTGTCTCTTATCTATTTTATATGTATTACATTCTATCTCTAGAGCTAGAATCTGTATTCCGTGATTGTTTACAAAAATAACGTTTGCCATGAATGTCAAATTAACTGTCAGTATTAGTTGACGTGGTCTTAATATTGGTTTGTAAAATCCGACACTCGTGGTTCCTCCACTCGTGTCGAATTCTCATTCCAACCTTGTTACAGAATATACTATTATATACTTTATTGACAGCTGACAATTGACTGACGATAGATGACAGAAAAGGAAGATAGATGACCTAACCACCTATTATCATTTAAAAAAATAATTAATATTATTCTTTCCCAGTTTACTATTTTTATTCTTTGACATAAATTGACAGAACATTTTAAAGTAAAACATTTTATCTCTGTATCACCTCGCTAATCGTGAAGCAACTAGTTTTATGATCTTCATAAACGATGTAAGAAATATTCAGCAACCATTCACTATTAGGTTTCATACCTTGACTGTTGAATTTTTAAAAATTGTAAGCAAAAACCAAACCTATCTTGCTTCTTACAGTTTATAAGGCTCATAATAACCTGACAAATTAATCCAATTCCTGAATGAACAACTTTTTTAGAACCACCTGTGATAATTCCCGTAAATCCTTGTACACCGTCCCCTTGTGGGTTATATTCAGAGTGTAGAGTTTTGAATGACCGCCCAGTGTGTTCTTGCCTACCCAATTACTACGGACAACCTCCAAATTGTAGGCCAGAATGTACGGTAAACTCTCAATGCGCTTCTGCTCAAGCTTGTGTTAACCAAAGATGCGTAGATCCATGTCCAGGAAGTTGTGGTGTCAATGCCGAATGTAGAGTTGTTAATCATTCACCGCAATGTTATTGTGCCAATTCGTATACTGGAGATCCGTTTTCGATATGTCATGAGTGTAAGTCAAGTCCAAATCAAAATCCAAACGATATAACTTCCACTTACTACTTAATTTTAGATGTTCCAATCATCGACGAACCAGCTCATCCTTGTAACCCCTCACCATGTGGTGCTAACGCTATCTGCAAAGAGTACAATGGGGCAGGCTCCTGTACCTGCTTATCAGAGTATTTTGGCGACCCATATTCAGGCTGCAGACCTGAATGTGTTACAAATTCAGATTGTCCAAAGGATAAGTCTTGCGTCAATAATAAATGTAATAATCCATGTCCAGGAACTTGTGGTATAAATGCCGAATGCCAAGTTAACAATCATGTACCGAATTGTTATTGTCTGGCTGGTTATATTGGTGATCCTTTCAGGGGATGTCATATTGAGATTCCTACTCGTAAGAATTTTTCTATTTTCTCACAAATCAGGTCCAAATGCACCCAACTACTTTGGCCTAAATTATTATTCTATCCAAAATAGTTTGATGCATTTGCCTAATAAAACATAGAGCTGATTTCTCACGTTTAATGTCTTTAATATCTTCAGTTACCGAGAAATTATCTTTTTGTAAGCGATTTGTGTTTTCACTCTTCTTTATTTCTTTACCAAATTTAAAAAAGTAGTAACTTTAAACCACTCTTATCTTTGGTGAAGAAGCTAAGAAGTTACTCTATACCTCTTTACTGTTTATCTAGCTCCAACACCAATACCAACAGAACCTTGTATTCCATCACCTTGTGGACCCAATTCTCAATGCAGAGTTATTAACGATCACGCAGTTTGCTCTTGTTTAAAAGATCATATCGGTTCACCACCTCGTTGCAGACCTGAGTGTGTTGTCAGCACTGATTGTAATCAGGACATGACTTGTATCAATCAAAAATGTAAAGATCCTTGTCCCGGAACGTGTGGGTTGAACGCCAGATGTCATGTTGTAAATCATAACCCAATTTGTAGTTGTCCTCCTGGACAAACCGGTGATCCTTTCGTGAGATGTATCAAAGAAGAAAGTAAGAATGATACTTTTATCTCAAAAACTATGTTCCTCATTTATAGGCTGTAGAATAATTCTCTTTGTTCTTTATTTTTCAATTTTCTGGCTTATAAATGAGAACATTAAAACGAGGTAACTAAATTATAAATCCTTTCAACGTGTTTTTAGAAACCGCTCCCCCAGAACCCACTGGAAACCCATGTATCCCTACACCTTGTGGATCAAATTCTCAATGTAGAGCTATAGGATTTCAAGCAGTATGCACTTGTTTACCAAATTATATAGGCAGGTCACCAAACTGCAGACCAGAATGTACCATTAATTCAGAATGTCCGGGTAACTTGGCATGTATCAACGAAAGATGTAAAGATCCGTGTGTGGGATCTTGTGGATTCTTCGCAGTTTGTACGGTCGTTAATCACTCGCCTAACTGTATTTGCGAGAGTCGATATACCGGAGATCCTTTCGGTGGATGCACTCCAATTATTGAAGTAATTGAAGAAAAAAGAACCCCTTGTAATCCATCACCCTGTGGAGGCAATGCAGTTTGTAGAGAACAAAATGGAGCAGGATCTTGCATATGTCTTCCAGAATACGTAGGTGATCCTTATACAGGATGTAGGCCAGAATGTGTTACAAATACCGATTGTCCTAGAGATAAAGCTTGTTTATCAAATAAGTGTAAAGATCCCTGTATTGGAACTTGTGGTATCAATGCTGAATGCAGAGTGGCGAACCACGCGCCATCTTGTTTCTGTTTCGAAGGTTATACTGGAAATCCAACTGCTGCTTGTCATATTATTCCGCCTAGTACGTATTATTCTATCTATTTTTCGATCCAAATGAGCAGTGTGCTACTCAGTTTACACGCCTACTTAAAGGTTTCATTTTTATATAGCAAACTGGTCATTTGAATCATAGTTTTCACCTAATTACTTTTCTACTTTATGCTATTTCTTTCTTTAGTTGAAGTACCTAGAACTGAACCTTGCAACCCTTCACCTTGTGGTCCCTATAGTCAATGTAGGGTAATAAACGATCACGCAGTATGTTCTTGCCAAGAAAATTATATTGGATCCCCACCAACTTGTAGACCAGAATGTATGGTTAGCGCTGATTGTTCACTGGACAAAACTTGTATTAATCAAAAATGTAAAGACCCTTGTCCCGGAACGTGTGGATTAAACGCACGTTGTCAGGTCATAAATCATAATCCTATCTGCAGTTGCTCTTCGGGATATATTGGTGATCCGTTTATAAGATGTATTGTTGAAGAAAGTAAGTGATTGTACAAACTTCGTGTAAAGAATTCGTTAATACCTCCTCATTCTTAAATCTTCAGAACCTCCTGTGGTACACCCTGCAGAAAACCCATGCATACCGACTCCTTGTGGTCCAAATTCACAGTGTAGAAATGTTAACAATAGCCCAGCTTGTTCTTGCTTAGCTGGTTACATAGGTCGTTCACCAAATTGTAGACCCGAATGCGTTATAAACGCTGATTGTTCAGGAAATTTGGCATGTCAAAACGAAAAATGTACTGATCCATGTCCAGGTTCATGTGGATCTAATTCGGAATGTACGGTTGTCTCACACAGATCTGTTTGTATTTGTAGAATCGGTCATACTGGTGATCCGTTTACTGGATGTCATCCTCTACCAAGTAAGATTGGTTTTTATTCTGGTTAATTTTCACTAAAAAATATTTTACCCAAATTTTAGTTGTACAACCTACTGAAGAACCTCGTAATCCATGCAATCCATCCCCATGTGGCGCCAATGCAGAATGTAGACAACAAAATAACGCAGGTTCTTGTATTTGCCTACCAGAATACCTTGGAGACCCATATACTGGTTGTAGACCTGAATGTGTTACCAATACAGATTGTCAAAGTGACAGGGCTTGTATTAATAATAAGTGTAAAGATCCCTGTCCCGGAACTTGTGGTATAAATGCCGAATGTTACGTTATTAATCATGCACCATCTTGTTCTTGTTTGCCTGGATACACTGGCAACCCACTGACGTCTTGTCGACAGCCACCACCTAGTAAGAATGACAGAAACATATACTTAATAACCATATAATATTTCCAAAGGGATCACTTAAAATCTTCTGATGGAAATATGTTTAGTGGTCTTTAAGTATTTTCCTATTGCTAATTAATATACAATTTGTAGTCGAAGAACCCAAATTCCCATGTCAACCTTCTCCCTGTGGTCCCTATAGTGAATGTAGAGAAGTTAACGGTCATGCTGTTTGTTCTTGTCAAGTTAATTATATTGGTACACCACCGGCATGTAGACCTGAATGCATGGTTAGTTCAGAATGTCCACAAAATAAAGCATGTATCAATCAAAAATGTAAAGATCCTTGCCCTGGCACCTGCGGTATAAACGGTCTATGCCAAGTTATAAACCACAATCCAATTTGTAGTTGTCCTACACAATATACTGGGGATCCTTTTGTTAGATGTGTCTTAGAAGAAAGTAAGCTATACTCTATTTCTATATTTCCTGTAGATAGTGACCCATAATTGATTGAGCAGTTCTTGCATGATTCTTTCGGGTATTTTATATTCTAAATCATTTAATCTGTATCTTCATCTTTCAATTTTGGGGCACATTATACAGTATCTGGCATAATATCTTTTAACGTAATAGACTTTAGGTAGGAAACTGTATATTTTAGATTTATTACTTTTATCTTAGTCTATATCTGTTCTATAGTACTTGTAGTTCTATTAAATACAGGGTGAGTCAAGGTATACATTTCTTTTACATGTAAATAATTAACTAAACATTTTTTCTGACGTTCTTAATACTCTTACAACTTGTTATATGCCTCAAAAAAAAAGAACTGTAGACTGACTTCTTCTTATTTTACTGTTATGCATGACTTCTCTTCTTTTTTAGAAAAACTTGAAATACCAAGCGGTAACCCTTGCATCCCAACACCTTGCGGTGCAAATTCTCAATGTAGAGTAATAAACACTCAAGCCGTATGTTCTTGTCTGCCTAATTATATAGGACGAGCACCAAATTGTCGTCCTGAATGTATAATAAACGCGGAGTGCGCTGGAAACCTTGCATGTCAGAATGAAAAATGTATAGACCCTTGTCGTGGTTCCTGTGGTTCTTTTACCACTTGTACCACGGTCAAACATACGCCTGTATGTCAATGTACTGACGGCTATACTGGAGATCCATTCAGAGGATGCGTATTTTTACCTCCTAGTAAGAACAACTTTACGCTCTTTACTTTTTTATTTCACAAAAAAAAATATAGAAATATTTCTTTACTTATGTTTTCTATTTTCTATTCTTTTTCTATAATCTGTACTTTTCAGCTCCGGTGACCGAAAGCCCTAGAAATCCTTGCAATCCTTCACCCTGCGGAGCAAATGCTTTATGCAAAGAACGCAATGGGGCAGGTTCTTGTATTTGCCTTCCTGAATATTTCGGAGATCCTTATACTAGCTGCAGGCCAGAATGTATAACAAATTCAGATTGTGATCGTAGTAGAGCATGTGTAAATAATAAATGTACCGACCCTTGTACCGGAACTTGCGGTATAAATGCAGAATGTAAAGTTATCAATCATATACCGTCTTGTTCGTGCATTAGTGGGTATACCGGGGATCCTGGAAGTCGATGTAACGTCATTCAACCGGGTGAGAAATCTTTGAGATACTAAAAGTGTTGTAGTATCAGTGAAAATTGCCTTTAAATTTGTTTTGTCAACTTAAAAGGCATTTATCGCTGTACTACTTCAACTTTTACCGAAAAAAAATCATGAAATTAAAATGTAATTTCTAATAGTAATCGAAGAAAAACCTGAACCATGTCAACCGTCTCCATGCGGTCCTCATAGTCAATGTCGCGAGGTGAATGGTCATGCGGTATGCTCTTGTATTCAAGGATATATCGGTTCACCTCCTATGTGTAGACCAGAATGTGTAGGAAGCTCCGAATGTACCCAAGACAAATCCTGTATTAATCAAAAATGTGTTGATCCTTGTCCTGGAACTTGTGGGGTGAACGCTCAATGTAGAGTTGTTACTCATAATCCTATTTGTGTTTGCTCAACTGGATATACAGGAGATCCTTTCACTCACTGCTCTAGAGTACAATGTATGTTCTTTTTCTATCTTTAAGAGTGATGATTCTGTAACGAATACTTTAAATTTATTATTCAGTTATCTTTAAATTACAGAACGTATTTGTTACAGAATATTATATGTATAGACCAAGGCCAATCATTTTTGAAACAAAAAAAACTCTTAGCAGTATGGGGATGGTCAGAAAATTTAGGGTAAATTGTAAGTAAATTAAGAAAAATCAAGACAACTGAGTAAAAGTTCAGGAAGAGGGGTGGGGGTAGCTAAATATACAACTTGAGGGTTGCATATTGGTTTTTCAGGATTTGTGGCTGAAATATACATCCTATGGAAAAAAGTTTAATGTAAAAGTTGTAGATAATTAACAGATCTAAAACTTTTGTATTAATCATTTTTCAACATAACCTCATAATTATTGAGCAAATCGTTAAAAACCGTATTTTTGGTTTTTAATTTTTATCTCCCTCAAAAATAATGTTTTTTTGATGAAACTTTACGAAAACGTGTAACATTGTGTTTTAAATAAACTGTAAGCAAAACATTTATTTTTCGATTTTATACGGATTTAAATTAAAAAAAAAGCCTAATTTTCAATCAAAAAAGTTCCCATACAAATTTTCAATTTTTTAATTTTATCAGCGCTCATTTTCTTCGTTGAAACCTCGACTTTAAGATCGTCGATGAAAAAAATATATTGTTCGTACGGAAAAATATCATTAAAAATGCAGAAAACCAAAAAGGACTTTTTCATAATTTCAGTTAATCTAGACACTTTTTTATTGCAAATAAGCATTGAAATTGATGAAAAAGATTAATTTTATGTCATTTACATTCAATGAGCTGTTAATGGTTTTGAAATTACCGAAAACAACGTTCAAACAATAATCGAATACCTTTTTAAGTTTAATTTTGTTCTTTATTCTTCAATCACGTGTTTTCTCTTAATATCACTCGCTACATACACTTACAATTTTTCATCATTGCTGCCATGTTAATGTTCGACCAGTTCATTCTAATTACTAAAGATAAAACAGGAAAGAAATCTCGGAAAATGAAAATTTATTATAAAAACTGTATTGTTCTTTGAGTTAACAAAGGCTTTACGGTACTTTCAGTCCTGGCCATTCGACCCATTCTCTTAAACGACAAGCTCACTAGTATATATATTTCAATACTAACGAATATTTAAAAATTTGGTGGATGTACGATGCGCCTTCGCCAAAAATTGGATCTTATAAAACATTTCGTTGATATTTAAAAATTTGGTGGAGGTACGATCGCATTCGCCAATTCAGTCTTATAGTAGGGGAGGCCTAGATGCTAAATTTGCAGTTACTAAAGCGTCACGGTTATTGGATTGTGACGATTAGGTTCTAAAACGAAAAAATTGTATGTTAAGTTTTCCATTTTAGTGGGGGGAAGAGCGTGTAAAAATTTTCAAAAATGTAAAATAATTTTAAAATGTAGCCTTTATCAACCACATATCCACTTTTTTTTACAACTTTGTGACTCGCCCATTTCCTTATGTCACGCGCAAATTGACAGATTATTGAAATATACACTTTTCTGGATGTACTTAACTTACTTACCTTATCTTAATCTGACGCGCTCGAGTTTTTCTAAGGATCGATTTTTTTTTACTAATCTGAAGGGCTGCTCTCAGCGCACCCCACTATATTAAGGGTTCATATATGGTAAGGGTGCATTACAGGGTGCAAGGTTTCTCCCCATATGGATTTCTGACGCGCTCGAGTAACGCGGAAAATCCCCGCTTGGCCTCCCCTACTATTATATGAAAAGGTCTAGATGCGAATGTAATAAATTTTATATAGGAGAAATTTTAAAAGCAAACTAAAAAATTGCAAATTTTCATGGAATTCGATTATTGTTTAAACAATGTTTTCGGTAATTTTAAATTTATTAATAGATAATTGAATATAAATGACATTATATTACATGAAAATTAATCTTTTTCATCAATTTCAATGCTTATTTGCAATAAGAAGTAAAGAATTGAATACGAAAAAGACGTTTTTTGGTTTTCTGCATTTTTAACAATATTTTTCAATACGAACAATATATTTTTTTCATACCATCTTAAAGTCGAGGTTTCAACGAAGAAAATGAGCACTGATAAAGTTAAAAAATCTAAAATTTGTATGGGAATTTATTCGATTGAAAATTAGGCTTTTTTTTTAATTTAAATTCGTATCCAATCGAAAAATAAATATTTTGTTTTGAAAAAAATTACTTAAGTAATAAAAAATTCTTTAAAACACAAAGAAGAACGTTTTCATAAAGTTTCATCAAAAAAACATTATTTTTGTGGGGGAAAAATTAAAAACGAAAAATAAGGTTTTTAACGATTTTCTCAATAATTTTGGGGTAATGTTGAGAAATGATTAATACAAAAGTTTTGCAGTTTTTAATTATCTACAACTTTTACATTAAACTTTTTCGATAGCATGCATATTTCAGCCACAAATCGTAAAAAAAACAATATCCAACCCTCGAATTGTATATTTAGCTACCCCCACCCCCATTCTAGAAATTTTAATTTGTCCAATTGATTTTTTTAATTTACTATAATTTACTCTAAATTTTCGACCATCTACATATTGCTAAGAATTTTCAATGAATTCGGGTATTTAAAATCAGTTTGGCCCTGGTCTAGTAGTACTATTTTGAAGTCAAAAATGTATTTTATTTCATCAGTATTGCATGCTTTCTTTATTTCTGAAATCAAAATAGTCAAACACTCGAACAATTAGTCTCACAGTTACAAATACGGAATAAGAATCTAAATGTGTTGTTAATTTCAATGACGATCGCGTACAATTATTTCTATTTGAGCTGTGAGATGACTATACTATACTTATCTTTATTTCTGAACTCTTTAAACTTTACTTCTCTTTTAGTACCTCCCAAAGAACCCGAAAACCCATGTGTACCATCACCGTGCGGCCCTAATTCCCAATGTAGAATTGTTGGTACCCAGCCCGCATGTTCTTGTTTGTCCAACTTTATTGGACGTCCACCAAACTGTCGCCCGGAATGTATAAACGATCTCGAATGCGTCAATAATTTGGCGTGTCGAAACGAAAAATGTATAAATCCTTGTCAAGGTTTTTGTGGTGTTAATGCTCAATGTACTGTAGTTTCGCATGTTCCTATATGTTCTTGCCTTCCAGGATATCAAGGAAATCCTAGCACTTCTTGTACTCTACCTCAACTAAGTAAGATTTCTCTTCACTCAGTGTATTTTACTAGTAAACTAATTTCATTTTCAAATCACACACACTATTTTATCACAAATCATCTTCAACTAGATTCTAGCCAAGGGATTCAGATACCATATACCTTTGGATATGTTTTTTGCATACCCAAGTTTGAATCCCACCACTAGATAAAAAAGTTTGTATTAACTTCACAATTTTTACAGCAACAGAACGGACACCACCATCAACGCCTTGCTCTCCATCTCCATGCGGACCAAACGCAGAATGTCGCGAGAAGAACAATGCTGGTGCTTGCATTTGCCTCCCAGGTTTCCATGGAGATCCATACGATACACGCGGTTGCAACCGTGAATGTGAAATAAACGACGATTGCAAACTACATCTAGCTTGCATCGGATATAAGTGCGTGGATCCGTGCATTGGAACTTGCGGAGCATTAGCTGAATGTAAAGTCAACAATCATATACCTACCTGCACCTGTCCACCAGGTTTTTCAGGGGATGCATTCTTCCAGTGCAGGGAAATAGTTACAGAACGACCTAAAACTAATGAACAACCTTGCTTGCCATCACCTTGCGGACCGAATAGTCAATGTAGAGAAGTCAATAGTCAAGCAGTATGTTCCTGTTTACCAACTTACATAGGCTCTCCGCCCAACTGTAGGCCTGAATGTATTGTAAGCTCTGAATGTCCATTGGATAAGGCTTGTCTCAATCAAAAGTGCGCTGATCCTTGCCCAAATACTTGTGGATTGGGAGCCCAGTGTACTACGAAGAATCATAATCCGATTTGCGCTTGTCCACCAGGATATACAGGAGATCCATTCTTAAGATGTGCACCACAACGTAAGCGAATGAAATATAAAAATTATTTTGTTTTTCAATATAGCATTTTTTGTTACAGCTGTTACAGAAGAACCTCAAACAGAACGCCCGCCATCTTGCTACCCTTCACCATGCGGACCAAACTCACAGTGCAGAATTGTAGGTGAAACTCCAATTTGCTCATGTCTTCCAGATTTCCTAGGTTCTCCTCCAAATTGTAGACCAGAATGCATTCTTAATACTGAGTGTGAATCTCAACATGCTTGTATCAATCAAAAATGTAAAGACCCATGTCCCGGATCCTGTGGATACAATGCTCAATGCCATGTGATTAATCATTTGCCAATCTGTACATGTGTAGAAGGACATACTGGTGATCCATTTACTCAGTGTAATCTTATTCCTATTGAAACGGAGAAACCTAGACCTGTAGATCCATGCAATCCATCTCCTTGTGGACCAAATGCTGAATGTGATAACGGTGTTTGTACTTGTCTTTCTGAATACACCGGAAATCCTTATGAGTCCTGCAGACCAGAATGTGTACTTAGTACTGAATGCTCCAGAGATAAAGCATGCATTAGGAACAAATGTAGAGATCCTTGTCCAGGAACTTGTGGGCAAAACGCAAGATGTGATGTTATTAACCATATTCCAACTTGTTCTTGTCCCGACACTCTTACCGGCGATCCATTTACTAATTGCAGAGTTATCGATCAACCTAGTCCTCTACCAAAAGACCCATGTAACCCATCACCTTGTGGACCAAACAGTCAATGTAAAAACATCAACGACCATGCTGTTTGTTCTTGTATACAAGGCTACCAAGGCAGTCCACCATCGTGTCGTCCAGAATGTATAGTTAGCACCGAATGTCCTCCTAACCGTGCTTGTGTCAACCAAAAATGTATCGATCCTTGTCCAGGATCTTGCGGTCTAAATGCTGCCTGCGAAGTACGAAACTACAGCCCAATTTGTAGCTGTAGAGACGGTTTCACTGGAGATCCATTCCAAAGCTGTAGACCGGTTGCTGTGGAAAAACCCAGACCAGCGCCAATTATCCCATGTGAACCATCGCCATGTGGACCTAATAGTATTTGTCGTGTTTCTGGAGATACGCCATCTTGTACGTGCGCTCAAGGATATATTGGAGCGCCGCCTAATTGCAGACCTGAGTGTGTAATTAATCCAGATTGCCCAAGTTCTCAAGCTTGCATTAACAATAAATGCAGAGATCCTTGCCCAGGTCAGTATACCTATTCTTCAAAGCTATTAAACAGTTTTTAACGAAATGATATAAATAAATTATATATCTGCTATCTCATAATTACAGGTAGCTGCGGTTCCAACGCTGAATGTACGGTTATCTCTCACACAGTGTCCTGTACTTGCACAACCGGTTATACTGGTAATCCATTTGTTCAGTGTATTCCACAACCAGAAGAAAAACCAAATCCGTGTGAACCTTCACCATGTGGTTCAAATGCGGAATGTAGACAGCGTAACGGCGCTGGTTCCTGCGTTTGCATTCAAGATTACTACGGAAATCCTTACGAAGGCTGTAAACCTGAATGTGTACTAAGTTCAGATTGTCCAACAAATAAAGCGTGCACTAGAAATAAGTGTACTGATCCATGTCCAGGCGTCTGTGGTCAAAATGCCGAGTGTTCCGTAATCAATCACATACCTGCGTGTAATTGTCTGCAAGGATACATCGGTGATCCATTCACAGTTTGCCACTCTGCACCATGTAAGTATTTTTTTTTCAATTTTTAAACAATATCTAACTTTAAATTTATTACAGTACCACCAGAACCAAACTACCATAATCCATGCGAGCCAAGCCCATGTGGACCATACAGTCAATGTCGCGAGGTTAACGAGCAAGCTGTATGCTCCTGCCTTCCAGAATACACAGGATCTCCACCTAACTGCAAACCCGAATGTATAGTCAGCTCTGAATGCCCACACGATCGTGCTTGCCATAAATTCAAATGTGCTAATCCTTGTAACGGCGCTTGTGGAATAGGCGCTACTTGTCAAGTTATTAATCATAACCCGATTTGTAGTTGCAACGTCGGAATGACCGGTGATCCGTTTACTAGGTGTCATGAAATACCACCACCTCCACCGAAACCACGTCCTGTAGAAAACCCATGCATTCCATCTCCCTGTGGACCAAATTCTGAATGTAGAGTTATTAACGATCAAGCTTCCTGTAGTTGTTTGCCCAACTATATCGGAGCAGCTCCTAACTGTAGACCTGAGTGTGTAGTAAATACTGACTGCCCGTCTAACCTGGCTTGTATTACTGAAAAATGTAGAGACCCTTGTGCCGGATCCTGTGGTTTTAATGCAGAATGTAGGGTACAAAACCACATACCAATTTGTAGCTGTTTGCAGGGATATACTGGTGATTCATTCTCTGAATGTAGTAAAATTGAGGAACCTAAGACACCTATACCTGTTGATCCTTGCAATCCTAGTCCTTGTGGACAAAATAGTCAATGTGAAAATGGAATTTGTACTTGTGTACCTTTATACCAAGGTGATCCTTATATAGGTTGTAGACCAGAATGTACTATGAATTCAGATTGTAATCCAAGACAGTCTTGCAGTAATCTAAGATGCATAGATCCTTGTCCAGGAACTTGCGGTCAAGCAGCTGTATGCGATATAGTCAACCACATTCCTGCCTGTAGTTGCCCCGTTGGTTACGAAGGTGATCCGTTCGTTGCTTGTCGATTAAAGAAACCAGAAGTACCTCTTAACCCTTGTCAACCAAGTCCATGTGGTCCAAACAGTCTATGCAGAGTTAACAATGGCGTGGCTGTGTGTTCTTGTCAACCCGGCTTAATCGGAACTCCTCCATCTTGTAGACCAGAATGTATTGTTAGCGCAGAATGTCCTTTAACTCAGGCTTGCTTAAATCAGAAATGCGTAGATCCTTGTCCAGGAACGTGTGGTATAAGTGCTAAATGTCAAGTCATCAATCATAATCCTATTTGCAGCTGTATTCAGGGATATACTGGAGATCCATTCGTGAGGTGTTATTCGCAACCTACAGGTAAATTTTCTTCCTGAATTTGAAATATTGGGTTTCACTACCTTACTAGTTTCATTATTTCATTCATATTTATATTTCCTTACAGAAAAGAAACCTCCGATCAATTCGTGCGATCCAAGTCCTTGCGGTCCGAACTCGATCTGTCAAGTTCGCGGGGAATCACCCGCGTGTACCTGTCTCGAAAATTACATCGGACAGCCGCCGAATTGTCGACCCGAGTGCACTATTAATCCCGAATGTGCTCGATCGTTCGCGTGTATGAATCAAAAGTGCCGTGATCCGTGTCCGGGAAGTTGCGGTTCGAACGCGTTGTGTAGTGTCGTTAATCACAATCCTACTTGTAGCTGTCAAACTGGGTATACTGGTGATCCATTCCAAGGGTGTGTTCCTGTACCAGGTAGGATTTTTTTATTATTTTCTTTTTTTGTTGTGGTGGTCGAACAGAAACAGCAACATCAATAACCCAGTTGCCAGATCCAGATGTTGACCAAAAGCTAGCACAAAATGTGATATCAATGAAACTTGGCACTTAGGTACTTGAAAGCACTTAGGTACTTGAAAGCGTGTAGAAAACGATAACGAAATCTTTGTTGCTCTAAAGTGTATATGTAAAATTTGGTTTCTTCATTATATCTCGAAAAAAAAATAATAATTTCGAAAAACTAATAGCACCACGTGAAAGAGCGGAAAATTTTACTAAAAATTATATTGTAAGTTATCTAAAAAAATTTGTATTATAGAACCTTACGCGCGCCGAGCCGTTGAATACAAATATTCAAGCGAGACGTTCGGGAAAAAACTAAAGTATCTTTGCCTAAAATGTACGCAAGAAAAAGAAAGCATTTTAAAGAGGAGACTCTAAGCTTTCTCAGAAAGCCATTAGTTTTTAATGTTTTTTTTGTTTTCTTATAGAAAATTTGACCGGAAGTTATAATTTCTAAAATTCTCACTGATTTTTATAAAACTGAAGATATACAGGGTGGCCCACCTATCCTCGCTCGAACCATAGCTGATAGGCTGATGAAGATCGATTTAAATGGATCACCCTATATATCTTTTCATTTTTAGAATATCTGTCATGAGGACTTTGCATACCTCTTTTGTTTATGATCAACGTTGTCAAGGTTATTTACATTTTAATAAAATTTTATGAAAAAACATGAACGAAGAAAAATCTTCATAAAAACGATATTTTCAAAAATTGATGGAAAAAAATGGGTATGCAAGTACTAAAAGTATGTGCAGAAATATACTCATACAGGGAGTTTCGAAACAAGTACCAAATTTCACCAACTTCAAATTGCCGAAACTCATTTTTTTCAAACGGATCACCCTGTATAATTATTTCATAATTTGAATGTCCATTCAATGACCTTTCCAATGGTATCATATGGACCATATCCAATAATACTTTTCGATAAGTAAATAATACATTTGAGAAAAAAGAGTTTAGGCAATTTGGTCCTTGTTTCGAAACGCCCTGTATTTTTTGAATGAATCCAAATGATATATTTGTTTCTGCACATACTTTTGGTACTTGCGTACCCAGTTTTTACCATCACATATCAGAGAGGACAAAGTCTGTGACAACTGGGTTAGGTGTAATTTTTTTTGAATAAATTATTAAAGGTAAAATGTAGCTAAAATATTTTTTTTAATTGCATTAATAATAAAAAAAATATTATTTTTATGAAAGAATAGTGAATAATAAAACAAAAACAAACAAAAAAAATTTGAAATTATCGTTACTGTTTCTGGGGCACCTGATCTGTTATTTTTTAAGAATGCCAACAATATCTATTAATAATGTAATTATAGATTAGTAAAAACAAAATTTTTAGTATCACAGTAAATTCAAATTAAAAATAAATCTGTGATCTGTTTCATATATTTATTATTGGTATTTTTGTTATAATTGTTTGCATGAATATTAGGTAAATAAGTGTCAGGTAAAAAAATATAGAAGTTTTTTATATATTTTTATTAGTTATATACAGGGTGGTCCTTAAGTAATTGTACTTTAAAATATTACGATTTGAACTAACTTGCTCTAATAAAATGTTGCTATTACGGAGTATACAGGGTGTTAAGGTTAAATTTTAGGGTTTATTTTTTGCAAAAACTTTAGCGTTTTTGGATATGTATATATAAAAATTTGGAACTGGGGGTTTTTGGGCACGAGAAATCATAATCTGCTACCTACTGCGACGTAATTTGTAGAGGGCACTAGTTAGGCCACATTTGTGGCATAAATGTGTGGTACAAAGTACAAAGTACAAAGTACAAAGTACCAGATTATTATTTCTCGTTCCCAAGAACCCCCAGTTCCAAATTTTTATGTATTCATATCCAAAAACGCTAAAGTTATTGCAAAAAATAAATCTTAAAATTTAACCTTTAACACCCTGTATATTCCTCATTAGCAACATTTTATTAGAACAAGTTGGTTCAAATCCTAATATTTTAAAGTGAGAAATTTACCATACAACTATGTACAATTACTTAAGGACCACCATATACAGTGTCATTACGGGAAACTTTTTTATTAAGGGTTTTTCGACAAAAAGTTATTCTGGATAAAAGTTTGTGCATCCCCTAAAACTAAACATGCACCAATAAAATATAGTAACTCATTCGTAATATACGAGGAGCCTCCAAAAATTTGATTTTGAGACAAGAGTAAAGTACCCTTATTTTGAAAAATCTCGGGAAATGTTATTTAGAAAAGTCGTTATGCATTAAAAAATACATCTAGATTTGAAGTCATGGCCATCTACCCAAGAAAATCTCCAGAAAATCAATGAATGTGCCGAAATACTTATTTTATTTTGATGTTTTATGATTTGATATTATTGAATATTAAGTTCATGTTACAATACTGTATAATTTTGAGCAATTTTCGGTGTTAACAAAAAATAAACTTAACTTTGCACCAAAAAGTTTGAAAATTATTTTACTCTTCAAAATAATTGACCGTGGTTAACACAATAGTTGTGTAATTTGTAATATTACAGGCTTTTTAAATAAACCATCGTATACAGCATGTTGCCTATTCATCGTTTCATCAATTTTTTTTCTTGGTCCCCATTTTAAAAAAATAAAACTTCACTTAGATGGCCATGATTTCAAACCTAGATGTATTTTTTAACGCTGAACAACTTTTCTAAATAAGATTTTCCGAAATTTTTCAAAATAAGGGTACTTTACTTTTGTCTCAAATTCAAATTTTTGAAGGTTACGAATGTTTTACTATATTTTGTTGATGCATGTCTAGTTTTAGGGGATGCACAAACTTTTATTAAGAATAACTTTTTGTCGAGAAACCCTTAATAAAAAAGTTTCCCATATGGTGCGTACTTTCGTAATGACACTGTATATTACAAACTAAAAAATGTTTCATTTTGTTAAACATTTAGCGTTATTACATTTCTAGCATTTTGACGAATTTGTTATATACGTTGAAGTCATTTGGATATTTAAAAAACTTCTATTCAAAATGTTGCATGTTTTGCTGTATATACTAATGCTTTTATTGCGCAAAAAAGGGGATTTTCAAGGTAAGGCTATCCCCCAACGATAACAAGGAGCTTCAGCGAAGCAGCACGCAGCTATTTTAATGCCAAACCCTTTCTCACCCCACTATAAAACCCACTGATAACCCTGTGCTTTAATAAAATGGTTCACGAGCGTATAAGCCTCATCCCCAAAAACAAAATCGCTTGCTCGGTTACCCCTACCTCGAAAAAGCAATTAATACACTGGAAAATCCCATGGTTGTTAACCCCTGCTTGTTTAGTAAAAGAACATATTTATAATAGAACAAAAGACTTTTACAAAACAAGCTTCCCTTTAACTCAGAAAAGGTTAAACTGAGATTTAAAATGCTTTTCCCCGCCCTTGATTACTTAAAACGGTGATAATTTATGCAATTCAGATAAAAAGTGCAATTTAGTGTTAGTAATAAAAGTTATCAATAATTACAATCTTAATCCCTTCCCCTACTTAACTTTTATCGCTGACACCAAACTGAACAAATCTGAAATGCATAAATCAGTCTTAACGCTTTCTCCTTTGCCCTCACCGAAAACAACAGCTAAAATTATACGAAAATATAAAATGCTGGTTAAAAATGCTTCCTCCTTACCCCTGACTCAAATCGGCAGCTAAAATGATGCTAAGATAAAAATGGTGGTATACAAATGCTTTTCCGCGATTTAAAACTGAAAGTTAACTTCTGCGAACATAATATTTCCCTGGTGCTACAATAAACATTATAATCTGCACGCATTTATTTCCTATTGGTCTATATGCTGGAATAAATCCAGGTAACTACGGCTTCATTTTACTTAACCACGGAGAACACTCGCATATACCAGCAAATAGACAAATGCTTTCGAAAGTAATAAAAACTTAAGGTAAAATAAAACAATCGCTTATCTGCTTCAATAATCACATTGATATTTTACCTTATTATTTATTTTTGTAATTGTAGCCGTAGCTCCTCCAAAAGAAAACACAAATCCGTGTATTCCATCCCCTTGTGGAACAAACGCCATTTGTAAAGAAAGAAACGGAGCAGGATCCTGTATTTGCCCTCCTGATTACTTGGGTAATCCTTACGAAAGCTGTAGACCCGAATGCGTTAAAAATTCTGACTGTTCATCTACTAGAAGTTGTATGAGAAATAAATGTATAGATCCTTGTCCAGGAACCTGTGGTTCTAACGCTATATGCCAAGTTATTAACCATTCCCCTAGTTGTATTTGCCTGCAGGACTTTACTGGAAATCCGTTTAGCCACTGTGACGCCATAACCAAAATTCAACGTAAGAATATTAGGGTAAAATTTAAATTTATAAAAATCGCTGAAGTAAAACTTTCCTTAGCTATACCTGATTTGACCAAACCTTGTCAACCGTCTCCTTGTGGTCCAAATAGTCAATGTAAAGAAGTAAATCAACAAGCCGTTTGTTCGTGCTTACCAAACTTTATCGGTAGTCCCCCAGGATGTCGGCCAGAATGCGTAATCAGTACGGAATGTCAACCAAATAGAGCTTGTATTAACCAAAAATGTACTGATCCCTGTCCTGGGACGTGCGGGCTGAATACAAAATGTCAAGTTGTCAATCACAGTCCTATTTGTTCCTGTCAAAATAATTATGTGGGCGATCCCTTCACCAGATGCTACCCTCCTCCGCAACGTAAGTGTTTAGAATCGATATGGTTAAAACAAAAGAATTTACTTATAAAATTCCTTTTAGCTCCGACTCCTGTAGAAATAATACCATTACAACCATGTAATCCATCACCATGCGGACCTAATTCGCAATGTAGGGATATCAATGGACTTCCATCATGTTCTTGTCTCTCAGAATTCATAGGTGTACCACCAAATTGTCGACCAGAATGTACCATCAACTCAGAATGTTCGAGCAGCTTGGCTTGTATTAACAAGAAATGTGTAGATCCGTGCCCAGGTTCATGCGGTTTGAACGCCGTTTGCAATGTTTTAAATCACAATTCTATATGTACTTGCCCAATCGAAATGACGGGTGATCCTTTCAACAATTGCTATCTTAAACCTGTGGAAATAGTACCTCTTATTGAAGAAAATCCTTGTATACCGTCTCCTTGTGGTTCAAATGCAATTTGTAATGAAGGAACCTGTTCTTGCATCCCAGAATACCATGGTGACCCATACAGAGGTTGTAGACCTGAATGTGTTGTTAATCAAGATTGTCCTAGGGACCGATCTTGTAGCAGGAATAAGTGTATTGATCCATGTATTGGTACTTGTTCATCCACTGCTACTTGCCAGATTGTTAACCATATTCCCATGTGTAGTTGCCCTCCAGGATATACAGGAAACGCTTTTGTTGCCTGCAGAGTTATAGAACGTATGTATTTCTCATTGGATAGTTGCAATATTTATAAAATAATTTTAAATTTTAGCCATTCTGAATAAAAACCCCTGTAACCCATCTCCGTGTGGTCCAAACAGCCAATGTAGGGAAATAAACACGCAAGCAGTATGTTCTTGTCTACCTAATTACACAGGAAGTCCACCAGTTTGTAGGCCTGAGTGTGTTTCCAGTCCGGAATGTAGCCTAATACATGCTTGTATTAATCAAAAGTGTGTAGATCCCTGTCCTGGAACTTGCGGTATAGGTGCTCAATGCCAGGTTATCAACCATAATCCTATTTGCACTTGCCCTGTTGGCTTTGAAGGAGATCCGTTTACAAGATGTTTAACAATACGTAAGAATTTTTTGGTTTGTGAAATGAAAACCTTTTTTATTGTTATAAATTTTAGCAATAGAACCAGTGATTGTTCAACCAAGTCATCCATGCCAACCTTCCCCTTGTGGTCCTAATTCCGAATGCAGAGAAATTAACGATACTCCATCTTGCTCATGTTTGCCCCAATTCTTGGGTACACCTCCCAATTGTCGACCTGAATGCGTCAGTAACAGTGAATGTACTTCGCATTTAGCTTGCATCAACAACAAATGTAAAAACCCTTGTGAAGGAATCTGTGGATTAGACGCTGAATGCAGAGTTGTCAGTCATATTCCTAATTGTGTTTGTCTAGCAGGTTTTGAGGGTGATCCATTCACACAATGTCGACAAATCATTTTACAAGTTATCGAAGATATTCATCCATGCAATCCTACTCCATGTGGAGCTAATGCTGTTTGTAAGGAAAGAAATGGAGCTGGTGCATGTATATGTCTACCAGAGTATATAGGCAATCCATATGAGGGCTGTAGACCTGAATGTGTAATAAACTCTGACTGTCCTTCTAATAAAGCGTGCATAAGAAATAAATGTGTTGATCCCTGTCCTGGAACATGTGGTTCTAACGCCAATTGTCATGTAGTGAATCATTTACCAGCTTGTACTTGTATTCAAGGTTATACCGGAGATCCATTTAGATACTGCAATATCATTTCTGAACGTAAGAAACTTTATATGGATTATTTAGAATCATAATAAACGTACTTATTCTTTTAGCAACAAAAATTGTACCTTCTAATCCATGCCAACCATCACCTTGTGGCCCCAACAGTCAATGCAGAGTAGTTAATGATCAATCAGTATGTTCTTGTCTGCCGGAATATACAGGTAGTCCCCCCAATTGTAGACCCGAATGTACTATAAGCTCGGAATGTCCTCAGGATAAGGCTTGCAAAAATAACAAATGTATTGACCCTTGTCCTGGAACTTGCGGTCTAAATTCTAATTGTAGAGTTTTGAATCACAGTCCAATATGTATTTGTATGCCTGGAAATACTGGCGATCCATTCACTAGATGTTTTAAAATTGAAAGTAAGAATATCATTATCATAGTACGGATTGACATATTTTAATATTTAATTTAGTCGTAGAAACGCCGCTTCCTCCTGAAGTAATAAACCCATGTATACCTTCACCTTGTGGATTAAACAGTATATGTAGAGACATAAGAGGTTCTCCATCTTGCTCTTGTTCCATTGGATACATAGGAAGTCCTCCCAACTGTAGACCCGAATGCTTAATTAATTCAGAATGTCCTAGTAACTTGGCCTGTATCAAAGAGAAATGTAGGGATCCTTGCGCGGGATCCTGTGGTTCCGGAGCTGTTTGCAATGTTATCAACCATACTCCTATATGCTCCTGTCCAGATGGATATACAGGGGATCCGTTTAGTTACTGTGAATTGAAACCACCTGTTACTGAACCAACTGTAGTTGATCCATGCAATCCTAGCCCGTGCGGTGCTAATGCTCAATGTAATGATGGTACCTGTATTTGTTTACCAGAATATCATGGTGATCCGTATAGAGGTTGTAGACCAGAGTGTGTTTTAAGTACCGACTGTCCTCGTGATAGAACCTGCATAAAAAATAAATGTATTGATCCCTGTATAGGAACTTGCGGAACCACTGCAATTTGTGTAGTTATGAACCATATACCTACGTGTTCATGTCCTGAAGGTTATGAAGGAAATGCTTTTGTCCATTGCCAAAAAAAAGCCGGTAAGGTCCTAAATTGCTTTAATATGAATTTTATCATCTCAACAATAAAATTAAATTTTAGTTACTATTGCAAAAAATCCTTGCAATCCCTCACCATGTGGATCAAACAGTCAATGTAGAGAAATAAATGGACAAGCTGTATGTTCTTGTGTACCAGGTTTTATAGGTAGTCCGCCATCTTGTAGACCTGAATGTGTTACTAGTGCAGAATGTCTTCTTACTCAAGGTTGTGTCAATCAAAAATGTATAGATCCTTGTCCAGGAACTTGTGGCTTAAATGCGATCTGTCAAGTTAGAAATCATAATCCTATTTGCAGTTGTCCGGACCAATATACAGGAGATCCTTTTACTAGGTGTCTTGTTCTTATCATAGGTAATATTCATATATTTTTTCTAATTAATGGAAAAAATTATTGTTATTACATGTATTTCGAAATTTTTAGAACCTGATACATTTGAACCAATCAATCCTTGCCAACCATCACCATGCGGTCCCAATTCAGAATGTAGAGTAATCGGAAATTCACCATCTTGTTCTTGCCTAGTTGAATATATCGGAACACCACCTAACTGTAAACCCGAATGTGTCAGCAACTCAGAGTGTAGTTCCCACTTAGCTTGTATTAATAGAAAATGCAAGGATCCTTGTATTGGAGTATGTGGTCTTAATGCCGAATGTAGAGTGGTCAGTCATACTCCGAACTGTGTTTGCACGCAAGGTTACTATGGAGATCCATTCACACAATGTAACCTACAACAAATAATAGAAGTTATCAACCCATGCGAGCCATCTCCTTGTGGTGTAAACGCCGAATGTAAAACGAGAAATGGAGCTGGATCGTGTATTTGCTTACCAGATTACTTTGGTGATCCTTATCAAGGCTGTAGACCTGAATGTTCTGTCAATTCTGACTGTCCTTCAAATAGAGCTTGTGTAAACAGTAAATGTAAAGATCCATGTCCTGGAACTTGCGGATCTAACGCAAACTGCTATGTTATGAATCATTTACCATCATGTAGCTGTACAGTTGGATATACTGGAGATCCATATCAATATTGCAACATTTTAATTCAACGTAAGAGTTTTCATATTTTTTAATCTTTATATCTTCTTTACGTAACAATGATGTCAATTAAATTTGAAATAATGTTTTCTTTAGCTATCGTAGAAGAATCTCCTAAAAACCCATGCCAGCCTTCTCCTTGCGGACCAAATAGTCAATGCAAAGAAGTCAACGGACAAGCGGTCTGTTCGTGCTTACCAAATTATATCGGTAGTCCACCTGGCTGTCGTCCAGAATGTACAGTTAGTACTGAATGCGTATCCAATAAGGCTTGCCTTAACCAAAAATGTATAGATCCTTGTCCAGGCACATGTGGTTTGAACACAAAATGTCAAGTTGTCCATCACAGTCCTATTTGTAGTTGCGTTCCAAGTTATACAGGAGATCCATTTACAAGATGTTATGTTATACCTCGTAAGATAAAAAACGAGTTTTTATATTGACATAGTGTAAAATATATTTTTATATTTTAGCTCCAGAACCAGTAGTTGAACCTGATTTTTCTAATCCTTGCCTACCTAACCCTTGTGGTCCAAATTCTGAATGTAAAGTAGTAGGATCCTCACCAGCTTGTTCTTGTTTGGATACTTTTATTGGTAGTCCGCCAAATTGCAGACCAGAATGTAGTGTAAACTCCGATTGTACCAGTAATTTGGCGTGTATACGCCAAAAATGTAGAGATCCTTGCCCAGGTTCATGTGGTAGCAATGCACAATGTTCCGTTTTTAGTCATACTCCGATTTGCACTTGTCTTGAAGGATATACTGGAGATCCATTTAATTACTGCCAACTTTTGCCACCAACAAGTATGTTTATAAAATTTCTATTACCTTCTATTTCCTCTAATCGATTGTTAATTTTAGCTCCTAAGCCTATAGAAATCGATCCATGTACTACAAATCCCTGTGGACCTAATGCAAAATGTAACAATGGAATATGTATTTGTTTACCAGAATATCAAGGTGATCCTTATAGAGGATGTAGACCTGAGTGCGTCCTAAATTCAGATTGTTCTAAAGATAAAACTTGTATCAGAAATAAATGTAAAGATCCTTGTCCAGGAACTTGCGGTACAAATGCTGAATGTACTGTTATTAATCACATACCAACTTGTAGTTGCAAACAAGGTTATGTAGGAAGTGCCTTTATACAATGTAATCCTATACCAGGTAAACAAAACTAAATTCTTTTTTATTCAATCTTACTTAAATTTCAATTCCAAATTTTTAGTTGAACTTCCTAAAAATCCTTGTAACCCAACACCTTGTGGACCAAACAGTCAATGTAAAGAAATAAATGGGCAAGGAGTTTGCTCCTGTGTGCCTGGATATTTAGGCACCCCACCTGCTTGTAGACCTGAGTGTATAACCAGTACAGAATGTGTTCTAAATCAAGCTTGTGTCAATCAAAAATGTATAGATCCATGCAGAGGAACATGTGGTATCAATTCTTTGTGTCAAGTTGTTAATCATAATCCAATTTGTAGTTGTAGACCAAAATTCAGTGGTGATCCATTTATAAGATGTATTGAAATAAGTAAGAATTTTTTAAAATTAATAATATTTTAGTTAACAACTGTCTCTATTGAAATTTTAGTTGAAGAACCTGTGGTTATACCTACAAATCCTTGTCAACCATCACCTTGTGGTTCTAATGCCCAATGTAAGGCTATAGGTGAATCTCCTTCTTGCTCTTGCTTGCCAGATTTCTTAGGAACTCCACCCAATTGCAGACCTGAATGTATCAGTAATTCGGAATGTGCTAGTCATCTAGCATGTATCAATCAGAAATGCAAAGATCCTTGTCCCGGTGTATGTGGTACAAATGCTGAATGTAAAGCTGTCAGTCATACGCCTAATTGTCTTTGCCAAGATGGATATACTGGAGATCCATTTAGTCAATGCATACCCAAACCACGTAAGATACTATTTATGTTTTATTTTTTCTGATTTCTTATAAATTAATTTTTTTTCATAGAGATAATTGAAGAATACTTTTCGCCCTGCTCTCCATCTCCATGTGGAGCAAATGCTCAATGTCGTGAACAGAATCGTGCAGGATCTTGTACATGTCTCCCTGATTACATCGGTAATCCTTACGAGGGATGTAGACCTGAATGTACTCTAAGTTCTGATTGTCCTTATAACAAAGCCTGCACAAGAAATAAATGTATAGATCCATGTCCAGGAACCTGTGGGCAAAATAGTGAATGTCAAGTTGTGAATCATTTGCCTCTCTGTACTTGTAGAATTGGTTACACCGGCGATCCATTCGTGTACTGTCATGTTGTACCACCAGAACGTAAGATATTTTTCACTAGAGTTTACAAATTGATGAGCTATATTGACTTGCTGGATAAGAGAGGCAATTCAAAATAGCTAGTCATCCATTCATGTAATTAACTTGATATTACATACGTTCTTTATACAGCTATAGAAGAAGAGCGTCCACAAAATCCTTGCCATCCAAATCCTTGTGGTCCAAACAGTCAATGTAAAAATGTTAACAACCAAGCAGTTTGTTCTTGTTTACCCAGCTACGTAGGTAGCCCACCAGGTTGTCGACCCGAATGTACAATAAGTGCTGAATGTCCTCAAAATAAGGCCTGCCATAATAACAAATGTGAAGACCCTTGTATAGGAACGTGTGGAATAAATACTAATTGTAAAGTTAACAATCATAGTCCTATTTGTATCTGTAGACCTGGTCATACAGGTGATCCATTTTCAAGATGTTATCCCATTCCTCGTAAGTACCCAAAAGAGAGATTATTGTTTAAAATTTACTGAGAAAAACCCTTTTAGAACCTCTTCCAGAAATAATAAGGCCAGTAATAACCAATCCATGTGTGCCATCGCCTTGTGGACCAAACAGTCTCTGCAGAGACATTGGTAGCTCGCCCTCTTGTTCATGTTTACCGAATTATCAAGGAATTCCACCTAACTGTAGGCCAGAATGTAGTATAAATTCAGAATGTCCTAGTAACTTAGCGTGTATCAGAGAAAAATGTACGGATCCATGTCCTGGCAGTTGTGGACAAGGAGCTGTTTGCAGTGTTACGAATCACAATCCAATATGTTCTTGCCCAGAAGGTTATACTGGAGATCCTTTTACTTACTGTCAAGTTAAGCCACAGATAAGTAAGTTTTATTGGAATTGTGTCAAACGAATAAAAATCAAAGATGAAACAATTTTACCTAAAATTTTTTTTTAGTAGAACCCATTGTGACCGACCCTTGTAACCCTTCACCATGTGGTGCAAATGCTCAGTGCAACAACGGTATATGTACTTGCTTATCAGAATACCAGGGTGATCCATACAGAGGTTGTAGACCTGAATGTGTTTTGAATAACGATTGTCCAAGAGATAAGGCTTGCGTAAGAAATAAGTGTGTAGATCTGTGTATAGGTACATGCGGTCAAAACGCCGAGTGTATTGTTCTAAATCATATACCAGTTTGCAGCTGTCGTACAGGTTTTACTGGTAACGCTTTTATACACTGTCGAGAAATTGAAAGTAAGTAATTTACAATATTTGGCAACAAAATTAAATAGTAAATTAAACTTGGACACTGAGAGTAAGAAAAACAATTTTTTAGGACTTCCACCCATAAACCTTTGTTCTCCCTCACCGTGTGGACAAAACAGCCAATGTAGAGCAGTAAATGGTCAAGCTGTATGCTCTTGCGTACCGGGTTTCATTGGTAGCCCTCCATCTTGTAGGCCCGAATGTGTTACTAGCTCTGAATGTCCTCTTAACCAAGCTTGTGCTAATCAAAAATGTATAGATCCATGTCCAGGAACATGTGGTATAACGGCTGTTTGTCAAGTGGTCAACCATAATCCTATTTGTAGTTGTCCAATAAAATTTAGTGGTGATCCATTTACCAGGTGTGTCGAAATTGGTAAGAAGCAAATACTGCACAGTCGAATTCAGTATAATATAAAATAAAAATTAATTTTAGAAGAAGTAATTGTTCTCCCAACAAATCCATGTCAACCATCCCCATGTGGACCACACTCTCAATGTAAAGAAGTTGGAGATTCTCCAGCATGTGTCTGTCTTGAAGGATACGTAGGTTCGCCTCCAAACTGCAAACCAGAATGCATCAGTAATTCTGAGTGTCCAAATCATTTGGCTTGTATCAATCAGAAATGTAGAGATCCCTGTCCCGGAATATGCGGCCAAAACGCTGAATGCAGAGTTGTTAGTCACACTCCTAATTGTATCTGTCTACCAGGATATAATGGAGATCCATTCGGTTACTGTACTTTACCAATTCCTGTATTAAATGAGGTTTTATCTCCCTGTCAACCATCTCCCTGTGGAGCTAACGCTGTATGTAGGCAACAAAATGGAGCAGGTTCATGTACATGTTTACCAGATTATATCGGAAATCCTTACGAGGGTTGTAGGCCAGAGTGTACCAGAAATTCTGATTGTCCTTCGAACAAAGCTTGTACCAATAATAAATGCAAAGATCCGTGTCCAGGAACTTGTGGACCTAATGCTCAATGCCAAGTTATCAGTCATATTCCTTCTTGTACTTGTAATATTGGATATACTGGAGATCCATTTAGATATTGTAACGTGCTCCCAGTTGAACGTAAGTGTACCAAAACAAATAGAAGTAAATATATTAAATTTTTTTAATAATTCGTTTTAGCTGCAATCGAAGAATCTAAAAATCCTTGTCAACCATCCCCTTGTGGACCAAATAGCCAATGTCGTGAAGTAAATAACCAAGCGGTCTGTTCTTGTTTACCAAATTATACCGGCAGTCCACCAAGCTGCAGACCCGAATGTGTAGTTAGCACAGAATGTCCACTAAATAAAGCGTGTGTTAATCAAAAATGCGTTGATCCTTGTCCAGGAACGTGTGGGATAAACGCAAATTGCCAAATTATTAATCATAGCCCTATATGCTCTTGTAAACCTGGCAACACTGGTGATCCTTTCACTAGGTGTTATCCCATACCACGTAAGCATATTTTTGTCATATTCAATAAATCCAATTTTAATTTTTCAAATTTTTTACTAGCCCCTGAACCAACGGTTGTCGAAGTCGTCAAAAACCCATGTCTACCATCACCTTGTGGTGCTAACAGTCAATGTCAGGATAGAAATGGTTCCCCAGTTTGTAGTTGCTTACAAAACTTCATTGGTTCTCCACCAAATTGTAGACCTGAATGCACAATTAATTCGGAATGTTCTAGTAACTTAGCTTGTATCAACCAAAAATGCAAAGATCCATGTATAGGCGCTTGCGCTGTCAGTGGAATATGTAATGTCATCAATCATGTACCTACGTGTACTTGTCCAGTAGGATATACAGGGGATCCGTTTAGTAACTGCATTTTAAAACCTATAATTCGTACGTATATTTATTTTTATTTCATAGAAATATCCAGTATCAAAAAACTAAATATATTATAATATCTAATCTTTTAGAACCCACTGAGATTAGTGACCCCTGTAATCCTTCGCCATGTGGTTCAAATACTCAATGCAACGATGGTATCTGTAGTTGCTTACCAGAATACCAAGGAGATCCATACAGAGGTTGTAGACCCGAATGTATTATAAGTAACGATTGCCAAAGAGATAAGGCTTGCATAAGAAATAAATGTATAGATCCATGCCCTGGTACATGTGGACAAAACGCTCAATGTTCAATATTCAATCATATTCCTATGTGTTCTTGTATTTCTGGATATACTGGAAACGCCTTTGTACTCTGCAACCAGATAGAAGGTACTTACTCATCAATATTATTTTTATATGCAGCTCTAAATTTTCTTCTTTTAGTTGTCCCTATTAAAAACCCATGCCAACCTTCACCATGTGGATCGAACTCAGAATGCAGAGAAATTAATGGACAAGCAGTTTGTTCTTGTATAATCGGTTACATTGGTAGTCCTCCAACTTGCAGGCCTGAATGTATTTCTAGTTCTGAATGTGCTTTAAATCAGGCTTGTGTCAATCAAAAATGTATAGATCCTTGTCCAGGAACTTGCGGTCTCAGCGCCTTGTGTCAAGTTAGAAATCATAACCCTATTTGTAGTTGTCCATCGAGATTTACAGGCGATCCATTTGTTAGATGCACAATAATTGGTAAGGAGATGTTCTTCTGTTGATCAGCCAGGAAATCTTTATCCTTTTCTTTTTTAGTTATAGAACCTGTTATAGAACAAACAAATCCTTGCGAACCTTCACCATGTGGGCTGAATTCTGAATGTAGAGAAAACAACGGTTCCCCATCTTGCTCGTGCTTACCAGAATACTTAGGCTCCCCACCAAACTGTAGACCTGAGTGTACTAGTAACAGCGAATGTACCTCAAACTTGGCATGTATTAATAAGAAATGTACAAATCCATGCTCAGGAATGTGTGGTCTAAACGCTGAATGTAGAGTAATAAGCCACACTCCAATTTGTGTTTGTACAGCTGGATACACAGGAGATCCTTTTATCTCATGTCACTTCATGCAGATTGAGACTCCTATAGATAATTTATCACCTTGTATGCCTTCACCATGTGGTTCTAATGCTGAATGTAAGGTTAGAAATCGTGCAGGTGCTTGCACTTGTTTACCTGAATACATAGGCAATCCTTATGAAGGTTGTAGACCAGAATGTAGCTTAAATTCAGATTGTCCATCGAACAGAGCTTGCATTAACAATAAATGTAAAGATCCCTGTCCAGGAACGTGTGGTCAAAATGCAAATTGTCAAGTCATTAATCATTTACCATCTTGTAATTGTTTACCCGGATATACTGGCGATCCATTCAGATACTGCAACTTACAGCCAATAGAAGGTAACGTTTTTCAAATTTCAAACACACTATACTTCAATTTAAAAAAATATATATTCCCTACATTCTATAATTTACATATTTTTAGTAATTAAAGAGGAAGGCCCCAAAAACCCTTGTCAGCCTTCTCCTTGTGGTCCAAATAGTCAATGTCGAGAAGTAAACAAACAGGCAGTATGTTCATGTCTACCAAACTATATCGGTAGTCCACCTGGTTGTAGACCAGAATGTACAATAAGTTCAGAATGTCCACAAAACAATGCTTGCATTAACCAAAAATGTGGAGATCCATGCCCAGGTTCTTGTGGATTGAATACAAATTGTCAAGTTGTCAACCATAGTCCTATTTGTTCTTGCCAGCAAGGTTTTAGCGGAGATCCGTTTGCTAGATGTCTTCCCATACCAAGTAATTTATTAAATCTTATTTACAGTTATGTATATTGATTTTTTTATTTATTTTAGTACCACCAATAAATGTACCCATAGAGCCAGTCAGAGATCCTTGCGTACCTTCTCCATGTGGTTCTAACTCCCAATGTATAAATTTGGGTGGTTCCCCTTCATGTTCTTGTCTTCCCGACTATATGGGCAGTCCTCCTAATTGTAGGCCTGAATGTGCAAATAACTTTGAATGTTCCAGTAATTTAGCATGTATTAGACAAAAGTGCGTAGATCCATGTCCGGGATCTTGTGGAGCATTAGCTGTTTGTAATGTTATTAATCATACTCCAACATGTACTTGCCCCGAAGGTTATACGGGAGATCCATTTAGTTACTGCCAAATCAAACCTGTCATAAGTAAGTCTTCTAGTATTGAAAGCGTCTTCACTACCAAAGAAACTTCAATTAATTTACATTTATATTAAAACGTATAATTATTTTAGCACCTCCTGTCATACAAGATCCATGCAATCCATCTCCCTGTGGAGCAAATGCACAATGCAATGAAGGAATATGTACATGTTTAGCAGAATACAATGGCGATCCTTACAGAGGTTGTAGACCCGAATGTGTCCTAAATAACGATTGTTCAAAAGACAAAGCTTGCTTACGTCATAAATGTATAAATCCATGTCTAAATACTTGTGGACAAAACGCAGAATGTACGGTTATTAATCACATTCCAAGCTGTACATGTATTAGAGGTTATATTGGAAATGCTTTTATACTCTGCAACCCTATTCCTCCTGAAACACCAAAGAACCCTTGCCAACCTAGTCCTTGTGGTCCAAATAGTCAATGTAGAGAAATAAATGGACAAGCTGTTTGTTCTTGTGTACCAGGTTTTATAGGCGGTCCTCCAACATGCAGACCTGAATGTGTAGTATCTACAGAATGTTCACTGAATCAAGCTTGTGTTAATCAAAAGTGCGTAGATCCATGCCCTGGAACTTGTGGTTTAAATACAGAATGTCATACAGTTAATCATAATCCTATTTGTTCTTGTATTGGGGGTTATAGTGGAGATCCGTTCTACAGATGTGTACCAATTGGTAAGATCTAAAATTGACGATACAACAGTACTTTTCAGTAAAATATTTAAAACTTTTAGCGATTGAGGAACCTCCTAGAATCGACCCTTGTAATCCATCTCCTTGTGGACCAAATTCAGAATGTAAAGCGATCGGCGACTCACCATCTTGTACCTGTTTAACAGAATTCATCGGAACTCCACCCAACTGTCGCCCAGAATGTATTAGTAACTCAGAGTGTGCTAGCCATTTGGCTTGTATTAATCAAAAGTGTAGAAATCCTTGTGGTACTGGTATCTGTGGTCAAAATGCCGAATGTAGAGTTGTCAGTCATACACCAAATTGTATTTGTGTTAATAATTATGTGGGAAATCCGTTTGTACATTGTCAACCTCCTCCACGTAAGTTAAATTCATTTAAAGTCTTGGGATTCTAGCTTTTTCTTAAGCCAATTGTGGACTAGAAAACCTAAATCTGGTGAAAAATACTGTTTTGAATATAAATCTTATTTTTAGAACCACAAATTTTGGAAAGTATAAGCCCATGTTCTCCATCACCCTGTGGACCAAATGCACTATGTCGCGAACATAATAATGCAGGTTCTTGTATCTGTTTGCCTGATTATATTGGTAATCCGTACGAAGGATGTAGACCTGAGTGTTCTCTTAATTCTGATTGTCCTTCCAACAAAGCTTGTATCAATAATAAATGTAAAGATCCATGTCCAGGAACTTGCGGACAAAATTCCAACTGCCAAGTTATTAATCATTTACCATCTTGTACATGTGCACCAGGATATACAGGGGATCCATTTAGATATTGTCATGTTTTACCAGTAGAACGTAAGTATTTACTAAAGAATAATTGGTTAAATATCAAGTTAAACTGGATATTTTTTAGCTGTTACTGAAGCACCTTCTAATCCATGTCAACCATCACCCTGTGGACCAAATAGTCAATGTAAAGAAATTAATACTCAAGCTGTTTGTTCGTGCTTACCTAGTTATATTGGCAGTCCACCTGGCTGTCGACCAGAATGTACCGTTAGTTCGGAATGTCCCCAAAATCAAGCTTGCGTTAACCAAAAATGTATTGATCCATGTCCTGGAACTTGTGGTCTAAACGCAGACTGTCATGTAATTAATCACAGTCCTATTTGCAGCTGTCAGCTGAAATTTACCGGAGATCCTTTTACGAGATGTTATTCTATACCTCGTAAGAATTCTTTTAATTACATAACCTTCAAAACATTTACTTTATTAAACTTTTTTAGCTCAACCGGTCATTCACATTCAAGAACAAATTCCAAACCCATGTGTACCTTCACCGTGTGGCCCAAATAGTCAATGTAGAGAAATAGGTTCATCTCCATCTTGTTCTTGTCTACCGACTTATATCGGTAGTCCACCAAACTGTAGACCTGAATGCGTTATCAACTCTGAATGTTCTAGTAATTTAGCTTGTATTAATCAGAAATGTAAAGATCCTTGTCCGGGATCATGTGGTGCGATAGCAGTTTGTAATGTTATCAATCATACACCCAGTTGTTCTTGCCCAGAAGGATACACTGGAGATCCGTTTAGTTATTGTGAATTAAAACCACCAATCAGTAAGTTTTATATATTTAAATTAGGCTTTTACGACAAATACATACTTCAATCGCTTCGGAAAAATATTTACTATTTAATACTTTGCAGAAGAAATTGTTGAAACCGATCCATGTTATCCTTCACCTTGTGGACCAAATGCTAATTGCAATAACGGCATATGTACTTGCATCCCAGAATATCATGGAGATCCTTACAGAGAATGTAGACCAGAATGTGTTCTGAACAATGATTGCCCCAAAGACAAAGCTTGTTTAAGAAATAAATGTATTGATCCTTGTCCAGGAACCTGCGGCCAAAACGCAGAATGTGCAGTTGTCAATCATATATCTATTTGTTCTTGTAATGCTGGATACCAAGGAAATGCTTTCGTAATTTGTTCCAAAATATCAGGTATTTCATCAACAAATTTTGTTCAAACGTAGGAACTAGTATCGGTAATTTTATTTGTTTAATACAGTTAACAGATAAAATGCTGATCCATCGAAACATTATGCATTGATACCTAATCAATATTCTAGTTCCTCAAATTATTAATCCCTGCCAACCATCACCCTGTGGACAGAACAGTCAATGTAGAGCCATCAATGAACAATCCGTATGCTCCTGCGTTCCAGGCTACATAGGCTCTCCACCAGCTTGTAGACCAGAATGTGTTTCTAGCTCTGAATGTCCTCTAAACGAAGCCTGTGTTAACCAAAAATGTATTGATCCATGCCCGGGAACCTGTGGTATAAACTCTTTGTGTCAAGTTGTTAATCATAACCCCATTTGTAGCTGTCAGAATGGATACAGCGGTGATCCATTTACAAGATGTCTACTAATAAGTAAATATATCACAACTTTACGTTACATGTTATCCAATTGGTAACCTGTAACGTAATTATTGTATCTCAACAAATAAAATTTTAGGTGTGGAACCAGTAGAACAACCACATCCCTGTCAACCCTCACCTTGCGGTCCAAACTCGCAATGTAAAGAAATAAACGATTCCCCGTCTTGTTCTTGCCTACCAGAATTTATAGGATCTCCACCAAATTGTCGTCCCGAGTGTGTTAGTAACTCAGATTGCGCTAGCTCTTTGGCTTGTATCAACCAAAAATGTAAAAATCCTTGCGTTGGAGTATGCGGCAATAATGCGGAATGTCGAACTGTCAGTCATACTCCAAATTGTGTTTGTATTTCGGGTTATATTGGAAATCCCTTCGTTATATGCGAATTACCACCAAGTAAGTTTTATCTAAGCATCATTTGTTACTGCCGAACTGAGAATTAATTCCCCCAAAGCTTTTTACTAACCATAAAATGACGTTAATCGATAATTCAAACCAACCTATACGACTGTCGGTACTAAAGGGTAACACTTTTGACATAAAAGTTGATTCAAAATTTTTGAAAAAATAATTTTGATACCTACATATCTACATTTTTCAAAAATTTTGAATTTTCAAATTTTGTCGAGGGTCTATAAAATAAAATTCCTTAAATATTTAGCGAATATAAAACAATATGTGAAAAAACTGCTTTAGCCTTAACACTCGGTACAAGGAATTTTACGCTGTCTCAGTAAGTTTTTAATGTATCAGACAAGTAGGTATGCGTCGACTTTTGCCACCCCCAACCGTGACTTATCTGAATCAATGAACGTATTCTTATCTGATACAATAAAAACTTCAAATGACTACAAAAAATTCAACAAATGCTTAACAATCAATCCAGCAAATCCTAATGCTTTTTTTGGTGATGCTCTAGTCCCCAAAATATACAAAAAGGTCTCAGGAAACAATTGCTTTTGACTCTAACACCAAGGTTTTCGGAAAAATATAAACATCCCAACTTACCCATAAAAATTATATTTCAGCCCCCGTGATCCACGAAACTATAAGCCCCTGTAGTATATCTCCCTGTGGAGCGAACGCCATTTGCAAAGAACGCAATGGCGCAGGATCCTGCACATGTTTGCCTGATTATATTGGTAACCCTTACGAAGGATGCAGGCCAGAATGCGTTATAAATTCGGATTGTGCTTCGAATAAAGCTTGTATGCGAAATAAATGTCAAGACCCTTGTCCTGGAACGTGCGGCCAAAATGCTAACTGTCAAGTTGTAAATCATCTGCCGTCTTGTACTTGCATTCCTGGATATAATGGCGATCCGTTTAGATATTGTAGCATCATTGTGGAAAGTAAGAAAGTTTCTTTTAAAACCTTAATAAATAAACTTAATTCAAGTTCAGTTTCTAAAAAAAATTATTGCTTTTAAAAAACTAGCACCTAAAGAAGAACCCCAAAACCCATGCCAACCATCCCCATGTGGTCCAAACAGTCAATGCAAAGAAGTCAACAAACAAGCGGTATGTTCTTGCTTACCTACATACATAGGAAGCCCACCCAACTGTCGCCCAGAATGTACCATATCCTCGGAATGCCCAATGATTAAAGCTTGCATCAACCAAAAATGCGGCGATCCATGTCCTGGATCGTGCGGTCTAAATACAAAATGTGACGTTATTAATCACAGTCCTATATGTAGTTGTACAACTGGATATACTGGAGATCCATTTACCAGATGTTATCCCACACCTCGTAAGTTTCTCTACCCCCATTCAATCTATATTATAATTACTTTATTCTTGTATCAACTTAAAACTATTTGACCTCCGTATATTTCTAGCTCCTCCTCCGGAACCAGTTCAACCCATTTTCATCGAACCTTGTCATCCAAGCCCTTGTGGACCAAATTCAGAATGCAGATCTGTATCTCAGCAAGCTGTATGCGTATGTTTACCGAATTATTTCGGTCAACCACCGAATTGTAGACCCGAGTGTACCATAAACTCCGATTGCTCCTCGAACTTAGCATGTATCAACCAGAGATGCGTAGATCCTTGTCCTGGAAGCTGTGGTGTAGGAGCTATTTGTAATGTTAGAACGCATACGCCAATTTGCGAGTGCCCTGAAAGGTATACTGGAGATGCTTTCACACAGTGTGTTCCTCAGAAAATTGTTGCTGTAGAGGTAGATAAGTGTAATCCTTCTCCATGTGGAAGAAATGCTTTATGCAACGATGGTCTTTGTACTTGTCTTCCCGAATATCAAGGAGATCCTTACCATTTTGAAGGTTGTAGACCTGAATGTGTTTTAAATTCGGATTGTCCCAGAGATAAGACTTGTTTAAGGAATAAATGTAAGGATCCTTGTCCTGGAACTTGCGGTCAAAATGCTGAATGTGCTGTTATTAATCACATTCCAACTTGTTCTTGTATACAAGGATACACCGGAAATGCCTTTGTGTTATGTAACAGAATTCCAGGTAAATATGGCTCAAAATTAGTTTCCTCATGTTTAGTTTTTGGTAAAACCGTTTTCTACTTACCAATAAATTCCTTAAATTTTAGATGAAATTCCCAAAAATCCATGCAACCCAACACCATGCGGTCCAAACAGCCAATGTAGAGAAATAAACAGGCAAGCTGTATGCTCATGCGTTCCAGGCTTTATAGGCTCTCCACCGGCCTGTAGGCCTGAATGTGTAACAAGTACAGAATGTTTCCCAACTCAAGCCTGTGTCAACCAAAAATGTATAGACCCATGTCCAGGAACTTGTGGCATTAATGCACTGTGTCAAGTTGTTAATCATAACCCTATTTGTAGATGTGAAAACAGATTTTCTGGAGATCCGTTTATAAGATGTTTGCCAATACGTAAGAAAATTGTCATTAATTATTTTGATATTGGTCAAATAAGCATAAAATTTTCAGAAGAACCAGTTGTAGCAATAAACCCATGCCAACCAACCCCATGTGGTCCCAACTCACAATGCAAAGCTGTCGGAGATTCTCCTTCTTGCTCTTGTTTACCGGAATTCATTGGATCTCCACCAAATTGTAGACCCGAATGTATCAGTAATACAGAGTGTTCAAATCAATTAGCTTGCATCAACCAGAAATGTAAAGATCCTTGTCCTGGTACTTGCGGCCTAAATGCAGAATGTAGGGTTGTTAGTCATACTCCAAATTGTGTTTGCTTGTCTGGATATACTGGAGACTCATTTTCTATATGTTCACCTATTGGTAATTATACTGAGAAACCGTAAATATCTTTGAAACTGTTCTCAAAAAAACCTATTTTTAGTACAACCACCGACTCCAGTTGAAAGACCAACTCCGTGTCTGCCATCTCCTTGTGGCGCTAATGCAGAGTGCATTGAAAGAAATGGAGCAGGAGCATGTAAATGTTTACCTGATTACATAGGCGATCCTTACGGAGGCTGTAGACCTGAATGTAGCCTAAATTCAGACTGTCCATCGAATAAGGCATGTGTTAATAATAAGTGTAAAGATCCATGTCCTGGAGCTTGCGGAAATAATGCTATCTGTCAAATTGTCAATCATTTGGCGTCTTGTAGTTGTTTAACAGGATATTCTGGAGATCCTTGGAGATACTGTAGAATCGTAATAGAAGAAAGTAAGGAAAAAATTTATTTTTTCCAAGATATTTTAATCTGTCATTCTTTAAATTTTAGCTATCGTAGAACATGTTAACCCTTGCCAACCGTCACCTTGTGGCCCTAACAGTCAATGCAGAGAAATCAATGAGCAAGCTGTTTGTTCTTGTTTGCCAAATTACATCGGTAGTCCACCAGGTTGTCGACCTGAATGTACTGTTAGCACAGAATGTCCTCACGATAAGGCTTGTATCAATCAAAAATGTGCTGATCCATGTCCCGGAACTTGCGGTCTGAACGCCAACTGTCAAGTTATCAAACATAGTCCAATTTGTAGTTGTCAATCAGGACATACTGGAGATCCATTTACTAGATGTTACCATTTACCTCCACCACCTAAGCCGGAAGTAATAGTAGCTATCAATCCATGCGTTCCATCTCCGTGTGGACCAAATTCTCAATGTCGTGACGTAGGGGGCGTACCATCATGTTCTTGCTTACCTGAATTTATCGGTAGCCCTCCTGGTTGTAGACCTGAATGTACTATCAACTCTGAATGCTCCAGTAACCTCGCTTGCATCAACCAAAAATGTAGAGATCCTTGTCCAGGTTCCTGCGGTTTTCAGGCTATTTGCAACGTCATCAACCACGTACCTACATGTACATGTAATGAAGATTTTACCGGTGATCCATTCACATCTTGTCAACCTAAACCTCCAGTACAAATCATCGAAGAAGATCCTTGTAATCCGTCGCCTTGTGGCTCCAACGCTCAATGCAATAATGGTATCTGTATCTGCATTTCTGAGTATCACGGGGACCCATACGTAGGTTGTAGGCCTGAGTGTGTGCTAAATAATGATTGTTCAAGAGATAAAGCTTGTATCAGGAATAAGTGTGTGGATCCATGTTCTGGAGCTTGTGGTCAAAATGCAGAATGCGCTGCGATTAATCATATTTCAACTTGTACTTGTTTGCAAGGATATCAAGGAAATGCATTTGTACTATGTACACCTATATCAGGTACATAAATTATTATCAGTTATCTAATTTATAAAATGAAGTATATTCTTCCGCAAAATTACATTTTTAATCTCTATCTTTTTAGTTAAAATACCCAAAAATCCTTGTAACCCAAGCCCATGTGGTCCAAACAGTCAATGTAGAGAAATTAACGAGCAAGCAGTCTGCTCTTGCGTACCAGGTTTCATAGGCTCCCCACCAGCTTGCAGGCCAGAATGCATATCCAGTTCAGAATGTGCCTTAAACCGAGCTTGCGTTAACCAAAAATGTATAGACCCATGTCCAGGAACTTGTGGTATAAACGCTTTATGTCAAGTTGTCAACCATAATCCAATTTGTAGATGCCAACCAGGCCAAAGTGGAGATCCATTTACAAGATGTCTGCTAATAAGTAAACTACTTATATCTTTATTCAAAAACATAGAATTTACTACAAACATTTTAGGAGAGGAACCTGTTGTCCCAAAACAACCATGCAACCCATCACCTTGTGGACCAAATTCCCAATGCAGAGAAGTTGGAGATGCTCCGTCATGTTCCTGCTTACCAGAATTTATAGGAACTCCTCCAAACTGTCTCCCAGAATGTATCAGTAACTCGGAATGTGCTAACCATCTTGCTTGCATCAATCAGAAATGTAAAGATCCGTGCGCTGGTGTCTGTGGAACTAATGCTGAATGTAGAGTTGTCAGTCATACACCTAATTGTGTATGCTTGGTTAATTTCGTCGGTAATCCCTTCATTCAATGTCAACCAAAAGTTGAAATAATTCCAGTAGAAGTTCCTACACCTTGCATTCCTTCACCATGTGGCGTCAATGCTGAATGCAGAGAACTTAACGGTGCCGGTTCATGTACTTGCCTCCCAGATTATATCGGCAATCCTTATGAAGGTTGCAGACCTGAGTGTACTTTGAATTCTGACTGTCCTTCCAACAAGGCTTGTATCAATAACAAATGTAAAGATCCCTGTCCAGGTACCTGCGGGTTGAACGCCGAATGCCAAGTTATAAATCACCTACCGGCTTGTATTTGTATTTCTGGATTTACTGGAGATGCGTTTAGATATTGCCGTGTTGTGCCAACAATTATCGAACCCAAACCAAATCCTTGCCACCCTAATCCATGTGGTCTTAACAGTCAATGTCGCGAAGTTAATAACCAAGCGGTTTGCTCATGTTTACAAGAATACACTGGTAGTCCACCAAATTGTAGACCAGAGTGTACAGTTAGTTCAGAATGTGCTCATAATAGAGCTTGCGTAAATCAGAAGTGTGTTGATCCATGTCCAGGAACCTGTGGTCTAAACGCCAAGTGTGACGTTATTAATCATAGTCCTATTTGTAGTTGCCAACCAGGACATACTGGAGATCCGTTTACCAGATGTTATCATATCCCACGTAAGAAATATCCATTTGTTAGGTTTTGCCTTCTTTTAAAAAAAATCTTGTTATTGCAGCTCCTCCACCAGATATACCGAAGCCGGTTAACCCTTGCGTGCCTTCTCCTTGTGGTCTAAACAGTCAATGCCGTGATGTAGGCGGCACTCCATCTTGCTCTTGCTTAGAAAACTACAGAGGAGTACCACCAAATTGCCAACCAGAGTGTACTATACATTCTGATTGTTCAAGTAACTTGGCATGCATACAATTAAAATGTAGAGATCCTTGTGCAGGAGCCTGTGGTGCAGGAGCAGTTTGTAATGTTGTGAATCACGTACCTGGTTGTCTCTGTCCTGAAGGATTTACAGGAGATCCATTTACGTATTGCAGAGTTAAACCGCCTGTGCCTATACCAGTAGAAGAAGACACTTGTAATCCGTCACCTTGTGGACCAAACGCAAATTGTAACAACGGTATTTGTACTTGCATTCCCGAATATCACGGAGATCCTTACAGAGAATGTAGACCTGAGTGTGTATTGAATACAGATTGTAACAAGAATCTGGCTTGTATTAACAATAAGTGTAAAGACCCATGTCCAGGTACTTGTGGACAAAATGCTTTATGCTCGGTTTACAATCATATACCAACTTGTACGTGCAACGAAGGATATCAAGGAAATGCATTTGTATTTTGTTCACCCATACCAGGTAAAATATATTAATACTTTAAATTGAGGTCACTCATCAAATTATAGATACGATAAGTTGAAGTACAGATTAAGAAAATAAAATCAAAATAAACCTTTAATTTAATTCTGTCACATATTTCAGCTGAGTTACCCAAACACCCCTGCAATCCTTCACCTTGTGGACCAAACAGTCAATGTAGAGAAATAAATGGTCAAGCTGTATGCTCTTGTGTACCAGGTTTCATAGGTAGCCCACCTACTTGCCGACCAGAATGTGTATCTAGTACTGAATGTGCCCTTAATCAAGCTTGCGTTAATCAAAAATGTATAGATCCATGCCCAGGAACGTGCGGTCTAAGTGCATTATGTCAAGTTGTAAATCATAACCCTATATGTAGTTGTCCGCCTAGGTACAGCGGAGATCCATTCACTAGATGTTTACCTATTGGTAAGAAAATATTACCTCAAATCAATATGATTCTGAAAGTAATTTTAATTATACAGTAGTTTCTCATTTATCAATTTAAATTTTAGTTGAGGACCTTACACCAGAACCACAGAACCCTTGCTTCCCTTCACCTTGTGGTCCTAATTCGCAATGCAAAGAAATAAACAACTCGCCGTCTTGTTCTTGTTTACCAGAATTTATAGGTTCACCACCAAACTGTCGCCCCGAATGCGTTAGTAACTCAGAGTGTTCAAACAACCTCGCTTGTACCAACCAAAAATGTAGAGACCCTTGTCCGGGAATTTGTGGCGAAAACGCAGAATGTAGAGTAGTAAGTCATACGCCTAATTGCGTATGCATTCAAGGATATATTGGCAATCCATTTATAAGGTGTGAAACACAACCACCAAAAATTGAAACGGTACATCCATGTTTCCCCTCACCTTGTGGAGCTAACGCAGTTTGTAAAGAATTAAACAATGCAGGATCTTGTACTTGCTTACCAGATTACATCGGAAATCCTTACGAAGGTTGTAGACCTGAGTGTGTTTTGAATACCGACTGTCCTTATAATAAAGCATGCGTTAGAAATAAATGCGAGGACCCTTGTCCTGGAACATGTGGACAAAATGCTCAATGTCAAGTCATTAACCATTTACCATCTTGCAACTGTTTACAAGGATATACTGGAGATCCATTTGCCTTCTGTACTCTAATTAGAGAAGGTAAGAAATAGGCTCTCTTAAGTCATATATTTTTCACTTATTTTATACACCTTTTATTTTAGTTCAACCAATAGAAACTAATCCATGTCAACCCTCTCCTTGTGGTCCAAACAGTCAGTGCAAAGAAGTTAATAAGCAAGCTGTTTGCTCATGCCTACCAAATTACATCGGTAGTCCACCAGGGTGTAGACCAGAATGTACAGTTAGTTCAGAATGCTCCTTACAGAAAGCCTGCTTAAACCAAAAATGTATAGATCCTTGTCCAGGAACTTGTGGATTGAATACCAAATGTGAAGTAATTAATCACAGTCCTATTTGTAGTTGTCAATCTGGCCATACAGGAGATCCATTCTCGAGATGCTACCCTATACCACGTAAGAATGAACATGTATTCATAGAAGATCTAGTGCTAATAACTGATCGTCTTCGTGACAAACTTAAACATACATTATTAATTTTTTAGCTCCTCCGCCAGAACCTGTAGAAATACCTAACCCTTGCGTACCTTCACCATGTGGTCCTCACTCAATCTGCCAAGATATCAACGGTTCACCATCTTGTTCTTGCATCGCCACATATATAGGAATTCCACCTAATTGTCGACCTGAATGTACTATCAACTCAGAATGTTCAAGTAATTTGGCTTGTATTAGAGAAAAATGTAGAGATCCTTGTCCGGGTTCGTGTGGAATATCAGCACAATGTAACGTTTTTAATCATATACCAGTTTGTACTTGCATTGATGGGTATATCGGAGATCCATTTAGGAACTGCTATCCTAAACCTGTAATTCCTGAAGTGGAAACGAACCCTTGTAATCCTAGTCCATGTGGTTCTAACGCCGAATGTAACAATGGTATTTGCACATGTTTACCAGAGTACCAAGGAAATCCTTATCAAGGATGTAGGCCAGAATGTGTTTTGAATAATGATTGTCCAAAAGATAAGAGTTGTATAAGAAACAAGTGTGCAGATCCTTGCCCAGGAACATGCGGCCAAAATGCAGAATGTTTTGTTGTTAACCATATTCCTTCCTGTTCTTGTAGAAATGGGTTCACTGGAAATTCTTTTGTATCTTGTTCACCTATACCAGGTAATGTTTCTGCTACTTTCGACATTTGTCAATATATAACTTTATCTAAAACTTTGCATTTTTAGCCCCAATACCTCAAAACCCATGCAGTCCATCACCATGCGGACCAAACAGCCAATGTAGAGAAATAAATAGTCAAGCTGTATGCTCATGCGTTCCTGGCTACATAGGCTCTCCACCAACCTGTAGACCTGAATGTGTTTCCAGCACAGAATGTTCATTAAACGAAGCTTGTGTTAACCAAAAATGTATCGATCCATGTCCAGGCACATGTGGTATAAGTACAAACTGCCAGGTTGTTAATCACAATCCTATTTGTAGCTGTTTATTAAGATACAGTGGCGATCCGTTTACTAGATGTTTACCGATTATAGAAGAATCTACACCAGAGCCAACCAACCCTTGCTATCCATCTCCATGTGGACCGAATTCTCAATGCAAAGAAATTAATCGTTCCCCATCTTGCTCTTGCTTACCCGAATTTATCGGATCACCTCCTAATTGTAGGCCTGAGTGTGTCAGTAACACAGAATGTGCGAGCAATCTAGCTTGTATCAACCAGAAATGTAAAGATCCTTGTACTGGAATTTGCGGACTAAATTCAGAATGTAGAGTAATCTCGCATACTCCTAACTGTGTTTGTCTACCTGGTTACTCGGGTAACCCCTTCATACAATGCGCTGTATTCAAACCAGCGCCTGATGAACAAGTTAACCCATGCTTCCCATCACCTTGTGGCACCAACGCTGTATGTAAAGAAAGAAATGGAGCCGGATCTTGTGTATGCTTACCAGAATTCATAGGCAACCCCTACGAGGGCTGCAGACCTGAATGTTCAATTAATTCTGATTGCCCATCTAATAGAGCCTGTATCAACAGCAAATGCAAAGATCCTTGCCCGGGAACTTGTGGACTTAACGCAAACTGTCAAGTCATCAACCACTTACCCTCGTGTACTTGTATTGGTGGATATACAGGGGATCCGTTCAGATACTGTAGTGTTATCGTTATCAAAGAACGTAAGAGTTGTATAATAATGATGGGCTCGTTTTCTAATTAAATACTATTTTTAGCTCCTCCGCCCAAAAATCCGTGCCAACCATCTCCATGCGGACCCAATAGTCAATGTCGCGAAGTTAACAATCAAGCTGTATGTTCTTGTTTGCCGGAATATGTAGGGTCGCCTCCAGGCTGTAGACCTGAATGTACTGTTAGCGCCGAGTGTGCTCAAAACAGAGCCTGTGTTAACCAAAAATGTGTAGATCCATGTCCCGGCACCTGCGGGTTAAGCTCTCTATGTAATGTTATCAACCATAATCCCATTTGTGTATGTCAACAAGGTCATACTGGAGATCCTTTCACTAGATGTTACCCTATACCAGGTAATATCTAACCTTTGAAAAATATTAAAAGATTGTCGCATTTTATAACATTATTATTCGTTTTAGCTCCACCAATAGAAACTCCCAAACCCGCAAACCCATGCATACCATCACCTTGCGGTCTAAACAGCGAGTGTAGAGATATCAATGGGCAAGCGTCTTGTTCTTGTCTATCGAATTACTTTGGAAATCCACCAAACTGCAAACCAGAATGTATTGTAAATTCAGAATGTCAAAGTGATCAAGCTTGTATAAACCAAAGATGCAAAGATCCATGTCCCGGTTCGTGCGGTATCACAGCTATTTGTGAAGTTAGAAATCATAACGCTATTTGTACTTGTCCCTCAGGGTATACCGGTGATGCGTTTACTAGTTGTGTACTTTTACCGCCTCCAAAACGTAAGTTTGTATATTGCGATAGTGCAAATCTTAACATAACGCGAAATATAATTCTAGCTGAACCCAAAGACCCTTGTTACCCAAATCCTTGTGGATCTAATGCCAGATGTAATAATGGTATATGTACTTGTTATCCTGAATACCAAGGTGATCCGTATCTCGAATGTAGACCTGAATGTTTGGTAAATCAAGATTGTTCCAGAGATAAAGCTTGCGTTAATAGAAAATGTATTGATCCTTGCCCGGGAACTTGCGGACAAAATGCTGAGTGTACCATTTTTAATCATTATCCTTCTTGTACTTGTTTGCAAGGTTATTCAGGAGATCCGTTTGTTATTTGTTCCAAAATAGAGAGTAAGTATGAATTTTTAAATATGCGAAAGCTTTGGTCTCCTCCAAAGTCACACGAATAAAAAATATTTTTCTTGTGTTTTAATCAGAACCTCCCCCGTCTAACCCATGCTATCCATCACCATGTGGACCGAACAGCCAATGTAGAGATGTTTACGGTCAAGCAGTGTGCTCTTGCTTGCAAGGTTACTTAGGTGCACCACCAACTTGCAGACCTGAATGCGTTTCTAGTTCTGAATGTTCCTTGAACCGAGCATGCGTTAACCAGAAATGTATAGATCCATGTCCTGGAACTTGTGGTATAAATGCACTCTGTCAAGTTGTGAGCCACAATGCTATTTGTACTTGCCCTGAAAGATTCAGCGGTGATCCGTTTATAAGGTGTCAACTTGTAATTGGTATGTGTTTAAAATAATAACAAAAAATTAAAATATCTGAATAAGGACCTGACAGATCTATTACTTAAATAAAATTATTCTCTTTCCCTGTAGTCACAGAAAAACCTTCGCCAAGCGTAATACAATCTGAAAACCCATGCGTACCCTCCCCATGTGGCTTATACGCTCAATGTGAACCAACTTCCCTTGGTACAGCCAAATGTACATGCCTACCAACTTATATCGGTAACCCACCCAACTGTCGACCAGAATGTCAAATTAACAGCGACTGTTCCAAAAATTTGGCCTGTATCAACAATAAATGTAAAGATCCTTGTCCCGGATCCTGCGGATTAAACGCTAGATGTCTTGTCGTCAATCATGTGCCGAATTGTCTATGTCAAGAAGGTTTCAGGGGTGATCCATTTACTATTTGTCTTCAACCATGTAAGATAATTTGTTTTAGTAAATAATATTGGTGGATTGTATATACTAACCATTTAAGTAGATTTAAACAATCTTTTTCCACTGTCTATAACGTAAAATTTATTTATTTTTTTCACTTCTGCAGCTCCCACACCAACACCCAGACCAACTCCAGAAGACCCTTGCATACCATCACCATGCGGAGCAAATACAATTTGCCGCGTTGAAGCAACCTACGCTATATGCCAATGCTTACCAGAATACCACGGTAATCCGTACGAAGGTTGCAGACCCGAATGCTTGTCGAATGCTGACTGTCCGATGAACAGAGCTTGTATCCGAAGCAAATGCTTAGATCCATGCCCTGGTACTTGTGGTATTGGAGCCGAATGTTTTACGACGAATCATGTTCCTGTATGTTCTTGCCCTAATAGGTACACTGGAGACGCTTTCAGATTATGTACACCCATTGTTGGTAAGTTTTTGATGTTATTGTTCGATTAATACGAATAGTTCAGTTTGAAACTTTTGTTTGAATAAAAAAAAAACATCAAATTTAATACCGTGTGAAAAAAACACGTCCAACTCAATTTATTTAATTTATTTTTGACAAGATGTTCTAGGCTTTTTGCTTTGTTTAATATATTTTTTCTCTGTCTTCTTATTTAATACTAGAGATAGACGAAGCATCTTCATTGTAACACCTCCCGTCACGGGAAATATCTCCTAAATGACCTCATTTATTTTTACGTTCACCTACATTCAGTGGTGGTGTCACAGACCCAAAAGTGATGGAGAGTGTAGACTTCATGAGTCCTAACCTATTTTTTTTATTACAGTAGAACCACCTAGAGACCCATGCAACCCAAGCCCCTGCGGTATTAACACCGTTTGCCGCAAATCAGGAGAAACTGCCATATGCGAATGTCTCTCAGGATTCTTCGGAACACCTACAGCAGGCGGCTGCCGACCAGAATGCACCATTAGCGCCGATTGTGATAGAAATAGGGCCTGCGTAAACAATAAATGTATAGATCCTTGCCCAGGAGTTTGCGGTTACGCTGCAATTTGCAACGTTATCAACCATAGTCCTGTCTGTAGTTGCCCATCACCGTTGATCGGAGATCCATTCTTACTATGCAGAGAATCTGTCAAGGAGTTACCTAAAGATCCTTGCAATCCTTCTCCATGCAATCTAAATGGTCAATGCCAAGTAGTAAACAGTGTAGCTACTTGTATCTATCCGGAGTGTATCATCAACCAGGATTGTCCAAGAGACAAAGCATGTTACTCCCAAAAATGTAGAGATCCTTGTAGAGGCGCATGCGGTATCAACGCTTTATGCCAAGTGGTAAATCACCAAGCCGTTTGTTCCTGTCCATCAGGATATGTAGGTTCAGCAGAAGTACAATGCTTAATACCAGAAGAACCGAAACCTAAAGTTGAATGTACTCAAAATTCTGAATGTACCAATGATAAGGCTTGTATTAATAATAGATGTTTGAATCCTTGTACACCTGGCTTGTGTGGACAAAATGCTGATTGCAGACCACAGCTTCACAGAGCTGTATGCACTTGTAGAGATGGTTATACAGGCAATGCACAACAAACTTGCTTCGAAATAGGATGTAGATCCGATTCAGAATGTGCTCCTACTCAAGCCTGTGTCAACAAAGAATGCGTAGATCCTTGTCTCTTTACATCGTGCGGACTTAACGCTCAATGTAGAGCTGATTACAACCACAAAGCGAAATGTTATTGTCCAGATAATTTCAGAGGCGATCCGTTCGTTAGATGTGAAAGACCTGAATGTACCAGAGACGAAGAATGTCAATATAACCTAGCTTGTAGAAATGAACGTTGTTATGATCCATGTAACTGTGGGTTAGAAGCGATCTGTGTGGTAACTAACCACAGACCACAGTGCTCTTGTCCTCCCGGCTACACAGGAAATCCTTTAAGTTCTTGTAAGATAGAGGCTATAGAAGAGAAGCCCCAATGTAAAATGGATGCCGATTGCCCTAAAAAACTGGCTTGCTTCAGTGGCGTTTGTAAAAATCCTTGCTACGAAACGCACCCATGTGGTAAAAATACGGAATGTATAGTCGTCGACAGTTTACCATTAAGAACAATGTCTTGCATGTGCTTGCCAGGTTACGTAGGTGATGCGGATACTGAATGTAGACTTGGTAAGTTTGAAATGAGAATAATTAGTACTTCGACTAACAATTACAGGACATCAGTCTAAATAAAAATCGTACTAATCAATTCATTTTTCATTTTTCAGGATTCCAAGCTTTAAATTCCCTATACTTACTTACCTAGAAAACAGCAACACTAACCCTGTGTTCATTACAAATTAACAGATTAAAAAATTACTCCATTTGATAACCATCTAATTATTTTTTTATATATATAGAACCACAACAACAACCAGGATGCAAGAGCAGTACAGAGTGTCAATTAGCCGAAACTTGTATCAACCGCAAATGTGTAAATCCGTGCGCAGTTGGTAGCCCATGTGCTATCAACGCAGAATGCTCTCCGGTCGACCACAAAGCTACTTGTAAATGTCCACCTGGATTAATAGGAGATCCATTCCTTAAATGTTATCAACAGCCACAAACTAGACCAGAATGTAAAGCTGACTCTGAATGTTCCAATGACAAGTCATGTATAAACCAACGTTGCCAAAATCCATGTGAATTAACTAACCCATGTGGGTCTAATGCTGAATGTAAAACAAGCTTCCATAGACCTACGTGTTCTTGTCCCAGAGGTTGGTTAGGAAACCCACAAATAGCATGTTATAAACGTAAGTAATACTTATCCAAATCAATCTAATGATTTTTTACATGTTATTATTTTATTTTCAGCTGAATGTACTTCAAACCAAGACTGTCCTTATGATAAAGCGTGCGTCAACGAATATTGTCAAAATCCTTGCACATCACTAGCCTGCGGTAGAGGAGCAGAATGTATCGTACAAAAGCACATCCCACAATGCCAATGTCCTTTAGGAACTCAAGGTAATCCTCTAGTTTCGTGTATTACCGGAATATGCCACTACAACGAAGATTGTGCTGACCATGAAGCTTGCGACAGATTGAATAGAATTTGTAGACCAGTTTGTGATGAAGATACGTGTGCAGAAGGCGCTAATTGTATTGGACAACAACATCAACCTAAATGTAATTGTCCACCTGGAACAACTGGTAATCCATTTATTAAATGTCTTGGTATGCTACCGGAACCAGAAGGGTGCAGAACTGATTCAGAATGTCCATCTCAATTTGCCTGTATTAATGCCAAATGTGTTAATCCTTGCACTACTGAAAATATCTGTACCATTGATCAGGAATGTATTATACTAGATACCCTTCCATTAAGAACGATTCTATGCCAATGTCCTCCAGAAACTATGGTAGATGCTTCTGGAAGATGTGTACGTATTACCCAGATCAAACCGCAGTGTGTTATCGACTCAGAATGTAACGATAGAGATAAGTGTATCACTGGTACTTGCATAGAGGCTTGTAGAGTTGACCGATGCGGTGTGAACGCCATCTGCACTTCAAGAAACCACCAAGCAACATGTAGTTGCGCTCCAGGTTACACCGGCAATGCTCACTATGAATGTACAAATATTCCTAAAGGCGTAATAGAAGTTATACCACCAGAATGTTATACGGATAATGAATGTTCGTTGGATAGAGTTTGTAGAAATGAAAGATGTGTTAATCCTTGTACTTATGACAGTCCATGCGCTCTTACTGCGTTCTGTTCTGCTAGAAATCATCAAGCTATTTGTAGATGTCCCGATGGGTATGATGGAAATCCAACTGTAGATTGTATAGCACGTAAGTGATCTCTTTTATTTAAAAAAAAAGTAAATTTGTATTAAATATTTATTTTTCTTTTTAGCACTTGGACCCACTGTTGGTTGTACCTCAAACTCCGAATGTCCAAAATCTGAATCATGTATTAATCGCCTATGCGCTAGCCCCTGCAATTGCGGTCCCAATGCAGAATGCAAAGTGGTAAATCACTATCCAACCTGCTATTGTCGTCAAGGTTACTCTGGCAATCCTCAAATAGGCTGCGTCAAACTAGGCTGCCAGTCTGACAACGAATGTGCTGCCGATTTACAATGTTATAATAGTCAATGTGTCAACCCATGTATCTTAGGAAATCCATGTGCAAGAAACGCAGAGTGCTACGGACAGAATCACAGAGCGACTTGTAGATGCTTACCAGGATTCGAAGGAAATGCACTTAGTAGATGTGAACGTGTCGAATGTCATGTAGACAACGACTGTCCCAATGATAGAGCATGCTTACAACAACGATGCGTAGATCCTTGCTCTTCTATCGCCAATCCACCTTGCGCACAAAACGCTGTCTGCTATGTACAAAATCACGTTGCCGGATGTTTATGTCCACCTCATTTACCCGATGGTAATCCTCTTTCTTACTGTAGTCCGAGACTTATAGAAGGCAAATCAGAATGTGACTTTGATATTGATTGTCCAAGCAAATTAGCTTGTATAACGAACCAATGTGTCAATCCATGTGAAAGTTTATCACCTTGCCATCCAACTGCTCATTGTAGTGTATCTGATACGACACCTGTAAGAACAATGATTTGTACTTGTCCGGAAGGTTGGGTACCTAACGAGAATGGAGAATGTCACCCTGTATTAGTACCCATACCACCTGGTTGTACCAGTGATGGTGACTGTTCCGATAAGGAAGCTTGCATTAATAGGTAAATAAATGAATTTTCGCGTTCCTGTTTAAAAAAATCTAAAATTATTACTTTTTTACAGATTATGTACATCCCCTTGTGAATGTGGAACAAACGCAAATTGTCACGTCCAAAACCACAGAGGTATATGCTCGTGTCGCGAAGGTTATGAAGGCAATCCCAACATCGCTTGTCATGCAGTTGGTTGCAGAGTAGACTCAGAATGTGGATCAGGAAGAGCCTGTATCAATGGAAACTGCATCAATCCTTGCCTCATCAAAGACAACTGTGGAATCAACGCCGAATGCTTTGTATATCAAAATAGAGCTGAATGCCGATGCGCTAGCGGTTATAGAGGCAATCCGTTAGATAGATGTATACCAATAGGTTGCCTTTCCAACAGCGATTGTCCTAGTGACAGGCAGTGCATCAATGCTCAATGTATCAACCCTTGCATATACGATAATCCTTGCTCTCCTCGAGCAGAATGCAGCGTTCACAACCATCTCTCAGTATGTAGATGCCCGCCAGGCCTAATTGGTAATCCGTATGTTAGCTGCAAACCGGAACCACAACCCGAATGTAGAGAAGATTCAGAATGTCCTGCAAGATTAGCTTGTCTTAACAACAAATGTCAAGATCCGTGTGCAGTATTGGAACCATGTCGCCGACCTGCGGAGTGTCAAGTGATCGGTACCGTACCGGTAAGAACAATGATCTGCATCTGCCCACCAGGCTACATAAGTAGCGGAAGTGGAACCTGTAATCCAGTTACTGCAGTAACAGTAGTGGGTGCGTGTATAAGCGATAGCGACTGTCCGTCAAATAAGGCTTGTTTCAATGGTATCTGTAAGAACCCTTGTACATGTGGACCAAACGCCGAATGCAGAATTAAAGATCACAAACCAATTTGTACATGTAAGCAGGGATATGATGGTAATCCGGAATTGGAATGTAGAAAGATTGGTTGTAGAGCTGATAGTGAATGTTCGACGCAACATACTTGTATTAACAGGTTAGACTAAAAATATTTAAATCTGTACAAATATGCTAATTTTTAATTTTTTTTAGACAATGTGTCCCAGTTTGTGCCGCTGATGGTTCCTCGTGTGGTGATAAAGCAGTTTGTTATGGATATAATCATCGTGCCGTATGCGAATGCCCACCAGGTCTTAAAGGTAATCCAAGAGTGTCCTGCAACGTCGTAGGCTGTAGAGTTGACTCGGATTGTCCAAGTAGCAGAGCTTGTATCAACACCAAATGTGAATTACCTTGCACGGTAGCCAATCCATGCGATGCTCTAGCCGAATGCAAGGTAGATATGAATGCTAAATATTATTTTTACTGTTGCTTTAATGAATAAAAATTATTTTAAGGTCTACAATCACGTGATCGAATGTATTTGTCCACCGGGTACGGTAAGTGATGGTAAAATGGGATGCATAAGAAGGGAAGAGAAGTGTAGAATGGACTGGGATTGCGCATCACAGTATGCTTGTATAGGATCGGAATGTGTTCAGCCTTGTAGGGCTACGGAACCTTGCGGAGTAAACGCCGAATGTAATGTATTGGATACCAGACCTGTCAGAACCATGGTTTGCATTTGTAAACCTGGTTACCAAGGAAATCCAGCTGTTCAATGTGACCCAAGTAAGTTAATTATAATACAATACAAATCTAGCGTATTCTTTACTAATATTTATTCAATTGTAGTTGCGAGATGTCCAATAGACCGGGGTTACGTTTTAACACCAGATGGAAGATGTATTTGCGCACCAAACCTAGCTCTTAACGAAAATGATGAATGCATACCTTGCCCGATAGAGAAAGGTCTCAAAATCGATGAAAGAGGTCGCTGTGTATGCGCCTTAGAAAAAGGTCTAATCATCGACGAACGCGGCAACTGTGTTTGTCCACTAGAATTCGGTTATCACTTTGATGCTAAAGGCAACTGTGTACCGGATACTGGACCAGAATGTGAAAGAAATGAAGATTGTCCTGATCACAAATATTGCAACCAGAATACGAAGACTTGCGAGGAGGCATGCACATTAAAACATTGCGGCATTAACGCTTTCTGTAATGCTACAAACCACCAAGGAAGATGCCAGTGTATTACTGGATATGTTGGAAACCCTGAAATACTTTGCAGTAAGTAAACTTATACGTTAAATATTAAAATGTCACACTAACCAACACGTTCTTTTTTAGATCAAACAACTTACTACAAAACAGATTTCCCGAGACCTGACCTTACAGTCAACTGTCTATCAGATGGAGTCCAAGTAGAAATAACGCTATCAGAAATCGGTTTTAACGGGATTCTTTACGTTAAAGGTCATAGCAAGGACGAAAAATGTAGAAGAGTTGTGTCGATCGACACAGGAGAAAGAATCGAATACTTTAAAGTTCACTTCGGAGAATGTGGACTTATACATGTCAATGTGAGTATAAAATAAAAAATTTTCACTTCATTAGATTGTAAATAACTGTATTTTTATTATCAGGGAGAAGCAAGCTTCGTCCTTGTGATCCAGAAACATCCCAAACTTGTGACATACAAAGCCCAGGCATATCACATCAAGTGCGTCTACCATACGGGCGAACAAAACGTTACTTTAGGCTTTAACGTATCGATGTTGACTACTGCAGGAACCATAGCTAATACCGGTCCACCTCCTACTTGCCTAATGAAGATCGTAACTCCAACCGGCGAAGAGATCAACTCTGCGGAAATCGGAGACAACTTAATGCTTCAAGTAGACGTCCAACCAGGATCGATTTACGGAGGATTCGCAAGAAGTTGCGTAGCTAAGACGATGGAAGATAGCGTTGAAAATGAATATATTGTCACCGATGAGAACGGTTGTGCTACCGACCCGACTATTTTCGGAGAGTGGGATTACAACCCCGATACCCAAAGTTTATTGGCAAGTTTCAATGCTTTCAAATTCCCCAGCAGCGATAACATCAGATTCCAATGTAATATTAGAGTTTGCTTTGGAAAATGTCAACCGGTAAGGACAAGTGACAAGTGACAACTAAATTGATATTTGTGAACTAAAATATTTGGTTACATTTTTTTTAGGTTAATTGCCGAGGCTACAACGCTTTTGGAAGAAGAAAGAGAGCCATTGAAAACTCAGATGATGACGAAAATGGCACAGAACTCGCTCTTGGAGGAGAATTGTTAGCCGGACAATTAAGAGAAGAAATAACTATTCAATCAAATGCAATACTTACTCTAGAGAAGCGGGAAGAAAGATACCCTGATTCTCAAACTGGTAATTATCTAATTTCGACTCGAGGTCCTACCAACTAAATATCAATTGTGTTGTGTTGGAATATATTTTCAGTTAATTCGTTTTCTTTTTTAGCTGCAAACGCACAACGTACAGAAGATATTTGCGTCTCAATGATCGGTTTTATCATTGCCTTGATAATCACTGCCTTACTGGCCTTGGTAGCCGTTGCTGTAGCAGTTTCCTGTTGGCTGATGGCTTATCGTCGCAGGCCGAAATCAACTGGACCGCTACCGCATCCGCCGGAATTCCCAAACCCATTGTTTACCACCCCAGAACCGATGGCTGAACCAAGTCCAGACTACCTCACATAAAACTGCGGAATTTATTATTTTTAAGTTATAATACTCTTAAATTTTACCCGATATGTTGACAACAACAATCAAAATACTCGATTTTATCGTCAATTACTGTAAATTTACTATCGAAAAGTTCGTAATATTCATGATACTTCTTGAAAAATCCGTCCTTTGCTACTCACTAGATACTGCCGAAAAGAAGTTCTTGATATTACGGACAAAATAGCGAATATATTTTTAGTTTGAACTTAAAAATGTGTACACCTCAACAGCACAGCGACATGATATGGAAACTGTCACTTGTCACTTTAAGACCAATTCAAATATGGCTGAGAACGAATGGACAATTGACAGATGCAAGACTGTCGATAAAAATGTAAATAAACCATATATCGATGAATTGAAAAGAGAATTAAACAAAATTGCGTCTACAAATGAAGAATAAAGTGATTTTAAGGTTTCTTTTTGAGTTTGCTGTATAAATAGTCGAAAAAACGGTGTTTACACATTTTTAGCTATCTTTTCCATTGGCTGCACGTAACCAGTGTTCTTTCACAGACAAGGGAAAAAATTGGTGGTGGTTTTTATAACGCTTTAACAAAAAACTTCTCAACTTTGAATACGACCCTTGCTTATTTTTGTTTGTAAATGCATTTCGTATTGTTCTATTGTAAATATGAGTTACACTTCACTTTTTGGCAGCCTTTGGAAGACGTAGGATGTAATTTTAGGATAATTAAGTATAAATAAATATTTCTTTGAGCCTGTATAAAGTGTATGAATGATTCGAATGAGGAACAATTGTGAATTGCTCCAGATTTTTTTATGGTGCTGACTGATTTTTTTTTTACTTGAAGCAGTCAAACTTTTAGTCAATCGATTTTTTTTAAATAGTACCTATATTTTTATGTAATTTATAAGTCAATCAATAATTTAACGAAATTTCAAATGTAATGTAACTTATTACACAACGAATCTCTCATTTTCCTTTTGTTTTAAAAAACTGATTGTATGACGCTATTTTTAACTAATTTCATTTATTTATATTTTTGTCCTTTTTTCGTAAAATGACTTTCTAACGATAATTTCATAAAAATTGTCATTTGTGATAATCGCTTCTTTAATAAAAATGATTGTTTAATAAAAAATTCTTTTATTTTTGCGTATTTTCAAGACGGATTTATTGGTTTTTTCAAAATTAAAATATCAGGTCCGGTTTCTGAGATATTTGCGAAAAACCGAAATTGACGATTTTCGATTTACTTCATTAACGCCGTATTTTTTTAAGATAAAAAAAATTTATAAAGCTTTTTTATTGAAGGCCAAATATCGCTTAAAGGTACGTTTTCCTCCACGGTCGCTGGTAGCCGCTACCTGCGACAGGGCTGGTTATCAGCCGCTGCTGATCAGCTGGATCACGTGAAGCGCTACCTGCTACCAAAAGTCCAACTTAGCCAGCTGCTGACAAATATTCGCCGGCTGACTATTATTTTTAAATACGGACCTGTACTTTTTATTTCATTTTTGAAATCCCCGTTTTTTCCTTTATCCAACCATGTAGAATACTGTAATCGCAAAAAAAAAGTTCAGCTTTCAGTGGAGTTACATGTTTTGAGACCCCCTAAGTCATTTAAGACCATTTCCAGAAAATGCGATCGGAATTTCCTAACCAAATTTTATATTTAGCATTTTTACAATATGCTAATGAGCTGATTAGATTTTGGGCAAAATCGGACAACCGGAAGTGGGGGTTTACTCTTGAGAATTTTCAGATTTTCGCAATTATTATCGTTTTTATTAAGTTTATGTAAAAATATTAAGAGAAAAAATTTATTTTAAATTAAATTTACTACAAATTTTGTTTAAAAACTTTTTTCAAATTTTGTATTATAAGCGAGTTAAAAATAAAATATGGAATAACATAGTTGCATAATATCGCAAGCGCAGTAGAAGTGTTTTGTTTCATGGAGACAATTGTACGCTCTTGCCAGGCATGGCCTGCCTTAAATATGTACGAATAATTGGATTATGAGCCCGTATGGCCGTTAAAGTATGGTAAATATGTCATGTGCATGGCCACATCCGATTTTTTTATTATAAGAAATGAACTGCAGTTTAGGAATTTTTCTAAGTACAGTCCTGTTCAGTTTAATCCTGAAAGTTTTTTAAACAACTTAACTTTTGAGCGTATTTTGGGTGTAAATTAAAATAATTCACAATGACTGTTTAATTTCTAAATATCTGTTACAATTCAATAGTTGAAGCAACGGTGGCTCCAAGGAGGGGGGCAGTAGGGGTAATTGCCCCCAAAAAATCCGGCAATGAGAGGATCTTTCTCATATCTGCGTAAACCAAATTTTAATTTTTTTGAATTTTTTTTGTAGATTTTAGGTCCATTTATATCCTAAAAAACTCACGTTTTCCCCTAAAAATGGCCCAAACATTTTTTTTCGGCAATTTTGACATCGACAATCGTTTCTTATTTAAAATTGATTCTGCGTAAACCAAATTTTAATTTTTTTGAATTTTTTGTAGATTCTAGGTCCATTTATATCCCAAAAAACTCACTTAATTCCTCAAAAATGGCCATAACATGTTTTTTTGGTAATTTTGGCATTACCAATCGTTTTTTGGACAAATTTCATTCTGCGTAACCAAATTTTAATTTTTTTGAATTTTTTTTGTAGATTTTAGGTCCATTTATATCCTAAAAAACTCACTTTTTCCCTCAAAAATTGCCCAAGCATTTTTTTTTTGGTAATTTTGACATTGCCAATCATTTCTTATATAAAATTCACTCTGCGTAAACCAAATTTTAATTTTTTTGATTTTTTTTGGTAGAATATAGGTCCATTTATATCCCAAAAACTAATTTTTTCCCTTAAAAATGGCCCAAACATTTTTTTTTCGGTAATTTTGACATTGCCGCCAATCGTTTCTTATACAAAATTCATTCTGCGTACGGAAAGCTCTGCGTGTCGTGCGGTGTTGTCGGATTGTTGTCGAAGTGGGCTACGTGATAAAATAAACGTATGAGATATTTGAATATTTGATACAATGTTGTCGGTTTGAGATTATGTTTAATTTGTTTTTGAAAATTAAACACCAATCGTTACTTATACAAAATTCATTCTGTGTAAACCAAATTTAAATTTTTTTGATTTTTTTTTGTAGAATCTAGGTCCATTTATATTCCAAAAAACTCATTTTTTCCCTCAAAAATGGCCCAAACATTTTTTTTCGGTAATTTTGACATTGCCAATCGTTTCTTAGACAAAATTCATTCTGCGTAAACCAAATTTTAATTTTTTTGATTTTTTTTTGTAGAATCTAGGTCGATTTATATTCCAAAAAACTCATTTTTTCCCTCAAAAATGGCCCAAACATTTTTTTTCGGTAATTTTGACATTGCCAATCATTTCTTAGATAAAATCCATTCGGTGTAATCCAAATTTTAATTTTTTTTGTAGATTCTAGGTCCATTTTTATCCTAAAAAACTCACTTTTTCACTCAAAAATGACAAGCATATTTTTTTCCGATAATTTTGACATTGCCAATCGTTTCTTATATAAAATTCATTCTGCGTAAACCAAATTTTGATTTTTTTGATTTTTTTTTAGAATCTAGGTATCCCAAAAAACTCATTTTTCCCTTAAAAATGGTCCAAACATTTTTTTTCAGAAATTTTGACATTGCCAATCGTTTCTTATACAAAATTCATTTTGCGTAAACCAAATTTTAATTTTTTGTAGATTCTAAGTCCATTTATATCCTCAAAAATGGCCCGAACATTTTTTTTTTGGTAATTTTGAAATTGCCAAACGTTCCTTATACAAAATTCATTCTGCGTATTAAGCTCAAAGTATACTCAATTTTTAATCAACTTTATTAAAAAAGTTTTTTAAATATTTTCAGTGAAAATGGAAAAGGACCGTACTAAGCAAAATTCCTAAAGTACAGTCCGTTGTCAAAACCTAATAAAAATATTACATGGTTGGATAGAGAAAAAATGGGGATTTCAAAAATGAAATAAAACGTACAGGTCCGTATTTAAAAAAAAAGTTGAGGGTAGCCCTTCAAAGACGAAACGTTGTTTTAAAAAACTGAATACGCTATGTTAAGTTGTATTTGTCCTTCAATAAAAAAGCATTATAACCTTTTTTTCTATCTTTCAAAATTAAGGCGTTAATTCAATAAAACGAAAATCGTCAATTTCGGTTTTGATTTTGAAAAAACCAATCAATTTGTCTTGAAAATACGCATCTTTTTTCCCATTTAACCAACTTTGTATCTGTAACGGTTTACGAAATCCCAATAAATTTGCGCCACTCTGTATATATCTTCTCTCTCTATCAAGTTAAGAGAGATAACGTTGTTTTTAATTAGGGAAATGCACATGACAAAAAACTAAATTTTATATATAAAAAATTTTAATGAAATTCAAACTATAAAAATTTTTAATTAAATTCAGAGTATAAAAAATAGTAGAAAATACAAAACACATATTAAATAACATAGCACAACCTTCAACCGCCAGCAGCCAACGTATCACAATTTTTTTTTTAAATATCTATATTAAGAGTGGACATTTTCCTTGTTTTCTTTCGTTATACCGGATTTATCGATTCCACTAAAACTAACTTGCTTGGCCCCACTAGATTCTGGTTTTGAATTACTTTCTGATAAAATGCCACTTTTGTTTTTGTAATACGATGATTTTAGTAAATTTTCTCGAACTTTTGGAAGCGCCGACATTATTCCATTTTCTTTACCAAAAGAATTGCTACGTTTTCTTGGCAGATTATCTACCACACCTTCGCTAATACTGTATCTTCTAATCGTAGATCGCGCATTAAGCGGCTCCTTCAGCAAGCTAAAATTAAAAGTTAACTTTGAAACTCATCCAGCAAAACGTTATTCTGTATTGTGAATTTTTAAAGAAACTACGTCTGTTGGAAAACATATTTAGCTAATCTAAATTATAAAAGCCAATCCTGTACACTAACTAAAAATCAAATACTCAATTGGTCAAGAATTAAAAAAATTACCTTGAGTCAAAAATTAATCAGTGTTTGCCCTCCCTCTCCCCCCCAAATTAAACTAGCGGGTTGAAATTTGGACACAATGCTCCAAGTAACTTTCTCCATGCGAAAAACGCGAACACGGGTCTAGGTGTGTTCTCGCCGCGGCGAAAATCCATATACTTTCAAATCGCAATATCTCAAGAACCGCTAGACCGATTTGAACGTGTTAAAATTCAGTTTAAGCGTTTTCGCGAGCACTTTATTTTATATATAGAAGTCGTTTCGATCCGAAGAAACCTCAGAGAGCTACGTGCGAAAAACCGATTTTTCATATCTTTACATGTTAATTTACCCCCCCTCCACACCTTCCTTAGCTTTCATATAGTGATCACGTGAAAGAGGGACCTCGAATCTATGAAATAACTAAAAAAAAAATTTCGAAGAGCGACTTCGTTTTCAAAACCAGATCTACTCCATTAAAAAAAAACGATAATTTGAATAGAGCGCGAAGACTGAACAAATAAAAATTTAATTTTTAGCACGTCATTTCCTTCCTATCGCATTTTATTCCACCGCAACTGCAGGTAACCTAATTATACAGTCCACTTTTGTCTTTGATAATCACTAGCCAACTATTAAGGCGATTAGGGCTGGAACAGCAAAATTCCCGTCTAATCATCGAAAATGTCGGTAAGTGGAAAAATGAAAACATTTTGATCGAATACTAATTTTAACCGTACACAACATTTTATATGGTTTGATGTTGCTTAATACAGGGTGATCAACTTATACTCCGGAGTTTGATATCTCTGTTGTTTTGAGGGATACTAAAAAAAGTTTTAAATACTAATTATAGAGTCCAGCTCCATATTTTAAAATTATTTTGAATTATACAGGTTGTCTCAAAAAAGTGTGCCGTATCAAAGTTATATTATTTCTTATGGAAAATGTGCTTTCTTAAATAAAACAAAATTGCTTTTTTTGCCGGTTTTTTTCATAAACTGTGGGAAAAGTAAAATAACCTCTAAAAAAATAATTTTTCTTCAATGCAAAATTAGGTATACAGGGTGAGTCACGGTAGACGCGACGGTCCATTGTGGCTAAACGGTTAATATTTTGAAAATTTTGTTTATTCATGGGTATGTGGGTTGATCAAGGCCACATTTTAAAATTATTTTGAATTATACAGGTTGTCCCAAAAAAGTGTGCCGTATCAAAGTTATATTATTTCTTATGGAAGACCCTATATTTTATTGCATTTATAGATTATACGTTAAAAATAAGATAAACTTTCTTAAGTATTCCCTATACCTAAGCTTTTTAGTTTTCGAGATATTTTGATATTTCTAAAAATGGAAGCACTTACAAGAAAACCAATAACTTCGAAACCTATGGAATCTCCAATTTTAACTGAAAAAAATTAGACTAATAATTGAAAGCAATAATGTATTTAGAGTTGTTTAAAATTATACAGGGTGTCCAAAATGGGGCGATTCTCTAATGACATATTCAAACGACAATATCGTTCTTAGAAAACGAGTAAGGAATTTAATTTATCAGATTCGACATCCTAAGACCGGTTTCTGCCTTTCGGCTTCGTCAGTTATGCTTTTCGAATCCAATAAATAAAATTCCAAACTCGTACAAGTCCGCTATAAGATAAAATTTTTAGATGTGCTGCCATCTATGATTAGAAGAGAGTATTGACAATTATTAAAAGCAAAAAATTCCCGGTGTATTGGGGTTGCATACACAATTTGCATTGTGTGTTGCAAAGCTTTTATTTGACTGATTCTAGTCAAAATGTCACTCTCTTCTTTCGTATCCCTTTCAGAGATTAATACAAAGTTAGAAAACGAGTAAGGAATTTAATTTATCAGATTCGACATCCTAAGACCGGTTTCTGCCTTTCGGCTTCGTCAGTTAGGCTTTTCGAATCCAATAAATAAAATTCCAAACTCGTACAAGTCAGTAGCTATATCCGCTATAAGATAAAATTTTTAGATGTGCTGCCATCTATGATTTTTTGCTTTTAATAATTGTCAATACTCTCTTCTAATCATAGATGGCAGCACATCTAAAAATATCGTTCTTATTTTAAATAGGACACCCTGTATTTTATAATCCTATTATGTAGCAAATTCCATTACCTTTTAAAAATTATAAAGGTCTACTATGCCTAAATCTATTAATTTTGGAGTTATTTTTAAATTTGTTAAATTTTACATTATTTTTCCACCGTAATGTCTAAATATAACACCCTGTATTTGATCAGCTTAGACTATGATCCGAAAAAATTATGTTTGAAACTACCTATGTGTTTGGTTTTGACATTATTAAAAACGTTTCGAGATGCATCAAAATCTGTATGAAACAGATTTTCAAAGATGGATAGATTTTTGTTTATTGGAGCAGGTTAGTGAAGATGATTTTTTTTTATAATGTGCTATTTACAGATGAATCCACTTTTCGTAATAATCGATTAGTATGACGGTTAACACATAGTCTCAAAGATAATTTTTTCGGATCATAGTCTTAGCTGATCAAATACAGGGTGTTATATTTAGGCATTACGGTCGACAAATAATGTAAAATTTAAAAAAATTAAAAATAACTCCAAAATTAATAGATTTAGGCATAGTAGACCTTTATAATTTTTAAAAGATAATGGAATTTTCTACATAATAGGATTATAAAACACAGAGTGTCCTATTTAAAATAAGAACGATATTGTCGTTTGAATATGTCATAGAGAATCGCCCCATTTTGGACGCCCTGTATAATTTTAAACAACTCTAAATACATTATTGCTTTCAATTATTAGTCTAATTTTTTTTCAGTTAAAATTGGATTTGGTATTCCATGGGTTTCGAAGTTATTGGTTTTCGTGTAAGTGCTTCCATTTTTAGAAATATCAAAATATCTCGAAAACTAAAAAGCTTAGGTATAGGGAATACTTAAGAAAGTTTATCTTATTTTTAACGTATAATCTATAAATGCAATAAAATATAGGGTCTTCCATAAGAAATAATATAACTTTGATACGCCACACTTTTTTGGGACAACCTGTATAATTCAAAATAATTTTAAAATGTGGAGCTGGACTCTATCTATAATTAGTATTTAAAACTATTTTTCGTATCCCTCAAAACAACAGAGATATCAAACTCCGGAGCATAAGTTGATCACCCTGTATGTAAACAGGGTTATCCAAAGCTCGGTGATATTCTCTAAACTAAAATGAAATAATTACATACTGAGATATTTTAATTTTCAATCTATTATTTAGCTTTCTTTCGTCTTTATTTTTATTAAAAAAATTGAATGACAGCCTTTTCTGTATATTTTAATATTTAATCATTCCCCTTTTTATAAAATTAACTTACCTCGGTCTCCTCAATCTTGAATTAGACGTATTGGGTTTCTTTGCGACTTCTTTTTTATTGTTTAAAGAATTATCCCTAAAAAAAATATTAATAAATAGATTTAAGAAAAAGTGTATTTAATAAATTAAAAAAAAAATTAAAAATCTAAAAAAATAAAAATAAAATTTTAAATTTTTATTAAATATTTTGAGTTCATTTACATTACCTAGTTGGTTTAGTAGGTGTACTTGAAGCCGGTTTAGGATTATTGCAAGGTGTAGATGTCGCAGTCGGTTTCAATTTGGGTCCCTAAAATAAATATTATAAACAAAACCGCAATATTTCTGTTAGAATAACAGCAAAGAATTAAGAATTAGTGGCTGATGTGAATAAAGAAGTAGCATTTTTTTAGTATTAAGTCCTAGCAAACTGATTCTTATTTTTGCAATTTCTGCAACACTGACATATTCGGAAAGAAATTAACATTTCTGTAGACGTTTGTCAATGTAGACAAGGGCCAAACCGATTTTAAATACCCGAATTCATAAAAAATCCTTAGCAGTATGTGGATAGTCTGAAAATTTACGGTAAATTATAAGTAAATTAAAAAAAAATAAAAAATTGTCTAGAATAACTGAAAAATCGATTATGAAAATGTCGTTTTTTGGTTTTCTGCATTTTTAACGATGTTTTTCCATATGGGTGATTCTTCCAATAGAAGAATAATTATGTCCCTTTGATCAGATGAAACGCTGTCCAACTGTAGTGCGTATTTTAGTAAAGGCTCATTGACGTGGCATCAACATTAGACAACAGTAAGTATTGAAAAATAAGATAATATTGGAGTGTGCCTACTTATTGTACATGTAATTAGAATGTTCTTATGTTATGTATACATGTGTTTAGAATGTTTTAACATCAAAACACCATTGTCGTGGATGTTGTTGAATGTCATTGTCGTGGACTTTCTCATTCTCGACAATGACAAGTTGTCCACTACAATACCACCTTCAAATGTTTGTTTAATTTCAGATAATCCTGACGATGTCGCCTAAAAAAATGACGTGGGAGGAGAGGAAGAAGAGGAAAAGTGAGTGTGAACAGAGCAGAAGAGACAAAATTAAGAAAAACCCGATAATATAAGAGTGAAGTCGTGTCAATTTCGTCATTGTCGTGGATACAGAATTTTGAAAAATCCCAAATATGCGAATATAAGCATGTCCTATACATATTTTTTTCCGATCTGAACAAGCCTTTTTAATTTTTGAAATTTTGTAATCACAAATCTGCTTCTTTTGATAGAATCACCCATATGGACAATATATTTTTTTCATACCATCTTAAAGTCGAGGTTTCAACGAAGAAAATGAGCACTGATAAAGTTCAAAAATTGAAAATTTGTTAGTGAACTTTTACGATTGAAAATTAGGCTTTTTTATAATTGAAATTCGTATAAAATCGAAAAATAAATATTATGCTTTGAAAAAATTACAGTTTATTTAAAACACAAAGGAGAACGTTTTCACCGAGTTTTATAAAAAAAAATTATTTTTGCAGGTGGTAAATATTAAAAACGAAAAAAAAAAAAAACGGTTTTTATCGTTTTTCTCTATAATTTTGAGGTTATGTTGAAAACTAATCAATACAAAAGTTTTACATTTTTTAATTACACAGGCACACAAAAAAAAATTATGAAGCAGAGGGTAGGTTTTTGGGGTCGCTGAAACCGAATATGACCACGAAAAATAATTTCAATTGCCCATTTTCCCGCTAGCACCCCCTTACCACCCCTTAAAGAGGTTCAAATTTTCTGTTTTTGGAATGCTAAAACCGAAAATGATGACGAAACACGAATATAATGCCTCTCTTACCCATTAGCACCCCCTTACCACCCCTTGAAGAGGGTAAAAATTTCAATTTTTGTATAAAATTAAGATGTTCCAAAAAACATAGAAATACACATACAAAATTGAAATTTTTACCCTCTTCAAGGGGTGGTAAGGGGGTGCTAATGGGTAAGAGAGGCATTATATTCGTGTTTCGTCATCATTTTCGGTTTTAGCATTCCAAAAAAATTCGAACCTCTTTAAGAGGTGATAAGGGGGTGCTAGCGGACAAACGGGCAATTGAAATTATTTTTCATGGTCATATTCGGTTTCAGCAACCCCAAAAATCCCTTTGGTTCATAATTTTTTTTCTTGGGTGCTAGTGTTAATCTACAACTTTTACATTAAACTTTTTTCGATAGGATGTATATTTCAGCCACAAATCGTAAAATACCAATATCCAACCCTCAAGTTATATATTTAGGTACCCCCACCCCACTTCCGGAACTTTTAATTTGTCTAATTTATTTTTTTAATTTACTTATAATTTACCCTAAATTTTCCGACCATCCACATACTGATAAGAATTTTTTTTGTTACAAAAATGATTGGCCCTGGGCTAATGAGTCTAACGCAGTTTTCGACTATCCTACTAAGTATTTTTGAAAACTGCAATTTACTTTGAAATATCTTTTCTAAATTGACGGTTTTTTTAAACAATTAATGAATTGAGACATCATTTATAAAGAATTTATAATAAAAACAATGATTTTTTTTATTAAAAAATTGTGTTTAAAATTTCAAAAATGAAATAACTTACGTTTATTGGCGTACTAGTTTTTGTAGGCTGCAAAAGTGAAGCTCTTTTTTGCGCGTTCTCTGATGTAGTAGGACTACTAGTGGAAGCTAAATTAATAAAAAAAATAAAGTGTATAATTAATTGTATAAATACTCGAGGATAAATTTTTGAAAATCCGCTTCAAAATATATAAAAACTGAAATAAATTTGTAAATACTCACATTTTCTCATATTATCTACAGGAATAACTGCGATCAAAGGTCCTTTTTTAACTCCAGCTTTAACAGGTTTAGCCTTTAACTTTAGTCCAAGGTTAGAATCTTTCTTATCAGCATTTCTTACATTTAAACTACTAGTAGCCTAAAATGGTAAATGTAAAAAATTACTAAATTAGACCAAATTTATTCCGAAATTAATTTAAAAAAGAACAAAGTAAATAATATTATATTAGAATAAATAAATTCCAAACACCCTTGGTTGTAGGCCCAAAAGAGAAAAGTGACGCTTTGACTGCTAAAATTCTGTCAATGTCTCTTAAAAATTTAGAAAACATGGTTAAATCTCAAACTAAATAAACGAATTAGGAATTTAATGTATTCGATTCGACATCTTAAGACCGGTTTCTGCCTTTCAGCTTCGTCAGCTAAATGAAAAAAATTGGGTTAATAAAATAACTTCTAAAAAAGAATTTAATCCAACAAAAACAGAAATGAATTACCTTGTTATTAATTACTGAAGTTAGAGAATTACTTCTTACGGGCTTTTTTACTGTTTTTACTGGACACATAGATTGTGATAAACGTTTCTTCATCAATTCACTTTCCGAAGTATGCGAGTTCTCGTTTCCACGAGAGTCTGAATGACTGGTTATATTTTTTGTGATACTTAACATTTTACTAGAAGTTATTTCAATATTTTCCGGTGATTCGGGAATTGATGAATGACCTGAATCTTCACAATCCTGACCATTATGGCTGTTATTCAGTAATTCAACCAAATTATTTAGCAGCACTCTTCCTTCAGACTTTTGTTTCTCGCTTCTGTGTGAGGAATTAAAAATGTCAGATAAATTTTGCAAAATATCTTTGGCATCTCGTGATTTACTAGAAGTACTTTCTGATCTTGATGTTTTAATCTTCAATGTTTCTATTTGTTCAGTACTTGGAAACATCTTATTAATAGTTTTGACAATATTTTCTGCGTTAGGTTTAGGTGATGCTTTATTAATCATTTCATTATCGTCAAAATCTGGCCAATCCGGTTGGGGAGTACAATCCAAAGCTCCATTTTCGTGTGCTAATCACAATTAAAGAAAAGTTAAAAAGAAATCGCTAAGTAGAATAAATCTATAAGCTTTCACTAAAGCAAGAATTGTTACTTACCATCATCATTTAGGAATGATCCATCGGCAATTTTTTGTGCAAGAAAATTTCCTTCTATAAATACAGAATCATGCTAAAATAAAAACAATATTAAAACAATAATTAATAAGGTAGAATGAAACTTACAAATAAGTCATCTTTGTCATCATCAAAATTCAGTTTACAGGAATAATTATTCTTCAAAAAATTTTTAGTTGTTCTTCCAGTACTCCAGAAAAACTGTTTCTCTAAGTTTAAATCACCTCCTAACTGATTAGATAAAAATCTTGTTCGTGATTCAATTTCAGGCGTTATCATTTGAGCTTTGTTTAAAAGAGATCGAACAGGTGAAAAAACTGAATTGCCACTTTTGGTTAAAACATATATTGATGATGGTAAATCGCTGTTAAAAGATAAACATTCTGAATTGGAATATTTTTTTGGAGTAAGATAAAACCCCGTATCCAGCAGTCTAGACACATTGCTTTCAACAGGTGAAAGGTTTTGAATTTCATCTCCCAAAGTGAGATTTATTTTGTCTAATTGTAAAATGCCTAAAGATTCTCGTCCTAAATCAGAATTTTCTAACCAATTAAAATTTGCAAAGGCAAATTCGCTACCTGCAGTTACATTTAAGAAATCTGTAGTATTTTGAAAATCCAGTGATAAAATTCCTAATGATTCTCTGCCATCCTGAATAGAAGAAGATAATAAAGACTCAGGATTGCTAGGTAAATGATTTAGATTTGGCGGATCTACTCTAAACGTAATATCAGGATTATCGGGGACATTACATTTCGCTGGGCTTAAATGGTTCGCCTGAAAATATTACTAAAATTAATTTCATTTTTTTCTACTGCTGAAAACTTACCATCTAGTTAAACCACAAATCACTTATAATCTATTCAAAGTATTTAAACTCAGATATCTAAAAAACAATTTTTTACAGGTTGTTTTTAATACCTACATCTTAAAAAAACTATTTTGTCCGTTTTTAATTTAAAATTGAAAACTTGACAGCCAGACAGCCACTCTAATATCACCATATATTTATTAACTACTATATTGATAAGCAGCCTATCTGAAGACGAAACAAAATATTGGAAAGGATTGATTTATGCGCATGTGCCAAAATAAAAGTAATAATATTCATTCTAAATTTGAATTTCGCACATGCGCCCACGATCATCGGTGCCTATTAGACAAGGACAAACGTATAAAATCTGGCATCACTTTTCTAACATTGCTCTCATGGCGTTTGGTCAATATTCGTAGTTAATACTTATATGAAATCACAAATAACAAAATCTGACAGCCAAATTGCCAACATATTAATTCGAAAGACGGTAGAACCAACCGTAAAGGTCGATATAAAAAAAATTGGGTCACAGAAAGTTTATTGATTTCAAAAAGATAAAGAAGTATTTTACTTATTATTCAGAAAAATAAAATTATATAAAAAAAATCAGGATACAATGGATTACTGTATCGGTATCGATTTTTAGTTTTAAAATGTAATACATTTCTGAGAACCTGTTTTCGAAAAAGTTAGATGTTTCCACACTTTTCGATCAATTTGTATATGTTATATCAGTGCTATGATATAGGAATAAAGTGCTCTTATTAAAAAAAATGGGAATGTTAATTGTAAATACTAAAAATACTTTTTGTTTTGCGAAACCTTATCTAATTCGTTTTGTTTCCTAAGATCGTTGCCAAGATTTAAATTTAGAATTAGGTTAGTTATCTCTCAAGGATGTGTATGTCGTTGAACCATTCATGTTATTTGTTTAAAAATTGAAATATACATTTTAATTTCATCAGGTTCGGAGTGCAGTAAGAACAAATATTTACAAATTTTAAATTTACCGCCTAGGTTGGTATCGATCAATCCGGTGTTGACAACACAAACCGGCTGATTGTCAGTTTGTTTAATCGTTCCCCTAATATAAGTCCACGTGAGCTAAGGAAAATTCCAGACGCAGTTTGTTTATTTTGGTCGTTGCGCTGCTACGTTCAGTGTTTACCTAATTTCTACCTTATCAGAAGCAGTTGCATAATACAAAATAGCGATGGAAAGTACGTATGAAAAGCTCAAAGAACTTGATCTATCTCGGGACGAAGTAAACCGTATTGGTGATGCACTTAAGAAACCGGAATTCAGGAAGTTACTTAGTGATTACGTCGAAGAAATCTCCGATCCGGAAAATAAGAAACTCTACGAAAAGGAAATCACCGAATTAGAGAGAGAACGTGGAAACGAGATTACTTTTATTCATCCGAAACCTAATTACGTTATTAAAACCAGTGTAAACGGGCTCAAAAAAGCATTTATCAATATATGTGTCAACGATCTCGTAAAAAAACCGACTTCATCGCCTACTGTCAAAGACGGAGAAAAAGGATTAACTTGGCAGTTGCCCCATTCTTTGTCACCTCCTAGAGAAGATCTTGATAATAAGCGTGTACGTTGTCAGGTATTTGATGTAATTTTTCATTCTGATACAATGCATTTAGCAAGTAAAAATAAAGCTTTTCGTGATATGGTCAACAAAACAGCGCTGGAAGCCGTTGAAATCAATTTTGATGTAACATTAGACAAAAAGAATTTAAAATTTCCTAAACTATCATATAAAGGTGTTGCTCAAGCTAGTGTAATTAGAAAACCATGTAAAAAGCCTGAACATTCACCAGAAGAACAAGAATTTATGGATAAATTTATTTCTGCCTACAATGAAAATAGTCCAAAACCGAGTCCTAAAAAAGTAAAAAAAACTGTCAAGAAAAGTGTTGATGATGAAAAATCCAAATATACTACCCCCACATACCTAATCAAACATAGAAGTCATGTAGAGATGGAAGAATTTACTGAACACAAGGGAGCCAAGTTAAATGCAGCCATTCCAAAAGAACTTATAATTGAAATACATCTACCACTCCTAAAATCCTCTGCTGATATTGCACTAGATGTTGCAGAGAAAACAGTACAACTTGTTAGTGAAAAACCTGCAAAGTACAAACTAAATCTTACTTTGCCTTATCATGTAAATGAAGCTACTGGCAATGCAAAATTTGATAAAGACAAAAAGAAATTAGTTATAACCCTCCCTGTGAAGCGTTCTCCATCTACAATAATAGACACTTTTAGTGATAGTGGTGTTGAAAGTGATCAGTTTTCCCCTGGAACTCCAGAGTCTGAAGAAGAAATTGGTGAGAAACAGTTGGTGAAAGAAATTGGATCTAGTGAACCCAGTGAAATGTATTTAGAAAAATCTGTTGATTTTAGGACTAGCTTCCTTGATGAACATTCCCATTATAATTTACCCGAATTTACCTGTCATGTATTTGAAAACACCATAGCATTTACTCTTAACGTTAAAAATGTCGATGATAATTCTGTCGAAAAAGCATTTTCTGATGATGGTTCATCTATTCATATAAAATTCACCAGCATTGGTTCTAGCTTTTATCCCACTCATTATGCTTTCCTTGTAAAACTACCACTTCATAAAATTGCCGAAGAAAACACCACCGTTGAAGTATGGGACAACAATGTCATACTACAAATTCCTGTTACTTGTGATATGCCTATAACTTATTACTTTTTTGGAGTAACTGAAAATGACTTGGTTGAGAAGTACGTTGAAGAGCCTGAAATTATCAATCAAGTTCTTGATGAAGTCAAAGAAGAAGAAGTAGAAGATGAAGAAATCGTTCCACTTAAAGGAGTAGTCAAGCAAATTACTAGTGGGCAATCAGGTAAATTTTAATGCTTCTACTAGTACAAAAATAAGGAAAACAAAAAAAAATAGGTCAAATCTGGGTATATTATTATTTGGAAATATCAGATAATTTAAGTTGACATGCGTTGCCTATATTTTCATTTACATCTTTATTTAATTAGTGGATTTACCATTTTAATATATTATATATATTGACAAGTACTACTGATTACTGGACATTGATTGAATCGGGAAGATAATTGACAGTGAATATTTGTCTTTTACTGATATAATGTTTATGTAAGAAAATGGACTTTACATTTTTTAAATTTACATTAAATGAAAAACAATGAGACTGAAGCTAGCCCATAACAAATCGGACTGTGGGAGAATTTATCACAATTTGAAAAAAAATTATTACACCTCCCGTTTTCGAAATATGAGGTTGTGGGCCAGGTTTCGGGTGAAGCTAGCCCACATCGTACAAAACTGGATAAATCCGATAGAAATGCACGTGGAAATTTATTACAATCTGAAAAAAATTTATTACATCTCTCGTTTTCAAAATATAAGGTTGTGGGCCAGGTTTCGGCTCAAGATAGGGGTGGACGTTGGATTGAAGTGAAAATATTTATTTATTACAGTAGCCCACTCACTTTTTTCTGGCAAAATAATTTTGCCTTTAACTCTGAATTGCTGACATATTTCGTGAGTGGGCTACTGTAATAAATTTTAAACAGGGTCTTAGGAGTGAACGTTGGATTGAAATGAATATATTTATTTATTACAGTAGCCCACTCACTTCTTTCCAGTAAAATATTATTGCCTTTAACTCTGAAATGTCCAAGTAAATATTTCGTGAGTGGGCTACTGTAATAAATTTTAAACAGAATATTAGAGGTGAACGTTGGATTGAAATAAATATATTTATTTATTACAGTAGCCCACTCACTTCTTTATTGTAAAATATTATTGCCTTTAACTCTGAAATTGCCCACCAAGGACATATTTCGTGAGTGGGCTACTATAATAAATTTTAAACATGGTCTTAGAGGTGAACGTTGGATTGAAATGAATATATTTATTTATTACAGCAGCTTACTCACTTATGGTAATGTATTATTGCCTTTAACTCTGAAATGCCCATCAAGGACATATTTTGTGAGTGGGCTACTGTAATAAATATATATATTAATTTAAATCCACCGTTCACCTCTAATACTCTGTTTAAAATTTATTACAGTAGCCCACTCATGAAATATGTCTTTGGTCAGCAATTCAGAGTTAAAGGAAATAATATTTTGCCAGAAAAAAGTGAGTGGCCTACTGTAATAAATAATTATATTCATTTCCATCCAATGTTCACCCCTATCTAGAGCCGAAACCTGGCCCACAATCTTATATTTCGAAAAGGAGAGGTGTAATAAATTTTTGCAGATTGTAATAAATTCTCCCACGGTCCGATTTGTTGTCGGCTAAAAGTGGTGGGCTAGCTTCAGTCACATTCAAAAACATTTCTTATAAATACAACTAGTGGATCTTCTATCCCAATTCCATTGAAGGAAAAAATTCTTTTCGCTCTGTTTTTCGTTGTAAATCAGATACATTTTTTATGTTAATGTTGCACAATTTTTGAGTGATGTAATAAAGTTGTGTGTCTTTAAATTTCTTTCTAAAATTAACATGAGTATACAATTTAAATTCAAAGGGTAGTTGAAATACAGTAAATATTATTATTCTGCACACCCTTATTTGTGTATTCATTTTTAAGAAACGGAAAATATCGAAATCTGTCAACTACACGAAGATATCAAAAAAGAGAGAAAAGATAACTTCGAAGAAATCCTAGACGACAAACACACTCGAGCAATTGATATTGTTGGTACATCTTATGAATCTAGCGGTGATGAATTTAGCTGCAGCAGTTTTAGCCCATCCAAAAATAAAGGGATTTTAAAAAGAATCTCTTCCGGCAGATTTTCCGTAGGTCGCAGCATATCCGAATCCAGTTTGGATAATTTCGTATATTCTTCTGTGGAGAATTGTTACACCAGTTTGGATTCTGTTATACCTGAAGATGGTGAAGTTTCATCGAGTGAGAAGAAGACTGTTAGGTTCAATGATGTTGTCATGAGTCAATTATTTAGGTAAGAATTTATGTTAAATGGCAAATATTTCACATTTATCGTAAGAATAATTGGTTTTTATATGTACAACACATTAAAACTTATCCAGGAAGAAAAAAACTGAAGGAAAAACTAAATATATTCGAAGTATCTAATTTGACATTGCTTTTTAGGCAAAAGAATGCAAATAATGCTAAGAAGATTGACAAAAATGATCTCCTATAATTTAAAAATATTTTATTAATGTTATTTTGTAACATTTTTTCACCTAATAAAGATATAATTCATTATTTTGTGTATTTCAAATAAAATATGACATCCATATAAAATATATCTGGTTAGCAGATGTTTTTTGTTCTGATAATGTAATTTATCTGAATAATTTAAATAACATATGATTGTTAATTGTTTGTACAGACTTTCTTATCAGCAGGAATTAAATAGAGGTTAATAACACGCGTAATAGATTTTATATATTTCAATAGAACAAAAACTTCATTATTCCAAGCCAGTTTTGGACTATACTCTAGTTGCTATCAGGAGATAGTAATAAAACTTAAGTAAAGAAAAAAGATAATCGACACTATTTGTCCTATTAAAAACCACCTTTTTCCTTCAAAATAAATTCCAGCAGTGAACCCCCCTCCACACAAGCTCTGCTTGTGGGGTTCACTCGTAAGGTGGTGAATTGAACTGCGTACCTTTCATACATGCCCACATCATATTTTCTAGTGAACATCAAAAGAACATTTAGTCAGTAAAAAATGACAAAAAATTATTGTTGATTACTTTCAAATATATTTTTTCAGAAAATTTAAAAAAAAAAGTAATTTTGGTCCAAAAAATCTTCCCATTGCTTTATGACCTATTATTAATGGTCCATCCTGTATACACTGCGGATTTTTATAGAAAATTATTTTTAGTTGTTCTTAAAATAGCACTGTCATGTGTTTCTTTAATAATGTACAGAGCGATTTATGGATTTGGACCAAAATAATGTTTGGTCATATCTTTTCAATGATTAAATCGATTTGTCCCATTTTTTGGTAAAAGTGTGTATTGGTGTCTAGCAACTAACTGACATATTCAGAACTTAAAAAATTCCAGGGCCGGCTTCGCGAAAATTTGTTGAAACACTATCGTCGACCACTCAACCAAAACACAATTTTAACACACTCTACGCGCGTTTCGCCATCTATGTTGGCATCATCAGGAGTTGATGATAGACTAAACAATTAACTATTTCTAACAGCTATTTGTACTAAATGACTAACCCCCCTCCCCCCCGGCGGTGCCGAGCACCGTCATCCCCGGTGACCTAATCAGCCGAGGATGACTAACCCGCCCGTACCTAATGGATTAAACTAAAAAGCGGACTAAGAGGAATTGGTCCTTTGTCTCTGTTTAAACTAGTTTACATTTACCTATTTCTGTACTTAGTCTATGATTTTGATTAAAAGCATGTTCGGCTATACTAGATTTTTCCGTACGCCCATATTTTAAGTGAGCCATGTGCTCTTTAAATCTGACCTGTACAGAGCGTGTAGTCTGCCCAACATACTTTCTATTGCAATCCCCACAACTAATTTCGTAAATACATACATATTGTTAGATCATAGACATATTGGGTCGAAAATTCAATATTTACAGAAGTACTATATTTTTAGGTCCAATTCTAGCATTTTAGGACAGAAAAAGAAAAACCAACGGAAAGCTAGAAATAAAAAGCGCGCCCTGCAACGTCGTCACAGCGAAAGCGAGGCTTCTGGTGACGAGAAAAAGGAGGGAGATATCCAGGACTGCGATTTTAAGAAAAACGAACAATTCGAGAAGAAATACGAAAATATCTTCCACTTGGAAGTTGATAATTAAAAGTTTTATTGAGATTGGTACGGACGATTTGTAGTATGAAGTAAGTAATCCAGTTAATAAACATTATACCAGTGTTGTTTTTATTTATATTCTAAATTTACAGTTTACTTTTAACGGTGCTCTTCCCAGAGTTTGCAAATAAATTTCAAATATATATTATATATTCTTAATCCTGAAGTCTATGGAGTTTTCTGATGTCACAAGTTCAGTTTGTGGTTTTTGAAGTATCTTTTTAGCCAGTGGATCCGTAAAAATAAATTTTATTGAAAGTTTGAAGCAAATGAACTTCTTTTATATCGTTTTTTTATACATTACAATTCTACTATTGTGGAATTTACTCTTTGTACTACTTGATGTGGTTCTTCTTCTAAAGAAAGTCGTTTTATAATAATGCTGTAAGACAGCATATAATAATCCTACTGACCGCGCCAAATTTGTTCCTATTATCTTTTATTTTTGAGCGAATTTTGTTAAAGAAGAGAATTTTTGTCAAATTTAAAATAAGAATTCTGGGAAGATGCTCTTAAAAAAAATAATCTTTTTTTTTGTGCACAAAAAATAATTTTTTAGTAACAATAATACAGCAAATAATGGAGGGTAGTTCTAGTATTGTAACGAATGGTTTATTTGGAGTAGTTTTTAAAGTACAAAATGAAAAAAAAAAAACAAAAAAATGCATGTGATATGTTTACAATTTTTGCTTTATTTTGTTTTATATTAATATTCAAGTTTACACACTGATTTTATAGGATATTTCAATTTTATACATGTTCTTAGAATGAGTAATAAAGTGTTTTAAAAATTAAATTGCGTTTCATTCAAGGATGTGGCAGAAAAAAATGTTATTTATACCTGTGACATTCTATTTATTCAAATAGACGTTAAATTCGCAAATGTGCTACAATCTATCAGTAAAAACTCATAAATGAAGCTTAGAGGTTAGTTTTGACAACTTTATAAAGGGAAAATCCCCAACGTGCATTGGGGGGGGGGGCAAATTCGTCGATTTAGGGTTATATATATAAAAGTTTAATATTTTGGGTTTGTTGAGAAATATCTCATTGCCGGACTTTGGGGAGAAGAGGGGGGGGGGGCAGTTGCCCCTACTGTACCTCCTTGGAGCCGCCGTTGGTTTCTTATACAAAATTCATTCTGCGTAAACCTAAAAAACTCACTTTTTCTCTCAAAAATGGCCCAAACCATTTTTATTCGGTAATTTTGACATTGCCAATCGTTTCTTATACAAAATTCATTCTGCGTAAACCAAATTTTAATTTTTTTGTAGACTCTAGGTCCATTTATACCCTAAGAAACTCACTTTTTCTCTCAAAAATGCCTCAAACATTTTTTTTCGGTAATTTTGACATTACCAATCGTTTCTTATACAAAATTCATTCTGCGTAAACCAAATTCTAATTTTTTTGAATTTTTTTTGTAGATTCTAGGTTCATTTATACCCTAAGAAACTCACTTTTTCTATCAAAAATGGCTCAAACACTTTTTTTCGGTAATTTTGACATTGCCAATTGTTTCTTACAAGGGCAGCTCCAGCCCAGAGATTTGGGGGCGGGGCAACGTCGTCCGCTGTTAGTTTAATATTTTGGGGTTGTTTAGAAATATCCTCTCATTGCCGGACTTGGGGGGGGGGGGCAATTGCCCCTACTGTCCCCCTTGGAACCGTCGTTGACGTATCCCTTTAAGTGAAAAATACAAAGTTTTAAATATGTTAAATTTCTCCTAGATACAAAAATAATATATTTTTAATAATAAGTACTCGAATCCAGACTCCAATTTTCTTTTGCTTTATTCTCTCCACATTTAAGAATTTTAATTATTTTTGTCCCTGTCAAGTCATTTTTATTTTAAAACGCATTGATTATTCTTATTTAAAAAATTCAACTGCCTGTTTCCAAGCAAGAAATGTCAAAAAACAGGACTGCCTCCAGCAATTTAAACAAATTGAATTTATTCATTAATTCAATATTTTTCACCACTCTGTAGAATATAAATATTTAAAACCGTACATGGTTCGAAAGATAAATAAAGGCCCTTTCAAAAAAGATACAACACGTCATAGTGCTATTAAAAAAGTACAGGATACGTTGCCAATTTGACATCTATGTCAACAAAAAACAATTGCCGAATGTTTGTTGTGTTTGTAATTATCAGGACAAGGTTTGCATGAAGAAAAAGCTTGAAAAATTGTACGGAAAAGTGAAAAATACCGGTTAAAAAATCTCCACATAAAAAAGTGAATGATTGAGTGAAACAGAAGACAGTAGAGAGATCTTCAAAAATATTGACAGATTGACGTTTACTTATTCACCTTCTTACATTGTTTTAGCTAATACATCCGAAAAAAAATTAATTTGTTTTGTTTTTCTGTGAAAAAAGTAGTAGAAGGTAATATTATACCTGTCATTATTTAAAATATCAGCAATAGTAGTTTATAGAACTCGTGTGTTATCAGTCGTCATGAGTGGTGTTTTGAAGAAATACGTCGAGCGAGGTGGAAGTATATAATTATTTTTGTTGACGTTTGCTTATTATAAACGTCAAACATATTGTTACTATGACAAACTTTTCAAGATGGAAGGATGCGAATATACAAAAACGATTATACCACGTCGTCAAGGGTATAATCGCTTATCAATACATGGTAACTAAGTAAAAATTGCAACTGCTATTGGCTAAATTTATGATGAGTTCTATAATCGTTGTTATCTATCACTCAATTGCCTTCAGTTTTGGTTTATTTCTTTGTTAAGAAAATGCCAACAGTGAGGCGTACGCGTAACGCAAACTCAGTTTATAATAATCGAGTCAATAAACCCGAAGAAGAGCGTAGGCAGCGTTTGGAGGCAAACAGTATGAGAATAATCACAAGTTCAATCATTGGAAGTGTGTGGAATAAATCTTGAATTGCCGTGTTTTTCGCATGGGCAGTTGTACGTTGCGTGATCGAGAGTCAACTTAGTTGATAAACAAAAGGTTCCCATTTCCCAATTTAATTAATCAGAGAACAAGGTCAATCAAATATTTTTATTCATCACGATCACCAGCCAAACTGAATCGCCTTGCATTCCTAAAAGCAGACAGACCATCCTGTTCTCATATTACATAAAATCCGATATATACACACCTACTTTCGCTGAAAAACGTTAAAAATATTGTCGATCGCTAACGGTAACGCGCATTTTGTGTTGTTAAATCGAAAGTACTATACCAAGGTATTAAATCTTTTTATCCGCGATCATCCTCGGTATGTAATCCTCAGTAGATGTTACCTTTCACCTTTTCAAATTTGAATTTTAGATTTTAGTATGTGTTTAAATCCTACCGGTGAACAACCTCCAAACGATGCGGTTACAGACGAAATTGCAGTGCCTGAGTTTATCTATTTTTTTCACGATACTTTTGAGCGGTTCTCTAATTTTGAGATATGAGGAAGAAAAGTTCGAAAAAACGACGCAAAGGTCGACGAATGGAGTGCGTTTTTTGGCGCAATCCAAACATGTGACCAAATCTTTAGCTCAACTTGGAAGAATGGACGAGGTTAATAGACATTTGTTGTTTTTGAATCATGTACCGAAATGCGGTTCTGAGATTTTGATTCTATTGCTACAAAAATTACAAGGTTTTAATAATTACAGACACGTTAGATTAAAAGGAGGGAATATGAGGCTTTTATCAAATATTCAACAAGTGAGTATGTATAAGTAAAATGTGTGCTCTTCTTCTCGAAAATTAAAAAAATTATTGATTAATTCATCAAAAACAAAGCTTAACCTTGGTTAGTGTCGTGGATTAATTCAGGACCGGCTCTAGGTTGAAATGTTATCAGAAGTAAAACAAAAATCTAATCAATAATTATTTAGAGATCGTTGAAGAACTCAATACATTTTTCCTCTCTATTCCTTATACAACCATTTAAAAAGTGTAGATTTTAATTATTTTAACAAATAAATAAATAAATAAAACCTTGTTCTCAGTGTATATTGATTAAATTTTTTTTAGGAAACCTTAGTTGATGAAATGTACGATTTAATGAAAAAAGAAGCTGTACCATTAAGTGTAGACAGACATGTATTTTTTATAGATTTCAAATTATTCGACAGACAATTTCCAACATATGTCAATCTGATCAGACACCCAGTAGACAGGATTATTTCAAGGTAAAACAGATGAATTTGTTAATATCATTTAGAAATGACTTTAAAATAGTACAATTTGAAGACACATATGCGTCTGTTTCCTGTCAAATGTCATTTATGATAATGATAAATAGTAGAAGACCCAGAACGGATCCCTGAGGAACTCACGTTTTAAAATTTGTTGGATACGAGTTCAATTAAAACAGAAAATCAAGAATTAACTTAAATTTCCATACATTTGTTTTTATTTATTTAATTAAAAACTAAAATAAAAATAATTATTTTTTATCAAGTGTTATTATTTATATTTTCATGTGTTATATAATTTTAGGTCATCAGATAAAAAAATCAGCGATTATTATTACAAATGCCTGATAAGCAGAAATAATGGTTGCAATTTCAAAACTGGCCAATCTTATGACCTTTCAATTCCTTATTTTTGTGGTCATGACCCTCGATGTATGTAAGTATTTTGAAATCGTACCTACACGTGTCGAAAATAAATATTAAATGATTATGTACAGGATGTGCACTTCAAATTGTTCATTATCTAATAGAAAGGTTTTCAGGATTCTAAATGACGACTGGGCGTTACAAGAAGCTAAAAACAATGTAATCAAGTATTTTCCAGTTGTAGGTGTACTAGAAGAAATAAATGCAACTTTAGAAGTCTTGGAAAATAAAATACCATATTTTTTCAAAGGAGCGCAAAGAGTTTATCAAAAAGACCTTCTTTGTAAGTAATTATCAAAGCTTAATCAATAGTCCAATAAACGAAGGCGTCAACCAAGGCCTGTCCGGCACCATTTTTTGCCCATTGGTCTCAAAAATGTGTTTATTTTCTCCTATTTTTGCCGATATTTCCGAAAATATAACACTTAGAGAATTTCTGTTTGGACGAAAATGAAGATCAGTTCATTACCTACAAGAACAATCCTCATCTTTTTTGTCAAAAATTTGATACTTTTCGACCTAACCGGCTCCAAAACGCACCTACATTTTTAGCTCCTGCCCTGCATTTAGAGAGCCTGCTCTAAAGGAATGACACTCCCAAGCGGATTACAAATTTTTCAATAAATCACGTAAAAATTAATATTTTTTCATGGTTCAAAGTTCAGATGAAAGCAGGAACCTGTAGCTATAATATCATGTTACTTTTTCCTTTTATCTATCTCTCTGGATTATTGAAAAACCGGGCCAAAGTTTGTTTTTGTTCGATATTTTGACCCTCCTATAAATTTATTCATATTTTTTTTATCAAGACTAATTTCACCGAATCCTCTTGGATAATGGGGCTTTGCAAAGTGTTAAATATATTCAGAAAGATTTTTTGTCTAAACAAAAATGCTCTAAGGGTCATATTTCGGCAGATATCGTTGAAAAATTTTTAAGGAAGTTATGGACGATTTTGTGAAGACGTCAAAATATATCATCGAATTTCAGCAAACTTTGTTTTTAAAAAATTCTACCACCCAAAATAATTGTTTCTGGTTTAACCAATATATTGTACTAGACGTAAAATTTCATAAGAAATCCAAAAACGACGGTTCCAAATTCGTGAGATTTTTTTTAAGGAAGTTATGGACAATTTTGTGAAGATATGTCAAAATATATTATCGGATTTTAGCAAACATTGTTTTAAAAAAATTCTACCGCCCAAAATAATTGTTTCTGGTTTAACCAATATATTTTACTACACGTAAAATTTCATAAGAAATCCAAAAACGACGGTTCCAAATCCGTGAGGTTTTTATTAAGGAAGTTATGGACGATTTTGTGAAGACATGTCAAAATATATCATCGGATTTCAGCAAACTTTGTTTTAAAAAAATTCTACCGCCCAAAATAATTGTTTCTGGTTTAACCAATATATTTTACTACACGTACAATTTCATAAGAAATCCAAAAACGACGGTTCCAAATCCGTGAGGTTTTTATTAAGGAAGTTATGGACGATTTTGTGAAGACATGTCAAAATATATCATCGGATTTCAGCAAACTTTGTTTTTAAAAAATTCTACCGCCCAAAATAATTGTTTCTGGTTTAACCAATATATTTTACTACACGTACAATTTCATAAGAAATCCAAAAACGACGGTTCCAAATCCGTGAGGTTTTTATTAAGGAAGTTATGGACGATTTTGTGAAGACATGTCAAAATATATCATCGCATTTCAGCAAACTTTGTTTTTAAAAAATTCTACCGCCCTAAATTAATTGTTTCTGGTTTAACCAATATATTTTACTAGACGTAAAATTTCATAAGAAATCCAAAAACGACGGTTCCAAATTCGTGAGATTTTTTTAAGGAAGTTATGGACGATTTTGTGAAGACGTCAAAATATATCATCGGATTTCAGAAACTTTGTTTTTAAAAAATTCTACCGCCCAAAATAATTGTTTATGGTTTAACCAATATATTTTACTCGACGTAAAATTTCATAAGAAATCCAAAAACGACGGTTCCAAATTCGTGAGATTTTTTTAAAGGAAGTTATGGACGATTTTGTGAAGACATGTCAAAATATATCATGGGATTTTTTTAGCAAGCTTTGTTTTTAAAAAATTCTACCCCCCAAAATAATTGTTTCTGGTTTAACCAATATATTTTACTAGACGTAAAATTTCATAAGAAATCCAAAAACGACGGTTCTAAATTCGTAACATTTTTTTTAAGGAAGTTATGGACAATTTTGTGAAGATATGTCAAAATATATTATCGGATTTCAGCAAACTTTGTTTTTAAAAAATTCTACCGCCCAAAATAATTGTTTCTGGTTTAACCAATATATTTTACTAGACGTGAAAAACGACGGTTTCAAATTCGTGAGATTTTTTTTTTAAGAAAGACAACATGTCATAATCAAATTTTACTTTTGTGTTAGCTGGCCTTTATACAACTATTAAGGCGATTAGGGCTGGTACAGCATAATTCCCGTCTAATCCCCGACAATTATTAAAACGAGGATTTTCTTCCACAATCTAATGTTTTTTTTTTAATTTTAGATTTGCAAATCAACAGTAGAAAACTAAAAGCTCCTAAAGTAATACTCAATCGTTTGGAAGACGCTTTAATCAATGAAATAAATTTTTATGAATGGGTTAAAAGTCGGTTATTTAGACAACTGAAAATGTTATATGGAGATCATAATCAGCATTGAAGATTTATCAGTTTAATCGAATAAAATTGCTGCGATCTGCTAGATGGCACAAATAATTTTTCAAATAGACAAAAATTCTTCGGAACCCCCAAGGAGGCTGTAAGGTTGATAAACGTCGCCAGATTTAAAGCTTTTCGTTATTAGATGTCTCAATATTAATCCGAATTAAAATTAAAAGATGCTTTATTGTATTTCTTGTTTTTTTTTCCTGTGTCAAAATAAACAACTGAGTAATGATATAGAGGTTGTAGCCAGGAGGGGATCACTGGGGTTCGAACCGGCCCATTGTTTTGGTCCTTCGAGCCTGATGTTTACCGGCTCATTGTTTTGGTTCTTCGAGCCCGATGTTTTTTTATATAAAGAAATAAAAACAACTTAAGCATAATTTATTTGCTTCTTTATAAAACACCAAACGTATAAGAGAGAAATTGATTGTTAACAATTAATGCTGGCATGAAAAAAGATCATGTTGATGTATAAATAAATCATAACGCATACGGTTACGGAAAGTGACAATCATTTTTTCTTGGCCTGCAAACCTGCGCCGGCGTTGAATTTGAAGAAAACTATGTCACCGTCTTCGACGACGTAGTTTCTTCCTTGTTGTCTGTATTTACCTAAAAAAATAATATTTTTCAATGACATTTTTAACAGAAAAAAGTACTTTAGTGCGATTCACGTTCAAGTTAAACATTTTCCGTTTATGTCATACTTGTCATCTGTCATATTCACTGTCGTCCTTGTCAATTGTCAGGGCTTATAAACATTCAAGTAACGATATTAGAGTAACTAACATGTAAACAGATTTAATTTTTACTGCATCAGATCTAGTAAAGAAACATATATTCGAACTGTATAACAACCGGGATTTAAAAGGTTTTAGATGAAGAATCGGTTTATTAAGTGTCAAATTAGCAGACTGGTAAAAAAATGGCTTCGAACTTACCAGCTCCTTTACAAGCCGCTTCGCTGCCCTCTTCTTTGAAATCTTGGAACTTCATTACTTCAGCCATGATGAATCCTTTTTCAAAGTCGGTATGGATGCGTCCTGCAGCTTGTGGTGCCTTTGTTCCTTTCTACAAACGATTTGATTAACCGTTAGATGGCAGTGATAGCATTAAAATGTATAGAATGTTTTGAAATTATAGTACGATTTGTGGAAATTGAGGATTTAAATGACAATTATTTTTTAATTTTTTTAAAATTAGTGTATTTTGGGGAAACAAATAACGTCCAAAGTTGGATCTTTGAATGTACTGTGGTAGTTAAAGAAAATAAATTTTTCATAAGTTGTCACGGTACAAAAAGTTTGCCTGTTTCTTCCCCGCTTCAGGAGTTGCTTCCTCAGCTACATTTTTAAATAAAATTTTGACGCACAAAATTTGAGAGATTTGAATTATTTTCCAAGTTGACAACGAAAATTATTTTTTCTGATATTTTATTAACCTGAAAATACCTTTTGGACCGGGCGGAAATTGGTTTAGTGTAGGGTGCAAAATTAAATTTTTATTTGTTCCAACTTCGCGCTCTATTAGGCCAGGGCTGAAGCCTTTGAAAATGGTAAAAAGTGAGAAAATATAATAGTAGGATGAAACCCATTGGAAAAGGAAGACAATATAACAAAAATGAAAGGAAAAATAATTTACGTGCGATCTGAGGTGAAAGGGGATGAGTTTTTAAGGGTAAAAAACTGTTTATCTCGATTTCCGGCAAAACTACAAGTCCTATGGAAAAAAGTTAAATGGCAAAGTTGTAGGTAATAAAATGATCTACAACTTTTATATTTATACTTTTTTCACATAACCTCAAAATTTATGTGAAAAATTCAAATAACCAAGTTTTTGGTTTTTTATTTTTATCTGTTACAAATAAACTTTTTTTTTCACGAAATTTGTTGAAAACTTACCTTTTTATGTCCCAAACACACTGTAATTTTTTTGATTTAAAATATTTATTTTTTCACTTTATTTTGACTTAATATCGAAAAAGCATCCTAATTTTCAATCGAAAATTCTCACGGCAAAATATCTGCTTTTTTAAAAAACTCGGTGGGTTTTTTGTTCGTTGAAATCTCTACTTTTGGATGGTGTAAAAAAAATACATTACTATGGTAAATGTTCTCAAAAAATGCAAATAAGAAACGAAGAAAACTCCAGAATTTCTTTTTTTTTAAATCATCATGTACAATTTTGAGCTATTTAATAAAATTTATACTTTAATTACTCGAAAAACATGGAATGTAACATGGAATCTTACGTTTTTCGAGTAATTGAAGTATAAATAGCTCAAAATTGTACATGATTTAAAAAAAATTAGGATTCGAGTTTTTTCGTTTCTTTGCATTTTTTTAGAACATTTACCATAGTAATGTATATTTTTTTACACCATCAAAAAGTAGAGATTTCAACGAACAAAAAGCCCACCGAGTTTTTTTAAGAAAGTAGATATTTTGACGTGGGAATTTTTGATTGAAAATATGGTGAAAAAATAAATATTTTAAATCAAAAAAATTACAGTGTGTTTGGGACATAAAAAGGTAAGTTTTCTCCAAATTTCGTGAAAAAAAAATTGTTTTTGTAAAAGTTAAAAATAAAAAATCAAAAACTTGGTTATTTGAATTTTTCACATAAATTTTGAGGTTATGTGAAAAAAGTGTAAATACAAAAGTTGTAGATCTTTTTATTACCTACAACTTTGCCATTTAACTTTTTTCCATAGGACTTGTAGTTTTGCCGGAAATAGAGATAAACAGTTTTTTACCCTTAAAAACTCACCCCCTTCCACATCCCGACCTCAGATCGCCCGTAAATTATTTTTATATTCAAATTATCGGTTTTTATTGGTTCAACCTCGTGTTCTATTCAAAATATTCCAAATAATAGCGGACCTGCTCGAGCTTTGATCTCACGGTCACTGTGAATTGTTTATTTGCAAATGACCATGAGCGTGCGTAATTAATTTTTTCTTGGAAATTTAATTATTTTATTTCAATTTATTCGATTTGATTTTGATTTAGTGTACAGGACGGGCTTTTATTATTTAGATTATTGGCCAATAGTTACTGTAAAAAAATCCTAATCAGAAATGCAAATTAATACGTGGCAACATGGCGACCTTCTTCCCTTTCATCATCGTCCCGAAATGGAATGTTCACATACAGTGTCCTTATTAGAATATTCCGCGGCGTCCTCGAAGCAAAATTGCTACAAATGGAAAATAAAGGTCCCCATTTAACTGCCAATGCGAAAGTAAATAAATTACCCGTGCCCTAAAATTGTCTCTCTGGCGAATTTGCATAAGAATACCCTCTCGCTGCCAGCCGGGCTAGCAGCCGGAAAAATAGAAATGACGGAAAACGACAAGAACGACGCGTTCAAATTTTCGAATAATTTCGAATGAATGGGCTCGAAAAGTAGCTCGAATGGTGATGAGTTTTTTGCGGGTGCTTTGGGTCTGCTATTAATAAAAGATATTTTGCTTAAAACAGCAATGTTCTAGTCGTAAATCATGTCTGTCAAAGTCGATATAAAATATCAGAAAAATTATTTTTTTTTTGCCAACTCGAGAATTTTGTTTAAAAATCTAACTACAGGTCCGTATTTGCAGCAACATCTATACAACGTAAACAAAGTGTTCAACGCGTAATCAGATCTGTATTGGCTGTTTTGCAGGAAATGGAAATTACTGAATTAAATTCAAATTGTATAATTAATAAACCCATCTACGCTACTGAATTAAAAGTCCTTAACTTCAAGCCATAACTAGTTAAATGCCCAGTTACAACTCTCTTCCGCATCGAATTCCAATATATTACGGGAAGTAAAAAAACTCTAAACAATGCATTTCATCATCCCATCTACCCACAAGAAGTTATGGAATTTCGCGGGCTGGTACGTAATAACGTTCCTGATTGGGTAGGTTGGGGGCGGCGAAGCCCAACTCGTGCTCGTTTTTACCTGCTCCTAAAAATTACTGACCAACTCGTGCTCGGCCGAATACCAGGTAGAAAACCAACTGACCAACTCGTGCCCAAATGGGTTTTAATTCTTAATAATTAAAATATTGGAAAAAGTTCTGTTATCTTCATCCATCAAATTTATTACGCAGACATACTGAAGGTATATTGATATTCAAAATAAAACTACTAAAAAAATATAAAAATTTCAAACTTAATATTCTTGAGTACTATTATACCATGATATTATTTTAACAAAAGTAAGCGTTATTTTTTAAATTATCAATGGTAGATTTTAGTAAATCTTGTTTTTACAATGTTATGACAGTCTACACTTCGACATTTTATGTAGTTAAAAGAATCACATCATTCAGAAAATATCTTTTTATAAGTGCAAAAATGAACCGAAAAAAATTTGTTAACTTAATTCAATTGATGCGCGCATGGCAATGATTCGACGAACAATTTAGGAGGTGTTACTCCCTCGGAGCATTGATGAATACTATTTAAAAATTCGCGTTCCCGTTTGTGTATATCGTTGCGATACGTGTGGGGCTGTGAAACGATGATGGCTATCGGTATTTCCGGTACATCTATCTCACTTTCCCTCTTACTTCCTCTTATACAAAATTGAAATTTATTTTATCATGTTTTAAATTAAACATCCGGACACCTACGTGTCTCGCGACGTTGGCGATTTGTTATCGCAAATTCCGATATGGCGTACGTGACTGGCCTCATGTCGTATATGTTTTTAAATATTTGGTAACCGCGCCGTGTTGCCGGTTTGATACGATTGAAGGTTTGAATGTTATGTTTAATTTTATGGTTGAAAATTAAACAAAGGATGTGAATTATAAAAGTAAATCTTCAAATGGCTATGAAATGATTCACTCTCAGGTATATTTTTCGAACGGGTACGAGTTGGGCATACGGATTATAGAGACCTTTACATTTTTACCTTTTAAAGGATTAGTGGGCACGAGTTGGGATGTGCCCGTTTGGGGGTGAGGTGATATTGTAAACACAATAAGACAAAGATAGATGATTATGCTTGACGGTTTCCATACAAATGTAATCAGAGCTCATATCATACAGTACGCTTTGATTTCTAACTCGACAATTGGTTAGATAATATTTGTATCCCCACCTAAAGGATACTAAATGTAACAGGTGTGTGCTAGAACTTTTTTTCAAACAGGATATAATAATAATAATAATAATAATAATAATAATAATAATAAAACAATTACGAAGGCACTTAAGTGACAAATATTGATAAAATTAGGTAGATTGAAGTGCGCGGGACATATTCGAAGGATTATAAAAATAAGTTTTTCATACAAACCTGTACGGTCCAAGCTTTAACTTCATCAGCTCCAGCGGTAAAGAAGTATTCCAACTGTAGGGTCTTGTATCCTTGAACTATAATTTTATCTAATGCGCTATAAATAAAAGTATAAATTAACCCCTTAATGCACACATTTTTTGGAAACCACATTGCAGAAAAGGACATACATCGATTTTTCTTATCTTTCTTTTCGAAAAAAACATTTTTTTATAGGAATCTATAGGCATTAAAAAAGAAGGAACTATATAAAGAATAGACAACACTTTAAAACAGTTATTAGTTAATCCCAAGGATAAAAACGGTAATTTGGAAAAAAGTGATATTTACGAAATTAGTTGTGGGGATTGTGATAGAAAGTATGTTGGGCAGACTAGACGCTCTGTACAGGTAAGATTTAAAGAGCACTTGGCTCACTTAAAATATGGGCGTACGGAAAAATCTAGTATAGCTGAACATGCTTTTAATCAAAATCATAGAATAAGTATAGACAATGTAAAATTACTTTAAAATGTATCCAATAATAAATTGTTAGACGCATTTGAAAGTATAGAAATAGGTAAATGTAAAACTAGTTTAAACAGTTTTAGTCCGCTTTTTAGTTTAATCAATTAGTTTTTATTTTTTTTGTTTTCTCATAGAAAATTTGACCGGAAGTTATAATTCCTAAAATTCTCACTGATTTTTGTAAAACTGAAGATAGAGACATAACAAAAAAAATCCTTACACTTATCATCATTATACTTTTATTTTTGGTTTAAATATAATTAAAATGAACATTATCTCTGTTTAATAAAAATTATGTTTTAAAATGATCATTTTTTTTACAACATTCATTCGTCGCAATTTTTATTTTCAAAATAGTTTTATATAAATCAGAAATTAATTTTTTTTAAATAAAGTTAAAAATAATTTAGAAATTGATTTATGTAAATAAATAACACTATTTTGAAAATAAAAATTGCGTCGAATGAATGTTGTAAAAAAATGATTTTAAAACATAAGTTTTATTAAACAGAGATAATGTTCATCATTTTAATTATATTTAAATCAAAAGTAAAAGTATAATGATGATAAATCATAAGGATTTTTTTTGTTATTCCTCTATTAATAGATATCTTCAGTTTTATAGAAATCAGTGCGAATTTTAGAAACTATAACTTCCTGTCAAATTTTCTATGAGAAAACAAAAAAAATTAAAGATTAATGACTTCCTGAGAAAGCTTAGAGTCTCTTCTTTAAAATGCTTTCTTTTATTTTTCTTTGCGTACATTTTAGGCAAAGATACATTAGTTTTTCCGAACGCCTCACCTGAATATTTGTATTCAACGGCTCGACGCGCGTAGAATTTTAGAATTTGCTTTCTTATTTTTAATAATTTTCCACTCTTTCACGTGGTGCTATTAGTTTTTCGAATTTTTTTTTTTCGAGATATAATGAAAAAACCAAATTTTCGAAATTTAGCATACATTTTAGAGCAGTAAAGATTTTTTTATCGCTTTCTACACCCTTTCAAGTACTTAAGTGCCAAGTTTCATCGATATCACATTTTGAGCGAGCTTTTGGTCAATATCCTTCTCTGGCAACTGGGCTAATTTTGTAATTTCATATTTCCAGGAATTTTCATCGACTGGGACTGGATTTTAACTACGAGATGTTCGAAATAATACTAGTACATCTATATCAAAATTTTCGGAATCTTTACATTGACTTTGGGGTCTGATTTTGTTAATAATTCGTATTGATCGTCCTTTCAAACTTTAACAAATTTTAAATCAAACTTGATTTGAAAAATCAAACTACTTTGATTTGATGCATCTTTAGACATTTACAATACACTTTTTATTAGAGGTTTGCAAGAATTTAATAGATTACCTATAGAAATTAAAAATGAACATCGATAAATGTTTTCAAAAGTAACCTCAAACAATACTTGTTAAGAGGGGCCTTGCCACTGCCGACCTCGTTTTCAGTTGGCAATACTGAATATGCATAAAAATTTGACGATTTTTTGGAGAGTTAATCTCGAGAACGGAATTTTTGTTTGTGGAAATATTTATACCCGTTATAGCTTATACCTTGGAATAGGACATCTCCTTTTTTGAGTCAATTTTAAGGATTAATAAAAAAGATATCAGCCATTCAGTGGAGGTGTGTTTTTGACAGTTTTGACAATTTGTGATCACCAATTTTAACGTGAAAAGGAGATGTCCTAAATGAAGGATACAGAATTAATTTCCGAGAATACCAATTCGCAAAACTTTATAATTTTTGAGATTAACTCTCCAGAAAAAAAAAATTTATGTAAGTTGCCTATATCCCAGTAAGATTTTCTCTTTCCATAGTTCAGGCGTTTTCCGCCTGACACTTTGAGACAGTGGCGCTTTTTGGTTTTATTTTGAACGATGTATGCAACCAGTTTTACGAATACGAAGAAAGTTTTTAGATGTTTAGAACTGACGTTTTAGGTTATGTGGGCTAATTTATTCGTGTGTTTTGCAATTTTTTTTAATGAGTAAATTAGTATTAACTAAAACCAGTTCTTCAGTTTAAAGTATTTCAATTAATGCCGTATACCTCATTTAGGACATGTTTCACAAATTGTCAAAAGTACACCTTCCACTAAATGATTAATATGTTTATTATTCCTTAAAATTTGTTGAAAAATGGAGATGTCCTATTCCAAGGTGTAAGCTATAACGGGTAAAAATATTTCCACAAACAAAAATTCCATTCTCGAGAGGCTGTTCAAAAAATCTTCAATTTTTATGCATATTCAATGTGAAAAATTAGTGATTAGTAATATGGAGAATGTGCAATTCAACAGTTTTTTGTGATTTTTATTCGTGCATTCAAAATAGTGTCTGCATAGTTGGGAATCACAGACATTTGCAGAAATTAATATTTACAGTATGTCTCACATTTTAACCCATCCATGGGACTCTTGATGTAGGTTTGTTACACATTTTATTTGCTATTATGTCTTTTGTCCATTGCTAAAAAGCAATGCAGTTTTTTCATAGTGTATTGTTTTGTTTTTGTTTTAGTGAATAACTGTAATTAGGTACTTTTAAATAAAGAAATAATTATTAATTATTCAATTTATTTTCTTGTGTGTGTCACTGGTTTTTTGGGTAAAATTTTAAAGTAGGTTTATTGTTGTATATTATTCTTATATGAAAAATCACACTGAATACAATGGTGACATTAAAAAATTTATAAATAGCCGTCTTCATTGTTAAAAGCGATCGTTTGTGAGCATTTTAATTTTTCAACCCTATTTTTTGGACTTTTTAACGAAAATGGTGACACGGACAAAAAAAATTTCAAGGGATGAAACATGAACAATTTATCATAACCCATGGTTTAAGACTTGCAGCGATTTTTTATCTGTAACCGTTCAATTGTTATATACAAATTAATGCTCCAACATTAACAATTTTTTTTTATAAAAGGACTTGCAGATAATTTATTGTGGTTACAATGTTGCATTTTGTTCATAGAACGCAGTTTTTTGTGTCGATAACTCATGTATTCTGCAATTGTTTAAACAAATAGATATTGATAAAAACATTTTGCGTTTGGGGCCGCCAATTATTTATTAATTAATTTTTTAAAAAAATTCTTGCTTCACCTTAAAGATTATACATTTATATAATTCTCAATTTTCGTATGAATCCATTGATGTTTAAATATTTTTTTTATGTTAGAAATATTATTTTCCGAGCTCCATTCCTATCTGATGTATTTAGAGAGATTAGTCGCGTGGCAGCGCTATTCATATTAAAATAAACGGATTTATTCGAAAATAATTGAAAATTAATTAAATTATAAAATATAAACTCTATTTTGATGCTAGAAAAAAAATAGTAAACAAAAAAAATGACATTTCCTAAAAATAAAAAATAATATTTCTGTCGTGGCTGAAGCCGGTATCGAACTCATGACAAATGGATTATTAGCGCTCTCTGCGATAAGACCAATCGTGAAAATAAAGAAAATTTATTCTCTCAGATTCCTTAGATATCCCAAATAATATATTATATTTTAATACTAGCAGCGCCACCTAGGATACAGGAGATTCACTGAAGTCTTAAGATATCTATCTCTCTTCATTATTGCAGAAAGACAGTGATAAAAGATAAAGATAAAAATGGGGATTTTTGGTGTTTGTAGTTTGGTATACCTGTCGCGATGCCCCTCTTAAATAAACAGAACGAAAACAATTTTCTGTGATTATTTTTTTCATCTGTCAAAACAGTCAATTTTGTGGTTTCAGCCAATAACAGCTCAGGATCCTAACCAATCATTGTGTTTTATACTGATTATTTTTTTCATCTGTCAAAACAGTCAGATTTTGTGGTTTCAGCCAATAACAACTCAGGATCCTAACCAATCATTGTGTTTTATACTGATAAAACCGCTTCGTCGTTTTTGTTTTTTGATTCAACTGTGTTTACCTATTTGAGATGTCAAATGTAAACATTTATCAATTATTATTATACTAAAATGTATTGCAAATCTATGTTAATAACCAAATTTCAAAATGTATTTGTTAAACTAACCTGTTTTTATTAGTTTATTTCAAAAACGCCTTTAACATTTTTACATACCTCACTTTAACACTAAACTTAAAATTAATTAAATTAAGAAAGACATCATTTCATTCTTCTTCTTCGCTTTTATTTAAGGCGCCGTTTCGCGGGGTAGCCAGTCAAAAAATCGCCTTGGTGGCCCTGTATGTAAAACTATAACAGCTCAGGTTTCAATTTAAATTGGTAAAGAAAATTTTCAATATTTGTGTGTAAAGTGTCTTTTGCATAAATGACTATGTTCTCTGTTTTTAATACAAAATGATTCAAAAAATAATCCTTTCAAATACGACTCGTCCTCTGAAATTTTATAGATTAAATTTTTGATCTTCATACTCAAACGCCTTTATTTTAGGCAAAACCACTCAAACAAACTGATTTAAGATAAAATCACTCGTCCTGCGGACTCGTGATTTTATCAATCAGTTTGTTTTCGTGGTTTTTCCAAATAAAGCCGTTTTCGTGAAAACCAAAAATTTAATCGATAAAATTTGGAGGACTCGTGGTATTACCTTTGATAAAACCGCTTATTCGTAATTGTTTTTTGATTAAACTGTGTTTACCTTTTTTGAAATGTCAAATATAAACATTTAACAACTTTTATTTAGCATTATCAATTATTATTATACTAAAATGTACTGCAAATCTATGTTAATATACAAATTTCAAAATTTATTTGTAAACTAACCTGTTTATTCGTTTATTCACAAACACAACATCAGTTTTTGAATACCCAAATACTTAAAAATCCATAAATCTCTTTAAAACTGACAAATGTCAAACTCTATATCCGCATTAAGCCAAACGCAATCACGTATGCCTTGGTGGCCCTGTATTTAAAACTATAACAGCTCAATATTTTTTGATGTTTCAATTTAATTTGATAAAGAAAATAATTAACATTTGTGTGTAAAGTGTCTTTTGCATAAATGACTATATTCTCTGTTTTTAATACAAAATGATTCAAAAAATAAACCTTCCAAATACCACACGTCCTCTCAAATTTTATAGATTAAATTTTTCGTCTCCATACTCAAACGCCTTTATTTCAGGCAAAACCACTTAAACTGATTTGAGATAAAATCAGTTTGTTTTCGTGGTTTTTCCAAATAAAGCCGTTTTCGTGAAAACCAAAAATTTAATCGATGAAATTTGGAGGATTCATGGTATTACGTTTGATAATATTGTGATAATATTCCCTACACCCGCCTTTTAAAGACTCTCTTTTAATTTATTGTTGTTTTTATTTTTTAATTTTATTACATCTAAATTGTTTATGTATTTATATGATGTAGATTATTTTAAATTATTTCCGTGTTTTTAAATTCAAATTCACATAATTTATTTTGCCTTAGTCATAATACTACAATACAATAATTACAGTAGTTTAACAAAATTGCAAAAAAGGACCTTTTCACGATTATTAAACCGATAATAACATGAGCCCATCATAGGGAAGGACTGTTATTGTATATTTGACTACTATGTAAATTAGCTTTTTTTGCTAAATAAAAGGATTAATATAAATATTTAAGAAAACGGCCCTGTTATATATTTAAAGATTTTCAACCTCCAGCATACCATTTATATATATATAATAATTGTCCTCCCAGAATATAAATGTACTCCTTCAAAACTTGTAACTTTTGCTTAATAATTTTTTAACTTTTCAAAAATTTATTTTCTTAAATTTTTCTACTAAACTCCTTCTACCATTTTATAAACTAACTAACTTCCTTTTTAAACTTTTAAATTCAAATATTTTCTTCAATTTCATCTACTAAAAACTTCTACCATTCTCATCAAACTAATTCCCTTCTTTTTGTTCCCTTCTGACGTCATGCAGAAACCCTCAAATTATTACAAAATTTTGATTCTATTATACTTTATTTATTATCGATTTTATGTGTTTTGAATTTTATAATTTTAATTATAACAATTAAGATACTTTCCCTTTATATTCTGGTGTTCAATTTTCTACATTTTATCAATTTATAATTTAATTACTAAAGTTGGTATCCTGACATTTCATTTTAAATAGTTGCCACAACCCTTATTTTATTTCGCCATACAGGTTGTCTTGATATTATAATTTGTTATAAAGATTGTCCCAAATTAAATTGTTAATAAAATTTTGAATTTTGAATTTTATTTAATTTTGGTTTTAAATTTTTAGATTACTATCAGAGCTTTTAAAAAAAAAAAAGGATTTTTTTTAATAATAAGGATCTCACATTAAATCAATCCCTTAGGTAAGTTCACCTTTAACGTTTTATTTTACTTGACACATTAATTTTAAGAAGAAATCTCGGATTGGGCATAGTCTGGGTATTTATTTTCTTCAATTTTACTTTAATTTTATCTAAATATTATAATTTTGATAATGTTAAAATTCCATTTCATTTGATAATATTAAATTCCATTTCAATATATATATATTATGATATGAAATGACATCAAAATTTTAAATGTTATCTTTAAAAGGGGAAATTGTTATGGTATAAAAAAAAATGGGACAAAATTATGAAAAATGTGGAGTTTTAAACGAATTAAAAAAAAATATGTGAAACGGACTTAATAAAAAAAAATGGTGATGGTTGTTAGGAAAGTTTTTGTTAGTTGTTGAATATAGAATTTTGAAGTATGTAAAAAAATGTCAGAGATAAAGTTAAAAATAAAAGTAATTTAAAAAGTTAAAATCGTATAATTATAATATTATCTCAACATATATATATCGATTTTCCTAGTACAAAATCCAATCTCCCGGCCCCCATTTTAAAAAATAACAACCCAATGACAAATTCATTTCAATTTCTGACCACGATCGTCGGGCCCGCTACATTTTGGCCGGTAATGATAGGTTTCGAGATCGAATCGTCTGCTTTATCTATCCTCAATCCAGGTCATTCTCGTTCTTAGCACAAAAAAAAAAGAAGGAAAAAAAAAACAAAAAGCACAGATGCCATTATTGTCATTAAGTTTAATTTTTCCATTGTGGGGACGTATAAGGCATCGAAATGAGATGAAGGAATGAATCAACTAATACGTGGGATGATATGGGCCGGATTGAGACGTTAAAGGTGGATAATGGTTGTATATGTATATGAAATATGATCGATAAAATGTAACAAAAGAAAAATAAATGAGATATTTTTAATTAAACATGTAAATTTATTCAATGTCTTTTTGTAAATTCTGACATCGCGTTTTCTGCCGTCGTTTGTCTTTAATTTTCAAACGAAAAAGTTAGTTTACACTGAAAAAAAAATGAATCCCAGGAATTTCCGGTTAATTGAATTCCTGTTATTTAAACGCAACTATTGTTATTATAACAAGAAAAAACCGTTCTAAGAACAATCTGTACTAACAGGCAATCTAACAGGCCGATTCCAGTCAAAATGAGTCCAGTCGTATGAACAGGAAAAACCGGTAAGTATAGCAATAATAAGGTACTGTTAATTTATTAGGAATATTTCCTGTGTATATATTTTGCTATATTTACAAGATATTACTGTAAAACAAACGTAGATGCAACCGGAATAAACCACCGTGAATGTTACAGGAATATCCTGTAAATCACAGAATTGAGCAGTACGCGCCGACGCGGTAACTCGTTATTGAGTCATTCGTGTTGGTTCGTTAAATAGTGTAGCATTACGATTCCCCAGTAGAGTATGCAACCAAAGCCCCTGCAGTCTGCAGTTCCACAAGAGAGGACGATTCTAATTAATTTTAATTGTTATTTGTTATGAATACTTTTGGATTTGTGTATTGAAATAAATATACTTTCTACAATAGGAAATGCAAGAAATTCCAGTTAAATACTAGGTAACTACAGGAAATTCCTGTAAAAGCTCAGGTTATAAGCTTCGAATACAACTAACTAGTACTGTAATGTGTGAATGAAAGAACTTTAATTCAACGGAAAATTCCTGTTAAATCGATACTACAGTTAGGATTAATTACTGGAAATTCCTGTAAAAACTGATTGCCCTGGTCTAAATATCTAATGTTGGAAAATATTAATTTTATCAAACAGTATGTTGTACTAGTTGGAAAAAAAAAATTAAGTGAAAAAGTGACATTGGATTAACCCTAGCAAGTTCGTACCTGCAAAAATTTTGGAACCCATCGTAAAGGGACCAAAAATTGGATCGTTAAAACGAACTTATCGGTCGTTAGTGTTCATTTTATGAATCCAAGTGTCCTTAAATTTGTCTAAATATAGGGATACAGCTATATTGTGGAATTTTGATGAATAGATATCGTTTTATGAATGGAGACTTTTGTTGTATGATTATAGAAAATTTGTAGTTATTCAGGATTTTTTCTTAATGTTTAATAAATCATCGTTAATGTTTTAAAACGATTTTTGGTGTAAAGTGAGGAAACAAAAAAAATAACAGATATAATTCAGTATGTAAGTATACCAGAAGTCGAAAATTACAATAAAGTTTACGAGAAAATTTTAAATTTTAAATGACAACTTTCCTAATATGTGGAAGGGGTGGACCACATAACTGGCCTTCAAGATCCCCAGATTTTAATCCAGTGGATTGTGCTGTAAGAAATCAATACTAGAGAAGAACTGCTTCAAAGAATAGAGGAAGGAAGCCTGCGAGGAACTTAGAAACAATTCAGGTAATATTAGAAAATCAGGGAAATCATTCAACGTGCAAGAAAGTGCAAAAAATAAATAACTAATTTAATATTTTCCCCTAAGTACGTACCTGCAGGTACACCAGTACAGTGTAAAATTATTTCGAGCCGAATAAACAAGTGAAATTTTTAAATTGTTAAAGAAAAAATGAGTTTCATAATGTTTTTTCTAAATTAAATGAAACTGCTTGGAATTTCAAATAAATATTACTTAGGTTAGGGAGAAAAACAATATTACTGCGTTCCAACCTCGCGTAACCCTCAACTAATTTGCCTAACATCAGCTTTCCTCTGAGACACCGAGTTCTAAAAATAGAAATCCGATAGTGCGCAGTTCAGATGGTGGGGTATTCACATAACTAAACCTGTACAATTTCATTCGCAGAATTAATTCTGTAAATCAGTAATTTTCACAATGTATTTTCACATTGGCGATATTTTTCACATACATTATTCTGTGAAAATTACCATACTTATCAAGTTTTTTCACAACCATTTTTTAGTATCAATTCAGTTTTTCCCCTGTATTCAAATATAAAATGGAAATATTAAAATTGTGATATAAAGGGTGTTGTTTTGATATTTTTAATGTTTCAATTTTTCCTAAAGCCGAACCTGGATTTTCATATCTCTCAATAATTCAGTGCATTATTCATGAGAAGTGTAAGCTGTATTCCAAAAATAGAAAAAATATAATCAGTGATTCAAAAGTTCTGGCCAAATAACTCTGTTATGGGTTATTTACAATTCCCTACCCACCTTAAAAATATTTCACTTTACCTACGAAACACCCTGTATATCGCAATGTTTTCCAAATTTTTCTCGAAATCCCCTTTGGCAAGAGAATTTTGTATTCGACCCCATCTGAGTCGTCCCCAGCGATGAACGTTTGCTGTTATTTTGAATTCTTAGTCGTAGACAAAGTATACTATAAAATTAATGTAAAATGTCCATTTCCAATGAATCTAAATCGTATATGCTCGCTTTATATTGTACCATTATCAAATATCGTGTTGAGGATAAATAAAAATATTTAAAAGTGCTGTACGAAGGTTTTTTTTCTTTATCACAGCCTGGTATAAAACGTTTAATGTGAATATTAAGAAAAGCAATCGCGTGACAGTAGTCGTAACGTAAGAATTAAATGGGAACGATAAAGACTAATAAGATGTTTTGTTGTTAAATTGTACCAGAACTGCACCCACGTTAAAAGCTAGAAAACATAATAAATTCTTGTAGTATTTTACTTGCATATACAAGGGTTATACTCTAAAAAATTCTGCAAACTAACAGTAAAATAGATAAAATAAAATAAAACCTTTAAAAGTTTGAATACCATATCAATTGGCGCCCAACGTGGGGCAAGTAAAATTTTGATCAGTATGAATAAGAAAATAGAACAAAATATACAGGAGAAAGAGACTACTGAAAAGAAATGGACATGATGAGTATGTTCGAAATGATAAGAGAAATAATTGAACAATCTAAAGAAGAGATGAAACAAGACAAATAACACAAATCAAAGATGAAGTTAAACAAGATAATAACGATTTAAAAAATAAACTGGAGGAAATGAAACAAGAATTGAAATAAAATAATGAAACAATGATAGAGAAAATGGAAGAAAAACTAAGAAATGTGGAAAAGAGATTGGAAGAATCAAAATTATACATGGAAAATAAAATAGAAGTCACTAAACAGGAGATGAGGGAAGAAGTGATTGGAAGAATCATGGAAATAGAAAATTTACAAATAAATAGAATAAAAGAAATACAAGAAAAAGAAGAGATTTTCAAAGAAAAAATTGAAAAAGTAGCAAAAGAAGTCAAGCAAGACATTAAAGAAGAAATGAAGGCAATTAAATTGGTGGTACAAGACACCCAAGAAAGGATGGAAAATCTAGAAGGAAAATGGTATGAAATTTTAACAGAATTTCATCATCAAGTAGAAGAAAGTGTGAAGGAGACAGGAACAAAATTAAGAGAAGAACAAAAACAAGATGAGAATAAATTTGAAAAGAAAGTATCATAGATGTAAGATGAAATTAAAAAATTTTTTTTTGGATATTGGAAGAAAATTTAAAAGAAGAAATAAATTTTTTTAAGATAAAAATAAATTAAGAAAGCAAATTTTGGGGGGATGTTGTTATGGTGTAAAAAATGGGACAACATTATGGAAAGTGTATTTTAAACCAATTAAATAAAATTATGTAAAAAGGACTTAAAGTTGAAAAATAAAGAATATTAAGAAATTTAAAAACCATTAACAGTTTGATTACCATATGAATAAAATTTTACTTGCCCCACGTTGGGCGGTAATTGATATAGTAATCAAACTTTCAAAGGTTTTTAAATTTCTTAATATTCTTTATTTTTCAACTTCACCTCTTTTTTTAATGTCCTTTTTACATAATTTTATTTAATTCGTTTCCATAATTTTGTCCCATTCTTTTACACCATAACAATACATTATTTTCATTCTATAAAACCTTGAAAAAAAATGCAGTTTTCTTGTGATATCACGCATCAAATGTTATAAAAATAAATGTGTATAATCCCACTTCAATTTTTTTCCATTTGTTAATTTTATTAGAACTATAATATTTCAATACAATATTGCCTACCCCTAAGTGCGATACTGTTAGCGCACCCAAATTCCGAGAATCGATTTTTACATCCTACATAAAAAATAAATAAAAATTTTAGGAAAAGTAACTCAAGAAAAATCAAAACGACTGAGTAAAAGCTACGGAAAGCGGTTTAATTTAAATTCGCATGCGGTTTTTAACGATTTTATCGATAATTTTGAGGGTATGATGAAGCCTGATCAATACAATAGTTTTAGATTTTTCAATTATCTACAACTTTTTTGAGTTCAGCAAAATTCGGTCAATAGACCAGTGCTGAAGCCTTTGAAAATGGTAAAAAGTGAAAAAAAATAATAGTAGGATGAAATCGATTGGAAAAGGAAGAGAATATAACAAAAATGAAAGGAAAAATAATTTACGGGCGATCTGAGGTCGGGAAGTGGAAGGGGGTGAGTTTTTAAGGGTAGAAAACTGTTATCTCGATTTCCGGAAAAACTACAAGTCCTATGGAAAAAAGTTAAATGACAAAGTTGTAAGAGTAATAAAAAGATCTACAACTTTTGTATTTACACTTTTTTCACATAACCTCAAAATTTATGTGAAAAATTCAACTAACCAAGTTTTTGGTTTTTTATTTTTATCTTTTACAAACAAAAAATTTTCTTTATGAAATTTGGTGAAAACTAACCTTTTTATGTCCCAAACACACTGTAATTTTTTTGATTTAAAATATTTATTTTTTCACCTTATTTTGACTTAATATCGAAAATTTTCACGTCAAAATATCTACTTTTTCAAAAAATCGGTGGGCTTTTTGTTCGTTGAAATCTTTAATTTTTGATGGTTTAAAAAAAATATACACTACCATGGTAAATGTTCTCAAAAAAGGCAAAGAAACGAAAAAAACTAGAATCCGAATTTTTTTTTAAATCATCATGTACAATTTTGAGCTATTTATTAAAATTTATACTTTAATTACTCTTTTGTTTATCAATGTAACACGGAATCTTACGTTTTTCGAGTAATTAAAGTATAAATTTTAATAAATAACTCAAAATTGTACAGGTAGATTTAAAAAAAAAATTCGGATTCCAGTTTTTTTGCGTTTCTTTGCATTTTTTGAGAACATTTACCATAGTAATGTATATTTTTTTTTACATCATCAAAAAGTAAAGATTTCAACTAACAAAAAGCCCACCGAGTTTTTTAAAAAAGCAGATATTTTGACGTGAGAATTTTCGATTGAAAATTAACGTGCTTTTTCAATATTAGGTGAAAATAAGGTGAAAAAAAATATTTTAAATCAAAAAAAATACAGTGTGTTTGGGACATAAAAAAGTAAGTTTTCACCAAATTTCGTAAAAAAAAATTTTTTTGTAAAAGATAAAAATAAAACACAAAAACTTGGTTATTTGAATTTTTCACATAAATTTTGAGGTTATGTGAAAAAAGTGTAAATACAAAAGTTGTAGATCTTTTTATTACCTACAACTTTGCTATTTAACTTTTTTCCATAGGACTTGTAGTTTTGCCGGAAATCGAGATAAACAGTTTTCTACCCTTAAAAGCTCACCCCCTTCCACTTCCCGACCTCAGATCGCCCGTAAATTATTTTTCCTTTCATTTTTGTTATATTCTCTTCCTTTTCCAATGAGTTTCATCCTACTATTATTTTTTTTGTTTTAAAAATTATCGACCCTGGTCTACAAATATTTGAACGCGTTTTTGAGATAATTAAAAAACCGTTTTTAGGTATTTAAAATTTATAAAATCGTTACGAATTTTTTATAGCATAAAAATACAGTTCTTTGCGAACAAAATACGCCCCCCAACGTTTTTCTACGTCCACTCCTCGAGCAAGAACGAACGATTTTCGAAAACATCTTTTTTTTGAAAAATCGATGTAACTCGAAAATAAAAACATATTTTGCAATTTTTCAAAAACGTACGTTTTTGGGTTGCCAAGAGCTACATTTACTGTAAATATCAAGTCATTACATAAAAAATTGAAAAAGTTATAGCAAAAACAAAAAATGGCGATTTTGGACGGTTATTTCGATATATCTCGAAAAGTAATTCGGCAATCGATACTTTCAAGACCGCCAATCGAAAGATCTTTTTATTACCTACAACTTCCTCATTTACTATTTTTCGATTCAACGAGAAGTTTCTTTTTTATTTACAAAAAACCGTTTTTTTCAACTTTACGAATTTTTTAGGTTAGTTTCGCTGTAAATAAAAAATAAATAAATATGTATATCCTACCTGGTTGTACCGTTGTCTTCAAGATACTTCTTTCTAAGCACGGCATCCTCGAATTCCTCCACCAATTTGTGTTCAAACGCTCCAGAAAAGGGTATAATAATTGAGCCGGGATCGTTTTTGTCAACCCACTCCTTAATTTTAATTAACCTGTTAACAATAGAAAAACAATTTTTTTGTTGATCCATCAAACATATGCCGGATCGTTTCGAAAACGATGTATTAACCGATCGGTCGTATTTCGAGCACAAAAGAAAAACCGCAAAATGTTGAAAGGTATCAGTTTGAGATTGACGAGTTATTATTATTGATTCAAATATAATTTTCGAAGTTTGTTATACTAATTATGACGGATGTAGGTCAAATATGTCTAAAAACCAGAAACAAGAACTTTCTGTTGAAATTATAAAAAATTGGTAATTATTTTGAGCAGCGTAATCACCTCTATTATTCTAGTACGCACATTCTTTTCACTCTCAGTACTGTAATTGATGAGCATACCGCGGTTGTAAATTCAACAGTGTTTAGTCAGTTATACATTAATATGGGATAGAAATTTTTTTAACCCTAAGTTGGTAGTTCTACAAATATTAATGAAAAAAACAAAAAGCGCGTTAAATCCATCAATTAGAGCATTTAATTGCCTTATCAAATTGCATTTTAGAAAAAGATCAATTCGTACATTTAATTGACATATAAAATTGCATTTAATTGGTCTAATTTCATAGTATCAAAATTTTAATGAAGAAAACAAAAGCGCATTAAATCCTTCAATTAGGGCACTTAATTGCTATATCAAATTAGCATTTAATTGCCCGAATTTCATATCAAAATTTTAATGAAAAAAACAAAAGCGCATTAAATCCTTCAATTAGGGCATTTAATTGCCATATCAAATTGCAATTAAATAGCATTTAATTAAAATTTAATTGCCCGAATATCATATCAAAATTTTAAGGAAACAAACAGAAAGCGGATTAAATCCAACAATTAGGGCATTTAATTGCAATATGAAATTGCATTTAATTAGCATTCAATTAACATTTAATTGCTCTAATTTCATATTATCAAAATTTTAATGACAAAAACAAAAAGCGCATTAAATCCTTCAATTAGGGCGTTTAATTGCCATATCAAATTGCAACTAATTAGCATTTAATTGCCCGAATTTCATATTATCAAAATTTTAATGAAAAAAAAAAACAAAAAGAGCAGTAAATCTATCAATTAGGGCACTTCATTGCCATATAAATTGCAATTAATTAGCATTTAATTGCCCGAATTTCATATCAAAATTTTAATGAAAAAAACAAAAGCGCATTAAATCCTTCAATTAGGGCATTTAATTGCCATATTAAATTGCAACTAAATAGCATTTAATTAAAATTTAATTGGCCGAATATCATAATTATCAAAATTTTAATGAAACAAACAGAAAGCGGATTAAATCCAACAATTAGGGCATTTAATTGTCATATGAAATTGCATTTAATTAGCATTCAATTAACATTTAATTGCTCTAATTTCATATTATCAAAATTTTAATGACAAAAACAAAAAGCGCATTAAATCCTTCAATTAGGGCGTTTAATTGCCATATAAAATTGCAACTAATTAGCATTTAATTGCCCGAATTTGATATTATCAAAATTTTAATGAAAAAAAAACAAAAAGAGCAGTAAATCTATCAATTAGGGCACTTCATTGCCATATAAATTGCAATTAATTAGCATTTAATTGCCCGAATTTCATATCAAAATTTTAATGAAAAAAAACAAAAGCGCATTAAATCCTTCAATTAGGGCATTTAATTGCCATATTAAATTGCAACTAAATAGCATTTAATTAAAATTTAATTGGCCGATTATCATAATTATCAAAATTTTAACGAAACAAACAGAAAGCGGACTAAATCCAACAATTAGGGCATTTAATTGCCATATGAAATTGCATTTAATTAGCATTCAATTAACATTTAATTGCTCTAATTTCATGTTATCAAAATTTTAATGACAAAAACAAAAAGCGCATTAAATCCTACAATTAGGGCGTTTAATTGCCATATCAAATTGCAACTAATTAGCATTTAATTGCCCGAATTTGATATTATCAAAATTTTAATGAAAAAAAAAAACAAAAAGCGCATTAAATCTATCAATTAGGGCATTTAATTGCCATATATCAAATCTTTTTCATTCATTTATCACAATTTTATTGATATTACTCTGCCAACTTTTTCTTAGATTCATAAAAGATTCTTAAACACATAAATTCATTACTTTTTACATCTTACAGCCGTTTTCCGGGATATTGATAAAACCGAGCGGGACACCGGGACAAGAGCAAAATACCGGGACGTATGGCAAGCCTAGTTATACACATCTCATCGGTTATTTACACTCTAAGACAGTTAATTTGTAACTGCCATTCCGCTCTCTATTATAAATCCTTTTTAGCTATTTTCTCGATAATTTTCAGGTTATAGTGAAAAATGATTAATACAAAAATTTTAGATTTTTTAATTATCTACAACATTTATATTAAACTTTTTTCGATAGGTTACATATTTCAGCCACAAATCGTAAAAAACAAATATCCAATGCATACCCCTGCAATTTTCCCGACCACCCACATAATTTTCAAGAAATCGATTATTTAAATTAAATTTTTTTTCGTATCTTTGATAAATAATTCACAAGCGAAGACAAAATGCTGGTTAACAAACGAAAACTTTTCCCAGAAAGCACCTACAGCATAACTAATCCATAAGCTCCAGTCTCTAAGTCCCACTTTGAATCTCCTCCGTAATAACTATTCTAACAACTAACCATCGACTGCCGGACGACATTGTTTCCATGACCCTCCTTTCAATACACATCGACAAGAAGCAGAGCTAATTGACCCTTCGGCATCCATGCAGTACCATGTACCGACCGGACCCATAATGGTCTTTGATTGACTTTGATCTGACCGCCTAACACGATCAATCCCTCTTAATTTAGTATTCAACACCGGTAAGTCACGTGAGCTTGGGTTACGTTTCGCACTAGAGACCAGAGACCGATAACATCGTGTGTGGAGGACTTAATTATCTTGATCGATGGAATTAGGTGAAGGAGGTGTATCGGGAGCTGACAATGCGGATTTAGGAAAGACGTGTGTAGGTCATTACGTGTTTTTTTTTGGAATATCCAACTCGCTGTTTGTATATTTATTAAAACAAATTCGATAACTTAAAAATTATAAGAACAAGAAGAAAAACAAAAACAAACCCCTAGCAATTCAAACCGACAGCTTGATTTTTATGTAACGTCAAATATATTGTTATGATTTAAAAAATGATAAAATTATGGAATTTGTAATGGATTAAAAATGTGTTAAAGTAAACAGATATAAAACTCGTAAGTTGCCATATGAAATTGCTTTTAATTACCATTCAATTAACATTTAATTGGTCTAATTTCATATTATCAAAATTATAATGTCGAAAACAAAAAGCTCATTAAATCCTTCAATTAGGACGTTTAATTGCCATATCAAATTTCAATTAATTAGCGTTTAATTAACGTTTAATTGCCATATCAAATTGCAATTAATTAGCATTATCAAATTGCAATTAATTAGCGCAGAACTGTTCGCAGAACTCTCCTCTATGCCGATGTGTTAGATGGAGTAACACTCTTTTAAAACACCTCGATATTTTTGGTACATCTCTGCTCTCAACCAAAAAAATATTAAAGCTAATTTTCATAACTCATAATTAATTAAGGTACACTTAATAATTATTAATCAATTTTATTTCATTGTAATTATTTTTTATTTTAGGCACTATGTATGTATATTATTATTATTATAATTATTATTATTATTATTTTTATATACTTTTAGTGAACTTTGTAGCTTCACTTATTTTCACTTTTATATGTTTGTTATAAGGTAATCTTAATTTTAATATGCGGATACAGTAGTGGATTTATTTCTGTTTATATCCCAAATAAATAAATAAATTAATTTAATTAACGTTTAATTGCCATATCAAATTGCAATTAATTAGCATTTAATTAACATTTAATTGCCCGAATCTCATATTATCAAAATTTTAATGAAGAAAACAGAAAGCGGATTAAATCCATCAATTAGGGCATTTAATTAACATATGAAATTGCATTTAATTAGCACCCAATTAACATTTAATTGCTCTAATTCATAAAAAAGCGCATTAAATACTTCAATTAGGGCGTTTAATTGCCATATCAAATTGCAATTAATTAGCATTTAATTAACATTTAAATGCCCGAATCTCATATTATCAAAATTTTAATGAAGAAAACAGAAAGCGAATTAAATCCATCAATTAGGGCATTTAATTAACATATGAAATTGCATTTAATTAGCACCCAATTAACATTTAATTGCTCTAATTCATAAAAAAGCGCATTAAATACTTCAATTAGGGCGTTTAATTGCCATATCAAATTGCAATTAATTAGCATTTAATTAACATTTAAATGCCCGAATCTCATATTATCAAAATTTTAATGAAGAAAACAGAAAGCGGATTAAATCCATCAATTAGGGCATTTAATTAACATATGAAATTGCATTTAATTAGCACCCAATTAACATTTAATTGCTCTAATTCATAAAAAAGCGCATTAAATACTTCAATTAGGGCGTTTAATTGCCATATCAAATTGCAATTAATTAGCGCAGAACTGTTCGCAGAACTCTCCTCTATGCCGATGTGTTAGATGGAGTAACACTCTTTTAAAACACCTCGATATTTTTGGTACATCTCTGCTCTCAACCAAAAAAATATTAAAGCTAATTTTCATAACTCATAATTAATTAAGGTACACTTAATAATTATTAATCAACTTTATTGCAATTTTATTTCATTGTAATTATTTTTTATTTTAGGCACTATGTATGTATATTATTATTATTATTTTTATATACTTTTAGTGAACTTTGTAGCTTCACTTATTTTCACTTTTATATGTTTGTTCTAAGGTAATCTTAATTTTAATATGCGGATACAGTAGTGGATTTATTTCTGTTTATATCCCAAATAAATAAATAAATTAATTTAATTAACGTTTAATTGCCATATCAAATTGCAATTAATTAGCATTTAATTGCCCGAATCTCATATTATCAAAATTTTAATGAAGAAAACACATAGCGAATTAAATCCATCAATTAGGGCATTTAATTGTCATATGAAATTGCATTTAATTAGCATTTAATTTATTTATGATGGTGTTGTGTGGTTTTTCTGGGTTTTCCCACAACTGTAAAGCAAATGCGCCATCAAGCATCAGTAAGTCGCCCCAGAGCGCCACGGCAAATAATAATAATAGCCGTGCCTCCCCCGCACAAGCTGCAGAGCTTCTGGGGTTCACTCGTAAGGGAGTGAATTGCAGGGCGTATATTATTATTATTATTTAGCTTCTTTCTGTTTGTTTCATTAAAATTTTGATAATATGATATTCGGGCAATTAAATTTTAATTAAATGCTATTTAATTGCAATTGGATATGGCAATTAAATGCCTTAATTGAAGGATGTAATGCGCTTTTGTTTTTTCATTAAAATTTTGATAATATGAAATTCGGGCAATTAAATGCTAATTAATTGCGATTTGATATGGTAATTAAGTGCCCTAATTGAAGGATTTAATGAGCTTTTTGTTTTCTTCATTAAAATTTTGATAAATTAGATCAATTAAATGCTACTTAAAGCAATTTTATATGGCAATGAAACGTCCGAATTGATGGATTTAAAATTTGTAGAACTAACAATTTAGGGTTCCAGATTCCCCTCCCGTCACTTGCTAGGCTTAAAAAAAGACTTAAAAAAAGTAAAATACGGGGACTCACCACTTGTTCTTCCTCTTAATGTAGTCTTTTTCTGCAAGGTTGACTAGGTACATTGCTGGTTTCGACGTCAAAAATAAATATTTATTAAGTATTTCAATCTGTAACAAAAATTTTGTATTAAAAAAAATGAATTGTTTAATAAATACGTCAATAATGAAATTTACATAAAAAAATAATTAGCCCAAAATGTGTGTAAAAATTAAAATAAAATAATAAAAAAAAACTTTTTATAAATGAACATTTTAAAATGACTTCAAACGCATATAGCATATGGATCGTTCTAGCGTAAATATCTGGAAAAATATGACTTCCTCAAAAAAATGTATATAACATCCTAATGAGAGAACAACATCGGGGACATTTTAAGACCATCCAGAACCGTTTAACATAAGCAGAAAAAAAGTTATGGACAAAATAAATTTTTTCAAATTTCTTTTGCGCCATTTTTTTAGCGTCATCTAGACTGTGGTATTTGAAAAAAAAAATTTTTTTGCAAAAAGTCGTAACATATGTTTCTAATTTTTAGCCCAATAGGATAATTATTTTTTAAGTTTTGGTCCGTTAAAGTTGAGCTAATTTTTTGTTTTTTATAAGACATTTTCAATTTTTGGTCAATAGCGTGGAAAGTATTGATTTTTGAAAAAAAATTAAAAATACAAGACTTTGAGCAAATGTTCTTCCGAATAATTTCCATTTTTTAAATCTTTTATCATTAGAGGGGTTTATTTTCATGAAAAATTGTATTTAACATTAATTAATTAATGATCAACCAACTTTAAAAAGTGTAATTTAATATTTTTTTATAATACCGAGTGTTTTGAAGGTCATTGAATGCAATGCTGATGTCAAATAACCAAATTTTGACTACTGACAGTTGACAACTAGCTGTCAAACGAACTAAAAGATAAGAGTTTCGCATATTTTCGTATACATTTATGATTTCCGAGCAAATGTACACAAAAATATGTGATTTTCTTCGCTTTTTTTGCTTTGACAGCTAGCTGACAGCTGTCTGTAGTCAAAATTTTGCAATTTCTTAACTTGGGTTTGAAATAATAGCACAAAATATTGTTTTTTAATCAATTTTTCTTCTTGCTTTTTGCTAAGGAAAGATAAAGGGAAAGGATCTACTGCACTCAAATGTAGCCATTTAATACAACATTTTGTATTTATTTTTAAATTTTCGTATAACAAAAGTACGTTTAGAGCCACGCTGACGTTTAATTAAAATTTAAATACACAAAATCAACGATGTGTCACTTTGAATTAAAAAAAATCACATGATAAATTATCGAAGAAGAATGTGCAAGTCAGAGCAACAGCGCGCATTGATCTGTTACGACCGTGCGTGTAAAGTGATTCCCGCTGCGCGAAAAAAAAAACGTGGATGGTGTCAGTGTTATTGGGTATAGAGAGGATCACCAGGTGGTGATACTATTATACCACATTAACATTGTTAAGAGTCATTGTGAGGTGAATACAGTCAAAGAAGAAAACTTTGAAGTAGTATTTACAAAAAGTTAACACGTTGACTGCCACCAGGATGCAAGACTTGCACGCGTATATTTTTTCGATGTCACATCCTGAGTTTTATCATAATTTACGGTATTTTACCCCTCAGTATAACCCATTACAACTTGGTGTAGTTGGAACACAAAGGATAATTTGTTCCCTTAAAAAATTATGTAACACACTCTTTTCCTATTTTTTTTTTGATATCTCAAAGAACATAAGAGATACTGTTCTTTATTACACGAATCAAACACCCTGTATATTTATGTTTAATTTTCAATCGTAAAAATTAAACATGAAATTCAAAATATTCATTCGTATCAAACCGGCAACACGGCGCGATCGCCAAACGACCAAATATTCTTAAATCATCTCGTATGAATAAAATGCGAATAAAATAAAATTCAGTTTGTGTGTCTCCTACGAGTGGGAGTGAATCGGAAATAAAGACAGAAGACACAGGAAGGCTGCCAGCGGCCATTATGTTATTACATTTTTACACGTACGCTAACGACGAAGAAACCCAAAGTTGGCAAATTTTAAATTAGTGTGCAACAACGCTCCGGGGAAGTAAGACCTCGTCACATCAGTGGAACTTAGCTGCAATCAAGCGGTCCATTTTATTTTAAACATATTTCGTTTTCACAGTGGTACTTAGCTGCGAATCAGACGGTCCACTTTATTGTTATTTTCAATTTAAAATCAGTTTTCAGTGCTCCATAGTGCAGCAAATTTATTTTATTTTACAATGGTAAAAAAGAAAATATTTTCTGAATGAAGTGGTTTATTGTGTTAGCCATTATCATTAGTTATTAAATCAAACATGTGATTTCTTGTTTTGAAGTTTTGAAGACAGAAAAACAAATTTACAGTCCACTGAACAATTACAGACATTTATTTAAAAAAGCGGTGTTGTTTAGACATCGGCCGACTTGGGAAATAAATGCAACAGCATATCTCAACCCCATGAGATGTGAACAATTTATAACTAATTTTGAATGAATCACCCTGTATATTGATTCGAAAAAGATCGTCGGAAAAACTTAGTGACCATATAATTTCCACACTGTATAAAAAGATCCTTAACCTAAGTGAAAGATTTTTCGATAACAATCCACCTAAAAACGAGTACCTATACAGGGTGGTCCTTTAAAAATAATTAATTTTAGTCTAACACGACCTTATCCTGAACATTTGTAACTAATTTTTAAATATGAAGCTCAAAAGAGGCTGCATAATGTTTCTCATTTTTTTATATCTCTAAGAATACTTTATCACACACTGATGAATCACCCCTGTATATTCAGATTCGAAAAAGATCGTCGGGAAAATTTAGCGATGATATAATTTCCACGCTGTGAAAGATTTTTATAAAAAAAATTCAACAAGAGCGAGTGGTTGTTAAATTGATTTCGTTGGATAAATTTATAGATCGTTTTATGAATAAATATTAAAAGCTATTTATCATTCTCTTACAGATCCGACTGTACAATATGCATGTCGGTTATAAATGAAATAATTCGTCGAATAGAATTGATAAGATCGGTTACATGTCTATATCGAATTGAATTCATGTACTTTTACACCTACAGGTTAGAAAATTGTTGCGTTTCATATTCAATGCGAGATAACAATAGATTATTATTCCGCGGGAATTGTTGTTTTGCCTTGTTTAATATACTATATCCTAAATTGGAAATATAAAGTGATTTATTTATTAGAAATAAAAAAAGATTTGATCGCCACATGGCAGATGGATAATTTGTTGCAAAGGTCGGAAAATTAAATTTTTTTTCTGTAAAAATAAAAATGTCGATTTAAAAAAATCATATACAGGGTGGTCCTTAAGTAAATGTACATAGAATGATGGTAGATTTCTCACTTTAAAATATTACGAATTGAACCAACTTGTTATAATAAAATTTTGCTAATAAGGAATGTACAGGGTCCTAATGGTTAAATTTTAAAATTTATTTTTTGCAATAACTTTCACGATATTGGATCTGTATACATAAAAAATTGGAATTGTGGGTTTTTGGGCAGGAGAAATCCTTATCTGGTACCTACTTTAATGTAATTTGTAAAGGGCGCTAGATAGGCCACATTTGTGGCATAAATGTGCGATAAACTTTTTTGCGTTAAACGTTAAAGTTATAATATTGAAAGTTGACAGCTGTCAAATGCTCTTAAAAAAATTTTACATTAAGGAATAGGAACTTACGTTTTTGAAGACGCTGAATTCAAACATGATTTTAAAATACGTTTGTTGAAACCAATGAAATTGACAGTTGGCAGCTGTCACCTTACAGTCAAATGATTTTTTCCAACTGACAATTTTTCAGTATCTCATTATATTTGAATTTTTAAGCCCAAATACTATTTTTCATATAATAATGTTAACTATTCTTAATTACTTAATAATTGCTTAAGATTTCTCGAAAGTGAAATGGATTTTTGAATGTATATAAGTGTTAAAAAATATATCTCGCCCCTGTGCACGTCTGTCCAATCATAACCATAGTTGCATAATAGTTGTAAACCTCAAGTCTGCCGAATGGAAGAGCATTTGACAACTATTTGACAGCTGTCTATTGTCAATATTATTGATTTGACATCACATTTGAATTCAGCGTCCTCAAAAACATAAAGTTCTTATTCCTTAGTGTAAGATTTATTTTTTTAAAAGCATTTGACAGCTGTCAACTGTCAATATTATCGATTTGACATCTTATTCGAATTCAGCGTCCTCAAAAACATATGATAATATTCTTTAATATAAGATTTCTTATTACTAAAAAGCATTTGACAGCTATTTGACAGCTGTCAACTGTAATATTATCGATTTGACATCACATTTGAATTCAGCGTACTCAAAAACATAAAGTTCTTATTCCTTAGTGTAAGATTTATTTTTTAAGAGCATTTGACAGCTATTTGACTGTAAATATTCTGGATTTGACATCATATATAAATTCAGCATCCTCAAAAATTTAAGGGCATACATTAAAATAATTAAAATATGATTTTTAAAAAGGTGATATGCGGTTTAAAGGTTTCTATACTATGGTGGAGTCACGGAGCTTCGGAGCTGCATAGCAGCCAAACCATGGACTTTGGAGCTTAGTGCCCATTGAGACTTTTGTTCAGAATGACAAAATGTATAACATATCAAAAATTCAGACAATTTGACCGAGCGGCCATTTCCTATCTTTTTGTGTGGGGTTTAACACCTTGTGCAATATTCGAATTAAATCAAATATAAAATTATAAAACTTTTTCCTTCTCCACGAGTGGGAGAAAGACTTCCGGTCAATCTTGAGACGGAAGAATCGTAACGGACTTCCAGCTCGAGTCATCTCCATCGTAATATGCAAATATTCTCACGTACACCACACATTCCTACGCGTGCGCATATTCGAGAAGCATCGAATGGGGCGTGGCTTGATAAAACACAGAGCTATTAGGCGAAATTAACAAATTTTTAAATCAGTCGCGTTTCAGACTGGCCGCTCCATTGTCCAACAATGTATTGCGTAAATTCTTAGTACAAAATTAATTGCTCAAGTAACCAAATACTTTAATTACAAATTTCTGACTGTCTAGTTAAAATCATAAGTAATGTAAAACAGTTATTGTTATTTTTTTGTTACACGTATTTTTATCGTTAAAGTTTTTAAATAAAAGCATTTACAGAGGCGATATAGTAACAGAAATTTCAACGGCCGACCTTGTAAATGGCTGCACAAACGTAATTCACTGATTTACCACAGAGACCATCGGGGGTGCGTAGGGGGGGGGGATTAGTTAAATTAAGAAAATTATTTATTTTATATAAGTCAAAAATTCATTAAAAAGTGATATTTTAACATTCCTGCAATTAACCCAAGATTTTGAGAAAGCAACTTTTTAAAGGTAATAAAAATTACATTTTAAATATATATTACTTATTTTACTTACATCTTTAGTATCCCAATCTGCAAATCGAATATGTTTTTTCTCTTCTACCAGCACTTGCTTAATTTTAGCTAGCGTATCCTGAAAAAAAAATAAATCCTGAAATTGAACAAATATGTTGTGGTTGGATATTTTAAAAGAAAGGAGATTGGCCAAGGAGAAACTGACATGTGGCCACCTAGGTCGCCTGATTTAAATCCAGTTGATTTTTTTTGACATTATTTCTCAAAATCAATTTGTACCGTTCAATAAAACACCCAGTAAGTTTCTAATAAAAAATACTAGATACTAACAAAGAGAAAATAAAAACGAAACTATGAGAAATCATTTTAACTCTACGGACTGCCCGTTGACGTTACTAATGGGACAACACCTGGCTGGCACCCCCCGGTGATCGGGGGACGCCCCAGCCCGCCCATGTTACGACCCGTGCCCGGCACGACCTCACATAGAACCAACCTGTCACACAATTATCAAAATCATATTAAATGATTCTTAGTTTTTTTTTATGAATTAATTTCTGCTAGGTAATCGGCGTTAAAACGAGAAAGTTTGTAGAGGATGAACATTTATATAACATGAAAATGTTTCAGTGAATTTTTTTCTTCTAAATTTGCATTTTTTTTATCTAATATAGCAAAGGACAAAGGGCAGAAGGACCACGGTCGATAGTCTTTTGTAAGAAATTATAATAAACAACATTTTCATTCATTCATATAACAAATTTTAAGAATTATTTATAAAAGCTTCCTCGCAGGGCTTTTAAGCCCTGAGCTTTGATGGTTTTCTTCATAGTCCTTGGTTTTCTTCAATTTTTTGTTTCCATCGCTTCCTTGGCTTTCCTTTCTTCTATTCCCTTCTACCTCTCTCCAGGCAATTTGTGTTTTCTCGCGATCTTCTGACATTCTCTCTATATGTCTCCTCGTTCTTACTTCTTCCACAATGTTTGTCATTGTCTGTTCTTCTTTCATAGACATCTTCTGCCTTTTTTCCTCCGAAGATTCTTCGTTGTTCATCAGTCTCCTCGTTCTTACTTCTTCCATAATGTTTGTCATTGTCTGCTCTTCTTTCATAGACATCTTCTGCCTTTTTTCCTCCGAAGATTCTTCGTTGTTCATCAGTCTCCTCGTTCTTACTTCTTCCATATTGTTTGTCATTATCTGTTCTTTTTTCATAGACATCTTCTGCCTTTTTTCCTTCGAAGATTCTTCGTTGTTCATCAGTCTCCTCGTTCTTACTTCTTCCACAATGTTGGCATTGTCTGTTCTTCTTTCATAGACGTCTTCTGCATTTTCTCTTCCGAAGATTCTTCGTAATATTTTCCTTTACCATCTCAATATATCTTCTTCTGATTTTTTGTTCATCAGTCTCATCGTTCTTACTTCTTCCACAATGTTTGGCATTGTCTGTTCTTCTTTCATAGACATCTTCTGCCTTTTTTCCTCCAAAGATTCTTCGTAATATTTTCCTTTCCCATCTCAATATATCTTCTTCTGATTTTTTTGTTCATCAGTCTCCTCGTTCTTGCTTCTACAATGTCTGTCATTGTCTGTTCTTCTTTCATTGATATCTTCTGCCTTTTTTCCTCCGAAGATTCTTCGTAATATTTTCCTTTCCCATCTCAATATATCTTCTTCTAATTTTTTTGTTCATCAGTCTCCTCGTTCTTACTTCTACAATGTCTGTCATTGTCTGTTCTTCTTTCATTGATATCTTCTGCCTTTTTTCCTCCGAAGATTCTTCGTAATATTTTCCTTTTCCATCTCAATATATCTTCTTCTAATTTTTTTGTTCATCACCCAAATCTCAGCTCCGCGATAAGAATTAAATAAATTAAAAATGAAATCCTAAGAGACTTTTAATTTAGTGATTGTTTCATCTAGTCTTCTTGTTTGATTTCTTCCCCAATATCCACATTTATCTTCTCTTCGTGCTCCATATTATCTTAAAATCTCTGAGCGCCTTTTTGCTAGTTGGTATAAAAGTTTAGCCCGGCTGTTTGATATATCCTCTGTTTTTGTTATTGACTCATTCTTTTATGCCTCTTATATCTTGCGTTTTGTTCCTTCTTTCGGCTTTTAGTTGTATTTCTTCTTCCTAAGTATTCCTCTTTATCTTCTTCTCTATTCTCTTTTGGTTTTTTGTTTCCAAAACGTACACAGGATTTATTTATGGACTCTCCTTCCACTTTTAGATGTTTTTCTTCTTCTTAAGTATTCCTCTTCCTATCTTCTTCTCTTCACTTCTAGTTCTTTTTGTTTCCAAAACCTACGCAGGATTTATTTTTGGCATCTCCTTCCACTTTTAGCCATATTTCTTCTTCTTAACTATTCCTCTTTATCTTCTTCTCGCCCTTCTCTTCACTTCTAGTTCTTTTTGTTTCCAAAACCTACACAGGATTTATTTTTGGCCCCTCCTTCCATTTTTAGATGTATTTCTTCTTCTTAAGTATTCCTCTTTATCTTCTTCTCCCTCTTCTCTTCACTTCTAGTTCTTTTTGACTCCAAAACTTACGCAGGATTTATTTTTGGCCTCTCATTCCACTTTTAGCTGTATTTCTTCTTCTTAAGTATTCCTCTTTATCTTCTTCTCCCTCTTCTCTTAACTTCTAGTTCTTTTTGACTCCAAAACCTACGCAGGATTTATTTTTGTCCTCTCCTTCCACTTTTAGCTGTATTTCTTCTTCTTAAGCATTCCTCTTTATCTTCTTCTCTCTCTTTTCTTCACTTCTGGTTCTTTTTGTTTCCAAAACCTACACAGGATTTATTTTTGGCCTCTCCTTCCACTTTTAGCTGTATTTCTTCATCTCAAGCATTCCTCTTTATCTTCTTGTCTCTCTTCTCTTCACTTCTAGTTCTTTTTGTTTCCAAAACCTACACAGGATTTATTTTTGGCCCCTCCTTCCATTTTTAGATGTATTTCTTCTTCTTAAGTATTCCTCTTTATCTTCTTCTCCCTCTTCTCTTCACTTCTAGTTCTTTTTGACTCCGAAACCTGCGCAGGATTTTTTTTTGGCCTCTCCTTCCACTTTTAGCTGTATTTCTTCTTCTTAAGTATTCCTCTTTATCTTCTTCTCCCTCTTCTCTTAACTTCTAGTTCTTTTTGACTCCAAAACCTACGCAGGATTTATTTTTGTCCTCTCCTTCCACTTTTAGCTGTATTTCTTCTTCTTAAGCATTCCTCTTTATCTTCTTCTCTCTCTTTTCTTCACTTCCGGTTCTTTTTGTTTCCAAAACCTACACAGGATTTATTTTTGGCCTCTCCTTCCACTTTTAGCTGTATTTCTTCATCTCAAGCATTCCTCTTTATCTTCTTGTCTCTCTTCTCTTCACTTCTAGTTCTTTTTGTTTCCAAAACCTTAACAGGATTTATTTTTGACCTGTCGTTAGACTCTTAGCTGTATTTCTTCGTGTTAAGTATTCCTCTTTACCTTCTTCTCTATTTTTTCTTCTCTTCTGGTTCTTTTTATACCCTTATTGCATTTTTAAAGGACCTAAAATATACTGTCCGGTACTCGTAGATGTAAAACCAAAAAAAAGCTAATGCCGAAAGATAACGAATAACATATTGACATGATTAAATTTTTCTATTCACGAAACATTCATTCTAAAATTTAATTGATAGTATTTTCCTGAGAGGCACAATCCATCAATCAAATTGTAAATATCAATGACGCGACACAAACGATTTACCTGTTTTGCATTCAACAGCGAGATGACGTTGCACTTATAATGTTGAAGGATATTTAAAAAAAAATGATATGGAATGGTACAATGTTATGCAAATGAATGGCGCATCGAGTATTTATCATTACGAAGGATCTGTTAGGGAAAATTATTTTGATAAAGTTGAAATCGATACAATGAAGTGGCGAAAGAATTATCTGACCGATGTGACCCCAGAAAAGGGCTTGAAAGATATACTTACATATTCCGGTTTAAGTTTTTTGTCGGCACCTCTCTGAACTGTCCTCTCCAACTTTTCTAAATTTTTCATTAAGGTATCTTCATCTTTCAGACGGAGTTCCTCACAAATGATGTCCAAATCTCTAACTGGGTCAACTTCCCCTTCTACATGGGTAACGTCGTCGTCCTCAAATGCTCCTGCAAACAAAAATTAGGTCTCGGAAAAAATAATCAACAAAATGATTGTATATTAAACTCAAAGTCTCAAAGAAAATTTCTTTTTTTTTTTACATATTTTCATTTAGACTTTTAATAAGAAATTAACTATTTAAAATATATATGAAACGTCATTATTACTTACTGCAAAGATGAAAAATGGCGTCACAAGCACTTATGTGTGAAAGAAAAGCATTTCCCAATCCCTGGCCCTCCGAGGCTCCCTTGACCAAGCCAGCAATGTCGACCACATTCAAAAAGGCTGGGACTTTGCTGAAAATAAAAATATATATACAGGGTGCGCCAATTATTTCCACTCGATCTCTAGCACCGAAACTAAAAGAGATATCAACAAGATTTTTTGTAGGGGTAGACAGTGTCACTCGGACTACAATTTTAAAATATTTTGATGTATACAGGGTGGCTGGTATAATTTTTGCGGAATGAAAATTAATTTGGTTTTTTTTAAATTGAACACCCTGTAAATCCGACGCGGCGTTGACAAGTTATTCCTATTTTAAGCAGATTTAATGAAAAAACAGCACTTCAGAAATATTAGCACAAAAACCACATTTTTTAAAAAATTCCTCAAAAAAGCTACTATGATGTAAATGAAACATGCACCTATCACAATAATTACACAACATCTTCACCTGTAGCACAGGGTGTTTGCCGATGGCGTGCCAATAGTCTAGTTTTCAAATGGCAATAACTTAATTTTTTCAAATGAGACACCCTGTATATTTTTCTTCAGTTAGAAGCTCTCCCTAATATGCATTAAAAAAATATAGGGTTTTGCACATCTAACTTTACTATTTACTTTAATAATTGACGATAAGTGACAAACAACATATTTTACACAATTTTTAATAAGTACAAAATTTTACAAAGTTCTTACGATTATAAGAAAACTACAATAGTGAAAGTTAAAATTTATAGTAGGTGTTCAAAATGTCTTCCATTTTCATTTATACATTTTCTTGCCCTTTTTTTCATGCTGCAGTAATTCTTTCTTAAATATTTTCTTTTGAGGTAACCTCTTCTTTGTAAACAATATTTTTAATAAAACCCCACAAGAAAAAATCGAGGTTGCGAAAATCATGTTTTAAAAAATCTAAAAATATAGCTCCATTTACAGTCCCATCAAAGAAATAGGGACCAATTACATAATCACCTATTATTCCCGCCCACACATTCAAAGACCATCGGTACTGTGATGTGGTTCTAAATAAATGTTCATTGTGTCTATTTACACAACCGTTCTTATGAAACGTGGCTTCGTCGGAGAATAAAACTTTGTTTAAAAAGTTACGCTCTGTATTTATCTTGTTTATTAACCATCTACAGAAATCACGTGGTAACAATTCTTGGTGAAGCTGGATATGATAGGGGTGATATTTATTCTTTTTTATTATGCGTCTAATTGTGGTATTGGAAATATCTAACTGATTGCTTAATTGCCTCGTGCTTATATTGGTATCTTCAACTATACTGATCATTACCTTATATTCGTTGTCAATAGTAACAGCTGTAGTTTCACGTGAATGTTTTTCATACTTGACGGTTCCTGTTCTATCAAATCTATTCTTTAAATTCTCAAAAGTATCCTTTTGTGGATGATGTCTTTCTGGGTATCTTTGACGATAGACCCTACTAGCAAGAAACGCATTTTTTTGACATTCACCCAGTATCCATATCATATCAATATTTCCTTGAACACTATAATCCTTATTAAAATCCTTTTTTTATACACAATACCGATTAAATATAGTAGACGTGATACAATACAAAATTGTATGTTGACAATTAATGCCATAACAAAATATACCTACTGCCATTTTCATAGGTAACTTGATTTCTTATTAAAAATTATGTAAAATATGTTGTTTGTCACTTAACGTCAATTATTAAAGTAAATAGTAAAGTTAGATGTGCAAAACCCTATATTTTTTTAATGCGTATTAGGGAAAGCTTCTAACTGAAGAAAAATATACAGGGTGTCCCATTTGAAAAAATTAAGTTATTGCCATTTGAAAACTAGACTATTGGCACGCCATCCGCAAACACCCTGTGCAACAGGTGAAGATGTGTGATTATTGTGATAGGTGCATGTTTCATTTACATCATAGTAGCTTTTTTGAGGAATTTTTTTGCTGCTGTTTTTTCGTTAAATCTGCTTAAAATAGGAATAACTTGTCAACGCCGCGTCGGATTTACAAATACAAAAAACTACCGTAAATCTAATATTAAGTAGAATCAGAAGACATAATCGTATACAGGGTGTTCAATTTAAAAAAACCAAATTATTTTCATTCCACAAAAATTAGCCAAATTAGTCCGAGTGACACTACAAAAAATCTTGTTGATATCTCTTTTAGTTTCGGTGCTAGAGATCGAGTGGAAATAATTGGCGCACCCTGTATATAGATACAATAGAAAAAAATTATAATAATTATTATTATTTATAAAGTTTAAAATTAGGACAAAATAAGTTCTGTAACCATATTTTAAAAATTATGGAATACCCCCACTTCCATCTTTCTACATTTTTGTTAAAAGTTATGCAAATATTAATATATTTAGAAAGCGTTTGAAAATTTCTCTTCTGGAAAAATGTTTTTATTCCATACATGTAAAAATATACAGTCCACTAATTTCAAACGATTTACTAAATATTACCTATGAAAAAAAATTTTTTTTGGGGAGTCTCAGATTTTGTTTCTGGTGAAAATGTTACGAAAAAAATGGTCTCTGTAAGGTCTAAACAATTCTCAAAAATGTCTCTTCTCGTGTGAATCAAATGAGTTGATTTGATCACAAAAGAGGTATTTCAGCCATTTCTTTTTTATTCCATTTTCAATCGATCCTCTAGGATTAAAGTATTTCGACACCAAATACCGAATACCATTCTTAACAGGTTTTTTTTCTCCTAATGATCAAACGCGTGCAGTAAATATCGACGTTTCTGTCGATCGATTTTATTAATTCTAAAACGCTGCCGATATCAATTTAGTCCTAGACTGACTAATAAAAGACTTCTAACGGTAATTTACGACCATAAAAAAAAATGTATCAATTTGTCCGGTTTTATAATTCCAATATTCTGGTTCCCACCGGCTTCTAGGCGCCTTCAAATTGGCAGGAGTTTTTAGAAAAGGATCAATTTAGGGAATACCATAATATCGTAGATGTAGGCAATCTTTTACGAATTTGGAAAATAAATCATATTGCATTGGGATTATTCAATTATTTCTTTCAAATTTTTCGTTAATTTTCCGCATTTTTTTCACTCATTTTTCCACTAAGAAAATAGTTTTCGTAAATTTCGATAACGACAATTGAAAAATCCTATATTTACGTAATTGGACATCTGTATATTTTAAATTCATAATTTGTCGTCAAAAAAAATATTTTCGAAAGATAATGAACTAGCAAAATTTTTAAAGATCAAGAAGATATCAGCTAAATAGATTTCCGAATTGACAGTTCCTTGATCTTTATCGTATTTAAAGATTTGAATAAAAATAATTATTAATGATGTTTCCACATTTTATCCATAATGCTTTGTAATGTGAATACTTATTTTAAATGTGGTGTCGCTTCAATTTATAATTTCCGGAGTGCTTGAGTGATTTATAACCTAATGTCAAACCCATACGCGCACTAGTGCATTTGACATATTGACAGCACATTTGTTTTTTTAATTCTTACACCTTATTTTTATCGAATCTATATTATATCAAAAATAAGCCTTTTATAAGTATTTTTAAGCTTTACCACAATTTTGGAAACGTCTTAACACCCCGAGGCCGCCCAGACGTTGTCTTAGACACACACCCAAATTAGTTGAATCGAAAACAAAAATTATAGTCCGACGCGATCCAATTTGTCTCATAATCTTCAATTTCTATTATTAACCGTAGTTTCCCAATTAGACCGTGGTCGAAGCTTGTATATGCACTAAATGACAGGTCAGGTACATTTAATAAAACTAAAAGAGGTGTTTTTCTAGAATATTACGGCTATTGGACAGACGTAGGCGGTCGTTAAATTTTATAGGGTGTTCGGTGTTTGTGATATACCTGTTAAGGACGCAGTTTGACTCTATTAGTAGCAAAATATTTGCTCAGTAATGCAGAAAATTTTTTGCAATAAAAATAAAAACCCCGACAGAAAAATAGTATCAAATTAAGAATTGATAAAGAGGGATTATTTGTGGAAAAAAAGTGCGGAAACATGCGAAAAAAAATGTAAAAATGATTTTTTTACAAGAAACATGAAAAATATTTATATACAGGGTGTTTCATAGTTAAACCGACATACGTTAACTGTAGTTAGAGGGTACTTAGGCGATTCTAAATAACCTTGGTTACTGCGTCTAACGCCTTTAATAACCGAGATACTGGGCGTTTCATCCATTTCGGCCTATATTTTCATAAGCCGTAACTTTCGAACCGCCCTGTAGATTTCTCTCATACTTGGTACAGGTATAGTGTGTTAATATCACAATCCTATAGTGTAAGAACTACAATTAAAATCCAGATCCGGATTAAGAAGAATTTGTAAAATTTGAAAATTCCCAAAACAATACCCTGTATAACAGATTTTTTAAAATTGGGAAGGATATTTGAAAAGAACGGAAAAAAATGACTTAAAGCGAAATTTTTTTTAAGTGCACATCCCATTGTACTACTGGAGTTTTAACGTCAAATTACATCAAATGCATTTTTTTCATTTTCACAAGCAGTAACTTTCGAAATACCTGGTAGATTTCTTTCATATTTGGTACAGGCATCATTTTTTGGTAGCCCAATCGTATAATGTAAGGACTACACTACAGTTAAAATCCAGATCCGGATTAAGAAAAATTTGTAAAAGTTGATAATCTCTAAAATATCAGATTCTTTAAAATGTAATTGGATACATATTTGAAAAAATAAAAAAGAATAAAAAAGATGTGTTATTGCCAAAGCCTACTTGATAGTTTAATGAGTTTTGTATCCGGAATTAATCCGAAAAATTAAATCTGTATTCTTTTTTATAGAACCCTCTTATGCACTGCAAAATATTTGAGTATAACATATCTTTTTTCATTTTTTTTCTTTTTTTAAATAGGTTTCCGATTACATTAAAAAAATCTGATATACAGGATGCTATTTTAGAGATTACCAACTTTTACTGTATTGTACAATTGGGCTAATTAAACAATCTAGTTTTATCAAATATGAAAGAAATCTACAGGGTGTTTCCAAAGTTACGGTTTATCAAAATGACAATTAGTATTGCATTAATCGAATTTTAACTTTAAAGTTTAGTAATATGTAGAACGAGATGTGCATTTATAAAAATATGTCAGTATATCACAGTTTTTTCCATTCTTTTCGATTGTCTGATCCAATTTAAAAAAAATCTGATGTACAGGGTGTTGCTTTGGGGATTTTCAAATTTTACAAATTTTTCTTAATCCGTATCTGGATTTTAACTGTAGTGTAGTCCTTACATTATACGATTGGGCTACTAAAAAATGATACCTGTACCAAATACGAAAGAAATCTACCAGGTATTTCGAAAGTTGCTGTTTGTGAAAATGAAAAAAATGGATTTTGTGTAATTTGACGTTAAAACTCCAGTAGTAGAATCGGATGTGCACTTAAAAAATTTTTACAGTTTAACTCATTTTTTCCGTTCTTTTCAATATTCCATCACAATTTTAAAAAATCTGATATATAGGTTGTTGTTTTGGGGAATTTCAAATTTTATAAATTCTTCTTAATCGGGATCTGGATTTTAATTGTACACTATAGGATTGGGCTATTAACACACTATACCTATACGAGAGAAATCTACAGGGTAGTTCTAAAGTTACGGCTTATAAATATATTGGCCGAAATGGATGAAACACCCCGTATCTCGGTTATTAAAGGCGTTAGACCCATTAACCAAGGTTATTTGGAATCACCTAAGTACCCTCTATTTACAGTTAACGTATGTCGGTTTAACTATGAAACACCCTGTATATATTGTTATGATGTTAAAATGGGGCAAAATTTGTAAGTGTATTTTAAAATAAGTTATGTGAAAAAGACTTAAGAGATAGTAGTGTTGACAGATTTGAAAGTTGGAAGTTTATGTTAATGTTAATTGGAATTTTATAATATGTCAAATGTGAATTGATTAAAATAAAGTTGATTAAAAGTATTTAGAAGAATTTCATTAGCATAACAATTGGCGCCCAACGTGGGGCTATTAAAAGTATTCAGAGAAGAATTCACAAGCATAATAATTGGCATCCCAACGTGGGGCTATTAAAAGTATTCAAAGAAAAATATCATAAGCATGACAATTGGCTCCCAACGTGGGGCGAAATATCATAAGCATAATAATTGAAGAATTTCACAAGCATAAAAATTGGCGCAACAACGTGAGGCTATTAAAAAGTATTATTTAGAATAATTTTCAGGTGCAGAACAATTGGGATCCCAACGTGGGGCTCTTTGAAAACAGGGCCAAAACAGAATTAAAATGGGTAAAATTAAAGTTTTAAATGAGTTGAAATCTTCGGAAATCAGTGAGTTTCTTGAAAAAAGAGGTATGGATAAAACAGGAACAAAATTAACTAAAATAGCGAGATTAAGGGAAGCATTAATTAATGAAGGAAGAGATACAGAAACATATAGTTTTGAGTTAGAAGAAGAAATGATTAAGCCAGGGGAAGAAGTAGCAGTAAGAAATATATTAGAAGAAAGAACTATGGGAGAAATACAAGAAAATCCAGACACTTCGGAAGGAGGAGATAGTCAAATACAAGAGGTAAATGTGGAAGACAAAGAACAGATGTTAATGCGATTTTTGAGTGAAAATTTTTTAAAAATATCTGAATAACAGAAACAAATGAAAGAAGAAATTAAAAATCTAATGGAAGAAAATTTAAAGAAATCAATGGAGAAGAAGTTAAAAGAACATGAAATAGAATCGACTAGAAAATATGAAATGATAGAAGCGGAAATGATGATACAGAGGGAGAAAATTACCAATTTACAATAAATTAGAAATAAACAAGAAGGAATAGAAATTTCTTTAATCATGCAAGAAGAGAAAATTATAAATTTGCAAACAAATATACAAAAAGAAGTGCAAAGAAACACCGAAATAAACATAAGTAGAACAAAGGACGAAATTGAAAAAGCGACGAAAGAAGAAATAGAAAATATTAAAAGAAATTTAATTATAAAAGGTAGAGATATTACAAGTTTAGAGGAAGAAATAATACAAGACAATTGGAAAATTGCAGAAGAAGAGAATTTAAAAACCAGAAAACATACAGAACAGAATTTGAAAATAATGAGACAAGATATTGAAATGAATGGGAATTTAAATAGAAATAATATTAAAAAAAATTATCATAGATGGAAAATTAAATTAAAAAAAATATATTTTTTGGATTTTGGAAGAAAATTAAAACAAAAAATTAATTTGGAAATAGCAGAGGAAGAGAATTTAAGTATATGAAAAGAAAAGAAGTGTGCTAAGCTTCAATTACCATTTGAAGGACCTTATATTATAGATAATGAAAATGGAATAAATAGTTACCGATTAATAGATCCAGTGACTAATAAAGTTCGAGGAGTATTTCATATTAGTCAATTATACAGATTTTGTTTTTAAAAGTTGAAGTTGAAGATTAAAATGGGGTAAAATTTGTAAAATTCGTTGAACTTTTCTTATTCATTACTTTGCAAGAAAAGTTCAACGAAATTTTAGGGAATGTTGTTATGATGTTAAAATGGGGCAAAATTTGTAAGTGTATTTTAAAATAAGTTATGTGAAAAAGACTTAAGAGATAGTAGTGTTGACAGATTTGAAAGTTGGAAGTTTATGTTAATGTTACTTGGAATTTTATAATATGTCAAATGTGAATTGATTAAAATAAAGTTGATTAAAAGTATTGAGAAGAATTACATTAGCATAACAATTGGCGCCCAACGTGGGGCTATTAAAAGTATTCAGAGAAGAATTCCAGTAGCATAACAATATATAGTCAACAAATTTCACTATCTATCAATTTTCAAGTGGTATATAAATTACTTAAATCTTTAAAAAACGCATTAGAAACCCTGTCATTTCATAACAATTTCGAGGTGAAATTGCCACCTATACCAAAAGAAAATTAATTCCTCTTTGTGTGACCGATAACACGAATGATGATGAAAAAAAAAAACGTCCAATTTCGTTAAGTGTACACTTTAGCAAATCTTTTGATTCGATCGAGTCATTTGAGAAAGATACGTCTAGAAAATTTGATTCGTGAGACGCCTCAAGTGAGACTGCCGCATTGGTGTTTCCTTATAGGTGTTACCCTGTAATTTCTGTAAACAAGAGCGTACCAAAAAGGGAGTAATCTTTTAAATATTTTTTCGGAAAAAAATAAAGAAATTATGTGGGATCGTTTTGAAAATTAATCGAATTAGTAGAAATGGCGTCGGTTTGGGGCACCCCCACTCATCCACTTGTCAAATAAGCCCCGCCCCCTTTTGACACCTGCCAACTTCGATTGGGGTCACTAACAACACTATTGACAGGTGTCAAAAAGGGTAATGTTGGCGACCCTGTTGACAGATGATAGTGACCCCAATCGAAGTTGGCAACCCTGTTCACTGGTGTCAAAAGGAGGCAAAAAAATAGGCAAAAAAATATCTGTTTTTCAGATTATTTTTCAAAATATGACCTGATGGTAATTCTTAATTTTTATACAAGAAATTTAGATGGAAAATGATCCTTTCGTTCGTGCTATTCAAAATTTATTTATTCAAGTTAACAATGAAACAATATTTTTCTGAGCAGTGTAGGTATATTATACCCCTAGAATAAGGAAATCTCGATACGACCTTGGATATTTTCTTTTAGCCGTTACCCGATAATTTTGGTAAACATTCGATTTGCTAAATGCAATAACGCCTTATGACAGAGTCGGGGTGTTGCGGCATACAATTTACCCAAAGAAGTTCGTGCTGCTAGTCACTCAAGTTGATGGATGCACCGGCCAATAGCGTCGCATCGCACAGCATGGCCGCGGTTTTGCTGCCTTGACACGCGATCGAACTCTTGTCAAATTATACGAGAGACAATAATTGACCAAAGTGGATCCATATCTATTTGGCCATTTTTGTACAATAACAAAACACTATTAATTTTTCAAATAAACCAGTAGAGCTGTCATTTTGGGATAATTTTTTGCGTGCTCCCTTATCCTGTATTGAAGTAAATGTTTCGTTTGTCCAACATAAATTTTAAACGATAAATGCAAAGCTTAATCTTTTTCAAAATAGTTAGATGTGAAAGTAATTTGAGTTTCTCATAAAATAAATAAATAAAATTACCTGAGTGGCTTGAAGTATTCACAGAGATAATCGAACCTCTCGTCCGGAACAGGTACCCTACGTAAATAAATAAAAAAAAACTATTAGAAAATCGCAGTTTCTCAACAAACTCATACCTACAATTTTCTTTTAAATCTTCACCAAATCTATTCATCATAGAATTATCTTCGGGTTTCATAGTATAACCAGAAATATAGTAATCAATTTTAGCGGATGACCCTCATTATTACCTATTGTTCGAGATGTAGTAAAGCAATAAAATGATGTGTCTCTTAAAAGATTTACAGGTCATAATACCATACCTATAGAACAGAACTTAATGGCTAGAGTAGGCACGTCTCTGCATAGACCGCCTGCAGTAACTGAAGTTGTGGGTGATTTATGACCTTAAGCTTAAAAAGCGACATAAACAGTCAAACGTTTGTATGTATTAGGACCATTCGTATAAAAAACGATAGAAGTATAAGAACTTTTGAAAAAATGTACAGGATTAAATAATAAGGAGTATAGGAACCAATAATTTGGCTGTTCCTTGGACTCTCCGGTCACCTGATCTAAATCCACTTGATTTTTTCTTTTAGGGTTATTCTAAAATAGTCCTTAAGCCGTCGCGAGTTTGGGATCTATTTATTCAATTCGAAGGCGGAACAGATGATGCCAAAAGGCTAAAACCGGTTTTGGGATATCGACTTTAATATTTTCTCACCCTTATGATAATAAAATTTATTTCAAACACTGTTTTTATCAGTTTACTGATACGGTAAATACATTTTAAGCAAACAATTACTCAAAATATACTTATTTTTTATGATTTTTAAAAACCTTCAATTCTCGAAAATGTACCAGTAGAAATAGGGAAGTTTTTGAGACATAAAAGTAAAAAAAATCGAAACTTTAAATCAATACGTATATTAAAATTAAAAAATACATAATCATACCTTTATATAATTAATCTGTAATTATGTTTTCTAAATGTATGGTATAAATATAGTATCATATTATCATAAGACGGAAATTCTGATTTTTCAATACAAATTATAACCGGCAACATCGCCAATCTGTAATATGCAATAGTGCAGGTGAAGTAGCAAAATGCCTAACGAATGATAGCCCATTTGTCAGAGAGTTTGACCTCGCACAAAATGTGATATCGATGAAACTTGGCACTTAAGTACTTGAAAGGGTGCAGAAAACGATAAAAAACTTCACAATTTCGAAAATAAAATCGAAAATTTGGTTTTTTTATATCGAAAAAAAATTTTAAATTTCGAAAAACTAATAGCACCACGTGAAAGAGCGGAAAATTTTACTAAAAATTATGTTATTTAAAAAAAATTTGTATGACTATAAAAAAAAATTATTAAAAATAAAAAAGCAAATTCGAAAACTCTACGCTAAAGTTTCTTTGCCTAAAATGTACTCAAAGAAAAAAGAAGAAATAAATCATTTTAAAGAGGAGAAAATTTGACCGGAAGTTATAATATATTGATATTCGTCACATTTTGATAGATGTCACTTTTGACAAGTGTTACATTTTGGCAGTTGTCGCATTTTGATAGATGTCACGTTTTGACAAGTTTCACATTTTAACAGGTGTTACATTTTGACAGTTGTCATATATTGACAAATGTCACGTTTTGACAAGTGTTACATTTATCACGTTTTGACAAGTTTCACATTTTAACAGGTGTTACATTTTGACAGTTGTCATATATTGACATGCGTCACATTTTGACAAGTGTTACATTTATCACGTTTTGACAAGTTTCACATTTTAACAGGTGTTACATTTTGACAGTTGTCATATATTGACATGCGTCACATTTTGACAAATGTCACGTTTTGACAGATGTCACATTTTGACGGGTGTCAGGTTAAGTTAGGTTAGATATATTTTCTCATAGAAAACTGAGCTTTTTTGACCTTTGCGGACGCTGAAAATCATGCGGATCGACTCAAAATCAAAAATTGAGTCGTATATAATTTGCACTCTAGCGATGGACTGCTAAAACCAATTTTTACTAAAAATTTAAAACTAATGGCTTCCTGAGAAAGCTTAGAGCCTCTTTTTTTTGCGTACATTTTAGGCAAAGATACTTCAGTTTTTCCGAACACCTCGCCTGAATATTTGTATTCAACGGCACGGCGCGCGTAGAATTTTCGAATTTGCTTTCTTATTTTTAATAATTTTTTATAGTAAATAATATAATTTTTTTTTAAATAACTTATAATATAATTTTTAGTAAAATTTTTCGCTCTTTCACGTGGTGCTATTAGTTTTTCGAAAAATTTTTGGAAAAACCAAATTTTCGATTTTATTTTCGAAATTTAGCATTCACTATAGAGTAGCAAAGATTTTTTTATCGTTTTCTACACCCTTTCAAGTACTTAAGTGCCAAGTTTCAAATCTCCTCACTCGAGAGACGTATCCTACGACGATGTCAATATCTCCCCTATCTGTTTCCTTCTGGAGAAGTTTACAACAACGTCTCCAGCGCCCCAATTCTCTCTCGTTTACAACTCCTAAGGAAAAAATACGTCTCTCGCACTCTGAATGGCTCAAACACCCACGCCCAAAACACCCTTCTCACCCCCTGGCGACCTCGTCGCCACCCCCTCTTCAGGAAACCCAAAGCCGAATTCCCACAGCCCAACCTCAGACTTCTGGCCGACGCCCAAGACCTCCCCCTCCCCCCCGAACACCAAGATCTACTGAACACCGCCCCCCTCACCATAAGGTAAACCCCCACAAACCAAAAACTTCGATTTTATTATTAAATGAGCTTGCCATTCTTAGACCGGTTTCGGAATTATTGTTCCTCATCAGTAAGAAGCCAGGCTAGCTCGACATCCTATCGCTAAAGGCTGTCTGAAAATGAATTCGACTTGCCTCGTTCTTGATAAAAGTGTTTACGTATATCAAGAACGAGGAGAGCCCAACGCCATCTTCACTTTCTATAGATTTGCAAGCTTTGATTTTATTATCGTCGAATTCATTTTCAGACAGCCTTTAGCAATAGGATGTCGAGCTAGCCTGGCTTCTTACTGATGAGGAACAATAATTCCGAAACCGGTCTAAGAATGGCAAGCTCCTTTAATAATAAAATCGAAGGTTTTGGTTTAAAGCCCCGACTTGGTCGGGTGCCAAACCACGTCTGGACTTTCGTAATTCAATACCTGGGGGGGCATATAGCCCAAGGAGTAGTTGTTGGTTAGATTAGGTTAGCATCTTATATCTCCTAACCTGAAGCCTTATAGTGATCATCGAAGCCAGTGATAAGGAAGAGCTAATGGCAAGGTTAAACAGCGCGGTGGAGGAAGTGGTATAGTGGATAGAAAAAAACCACCTGGAGGTGGCAAAAAGAAAAACAGAGGCCATTATTCTGAAACGTCCCAGAAAAAGGTTTGATTTATCTTTCCAAATTGGAAACGAAAACATAAAGCTGGTAAAAATCATAAAATACCTGGGAATATGGATAGACCACATGATGCTTTTTGGCCACCACGTAAAATACATCACGAAAAAGGCTGAGAGGCGACTAGTTGCGCTGGCAAGACTCATGCCAAATATCCGAGGACCGAGCTACCAAAAGATGGTACTTCTGTACGGCATGGTCCAGTCAACCCTACTCTATGGAGCACCAATATGGCGCTGAGGATGAAAAAACACAGGTCCAAACTGATAAGCACACAACGGAAAGCGCTAATGAGGCAAATTAGCGCATACCGCACGATCTCCGTCCAAGTGATTGCAGGAACCCCGCCTATATACCTGACTGTTGATGAAAGGCTGCACAGAAGGCAAATAGTCAACGAGACTGCCAAAAATGAGGAGAGAGATATAACCCTCCAGAAGTAGCAAGAGGAATGGAACGAAGGTGAAGGCAAAGGAGACTGGACAAGACGGCTCATAAAAGTGTGATTTATTTCACAACCTTAGGTAGTTTAAAAAAAAACTGCCAAGTTTCATCGATATCACATTTTGGTCAACATCCTTCTCTGGCAACTGAGCTATCATTAAAATAGGAAAACCATGTTGCTTCTTAGACCAGGGCCAATCATTTTTGAAACAAAAAAATTCTTTATTTTCGATATATTTTTAATCTAGTATTACTTCACTTTCTTCAGATTCATAAACCTTATCGACAACATCTTCAACTAAATGCCTCATATGAGTGTAAGTACTACTGCTCTCGCTAGAATTACTAGAGGCAACGTAATGGTACGCCGGTAACGGTTCTTCATAATGCAAATAAGGATTCATAATCTTCTTCATCATGTCCAAGTAATTGAGTAGTTTTTTTCTTCTCGAATAATATAATTTGTCGGCATCCTGGTAACGTGCAATATAATCTTTAGAAAGTTTCGGATTGGAAACTTTTAGATACAAGCCGAGTCCTATAGCAGCAGAAACGGATACGCTCAAGCCAGGAATGATCGGTCTCCTCCTGGATACGTATTTAATAGCATCGATTACTTCTTTGGCGACATACTGCTCGAGCATCCCCAGTACTGGAAGATCTTTATATCCCAATCCGGGATAGTTATCGGGTGGTCGGAATCTAATACCGATACAATACAGAAGAGGGCGTTTTAAAAATTCCTGCAAACATTCGAGAGTATCAAAGAGGTACGTTTTATCTCTGTAATAAATAGCGTATTGTAAAACACCCTTAACCAATATAGTGTGGTCTTTGTAACATTTAGCGCAATATCCCTCTTCGTAAAGGTTTTTAGGCTTGGAAACTTTTAGTAGCACAGAAGGGAGATACTCTGGTGGTGGTCGTCCATAAGGCGAGACGAAATCATGTGGATTCTTCAAGAATATATCGATATGTTCGTTACAGATCCAATAGTAGTATTTTCTCCATTGCACCAAACCCGCTCTATCCGGAGGTGAACCACCGGTGGTTAGGACGTCGTGTAAGAGATAACAGCACGGACAAAACGAATCGTAGGCACTTTTTCGCTCTAAAAACTCCAAAGGAGTTACCTGCATGTAAGACAAACGCAAAGGCCAATCCTTATTGCAATTTATATAGTAATGTTTAACATCGAAAGCGACGGACGTTAAAAGTTTTTTGGTATCGTACCAAATCGACCAGAGACTCGGTTCGATGGGAATCTTATACATTAGTTGATGTTCTCTATCGAACCAAGATTGAAAATCGTTTACGTATCCCTTCCATTCTTGTCTTAAATGTTTGATGAATTCAACGTTGTATTTAGGAAAGCCTCTTCTTGTCTCTTCGTGGTGTGAATAACATTCTAATGTTTGATCTTCTTTTGCTTGAAGGTCTATTACTAAATGTGGTATCAGTCCAAAGTTAGCCATCTCTCTGGTTTCGATGATGGTGTTAGGAAAACCGTCGAATACCACGCCTTGAGAAATAAATATCATTTAGGTTATGCTAGACCGAGGAAAAAAACCTATAAATTTCTAAATATGTTTTTCAGGTTTTTTTGTACAATATACAAGGTGTTTGCGAAGGATGGTAGGGCAGTAAAATAAATCAATTGAGTTTGCTTAGTAAAGATAAGCCATAAGTGCATTCAGTTTTGAGATACAGGGTGTTGGATTAAGAGATGTTCTAGTGGTAAAATAGAGCTTATTTAAGCAAAAAGTGAGGAAAAAAAAAAAGAAAATAAACATTGACATAATCATCCAGAACCGTTTAACGTAAGCAGAAAAAAAGTTATGGACAAAATAAAATTTTATGTCAATTTTTCTCAAACTTGCGTTGTCAGAAAAGTTTTCATTTGTGGAAATGTCGCGATTTGGAGAGTCTTCGAGTGGAGGAAATTGAAAAAGCCATCAATGATAATGTGCCTCGCAATACTGTGAATTCAACTACATCAATTTGGCGACAATTTGTTTCTATTTTATGTGACTGGACATTCAACATGAAAAAGAACAATGGAGAAGATCATAAAGAGAGTGCAGTCAAGACGATTTGGAAAACTTCAGCAAAAATGTTACAAGAGAAGTACTTAAAAGATTATAAAATAATTTTTAATCCGTTCACGACATACAGTTTAAGAAAGCGAGAAATGCACGCGACACAAAACACAAAATTTTACAAGCAATCCCAGAAAAAAGGAAGGTGAGTTCTAATGCTCTTACAAAACGAGAAATTTTTGAAATGGCACTGTCCTGGAGTGAAGAAGAACCTGTAGGCCTCCAAAGAAAATTGGAGACATTGCTGCGTATGAATTGGCTTGGAGAGGTGGAGAAGCAGCAAATTGTAAGGTATTCTATTTTAAAATCGAGACAGACAACCGTGGAAGAGAGACCGGAAGAGTTGAATATAACCCAGTGTTTTCGAAGACAGCACAAGGGGGAAATCAGAAGTTGGCCGACAGTAAATGGTTGGTAGCAAACACTGCAGAAGATTGTGTTTGTCCAGTAAGATTGTTTAAACAAATTATGGGAAGACGGGGAAACCATATCACATGTGAAAAGTTTTTTTAACTCCAAATCCTTTCTGGCAAAAAACAAATTCGAAAGGATGGTATAAGAATTCTCCTATTGGGATAAACGAAATATTTAAATAGACCAAATTGCCAGGCAACAAAATTCTTATTGATACATGTCAAGTTTACTTCGACAAAAGTGAAAAAATTGTATGACAGCTCCTGTCAGCACTTTTTTCGAGTTTACCCGCGGCAAAAATTACAATACCTTTGATAACAAATAATTATGGTCTCCTAGGACACCAGAAAACGACTCTAAACAATTTTTGTCAATATATATTGTAATATTGTTTTTAAACAGTGCTAGTCAGCTTATGTAGTGAAAATGAGTCGCTTTGGAAGTGATTTCTATGACTAATATTGATCTGGCGATTGAGAAAAGTGTACCGTACAATACCGTTAAAACCCATACCAATATGGAAACCGTTTACGGAATTCTGCAAGGCAAAGAAATACTAACTTTTAGAAACTACAAATTTATAGCAACTAAACCTAATCCTGAAAGATTGGGCGTGGAATATGAAGAAAGAAAACGGTGAAAATTACAAAGAACTAGTTGTAAAGACAATGTGGAACACCGTTGCAAAAAAAAAATGCAAGAGATGTATTTTATGAAGGGGAAAATAATTTTTGATCCATTTAAAGATAGAAAACGAGTAAGGAATTTAATTTATCAGATTCGACATCCTAAGACCGGTTTCTGCCTTTCGGCTTCGTCAGTTAGACTTTTCGAATCCAATAAATAAAATTCCAAACTCGTACAAGTCAGTAGCTATATCCGCTATAAGATAAAATTTTTAGATGTGCTGCCATCTATGATTAGAAGAGAGTATTGACAATTATTAAAAGCAAAAAATTCCCGGTGTATTGGGGTTGCATACACAATTTGCATTGTGTGTTGCAAAGCTTTTATTTGACTGATTCTAGTCAAAATGTCACTCTCTTCTTTCGTATCCCTTTCAGAGATTAATACAAAGTTAGAAAACGAGTAAGGAATTTAATTTATCAGATTCGACATCCTAAGACCGGTTTCTGCCTTTCGGCTTCGTCAGTTAGGCTTTTCGAATCCAATAAATAAAATTCCAAACTCGTACAAGTCAGTAGCTATATCCGCTATAAGATAAAATTTTTAGATGTGCTGCCATCTATGATTAGAAGAGAGTATTGACAATTATTAAAAGCAAAAAATTCCCGGTGTATTGGGGTTGCATACACAATTTGCATTGTGTGTTGCAAAGCTTTTATTTGACTGATTCTAGTCAAAATGTCACTCTCTTCTTTCGTATCCCTTTCAGAGATTAATACAAAGTTAGAAAACGAGTAAGGAATTTAATTTATCAGATTCGACATCCTAAGACCGGTTTCTGCCTTTCGGCTTCGTCAGTTAGGCTTTTCGAATCCAATAAATAAAATTCCAAACTCGTACAAGTCAGTAGCTATATCCGCTATAAGATAAAATTTTTTGCTTTTAATAATTGTCAATACTCTCTTCTAATCATAGATGGCAGCACATCTAAAAATTTTATCTTATAGCGGATATAGCTACTGACTTGTACGAGTTTGGAATTTTATTTATTGGATTCGAAAAGCCTAACTGACGAAGCCGAAAGGCAGAAACCGGTCTTAGGATGTCGAATCTGATAAATTAAATTCCTTACTCGTTTTCTAACTTTGTATTAATCTCTGAAAGGGATACGAAAGAAGAGAGTAACATTTTGACTAGAATCAGTCAAATAAAAGCTTTGCAACACACAATGCAAATTGTGTATGCAACCCCAATACACCGGGAATTTTTTGCTTTTAATAATTGTCAATACTCTCTTCTAATCATAGATGGCAGCCCATTTAAAGATATTATCTTCAAGTCTAGTAGAGAAGCTCGTAATGCGAAACGACGGAATTTGCAGATGTGCGCCAATAAAAGGCAATCGTTTTATTATGGGACGAAGACAGTCCGGCGGGACTCCAGCAAAAATTTACCATATTGCTTCAGTAGAACTTGCCTGGAGAGGTGGAGAAGCACACGGTGTTCCTGAACCAACTTTAAATGGGCCGGAAAACCACTCTCAATTTCCCTTCGGCTATCGAAAGGTTTGTCGTTGAAAAGTCCAAAAACGCAAGAAAAAAAAAGATCAAAAAATCCCGATTTCTAGAATTTTTTTTCCTCAAAAAATGAAAAAATTCAATTTGCCTCCAATTGCTGGTTCTATTTTATATTGGTATTCTTGTTCACGAACTAAATGCGATTACGGAAATAAGAGCTAGTAAGGACCAGAATAGATTTGAATTTACGCGCGAAAGTCACCATGTGTCAGTGGCTGTGTCCTCACGCATGCGCTTTACTGTTTGTAAGCAATTGCAGACACTACATGGACATTGCTCGCTTGATTTTAACGTGCGCTTTTACATCTACTTGTGTGTGTTGGAAACGTAGAGGGCGCTACACCGGTAAATTCAAAAATAGAATCACTGTTCGACGCACTGGAAATTGTGTTTTGCAAATAATTGTTGTTAGTAGTTCGTATGGATCAAAAAAGCATCAGCTTCATTCTTTGTGTTATTTGTATACGAAATGCCGCGAAAAACGAAAGCTCATGCTGTAATCTGTTTGTTTTGTTTAAAAAAAAAAGACAAAATGTGGAATATTGTTAGTCAGTTGAAAAAGAAAATATAAAATATTGTTGATATCAACTTGGATGACAGTCGATATCCATCAGCAATTTGTAGTGCCTGTAAAATCCTCATTTACGCAGCTAACAAACAAGATTCTGGACAACAAATCAAACCATCCTTACCAGACTATTCCATATTTCTGCCGCAGAATGAACAAAGGCCTCGGTTATTATAGTGAACAAGCTATGGAGTCCGTTCATCATATTTTTAAAAATACCTGGAATAATTACAAAGTAAACGCCACACATCCGGATTACAACTCTAAGTTACTCAGAGCTGTACAAGAATATAATTCTCATCATGTTTAGAGGCTTCCATTTGTTATTTATCAAATTAATTTTCGTATTTTTTTATCGCTTCGATAAATTCCACTAATCAATGTTCACATTCTTTGTATCATTTCATTGTAGCAATATCTATTAAATTATAATACTGATCTTTGTTCCACCTCTTCGAATAAAATTTCAAAAACTTGAAAATATATATTTGCGTTAATTTGCTGATATTCCTACAGTAGTGTTGACCAAAACGCCTTTTTGAATGAAAATAATAACCTATATTTCATTGGATCGTACATGATTCTTGAACCCACTGGATCGTTCTATTTCTTGACAGTTACAAACACATTTTGACAATTGTATTGTTTGTGTGGAAAGAACAAACAATGTAAAACAGAAAAGGAAATTAGAGAAAAATCGAATTTTCTCAATTTTTGAGGAAAAAAATCCTAACAATCGGGATTTTTTGAAAACGGCTCCGCCGATCTTGTTTTTTCTTGCGTTTTTGGACTTCTCAACGACAAACCTTTCGATAGCCGAAGGGAAATTGAGAGTGGTTTTTCGGCCCATTTTAAGTTGGTTCAGGAACACCGTGAGCAGTCAATTGCAGAGTTCAATATTTTAAAGAGGAAGTGGATAATTCTGGGATAGGTAGATAACATAGTTACATATTTTTTTAAATAACTAATTTTCAAAAATCCTACTTTTTAGAAAGATTAGAATATAATCCTCTCTTCAATAAAACGGCCCAGGGTGGAGAAAAAAATGGCAGATAGTAAATGGCTGGTCCCCAACACGAAGAAACCTACCTTTTGCCCAGTTCGTCTTTTTAAAATTCTAATGGTTAAACGTTCATCTAGAATAACAACTGATAGATTATTCTTAACAGAAAACCCATCATGGAACAAAGAACAATCCAGTGGATGGTACAAAAACACTCCAGTGGAACTTTCGACATGGACTAAAGAAGCAGCAGAGAAGGCAGGATTAAATACAAAAGAAATAAAAATAACAAATCACTCTATACGGTCGACAGCAGTCAGTAACCTGGCTAAAGGAGGGATCGGTGAACAACAATTAATTAAAATTACTGGCCACAGTTCAGCCAACTCAATTATGCCTTATCTGCAAATGGATAATGAGCATTATTCCAACATCATAAACACCCTTAGAAGTGACGCCTCAGAACCTCCAGCTAAAAAACAGAAGATCCTGCAGCCACTCCTCGAGCTCCTCACTCTACAGCTGGACCCATCAATAACATTAATGATTTACCTACACCCAACGTTATCAATGAGTTAACAAAGATTTCAAACAATGCTGCTACTGTGTACCAAAATTGCAATTTATATTTTAATTGTACCATAAATAATTAAGTTTGTAGTATTTTGTGATTTTTTTCGATTTTTTTCGGAAAAATTAGATGCCCTTATGATATTACTTACGAAAATCGTAATTTTTACGCCCTATATAATTCGGGAGGGGTTTATTTTCGTGAAAAATTGTATTTAACATTAATTAATTAAAAAAAAGGTAACACGGGTCAACATTTTATCTAGGCTTGTACACGGGCATCGGAGATGGTATCCTAGGGTTTTCGGGGTCGCCCATCAGATCAAGCTCAAGATCATTTGAAGTTCAAATCCAGGAATAACCTCAAAAAAATCTGAAAAAATTCATACATATGCTTGCAACCACAAGTTTTAGTTTGAGCCACATAAGAGATTCGGATTTTTGGAGGGTTCTTTGACCGTTTGACCTTCAAATGATCTTGAAATGAGGTTGATTGACCCCAGATTCAGATTCAGGGTCTTCGAAAACGAACGTATGAATTTTTTCAGATTTTTCAACATGCCCTTGACAGTTTTATCTAAAATGACCTCAAGATGACCTTGAAATAACCTTCAGTGACCTCTATTCTAGCAAGGGATAAACAAACAACGGATTCGAATTCAGCGACCAAAAAAACCTTCAAATGACCTTGAACCTGACTTGTTGGAGCCCAATCAGCGACCCCGAAAACCCTAGGATACCATCTCCGATGTCCGTGTACAAGCCTAGATAAAATGTTGACCTGTGTAATTTATCGATTGCGCAAGTTTTTTTCTTTTTTTTTTCCTCACTTTTTGATGACCAAAACACCATTAACGAAAGTTATCTACTTTTGAACTAGACACCTTTTTTACTTGATTTCTTGGACTATTAAAGCAAATAATGATTTTTAAATTATTAATACCCTAACCCACAATTATAAAAAAGTCTGTTTCCTCTTTCTTTTTGTAAATTTCGATATTGCCAATCAATTACCTCCGCAAACTTCCCTTAAAATATTATTTATCATTAATGGAGTAGATCTGATGGTTTTGAAAACGAAGTCGCTCTTATCGAATTTTTTTTGTGATTTCATAGATTCGAGGTCCCTCTTTCACGTGATCACTATATGAAAGCTAAGGAAGGTGTGGAGGGGGGGGGGGGGGTAAATTAACATGTAAATATATGGAAAATCGGTTTTTCGCAGGTAGCTCTCTGAGGTTTCTTGGGATCGAAACGACTTCTATATATAAAATAAAGTGCTCGCGAAAACTCTTAAACTTAAACTTAACCCGTCCAAATCGGTCTAGCGGTTCTTGAGATATTGCGATTTGAAAGTATATGGATTTTCGCCGTGGCGACAACACACCTAGATCCGTGTTCGCGTTTTTCGCATGGAAGAAAGTGACTTCGAGACTTGATTTTTTTTCCTCCGATAGATAGTCATGACCCATGCATTGTGTCCAAATTGCAACCCGCTAGTTTAATTGGGGGGGGGGGGGGGGTGGCAAACACTGATTAATTTTTGACTCGAAGTAACTTTTTTATTTCTTGAAAAAAATTCCGCAACCGATGGCGCATAAAAGATTTTCCTCATTTTACTCTTTCGTTGCGAAAATCAAGAATTAAAATATGCAAAATCCGAAATTCGGTCGCCATTTGTCCGTTTTCGCGAAAACCATCATCTCCTTAATACATGAAAGAGTTTGCCATTTTAATGAACCGGATTGGTTAAGAAATAAAAAAGTTACATCGAGTCAAAAATTAATCAGTTTGCCCCCCCCCCCCCCCCCAAATTAAACTCCAAAATCAAGTCTTGAAATCACTTTCTTCCATCGAAAAACGCGAACACGGCTCTAGGTGTGTTCTTGCCGCGGCGAAAATCCATATACTTTCAAATCGCAATATCTCAAGAACCGCTAGACCGATTTGGACGGGTTAAAATTCAGTTTCAGCGTTTTCGCGAGTACTTTATTTTATATATAGTAGTCGTTTCGATCCGAAGAAACCTCAGAGAGCTACGTGCGAAAAATCAATTTTCCATATCTTTACATGTTAATTTACCCCCCATCCACACCTCCCTTAGCTTTCATATAGTGATCACGTAAAAGAGGCACCTCGAATCTATGAAATCACAAAAAAAAAATTCGAAAAGAGCGACTTCTTGGGTTTGAATTAAACCAAAATATTTTGCACGATTAAAAACAGTACCGAACAAAAAAATAATAATCACCTTGAAGGCCGGCTCGTGTACTAATAGTAACAGCTTTAACACATCTGGCGACCATTTCGTCGGTAATTTCCCATCCTTTTCTCAGAATTCGTTCCATGGTACTGGCCAAATTCGAGTAAGGAAGAAAACGCAGAACATATCTGATGGCTTGACCACGCGAAACAACTTTCATCCCAAACTCATGACCAATTTTATTTGCCAGCGTGGTTTTACCGCACTTTGGAGGTCCGCTCACAGCCACCTTAATAGGTACTATCGGATATTCTATTTTATCTACGTCGAAATATAGTAAAGGATTTTTCTTGAATTTTTTTACGTTTTCTTTACCATCGACGAAGTAAATATAGCTTCTGTGAATTATTGGAAATATATTAAATTGTTCCTTTGCATTAGGAATCTTTAAAAATGGGTTTTTGTTATCTCGGTATCCAACCGGACATTTTCTACCGTATTTGCTGAGAAAACAGTATCCGCAAGAAATAAGTCTCTCTGCTAGTTCAAAAGAAACATCGTAACAACTTTCAAAACATGAAAGATTGCGATACTTATAATCCTCTGTCAAATAATAAATATGTCGGATATTTTTTTCAAAATCGTTATCATCTATTGGCAATATAGAACTAGGGATACCATTTGCCCCGAAACTGATCGTTATCGATTTTAGGTAATTTAATTCAAGTTCAAAATGTTCTGTTATTTGACCAGTGATCTTATCTTTCATGTCGTCAGCAGTTTCAAATTCAGACTCGGGAGTTATCTGAGGTTTACTGGTATCCAAATATCTGTTAATTTCATCAATGTCTTCTTGATCCGCAATCGAATCAAAACTGACTTCAGAATCAGTTTTCTCTTCAGCTTCCTCTTGGTCCCCCCGTTCTTCTTGTTCAGCTTCCTTTCTTTTACGTCTTTCTTCGTATCTTTCCTCTCTTTTTATCTCTAATAGTTTCTTGAATCTTTTAGACCGCACTTTTTCCCATTCGTGCAATATATCCTGATACTCTTTTTCCTTTTCCAAAATATAAACAGATATGTTGTCTTGCCACGTGTCTAAACGGGATTGAATTAAATTGTTTTTTATAACAAAATCGTCAGCTACGACATCTATGACGATATCGGGAATTAATTTTAATTGAACCATAACTTCAACGTCACAGGGTCGTTTTGGAAAATCGTCTAAGACGAAACCCAATTCTTTTGTGGGTTCTTTAAACCACAAACTCGCTATTTTTTGTTTATAAAACGCATCAGGTAGCAGAACGTTATCTTTAAGGTATGCGCTGAATCTATCATCCAAAAATGGGTTTCTTTTTAAATTCTCCAACTTGCTATCTTTCGATACGTGAAATTCTGACTTTAGCAGCGATTCGTAACCGACGTAAGCTATACCGTAGTTATTAGCCAAAGCTCGAGCTAAATGCGTTTTTCCGGAGCTCGGAGTACCTATGACACATATCCTCGGCGGAGGAATCTTATTAGGTGGTCTATTCGATAAATACAACGCGGGTTCAGTTAAAAACTTCTCAAAATCCTTTTCATTGCTCAAGAGGTATACACGATCTTGAAATTTAGCCGCAAACTCTTCTTTTCCCTTCCACAAAACCCACGACTCACAAAACGTAACTGGACAATAGTGAAACGTATCACCATAACGTCTCATAGATTCCGAAGTTTTCGATGTATCATCGATTTTCGGAAGACTAACCGATGACATTTCTGTTAAGGATTCTTCACCAGTTTGTTCTAGCGGTGGTAGAGTTTTACTGAATCCTACCATTTCTTCTGCTCTATCTTTTTCGGTAAGCGGCGATGCAGTCACTTTGGACCAGTCTTCTATTTTTTTTATAGTCTCCTTCATCAACTCGGGTAAAGTTTTGTTCGTAACGATAAGTTCGATTATATCTTTTCCTTGGTCAATAAAGTACTCTTCGACGTCTGGCCATTGATCATGAAATTTTTTCAGTTCGTCGTAATAATTTTCATCTCGTACTAGTACACCGGCTGGGGTCCTTCCGCCAAGCGAGGAGCTTTCAAAAAGCTCTGATATTATACCCCGTGCCAATTTATTTTTATAAAACACATCTGATTCTTGGGAAGGCGACCTAAAGGCTGCATCGTCTTTACCAATTTGTGCGAAAAAATCTTTGAAATGTCTATATTCGTTTGCTCCTCTGATCTTGTATCTTTCTCTCAAAAATTTGTAGGTGCCCGTATCTTTTAAAACAACTAGATTATTTGGCATAAAAATAGAGCATATTGCACTTAGGATGTTTAAATCACAATGCATCCCATCAATGATCCATCCACCTGGTAGATTCCCTTTACTTACTGCATCATTTTCTACTTGTTGTATCGAATCTATCATCATGCGTGCCATGTTCTCTTCGATGAGAGATGGATCTCCTGGAAATTTCGTTTTTGCTACTATCGCGTTTACATATTCGATTACAAAATCGTCTGCATCTGTTGCGGGTTTCGCTGTGATTTTCTTTCTCAAGTTATGGGGCGTATAAACGAATATTTTATTTTTATATCGCAACAACTGGACATACTCCTCGATTTCCATTGATGGAAAGTTTAAATTTATTAACTCGTCTTTGGCTCGCCTTATAGCCATACCAGTTTCTGTTTCCAGCTCTGATACTTCAAATTTCGCCATTGCCATTGGAAACGAAGATAACTCAAATTTAGTTTCCCCTTTCAATTCCCTCTCTCGTTCAACTTGTAAATTTTCTAGTCTTTGAATAATGGCTTTTGCCTTTGTCGACCATTCTTTGATTTCTCTGAGTCTGTTAGCTTCTGCAATTTCGGCTTCGTTCTTTCTTTGTTCATCTAACATCTGAATTGCTTCAGCGGTCGCTGTTTCCCTTAATTCGTCATAGAATTCTTTCTCTTTTTGCTCCATAAACTCGAGCTGAATGGATCCTGAAAGAAAATAATAATTTCGCGATTTCAGTAATGAAGACTGTCGCAAAAAAATCCTTCGTAGAATTTCTTGATTTAACCCCTTACCGCATCATGGGTCATATTTGGCACAATTAATATTTTCATACATAACTATTATAAATAAAGCCGCAGACCAAACTATTTTTGCATAGGTGGCCATATGTGGTATATATTTCATAATTCTGGTAGTGTAGCGACATCTCTTAACAGTTTGGTGAAGTTTCATACAATTTTGCAAATGGCCGTCGTGTGAACAGGTGTTATCAGTTTTTATAAATTTTGATCCACGATCATCCGAGTTTCTGTAGCAGATTTTGGTACAAAAAAAATAGCCACGTAAAGACTAGAGTTTTTCGAAGGAATTGCTGTAAGTAGACCCATGTAATTCTTTATTTTTTGACTGTTTTTGATGAGAAATATTGTTGTGTCATATGTGGAACTGTATGCACATTCGCCAAAACTCTCGTGGACATATATGGCACAATATGCACTCCGGACACTAAATTTATTTCAGAAAATGGATACACAAACGTTTTATGGTGCCAGTAGATATGTGCCAATGGATGTACCAGATGGTAGTGAAGACGAGAGACTTTCAGAAGATGAAGAACCGCCTGGTAAATTAGCTCCAGATTCTGATTACAAAGACGAAAATGATATGGACGATAACCAATCAGATATTATCATCCCAGAAACGGATTTAGAATTCAGTTCCGATAGCGACGACGATCTACCTCTGCTCGAACGGTTTGGTAAACTAAATAAGAATAGAAACAAGAATCATCCTACTTGGAAACGGGGTAATTTAGTTACATCGGATGAGAACCTAACATTTCTTGGTTCTACTGACATGCCACCTGAATTGGAAAATGCAGACTCTCCTTATGCATTTTTTAACTTTTTTCTAACAAATGAGATGATTACTGATATAGTTTACCAAAGTATCTTATATTCTGCTCAAACGAGACCACAAAAACCTTTGGATCTTACTGAAAAGGAGCTCGAACAGTTTATAGGGACCTGTATTTATATGTCAATAGTCCAGTTACCTAGTTCCAGAAGTTATTGGAACCTGAACCTAAATCACCGCTTGATCTCAGATGTTATGTCATGCAACAGATGGGAAGAAATAAAACGGTTTTTGCACTTTGCGAATAATGACGATGCTGTTGCAGCCGGAAATCCTGCTCATGATAAACTATTCAAAATACGACCTGTACTTAGAAAACTGAGGGAGCAACTACTAAAAGTTCCAAAGGAAGAGTACTTGGCTATAGACGAGCAGATTATTCCAACGAAAGCACGTTCGTCCATCAAACAATACAATCCAAAAAAACCTCATAAATGGGGGTATAAGGCGTTTGTTCTTAGTGGTGTAAGCGGATTTTCCTACGATTATGAAATTTTTGCAGGAAAGCAAACCAATATTCTCCCCAATGGTTTTCCTGACCTGGGAATGAGTTCAAACGTAGTTCTTCGGCTAACAGAAACTGTTCCAAGGCACATAAATCACAAGCTATTTTTTGATAACTGGTTCAATAGCGTCCCATTACAAATTTACTTGGCACAAAATGGTATGTTACCGCTCGGAACTGTTAGAATAAACAGAGTGCCAAATAGCAATATGCCAAAAGAGGCTGAACTGAAAAAGAATGGCCGTGGAGCGATGCTAGAGAAAGTCGCCACAATTGATGGAACAAAAATATCTGTTGTCTCATGGTATGACAACAAATTGGTCAACATGTTGTCTACATATGCTGGAAGTACACCAACAGTTGAGGTTCGAAGATTTTCGAAGAAGGATAACAAACATATAACGGTTCCGTGTCCAAAGGCTGTAACAATATACAACAAATATATGGGAGGAGTAGATCTCCTGGATTCCATGCTAGGATACTATAGAATCAAACTTAGGTCAAAAAAATGGCATATGAGGATATTTTTTCATATTATTGATTTGATGGTTGTCAATGCATGGATACTTTGGAGAAGAAGTGAAAACGAGTTCAAAGATTTAGCTCTGGCAGATTTCAAAATGGCCATTGCAGAGTGCTTGTGTAAATTGAATAAAGCCAGCTCGACAAAGAAAAGAGGCCGTCCCAGTGGAGTCATGGATAACTTGCAAAACAAGAAAAAAAGGGGCCCGACATCAGATTTTCCCATCCAAGAGGTTCGAAGAGATCAATATGGCCATCTTCCAGTATGGTGTGATAATCGGCAAAGGTGCAAATATTTCTGTGGTAAAAAATCTTTTGTAAAGTGTGAAAAATGTGGTGTTCATCTTTGCTTGAACAAAGACAGAAACTGCTTTTATAAGTTCCATACTGAATGACTTTTAGTTGATTGATTTGCTTATACATTATTTTGATGTTTTGTTGTATTATTGCATATATGGCAAAAAAAAATACAAAAAAAAAATTAAAAAAAGTTAATAAAGATTTTTTTAAATATTTTTACCGAAATCCTGAATTTTTTTTCCACATAGTGCATTTTTTTTACCAAAAACAAAAAATTCATGCGGTAAGGGGTTAAAAAAAATTTTATTACTATAAAAAATTATAATAAGAAAGCCAATTCGAAAACTCTACGCGCGCCAAGTTGCTGGGTACAAATATGCAAGCGAGGCGTTCGGGAAAAAACTTAAGTACTAAAATGTAGGCAAAGAAAAAAAGAAAACATTTTAAAGATGCTCTAAGCTTTCTCAGGAAGCCAAATTTTTTTTGTTTTCTCATAGAAAATTTGACCAGAAGTTATAATGGACCTTTACATTTACGAAAAATAAATTCCAAAACTTATAGAGGGTGTAAATATAGGATACTTAGGTGATTCCAAATTACCTTGGTTACTGGGTCTTTTATAACAGAGATACGGGGTGTTTCATCCATTTCGGCTAATATTTTGATAAGCCCTAACTTTAGAACCACCCTGTAGATTTCTCTGATAGTTGGTACACGTATAGCCCAATCCGATAGTGTAAGAACTACAATTAAAATCCAGATCCGGATTAAGAAGAATTTGTAAAATTTGAAAATCCCCAAAACAACACCCTGTATATCAGATTTTTTAAAATTGGGATAGATATTTTAAAAGAACGGAAAAAAGTGAGTTAAAGTGAAAATTTTTTTTAAGTGCACATCCCACTCTTCTACTGGAGTTTTAACGTCAAATTACACCAAATCAATTTTTTTTATTTTCACAAGCAGTAACTTTCGAAATACTTGGTAGATTTCTTTCATATTTGATACAGGTATCATTTTTTAGTAACCCAATCGTATAATGTAAGGACTACACTACAGTTAAAATCCAGATACAGATTAAGAAAAATTTGTAAAATTTGAAAATCCCCAAAGCAATACGCTGTAAATCAGATTTTTTTTTAAATTGGATCAGGCATTCGAAACGTATGGAAAAAACTGAGGTTTACTGGCATATTTTTATAAATGCACATATCCTTCTACATTACTAAACTTTTAAAGTTAACATTCAATTCATGCAATACTTATTGTCATTTTCATAAGCCGTAACTTTGGAAACACCCTGTAGATTTCTTTCATATTTGGTAGAGGTAGATTGCTTAAATAGCCCAATTGTTCAATACAAGAACTACAGTTAAAATCCAGATCCGGGTTAAGAAAAATTTGTAAAAGTTGGTAATCTCTAAAATAGCATCCTGTATATCAGATTTTTTTAAATGTAATCCTACCTATTTAAAAAAAGAAGAAGAAAAAAGATGTGTTATACTGAAATAACTGCACAAGAGCGTTCTGGATTTTAACTGTAGTTCTTGTATTGTACGATTGGGCTATTTAAACAATCTACCTGTACCAAATATAAAAGAAATGGCTTATGAAAATGACAATAAATATTGCATTAATTGAATTTTAACTTTAAAGGTTTAGTAATATGTAAAACGACATGTGCATTTTTAAAAATATGTCAGTTTATCTCAGTTTTTTCCATTCATTTCGAATGATCCAATTTAAAAAAAATCTGATGTATTTTTACAAATTCTTCTTAATCCGGATCTGGATTTTAATTGTAGTTCTTACACTACAGGATTGGACTATTAGCACACTATACCTATACCACGTATGAGAGAAATCTATAGGGTGGTTCTAAAGTTACGGCTTATCAAAATATTCGCCGAAATGGATGAAACAGCCCGTATCTCGGTTATTAAAGGCGTTACACCCAGTAACCAACCAGGTTATTTGGAATCACCTAAGTACCCTCTATTTACAGTTAACGTATGTCGGTTTAACAATGAAACACCCTGTATAAGTCGATGGTATTTCATATGAAACGTCCAATTCACTTAGAGTGCCACAATATTTTTCATTTAAAAAAAAATATCGCTTTTGAAAGTGTACCCTTGACGTCACGTTCATCGGAAACACCCCCCTCCATAATCTACGTTCAGAAACACGCATCACTGTTCTTCCCAAAAATAAAGCTCACTGCTTGATATATAATTGAACTCAGGGCCGGCCCTACAATAAGGCAAACGGAGCGATCGCTCTAGGCGCCGAGACCCAGGGGGCGCCAAAGCAGTATCATGTGAATAAAATTCCATTCCATGTACGTCAGAAGTTTTAATCAGCTGACGAAGCAGTGCAATGCCAACAAGCCTGACGATTTTGAATCGATAAATTAAACACAAAGTTAAGATGTCTGGATCTTCCAAGTTTCATGCTTGCACGCATAACTGATATTAGGGGTAATCAAAGGAGCGCCATAATTGGATCTCGATCTATTCTAAAATAGGGGTAATCAAAGGGGCGCCATAACTGGCTATCGCTCCGATCTAAAACTGGCCTCGGGTCGGCTCTGATTGAACTTTGTCAATTGATCGACTCACCTATAAAATTTTAGCTACTATTTTCTTTACCTAAAACATTCGAAGTTTCTGAACGGGCCTACCTTTTCATGAAGAACGATCATTGGCAACACCGCAAATCCTAAACACAGTTCTCACGGAACAACAGTTGTCAGGTGTATGCTCAGAGGAATAAAAGTTGTATGAGTTGTATGAGAAAGTTAAGATCAGCAAAACAAAAAGGCACATTTTGGCTAGGCATCAAAAAACACGAAAATGGTCGAACTAGACAGAGGCGTATTAAGTCGTCGTGTTGCTATGACTTCGGGACTTCTAATTCGGTTTGTAACAAAATGTTATGCCTACATTTGATAAACAAATTAAAATCATTTAAACCATGGATATCAGATTCATTAGACGCGTAGAAAAAACTAAAATATACAAAATAAAGAACGAAACAGTTAGACCAACAGGGACAAAATTATGGAAGATATATTAAGGTGGTTTGGCCGTTTATAAGATGATATAATGAAGTAAATCAAGAAGCACAGAAAATACAACGAAAAGAAATAAAATAAGCGACACCTAGGACAGAAAACAATGGAAAAAGTGTAATACACAAGAAAGCAAATCGACGTGACTAAAATTATTACTTCTAGACCTCAAGATGACGGTTTTTAATTAAATTGCGACGTAAGAATATTAAAAAGAATATTTTTCCTTCTCAAATAATCCCGTAGCCCGTTCCTTGATCCATCTATAATATCCATCCGAAGATAGCTAGTGGAGTAGATCTGGTTTTGAAAACGAAGTCGCTCTTTTTGAAATTTTTTTTTTGTCATTTCATAGATTCGAGGTCCCTCTTTCACGTGATTACTAAATGAAAGCTAAGGAAGGTGTGGAGGGGGGTAAATTAACATGTAAAGATACGGAAAATCGGTTTTTCGCACGTACCTCTCTGAGGTTTCTTCGAATCGAAACGACTTCTATATATAAAATAAAGTGCTCGCGAAAACGCTTAAACTGAATTTTAACCCGTCCAAATCGGTCTAGCGGTTTTTGAGATATTGCGATTTGAATGTATATGGATTTTCGCCGCGGCGAGAACACACCTAGACCCGTGTTCGCGTTTCACATTCAAAGACCATCGATACTGTGATGTGGTTCTAAATAAATGTTCATTGTGGTCTGAATAATAATGGAAGTTGTGTCTATTTACACAACCGTTCTTATGAAACGTGGCTTCGTCGGAGAATAAAACTTTGTTCAAAAGTTACGCTCTGTATTTATCTTGTTTATTAACCATCTACAGTATTCCACTCTACGCGCGAAATCACGTGGTAACAATTCTTGGTGAAGCTGGATATGATAGGGGTGATATTTATTCTTTTTTATTATGCGTCTAATTGTGGTATTGGAAATATCTAACTGATTGCTTAATTGCCTTGTGCTTATATTGGGATCTTCAACTATACTGATCATTACCTTATATTCGTTGTCAATAGTAACAGCTGTAGTTTCACGTGAATGTTGTTCATACTTGACGGTTCCTGTTCTATCAAATCTATTCTTTAAATTCTCAAAAGTATCCTTTTGTGGATGACGTCTTTCTTTCTTTCACCTAGACCCGTGTTCGCGTTTTTCGCATGGAAGATAGTGACTTCGCGACTTGATTTTTTTTCCTCCGATAGATAGTCATGACCCAAGCATTGTGTCCAAATTTCAACCCGCTAATTTAATTTGGGGAGGGGGGAGAGGGAGGACAAACACTGATTAATTTTTGACTCGAGGTAACTTTTTTATTATTTGACAAATCCTGGTCAGCAAAATGGCAAACTCTTTCGTGAGGACACTGCTACAGGATGAATTAAGGAGATGATGGTTTTCGCGAAAACGGACAAATGGCGCCGTGAAATTAGATGCCGGAATAGTATTTGTGAGAGAGCAGATAGATAATGTGAGAGAGACGAGAGATAAAAGGGAGCGCTTAGCTCCTATCCCGGCATCTAATTTTACAGCGGCTCAGCGAGCGCACTCGCTTTTATAAATATATCACGCACACCTGCGGTCCTCACAATATCTCAAGAACCGCTAGACCGATTTGGACGGGTTAAAATTCGGTTTAAGCGTTTTCGTCAGTACTTTATTTTATATATAGAAGAAACCTCAGAGAGCTATGTGCGAAAAACCGATTTTCCATATCTTTACATGTTAATTTACCTCCCCTCCACACCTCCCTCATGATTACATGAAAGAGGAACCTCGAATCTATGAAATCACAAAAAAAAATTCGAAAAGAGAGAGTTCGTTTAACGGGATTTTTTCCGCCAGATCGACTCCATTAAGTGGCACAGGGACGTATTGATGACCTTTGATTTTCCATATACACTGGTTGATTCCCTGACTTCCGCTGTACTGAGAAATGCAAAATTTCCTGACATTGTTAACACTCTAATTTCCCTGTTTTCCAGGTTATCCAAGTCTGTGGGAACCTGGAGCACTCATTCGACGTCATTTTTATTTTTAAAATAGTGTTTAAGAAGAATAAGAATAATAAAAATAATTCGAAGTTTCAGTAACACTTTATATTTACCTGTTCGTAAAACGGTTGCATCCATTAGATATGCTATACAATTGCAAATGGACGATTTACCAGACGACGGCGGTCCAAATACAAAAAATTTGCAAGTGTTTTGAGGACACAGTCCTTTTAGATAAGGTCGTGGATTGCGGTAAAATTTCAAATATGCCTCTTCGTTTGCCAAAAAGAATATTTTGTTTAAAAAATGTACAGCAAAATTAAGACTTCCCCTCTTAGCCTTGCCTTTTTTTAATGTGACGGGACATAGTTTTCCCCAATTGGACCAGTTCCATTTAAAATTTTTTGAAGGTGTTCCAACATAACGTAACGCTTCGAATGGATCCTCGGTAGTAGGTTCGTTTTCTAAAGGTACAACCGCTTCGCCTTCCTCTTCCTCTTCCACTTCTCCAGCTTGTATTGTCGAAAATACAATTTCTTTGTGACTTATACGCTGCGGAATTACGGGTTTCATAACTGAAAGGGCGTTCAGTCTGTTTCTGATGATATGGAGCATCCTTTGGATGCTCGTTCGAGCGTCTACTTTGAAAAAATAATCCGGATCGTGGGTCATAATCCTACGTTCTAAGAAATTCGATGCGGTGTAATGGAATATGTCCAGTTGCCTTTCTACGTTAGCGGGAAAATTGCACGGAAGCACAACCAAGTGTGACAAACCTGTACTTATTAATGCCAATTTATGGAAATACGTTTCGAACGATGATTGAGGTACTTCCTTAAAAACTTCGGATTGATGGTGATACATATTGTAAAGTAATTTATTCGTATTTTCTGTAATTAAATCCAGTTCGGTTTTGGAATATATATGAAAGTAGTTGTTTTTTCTTCTAAGGATGCAATCTCTAGGGCTACACATCATATAAATCATTATAAACGGAGGGTTAAATAGATTTAACAAAAAATTCAGTTGACTTTCGTAGTCGGTACTAATTTCTGGAGGCTGGCATACATCTCGTTCGTCTCCTAAATCTATAGAAATTTCTTCAGACGCTGCAATAACGGGTTCGTCAAAATTATACACCTCAGAATAAAACTGAGGGATTTCTTTTGGTTCCGTCACTAAAGGATCGGATGAAGAAGGCGTTTTACCTTTTTCGACAGCCACATCTAGAATATCATCAATAATTTCCTTAGCTGTAAACACGGCAGATTCCGTAGTTAGAAGTTCCTCTACGTAAGTCTCAGAGGGTATTAAGGGTAATCCACATATTACGAAACCTCTGTGTTTAGACGATTCCGTGTTTACTCTTTTTTCGACTAATCTTAAAATAATATCAATTCCTATTGATCGGCCACATCTTAAGTTGAATTCGATACACTGACCCGCTCTGCTACCGCTCTTGATTTCTTGTTCGATAAGCAATTGGGGTTCGATGTACACACACTGCCAGTATTCTGCTAGTTCACGTCCCAATTCTTCTTCGTTCATTCCGGGCTTACCGACAATGAAAAAGGAGAGCGGTTTGGACTTTAATATAGCAACTTGAGTCTCTATTTCGCTATATGGCACCTCTTTAGTCCAATTATCGTCATAATCCCGTTTAGGTAAAGACATGTAAGAAGGCTTAGCGTCAAGAAGATGTTGAACTCTTTCCAAAGGGTCAATGCAATTCCCGAAAGAGTAATAAGAATTTACGAACGGATACCATTCTGATAAATCCGAAGGGATTGCTTGTTTTAATTTTTTGAAATGTACATTTCTGGCATATTTAATATGGTCTTCTTTCGTTATAGTTGTTCCGTGGAGTATAATATCTGATATCTCGTCTTTTCCTCTGATATAAAAATCTCTTTTAAGTTCTTTATGTGTACATGTCATGTTGATCAAACACAATATTGACAGAAACACAAATTTGTTGTGTTATTCTGAAAAACGTAGTAAACATTCTGTCAAAACTTTTGAAGTTGAACGGTCCGACGTTTTTACTAATGGCTATATAGTCCAGTAAATTAACGCCACAAAAACCCCAAACCTGGGCATCCGTCAAAAATTATTTTTCCGAAAATCTCAGCTATGTGGAATTTGTGGAAGGGTGGGAAAATGGCTCTAAAGTTCCCGAAAATCCGTTTTTCGACGATATCTGTCGAAATATTACCCTTAGAGCATTTTTGTTTAGACAAAAAATGAAGAGCAGTTACCTACAAAAGCTGTCCCTATGATTTTTTTCGCTACACTAGTATTTTTTGCAAAAACGGCGTTTCAAAAATTCGCAATTTTAAGAATCTGAAAACTCGCAAAATTATTGTGCTGAAAACGGAAAATTTGAATTTCCTCCCAAAACTTGAATATCCTCCTGTTTTTGCCTGAAGACAAAAGATAAGGCAATAATAACCTTAGATCATACAGGGTGCGCCAATTATTTCCACTCGATCTCTAGCACCGAAACTAAAAGAGATATCAACAAGATTTTTTGTAGGGATAGACAGTGTCACTCGGACTACAATTTTAAAATATTTTGATGTATACAGGGTGGCTAATTTTTGTGGAATGAAAATTAATTTTGTTTTTTTAAATTGAACACCCTGTATACGAGTATGTCTTCTGATTCTACTTAATATTAGATTTACGGTAGTTTTTTGTATTTGTAAATCCGACGCGGCGTTGACAAGTTATTCCTATTTTAAGCAGATTTAATGAAAAAAACAGCACTTCAGAAATATTAGCTCAAAAACCACATTTTTTAAAAAATTCCTCAAAAAAGCTACTATGATGTAAATGAAACATGCACCTATCACAATAATCACACAACATCTTCACCTGTTGCACAGGGTGTTTGCCGATGGCGTGCCAATAGTCTAGTTTTCAAATGGCAATAACTTAATTTTTTCAAATAGGACACCCTGTATATTTTTCTTCAGTTAGAAGCTCTTCCTAATACGCATTAAAAAAATATGGGTTTTGCACATCTAACTTTACTATTTACTTTAATAATTGACGTTAAGTGACAAACAACATATTTTACACAATTTTTAATAAGAAATCAAGTTACCTATGAAAATGACAGTAGGTATATTTTGTTATGGCATTAATTGTCAACATAAAATTTTGTATTGTATCACGTCTACTATATTTAATCGGTATTGTGTATAAAAAATGGATTTTAAAACAACATATTTTACAGTCCCATCAAAGAAATAGGGACCAATTACATAATCACCTATTATTCCCGCCCACACATTCAAAGACCATCGATACTGTGATGTGGTTCTAAATAAATGTTCATTGTGGTCCGAATAATAATGGAAGTTGTGTCTACTTACACAACCGTTCTTATGAAACGTGGCTTCGTCGGAGAATAAAACTTTGTTCAAAAAGTTACGCTCTGTATTTATCTTGTTTATTAACCATCTACAGTATTCCACTCTACGCGCGAAATCACGTGGTAACAATTCTTGGTGAAGCTGGATATGATAGGGGTGATATTTATTCTTTTTTATTATGCGTCTAATTGTGGTATTGGAAATATCTAACTGATTGCTTAATTGCCTTGTACTTATATTGGGATCTTCAACTATACTGATCATTACCTAATATTCGTTGTCAATAGTAACTGTACTTTCATGTGAATGTTTTTCGTACTTGACGGTTCCTGTTCTATCAAATCTATTCTTTAAATTCTCAAAAGTATCCTTTTGTGGATGACGTCTTTCTGGGTATCTTTGACAATAGACCCTACTAGCAAGAAACGCATTATTTTGACATTCACCCAGTATCAATATCATATCAATATTTTCTTGAACACTATAATTCTTATTAAAGTCCATTTTTTATACACAATACCGATTAAATATAGTAGACGTGATACAATACAAAATTTTATGTTGACAATTAATGCCATAACAAAATATACCTACTGTCATTTTCATAGGTAACTTGATTTCTTATTAAAAATTGTGTAAAATATGTTGTTTGTCACTTAACGTCAATTATTAAAGTAAATAGTAAAGTTAGATGTGCAAAACCCTATATTTTTTTAATGCGTATTAGGAAGAGCTTCTAACTGAAGAAAAATATACAGGGTGTCCCATTTGAAAAAATTAAGTTATTGCCATTTGAAAACTAGACTATTGGCACGCCATCGGCAAACACCCTGTGCAACAGGTGAAGATGTTGTGTGATTATTGTGATAGGTGCATGTTTCATTTACATCATAGTAGCTTTTTGAGGAATTTTTTAAAAAATGTGGTTTTTGTGCTAATATTTCTGAAGTGCTGTTTTTTCATTAAATCTGCTTAAAATAGGAATAACTTGTCAACGCCGCGTCGGATTTACAAATACAAAAAACTACCGTAAATCTAATATTAAGTAGAATCAGAAGACATACTCGTATACAGGGTGTTCAATTTAAAAAAATCAAATTAATTTTCATTCCACAAAAATTAGCCACCCTGTATACATCAAAATATTTTAAAATTGTAGTCCGAGTGACACTGTCTATCCCTACAAAAAATCTTGTTGATATCTCTTTTAGTTTCGGTGCTAGAGATCGAGTGGAAATAATTGGCGCACCCTGTATATGCTCCGCTAGATACGGCATCCTGTAGTGTTTGTTTGGCTCTAGAGGGGCAATGACGAGAGGGGGTGAAGGGGCAATAACGTACTATGATACAGTGGCGTACCAATTGGAAAATTTGGATACAGTGTAATATAGATATTGTCAATAGTAATACCACAAGTGATTGAATTTTCGCGATAAGTCTGTCGAGTGGTGTTTTCTTCAAGCAACTCAGTTGAGTTATGAAATAAGAGACAGACTTATGAGATGAATTCAATCACGAGTGGAATTTTATTAGACTATTTCACAAACAAAGTAAAAGGTCTCATTTTGACGTCTGTAGCTGTAATTATTTTTTCTAAATGTCAAATTTTGTTTTGCAATTTGTATCCATGGTTACGCCGAAGGCCGAGGGCTATTATCCTTAAGCAACACGCTTGAAGGATTCTCTATGACAAAATTATCTTGGTATTATCAAGGCCCTAGGGGTATTACTACTGATAATACCAGCTGTCTTTGGTTTGTGATTGGTCAGATTTTGTGAAAATTCGAAGATGAGTGAAATAGTCATATTTATACAACGCATATTTCAATTTCATTTTCTAAGGAATGAGTGACTTCCATGTAGGTTACAGTAAAATGGGAATTAATGTGAATCGAATTTGTTTTATTAAAATAAACCATGTTCATCGGCAAATTTTTCATTTATTACTCAACCCAATCAACTTATACAAAGGTATATTTTGACGTATCTTTTGTATGAATATACCTACCAACTTTTCATTTTGTTTTTTCTGTATTAACGAGTTTTAATCAATGGGTTTTTTAATTTGCTATAAAAAAATATTTGAGTTGTTGATTGAATTGTCATAATTGCTAGGTTTAATTATTGTTGCCAATAACGATTTGAAACCTATAAAGGCGATATCATGATAAAATTAGCCAAGAAAATTTAGTCACAACGTGAATAGAATGTATGATTATTTTCAAATATATGGGTATATATACGCTATGAATAATATAATTATGTATGGCGTAAACATAACATCTACAAAATTAATACTAGATACATAAAGGATATTATATGATATATCATTTGAAAAAAACAGAAGCGCAAGATGATGGTATTCAACCTCTCAGATTATTTCCATGGTATTTTATTTATTTTCATTTTTACCATTATTGTAGGCCCTGAAGAAGTTTATAAACAATAAACGAAACGTTAGCTATAGGCGATTCGCTCTCCAGACATTGATTCAAGGAAAAACGTGTTAAAATTATATCAACATTTAAACATACCGCCATTGCTAAGGCGCACACTGATAGCGGATGTAGTGTTCATTGTACACTATTAATAAACAGTCAGTTTGTGCCAAGAACTTGAAAAGGTCCCATGTACTGTACAATACTGAAAGTCCATTTAATTTACATTGCCAAAGTGACTCCATCTATCGCATTCCAGTGTAAACACATTGACTTACCCATCGAGTCGCCTTATGCCGGTAACTTCATTAAGAAAATAACAAAAATTGCCTTATGTCATAGAGTATTTGGTAACACATATGAAATTGATAAACTAAGATAAATAGATTTGGGAATACGGGCGAGTTTTTACAAGTATAATTACCAACACATAAATGTAAATTATTTCCTAAAGTCTTCCATTATTTTTTTATGACAATAATGACGAAAGCCAAAAATATCTTTTTTTACTACAATGATTTTTTGTATTTTTTTTTAAATTTTTGCCAAAACAAGGTTCTAAAATGTGTTTTCTTAAATAAAACAAAATTGCTTTTTTTGCCGGGTTTTTTTTTCAAAAACTGTGCGAAAAGTAAAATAACCGCTAAAAAAAATAATAATTTTTCTTCAAAGCAAAATTAGGTATCCCCAGTCACTACTTTGAAATACCCCCCCCCCCCCCCCTCCCAAAATTAGGTATACAGGGTGAGTCACGGTAGACGCGACGGTCACATTTGAAAATTATTTTGAATTATACAGGTTGTCCCAAAAAAGTGTGCCGTATCAAGGTTATATTATTTCTTATCCATGAATAAACAAAATTTTGAAAATATTAACCGTTTAGTCACAATGGACCATCTACCGCGACACACCCTGTATAAAAAAAACAAAATCATATTATTTTCTGTTATAAGCCCGAAGTATTGCTTAGCTGAATGGTGGTGAAATACAAAATAAAAAAAATACTTATTTTCATTTGGATCGATGGTACAAAAGGGAAAATTTTCTGCAGCAGCTGAACTCTTCGTCAGAACGTTAAAAAACGTAGATTTTCCAACATTCGGAACACCGACAATTCCCACCTTTAAATTTGTACCAACCCTACCAATAAGAGGTCTCCTTTCGGGTTCTTGAACTTTCTTTGGCGGCATGCTGAAAGAAAAGGTCTTGTAAATCTAACTTTTAAGTTGTGACATTTAGTTTTAATGTAAAAAAAAAAAATTTTTAATTAATTTTGACAATGCCAATCATAAAAAATTACAGATTTTAATTTCTAATGATTTTTATGAATTTATTTTATAAATTTTATGAGAAAAACTTCATTGGTGTGGCGAGTACCAAAAAAATACTTTTGTACAGTTTTTTTGGTAAAACTTCTTTTATTTCTCATATCCGCACACTAAACGTTATTTGTATTCCCCAAATTTAGAACCTCTCTTATAGACAATGGTAGAGGTGCATATTTTACCATGTAATATTCAAATTTCAGCATTTTATTCAAAATAATAACACACATTACGCCCTGCAACTTAATTTCCACAAAATAGCAATTTTCAATCTGATACCGAAATTGTAACGTACAGATTTTTTCTGGAGCCCATTGGGTATTTTAAAAACGCCCCTAATAATAAAGTAAATGCAAAGAAAGCCTACAATTTTGAATTTACCATCAATTGCTGTTCGATATTAATATAATTTTATGTACTACAGCCTTCGGCTACTTATGTTCAGAATAATAATTTTAAATTTCGAGAGATTTAATGAATAGTTTCGTGATCTTATTAGAATCAACTTCAGAGAACTGAAAGTGAACTAAAAATTATTTTTGAATAAACCGCGTTTACAGCAATAGTGCTACTTGATAAAAGATGGCGCCACTAACGAGCGTAATCGAATCGCCATATTAAATCCACATCATTAATTTTATTTCTATATTATTATTATTTACCAACAGCTATAACTTAACTTTTAGATATTTTTTAACTAGTAAACTACTGTATGTCTAGCTAACAAATTCTTAATCGATAAGTAAATTGATAATTCATAATAAATTGACATTTCCTGGTCTTCCTTATGTTCTAATATCGATAATAATATTAATTTTTCTGTAGAAACTGTTTATTATCTGATGTTCTGAAAGTGCACAGGGTTGTTGTTAATAAATAAAATATGAATATTTACCTTATTTAATATTGGAAAACTCTTTAAAAAAGTTTAACCTCACTTCACAAACACCACCGGGTTACAAGTGACACTTGACAGATGTCGTAGGCTTCTTCTGATTTAAAGGACCTTTATTTCAGTATGAAGGGAAGTTCAATTAGGTGGGGTGTTTTGAACAGAGGAGTTGAGCTAGATGTAAATTTATTTTTAAGGGATGAATTGACATCATCCATTTCTACAAAATTGATCTGTTACAACCAGGTAAAGTATTAATTATTAATTAACAATAATAATAGTTATTTATTTATCGTAATAGATAGGGTACAGATTTATTAGAACCAGTTTATTAATAACTTCCTCAAGAATTTAAATTGTTGTTCAACTAAATTAAAGCAAGTTTTTTTTAAATTACAATTCAAACTGGTTAAGTTTTCAACACTTCGTAAAAAAATGCATAAAATTCCTAGTAATTTCAGGTTCCTAATTTTAATATCAGAAGGTACAAATAATAAGGCTGAATATAAAAATGCATAGTTAATATTCTTGAGAAATGGATGTATATTATTAAAAGAAAAACGGAATATAAGACCTGCCTAAGGGTCTTTAACCAAGTATGTCATTATCGGTAGCTGAATATTTTTCTAATATCATACAATTAGAAAGTTTTTATTTAAAATTAATTCAAGAAGCTGCAATGGATCGTTTTAATAAATAGTTACTGAAGATGTAATCTGAAATTTTGAGTATATAGATACGTCTAGCTTTTGATTCGTTTCGAATATACTTAATTATCAGTCGTCGGTAATTTGTGTTTTCAAGGATTCAATTTTCGTTATTTATTTTTGGGCATATTTTAGATGAAAATTATACAGTGTGTTGTGTTTACAGAAATCCTCAATAACCATAAACAATTTTAATTTTTTTCAATTTTTTTTGTAGATTATAGGTCCATTTATATCCTAAAAAACTCACTTTTTTCCTTAATTATGATCCAAACATTTTTTTCGATCATTTTGACATTGCCAATCGTTTCTTATACAAAATTCATTCTGCGTAAACCAAATTTTAATTTTTTTGATTTTTTTTTGTAGATTGTAGGTCCATTTATATCCCAAAAAACTAATTTTTTCCCTCAAAAATGGATCAAACATTTTTTTTCGGTAATTTTCACATTTCCAATCGTTTCTTAGACAAAATTCATTCTGCATAAACCAAATTTTAATTTTTTTTGTAGATTCTAGGTCCATTTATATCCTAAAAAACTCACTTTTTCCCTCAAAAATGGCCCAAACCTTTTTTTTCGATAACTTTGACATTGCCAATCGTTTCTTATACAAAATTAATCCTGCGTAAACCAAATTTTAATTTTTTTTTTGTAGATTCTAGGTCCATTTATATCCTAAAAAACTCACTTTTTTCCTTAATTATGACCCAAACATTTTTTTTCGATAATTTTGACATTTCCAATCGTTTCTTATACAAAATTTATTCTGCGTAAACCAAATTTTAATTTTTTTGATTTTTTTTGTAGATTGTAGGTCCATTTATATCCCAAAAAACTCATTTTTTCCCTCAAAAATGGCCCAAACATTTTTTTTCGGTAATTTTGACATTGCCAATCGTTTCTTATACAAAATTTATTCTGCGTAAACTAAATTCTAATTTTTTTGTCTGGGGTGGAGCCGCCTTTTTTTTTAAGGGAATATTGTCAAAATATATTTTAATATTACAAGGTTGTTGTCTACCTTATAATCTTTGTTAGCAGATATTCTACAGAGCCAATTGATAAATATGGGGCACTTTTTGTGAACCATATATTTTTTTATCTTCCGTGCTATACCTATGCATATTTTTCTAATCTAAAATATTTTTTTTGGCAATTGAGAAAGTATTAAATGAAAAGCACAAAAACTTCGCTACTAAATCTATTTATATTAAATAATTTAGCCATCAATATGTATTTACAAAAATATTAAATTAAATTTTTCCACAAAATTCGAGTGGTTTCAAACCCCGTTGATCCTCCCTGTCCCGAGCCTGAATACCTACCATATTTTTTGAATACGTATAAAAACATCATTAATGACATCTAAAATGCTTGGTGACACCCGTTACAATAAGTAATAAGAAACCTGTGTACCTTAACGATATCATTGTGAAGAATTCCAATGCGACCATGCAACATTTTCATTATAGCCCTAAAATGTGACAAAGTGATATCGAATAGGTACTTCCTGTCGGCAAGACAGTTTCCTTTTTTTTGAAAATGACACTTTACTTGCATTCTGCTATCTTGCTTGTCGTCGATTGTCGATTCTTCAATGTTCCGCGGTCCGGATGTGGCAAACCTTTGTCCCCTACGGCTTTTGTCCGTTTAAATTGTAGCAGTTTTGTGGTTTTTCTAAATTGCGACCTACGCCAGTTCCTTGACAGTTAATGTCTTTATGTAGATTGATATATTGGGTCATTTTTAAAATTCGTTTGACGTATTTCTTTCTTCGTTAAAAGCATACAAGAAAAGTTATCCACGCTTATAACTTGTCTTTTTAATATATCATTCTATTTTTCTTGATGTAGCACAAGCGTTTGATAAGGTCTGGCATGAAGGCTTAATACATAAGCTCAAGGCTCAAGCTTCTCCTTCCAAAACAATATACAGATATCCTCCATTCATATATATCGGAAAGATACTTTAGAATTATGCAAGAAGAAGCCTATTCCGATCTTAAAGAAATTTAGGCTGGAGTACCACAAGGAAGTGTCCTAGGACCTTTCCTACACTTACTGTACACATGTGATATTCCAGAGTTAGAAAACAATACCTTAGACCCCTTCGCCGATGACACTGCCATTCTAGCAGTAGGAAAGAGCAATGAAGAAGCGACCCACAAGCTGCAAACAGCTGTTCACCTTATCTATGACTGGACAAAGAGATGGAAAATTGAACTTAGTGAAACTAAATCACTCCATATTAACTTTACAAACAAAAGGATAGATCATATTCCAGTCAGAATAAACAATAATCCTGATTCCATATTGATGGACCTCCACTCTGTCTCTACATAATAAGCTTATGCTTTATAAGCAGAAACTTAAGCCTGTATGGACCTATGGTATCCAACTATGGGGATGCACCAAATCAAGCAACTTAGCAATCATCCAAAGATTTCAAAACAAAGCACTGAGGAACATAGTAGATGCCCCTTGGTACATTGGCAATAGTGACCTCCATAGGGATCTGGAAATGAACTGTTGACCAGACCATCAAGAAATTAGCCAAGTGTCATGAAGAAAAATTTCATCATCATGTCAATGTCGAGGCTATCCAGCTCCTTGACAATACTGGGTTAGAAAGAAGACTTAAGAGTATCAAACACTTTGAGGTAGTTTAGTGTTATTAGTGCAAAAGCAGTACAGAACCTAAGGAAGGCTGATGAGTATACCTACCTTAGCTTTAAGTTTCAAACTCATTGGTTTGTAATATACTAAATGCCTTTATGGGTGTTTAATGATAAAAAAAATTGTCAAATTGCCTTTAAAATTGTCTTTCAAATTGTCTTTAAGATTGTACTTTTTCGGAAGTGGACTGAAAAGTTCTTCTTCTTGTTATTGCGTACTGTCCGGAATTTAACGTTTTTTTACATATTCGAGTAAAAAATATATTTATTAAAGATTGCTGACTAAATATCTATCCTTTAGATATTTTTATCTTTAATAGAACATATTATTCTTTTAGATACGTTCATAATTACATGTGTAGTATATATAATTTGAAACAAGGAAAACAAGAAACTACCAAATAATTATATTTCCCAGTTCAACGTACAAAATTCATTGATAAATGGAAAAGCGCACATCCGGCTATTCCGAACGTAATAATTTAAGATCTACCAGAAAAAATTTACCTAATAGGAGGAAACAAAGCTAAGTGACCGACTTGATATTGCTTATTAACTAGAAAATTGTGGCTTTTTCTTTCGCTGTATATATAATTATCCGGACAAATAAATAGGAATTCGAGCCTGTATGATAATAAATAGTTAAGGTACATTCACAAGGAATGTCAAATTACAACATTTTCCAACTTGTTACAATACGACGACAAAATAGCAATTTGTACACATGCACATCTAAGTAGAATTATTCTAGTCGCATTTTTATGTACGATAGAATTACTTTAATTGTGGATAATCATTGTGTACAGTAAACTGTAAACTGCAACTATGTAGGCTTCAAACAAACATATGAAAAATTCGAGTAAACCTGGGAGCATCAAACTGATCAATTACAGATTTCTACTTTCTCCCAAAAACTTTCGAATTGTATCTAAAGGGTTTGCGACGGATATAAACAAGTGGGTAATGTTTAACGAAAATACATTTTAGACACAGTCAATCCCTAAAAATTGTTTGCACCACGTCTGAATTGGAAACAACTACTCCTGTGGGGCTACTGGGTTCATAAGCATTGAATTACAACAATCCAAAACGTGTGTCGGAAGCTATATGATAGCACAACCAACCCTTTGATTTTGTTATTCAAAGAGCCGTCATTCTAAGACCGGTTTCGGCATTATTGTGCCTCATCAGTAAGAAGTAAATCGCATTCGACTAGCCCTTGGGCTCCTTGGACTACTTGCCCACACAAGCATCGAATTACATCGGTACAGACGCTTGTTGGAACCCAAACTTTGTCGGAACAAATCTGACACTATCATTCTATCATACGTATCCAGTGCACAAACAACTCCATCTTCACTATAATAACCTGCACATGTATTCATATGAAAAAGTCAAGTATTAGATGAACAACTAGGTTGAAGATTTTCTGCTGTTCTCGACAATTGATTATAATTTTCTTGAACTATGTGGATAAGGTTCTCATTTTCCTCCTTGTAGCTGGTATATCTGTGGTTATAAAAACCATCATCAGTTTCTGTAAACACATTTTGGTCCTAAGACTATACTCCGCATTTTCTAAAGCCATTTATAGATGTGGCTACAGTAGCTGTTTGGATGGAAGCTAATGGGCTACTTGATGGTTACCTACTACAAAATCCAGATGACTACAAAGCCTAAAGTTGCAGTAGTAGCTAAGAAGGTTCAAAAAACAACGTAAAGTGGCTGAAGGGGTGGGTTTTATATGATGGGAATGATGAAATATTAATAGTACATTATTCAATGAGTGCAAAAGAAGTCCATTACATACGAGAATGAAGTTTGCAGCACGAGCCGTAGGCGAGTGCTGCAATCATTCGAGTGTTTAATGGCTCTTTTGCACAAGTTCAATATTATACTTTATCTATGACCATCGACTATGATAATTAGCATGATGGCAGGTTTGTTTTAAAAATGAAACGAACATATTCAAATACAAATTTTACTAAAGAAAATTAAGCAAAACATCACGCATGAATAGTTCAAGATTTATAAAAGTTGATGGTAAAGTTTTGACAATTTTCTATTTTTAGGCCTGGAATTGAAACATTTTTGTTTATGGAAAGATTATTATCGAATTGAAAATTATTGCTTTTTTCAAAACTATTAGAAACTGAAGGTGTTCTAGAAGACGAAGCGACATCGACAGTTGATGATGTTGATGTATGCGGCAAGTCGATTTCTTTTAAAATTTTTCTATGAATTCTTCGTCCACTTTATATTTTGTTCCAATTTTTATTACAATTTACAATGAACACTTAAGAAATTATGGGAAATATGACTGATGCTGATGAATTGATGAACATGAACCACAACATGAACAATGAAACTAAAATCAACAAAATGTCATGTCAATTGCCTAAAAGTGTTTCCAACCTTAAAAAGTCAAACTCCCTAGAAGTTACTAGATTCTGCCAATATAAACTTTTGACATTCTAAAAGTCACTAAATTTGTTACTAAGAGCAGTTGCAAAAGTGATTACTTTTTCAACTAGTGGAAAAAGTAAATCGTAAAATGCTGTACTTTTTCAATTAAAAAGCATTGAAAAAGAGGATAGTTATTTAATGGTCATAGATAAAAACCTTTTTTCTGTCTTGGTCAATAATTTCAATGCTATTTGTGCGTATAAAATGGGCATCTAGGAATAATAATACCCGCTTTCTTTCGTGGCTTCAGTGTACTCAATACATTCTTTAAGCTTACCCATGATGATGTTACCAAGGAAGAGCATGAAGCTAGAACTGACAGCTAATGCTTGGAGAGTGTACATTGATTCCGACTCATAGTACTTTTCGTGAAACGTCAAAGTCAATGGTGTCTAGATAGTGACAAACTACAAAAACATGTTATGATTTAGGGGCCCAAGGGATGATAAACATTAGATACTTTCGGTCATATTTTTACGTATTGTAGACGAAAAATGTATTTAGTGAAACTGATTTAATAGCTTCTATTGCCACATATAGAATAGACCATCGATATCATTGGCGGATCTGAGGGGGGGGGGGCAAGGGGGACATGCCCCCTCCCCTAGGGTTCTGAATAGTTGATATTGGTTCAACAACTAGTAGTCCAATAAACGAAGGTGCCAACCCGGGCATCAGGTCTGTCCGGCACCATTTTTTTTTTAATTTGCAGGTATTCATGGGTACATTCACCCCCGAAAATCTCAGCTGTCTGAAATTTGTGGAAGGGAAAATGGCCTATTGGTCTCAAAAATGTGTTTTTTTTCGCCTATTTTCGCCGATATTTCCGAAAATATGACACTTAGAGATTTTTTTTTTGGACGAAAATGAAGATGAGTTCATTACCTACAAAAATGATCATCAGCTCCAAAGCACGCTCTAAAGGAATGACACTCCCAAGCGGAATACAAATTTTTCAATAAATCACGTAAAAATTAATATTTTTTCATGATTCAAAGTTCAGTTGAAAGAAGGAACCTGTAGCTATAATATCATGTTACTTCTCCTTTTATCTATTTTTCTGAATTATTGAAAAACCGGGCCAAAGTTTGTTTTTGCTCGATATTTTGACCCTCCTATAAATTTATTCATAATTTTTTTATCAAGACTAATTTCACCGAAGCCTTTTGGATAATGGGGCTTTGCAAGGTCTTAAATGTATTCAGAAAGATTCAATAAATTATTTTTGTGTATTTTCATAAACATGTTTTTTTATGGATTTCCGGAGTTTTCGAAAATGCTCGGGTCTATCGGGAATTAATAGATAATCATGGACCATATCGGTTTTGAACGTACATCATTAGAAAGCTCAGCTTGTCCCTTTGTCGATGGCATTTTTCTTTTTTTTTTTATATTTTTTGGTTTTCCGGAAAATTGAGAAAATTCTCACCCCTCGACATTTTTTTTTGAGGATTATTTTCTTTTCATGCTAAAATTTTTTGGGGTTAGGAATTGTACTAAATAAAAGATCACATTCTGACCTTTTCATCAATATATAAGATATCGCGTATTTTATTAAGTGCACGAGAAGAAACTCTGCCTTGAAACTTTCTCAAATTGGATTTTTTACAATAAATTTATTAATCAAGTGCAAAAAGTGAAAAAAACGGGAGAATATTCAAGTTTTGGGACGATATTCAAATTTTCCGTTTTCACCACAATAATTTTGAGAATTATTAAATGAATTTTTGAAACGCCGTTTTTGCAAAAAATATTAGTATAGGGAAAAAACTCATAGAGACAACTTTTGTGTAATGAACTGCTCTTCATTTTTTGTCTAAACAAAAATGCTCTAAGGGTCATATTTCGGCAGATATCGTCGAAAACGGATTTTCGAGAATTCTAGAGCCATTTTCCCACCCTTCAAAATTATTCGTTGTATTGAATATTTTCCCAAATTTTTATAACTTAATCACTTTGGTTACAAATTTCCATTTACTGATGCCCTCCCCCTGGAAAACTCCCTAGATCCGCCACTGAACGATATACCTTAGTGATTGAGTCTATATATAAAACTGCTACAGCTAACGTAAAACTGCAGGAGACAACAAATAAATTCAAAATAAATAGAGGAGTTCGGCAGGGGGACACTATTTCGCCGAAACTGTTTACGAACCTGCTTGAGTATGTGTTTAAATCTGTAAATTTGGAAAATCTAGGGTTAAACATAATCGGTGAAAGCCTAATTTAAGATTTGCAAATGACATAGTCCTAATATCAGACCGCTTCGACCATGCTATAAGCATGCTACAACATATAAACTTCGCTTCCCGTAAGGTCGTACTAAAAATTAATGTGACAAAAACCCAACTAATGACTAACCTTGTTCTCGGTGAAGGAGTATACATAGTGTAATGAGTAAAACAACCTTAGAAAACAGGCTTTAATAAACAAGAACTATGCATGGCATAAAAACTATAAAGTGACAACTAATTAGACAGATACAGTGACACTTGTACAAGGGCGATACGATATGCATATACAGGGGTATGTAGAAATATATCACATTCTCCCCAGCTTTATTTTTGAACATAATCTTCAAGGTATTTGGGCGTTCGTCGTATTCTTGTACTTCGTTGATTCGGCACTCGATATTCTTGATCGCAAGGAATTTCTGTAGTCAAATTGGAATCAGGAGTAGTTTCATCTAGACCAAGTGGAGTCTCTATATTGGATTTGAAAGTAGCGTCATTCACTTGTTCATGAACTTCTTGAGATTTGGGAGTAAAGTTTTGTGTAGATCTAGGGTCAGAAATATTCATAGGTTCTTCGATTTCTACAGGAAAAAGTTGATCAGGTTGTGACTCAAGTTCTGAAAGAGATTTATCTCCACAAGGCGCTAAATGCTTTAGGGAAACAGTTGCTTCTCTTCCGTCAGGATGACGAACAAGTGCATATTCAGGATTAGCCTCAATTAATTCTACTTCTTCAACTAATGGGTCATATTTTGAGTGTTTAACATGTTTCTTTATTAATATTTTTCCTGGATTTGTCAACCAAGATGGTATAGCTCTTCCATTTGTAGATTTTCTTGAATGATTAAACATTCTTTCATGAGGCGTGCAATTTGTCGCCGTACAAAGGAGGGACCGGACTGAATGAAGAGCGTCTTCTAATACTTCTTCCCACTGTTGAATTTTTAAATTTCTTGATCTCAGAGCAAGAGTAATGGACTTCCAGATAATTCCATTAAATCGTTCAGTTTGACCATTTCCTTGGGGATTATAAGGAGTGGATCTGCTAGTGGCTATCCCTTTTGTATGTAAATAAGACTTCAATTCATTTGACATGAATGACGAACCTTGATCAGAATGAATATAATTAGGCATGCCAAATATGGAAAATAAGTTACTGAGGCATTGTATAACAGTGTCTGAAGTCATGTCTGAACATGGGTAAGCAAACGGAAAACGAGAATACTCATCAACAATCGTAAGAATATATTTATTTCTGGTGGTTGTAGGGAGAGGTCCTTTAAAATCCAATGAAATTCTCTCAAAAGCAGAAGTAGCTTTTATTAGTGTTCCATGGATCGCGACAAACTTAGGCTTAAGTTCAGCACAAATTGGACAAGAAGCTGTCATAGAGCGTACATAATCTACTGAGTAGGGCATATTTTGAGACCTTATCCAATGTACCATTCTCGTAACACCAGGATGACATAAAGCTTGATGCAAATCGTATAATGTTTTATGTCTGCTTGATCCACAAATTCGAGAAAACATATCAGATACCACGTTCTCCCGCCCAGGTCGATATACTATATCATAGCTGTAACAGGAAAGTTCTAACCGCCACCTAAGAATCTTCTCGTTTTTAATCTTACTTGTGTGTCGCATATTGAACATAAATGATACAGATTTCTGATCAGTAATGAGCTGAAAATGTTTTCCTATTAAAAAGTGTCGCCATTTCTTGAGAGCCTCGACAATAGCATATGCTTCTTTTTCTACTGAAGAATGGTTGCGTTCACTTTTTGTCAGAGTTCTGGAAAAAAATGCAATAGGTCTTCCAGCTTGACTCAAAGAAGCTGCGATAGAATGCTCTGAGGCATCTGTCTCAACAACAAATGGTATACCATCTTCAATACTAGTTACAGCCGACTTGGCAATATCTGTCTTCAATTTTTCAAAATCTTGTACTGCGAAGTCAGGTAAAGGGAAAGTTTTGCAGGAAACTAAGCTATGAATTTTCTCTGAGAAACAAGGTATCCATTTTGAGTAGTGGGCAAACATGCCAACAGCTCTTCTTAATGATGAGGAATCAAAAGGTAACGGAAGTTTTAGAAGAGGTTCAAGCCTAGTCAGATCAGGCTTTAACGTTTTGTTTTCAATTAGATATCCAAGAAGTTTGATTGATTTTAAAGAATAAGAACTTTTATTTTCATTAATTGTCAAGTTGTATTTCCGTACCGCAGATAAAAAGTTATTAAGATTTTCATCATGCTGTATTTGGTCTTTTCCACAAACTGTTATATCATCCAAATATGCATATATTCCTTTGAGGTTTTCATATTTGATGATATTGTCCATAACACGCTGAAAACAGGCGACCCCATTCGTGACCCCGAAAGGAATTCTTCGGAACTGATACAATTTCCCGTCTGCTTCAAAAGCTGTATAAAGCTTTTCATCCTCTCGTATTGGCACCTGGTAATATGCGCTTTGTAGATCGATCGTACTGAATACTTCAAATTGTGCAACGGTTCGAACTAAACTTTCTATATTCGGGATTGGATATGCATCCAATAATGTAAATCTGTTGATAGTTTGTGAGTAATCCACCACCATTCTTTTCTTGTGAGTTTCGCTTTTCGTTATTAAAACTTGAGCTCGCCAAGGTGAGTTACTTTCTTCAATAACCTCGTTTAAAAGAAAGTTTCTAATTTCACTAGAAATAAAATTCATATCATCGGTCGAAAATCGTCGAGACTTAGTCGCGATGGGTCTACAATCAGCTGATAAGTTTGAAAATAGTGTTGGGCAATCGATTTTAAGAAAAGCTAAACTGCATTGAAGGCGGGCCAATCATTAAAGATGATTTTGAACCCCCAAAACTAACCTCGAAGATGCAGTGCTGTTTAAGTATATCAAGACCAATGATAACATCTGCACATAAGTCTTGAAGTACTGACAATCGTAATTTTCTATATTTGTGATTCATAACATCTAAATCTACAAAACAGTGGCCGATTATTGGAGATTGTAAAGATGTCGAAGCCATCAGTATGTATCCGCTACTAGGAGACACTGGTATATGGATAGAAGAGAGGAAATTTTTATTTATGTATGTTTCTGAACTACCTGTATCTACTAAGGCATCAGCGGTAATGTTATTTATTTTAATCTTTATCAGACATTTTGTTAAACTTTCTGGAGCAGCTGCAAGAACTTTTGTAGTAAGCAACATTGAGGCCGAAGAAGTTTTAGCTTTACTTTTACTTTGGCATACTTTTGAGAAGTGTCCGCGTTTTCCACATTCAGAACACGTGGAACCTTTTGCAGGACATAAGTCACGTTGATGCCGTTTGTTACTTCCACAAAAATAACAAGTATATATTTTTCTAACAGCAGAAGAGATTTGATCCTGACGTTCTTCTAGCCTTTCGGTGCTTCCCGAAGGTACTGAACTGACCAGATTAGAGGATAGTGTATATGCTTCTGAATGCTTTTGAGCAGATTCAAGGGACTGGGCTTGATTTATAGGGTCTCGTAGCGTTAATGTATTATTTTCAAGTAGACGTTGTCGAATATGAGATGAAGTTAATCCGCTAATAATAGAATCTCTTATATAATCGTTTCGATTCTCATCAGCCGTAACAGTCTTAAAATTACAGTCCTTACTTAATAGATTTAAGACTTGCAAATATTGGTCAACTGTCTCCCCTGGTTGTTGGTTCCTAGTGATAAGACAATACCTGGCAAATATTTCATTTTTAGGCTTGATGAAAATTGAATCTAGAATTTTTATAGCATCGGAATAGGTTGTACTATCTGATATATATTCATAGTTTTTATGGCTAATGTAATTTACCAACAGTTTCAGTCTTCCTCCATCGTCGATTTCTTGAACAGACGATATAAAATTATTGAACGTTGCCTTCCAATGGGCCCATTCTTGAGCAGCTTTAGAACAGTTTTGATCTGTATCAAATCTCTCTGGTCTCAGGAGTTTATCCATTTTCTTTGTTTATTAAATTGTAATGAGTAAAACAACCTTAGAAAACAGGCTTTAATAAACAAGAACTATGCATGGCATAAAAACTATAAAGTGACAACTAATTAGACAGATACAGTGACACTTGTACAAGGGCGATACGATATGCATATACAGGGGTATGTAGAAATATATCACACATAGATGGCATCCAAGTAGAAGAAACAACATCATACAAGTATCTTGGCCACGAAATCCGTATAAACAGAGATAATCAAACTTGCGAATTGCTTAGGCGAATAGGATTAACTTAGGCCGCATTTGGGAACCTAAGGCACATATCGTCCCTGTAATTGCAAAATGTATGTCAAAAATTCCACTTTTCAGGAGAGCAAAAAAACTTATAATATTTTTCTACTGTCTTGTTTAATTATTTCAGAAATCAGTTTATAGCTTATTTTTATGATGTAACATCATGTTATATGGCATTTAAGGCGTTAACTTAACGTGTTTGTGTTTTATACGCACATACGGAATTTTTGACATACGACATTTTGCAATTACAGGGACGATATGAAAGTCAGATTTGCCAGTTTGTCTGAAGAGAATGGTTTCCAACCAATGTGTTCTGCCTGCCCTAACTTACGGTGCTGAGACTTTAACATTAACAAAAAAGGCTGTACAGAAAATCAGAGTGACACAGCGTGCAATGGAAGGGTCAATGTTGGGACTGACCCTCAGAGATCACATCACAAACGCTGAGTTACGTAGAAGAACCAGAGTGAGTGACGAAGTAGAAAGAATAGCAATTCTGAAGTGGAACTGGGCGGGACACATTGCGACAATGCGGGACAACAGATTGACCAAGAGGATCATAGAGTTGAGGCCTAGACAGGACGCGGACGACCACCAACTAGGTGGTCCTATGATATTAAACGTATCCACACAAATTGGATACAGGAGGCACAAAATAGTAGAATGTGGAAGCAATCAAGGGAGGCTTATGTCCAGCAGTGGACGAATATGGACTGATAGATGATGATTGCCACATATATACCGGCTACAGGGAAAATGAGAACCCTATCCCCAATATGAATAATATATTTTTCTGCAGTATTTTAAACGGATTTCCGTCAGTAGTCGGTTATTTTCGATTTTCGACGTTTTTAATAAAACGCTTTGGGCGTAAACCTAGTTTCTCCAAAAAGATTTTCTGTAACGAGCAACTTTTGCTCGAGGCCTCTCCATTAACAATTTGCCGTACAATAAAACGGCGACCGATTTGAAAAAGTTTACAAACAATCTTAACAAAGTTAATAGCGATATACAAGAGATTGTCAAAGGCAGCCCTGGAATCCTACCCCGAGGTAGCGAATCAATGAACGTCTGCTCTTTTATCACTATAATCAAGTTAGCCAGCAGCTTCGAGATTATTCAAACATGGCGACCGATGGTGCTGGTGCACCGTCATCATCCCATATGGAAATTATCAAGCACTATAATACAGATAAACGTTTCTGCACGAATCCATAAAACGCATTAAAGTCGATGCCGAACCCTCTCATTGGAAATATTTAAATTGGGCGTGTTCTAGAGCCAGAACGGCATTTCCATCGTATCGACTGGTGGTGATTATAAGATTATTCGCGATCATCGCGAATACGGGAAATCAAAAGCTTTCGTTATAGTGAGTGATATTTAAATCGTTTCGATTGGAATAATGTAGCACTTTGAGATGCAACTGTTTAAAGATCTCATTTTTTTTCAACTCGCTTTGCTATAGGCGCATTCTTACGCTTAAGTGTATAGGCTAATGTATCATTACACTAAAATAAAATATCTCGAAACATATTTCAAGAAGAAGAAATCAGGAGGGACGATACATTTAGATTTTAGAAGTATACCCATCATCTTTAAGAAATAAAGTAGAAAAACTCTCACGCCTTCCCCCTCATCAAACATTTTGACCCCACGCTCATCCTTGTTAAATTTAGTCACAACATAATAGTAGTAGCACCCGCCATAACAAATTTCAAATCCAAAATAGCACATAACCAACAATTTTCTTCCTACTTCCTCACCCTGTCTATTATTTCGGCACGGGTCGCGAATGTGACAGTTGATCTCCGCCTTCTCGGTGACAATCCAGAAACCATTGAATACCCTGTTGCAGCTGTAGAGGGCGTTGCGGAGATACACCTCTTTTGACACATGGTCGAATATCAAAGAAGGGAGGTTTTGCTACTTATTTCATAATCTCTAAATGTGTTATAGAGTATAGTTCTGCCTCCTCATTTGATGATTCGATTCGAGCACGCGTGATTGTTTGGCGAAAACAGACTCCCAGGGAGCTCCCCCGTGGAAAAAAAGGGCATGGCGCGCTGCTGGTGATCGCGAAGGTGGCATAATTCATTTTTCTATTTTTTTTAATTACATTCGTAGTTTTATCTTAACACCATTTCAAATCTACCGCAGGAATTGGATTTCTTATGTAATGTAATCAATTAAAGAAATTAAATGTACAATTTGCGACATTTTTCAATCAGGACTTCTTTAATAAGAGACTTTTTCACTTATAATTACACGAGAGCTTTTTTTTTGTCGAAGTAAACTTGACATGTGCTGTCTTCGAAAACACTGGGTTATATTCCGGTCTCTCTTCCACGGTTGTCTGTCTCGATTTTAAAATAGAATACCTTACAATTTGCTGCTTCTCCACACTCTCCAAGCCAATTCATACGCAGCAATGTCTCCAATTTTCTTTGGAGGCCTACAGGTTCTTCTTCACTCCAGGACAGCGCCATTTCAAAAATTTCTGGTTTTGTGAGAGCATTAGAACTCACCTTCCTTTTTTCTGGGATTGCTTGTAAAATTTTGCGTTTTGTGTCGCGTGCATTTCTCGCTTTCTTAAACTGTATGTCCGTGAACGGATTAAAAATTCTTTTATATTCTTTTAAGTACTTCTCTTGTAACATTTTTGCTGAAGCGTTCCAAATCGTCTTGACTGCACTCTTTTTATAATCTTCTCCATTGTTCTTCTTCATGTTGAATGCCCAGTCACATAAAATAGAAGCTAACTCTTCAGTGGAAGTTTCTGCAATGAGTTCAAATTTTTTTTCCAAACAAAACATTGCAAATTGTCGCCAAATTGATGTAGTTGAATTCACAGTATTGCGAGGCACATTATCATTGATGGCTTTTTCAATTTCTCCACTCGAAGACTTCAAATCGCGACATTTCCACAAATGAAAACTTTTCGACAACGCAAGTTTGAGAAAAATTGACATAACGTCATCAAAAATTTGTTTACAATGCTGGTTGTCATGGTTTCAAAAGTTAGGTTCCGTTATTGTCGCTGGAAAAGTTAGGGCAAACTTTTTTCGCTGTCATAATGACAAAATCATGCGGCTTATGGAATTTTTTATACATGAATTAAATTGTCAATTCAACAAACTTGTTGATAAGGTTAAACTAAACTGTCAAACAACGAAGGCATAATGCGGCTCTATGGGTAAGTCAATGTGCCTACACTGAAATGCGATAGATGGAGATGACAAAAGCATTTGATACAATTGATATTACCATTATTGTTAATAAACTGCATTTCCTAGGTTTCAGAGGTAATTTCTTGGACTGGCTTGCTTCTTATTTAGAATCTCGTAAAATCTCTGTTAAAATAAATAACCACCTATCTGCTACAAGAGAAATTAATCAGGGAGTCCCACAAGGATCAATTTTAGGTCCCCTAATCTTTCTTCTATATGTCAACGATATTTCACAATATATAACTGCGAATTGTATTACCCTTTATGCTGATGATACAACACTTGCAGCAGACGCGGAGTCTCCCCAAGAACTTCACATTAAACTTAACAAAATAGCAAAAGAATTTGCAACTTGGTGTAAACGAAATTCTTTGATTGTGAACTCAAATAAAACTGTAAATATGCAATTTTTTTCCAGATCACCAATTACAACTGATTTCTCAATTGAAGTAAATAAAGATTTAATTCCAATGTCTAAGCAAACTAAATTTCTTGGTATCATTCTTGATGATAACATGAGCTGGAGTCATAATATCAATTCTGTATGCAAGAAATTGAATAGTGCTTATTATGCAATCCTGCAATTAAAAAATATTTTTGGCGTCGATCAGTTACTGCAAGTGTACTATGCGATGGCTTATTCACACATTTCATATAATGTAACTCTCTGGGGAACTGCTACAGATGCCTCACGTGTATTTCTCGCCCAAAAAAGAATATTGAGACTAATTTTTAATCTACCCGCAAGAACTAGTTGTCGAGATTATTTTAAAAGGTTTAATATACTCACTTTTCCAGCAATTTTTATTTTCAAATGTATTATGTATGTTAAAAAAAATATTTTTCAATTTATACGTAATGAGGACGTTCACAACTATCCAACTCGGTCTAGAGAAATGTTAAGAATTCCTAAGCATTCATCAAGTTTGTATGAAAAAAGTCCAGAATACATTGGTATACGACTATATAATCATCTTCCGGAAGATATAAAAGACAACCCTTTACACTTATTTAAAAAAAAACTAAAACAGTTTCTGTCTCAAACTTGTCCATATAATATAGACGAGTTCCTCATATGAACTTGGTATATTCATTGTACATTCATTGTTAACAATTAAATTCCTTATGTATCATTTTTTAATGTTAAGTTTTATGTATCTATTTTTATACTATCTTTTCTCTTTTATTATATTTATGACTTGACTTATCCTATATCATGTATATGATCCTGAAGGACCAATAAAGAATTATTATTATTATTATTATTATTAGTATTGTCATTTGTACAACATATTATGTCCTCCCCATGAAGTAATTTTGAAAAGCTCGTCGCTCTGACTTCTACATCAGTTAAATCCTTCTTTAATAAGTATACATTCAAAGTTAATGCTAATAAAATACATGAGGAAGTTATTACGTCAATGAAAAATCATCCTTAACTGACCATATTAGCTATTTTTAAGATATAATCAAGATTCTAGTAGAATATCTGACTAAATTTTAATATGAATAATAAAAATAATAAACTTCGCATAATTAAACATAATGTAATTAGTATGTGAACACTTTTAGGCAGGGGCGTATCGGGGTAATCGTTTTATTTTTAAAAATTACAACAATAAAGTTTTGAATTTTTTATCCCTTCTTTCTTTAATCAGATCCCAACAGTTCAACAAATAATAAACAAATATTAAATATTAAATTTACTAAAATTCACATTATTTCATACTTCTTTTATCAATTTGACTAATATAGATGGTAGCACATTTTCGAATGCTTAAATATTAAATATTAATGTTTCTAATTAGAATATTTAATAGTTCTAAGGACATGAGAAAATAATATGCTTCTTGGGAAGCTCCATTCGTGTCAATTATTTTCTCCTCCTGGCAAAAATCTTAAGCACGCCCATGTAATAATTAAGTATTTAAATATAATTAAAAACTAACCAGAAGCTGGCTAAAAATGGAGCCTGGAATAATTTTAAAGTTCATTTAAGAAACAGAACTGCATTATTTAATAAATAATAAATATAATGATTACGCGAAAACGTAGCTAGTGGAACTATCCTCTACGTAATAATTAAAATACGTGTTATTAAAATAATTTTTCTTAATTCCATCTGAAATATTAATGATGGGAATCAGATGTAAAATTAATAAAATTATACGAGTGAGATAATTTTACTCGTATCTATATTCGCGTAAAAATCGTCGGGAGCTAGCATTCTTTTTTGTACTATATTTTTTGTTAAATTTATTAAATCCATCAGATTTTTCCCGTAAACAAATACTGTTTCCTAAATTTCCACCAAACGTAACTATGGATTCACCAAGCCAAGTAGTTTGACTTGAAATTTAAAAGTTCAGCTTGGGCTTGAAAGCTTTTTAAAAAGGAAAGCTTGAAAATTCAAGCTTGATTATTCAAGGCCTGTGAATCTTTGAACGTAGGATATACGTCCAATTAAGGTCCAATGGATTGGGAATGTAGCGTTGCATACAAGTTATTTAAAATAATACATTTTATGTTTATTATTAATAAAATATAGTTAGATATGTTGATAAAGAAAATAAAAAATAATGAGAAAGTTAAGTAGTATGAGAGGTGTAGAGTTAACGTTTTCTTATATTTTCTTTGGATCATTAATTTTTGTTTAATAAGGTATTGTGAATATCTATGAGCTACTGTGGGTGTTAATGAATTAAATAACTATTTTCTCGTGAAGGAAAAACGTAGATATTTTCTCTTTTTGTTTTTAATATCATGTAAAATTTTCCGTAAGCATACACTGTAATTAGTTTCCTACTATTCTCTTCCTTATAAATTACTGTTTATCAGGACCGGACTGGGCAGTAGCACTTATCGTTAATCATTCATTGTATTTATTGAATAAAGTAATAACAATAACCTGTAGAATTCACAAGATATGTCAGTAATAAATCACATTTTTTTTTGTAAAATGCTACACAAAATGTAAAATTTTATAAATAAATTTATGATAAATAATATTCAGTAGGTATATAGTTGTGCCCATACATTTTCCGCTTTTCCGCAGATATTGTTTCTTGTGCCTTTTGCAATGACTCATTTCAATTTTAAAATTTTGCATAATTAGTGAGTACATTCACGAACTTATAGTGATTCATTTCGGAAGCTCATAGTGGTTATAGTGAAAGTAACATGTGAAATCACAATACTCTTTTAGTTGAACTGTGATTTTACATTATCATTTCACAAGTTTCGAGTAATTTCACAGCATAGAAATAAAAATAATATTAATTTCTTAAGTATTCTGGAATTTGGGAATTTTTCAATTTTCTTGTGAAATTTCACAATTCCACAGGTAATCAATTAGAGCGAAAATCGAGGGCCACAAATAACCCATGATTTTTACTGTAATTTCACAAAACGCAAGGCACTAATTTGACAAAAAAAACCATGTTAGTTTAGAGTTTTTTCGAAAAAAGTTCTAGGTAAACGCCAAAAAAAAATACAAAAGAATCAGAAACAAGCGGTTATGACAACCGTTCAAAAATGTTCGGATTTATGTTAATAACTGACAGATCGTTTGGTAAAGGTCACTTTATTCAAAGACGCCGCTGTTGCCGCTTAGGCGCCTATAAATTTCGATTTTTGAGATCTATTACAAGCTGGTCAGACCCTTTTGAGACCTCCCATGGTCACCGACAGTGGTGCGATGACATACGTCAATCTGTATTTTAATTTCGTAACAGCGGGAAGGTCGTATTACCTCCTCGGAGGTGTGCTTCTAGAAATAAACCAGGTTAACATGTATTTGGGTTGTTTTGTGGTCATTTTTGCGACGGTTTATGACTGTGTGCTTTTACGTATACGAAATTTTAGTAAAACGGCTCGAAATGATGAAATGCCTAAAATCGCGAGAAAAAATTATCCATTTTTTATTTTGCGCGCCAAGCGCACATTTCGAAAATACTTTTTTCCGTATTGCTATCTTTTAGCGGATGAAAACGTGAACAATTTGAGCCCCGGCTGGTTGCGCTAGCTCAATTAGTACAGAAGTTACAAGCGTTTCAATAAAATTTGTTTTCCCTCCATATCTCCCCCCCTACTCGTTCCACCACCCCCACCCTCTGGCACTTAAAAGTACTCGTTATTACCCTTTTATTTACAGAAAATTAAGGCCCTATCTCCACTGACTCTCGAGAAATAATTAATTAATTTTTTCACTTTTTCCAATTTCAAATCGCGATAATTCGTGAACTAGTTGAGTTATCGGGTTCAGGTTGGAACGAGATTACGTGTTTCGTCAATCTCTTCAATTTTGGTAAGAAGATTTTTTTGTGGGATCAAACCCGACTGAGATTTGTCGGAAAAACCGTTTTCAAGTTATTTAGATAGAATATTTCCCCATTCTCCATCACTGCCTGGGTCGAACATTTCATACAGGAATGATGAGGGGAACTGATTTCATCGAAATCGAAAGCCAGATCGACTTCACTGTAAGTGCAATCAAACGCACTAAACTATTTCACTTTTTATTCTTATAATTGAACTGGAATATAGAAAAACCCGTAAATGGGTAAAAATAGAAGGAAACAGCATACAAATAAACGCACCTCTATCTTCTCATTATTATTTAATTACAGACCAGCCAGATCTGGTCAGAGAATATAGAGATAATTAAACACATTTTATAATTAAGCATTGTAATTGACCCATCCTTTTACTACGGCTTTGCTACTCCCATGTCGTGGCAGCTTTTAATTTTTCTGTTTTTTGCTAAATAAGCTTCAGGTAGGTAAAACGCTTTGATGTTCGAGGTATTGTGGATTTAATTATTCTGAAAATGTTAAGGTACAACAAAAGAAAGTTGTAATTATCACTTCAGCTCAGAATATATTAAATTTTTATTAAGTACTCATATTTTTTTTATTTAGAATTTATTGTTTTTAAAAAGCTATCAATTATTAATTAATAAATATCTTTATATTTATCTATTCTATTTTTTTATGTAATCAATAATTGAATTATTTTATTAAAAGGAAAAGGTCATTGATAATTTATTATTCAAATATAAAAAATATATAAATGCATATTTAAAATACACACTGTATAATGTAATAGAGGTAAATTTGGTGGTAGTGTACTATTTAACACTACCTATTCATTTCTATTTTATTTTATATTGTTCAAGATTGAAATACTACTCTAGTTTTATGTTTATTTCAAAATATAGAGTTTTATGATTTATATTTATATTTATTAAATATGTATCAAAAATCCAGTCCCCAAAGTAGGCGCAAGTTTGCTTCTAACCTATGCATTGTTTTTTATGACTATAATTGTGCCTTTTACTATACTACTTAACCTGTTGTTGATATATAAAACAGCTATCAAAGTAGCGTTTTAAACTTGCTGCAAAAATGCGCTTGTAGAATTGGGGGTCCTATACTAAAATAATTGCAATTTGCTTAATTAATTAATATTAATTTATTTGCAAAACGAGTAATTTTTTAAGAATTGGCACCCCTGTTCGTATAGCTGTCAAAATACTTCGAGGAACATCACTAATCACCTAATCAGCAATCATTATGCTTTCTTTTCGTACTTTTGTATTTCGGATTTCGGCGTAGTAAGCGTCTTGAGAAATCGTGAATTTTTTTTTAAAATTTAAGAAAATCAAAGTGTTAATGAGTGATGATATAGAACAGTACGACATACGACATTAATCAACAGGTGAGCAACATTATCCACACTTGTATTACTGTAGAGATAATTTAGTAATTGATATTTTCCTATAATGTTAGGTTAGAATCTATCCAATTTACCGGCAAATTCTTTTCGATTGTATTAGGGCATTCAATATTCCTATAATATATCTACGAAATACGTCTAGATACCTAGAAATTTGCATAAGATTATATTATGGCAAATTATTTTTCTAGTTTCGGTTTAATATAAACTTGGTCTGAAGTTTTTCAATAAAAAGCACATAGAATGTTGAAGGTCAAATAAGGTCATCCTTAAATTCGGAATAGAAATGTCAAATAATTAAAAGTTATATAGATATCTCCGGCGCCTGTAATTTTTTATCTATTTTTACCAGACCACAATTTTAAAAATATTTTAAAATTTCTTTTGTCGATGAAAAGTCAATAAATACCTCGAGAAAAAAATTCGTAAATGAACTGTACATTTTTGTGCTTTCTATGAATTAAATGTTAACTATAAAATTTACGTTCAGTCCCTATGTAAAAGTGCAAAATTTCTCAAATTATAAATAAAAACATGTTCGCTGTACGTATTTAAAAATTTTGTGAAGTGTTTTATAAAGTGCCCTAAAGACTCGCAGTTGGAGGAGTCCTAAGGTTGGTAAGTAAACTTAATTCACATAGGTATATACAAAGTAAATTCTCCCAAGAAACTTGTTTTTTTATACAGAATTTACTTCGCTCTAATTTTTCAAACAAACTATAGCCTGGCAAATGTTAACTAAATTTTAAAATTGATTTGGGCAATTATCCAATTCATTTAGCGAATGAATTTAATTATGAAAAATGATCATCTTTTATAATTTATTGGAAAATGGAGTCAACAATTAATTTGATAGCGGTATAAAAAGCCCACTGATAAATTAATTTCCTTTCTCATAATGTTAAATATATAAACTATGTTAATCCCATGGTTTACAATCACCATTAAAAAAACAATTTGTTTAAAATATGTAAATTTTAACAAATTAAAATTATTATGCTAAAATTTTACCATTTTAGAACAAAGTCAAAATCAAACCCTATTAGAATTCCCCAGGATGATTATAATTTATTTTATGAATTGTTGTTTATTATTATTTATCATATTTAAAGTATTTTATGATTGATAACAGCATTAAAATAATTAACCCAAAAGTAAAATTCTCTTTGTTGTCGAAACAAATAACATATAGAAGGTGAGATAAATAACTGCAACAGTCTAAATTAACAAATGGGGTAAAATATTTATGGAAATATAATATTTTGCTTTTTAAATTAATTAAATATCCGCCAGTATTAGAGGCAATTCTTTAAAATGGATTTCAACCTTTCTTAAATACTGACAACAATATGTAGGTACCTCTAAACTTTAAAATATACAACAAATAGTCCAGTAGATATAGACATGATTTTTACAAAATTTAACAATAATTACAAAAGTTTTAAAACTTTAGTTGAATGAAGAGTAAGTTCAAATTATATTAAGTCTGATTTTGCAACCTTTTCTTCTGAACGGAAGATATTGAAAATCAGGATTTAATGAAAAAGAAAAAAGATGGTTTCAAATCTCTCAAGATATTAGTCGTTGTTATAATAGTCCAGTCAATGAACGATTAAAAGGGGGGTTTAGAGTACGTGAGCGAACGTGCAAAAAACGGACTTCAGGGATGTATTTGGAGTAGTTAGGAAATAAATATACTGAAGGTTCCGGAGCGTAGGAGGTGCGAGGGCTAGGGCTGCAGGGGGGCACGGAAAAGGTAACTTTTTTCGGTTTTTCGCTTATATCTCGAAAACTATGCACCCTAGTAAAAAAGTTACTCAATACAAAATTAAATATCATAAAATTTACTACAAGATTGTGTAAATTCATTTTTTCCTATCTCTTTTGGTTCTAAAGATATTTGCTATTAAAAAATGCAAAGTTTTGAAAAAGTTTTTTTACCTCTTGCCCCAAGAGACTCAAGACAACTCAACATTAATTTCTTAAGTAATATTTTTTTAGGTATAGAAGGTTATACAGTGTCATTACGAAAGTACGCACCATATCGGAAACTTTTTTATTAAGGGTTTCTAGACAAAAAGTTATTCTTGATAAAAGTTTGTGCATCCCCTAAAACTAAACATGCACCAACAAAATATAGTAAAACACTCATAATATACGAGGAGCCTTCAAAAATTTGAATTTGAGACAGGAGTAAAGTACCCTTATTTTGAAAAATTTCGGGAAATCTTATTTAGAAAAGTTGTTCAGCATTAAAAAATACATCTAGATTTGAAATCATGGCCATCTAAGTGAAGTTTTATTTTTTACCCTTTAAACAAGAAAATCTCCAGAAAATCAATCAGTGTGCCGAAATACTTATTTTATTTTGATGTTTTATAATTTGATATTGAATATTCAGTCCTTGTTACAATACTGTATAATTTTAAGCCATTTTCGGTGTTAACAAAAAATAAAAATAACTTTGCACCAAAAAGTTTAAAAATTATTTTACTCTTCAAAAAATTGACCGTTGCTAACACAATAGTTGTGTAATTTGTAATATTACAGGTTTTTGAAATAAACCGTCGTATACAGGATGTTGTCTGTTTATCGTTTTAGCAAATTTTTCTTTTCGTAGTCCCCATTTTAAAAAAAATGATTAAAAAAATAAAACTTCACTTAGATGGCCATGATTTCAAATCTAGATGTATTTTTTAATGCTGAACAACTTTTCTAAATAAGATTTCCCGAAATTTTTCAAAATAAGAGTACTTTACTCTTGTCTCAAATTCAAATTTTTGAAGGCTCCTCGTATATTATGAGTGTTATACTATATTTTGTTAGTGCATGTTTAGTTTTAGGGAATGCACAAACTTTTATCAAGAATAACTTTTTGTCGAAAAAACAAAATGTACAGTTTTCTTTGCGAATGTAGAAATTTGCTGTAGCTTTTGATTAGTTTAGGTTAAAATAATACATAAACATCAATTAAAAGGTCGTTAAATCCTCTACAACTTCTTTTAGAAAAACTTTGCTGTAAAACTAAAGGTTTAGCCGCTGGTAGGTTAAATAATTAAAAAAAAACATAAGTTAAAACTGTCCACTTAGATAATCTGGGGGAACTGTGCGTGATTCCTATAAAACTAAAAACTGTAGATCTTTAGTTTTTGACAGAAATGCTAAGAAAGAATGTAGAAATGTTTAGTTGAAGCCCGAATTTTAATATCTTTTGACAGGAGAATGTGACAAAGTCGAAATGCACAGACTGAAAGTCACTGTCTGAACCTACCGTAATTTTCAAATATATTTTCTATAAAGGTAATTAAAATAAAATTATAAATAATCTGTGCCCTGAAGGCACAAAACATACAATTGACAAGCTTATTAACTTTATCAAATTAAAATTTAAATATTAAAGAAAATGGTTACAAAACCAATCGATATGTTCCAGGAAACCAATGACTTGGTAATGCTGAAAACTATGAATATTTCAAAAGACAACTCGATTAAAATTTTAAATCTATGACTCAATCCTACACATTTTAATAAAAATACATTATTCTACGACTTGTTCTGGATATACTGGAATAATTATTTACAATAATTGAGTAACATTTATCGTAATGATTCATTTTTAAATTATGTAAATTTATGAAAAGTTAATTGTTTGAAGGTGCTAAAAGACAGTCGTGGGATTTTTATTTTTTATAAAATATCACGATTTAATCTATAAAATTTGAGAGGACGTGTGGTATTTGGAAGCATTATTTTTTTAATCATTTTGTATTAAAAACAGAATATAGTCATTTATACAAAAGACACTTTACACACAACTGTTCATTATTTTCTTTATCAAATTAAATTGAAACATCAAAAAATATTGAGCTGTTATAGTTTTAAATACAGGGCCACCAAGGCATACGTGATTGCGTTTGGCTTAATTCGGATGGATATAGAGTTTGACATTTGTCAGTTTTAAAGAGATTTATGGATTTTTAAGTATTTGGGTATTCAAAAACTGATGTTGTGTGTGTGAATAAATAGGTTAGTTTACAAATAAATTTTGAAATTTGTATATTAACATAGATTTGAAATACATTTTAGTTTCTCTCTCTTTCCACTGGATTAAAACCACTTAGTTGTTAAAAAAGTTTTTTTATTGACGTTTCGGCTTTCCAGATCGAAAGCCGTTATCAAAATGACATAAAATAAATAAATTTACTAGATACAGAACACTTGATAATCTTGCAAAAATATGACATCAACATAGTATACATAGAATAAGATTTTGAGATTGAAGATGTCAAAATCTGTTTCAATCATATTTTTGTGACGTTTCTGGGAACGAATTTTTGAAAGGATAGCGCATTTGCATATTATAAGAGAATTTATACTTCGTCATAAATGAAGTTTTCTTATTAATATTATCATAAGAAAAAACCAGATAAAAACTTATGATACTATCCCGATATAGAGGGTATACTATGTTGATGTCATATTTTTGCAAGATTATCAAGTGTTCTGTATCTAGTAAATTTATTTATTTTATGTCATTTTGATAACGGCTTTCGATCTGGAAAGCCGAAACGTCAATAAAAAAACTTTTTTAACAACTAAGTGGTTTTAATCCAGTGGAAAGAGAGAGAAATTAAAATACAAACCACAATGAGCTTCCGAAATGAATTACATTTTAGTATAATAATAATTGATAATGCTAAATAAAAGTTGTCAAATGTTTATATTTGACATTTCAAAAAAGGTAAACACAGTTTAATCAAAAAACAATTAAAAAGAAGCGATTTTATCAAAGGTAATACCACGAGTCCTCCAAATTTTATCGATTAAATTTTTGGTTTTCACGAAAACGGCTTTATTTGGAAAAACCACGAAAACAAACTGATTGATAAAATCACGAGTCCGCAGGACGAGTGATTTTATCTTAAATCAGTTTGAGTGGTTTTGCCTAAAATAAAGGCGTTTGAGTATGAAGATCAAAAATTTAATCTATAAAATTTCAGAGGACGAGTCGTATTTGAAAGGATTATTTTTTGAATCATTTTGTATTAAAAACAGAGAACATAGTCATTTATGTAAAAGACACTTTACACACAAATATTGAAAATTTTCTTTACCAATTTAAATTGAAACCTGAGCTGTTATAGTTTTACATACAGGGCCACCAAGGCGAATTTTTGACTGGCTACCCCGCGAAACGGCTCCGTAAATAAAAGCGAAGAAGAAGAATGAAATGAAGTCTTTCTTAATTTAATTAATTTAATTAATTTTAAGTTTAGTGTTAAAGTGAGGTATGTAAAAATGTTAAAGGCGTTTTGAAATAATAAAAACAGGTTAGTTTACAAATACATTTTGAAATTTGGTTATTAACATAGATTTTCAATACATTTTAGTATAATAATAATTGATAAATGTTTACATTTGACATCTCAAATAGGTAAACACAGTTTAATCAAAAAACAAAAACGACGAAGCGGTTTTATCAGTATAAAACACAATGATTGGTTAGGATCCTGAGTTGTTATTGGCTGAAACCACAAAATCTGACTGTTTTGACAGATGAAAAAAATAATCAGTATAAAACACAATGATTGGTTAGGATCCTGAGCTGTTATTGGCTGAAACCACAAAATCTGACTGTTTTGACAGATAAAAAAAATAATCAAGCGTAAAATGAATTTGAGGGAAAAACATACGTGAAAACGTAAAAAAAAAGTTTGCAATTATCAGTACGATTTTATTTGATATTTGTAAATTTAATTTTCCCGATCTAAATTTCACTTATCAGTTTTACTGATAGATGTTAGCACATTTTCGTATATTAAGGTATAGTCGCAATGGAAAAAAATTATCTTCGAGCCCCCCTAAGACCCCCAGGATACGCGTTTGAACGTTGATAATTGGATAAAATGATTTGTTTTGTGGAAATACCATTGGCGATATAACTGAATAATTCTCATGATTCTAGTGAAACAAAACAAAAATACCTCCTCACGCATTTCCCACAAAAATGTTTTTTACTCAATAAAACTATAATTTGATTTATTTTTAAATATATGCAAATGCAATTACCTCCGCCATAAATATCCGTTTAAGCAGAAAAATCATTCTCTAAAACACCCTAATTATACGCCATTACGTCGGAATCACGCAATGTTTCTGAGTTTCTGATCAGATTTAAGTTTTATAAATGTTTAAAATTTAATTCCAAATGGCGCCGACCGACATTTTGCCGCAATTATGCACATGGCCGTTACTTACTCTTACTTTATAGAATGCAATTTGTAGGTTGATTAATGGTTATCGACACGTATGTTGTTTTTGTTTAGTTTCTTCGGCATTACAACAATCTGCATGCTAAAAATAAAATTGCCATCTGCATGTCTAGGTTTTTCGAAATGTGTCGGAAATTATACGTAATTAATGGGCTATTTCGAAAAATTTAATACAATAAAAGTATGAATAACCCATTTACCCAAAATTATATTACCAACAGTAGTAGATATCCCAATAGAACGGGACCAAACCGATTTTATATACCCGAATTGATGGAAAATCCCTGGAAATATGTGGATGGTCGGAAAATTTAGGATAAATTATAAGTAAATTGAGAGAGATTATGCTTTATTATCAAAGAAAAATTACAAAAATTTTATAGACAAAGCGAATTTAAAAGTAATCATAATAAAAATAAATTACTAGACAAAACAAAACACAAACAAAATATGAATAACACAAGGGCAGATTTAGCTTTTTTTTATGGGAGGGGTAAAACTTACGAAGTAGTCCAAGAAAGCCACTAACTTTTTTTGTAATATCGAGCAGAAACTAGTAACTGATCAGATCAACTTAAATCTTTTTGAAAATTGCTAGTAACGGTGTCCAGAAGTAGAAAACTTTCATTAGTTGCGTTTTGAGTGGGAGCAGGTGGGGGTGTGAAAAAAAAGAAAAAAAATTTCGTAATTGATAAATTACCTTTTTTAATGAATTAATGTTCCCTCCCGAGTTATAGTGCGCAGAAAATTACGATTTTCACCACAATAATCGTACATTTCTAAAAAAAATGTATTTTTTGCCCGTAACTTTTTTTTGGCTGATAATATTAAATAATGTACAATAATCAATTTTAAAGCTTAGGATATCGCCGAAATATCATGTTATGACAAACTTGTTCATTGGAACGACCGTTTTTTCAATATTTGACCCGAAAAAATGACATTGACGGTTATAAAGAAAAATGGTAATTGTTCGGAAGAACATTTGCTCAAAGTCTTGTCTCTTTAATTTTTTTCAAAAATCAATACTTTTCACGGTATTGGCCAAAAATTTAGCTCAACTTTAACAGACCAAAACTTAAAAAATAATTATCCATAGAATTTTTTATTAGGTCAGAGGTGGGAATAGTTAAGTAAACATGTGATTGCGAACTAAGCAGACGGATTCAAAGATAAATAGAGCAGGAAGGGTTAGAATTTTGAAATTTTGAAAGTATTTTTTACAGGGTGTCCTACTACTTAAACCAAATACATAACGAATTGCTCTTTTTTGTAATTTGAAAATAGATTCGAAGTGGTATAAGCTACAAGAACCCCAGAACGGCAAACCATAGCGAAGGTGAGATTCGAATATGGAAAAGTAGGTTATTAATGCAGTAGTAGGGGTTAGCTCTTTAGAAACAGTTTTAATGGCAAAACATGCAGAAGATAATTTTTTTGCCAAGGAATCAATATGAGTGGACCATTTCAGGAATTTGTCTATATAAAGATCTAAAAACTTAATTGAGTTCACCGTTAGAATCGGATTATTGCTTAGAGTTATAGTACCTAAGACATTGTTACGTTTTTACTGGTATTGAAACAAAGCCCATTCGAGTCAGACCAGGACTTAATAGTTACTAGATCTTTGTTTATGCTAGATTGTAATATCTGTATATCAGAACTACCCCAGGTTATATACACTCGTGTCATCGGCAAATAAAGTAATTCTTCCACTTATTTTTAAGTCTGTGATATCGTTGATGAATAATAAAAATAAAATTGGACCTAACACGGAACCTTAAGGTTCTCCACTGCTAATTGGCAGATTTGAAGAATACTCACCATTAACACGCACCTGCTGATTTCTATTTTCTAAGTAAGTTTTAAACCATTGCAAAGGAGAACCCCGTACGCCATAAATTTGTAGTTTCTTAATTAAGATTTCATGATTAACACAATCAAAGGCCTTTGCGAAATCACAAAATACTGAAGCTGTGAAAAGTTTATCATTAAGTGATATATTTCATTAAGAACGGAAAACATTGCGTCACTAGTGCATTTTTTAGAAAGGACACCATACTGATGAGGTGTTAGGATGTTTTGTTTTGAAGGAAAAGGCAGTAGGCGATTTTTCATTAGCCTTTCTATTATCTTCGATAAGGTAGGTAATAAAGCAATAGGTCTACAGTTACAGGTTTCGATTTTGTCGAAAATCAAGACGTCTGAGTAAAACTTTCGGGAGGGGGGTACGGGTTAACAAATATACTTTTAGAGGGTTGGATATTGGTGTTTTACGATTTCTGGCTGAAATATGCATATATCGAAAAAAGTTCCGATTGAAAATTAGCCTTCTTTTAATTTAAATTCGTACACTTATTTTAAAGCGAAATTACCATATTATACACGCGTTTTTTCCATATATTTTATTATTTTCCGTAAGAACGATTACTATTTTGATTTCGATGCAAACGGCGGCATGTATATATTATGTTTCCGTTTGTTTTTTATCACTTTATACAAATAAATACTAAAATAACTTCTCATATAAATTTCATACTTCAAAAAGGATAACATGACCCTCGATATAACAATGCATCGGACAAAACGAACAAAGGGGAGGGTCAGAAGAGAAATATATCCATAAATAAAACTGCCATAAGTTTTGTCCTCCTACGTTTATATCCGCACTATATTTGGAGGAAATAATTCAGAAATCGTGGTTATGATTTATTCATTGGATTTTATTTATGAGCAAAAGTTGTTGCTTGCGCATAAATTTATAGACCGAGTTTACTTCACTCACTTCAATAAAAACGGATGACAAACTTTATTTGGACCATGTTAAATCAAAATTAAATAAGAAAACAGATTTATGAAATAAAGATGATGTTGTTAAAAGCCTACAGAAATGGTCTAGTTAGTCTTAGAGTTTTCTCTGGACAAAACTGAAAACGGTTGCAAAAAGCGCGTCAAACTGTTTATTTTTAATATCCTCAATCGTTCTCACTCTAGAGTTAGAATATTTATGTTATAAAAGAGGAGAAAAATAACATAACCATTGTAGCATGTAGGATACCCGCCTACTTGAAGCTCATTTTGATACAAATTTTAATCATTTAATTAGCACACTATAAAATGGGCGTAGAAAAATCATATTTCATTACTCACTTACCTCTGTATATTCATCCCTTTATCATTAACGATGACGTGAAAATTCGTTCCATCTTTCTAAATACGGATTGTCATTGATATCTGGACTTTTATTAGTTTCATATGGTTATATATTTTATGTGGATGTGTGTGGTCCTTGTGAGTTAACAACTCGCACAACAAGAGGGCGTGCCATATATAGATGTTCTTCAGATCTGCGCATAAATTTGCTTATCTTGTTTCGAAACATGTTTGTTTTATAAATATTGATTCAATTTTAATTTATATATAAGGTATATCGGAAGAGAGGTGTGTTTATTTTTTTTATTTAACAACGACTAATATATCCCAGAGTTTATTTATCCTAATGTCTGGAACGGACTTCTACAGGGTGTTAACAATAATTTCTCATTAGTGTGTAACAGGAAAGAGTCTCTGGGGAATGCGGTGGGTAGCCGATCAATTCGAAGTTTTAATTCGTGAATTTTGGCCATTGCGACCGATGAAATGTGAGCAGTTGTGTGGTCTTGATGGAACAGCACATTCTTTTTCTTCAAATGCGGCCTTTTTCGCAATTTCTGACTTCTACTTATCAAATAATGATGCGTATACACAAACACAAACACACAAACTGTCAAACTGAGCGTCTAAAATGGCTGGAATTTTTACAGGCATCTTTCAAATCATGGTTGAAGCTGAAAACTTTTCCGACAACCTAATATTTGAACCTGCAGATCCACTTTATGTCATACGCCCTTGTAAATCGTATAAAAATTTATCTTAGTGTATATTAACACTAATCTCATCACCATTTCCTCAAAATTACCTCGAATTATAGTATCGATGTATACATTCCACGTAAAGTTTCATCCAAAGTAAAAGCTAGCAATTAACAGGTAATGTCGTTATGCTTACCTCGTTAAGCTACTAATATAGTAGGCTTGGTTGGCCGTGGCCTGCCATCAAAATGTCATTTACTAGGTTGGCATTAACGTGAAGTTTTGATTATTAAAATTTTGTTGTGGATAATGTGATTTTCATTTTTTCACCTGCGTGGTATTTAAAAATAGTTGGTTCGGTAAGTATGTGATAGAATGGCTGATTTGAATAATATTTTGGAGAGTAATTTTTTTTCATTAAAATTTTGCATTTTTTTAAACATTTGTAAAGGGTGTCCCAAATTGGTGTTTTGCAGGGTATCTCGTAAACTAGAAGAGATAGAAGAAAAGCAGTTAAGATGTTATGACTTCTTTTTTTGTTAAAGTAACGATATCCTAATTAAATCTTTAGTAACTCCCTGCAGTTGGAAGATACAGGTCGATTATTGAAAACTGTCGAAAACTATAAGGTACTATAACTTCTTAATTAAGAAAAATATAAAAAAACGTTATAAAAACTTTTGATAGATATAATATTAAAGAGTTCAGTGTCGCACAGATTATTTTTTTTAGGGGGCTCACTAAGGAAATATAATGCAAACTTATGTTTTTTTAAATGGGACACCCTGTATATTTTGACGTTTTTCGTTTCCTTTTTTAATTCTCATTCACCTGATATGACATATTATATATCTATTTTCAATGGTTGGAGCTACAGTGCAAATAAACCATTTATGGATGTTATCAGGTGAAACACCCTTAAAAAATTGAACACTCAGTAACGAAATTTAACATTTTATTATAAGGATACTGATGTGTGAAAATTTTATTTATCAAAATTATAATTAATAAAAAATAAAACCAGATTGAAAAAATAAAAACAATAAACTTATGAAACAACAAGAAACCTTGTAACAATTACATTAAATGTTCAAAATGTCCTCCGTTTTGTTGTAGTAATAATTGACACCTTTTTCTTACTGATCTTATACAATTGAGTATGTGCACTGGCTTTATTTTTCTAAATGCGGCATGAATATTTTGTAATAAATCTTCCCTATTCTCGAAGTTAGTCTTGTAAATATTATTTTATGATTTTAATTTTGGTAATGCTGAATTGGTTTAAACGAAAAACTTTTTAATCGATGAAAACGGAGAGCATTTTGAACATTTAATGTAATTTTTACATTCTAATAAAATGAGTTATAGGTAGATTAGTTGTTACAATGTTTCTTGTTGTTTCATAAGTTTATTGTTTTTATTTTTTTAATCTGATTTTATTTTTTATTAATTATAATTTTGATAAATAAAATTGTCACACATCAGTATCCTTATAATAAAATGTTAAATTTCGTTACTGAGTGGTCAATTTTTTAACATCCATAAATGGTTTATTTGCACTGTAGCTCCAACCATTGAAAATAGATATATAATATGTCATATCAGGTGAATGAGAATTAAAAAAGGAAACGAAAAACGTCAAAATATACAGGGTGTCCCATTTAAAAAAACATAAGCTTGCATTATATTTCCTTAGTGAGCCCCCTAAATAAAATAATCTGTACGCCACTGAACTCTTTAATATTATATCTATCAAAAGTTTTTTTTATATTTTTCTTAATTAAGAAGTTATAGTACCTTGTAGTTTTTAACAGTTTTCAATAATCGCCCTGTATCTTCCAAATGCAGGGAGTTACTAAAGATTTAATTAAGCTATCGTTACTTTAACAAAAAAAGAAGTCATAACATCTTAACTGCTTTTTTTCTATCTCTTCTAGTTTACGAGATACCCTGCAAAACACACCAATTTGGGATACCCTGTACAAAAAAATGTTTTATTGTCGAAAGAATAATCATGACAATAATAATAATATATTACTCTATATAGAGACACAGGACTGGATATTCTCAAAAAAGTAAATTGAAGCAAAATATTTCAGGTAAGTAATAGAAAAATTATGTATTTTTACTACATTTTTATCGTATTTATAAGGCAATTTTAATGTTAAATTACACACTTATGTACTTTTTAGTAACTTTTCTCTGATTTTTTCAGTATTGTTTTGTTATTAGGTATTTATTAATGGAAATAAAAACAATTTAAGTACATATATATTTTTATTTAAAACCTTTATAAAAAAATATTAAACAAAACCATATTATCATATAATATGTATATCAAACAAACAAATAATTTCTCTTTTTTTTTCACTGGATTAAAACCACTTATTTCTTAAAAAACTTTTTAATTGACGATTCGGCTTTCTCTATCGAAAGCCGTTATCAAAATGACATAACAAACTAAATAAATTTAATATAGAAACAGAACACTTGATAATCTTGCAAAAATATGACATCAACATAGTACACTTAGAATAAGATTTTGAGATTGAAGATGTCAAAATCTGTTTCAATCATATTTTTGTGACGTTTCTGGGAACGAAATTTGAAAGGATAGCGCATTTGCATATTATATTATTTTAAGTAATAGATCCATTATCAGGAAATACTAATTCCTTTATCAAAAATTCAAAACATTTTTTAGAAAAATTATCAAAAATCAAATTTACAAATTCAGATATAATGGTTAGTTTTGATGTAGACAGTTTATTCCCAAATGTTCCTGTCGATAAAACTCTTAATCTTGTGAGAAAAAAGTTGACAAGTGATAATATATTAATAAATAGAACTAAATTAAGCGTCTCGGCAATTCTAGAATTATTGAAACTATGTATTAAAACTACATATTTTCAATTAAATAGTGATTTTTATCAGCAAAATATTGGCATGGCAATGGGTTCTCCTTTATCACCAAAATTGTGTGATATTTTCATGGAGGATTTTGAAATGGAAATTGTAAACAAACAAAATTTAAGACCTTCTGTCTGGTTTAGATATGTAGATGATATATACTATTAATAATTCGGAACCTACTATTAAATTTACAATTGAAATTGAAAATAATAAAAAATTACCGTTTCTTGATGTACTAATACACAATAACAACAATTGTATTGAAACATCAGTTTTTACAAAAGAAACACATACAAATAGATATCTAAATTTTAATTCAAACCTCTTTCTGATAGAGCAAAAACAATTTGTTCAAATGACAATATCTTAAATAATGAATTATCACTTGTTAAATCTGTCTTGATTAAGAACAATTACCCAAGTAAATTTATAAATCGTGAACTTTACCGAGACATCAAAACTAAAGATCAAAATTTAAATCCCCCAATAATTCATTCAAATATAGTAAAAATCCTTTATATTCCAAAATTATCGGAAAAAATTAGGATTGGCAATAAATTTAATTTAAAAACAGTTTTTCAAACTAATAATACATTAAAATCTTTAATAGTAAATACAAAACCTTTTAATGAAATTCAAAACACAAAAATGTAATAAATTTTATATAGGAAAAACATCTAGACCTTTTCATATTAGACTTAATGAACACCAATCATACATTAAAAATAAACAATTCGAAAAATCCAAAATATGTGAACATGCATGGGATTTTGGTCATAAAATACAATGGAATTATTCAACTAGATTATTAAAAGAACCGAATAATTATAACCGCAAAGTTAAAGTAGCAGCATTGATATGCTTAAATAATAACGAATGTGTTTCTAATTGTTCGGTCGATATTTTAAAAATTTGGATACCTATTTTACAAAAAGAGTTAATTGCAAAAAGGATACCCTCTATATCGGGATAGTATCATAAGTTTTTATCTGGTTTTTTCTTATGATAATATTAATAAGAAAACTTTTATGACAAAGACAAATTCTCTTATAATATGCAAATGCGCTATCCTTTCAAAATTCGTCACAAAAATATGATTGAAACAGATTTTTAACATCTTCAATCTCAAAATCTTATTCTAAGTGTGCTATGTTGATGTCATATTTTTGCAAGATTATCAAGTGTCCTGTTTCTATAGTAAATTTATTTAGTTTGTTATGTCATTTTGATAACGGCTTTCGATAGAGAAAGCCAAAACGTCAATTAAAAACTTTTTTTAACAAATAAGTGGTTTTAATCCAGTGAAGAAAAAAAGAGAAATTGAAATACAAACCACTATGAGCTTCCGAAATGAAAAACAAATAATATTTTTATATACCTATTGGTAAATTAATTAATTCTATACCTACAGTGTTTCCAATGCTTACATATTTTAAAAAAAGATTAATTCTTCTGTAGGTATGAAACTGAATAAACACCTTTGTACATGGTTTTCATGTTAAATTATTAATTAAATCTGTCAGTAAAAAATAAATAAAATCAAAAAATACTATACTAAATGAGCTTTACGATAAAACAATGAAACAAGATTAAATCTAGACAAAAACTATATTAGGCCGATCAGATGTATTAAAATTTAAATTTTAACTACAAATAAGCATTGAAGGATGAGGTAAAAATAAAAGTTCTACCTCTCGAACCTGTACTACTTTCTGCAAATTAAATACTGCAGTTCTAATTTCTGTATAGTATAGTAGTAAAAAGGTTTGACTTTATTTAATTTCTGGCGTTTCAATCTGAAAGAATTCAATTTTAAATTTGCCGCTTTTTATCCGTAACGACCTACAAATTTTGACAACTACTGACACGCCCATCTCTGGGTAAAAGTTAAGAAAATGGTGCCGACTGGGATTTTCATGAAATTTTCACAGATGCTATAAAACATGATAAAATCAATATACTTTTTTTTGCGCGGAGAAATATTTTTCACATTTTTTTATGAAAAAATATATGTTGGGATACTCACTCCCAAGACAAACAAATTCAGTGCGTTGAAACGGTTATTTAACATATTTTTCCAGTGCAAACGCATATATAACTTTTCAACAAATGCCCAAGTAGCAATTTATAACCAGATTAAACCTGAAAAGTATAAAAAAGGAAAGGTTCATTTGACGGACATAAATAATTTGCTTGTCAAATGACAGCCATCTCATAAATTCAAAGTTGAAAATACAACGTTGCCAATTCAATTTCAGAAATCATGGGTTTAGGTAAATATTTATAGGAACGTTGAGTAACACTGTTAAAATGGACACTTGTCAAAATGTGACACCTGTCAAAACGTGACGTGACGTGACAAAACGTTCATAGTACATTTTAAGGTTGATTGTGACTTTGTATTTTCCAAGAACAAATTGTAATGTAATGTACGAATGAACTATTTTTGTAACTGAAAAACATTGAAAAAATATGATATCAATATCTGCCACACGTCGAGTCTGGTCACAGGTTTTTGTGGAGGTTTTTACCCAAGTATGAATATCAGACCTATAATTTTCCTTCACTGCAGATCAATAAATAATAAAATCAATTGAACATAGAGTTTTTCTTATATAGTGATAAATAGAGTGAGCTGAGCGATCTTCTGTTGACGGGACCTGTGCCCTACACGCTGCTGTTGCCCGTTCCGGAAACGGGACCTGTCCGTCGTGACTATTCGCGAAGATCAAGCGTCAGTAGATGTTGCTCTAAAAGGGTGAAATCCCCAGAAACTAGGCAACTTTGAATGCATTTAACTAACCTCTGTGACAAGCAGTTGATAAACGTCAACAACAGCTGCAGCCAATTGAAAATTAACACTGACTGCTTTTTTAATTTTCCCGCCTACTTTCAATCCAATCGCCAATCAACTTTTTATTTATCCCCCTTTCAGTAGTTCAAGTAGATGTCGCCCACTCCGTGATTTTCGCGAATTAATTAATAATTTGTCATGTTATAAATATACTTAAATTATATAATCATTGGGCTGCTTAAAAATGTAGATTTGAATATTAAGCGAAGCTTGGTGACCAAATATTGATATTTAAGTGATGTTTTTTTAGGCAAGTTTAATGTAATTTTCACCCTATTTTTTACAGTGTACAATAATGTAAATAGCCGATTTTTCTAGTATTTTTTTTTAAATTCAATGATTAAATAGTTCGGGCTTTGAACAATGTAACAGAATCCAGATGTTCACTAGTGGCGATTTAAAAAAATAATATCCTTTTATAGTCGTAGGGTCCTTTAACCGTCGAAGTAGATCGCGTAGCCACGCGAGATCCCGGAGCGGTAATAGTATACACGCGCCTAACATATCGAACTCCCGCAGACTCCTAAATGCTTCTTAAGAAGTCGAAGAATAAGAAAAATGTTAGCTGTAATTGCTACGTATTAATTCAATTCGACTAACGCTTCCGGTGGATATAAAAGAAACCCCTTTGCCTGTAGGTCCGGATGCTGATCCTACAGCGAAAAGAATTACGGGTCTTAACCCTGTAATTTTCCCACAAAAGATACTTTGTAGTATTTGACACGGGGTGGATACCTTCCATAAAAAGAGGTAAAATGTGATTTGGTCGTGTACATACAGTATGGTCCGTTTATGAGGGTGTACTTACTGAAAAGTTAACGTATTTATGGTCTACATCTGTCTCATACGCTTTGCCGTTAATAAAAGCTTTAGTAGTGATCCACAGCTAGCAATTTTTTAACAGTGCGCTGCTAAAGTGAGGAATCTTTTCATTTTTTTTTTTCTAATTTACATAATTTCCGATTATCATTACCTACCAATGTTAGAGTTTGAGGTATTTAAAGTGAATAAAGCAGGCGATAGAAAAATAATGATAAAGGAAATTATTCAGAGATATAGTTGTACCAATAAAAATGTCTGAGAACGTTTTCAGGATAAAAACAAATGACCAAATAAGCCAAGAATTGATAATTGATATTTTTTTAAGACCGACACTTTGATTAGGGCCGAAAATTTTTTTTTTTTATTTCGAAGTTGTAATAGCGCGGGAAACTTGCGACTCATATAGACTAAAAAAAAGAAAAAAAAATTCGCGCATAGGCCCTAAAGTTTGACAAAATATGAAAAAACTTCATTTTTGCGATTATTTTTTTAAACGTTGGAATTAGATGTTTTCGTAATGTAATAGTTTGTAACGTCTTCAAATAGAGCCTAAAATATTGTGTTTTAATTTGGTTTAAGTCAGTTGATATCTTCCAATCGCGCATAAGCCCCAAAATTTGCCAAAATATTGAAAATTTCACATTTTTACGCATTTTTGGTATCACAGGCCCACAAAAAACATGGATGAACTTTACATGTGCGTATGGATTTTGAGCCACTGAATCCGAATCTGGTCTCAGAATTTCCCCTGGACCCCTCCAGTTTTCCCCTAGCCTAGGGGAAATGCGTGAAATCTTAGAAATTTCAGTATCTGTGAAAGCAATTTCGATCTATGAAAAACGATAATGTTTTCACGTATCTCGAGTGGCTTAGTTCTAATCTCACTGTTGAATTTCCCTAGAGTACCTCAGAATTCCACTAGCTTAGGAGAAAACTAGAGAAAAACTTGATTTCCGGAAGGTTCTATTTTTGCGCAAGAAAGCTTATATATTTTCGTATTTTGAGTTCCTGAATTCGTATCTGACGTACAAAATGTTCCACAGTACTTCAGAATTTCCCTAGCCTAGGAAAAAACGTAGAAAATTGTGCAAAAATTGAAGTTTCATGGAGGCCTTTTTCGTACGGAAAAGTTGATATCTTTCCGTCTTTGAGTTGCCGTGTTCATTTTTGTCATCAGATTTTTCATCCAACTCCTTACTATTGCCATAGCCTACGGAAAATTCCATTATTTATATATTATTAGTTTGTTCGGCTTTTCCTTGTTTTTTTATCGTCAAACGTTCTCTTTCTTTTTTTGCTTTCACCTGCAACATCCCTCTTCAACAACCAGCAAAAATCTGACATCATGTGTTCATCCCATCGTCCTTGATAATGTTGCTCCATTTCTTTCTCCTTGTTCCTCACTGTAATCACCAAGATTTTCAGGGAAGTTTTCGAGATGGGAATGAAGGAAGTATAATTTTATGCTCATGAGGCAACCTTGTTCTTGAAATTTTCGCAACATGTTTTTCACTATTTTCTTATAGTCATCGCTTTTAATGTTACCTAAGAAATTTTTGACAACTTCCTTGCACAATTTTCTACATTTGTCCCTATAGGGAAATTCTGAAGTACTGTGGAACATTTTGTACGTCAGATATGAATTCAGGAACTCAAAATACGAAAATATATAAGCTTTCTTGCGCAAAAATAGAACCGTCCAGAAATCACAAGTTTTTCTAGGGATACTCTACAGTGAGATTAGAACTAAGCGGCTCCAGATACGTGAAAACATTATCGTTTTGCGTAGATCGAAATTGCTTTCACAGATCCTGAAATTTATAAGATTTCACGCATTTCCCCTAGGCTAGGGGAAAACTGGGGGTCCAGGGGAAATTCTGAGACCAGATTCGGATTCAGAGACTCAAAAACCATAAGGGTAGTATACTCATATGTAAAGTTCATTCCACTTTTTTTTGTGGGCCTGTGACACCAAAAATGCGTAAAAATGTGAAATTTTCAATATTTTGGCAAATTTTGGGGCTTATGCGCGATTGGAAGATATCTACTGATTTAAACCAAATTAAAACACAATGTTTTTAGGCTCTATTTGAAGACGTTACAAACTATTACATTACGAAAACATCTAATTCAAACGTTTAAAAATATAATCGCAAAAATGAAGTTTTTTCATATTGCGCGAATGGAAGATGTCAACCGATTTTAATATTTTTTTTCTTTTTTTTTAGTCTATATGATTCGCAAGTTTCCCGCGCTATTACAACTTCGAAATAAAAAAAAAGGTTTTTTCGGCCCACCCTAACTTTGATGTAAACTTAATTTTTTATTTTATGTTTTATAAAGTGATTAACAAATACTAAAACTAGATAATGCATGAACTGACTAAATACATTATTATTGAATATTTATGTTAAATTTACAATTGTGAACGTTAAATATCTGAAGGGAAGGTGTGTCTGAATTGCTGATATAGGGTATAAAGGGTATCGACCGAGGTCCTTCTGCCCATAATAAAAATTATAAATTTGTTTGTTACTTCAAAACTTCAAACTTCAAAATGTATATAAAATAAATACAATAAATATATTTATAAGTAAATATATAGCACTGTAAATTAATTGTCTCTCATTTGTTGAATAATTTCCCATAGGGTAGATTCAGGAAACTTCTGAATTGGTCTGGCTTGGTTTCTTATTAGGCAATACTCTGTAAGAAGAGCTAGAGTGTCATCGTTATTTGCGAATTTTTTTGCCTGTTGTTGGATGCTTTCGCTAATCGGTTTGATGTTGGGTCTGCATATAAGTTAATAAATTCTACTAGCACTCTTAATGTTGTTGGTTGGTGTGATGGAACGTGTTATTGCTCCTTTTTTTCTTTGTTTTGCAGTGAAGTTTAAAATTTAACCGACTGTCAAAGGTTACTCCAAGATATTTTATGTTTGGTATAGGTTGTATGGTCTGATGATGGTGAGGAATTAATGATTTTATGGTTGAACAAGATGATCTGGGATTTTGAGGGATTATGACACATTCTCCATTTATTGAACCAAGTAGTTGTACGATTTGTGAGTCTTTGCAAATATTCTGTGGCTTTTGCTGTTGTTCTTGCATGTCGGATTAGAGCAGTGTCGTCTGCATATTGTAGGATATAACTTTCTTTGTCGAAGTGCTCTGGGTCTCTATTATAGATGTCTGTTGTAGAGTATGGGTGAGAGTGGTGAACCTGGGGGTAAGCCTTGTTGTGAAGTAAATTCTTGGGAGTGTTTGCGACCAATTAATGCTAATTTTGCGATTGGTGATGTTGTCCATGATGATACAGATTATAAATTAAGCCATTGTGCCATACACTGTCGAAGGCTTTCTGGATGTCTAGGAATATTGCTCCGGTTTTTTCCCCTTGCAGTATCGTAGTTTGAATGTTGTTTGTGAGAATACTGAGCGGGTGAGTGGTGGAGTTTTTTGGTTTAAACCCTAATTCAACTTTGGTTTTTTTTTAATCTTCAAGGTAGCTTTTCGCTACGGTGGAGGATTTGCATCCTCAGTCGTTTGTCTAATTTAAGATAGGAGTCGATTTTCCAACAGAATGCAATCCTACTAGGTGAAGAAGCCAATTTATGGGATTTTTCAGCAAAATATGCCAAAGGGCTTCTTCACTCATTGTGCCAAATTTTATATGTCTGAGATTTTTACTGTTAGATATACTTAACGTAGAATAATTCACATATTTTCAAATATCACTCTGTATATCCGTCAAAAACGCAACAAGGCATTTTTTAATACCAGATATGAAATGGCCTCGGTCCATAGTACTTATGGTTGGACTATATCCAGTTCGTCGTGGGACACCCTGTATAGTAAGTCGCCTTCTTTACTGCTTCTAAAATTTGGACGACAAATTGTCCAGAAAGTGTATATTTCTGGTCGGTCTTAAAAAAAATATGATCTCAATAGATTTTGACATCTTAAATTTAAAAATCTATTTCTTTGTTCCGTTTTGTTATCATATCTTGTGAAATTGTCCAGTGATCTGTTTCTATAGTAAATTATTATTATTATTATATTTTTTATGTCAGTTTTTTGAAAACGACTCTAGACCAAAAGTCGAAATTAAAAACATTTTAAAATAAATACGTAGTTTTATTATCCAGAAATAAATAGACAAAAAAATCCCTATTGTTTTTAGATGTGAAGCTTCTATTGGCCCTTATTAAAGCGTTATTTACCATACCGGAATTTTTTTATGCGATTTTAAAAACAAATTAATAATCGACAAAATATATTTTTTCAAAGATTTTTCCATAAAACCGCCCCCAAAAGATACAATTACCGCTAATTGATCGTTAATTACTAAGTCTCAACTAATTTTCTATCTCCAAATATCGGTTGTGCCTCTTATTTGTTCCTAAATAGAACATTTTTCAATTAAACCCTATCATTAAAAACATGGAAACTATTCATTTGGGTCAATTAAATATACTACCAAATATAATTCTTTCGATCTAGTTGACAACTGTCACTATGTTTAGAAATGTTAGAAATTCCGTTGGACACACCCCCAGAAGTTTTTTTTTTGTAGATACCTTTCAATTATTTTTGATGTTGGGATGGGATGATAAAATCAATTTTTAATATAAGGATGTAACATATCCCTAGTAGCGGTTAATATCTGATATTTTTTGTATGTACCTGCTATTATTTCTTTAAATAAAAAATACTATAAAGTTTTGTTATTCTAAAAAGTATTTTAATCTTTTGGTAGAAGTTCAGATGATCTTATAAGGCGATTAATCGAATTAAACATATTCATGTGAATGTAAATATTCTTTCTTCCTCACATTTTAATAATATCTGGTCACCGAGCTTCGCTCTTAATATTCAAATCTACATTTTTAAGCAGTCCAATGAATATATAATTTAAGTATATTTATAACCTGACAAATTATTAATTAATTCGCGAAAATCACGGAGTGGGCGACATCTACTTGAACTACTGAAAGGTAGATAAATAGAAAATTGATTGGCGATTGGCTTGAAAGTAGGCGGAAAAATTAAAAAAGCTGTCAGTGTTAATTTTCAATTGGCTGCAGCTGTTGTTGACGTGTATCAATTGCTTGTCACAGAGGTTAGTTAAATGCATTAAAAGTTGCCTAGTTTCTAAGGATTTCACCCTTTTAGGGCAACATCTACTGACGCTTGATCTTCGCGAATAGTCACGGCGGACAGGCCCCATTTTCGGGACGGGCAACAGCAGCGTGTAGGGCACAGTGGTTTCAGTGGGGTGGTTTTAGTGAGTAGCCGTAAGGGGTAGTCTCACACTATCGGGGAAGGGAAGAACCTTTACCCGATGTGCATAAAGCATTTCCACCAGCGAAAAAAAAAGTTTAGCTTTAGGTTAGTTTAGATCTTTGTAATAAATAAAGAAAAGTACGATACGTGTGACATTTTGACATTTGTTACATTCTGACAGGTGTCATATTTTGACATTTGTTCATTTTGACAGTTGTAACATTCTGACACGTATCACATTTTAACAGTTGTCACGTTTTGACAGGTGTCACATTTTGATAAGTGTCCATTTTAACAGTGATACTCAACGTTCTTGTAAATATTTACCTAAACCCATGATTTCTGAAATTGAATTAACAACGTTGTATTTTCAACTTTCAATTTATGAGACGGCTGTCATTTGACAAGCAAATTATTTATGTCCGTCAAATGAACCTTTCCTTTTTTATACTTTTCAGGTTTATTCTGGTTATAAATTGCTACTTGGGCATTTGTAGCATAAAAAAATGTGAAAAATATTTTTCCGCGCAAAAATTTATATTGCTAAGTATATTGATTTTATCATGTTTCATAGCATCTGTGAAAATTTCATGAAAATCCCAGCCGGTCCCATTTTCTTAACGTTTAACCAGAGCTGTGCGTGTCAGTAGTTGTCAAAATTTGTAGGTCATTATAGATAAAAAGCGGCAAATTTAAAATTGAATTCTTTCAGATTGAAACGTCAGAAATTAAATAAAGTCAAACCTTTTTACTACTATCCAATACAGAAGAAAGGAGTGCAGTATATAATTTGCAGAACCCATTACAGGTTCAAGAGGTAGAAATTTTATTTTTACCTCATCCTTCAATGCTTATTTGTAGTTAAAATATAAATTTTAATACATCTCATCGGCCTAATATAGTTTTTGTCTAGATTTAATCTTGTTTCCATGGTTTTTACTGTAATAAACCTGTTCTTCTGACAGATAAGTCAGACTTTATTTATTAAATATTAACAGTCCTCCTAAATCCTTAAAGGCAGAATTATTAGTAATAACAAGGCAACATAAAAACAAGTTCGAAAAATATATTATAGATGAGATGGCCCGAGAAAAAGCAATTGAAATTCTCAGATTGCCTCCTTACCATGCAGAGTTAAATCCCATTGAACTGATCTGATAAAAGGTTATGTTTCTCAAAACAATACAACATTTAAATTTCCTGATGTGCGAAATTTGTTTTTGAAGGCAGTTTCAGATGTAAATAGAGAACATTGGGGAAAATGCATTGTTCATGTTAAAATGGTGGAAAATTCATTTAGGAAAGTGGATATATCAATGGAAAATAAACCTCAGAAAAGACAATTATAGTGATACCAGTAGTTTTAGTGAAGACAGTGACTTTTAAAGATAGTTCTTGAACTAACTTTTTTTTAATTTTTGAGTTTAGATAAGTACAGAAACGTTACTTTTAATGCCAAGAGATTAAAAAAAGTTTAATCCCAACATATAATCCTCCTTGTTATTTATTGGTTAAATTTAATTCGTTCAATGTTAAAGTGTCAGATGGTTTATTTTTATTTTTTCTAATTAATATAACTTCAAAATTTAATCTACGAAGTGCGTATATATATTTTATATGCTGTGACCTTATTTATATTATAGAAACTTATTTTGCAAAGTACGCCTATGGAATGTGACGTTATATCCCCACTTTTTCTGCCCTCCACTCTCCTTTATAGTATATATTACTATAGAAACAAGTTATATTATCTCTGTCGTTGCTAGGAAATAAACTAAAAGCTTAACTTTTCTTGTAAATATCTCGGAAGATCGAATTTTCACAGACATGAGACCTGCATTTTTTGCCTATTTAGATAGGAATTAGTCTACCCTGAAAGTTTCATTGAATTCTGACGAGTGGATTTTGAGATTCTCTGGACACACACACACACACACACACACACACACACACACACACACACACACATACATACATACAAACCTTGCTCGTTTAATAGTATTTGATTTAGCAATAGTTTCCCGCTGCAAACAGCTCCCCGCTTTCCCCTAGCGGCGGCGCGCCTTTCAATTAATTTTCTGCATTTGTTGTCTCCCCAAAACATTCACCGACAATTTTGATATGCGGCCAACAAACACATACCTAGCAAGATGGATTAGCATTAGCATGATCGGAAGCGTAGCGTTTTCTAAAGTCTCGAGAGTGACTCCACCTGCGGCTCTGACCAATGCCCGTTCCGTGCTGGTTCTGGAGGCGGAGCAAAGTCCATCATTAAACTCTACAACATTATGTATTCATATATTACAACAACCATTTTATTTGATGCTTGATTAAGTTGGATTCGCTGCATATCGAGGTAAAAAAAAAGAGAGGATTGCCGAGAATTACGTACGGATTTTCAGAGACGGACCGAGGGATTCTAGGTCTCAAATTCGATTTTTAAATTTTTACTTTGGAGGCCTCTCAAACTCCGAAACGAGGGCCTTTATTATAAAACTTATTATTTTGCCTTCAACTGTACGCTGCCGACTTTTTTTCCTTTAATACCGGAACACCCTGTATAATAACTTCAACTAAATTATTTGCACAAATAAATTTATTGTAGATATTAAAATTTTTATTTCTGATAATTTCTTTTCTCCGATTAGACTTGAAATACTGATGAGCGGATTTGCCTATTTTTCATTTATTTATTATATATATTTACTTATTTCTAATTATATGTACATACATTTCGTCATTGTTTGTTTCCAATACAAAAAATTTGCGATTTTAAAATTTGGTGAGAGCGGTAGGTAAGTTTGCCCATCCGCCAAAATTTAAAAACATTACAGCCACGTATATTTTATTTTTTTTTCAATTTAAGTATGATTATTTTTAGTGATATTTATTTATTTATTTATTTATTTATTTATATAAGAATACAAACAGGAGGACGAGCCCAGTACAGTATTCACTGTTTACTAAACTATAGTCTATTTTTATGTATGAGAGAGTATTAAAATAATAAAGCGTTCGTAATCCATAGGCGTACCACTTCTTTTAGTAGACAGTTAAAATATTGTGTGAAGTTATACCTCGAGTATTTTCGTATGAAATAACCTTTGTATAAATATAATAAATATATCGGGTGTACACTTATATTTTCACCTAATTAACCTGCTTATAACTTCTAAGCAGCTGAAGGTAAAAAAGTGCAATTTTTTCTAAAATATTTTATTTTTCCACAAGGTATGTTAAGAACATTGTGTCAAACGGGCTATGTAGGTATAAGGGTTTAAACTTTGACTTTTAAACAACGTTACGTTCATAAATAATAATTTTAATATAAAAACTACTTCTTACCTACAAATCCAAATCAAAATCGAAATCAGAAGATGAACTGTCGCAAGCAATATTTACAATGATTGGCTCGATCATTTCATCAGTAATATTGTCCAACTTCCACATTTTCTCTTCTTCTTTAATCGTATGATTTACTGCCTTTTCCCAGTTTTCAGGCTTCACATTATTTACAGCCTCCAAAAACAACTGTTTAACATCACTCATTTTAAAAGAATTATTTTTTCCTGAAACTTCTCCCTTTATCTGTGCCCATATCAGTTCAATCGGGTTTACTTCGCAATGATATAGTGGTGATCTAACCACCGTCATCCCACGATTTTTTGCAATTTCATCAATTTCATATTTTTTTAATTTCTCTTTATGAAGGGAACACAAATGATACAGTTCTCTTCTCACAGAACCGGGATGGAACTTAATATTCTTTGAATTTAGCCAATTCTGTAAATCTTTTTTTAACCACTTGGTTGTGGGCATTTTTTCTGTAAGTCTCGAGTGATAACTTGCATTATCCATTACTATTATACAGTTCTGAGGAAGAAGATCTATCATTTGTTCGAACCACTCTTTAAAGACATCAGCATTTATGTCCTCATGGTAGTCACCGGTACGAGTAGATTCAAAAGTCAATAAACCACCTTTAACAAAACCGTTTGAACTACCGATGTGTACTATTATCAGTCTGCGCCCCTTTCCTGATGGTGGTTTTAAACCAGTAGATAAATTATTTAAAAAAGCCTGTCTTCGACTTGTAACAGTTTCATCTTGCCAAAATTTATTTGGTGTATGTCCCACGTTGATCCATGTTTCATCTACATAAAATATATTTCTTCTTTGGTTTCTCATTTCTTTTATAGTCCTTAGGTAATTTCTTCTCTATACTACAATATCGCTTCTTTCTATTAAAATAGACTTTCTGGAATGCTTTTTCCATAGGAAACCTATTTCTTTTAAAAGTTTCCATAGTGTGCTTCGACTCATTTCAGGGTAATCCTTATCATCTCGAACCGTGGCAAGAACTTTGTCTACTGTCGGAAATTCTTTTCTAAAGAAGAACGCATGCACTTTCCTTCGAAGTCTTTCTTTCAAATGATTTTCTATTTGAAATTTTGGTTTTCCTGGAGCTTTACGTGCTGTTTGAAACTCGCCACATTTCTCTTCTTTGACAACTCTGTAAATCGTAGATTTCCCAACACCAAGCGTACTACTAACTAATTCCACTGTGTCATCAACACTTTTACATAAATGTTTGTCTGTAAATGATTTAAAACAATTAAATATTAATGTTTTTTCATTAACTGTTAAAGGACCGATTTTTTGTCGTTTACGCGGTACTTCCAAATTTTCCATGATCACACTAGAATTCACAATAGACTGCACACTGCACCTTGCATGTTGCAACTAAACGACATTTAGGAAGCTGTCAAGAATACACAACTGGACCTCCTTACTAAATGGAAAATCTACAATCGCATTTTCGGTGAAATTTGTTGGTAAGTGATTTATCTACTTATAATTCGATTACTGTAAGAAATTCTTGGAATTAAAATAAAACAAAATTGGCAAATAGGTACTTAGTGAAAATAATCTTAAGATACGGCTATGTTATCTTTAATACACAGGGCTTTTGGCCTGTCTAAACCTTTTTCTATTGTTCTGTACAGCTTATGGTTATAAAAGACCAATAAAAGACGCAAAACTGGTATTAGCTACATTTATGACAATTTTAGGAAATATTTAGATTATTCTGTAAAAATATTTAAAATGACCGTACTAAGTTTTGCATTAGAAATGCTGTTTTATTACTCTCTCATGCATAAAAATAGACCATAGTATACGACTAAAAAAAAATTTTATATCTGATGGTTGCATTTTAGGTTTTAGGCCACGCACAACTTTTTATCGAGAATAACTTTTTTTGGTGCCGACTTAATTAGATACACTGTTCAATAAAAAGTTTTTAAATGTCAATTACATAAACATTGACTTTCTATTCATTCTCTTCCGTTCCTCCATACATATTTTAACTAGAATCGACAATTCCATACAGTTATTGCAGTACATTGACGTCGGTCTCTAAAACATCAGGTTTAGTTGACATTCATGGGAATGACATCGACGTCGAGATAAAAGTTTCGGTGCACCAGGTGTTGGGAGGGTAGTTTTTGGCGTGAAATTTGGATGAAGCGCCCCGAAAAACTCCCCATAATGATTTTCGGTTCGTCTTTTTCAATTGTGTCTGGAAAACCCTCGGGGATGACGTTCAGGGCCAGGTTAGGGCGCACCAGGTGTCCGTGGGGTATTCGCCGATGCCATATTTGAATTCAGCGACCCAAAAAAACCCCCGTAACGATTTTCGGTTCGTCTTTTTCAATTGTGTCTGAAAAAACCTCGGGGATGACGTTCAGGGCCAGGTTAGGGCGCACCAGGTGTTCGGGGGATCGTTTTCCACATGAAATTCGGATTCAGAGCCCACAAAACGCCCCCATAACGATTTTCGGTTCGTTTTTGTCGATATTTCCAGGAAAATTCTCGAAGATGACGTCCGCGTCCAGGTTAGGGCGCACCAAGTGTCCGTGTGGTGTTAGCCGATGGTATATTTGAATTCAGCGACCCAAAAAACCCCCCGTAACGATTTTCGGTTCGTCTTTTTCAATTGTGTCTGGAAAACCCTCGGTGATGACGTTCAGGGCCAGGTTAGGGCGCACCAGGTGTCCGTGGGGTGTTCGCCGATGCCGTATTTGAATTCAGCGACCCAAAAAAACCCCCGTAACGATTTTCGGTTCGTCTTTTTCAATTGTGTCTGAAAAAACCTCGGAGATGACGTTCAGAGCCAGGTTAGGGCGCACCAGGTGTTCGGGGGATCGTTTTCCACATGAAATTCGGATTCAGAGCCCACAAAACGCCCCCATAACGATTTTCGGTTCGTTTTTGTCGATATTTCCAGGAAAATTCTCGAAGATGACGTCCGCGTCCAGGTTACGGCGCACCAGGTGTCCGTGGGCTGTTAGCCGATGGCATATTTGAATTCAGCGACCCAAAAAACCCCCCGTAACGATTTTCGGTTCGTCTTTTTCAATTGTGTTTGGAAAACCCTCGGTGATGACGTTCAGGGCCAGGTTAGGGCGCACCAGGTGTCCGTGGGGTGTTCGCCGATGCCGTATTTGAATTCAGCGACCCAAAAAAAAACCCCGTAACGATTTTCGCTTCGTCTTTTCCAATTGTGTCTGAAAAAACCTTGGGGATGACGTTCAGGGACAGGTTAGGGCGCACCAGGTGTTCGGGGGATCGTTTTTCACATGAAATTCGGATTCAGAGCCCACAAAACGCCCCCATAACGATTTTCGGTTCGTTTTTGTCGATATTTCCAGGAAAATTCTCGAAGATGACGTCCGCGTCCAGGTTAGGGCGCACCAGGTGTCCGTGGGGTGTTAGCCGATGGCATATTTGAATTCAGCGACCCAAAAAACCCCCGGGCGCCGAGTTTCTCTCCTTCCTCGCATGAATTTCGGGATAGTCCCACGGAGATGACGTTCGTCGGCGTTCCTGAGCTCCAGGTGTTCGGGGCGTCAATTTGAACATCATAACCTTTATCAGCGACCTCAAAAACCCCTGGGTACCCGACTTGGGCCAATTCTGAATCTTATTTACAAAGTTATTAAATTTGCCAAAATGCTTCTCAAAAAATACATTTTTTGAATGCATTTTTGGCTGCAGCAAAAAAAAAACATAATGCTTCATTGCCTCGACTAAATAGGGATTCCAAATAGAAGAACCGAAGCTTCAAACACTATTGACATATGCCATGTATAGATTTGTAACAGACTCTACCTCTTTGAAGTCGTGACAAACGCGCGTTAGGAATCCTAGTGCTTTATTAGCTTTTTTGAAACATATTCGACAAAAAAGAGGTTGGAATCGATATAAATACTGAGATCTTTGACCACCGAAACTTTTGTTAAAAGTTCATTAGGTATTGAGGAAATATTCCTTTTCGATAGTGTCTTTATTCCTTGAGAATGTTATACATTGACATTTTTTTGTGTTCAGATAAAGATGGTTTTGCTGGCTGGAAAATAAATTCTTAAGTAATAGTTTAGAAATCAAAATAAAATCTTCTAAAAGACGCTAAATGTGTGCGTGTGTGTGTATCTGGGTGTGTATGACATATATCCATCATATAAACCATAAACGTAAAGAGGTGAACGCCTAACTTGCCGATAAATGCGCACATATCGAGTTCCCCCTAATCATTTTAAACTCGCGCTAGCTCGAAATCTGTTCCACCGAAAGCCATTTTCCTATCAAAAACTGTGGGGTCCTTTTTTTATCATTGTGCAGGCAAAATATCATTACTAAAATTTCTGTAAAACTCAAATAGAGGACCAAAATAAGACATTTTTATTATTATTTCGTATAGACTTAAAATAGTTTTTTTATTCCACATGCGACCAAATAAAAATAATTTTTGATTGCCGATTACGTAGAATCGAAAAAAATATAAATTAAAAATATTCCTCGCAAATAGACCAAATTGACGGATCATTTCACATTAAAAATAATCTCTTTATTATAATTTTTTTATAGTTACAGTTTAAATTTATCATTTCGCGATATTATGCGACATTTCAAAAAAGAATAAACACTTTCAAATCACAAAATTTATTCATTCTTTTATGAACCATAAACCCAAGTCCTACTTACGTTTCCTCCCCATGGGAGCTGTCATCACCATCCCGTAGGAACAATAGAAAGTTACCCTAACAACCGATCTCAAATTATACGCCACTACTTTTCTATGCGGTGTTTAATATTTACAGGATAAAAGTTAAGTAGCCCGATGCATTGACAGATATTGGGGAATTTTGAATTTTTCGGTCTGTAAATATTGGTATTACGGTGGTGTTAAAAGTAGGACGATTATAGGGATTAGAGTGTATGGGATTACAGGGATGGAATGACAGTTCTATAGTGAACCTGGGAATTAGGGTGTTTTCTATATATTTTCTGTAGGGTCAACTAGATAAACATAGAGATACATCAAATCAAAACTAGTTTGATTTGACTTGAAAACTCAATTGTTTTTATAAAAGAATAAGATTGGATTTGATATACAATTCGGGAGTTTGATTTGAAATCAAACTTTTTCAAACCGTGCCTTTTGTTCTTACAAATGTCCAATACAGAGTGGGGCATAATTAAAAAACTTTAAATCATTCAAGAGAGAGAAGATAAAATACTTCTAAACCAACTAACGATTTAATTATTCAAATTTTCAAACTAATTTGATCAAAATAGTTGATATCTCAAACTTCAAAACTTTACAGTTTGGATTTCATTTGATTCACAGCATTGCTAGGCTTATTCTTGAAATCAAATCGAACTCGCGAGTCTCTAGACAAACACACTTTAAATTTAGATCGTTTTCTAAAAAACCAAAGAGGACTAAATCGTGTGTAAGTTTTTTATACAGGGTGCGCCAATTATTTCCTCGATCTCTAGCACCGAAACTAAAAGAGATATCAACAAGATTTTTTGTAGGGGTAGACAGTGTCACTCGGACTACAATTTTAAAATATTTTGATGTATACAGGGTGGCTAATTTTTGTGGAATGAAAATTAATTTGGTTTTTTTAAATTGAACACCCTGTATACGATTATGTCTTCTGATTCTACTTAATATTAGATTTACGGTAGTTTTTTGTATTTGTAAATCCGACGCGGCGTTGACAAGTTATTCCTATTTTAAGCAGATTTAATGAAAAAACAGCACTTCAGAAATATTTGCACAAAAACCACATTTTTTAAAAAATTCCTCAAAAAAGCTACTATGATGTAAATGAAACATGCACCTATCACAATAATCACACAACATCTTCACCTGTTGCGCAGGGTGTTTGCCGATGGCGTGCCAATAGTCTAGTTTTCAAATGGCAATAACTTAATTTTTTCAAATGGGACACCCTGTATATTTTTCTTCAGTTAGTTGCTCTCCCTAATACGCATTAAAAAAATATAGGGTTTTGCACATCTAACTTTACTCTTTACTTTAATAATTGACGTTAAGTGACAAACAACATATTTTACACAATTTTTAATAAGAAATCAAGTTACCTATGAAAATGACAGTAGGAATATTTTGTTATGGCATTAATTGTCAACATAAAATTTTGTATTGTATCACGTCTACTATATTTAATCGGTATTGTGTATAAAAAATGGATTTTAATAAGAATTATAGTGTTCAAGGAAATATTGATATGGATACTGGGTGAATGTCAAAAAAATGCGTTTCTTGCTAGTAGGGTCTATCGTCAAAGATACCCAGAAAGACGTCATCCACAAAAGGATACTTTTGAGAATTTAAAGAATAGATTTGATAGAACAGGAACCGTCAAGTATGAAAAACATTCACGTGAAACTACAGCTGTTACTATTGACAACGAATATAAGGTAATGATCAGTATAGTTGAAGATCCCAATATAAGCACAAGGCAATTAAGCAATCTGTTAGATATTTCCAATACCACAATTAGACGCATAATAAAAAAGAATAAATATCACCCCTATCATATCCAGCTTCACCAAGAATTGTTACCACGTGATTTCGCGCGTAGAGTGGAATAATGTGTATGGTTAATAAACAAGATAAATACAGAGCGTAACTTTTTAAACAAAGTTTTATTCTCCGACGAAGCCACGTTTCATAAGAACGGTTGTGTAAATAGACACAACTTCCATTATTATTCGGACCACAATGAACATTTATTTAGAACCACATCACAGTATCGATGGTCTTTGAATGTGTGGGCGGGAATAATAGGTGATTATGTAATTGGTCCCTATTTCTTTGATGGGACTGTAAATGGAGCTATATTTTTAGATTTTTTAGAACATGATTTTCGCAACTTATTGCAAAATGTGCCTCAAAATTATAGCAACGGAATGTGGTTTCAATTAGATGGTGCCACACCACATTACCTATTAGATGTTCGCAATTGGTTAAATAGGGAATTTCAGGAAGGGGAGGACCTATAAATTGGCCTACTAGATCGCCTTGCCTTACACCTTGCGATTTTTTCTTGTGGGGTTTTATTAAAACTATTGTTTACAAAGAAGAGGTTACCACAAAAGAAAATATGAAAGAAAGAATTACTGCAGCATTTAGACAGGTGACCCCTGCAATGCTAAGAGATGTGCGCAAATCAATGAAAAAAATGGCAAGAAAATGTATAAATGAAAATAGAAGACATTTTGAACACCTACTATAAATTTTAACTTTCACTATTGTAGTTTTCTTACGATTATTTCCCTTGCCTGTCAAATATCAATTTTAAACCAATCACGTGCTTGGAAACTGATTTGACGCAGCCAATCAAAACAAAATAAAGCGACTATTCACCTTGGTGGTAAATATTCGGCTATTTGATCATCGTCCTCAATATTCACCTGAAGGACGGTATCCAACAGTAAAGAAGCCGCCCGTAAATTTCAAATTTTTCAAATAAAACCTATACTAATGGTATAAAATTGCTTATAGTTAATAAATTATCGATCTTTAGTAGCAAATACACAAATCCAACTGATTTCGCACTTTTTCTGAAACTATAAATATATTCATTCATTCCTTTCTATGTAATACCGTCCATTTTACGACAAACATCTGAATTTTGACAGTTTGCCATTAAAGTCTATTACAGAATTAAATTTGACACATTTTGTTAAAAAGTATAAACAATGAGTAGATTCGGGAGTAAAAATCTTCAAGAAATTGATAATATAATTAAATTAAACGTACCTACCAAGACAGTAAAGAGCAAAACTAGTATAATTTATACGTACGTACGTACAGAATTTTTTGTGACTCGGGAAATAATCTTATTAAATATAACGCGACCTTGACAAATTAGCTACTATTTTTATTGCTACTGAATTTCTCGTATATTTTACAATTTGTCTCGACAATTTTGGCATTAATAATCAAAAAATAACTCCCTCGAGCTAAAGCTCTCGGGAGTTATTCAGATTATTAATGCCAAAATTAAGTCTCGACGAATTGATCCTAAAATAAACTCGAAATTTAGATACAATAAAAATAGTCGGCTACTTGTCAAGGTCTTGGGATATTACTGTCGATTAAACTTTGTAAAATTTTGTACTTTAAAAATTGTGTAAAATATGTTGTTTGTCACTTAACGTCAATTATTAAAGTAAATAGTAAAGTTAGATGTGCAAAACCCTATATTTTTTTAATGCGTATTAGGGAGAGCTTCTAACTGAATAAAAATATTGAAAATTTGAAAAAATTAAGTTATTGCCATTTGAAAACTAGACTATTGGCACGCCATCGGCAAACACCCTGCGCAACAGGTGAAGATGTTGTGTGATTATTGTGATAGGTGCATGTTTCATTTACATCATAGTAGCTTTTTTGAGGAATGTTTTAAAAAATGTGGTTTTTGTGCTAATATTTCTGAAGTGCTGTTTTTTCATTAAATCTGCTTAAAATAGGAATAACTTGTCAATGCCGCGTCGGATTTACAAATACAAAAAACTACCGTAAATCTAATATTAAGTAGAATCAGAAGACATAATCGTATACAGGGTGTTCAATTTAAAAAAACCAAATTAATTTTCATTCCACAAAAATTAGCCATCATCAAAATATTTTAAAATTGTAGTCCGAGTGACACTGTCTACCCCTACAAAAAATCTTGTTGATATCTCTTTTAGTTTCGGTGCTAGAGATCGAGGAAATAATTGGCGCACCCTGTATAAAAATCATACTAATTTAGTGCCAACTTTCGGTTTTTTGCAAAATTGTTATCTGTAGCATATTTTGTTTAGAAAAAATTTCAGATTTGCGAATAGCAAAGAAGAACATGAACGAGAGATGTGATTGGACACATTCTTCAATACGTGGGGTTCCCACATACGTCTTTGAGTTTAATAGAACTTCACATTCTGTAAGCAAACCAGTAATGTATTAGAAAAGTCTTTCAATAGAGTGATCGCGCAGCCAAAACCATGTGTGGCTCTGAAGTACCTACTAAGAACATCTCAAATAAGGTAAAGTGAAAAGTAAACAATCGATGACTATGATTTGAGATGAACGAGGGCCTTTTTCTGGGTGAAATTTAATTCGTTTTAAGCAAACAATCCGGCGCAGATCGAGCGATCACACTCGAGTGACCCGCGAGTTCACTATCTACCATGATATTTCACGGTACTAATATCGAAATTAGAGGTTATTTGCCTACTACAACGGTTAATGATGGTGATTGTCTTTTCGAAAATTAAAAGTTTTAAACCACATCCTGAGCCCGGGGACGAACGGATAGAGACCGTGGACGGCTCATTACTCTAATTTCACTAACAATCGAGGATAATGTATACGTAGTGTGCGTTTATTGGGGCCACAATCCGCCTTAATAAGCACCATGCATGCCGCTTCCTCGTTGCACCAAATGAATGCATGCCAATTATTAGGTAGAAATAGCATGCGACATATACTATGAATGGCCGATCGTCGAAATATTTCGCCATCTTTTATTTTTCGGAATGGAAGGGTCAACGGAAATATCCCTTTTCCACGGAATTTTGCTGGTGTTTACCAAATATTCATCCTATACTTACAAGGGCTTGGAATAACCGTCTATTATAACCGGCTTCAAATTGGTTACATGAAGATAATGGCATATTTTAAAGAGTTACTATTAATGATATTTTTGCTCTTAGAAGCTTCAAGCAATATAAGAGGAGGCGCCATATTGGAAGTTTAGATATTCGCGGTTTTTGCATTCTAGTCTTTGTTTCGTCATGTTTCTAAAACTAGCAAATGTAGTTCTTTTATTTTTTAAAGAAATTTTAAGAAAGGATGTAGAACCATTTTGCTGAAGACGGCATTGTAATATCTTTATGCACGACTGGGCGATAAAGTCCAGATTATAAATACGTTTAGCGGGCGTAAAGTGTCACTTTACCGCCCGCGGACTACTTTACCGCCCGCCGGGCGGTAAAGTAAATTTCTTTTTTTTTCTTTTAAAAATTCACATGTAGTTAGTAAAACAAACTTTATTATTATTATTTATTATCATGGAAATATTTGGTACAATTAACAAAATATGAGTTTAATAAAGAAATCATAACTTTAAAAGCCCAAACATAAGATCCTCAGACTTATAATTTTATACTAATAACACAATTTCAACAATTACTTATAGAAATGTTAGGATTTGCTACCTTGCTATGTTGTAAGTTGCTACGAACTTCTACTAACTCCGTATGATTTGGGTTACTGCTGGAAGGTGTATGCTCAAAAGAATCGGTATATAAATTTGAAAATTCAGCTGTGCGACTAGTAGAAGGCATATCAGCATTGACAATTTTTTTGGCGATTTTCATTTTATTTGCCACAGAATCTTCAATATAACCTTCTGCCACCGTTGTAGACTTCCAACCAGCATGTCGCTTTATGTTAAGGATATCCTCACCTGCATTAGCTAACAAAGTTGCTGAAGATCGTCTAAAACAATGGCCTGTGTAGTCTTTTGGAGTAGGCAATTTTAAATAAGTGGATATTTTAAAAGGAATTTGACCAAATGTCAATCACACTGAAAATGCGGTCAATTTTAGTTTTAGATGCTCGTATGGTTACCAATAAGGTTGTTCCTAAATCTTGAATATCGTCTATTGAAATATTAGCTAATTCCTCTCGACGACATGCTCCACAAATACCAAAAATTAGTGCAACCTACAATAAATAATCATATTAACATAATAGTTTAAAATAAAAAAAAACAATTAACTTACTTTTATCATAAGCTATAAATTATCTGGAGCATCTACTAAAAATAATTCTATTTCTTCCCTGGTTAGAATTTTTGATTTTTTTGGTTTATAACCGTCTGATTTCCGTTTTAAGAATGTTGTCAATCTTGAATATCTAGCGATGTTTATATTATTGTGCAAATTTACAGTTGCTTTTAACATCGAATAATATGACCATAGAGACGACGGCTTACGGCATTTGGACTTTTCCAGAAAAAATGCAAGAAATACATTTTCTGTATAGTTACCGTCTATAACATTCTTCAATTTGCACCAGCTAACAAATTCATCGTAGACCTTATCGTATATTCTCTTAGATTTGGCGGGTAGTAAACTTAATTTTGCATCTTCTGCTGCTTTAAAAATTTCCGGTGGTGTTCCAGAAACTATTTCATCGTCACTACTGTCCATTACATAAACAAAATATATAAAACTTCTTCGAAAATATACTAAAAAACTTGCAATACGTGAAGTCGACTGTAAATAAAAATGGCGTCTACCTATTCTTGTCCTATTGACTTGGTTGCTATGGTAACGCGTATAGGTATATAGATTATTGTTTTATCATCTTATTAGTTTCAATAAGACTTATTTTTATTTAACTATACAAATGATTTGTTATACAGGGTGAGTTATAATAATATCGAGGTAATAAATTTATCCAACTTGAAACATTTATAATAACCTACTCACAAAAGGTGAAAAATAGAAATAAAACATATTTATTAATAAACTATCATTAATACGGTCGTGCATAAAATTTTGTATATTTATTAATAAATGACTATTAAAACGGTCGTGCATAAAATATTGTATGTATTTCGGGCGTAAACAGCGTTTATGGACCTTACGTGTTAATAGCCCTCGCCTAGCGGCTCGGGCTCTTACTTACACGTTGCGGTCCATAAACGCCTGTTTTACGCCCTTGATACATAAATAACTATTATTGGTTTTGACAGCAGGAGGCGACAAATTAAAATGTTAGATTTTCTTGGATTTACTATTTCCGTCTTTGTTCCGTCATTACTCTCAAACTAGAAGCTCTAGCTCTTCAGGTTGAAAGATGTAGAAATGTTCTGTTGAAGCGTATAATAAGCGTATAATAATAACTATATTACTTTTTGCAACACAGATCGTAGAAATATACTATTATTTTACTAGTACAAAAATGAATTTTCATTATTGTACTAGTAAAATAATAATGAGAAACGTGGGGCGTTGTAATCAAGTAGGTAGGAACTGTCATTTTTAAACTTATTTAATTTGACGTTTGTCTGTTTTGAAAACTTTGTTGAAATATGTCTCAAGAATTGTGTTTAATTTTCAGATAATTAAACATGTAAACTCATATTCGTTTACTAGTTCAACCGGCAACGCCGCACCAAAATACGTTGGCGAGCGGCATCGAACAACCCGGAAGCGGTTTCATCAAAGTTAATTTTTTGCTCGATTTTAATGATGGTATCAAGCTGTAAATTTAACCGTCGAGTCTAGACAATAGAAAAAATCTTACACGTGTTTACGCGGCTCACGATAAAGAATCTTTCTAGAACAAATTGCCGGCCAAGGAAGGGATATATCTGAAACCGGTAAACTTCGTAAAATCTAAATTCAGTGCTCAGCGACGCTCCGAGGTAATAACAATGCCAGTGGGACTTAGCTGCAATCAGGCGGTCCATTTTATTTAAAAAATATTTCTTCACAGTGGTACTTGCTGCGTATCAGGCAGTCCACTGTATTTTTCATTTTATATTTAAATCTAAACTCAGTGCTTCGTAGTACAGCATATTAATATTTTCTGAATGATGTGGTCATTTCTTTAAATTAACTATAATACTTTGTTCACGATTACTAGTTTAATGTAATCTTTGTTACGTTGTTGTTTTTGTTCATTTATTTATTTAACAAGTCTAATAAATGGTTAAATAAAAGTGTCCATTGTTTTTATTGGATGAAGTTGAGAAAGTAAACCTACTACAGCATATTTCTTCAATCTAAAAAGTACAGTCCACTTGAAATTCGAACTCAGATGCAGTTTAAAAAGGCGGTAACACATTGTTGGCCGTCCTGGGAAACTGGCACAACATAGGGCTTATTCCAGAGCCCTCAACAAATTGCAATGTACGCTTCCGAAATTAGTAGAAATAGCTAATTCCAGTATTGAAACAATAATTCCAACGAAGTCGCGCAAAGTATATGATTTTGCATATGAAAAATTTTTAAAATGGACCAAAGAAAATAATGTTCGAAAGTATACGAAAAATGTTATGATTGCTTACTTCACGCATTTGTCAAAAAAATACAAAAGTTCAACACTATGGGCACAATATTCAATGGTTAAGACTGAATTAAATATCAAACATAGTGTGAATATGAATAATTATATCAAATTAACGGCATTTTTGAGGCGACAAGGGGAAATTATATACCGAAAAAATCAAAAACATTGACAAAAGACCAATTTAATAAATTTCTTCAGGATGCACCAAATGATATTTATTTAGCAACAAAGGTACGTACTTTATTATTTGTTTTGTTTATTATTATTATATTTATTAAATCGTTGACAATAATATCCTTCCAAATACTAATTTTAACTTGACAATAATTACGAACATGAAATACAAATGCCTAGATAGCTCGGCGACAGAGTATCTCTCCTCGACCCCAAAGTATACAAAACTGCACCTTTAATATTACTATTAATAAATAGGAATAGATAAGACATATGTTTTTTTTTTCATTTTTTTTCAATTGTGTTAATAAATAGTTGAGACATAAACAATGCCTTCTATTTTTTGCTACGTATAACTTGAATTATCTTTACGCTTGAAGAAAAAATAGTATATTGAGATAATATTTTGTAATATTTGTTTCTGTAGTTATGATTTCTTCCTGTAATTTAAAACCTTCTTTAATATGCTCTTCTAAATTATTAATTTCGTCCCCATTCTTTTTAATATCTTGTCTCATTATTTTCAAATTCTGTTCTGTATCTTTTCTTGTTTTTAAATTCTCTTCTTCTGCAATTTTCCAATTGTCTTGGGTAATTTCTTCCATACGTTTCTCTATTACATTAATCTCTTTACTATTATTCATTACATTTCTTTCAATTCTTTTCATTTCTTTTTCTGTTTGTTCTGTCTTTGTTTCTTGTACTGTTATCTTCTGTTCTATTATATCTCTTCTAATTTGTTTCGTCTCACTTTTGATATTAATTTCTTTATCATGCTCCATAAATTTTTTTGTTATTTTCTTATCGAATTCTAGCAATATTGTTTGATTTTTTTGATTATATTCTTCAAATCTTGTTTGATTTTCTTCAAATCTTGTTTGTTTTTCATCAATTTTTATCAATTTCATATTCATATCTACTAATATTGTTTGAATTTTCTTATCAGATTCTTCAAATCCTTTTTTATTTTCTTGTTTCATTTCTACCAACATTGCTTGATTTTCTCGTTGCATCATCCTCATCATCTCAATTAACGGATTGTCTCTATCAGTTTTTTTTTCTTCTATACTCCTGTTCTTCCTTCATGTTTTTGGGTTCACTCAATTTCGAGCCCTACGTTGGGCACCAATTGAGATAATATTGAATTATTCTTTAGATTAGATTTAGATTACACTGCCTCGGCTGGCGCCTCGGCAGTAAACTTCTGAGCTCAACACATAATAAGCGCCTTCTACTCCTAGTAATATAATAATACTATTTTTTAAAAGCCAACAGTTCCCTCTAGTATCTAGTGGTATAAATTTTTATTGGTTATTATGTGACGCCACTGGCAGTGATGATCCATTCAAACCATTCGATCATCAAGCTGTCCTTTGCAATTTGACCGCATCCACCTCCTTCACCCTCCCTCTTTAACGCATTGACGATGTCGGCTTCAAGAATGAAAGAATAAGATGCTGGCGCCACAGATTTGGCCGCGGCGCTTTTGTCTTTGGTCCATTTCTAATTGACTTTTTGCTAATTTTACAATTTTCTACTCTCATTTGGCCCACCTCGTTTTCTTTATTACTTTTACGCGATTCTGGTTCCATTTCGGCGTCAGGAGGTGGTTTGTTAATTATAAATGAAATCAGGTAGGCTGATTGCATGGAAATTTACGATATATCACTTTTTTATAAGTTTATGTTTGACATAACTTTGTTTGTTTGTGTCAGGTGCATTTCTCGCTTTCTTAAACTGTATGTCCGTGAACGGATTAAAAATTCTTTTATAATCTTTAAAGTACTTCTCTTGTAACATTTTTGCTGAAGTGTTCCAAATCGTCTTGATTGCACTCTCTTTATAATCTTCTCCATTGTTCTTCTTCATGTTGAATGCCCAGTGACATAAAATAGAAGCTAACTCTTCAGTGGAAGTTTCTGCAATGAGTTCATATTTTTTTCCCAACAAAACATCGCAAATTGTCGCCAAATTGATGTAGTTGAATTCACAGTATTGCGAGGCACATCATTGATGGCTTTTTCAATTTCTCCACTCGAAGACTTTTCAAATCGCGACATTTCCACAAATGAAAACTTTTCTGATAACGCAAGTTTGAGAAAAATTGACATAACGTCATCAAAAATTTCTTTACAATGCTGGTTATCATGCTTTCAAAAGTTAGGTTCCGTTATTGTTGCTGGAAAAGTTAGGGCAAACTTTTTTCCTGTCATAATGACAAAATCACGCGGCTTAAGGGATTTTTTATACATGAATTAAATTGTCATCTAGAAATCGTTTGTAATTCAAAATATAGCTACAATTTTGGACAAAAATGCAATGAACTGTTTTCCGGGTAAAAATGCATAGAAATACATGAATTTTGAAATTTAATTTAGATTTGAATTTAGACAAATAATGTTGATTATTGAAGGTATTCAATTTGATTTAAAATCTGACAACTGTAAAAAAAGGGTCAAAGTTAACCAAATCCAGAAGAAGATATTTGACAAAGTTAAATTTAAAGAAAACAAATAATTTTAATAGTTTTTGGTTGGAAAAATGTTGTTTTATTGAAAAAATAGAGTAAATGAGGTTGGAATACAAAATTAATATAAAAATGTTGATGCTAAATAATTCAAAATTCCCAAAGAGAAAGTTTTCAAATCGAAAAATGGACATTTGAAATAGAAAAACCATTTAACCAATTTAAATCAACGAAGAAAAATATTTTTGTAGATTTATAGATTTGAAAATGTGCCTTTATTAGAAAACAAATGTTTTTTTTATTAAAAAAATGAAGTAAATGATGGTATATGACAAAATTAATGAAAATCGCGTTTTTTGGGATAAAATACATGATTTGTTTAAATGATTTTGAAATTTATTTAAAAAATTTGGAAACAAATGATGTTTTGGGGAATTTTGATGCGAAACATTTTAAAATTCACAAAAAAAATTTGAGACTGTTGCAAATCGTAAAAAGGGTGTTTGAACTAGCAAAGAAAAATATGAAATATAAAAAAAAATGAAAACAATAATAATTTTGAATGAAAATAATTGTGAAAAGAAATAAAGACAAAAGAGAAGAAAATGGGGAATGGAAACGGAAGAAAAGTTTGGAAAATTACGTCAAATTATCACTAAATTCGTCTTTTCAACAATTGGAAATTTTAATAGGATGTTCAGTATATTTTCTAGAATTTTTAAACCCTATATGGTACATATTCGGATAATTTGAAGTCAATTTTCTGTATTTACAGATATGTGTATATGTAATACATACATCAAAAACACGCAAAAAGTAAATTATACAATTTTTGGAGATTTCGTCCAAATCGTCGGATCGTGATCACGATCCACCAAAGAAGAAGAAGAAGTCGTGTAATGACAATTTTAAAAGAGGCAAACAAACGTTTTGTGTGAGGCTAAATTAAAGGGTACTGACAACAAGTGTTATTGATGAGCGAATTTCAATTGTTGCAGTTCTCAAAGAAATCTAAATGACCTGAGTTGGTTTTTTTTTCTGCGAAAGCCATGAGGTACGCAGAACGTAAACGAAGTAATGTATATCTGAAAAAATACGTTAAATACATGAAAAAATACGTTAAATACATGAAAAAATACGTTACATTACATGACAAAAAAAATTTGGACGTGTTTACAGCGTTTAGAAATGTTTCATTTTTCTGATTTTAATTCTTATTTGTGATCGTTTTAGATCCCAACGATCTTATTTTAGCCTGAAATTAACATTTAATAATTAAAAATAGTTCACCTAGTTTGCTAAAAAACCTTATTTTTAATTTATTTATATTTTTCTCACATAAGTATCAAATTTTCCACCGGGTAATTTTTTCCGATAATTTATTCAAAAGTTCGAAAATCCCCTTTATTAAACACGTCAAGCTAATGACGGCTATACAAGTGAATAAATTTTCTAGTGTTTGAACACTAAATAGCCGGGCAGTGCAAAAATCCTGATTGTTCAATGAAGCTGCGCCCGAACGATGCGACAACCCCTGAAAGCGTTTCCAGTACGTTAGTTCTGAATGGTTTGATCCGAGCTAATTTGACATCCTTTACTGAGACGTCAGAGGTGTCGGCTGACGTTTTAAAAGTGACATCATTTTCAATGTCGCAAAGAGAATGGAAGGTATTTATAATTTATACCCAAGTGGAAAATTCTTTCTGTTTTTTAGTATCCAACCAGATAAAACAAAACAAATTACTGAAAAATACAATGTCACGAGTTTGATTTGATTTGAGTTTGAATTGAAATCAAATCAAACTCAAATCAAGCCTTGCAGTGCTGTGAATCAAATCAAATCAACTAGTTTGAAAGTTGCAAATCAAACTCCCGAATTGTATATCAAATCGAATCAAATTCTTATATAAAAAAAATGATTTTTCAAGTCAAATCAAACTTGTCTAGACAAATCAAATAGTTATAAACATGGTAACCAAAACCATGTTTCATAGCACCCCGACTAAAACCGTGTAGTAACTTCCAGATTTCAAGATTATCAAATACTATTAAACGAGCAAGGTTTGTATGTATGTGTGTCCAGACGATCTCGAAAACCACTCGTCAGAATTCAATGAAACTTTCAGGGTAGACTAATTCCTATCTAAATCGGCAAAAAATGTAGGTCTCATGTCTGTGAAAATTCGATCTTCCGAGATATTTACAAGAAAAGTTAAGCTTTTAGTTTTATTTCCTAGCAACGGCATATATAATAATTTGTTTCTATAGTAATATATACTATCAAGGAGAGAGGAGTACCGTAAAAGTGGGGATATAACGTCACATTCCATAGGCGTACTTTGCAAAATAAGTTTCTATAATATAAATAAGGTCACAGCATATAAAATATATATACGCACTTCGTAGATTAAATTTTGAAGTTATATTATTTACAAAAAATAAAAATAAACCTTATGCATCTGACCCTTTAACTTTTTTTAATCTCTTGGCATTAAAAGTAACGCTTCAGTACTTACCTAAACTCAAAGATTAAAAAAAAAGTTAATTCAAGAACTATCTTTAAAAGTCATTGTCTTCACTAAAACTACTGGTATCACTATAATTGTCTTTTCTGAGGTTTATTATTATAGGTTCTTTTAAATTTTCCATTGATATATCCACTTTCCTAAATGAATTTTCCACCATTTTAACATGATCAATGCATTTTCCCCAATGTTCTCTATTTACATCTGAAACTGCCTTCAAAAACAAATTTCGCACATCAGGAAATTTAAATGTATTGTTTTGAGAAACATAACCTTTTAATAATTGTGACCAGATTAGTTCAATGGGATTTAACTCTGCATGGTAAGGAGGCAAACTTGTTTTTATGTTGCCTTGTTATTACTAATAATTCTGCCTTCAAGGATTTAGGAGGACTGATAATATTTTTAGAATGAAGCCATTTTGAATATCAATTAAAATACATACGATACGGCTATGAGTAAATAAAGTCTGACTTATCTGTCAAAAGAACAGGTTTATTACAGTAAAAATCATGGAAACAAGAGTAAATCTAGACAAAAGCTATATTAGGCCGATCAGATGTATTAAAATTTAAATTTTAACTACAAATAAGCATTGAAGGATGAGGTAAAAATAAAATTTCTACCTCTTGAACCTGTACTACGTTCTGCAAATAAATACTGCACTCCTTTCTTCTGTATAGTATAGTAGTAAAAAGGTTTGACTTTATTAAATTTCTGGCGTTTCATTCTGAAAGAATTCAATTTTAAATTTGCCGCTTTTATCTATAATGACCTACAAATTTTCACAACCACTAACACGCACATCTCTGGTTAAACGTTAAGAAAATGGGACCGGCTGGGATTTTCATGAAATTTTCACAGATGCTATAAAACATGATAAAATCAATATACTTAGCAATAGAAATTTTTGAGCGGAAAAATATTTTTCACATTTTTTTATTCTACAAATGCCCAAGTAGCATTATAACCAGAATAAACCTGAAAAGTATAAAAAAGGAAAGGTTCATTTGACGGACATAAATAATTTGCTTGTCAAATGACAGCCATCTCATAAATTCAAAGTTGAAAATACAACGTTGCCAATTCAATTTCAGAAAGCATGGGTTTAGGTAAATATTTATAGGAACGTTGAGTAACACTGTTAAAATGGACACTTGTCAAAATGTGACACCTGTCAAAACGTGACAACTGTTAAAATGTGATACGTGTCACAATGTTACAACTGTCAAAATGAACAAATGTCAAAATATGACACCTGTCAGAATGTAACAAATGTCACACGTGTCGTACTTTTCTTTATTTATTACAAAGATCTAACCTAAAGCTAATCTTTTGTTTGTGGCGGGTGGAAATGCTTTATGCACATCGGGTAAAGGTTCTTCCCTTCCCCGATTTTGTGAGACTACCCCTTACGGCTACTCACTAAAACCACCCCACTGAAACCACTGTGCCCTACACGCTGCTGTTGCCCGTCCCGGAAACGGGGCCTGTCCGCCGGCGCCGTGACTATTCGCGAAGATCAAGCGTCAGTAGATGTTGCCCTAAAAGGGTGAAATCTCCAGAAACTAGGCAACTTTTAATGCATTTAATTAACCTCTGAGACAAGCAGTTGATAAACGTCAACAACACCTGCAGCCAATTGAAAATTAACACTGACAGCTTTTTTAATTTTCCCGCCTACTTTCAAGCGAATCGCCAATCAACTTTCTATTTATCTACCTTTCTGTAGTTCTGATTTTCGCGAATTAATTAATAATTTGTCAGGTTATAAATATTAATATACTTAAATTATATACTCATTGGACTGCTTAAAAATGTAGATTTGAATATTAAGAGCGAGGCAAATTGCTATGGGTCAGGGACATCAGATTTGTTGACATGTTCGAAATGCTATAAAATTGTAAGGCAACAGGATTTGTTTCTGAAAATTAATTTTTCCGCATCAACTGACCCGACTTTATCTATAAAAATTACTTTCAGACGGGCTGCAGTAATTTTTTTGTCTAATTTTTTTTTTGAAAATTGTCTCGCTATATATGTTCCCGACATTTTCGCATTACTATCAGGACGCCCTGTATAATAACATGCAATATTTTTACGATTGGTGAGTTATCTAATCGTAACAATTTGACAGTTACAAAAAAGTTTTCTTGAGAATGTTTGTATTGTTATTGAGTATATAATAAATAATCAGGTATCGTCCTATTGATGTCACCTGGCAAGAATCTTTTGGTCAATCACCGTATGCTCTTATTCGACAAGATATCATTTAGTCTAAAGCATGAATGAAGTTTTATTCATTCATTGTATCAAGGTATGTATTCGCCACTGTTGACAAATTGTGCCAAAAGAAAGAGCACATAATATTTCAAACGCATGTCTTAGTATTGAATGAGAGAGCAAACAATCGATATTATTTCTCAACTTAAGTATATAATAGACCACCAGAGTTGTAGAATAGATGCAATGAAAATCCCACAAGAATCTAGAATTGGCGTAAAAGTCGTAGTGTGTTCATTGTAAATTTTGGTGATAAAAGAAACTTTATTTGATTTACGGTTTTTAGAAAAGTTACACAATTTTGAGAAGGTATAAAAAAATGTTTATTATTCTATAGAAAATTATCCATCACAAATATTCAAAGAAAAATTCCTTCATGTTTAAGTAGTTTAAGTAACTTTATTTGGATTATTTGGATTTTTAATTTCCTTCATCAGGTAATTAGTTTTCTGGATTTGGTGTTTCCTATTTGATATAAAATACAGTCAGGAGTGGAATTGTGTCAATATTTCATAGTTTGAAAAAATGTGAAGTGAAATTAAACTGATTACAGTTACTTCAAAGTATATACATACAAAAAAATCGACATAAATTACGGACCTTATAAAAGGAACACACTATACATTTATGGACTTAAACATACGATACTTTAGTGTATGATCAACATTATATCGGATTCAAAGAACTCGAATGCGATGACACAAGTGAATACGGGTATACGTATAGACCAGATGACATGTATCCTGGAAAATTATTGTTATTTCAGAATTTCGTATCATATAAGTAATCTTTTGTAATAAAAACATCTGCCGCAAATGTATGTACGTTTGTAAATTTTTAAATCGCATTTATTCGATCGACCATGTTTTCGTATAGTTATAAAAAATTCATTTTTTATTTCATAGTGGTTTATTCTTTTAAATGTTCTTCAACCTTTTTTATAATAGAATTTAGTAAGTACGAGGTCTGTTTGATAAGTCAGTGACTTTTTGAATTTCCCGCGCAGTAACTTTAAATGCAACACAGCTACCGTCAACGCCATCTATGAATAGACTACTGTTAAATTTTGAGCACGCTGGGTCATTTAGTTTGTGTTTGACAGCCATTGAGAGCCTCGTGAATTTTAACGAAAATAATAATTTACTATAAAACAGATCACTGAACAGACCACATGAGGCCAACGTAAGATCATGTGAAAATACAGATATTTATGTACAAATCCTATTACCTTATGAATTCTGTAAAAATACTATGGAAACTCACTAGTTTTATTGTGTAATCTTACGAAATGATTACTGTCATTTCTTCATTAATCTGTGAATTTACTTGGTAATTATTTGGTGTGAATTCAAACACATAATATAAAGAAACATAATTTTATTCAGAATAAATATATTTTTTATATGAAAAATACCAATACACTAATGTGAATACATGATTCACATAGCCACTAACTTCTTAATGAAATTGAAAACCTTCTTTTTAACGGCTGACACTTTTCTTGAATCTTAAGGAACATTCTCTGTATGAATTCCATAGTTGTAGGTTGTGGATAAATCCTTGAGGTTTTTTATATTCAAAATCAAGAAATTTTCGTATCCATCATCATTTATATTTATCTTTTCCAGATATACAAAATACAGTGTCATAGCTGATTTCTACCCTAGAAAATATTGATAGCATTAATGATACAACAACAATTTCATACAATTGAATACTCATCTACTTCGATTTTTGGACGACTCACACCACAAAACTGCTTGGAATAAATATTACTTAGGTTAGGGAGGAAAACAATATTACTGCGTTCCAATCTCGCGTAACCCTCAACTAATTTGCCTAACATCAGCTATCCTCTGAGTTCTAAAAATAGAAATCCGATAGTGCGCAGTTAAGGTGGTGGGGTAGTCACATAACTAAACCTGTATAATTTCATATACAGAATGAATTCTGTAAATCAGTAATGTTCACAATGTATTTTCACGTTGGCCGTATTTTTCACATACATTATTCTGTGAATAATTTTACAATGTACTTTTGAGGCTTATATAATGTAAAATGTAGGTCACATAGTATATTTTGTGAAAATTACCATACTTATCAAGTTTTTTACAACTATTTTTATAGAATGTAAATGAAGTTTCCGTAATCCTATATCCCTCTAAGTTTGCCAAATCCGCTGGGATCAGAATACCATCTTGGTTACTTTTCATTTGAATTCTCACCCGGGGGTAAACCACCGTGAAAAAAACCATCAACCCCTTTCCTCCGCCTTTGATACATTAACCAACCTCAACGAATCTGGGTGTTTCACCGTTTTATGGACCAGGTGTTGGTTTAATATCGTTTATTTCATTTCTTTTTGTTCATGCGACCCCGGTTTTTCTTGTGCGAGAGGCGGTGCCATCCTGCCTCTGGAATTACTCGATTTGATATAGAAAAAGAAACGCGCATTGTGAGAAATGATTTGTTAAAGGGGCGTAATATACGGACGGTACCGTGTCTGGACGAAAAGGTGCTTCTACAAAGGGCGACTGTGATGTTGACAAATTTCTGAAGTCTGCGTGTAATTTTTCAATAAACTTTTGAATTTTCGATTCAAATTTGAATGAGTGACTCGGGCCGCCCATTTCGGGGGATTACACAGCTAATTTGCGGCAACACGGTCATGAATGTGTAATTTAAAACTTGCTTATTTATTATTAGGGGCGTTAATTTCGAATTCTGTGCAAAAATGCAACTTATTGAAATTTTATACAATACGGCTTTCTTTTTTATATATATTCCAAGGACTATTTCCCTCGTCTTAATTTCCTCCAATCACAAACGCGCAATTTTGAATTACAAATGGTTTCTAGACGAAAAAACTGTATGACAGCTCCTGTCAGTAGGTTTTTTGAGTTTACCCGCGGCAGCTGTTTGAGGATCGAATATTGCATTTTTTAGAGGACGCAATTTTATTTTTGGGACATGTGTGGGGGGTCAATAGAAGCTTAACCTCAAGTTTGTGGGGTCGCCACCCTTGTCCCCCGCCATCTTGGAAAAAGGGTCTTTTCACACACTTTTTTCGCGATATCTCGGAAACTATGCTTCTTAAAAAAAAATTGTTTATATAACTTTTTGCCCTAAATTAAAAAAGTGAGAAAATTTTTATAAAAATTGTCTTTTTTGCTCTATAATTTTTTTTTATACATTTTACAAAAAAATTACCTCAGACCAATCTTGTAGATGATCTTTTAAGGATAATTTTTCCCTATAATTTTTTTTAATTTCATTCATTTAAAACGCTGTTACAGCACTCCAAAGTTGTCAAAGCTCATGAGAATCCGGTCGAAACGAAATGTTATATTCTTACAAAATTTTTGTTAAATTCGTACAACTTTACTTATTCATTCCTAACTCTTTTTCCCGCCACCTATGAGGTAGAGTCTGTAGGCGCGTTTTTTTTACGTGGTATCCCCAGTAGGCCTACTCCACGGATATTTTGCTTTATACGGCGCTAATAAAGACGACTCACTAGACGGCTTGCGATACAAACGATTTGCCAAGACAGTGACTAAAAATTCCTTTAATTTATCATCGCTGCCTCCAACACAAGATGCTGCTCGTTTTCACAGTCTCCGAGTATATCACCAGGCCCAGTCGTGGCTCGGAAGATATCAAAATCCTGAAGATTGGGGCTGGAAAAAGCATGCAAACATTTGGATGCCAAGACAAGCTTCCAAGCCTCCAGCACCCGCCGATCTCATGAAATTAATTTTCTGCAGATGCAAAGGAAACTGTGGAAGCATGTGTGGCTGCAGAAAAGCAGGCCTGAAATGCTCTACAGTATGTCTCCATTGTTCTGGCGAAACATGCAGCAACATTATGGAAATATCAGAGTTAATGGAAGAAAATGAATTTGAAGATGAACTTCCAACTGTGACTCCAATTTTAACTCCTGTCATTCCTCAAACTTTCACATTTGACGTTGCTTCAGTAGAACTTGCCTGGAGAGGTGGAGAAGCAGTCAATTGCAGAGATCATTATTTAAAGAGGAAGAGGATAATTATGCTATTAAAACAGGCAGATAACATAGTTACATATTTTTTTAAATAACTGCCCAGGGTGGAGAAAAAATGGCCGATAGTAAATGGCTGGTCCCCTACACGAAGAACACTACCTTTTGTCCAGTCCGTCTTTTCCATCATGGAACAAAGAACAATTAAATGGATGGTACAAAAACACTCCAGTGGGAAAAAACGAACTTTCGAAATGAACTAAGGAAGCAGCAGAGAAGGCAAGATTAAATACAAAAGAAATAAAAATAACAAACCACTCTATGCGGTCGACAGCAGTCAGTAACCTGGCTAAAGGAGGGAGGGGTGAACAACAATTAATTAAAATTACTGGCCACAGTTAAGCCAACTCAATTAAGCCTTATCTGCAAATGGATAATGAGCATTATTCCAACATCATAAACACCCCTAGAAGTGACGCCTCAGAGCCTCTAGCTAAAAAACATAAAACAGAAGATCCTGCAGCCACTCCTCGAGCTTCTCACTCTACAGCTGGACCCATCAACAACATTAATGATTTACCTACACCCAACGTTATCAATGAGTTAACAAAGATTTCAAACAATACTCCTACCATAAATAATTAAGTTTGTAGTATTTTGTGATTAAATAAATTACCCGTTTTTCAGTTTTCAAATTAATACCTTCATATTTATTATGTATGCTTATAAAATAGGTATTATAGTCTTGTCAAATACAATTCGGGCATCTAATTTTGCCTGTGAAAAAAATCACAATGCAAAATAATATTTTTTTAACAAAATGCATTCGTGTAGCTGCAAAAATCCTCGTCTTCGACTTTTTGTTGCCACCAGCACTCATGCTTCTTGTTAAAATATTACTTAGCCACGTGTTTTTTTGATTTTTTTCGAAAAAATTAGATGCCCTTATGATATTATTTACGAACTCGAGTGTTTTTTGGTAAGATAAATTAACGCCAAAATATATAAATAAGTACAAGCGTGATTTTAAAACTTTACAGAGGATTTAAAGAAAAAATTAAACAAATTTTCTCGTTATAGGAGGTCTCAACAATGTAGCAAATAAAAGGGGAATAAATAATGGATTTCGCAATTTTCTCTACTCATTTCCATTGTTATGGGTGTATTTAATCTAAAATCCTTCCTGTGGAAATTTATAGAAGTTACGTAATTAGTTGTAGGTACATATATATTGTTTCCGGAAGTCTTCATGTCTTTCTTCTTCGTTGTAAGCACTTATGTGAACCAAAGCACATGCAGATACTACTTGCTATACTTAATTATTGATATTATTCCTTACTCCTATTATTTTCTGTGCATTGTACGGGAAAAAAATAAGTATAAAATTACATAGAATTTTTCGTAAAACATATGTGATGAGGTCGAATGCTTATTGTTATAATGTATCGGTACAGCAACTGCTGTTTCTTTTCAATTTTTTAATACGTCGACATGCAATCCGAAGAGAGAGGGATTTTATTTGAACGAAGTACATACTAGATTTTCGTCGAATCGTAGATATTAAGCTATTAGGGATTTTTATTTATTCATTGCTTGCCATGATTTTATGATTATTTTTTTTAAACGACTCAATGGGAGAACGCCCATTTTATTGAATTAAGGAAAAGGATTTAAATGACGTTTATTTCAATAAGGGCTAATTGACCATGGAAAATTCTTAGCAGGTCGGAAAATTAAGACGACTGGGGGGTGTGGATATACGTTTTGAGGGTTGGATATTGTGTTTTTACGATTTGTGGCTGAAATATGCATCATATCGAAAAAAGATTAATGTTAAAGTTGTAGATAATTAAAAAATCTAAAACTTTTGTATTATTTTTCATCATAACCTCAAAATTATCGAGAAAAGTGCTAAAAACCGTTTATTTTTTTCGTTTTTAATTTTTATCTCCCATAAAAATAAATTAAATACTTATTTTTCGATTTTATAGGTACAGAAGAATATTTTACTTCCTTAATTTTATTTCCGTCAGCCATTATCATCGAAGCAAACATCAAACGCGACCGATTCGTTATCCATTATCCATTCATTGTCATTAAACTTTAAAAAGAAAACGCATAATAAAGGAAATTCGTCATTACATTCACGAAGACCATTCGATCTCAAAACGTTAATTTTATATGTAAAACAGGCAACGTTGGGTTGGGACGAATCCGAATTAACAGTCTGAGTTATTGTAGTCTTCAAATAGGCCGTACTGAACGCCCTCTGGCGGACGGCGTACCGCCGAGAGGCGTTAAGGGGTGTCGGGAGGCGGCTGAAAATTTTGCTGATGTTGTTACGCATAATAATACGTTTTTTCCTCTTCAATGCATACGTACCTATAAAGAGTTCCGTTATGTGATTTTTAAAATACACTAGGTACACCGATGTAAGTAGTGAGTCAGCGCAAAATGTTTTATAGAATCTTCAAATAATTTTAAAACTCCTTTATATAAAAAAAGGAAATTATTCAACTTTAATCAACGAAATAACATTGTTTCCGGTAATATTGATACCATTGCGCTACATTGCAAACTAAACGCTGCATAGCAAAATAAACGCTGCATTGCAAAATAAACTCTGCATTGCAAAATAAACGCTGCATTGCAAAATAAGCGTTATCTTGCAAAAAAGCGCTGTAATGCAAAATAAGCGCTGTCTTGCAAAAAAAGCGCTGTAGCACTGCATTGTAAAATAAGCGTTGCATTGCAAAATAAATGCTGTATTGCAAAATAAATGTTTTATAGAATCTTCAAATAATTTTAAAATAAAAAAAAAAGGAAATTATTCAACTTTAATCAACAAAAAAACATTGTTTCCGGCAATATTGATACCATTGCGCTACATTGCAAAATAAACGCCGCATTGCACAATAAGCGCTGTTTTGCAAAAAAACCCCGCTGTAATCCAAAATAAGCGCTGTATTGCAAAATAAGCACTGCATTGTAAAATAAGCATTGCATTGCAAAATAAATGCTGTATTGCGAAATAAGCGCTGTATTGCAAAATAAGCACTGCATTGAAAATGAAGATCTGTTTAGCAAAATAAGCGCTGCATTGCAAAATAAACACTGCATTGAAAGATAAGCGCTGTAATGACAAAGAAGCTCTGCATTTTAAAAGAAGTTCTGCATTTCAAATGAAGCTCTGCTTTGAAAAATAAGCGTTGCATTGCAAAATAAGGGCTGCATTGCAAAATAAGCGCTGCATTGCAAAATAGGACTGCATGGCAAAATAAGCGCTGCCTTGCAAAAAACCGCTGTAATGCAAAATAAGCGCTGTATTGCAAAATAAGCACTGCATTGTAAAATAGGCGTTGCATTGCAAAATAAGTGCTATATTGCGAAATAAGCGCTGTATTGCAAAATAAGCACTGCATTGAAAGATAAGCGCTGTAATGACAAAGAAGCTCTGCATTTTAAAAGAAGTTCTGCATTTCAAATGAAGCTCTGCTTTGAAAAATAAGCGCTGCATTGCAAAATAAGGGCTGCATTGCAAAATAAGCGCTGCATTGCAAAATAGGACAGCATGGCAAAATAAGCGCTGCCTTGCAAAAAACCGCTGTAATGCAAAATAAGCGCTGTATTGCAAAATAAGCGCTGTATTGCAAAATAAGCACTGCATTGTAAAATAGGCGTTGCATTGCAAAATAAGTGCTATATTGCGAAATAAGCGCTGTATTGCAAAATAAGCACTGCATTGAGAATGAAGATCTGCTTAGCAAAATAAACACTGCATTGAGAAATAAGCGCTGTATTGACAAAGAAGCCCTGCATTGCAAAATAAGCGCTGCATTGCAAAAGAAGCGGTGCATTGCTGCATTGTTACTATGAGGAAATTAATTTTTTGTAAGTACCATAGATGGTAGCACATCTAATAATTTTTTGTAGCCACATTTTAGTGATTTTCTCCTTTGTGCTATTTTCTAACATCCAGTTAAAATTTTTGATTGAAGATATAGATATAATATTTTTGATTTTAAATTTCACCCCCTAAATATTCGGAAAAAGATTTTGTAGCGCCTCTGTCAATTAAAAGCAAAATATTCTTTAGTACCTCAGCTATCAAACGTTAATAATTCTATGGTAAAAAGGTGTAACGATGACATATAACGTTTAAAAAAGTATCCTCCCTTTAGGTTCTATTCCTTCAAACGATATTGTATAAACTTTTTTCTAATTCTACTTGCAAGTATCACGCCCAGAAAATGCCCCAATGGGTGGGAATGGCACTCCTAGAAGGGTTGGATATTTTATTTTCTATTGTTATAACAAAATGTATGAGGTGGTTTCTACTAAATCATTCTTAGTTAATGCACGATTATAATTCTAGTAAATAGTTAAATACTTTTTTAAATCAATCATTTATTTATTATGTATTTAAGGAAAATGTATAAGAGATCAATTTTTTCAATCAAGTGAATTTTTTTATTGGAAATATTTTAAACTGGTCTCAAACAGAATTTTACTAATTACTTATACTTCTAGAAGTAACACTAATAGATTTTTAATATTTTCTAACAATTCTTGACCAAATCTTGCCTGTTTAAAACGACTTCGTGTAACAAATAAGTGACAGTGACAGCTGTCAAAGTATAAAATTGAAACCAATGATTTCATGACATACTTGAGAAAACATGATGAATAAATATCACAGATATTTTTATTTTTAGCTTTACCCTGATATTATTTTCATTTGAATAAATTAGGACCAGGTTTTATACTTTATAGAAAACCCGAGAAGAATTTTCAAATTTTGATGTTAGAATTTATTAAAAAATTATTTAGTTGAGTTTGATATTATTTATTACTTTTTTTGTATCGATAATTATTTCGTAACAGATCACTCACTTTTTAAATACACCTATTAAGCTATTTAATTATTTTTCTTATTTCCTAGGAAAAAAAATAAAATTAAAAAAATACAGCACAAAGAATTAATAATGTGAAAATTGCTATCAATTAGGTTTCGTAATATTTTAGCTGAATTGGCCGAATAACATGTCATTATTGTGTGCAGTTGGGGGTGAAATATGTACGTTGACCACAATATTGTTGGACTCTACAAATCCGCCTCTTACTTGGGAAGGTATTAGTCGTAGGAAGTGGTTTCACATATGGTCATGCAGATGGCTTAATCTTGTAATTAAGTTATTTGCGAAATTATTACATTTTTTTAATTTATATTTGGAGTAGTCGTATTCAATTCCTTTTATTACTAACATTAAAAATATCTTATCGTTCAATTATTTATGATTATTTGGTTATTTAAACAGTAATCAACAAAAATATTATTCGGACCTACCACATGGTAATATTTTGAAACCGTTCTCTTGTTATCGTTAAAATAAAATATCAAATTTTAAATTTCAATGGACGTATCAGGAATAATTGTTAATTTCATAAATAAACCTGTAGGGGCTTTTGGGCGAGGAGTAGTTTGATCTGTACCCTTTGATTTTTCAAGGTTTATGTCGCATCGATTTTGAGAATGTTGTATTAAATGGCTACATGTGAGTGCAATTGATTTTTTCCCTTTATTTTATAAATAAATATTTTTCTTAATAGACCAGGACCACTTCCCCAACAAGTCATTCATAAGTTTCAAATATTCCGTGCCCAAGGATGAAGTGAGATAGATATATAAAAGTCCAGAACATGGCAACGAATTTATGCTTCGATGCATGGGCGTACCGTTACAGAGGGAAATGGAATGTGACACAATATATTTATTTTTTTAACGATTTTAATTTTACCGGTTACATAGGAAATTTAAAATACTAATGAAAATATATTTATTTAATCAAATTAATCGTAAAAAAATTTAGTCTAGTCCGCTCTGAACACCTAGTGTTCGTCAATGCAGGATCAAGGGAAAATTCATTATTTCCTTGCAAATGTGTCGATGTTGTTTTTATCAGGCTGTTCGACTATCAGGCTATTCGGGATTGAGGTAGGAATAGGGAACTAACTACAAATTAAACACTGATGAATTATTAGTTGTATCATCCTGAAATAAAAAAAAAATGTTGGTATAGTAGGAACCTTCTACGTTTATATAAATCCTGAAAAATATATAAACTGTTTTAATCTTATCGAACCTATAACAGAAAAAAATTAGTTAGTAAATATCAACTAACGAAAACGTTGGCAGAAGTAACAAATTTCTACATCTACTATTTTTTTGTGAGGCAAGTCTCGTTTTATTTTATTTTTTCTCCACTACGCTACATTAAAATTATATACATTCATAATCCACGAAGCAGGCGAGAAGGCATTCACAGTGAAACGACATACAAATCGAATCAAATAAGTAATTAGTTAAAACTACAATTACAGAACACAAAAATTTTCAATAAAAGTTAAGATTCATGGGAAATCACTAGAGTTTAAGCAGTCGGTATTATGGAAATGTTTTTGATTGCTTAAAATATTCAACATATTCTCAAAAGATTGGTTTGACCTTTTACATTACATAAATTTAAGCCATAATGTTTAAACAATATTACTGGAAGTACCTTATATTTTAAGTGAAAAATGTTTGTATTCTAGTAAAGCTTCGCAAAAGTATTTTTAAATCTTATAGCCTAAATTTATTAAAAAACAAATAAACATAGGTATATTACCTCGATATTGGTTTTGCATCTGTTTTCAAATATTTCCTTCCACTTGGTTTATATTCAAAGTCATTATCACGGAAATGAAGAACAAATATAATCATTTGTAGGTATGAACTTCACTGCCTCAAATCTTCTCCTTTCAACATTTGCAGGAATCCTAAAAGTCATGTCTTCGTATATATATAGTTTGACAGAAAAACAAAATGTAATTTAATTTTTAACACAATATATGAAACTTACATAATTATAAGTCGTTTCAATAAGTTAAAACAATCCTTTATGCATTATTAAAGAATTTATACATTCGATAAAATACTAAATTCTACGCCCCTGAACTATGTTTATAACCTTAAATATAACTTACCGATGAAATGATAAATCGGGATTTAAATAATCCAGTTTGCGGCATACCACACATTGTTGAACCATATTTGTCTATTCAATCAATTTAAACCAATAAATCAATATGAAAAAGAAAATTTTAATCTAGCACGATATAAAACACATTAGTAAACAAACACCAATGTACTGAACATGGCCGACACAAATATACTAGTACCATTCTAATGGTTTCGCTTCATTCATAAATAACAATGTTTGATAGCGCTTCGTTGCCGCTTCTATCAAATTTTCGCAGAAATGGTTGAAACTTAAATCATGGTAAAGTATCTTTGTCAATATTTATCTAGCAATATAATTTGTTGTGTTATTAGTTTCGAAAATTAGTGTTAACGTAGATGTACAATTATTTTAGCGAAACAAAATATTTCATTTTCCAAGATAATGTTTAAATAGATTTGGGATTTTGGTAATGACGAAAAAAAATATGATAACTTTGACAACATTGAAACTGATAATATAAATTCAATAACACAACGTTTAGACTGTTACGTATTGTTGTCCCCAGCCGAAATGTCAACAAACTCGATCTTATTGTTCTAAATCTATGACCAGGACCAAACGGATTTTAAATTCCTGAATTCTTGAAAAATTTTTGGCTATTTAAAAACATTTACTTTGATATTATTTCCTTCTTCAATCACTCTGTCGATTTCTTGTGTGTTATTAATCTTCTAGAATGTATTAGTTAGTAGGTAAATTAAGATAAAAAAGTACCATCAGTGGCTGATATTACGTTGGCCGGTTCTTTTGATCTTTTGCAAGTCATATATGTCTCTATTACCTGCTTCATCATTAATTTTTTTTTTTCACTTTACGTATCATCCCTTTTATCCCGTCCACTTATATGACGAGATAAAAAGGAAGGTAAATTTCTTGATTTTATATTGTTTGATCAATGATATATAACTTTAATCAAAGAGAATCTTACCGATCTTAAATTTCTGTAAGTGCTGTAAGGCTTCCATTAATTTTATTTATTGGATTATAGAATGAAAAACTACAAGAAAGATAACAATAATTACGTAAAAAATGGATAAACTAAGACTTGAACTACAATACTATACGCCAGAAAGGTCATAAGGATTTGAAAAGAACAAGATAAACTTTACATATCGATATGTTTGAAATACGAAAAAAAAATGCTGTGATCCGTACTTTACAATATGTATGAAAACGCACAATAGTTATATGTCCTATATTTTTTCTCAACATCTCAACGACAATTCTCACAACTAATTTCCATTCCTTGAGTACCTAATCGCTTCCTGTAAGTGAAAACAAGTTTAGCAAATTACTCGAATTTGAATATTTATCAGTGAATGTGAATAGAGACACACCAAACCACTTTGAAGAATGTTGTCTCGAACTAGTCGCGTAAAAATTGTATCCCGGATGTAAGAAATGCTCAAACCTTGTTCGATCAAACGCAAATGCAAATCAGTTTTGGAAAATTGTAATTCCACCTTTATTCGAATGAATTCGCTTGAATTATTAACATGGGCGTGGACGGAAAATAAGATTTTATTTCGGAGACAAAATTCCCCAAAAAAGAGTATTTTTTTTTTAATAATGTTGGTAAAATATACAGGTTGTCCCATTTAAAAATAAACATATTGTTCGTATATCTCAAAAAATTTAAAATATAAAATTTAAAATCGCTGTTATGATATGAAATGACATCAAAATTTTAAATGTTATCTTTAAAAGGGGAAATTGTTATGGTATAAAAAAAAATGGGACAAAATTATGAAAAATGTGGAGTTTTAAACGAATTAAAAAAAATATGTGAAACGGACTTAATAAAAAAAAATGGTGATGGTTGTTAGGAAAGTTTTTGTTAGTTGTTGAATATAGAATTTTGAAGTATGTAAAAAAAATGTCAGAGATAAAGTTAAAAAAATAAAAGGAATTTAAAAAGTTAAAATCGTATAATTAAAATCGTGTAATTACAATATTATCTCAATTGGCGCCAACAACGTGGGCTCGAAATTGAGTGAACCGAAAAACATGAAGGAAGAACAGGAGTATAGAAGAAAGAAAAGAACAAGTGGAGAAAAGAGTTTAATGGATTTTTTGAAGAATTGAAACAAGAAAATAAAGATATGAGTAAAAATATGGATAAGTCATTAGTAGAAATGGATAAAAAAAATCAAATAAGATTTGAAGAATTGAAACAAGAAAGTAAAGATATGAATAAGAAATTTGATGAAAACCGGAAAGAAGATCAAATAAGATTTGAAGAATTCAATCAAAAAAATCAAATAATATTGGTAGAATTCGAAAAGAAAATAGCCAAGAAATTTGTGGAACAAGATAAAGAAATTGATAATATCAAAAGTGAGACGAAACAAATTAGAAGAGATATAATAGAACAGAAGATAACAGTACAAGAAACAAAGACAGAACAAACAGAAAAAGAAATGAAAAGAATTGAAAGAAATGTAATGAATAATAGTAAAGAGATTAATGTAATGGAGAAACGTATGGAGGAAATTACCCAAGACAATTGGAAAATTGCAGAAGAAGAGAATTTAAAAACAAAAGATACAGAACAGAATTTGAAAAGACAAGATATTAAAAAGAATGGGGAAGAAATTAATAATTTAGAAGAGCATATTAAAGAAGGTTTTAAATTACAGGAAGAAATCATAACTACAGAAACAAATATTACAAAATGGAAAATAGAAGAAATAGAAAAGAAAATGTATCAAGAAAGGGAAGAATATAAAAAAAAATAGAAAGCAATATGGGAAAAAATGCAATTATAATGACAACAAATGGAATTGAATTAAATAAAAATATAAAAAAAGTGAAGGAAGATCTTAATAAAAAAAATGAAAATAACCATAAAGAATTAGAAAAACAGTTTAAAGATTGATTTGAATTACAAAAAGAAATTTTAAGGAATAAAAACAGGTTAGGTCAAAATTATCACAAATGGAAAATAAAATTAAAGAAAATAACAACATTTAAGATATCTTTGGAACAATTTTGAAAATAACTAAAAATTAAAGATAAATTAGCATTCATTTGTTATTTTTTTAAAAATACCAAATGAATGCAAATTTGGGGGAATTTGTTATGATATGAAATGACATCAAAATTTTAAATGTTATCTTTAAAAGGGGAAATTATTATGGTATAAAAAAAATGGGACAAAATTATGAAAAATGTGGAGTTTTGAACGAATTAAAAAAAATATGTGAAACGGACTTAATAAAAAAAAAATGGTGATGGTTGTTAGGAAAGTTTTTGTTAGTTGTTGAATATAGAATTTTGAAGTATGTAAAAAAAATGTCAGATAAAGTTAAAAAAATAAAAGGAATTTAAAAAGTTGAAATCGTATAATTACAATATTATAAATAAATAATAATACCGCAATACATAACCAACATTTTTTTATTGTATCTTCATCTTTCCATATTTTATGCTCGCACTGTATAGGCCTCCAAATTATTTTCTGTCTGTGAATAAAATTAACAAAGTCAAAGTCAAAATTGCTTTATTGTTGAAGAATAATTACATTCTTATAAACAAAGCTGTAAAATAGAAATCTAACAACAAAAAACAATTTAAAAGTCGTAAAAGTTATAAAAAAATAATATAAAAACAATATAACGACAATATACAGAACATTAAATAAGAAAGGACAAAAGAAAATAGACATAAAGTTAGAAACTAATATTAAATATTTAACTTAATTGGTCACAGAAATATTCATCCAATTTGTAGTAAGCCTTTTCAAGTAATAGTTTTTTAACTTTTTTTTTAAATATTTTTAGAGCATCCACCTTTCTTATACCAATTAGCAGATAATTGAACATTTTCTTCCCTGTATACATAATAGAGTTATGTACCAAACTGGAAGAGGGTATAGGCAAGGGAAGATAAAAACAAAAACTCTTGTGAATAACTCTGATTGCACAAGGTACTAACATGTACCTCGATTTTTAATTTTTGGTCAATAAATAAGCCTAAGAATTTATTTTCTGGTTTTTTACAAATTTGTTGTTTTCCAATTGAAATTATACCCATATCACCACTGAATGAAACAATATTTGTTTTTGATATATTAAGGGACACATAATTTGAATTACACCATTCTGTAATCTTAATAATATCGTTGTTAATCAAATTATACAACTCTTCTTTAGTATCACTCTCCCAAAGTATCGTTGTATCATCTGCAAATATGGCGAAGAATCCATTAATATTGACCTTAATAATATCATTAATATAGATTAAAAATAAAACCGGGTCCAGAACGGATCCTTGTGGAAACCCACAGTGGGCGATGACATTTGCTTATTGAAAGAATCTCATGTACTCTATTCTCCAAGTAAGACTGAAACCACTTTAAGGCTGTTTCTCGGAATCAATATGTTTCTAGCTTGCTCAACAATATTCTGTGATTCACACAGTCAAAGGCTTTGGAAATATCACAAAATACTGCAGCAGCTACCCAGTTATCATTTAAATATAAATATAACTTTTCTAGAACAGAAAACATAGCATCAGTAGGATTTTTCCCAGATTGAAACCCAAACTGGGATGTAGTTATCACTTAAGAAACTCTAGCATCCTCTTGTTAACCAATTTTTCGATAATTTTTGCCAAAGTAGGTAATAAAGAAATTGGGCGATAATTAGAAGGACAATTATGATCCCCACCAGTTTTTTTTTGTTCAATTCCACGCCTAAAAAGTTACATTCATAAACAATTTGAACACGCCTATGGTAATATGGATGCCAACACCATGTAGATCTCCAAATTGTAGGAACAATTCAATGACACACCGACAAGAATTTTCGTTTGTATAATTAGAAATTGTCGACGGGTGACTATAATTAATTGAAGTTATTTTTGGTAAAAGCGTTAATGGAACTATTTAGTACTTCTAAAAAGTAGTTTGTAATAAATCAGTAAGTTGTACAAGAATAACAAATTAGTGTTAAAGTTAGTAAACACGCTTTTTTTAATTTAAATTCGTATACAATCGAAAAATAAATATTTTGTTTTGAAAAACTTACAGCTCACTTAAAACAAAAAAAAAGGACGTTTTTCTCGGTAATTTTAAGGTTATATTGAAAAATGATTAATACAAAAGTTTTAGATTTTTGAAATTACAGTTAAAATCATGAGTTATTTGTGGCCCTAGATTTTTGTAAGTAATATCATAAGGACATCTAATTTTTTCACAGGAAAAATTAAACGTCCGAATGGTATTTGACAAGACTATTTAACAGATTATTCTGCATACACATAGCTTACAAAACATACGCATACATAATAAATATGTAGGTATTAGTTTGAAAACTGTAAGACAGGTAATTGATTTAATCACAAAATACTACCAACTTAATTATTTATGGTACAATTAAAATATAAATTTTGGTACACAGTAGGAGGAGTATTGTTTGAAATATTTGTTAACTGCTTGATAACGTTGGGTATAGGTAAATCGTTGTTGTTGATGGGTCCAGCTGTAGAGTGAGAAGCTCGAGGAGTGGCTGCAGGATCTTCTGTTTTCTGTTTTTTAGCTGGAGGTTCTGAGGCGTCACTTCTAAGGGTGTTTATGATATTGGCTCATGATCTATTTGCAGCTAAGGCTTAATTGAGTTGGCTGAACTGTGGCCAGTAATTTTAATTAATTGTTGTTCACCCTTCCTTCCTTTAGCCAGGTTACTGACTGCTGTCGACCGCATAGAGTGGTTTGTTATTTTTATTACTTTTGTATTTAATCCTGCCTTCTCTGCTGCTTCTTTAGTCCATTTAGAAAGTTCGTTTTTTCCCACTTGATTGTTCTTTGTTCCATTAATGTTACTATTAATAATAAATATATCAGTTGTTATTCTAGATGAACGTTTAACCATTAGAATTTTAAAAAGACGGACTGGACAAAAAGTAGGGTTTTTCGTGTTGGGGACCAGCCATTTACTATCAGCCATTTTTTTTTTCTCCACCATGGGCCGTTTTATTGAAGAGAGGATTATATTCTATTCTTCCTAAAAAGTAGGATTTTTGAAAATCCTCTTTAAAATAATGATAGACTGCTTCTCCACCTCTCCAGGCAAGTTCTTGGTAGTATTCTTCCAATTTTAATAAAGCAAAGCTCGATTTCCTTTTATTGGCGCACATCTCCAGATTTCTTTGTTTTGCATTACGAGCTTCCCTACTAGACTTGAAGATAATATCTTTAAACGGATCAAAAATTATTTTCCATTTCATAATGGTATTGTAATTTTTGGTGACAACAGCTGTCAAGTTTTGCCGCGGGTAAACTCGAAAAAACTAGTGACAGAAGCTGTCATACAGTTTTTTCATCTAGAAACCATTTGTAATTCAAAATAGCGCGATTGTGATTGGTAGAAATTAAGACGATGAAAAAAGCCAACGTAATTGATTAACTTAGTTGTGAAATTTCACAAGAAAATTGAAAAATTCCCAAATTCATTGTGAAATCACAGTGAACGCTGTGAGCTTAAGCAGACTCCAGAATACTTGTGAAATTAATATTATTTGTATTTCTATGTTGTCAAATTACTGTAAACTTGTGAAATGACAATGTAAAATCACAGTTCAACTAAGAGAGTATTGTGATTTCACATGTTACTTTCACTACAAGTTTGGCGAATTCCACAATGTAAGTATTTATTTCTTGTATAATCAAAAATGATTGGCCCTGGTCTATTTTTAGATGCAACATATCTCTAGTTTAATTTGAAGTCAATTTTTTGTGAAAATACAAAGTTTTGAATTTCGACTATATAATTACGTAAGCCACAAATTCCACTTGAAAATATTTCACTACTTATCCTTATTATAAAATGTTTTGTTTAAAATCTGATCAAAATTGAACCATTCTGTATAAGTTTATAAATATTTTACAAAATATCTCAACAAGTTTGAACTAAATAATGCATTTTACCCAAAGTCACGAATACCGGTTATCAGAAACATCCAAAAATGTATGTAATAACCACTTTACCCTCTTGGATATCTGAAATTCCCACCATTCGACATCGAATCTAAAATTCAACAACATTTTTAGATATTCACCGGTTACATCCGAACTGAATTTTTTAGATTTTCCACACCTCTCCTTGGGCCACGTAATCGAAGAAAGAAAATTTTAATTTTGGGTTACGAAGCTCTCCGATAAATGTTTAATAAAAAAAATCGTGATACTCGCATTGACGTGTCTTTCGTGAATATTTCATTGTGAAAATTGGTCGGTTTAAATTAAGAATTGTGACGAATTAATATACCAAATGGCAACCATATTTTTTCTTTATTTAAGCGTATTTAAAAAATAGTGAAATATTTTCAAATCGACAATTTTTTTGTAGTTTTTGTATCCTTCCTGTAGAAGAATGAATAAAAAAAATTATGTGCTTTTTCTAGAAGAAACTAATTTTCAAAATATAAAATTGACGTTCGATAATTCCTAACCGAGACGAAGTCGAGGCTAAGAAATTTGCTGAATATGCTTATTTTGATATCTAGAAAGAAAAAGTGGTTCTTTGATGAATAACATCTGTATAAAATAAGTATTTTGCTGTCAATAGCCCAAAAAAACATTAATTTTTTTTACGTTTAGAGATTCATTTCCTACAGATTTCATCGAAAACTACACTGGCATTCAGTCGTTATTTGTTTGCACGAATTAAATTGAAAATATGAATAGTTGTAGTGAAGATACAAGTGAAACATTTACTTCGTTCAAATAAGAAATACATAAATGTAGAAAAAGTATAGTGTACAACTCGCACGAAATACACATTTCGCGCTTGTTGTTGTTGAGACTTCAAGTGATATTTTCTCAAAAAATTTAAACTCAAAGATCTTGTGAGGGTTGGTTAAGTTGGCATTTTATTGTAAATAAATTTTACGCCATTGTAATGCTGACTGCATGTTTTTGAGCACTTAAGAATAAATTTAAAGAAGAGTTTTATTGCAAAAAAAGATTTACGAGTAAATTTTCTACTGAACTGAGTACAAAGCGATATCACTACAGAAATAAAACATTTTTAATGTTTTCTGGTAGGGTAACACAGTGATTTTAATATAATTTATTGCTTTAACATAGTTGCTTTAAAATAATTTAAGAGTTAATAGTTTTGCAGGAAATGATGGGTTGGGCATGGGCGTACCAAGATGTTTTAGTTGTGAATTGAATATAAAAAATTTGACAGTAACATCTCAACTAAAAATAAGCAATAATAATAAACGCTCCTTTTGCTATGATATAACGACTAGTTTCGGTAATAGAATCAGTCCTAATTACCAGAATAAACAATGTTGTCAAATAAAATGGTAATAATTCCAATAGTTTCTTGCTGAATGGGCTTAAATAAGTATTTGCTTGTTTGCATGTATTTTACATATTACTTCCTCGCTATTTGCTTCTTACAACCCTCGTTGCGTAATACACTATTACAAAAATTGAAATAAAGTCATTTTACCTTTGAAGTTGGTTACGCCAATGGCTAAATCTTTCAGGAATCCTTTTGGATATGAATATGGTGGTGGATACATAAAATAACTTTTATTAGAGGAGCATAATTCTTACGACATTAAATGCTTTACAGAAACAATCTTTAAATCACTCGTTATATTAGCTACTGTTGCTTGAACAAAAGAAAGTCACTATCTTAAAATTATATATTTGACATTTTTATCTTTATCTCTCCACCGTTTCAAAACCAATAGATCTAGATCGTTCATATTTAGAATGGATATAAAGAAAAGACGTAGAATTAATCTGTTGAAGACGAAATTAAAAAACATTTAGTAGTATTGATTTGAAGAGGTGTCAAAGCTGAAATTTCGATTTTTGTTGTATTGACATTTTAATCTTCATCTCTACACAGTTTCAAAAACCAACAGCTCTGCCTCGTTAATATTTGGAAGGGATATAAAGAAAAGATGTAGAATTGTTTTGTTAAAGACTAAATTAAAAAATATTGAGCAGTTTTGATGCGAAGAGGTGTCAAATTTGAAGTTTGTATTTTTGTTGTTTTGACATTTCCACCTTTATCTCTCATATTTTTTAAAACCAACAGCTTTAGAGCGTTAATATTTGGAAGGGATATAAAGAAAAGATGTAGAATTGTTTTGTTGAACACCGAATTGTAAAATATTGAGCAGTTTTTATGTTACAAGGTGTCAAAGATGAAGTTTGGTTTTTTGTTGTTTTGATATTTTCATCTTCATCGCAGAAAACCCAATAAACAAGCAGTTGAAAAATGAATGGATTGATTATATAAAACTATTTATCATAAGAAAATTGAACGGCCTAATTCCGTTGTACGGTATTACATCATTAACATCAAAAACGAAAGTCTAAAATGTGATTCTCTCTCATAATGTTACAAATTATTTCGTTACTTCAAAAGATTTTTTTTTCCATCTACCCCAGTTTGCCCCAAGAATGGTTTTATGTTCTTCAGATCTCGTAAAAATTTTTTCGGGTATTAGCACAACTTTCTAAAATCCCTAACGTCAAATAAAAACAAATCCCCTCTCATTCCTTGAACACACAGTATCCAATGACAAAACGTCTATTAGGTAGTGATGATCCTGCAGTCAAACAAAATTAAAATCCATCCAATTGGGCCGAAAAAGGTCGCGTCCTCGTCATCGCCGCTTTGATCTCCAACGGTGTATCAGAAGCGACGCACGCGTCTCGACGCCGTCTCATTTGGACCGAACACCGTCGAGGCGGAATTTACAATGTGATTGCCGCTTTTGTAAGTTCGCTCGTCAAAGGTTTCTCACACTGGGACCGATTTTATTATTCCCGGATTTGGAATTAAGAATTAACCTCCATTGAAAGTTAAAGTTACTTTTATCCGGGGGTCAAAGATAAAGACTTTCAAATTTGATTCATTGAGATTGAAATGAACGAGGGTTATTTTCATGTAAACAGATTTGTTTGAATGAAGAAACGGTGTCTTCTTTGAATACATTTAGATTGAGATCGTGTAGGCTTATTTGCATGGCTCTCTAATTTTTTATCATTAATGCCATTGATCTAAAAAAAATCCCGGGCTATGTAAGAAATTATAAAAAAAAATATGCATTCATTAAAGATCGCAGAAAGAAATCCAATCATAACCGCATGATTTTTGTTTTTGTTTATGTTTAAATTACTTGGTAATTATTGAAACCTCACCCTGTATTACATCGTCCTATAAATTGGAATTGGAGCAATTCGAATGGGACGTAATAGCATCGGTAAATATAATTGGTCAGACTTCTTTTTGAAATTCATTATAATAATGGTTAATAATCGGGTAGAGCGAACATTATTTTTCCATAATGACATTTGTTGTAACTACCATAATTATTGTTTATTTCCAACATGTTTCGAATTTAAATTAGGTTATTAAATGGAATTAACAAATTTCGAAATGTTTCTTGTGCTGGTCAGTGGAGCCCCTCATGGTGGGTACTTTATTTGTTTAAATGAAAATTATTCAGACTGTAAAAAGTGTGTAAATTTTTTATTATATATTTTTTATGTCATTAAAACGACTTTCATTCAAGAAAGTCAAAACGTCAATTAAAGCCTCCTTTTTCTTTAAAATAAGTGGTTTTATTTCCATTAGAAGAGAAACTGATAAATATTAGTTTAATTTGTCAGTTTTTGGCATTGTCAAAAGTAGTTAATTGTCAATCATCGATCATCGATGGAAATCACATATTTTTGTGCGAGGGGTATTCCAAAGCAACGTTCAGTAACGTAGTCCCGATACATAATGTTGGTCTAGCAGTAGTCGGCGAAAACATTAGTGGAGTGATGATGGAAAATCGTCATAAGAAAATAACCTATTTTTGTAAATATCAACGTCAAGGTTTGACTGACTGTTTGAATAATTAGGAATAAGAAAATTTTTTCACCAAATATCTTCGAAAATGGTGCATTTTCATTTCATATTCATAAATTTACCGAATGGCTCTTTTCCCATACAGGGGCAACCAAAACTCGGGATAACTGTTTTTAAATTTTTTCAAATGGAACACCCTGTAAATAGGGCCATACTAGAATAGTCCATACTATGAGCTTCCAGAAAAGTAGGGTTTGCCTACTTGATTTTCACCGGTAATGTCTCTAATTCTTAAGAAAAGTATGAAAAATGTCATAAAAGCAATAAATGAATCAGAATCAGAATTGCTTTATTGTTTCGAAAAAATAACATTTTCATAAACAAAGTAACAGGAACTATTATTTTAATTATTAAGAAGGCCTTTTTATATTTTTTTTTATCTTTTATTCACAACAAATATTTATAAATCTCAATCTGACATTTCTAAAATTATTTTTTATTAATTGACAACCCTCTAACCCTAACTACCGTCAAACAAAAAAAAACTCCCTATTACATTATAAAAAACTATAACCTAACTTACACACTACATAACCCCCCCCCAACATTTCAAAATATTTTTAAACAGTAAAAATATTTTTAAATGTTAATTCAACATTATTATTTGTTTTTTTTTACTTTCTTCCAGTTTCTTTCTTTTTCTTTACTGTTTTTGTTTTCTTCCTTCTTCTAATTGTTTTTTTTTTGGTATCCCATTATTTTATATTTACAACTTTTTTTAATTTCAGGTTTATACGCCCCCCAGCGACGATTACCTAAATTTTGTACATTTCTTTTTTCAATCACTTTATTTGTTATTGCATGTATCTTTGCTTTATCATATTTCTCTTCTTCTTTTCCTCCTTTCTCTTCTCCTTCTTCTTCTTCTTCTTCTTCTTCTTCTTCTTCTTCTTCTTCTTCTTCTTCTTCTTCTTCTTCTTCTTCTTCTTCTTCTTCTTCTTCTTCTTCTTCTTCTTCTTCTTCTTCTTCTTCTTCTTCTTCTTCTTCTTCTTCTTCTTCTTCTTCTTCTTCTTCTTCTTCTTCTTCTTCTTCTTCTTCTTCTTCTTCTTCTTCTTCTTCTTCTTCTTCTTCTTCATAAATTGTAAATAATTTTGTTTTCTTTACCATTACGTTTCTTTTATGACTCACATATTGTTCTGTTTTTGGATTTCTAGCATTTTTCTTTAAATTATCTTCTAATTGCTTTAAAACTACTTTACATTCTTCTTTATTTTCTTGTATCTCCTTCTTATTTTCCTGAATATCTTTTTTTAATTCTTCCTGATTTTTATCTACTCTATTAGCCACTGCATTAATAGCAAATTCTACTTCTTCTCTAATTTCTTCTATTTTTTTATCTGTTTCCTTTTCTTGTTTCTCTAATCTCACTTCAACTCTTTCAATTTCTCTTCTTATTAAAATTATCATCTCCTCATTATTTCTTTTGAATTGATTTTCCATCTCCATTCTATTCTTTTCTAGATTTCTTTCTATGTAATTCTCCATCTCTTTTTGATTTCTTTCTATGTTATTCTCCATCTTTTTTTGATTTCTTTCTATGTTATTCTCCATTTTTTCTTGATTTCTGTTTAGATTTTCATTCATAGTAATTAACATTTGCATAATTGGATCATCTGATCTTCTAACTTCTTCTGTATTATTCTCTATGTTGGTTCCTTGTTGTTCTTCATAATCACTATTATTTTTCTCATTGAAATTTTCCAAATTTATTTCCAGTGATTCTATATCTCCTTGTCCTTCTTGATTTCTTTCTTCTCTTGCGGTATCCATCTTTTTGTTTCCACTTCTTAAGTACATAAGTCTTTTTATACGTATTTTATTATTTTATTTTATATAAAGGCCCCACGTTGGTTGGCGAGATATATTTTAATTATTAAGAAGGCCTTTTTATATTTTTTTTTGTCTTTTGCCTAACTTACACACTACACTATATAGATGAAAAACTTATTAAAATAAAACATCACAACTACTTACTTAAAATAACAAAAAATGTAAAAATTTAAAAATGTTTTTCCTTTTCATATATAAAATATATAACAATCACAAGTACAGTTGAAAATGTTTCAGAATGAATCCAAAAGGTACTCTTCGAGTGCATAATAAGCCCTTTCAAGTAAAATATGCTTGACTTTTCGTTTAAATAGACTTGCACTAGATAAATTTTTAATTTCCGAGGGTAAGTGATTGTACATTTTAATACCATTATAAATCATGGAATTTTTGACTAGATTTGATTTTGGGATGGGCAACCTTATATTATGTATGTCATTTCTAGTGAAATGGTTGTGAGTAATATTAATTTCAGTGTAGTTATTTTTATGCTTGTGTATTAGCGGTGTCGTTTCCAAAATATAGATTGAGGGAAGTGGTAAGATTTTGAATTGAACAAATAATGGTTTGCAGTGTGTTCTTGTATCTTTTTTACATAGATATCTTATTGCTCTCTTTTGCAAGACAAATACTGAGTCGAACAAGTATCCAGGACATGATCCCCAGAAGGGTATTCCGTATCTCAAGTGTGATTCAACTAGGGCAAAATATACTTTTTTCGCTGTGAGGATTCCTAAGGAGTTTCGTATAAGTCTTACAGCGTAACAACCGCTTGAAATTTTTTTATTTAGCCTGAAAATATGCGAGTTCCCCCCCCCCCCAATTTTGTATTAGTACATTCAGTAAGTGTGGTATGATTTACTTTAACCTCATTTAGTGCACCTTTAAAGATCATTATATTGGTTTTGCTAATATTAAAAGTAGTTTTATTTGCACTACACCATTCATTTAGGATGAATAGGTCTTGTGAAATAGTGTCTTGCAGTGATTCAAACGGCATATCCCACCAACTTAAATTTGCGTCATCGGCAAACAAAGTAAACGTACCTCTGACGGGCAGGTTAACAATATCATTGATGTAGAGTAGGAATAGTATGGGGCCCAAAACGGAGCCCTGAGGAACACCACTATTGAGAGCGAGTGTTTTCGACTTTGTGCCACAATTCCTAACGAGCTGCTCTCTAGAAGTTAAGTAAGATTTGAACCATTCCCATGCAATACCTCTTATGCCATAGCGAGTCATCTTTTCAAGTAATATAGTATGGCTGACACAATCAAATGCCTTAGAAAAATCGCAAAATACGGCAGCTGTCGGGAAACCACCATTTATGCCAATATATTTTTTCCAAGAAGTGAAAAATTGCGTCACCGGTGTTTTTGTTTGTTTGAAAGCCAAATTGATTGTTATTTAGTATTTTATTTTTGTCAAGGAATGAAATCAGACGTTTATTTTCTCCTTTATAAATAGGGACTACCACTGTCGTTTTTAGTGCATCAGAAAAATAACCACTTTCAAATGAGTAGTTTATTAAATTAGCAAATGTTTTTAGAGTTACATCTGGGAGGTTATTGATAAACCTAATATTAATTTCGTCAATCCCTGAAGAATTTTTATTCTTGATTTCATTTATTATTTGTTTTATTTCTAGATAATCAGTAGGCCGAAGAAAAAAACTAGAAGTGTTATCGTTTTGTAAATAATCCAAAGGATTTTAATTACTACTTATATTACTACTCAATCTATCTGCGATGGAACAGTAAAACGAGTTTAATTCGTCAAAGCTTTCATTGACACTTGTTTTATTTGTTTTTCCTGTTATCTGGTTTATTATTTTTCAGCTTTATTTATTTTTATTTTGAGAATTAGAAATTCTGTTATCAAAATATGAATTTTATTATTTTATTTTATATAAAGGCCCCACGTTGGTTGGCGAGATATATTTTAATTATTAAGAAGGCCTTTTTATATTTTTTTTTGTCTTTTGCCTAACTTACACACTACACTATATAGATGAAAAACTTATTAAAATAAAACATCACAACTACTTACTTAAAATAACAAAAAATGTAAAAATTTAAAAATGTTTTTCCTTTTCATATATAAAATATATAACAATCACAAGTACAGTTGAAAATGTTTCAGAATGAATCCAAAAGGTACTCTTCGAGTGCATAATAAGCCCTTTCAAGTAAAATATGCTTGACTTTTCGTTTAAATAGACTTGCACTAGATAAATTTTTAATTTCCGAGGGTAAGTGATTGTACATTTTAATACCATTATAAATCATGGAATTTTTGACTAGATTTGATTTTGGGATGGGCAACCTTATATTATGTATGTCATTTCTAGTGAAATGGTTGTGAGTAATATTAATTTCAGTGTAGTTATTTTTATGCTTGTGTATTAGCGGTGTCGTTTCCAAAATATAGATTGAGGGAAGTGGTAAGATTTTGAATTGAACAAATAATGGTTTGCAGTGTGTTCTTGTATCTTTTTTACATAGATATCTTATTGCTCTCTTTTGCAAGACAAATACTGAGTCGAACAAGTATCCAGGACATGATCCCCAGAAGGGTATTCCGTATCTCAAGTGTGATTCAACTAGGGCAAAATATACTTTTTTCGCTGTGAGGATTCCTAAGGAGTTTCGTATAAGTCTTACAGCGTAACAACCGCTTGAAATTTTTTTATTTAGCCTGAAAATATGCGAGTTCCCCCCCCCCCCCCAATTTTGTATTAGTACATTCAGTAAGTGTGGTATGATTTACTTTAACCTCATTTAGTGCACCTTTAAAGATCATTATATTGGTTTTGCTAATATTAAAAGTAGTTTTATTTGCACTACACCATTCATTTAGGATGAATAGGTCTTGTGAAATAGTGTCTTGCAGTGATTCAAACGGCATATCCCACCAACTTAAATTTGCGTCATCGGCAAACAAAGTAAACGTACCTCTGACGGGCAGGTTAACAATATCATTGATGTAGAGTAGGAATAGTATGGGGCCCAAAACGGAGCCCTGAGGAACACCACTATTGAGAGCGAGTGTTTTCGACTTTGTGCCACAATTCCTAACGAGCTGCTCTCTAGAAGTTAAGTAAGATTTGAACCATTCCCATGCAATACCTCTTATGCCATAGCGAGTCATCTTTTCAAGTAATATAGTATGGCTGACACAATCAAATGCCTTAGAAAAATCGCAAAATACGGCAGCTGTCGGGAAACCACCATTTATGCCAATATATTTTTTCCAAGAAGTGAAAAATTGCGTCACCGGTGTTTTTGTTTGTTTGAAAGCCAAATTGATTGTTATTTAGTATTTTATTTTTGTCAAGGAATGAAATCAGACGTTTATTTTCTCCTTTATAAATAGGGACTACCACTGTCGTTTTTAGTGCATCAGAAAAATAACCACTTTCAAATGAGTAGTTTATTAAATTAGCAAATGTTTTTAGAGTTACATCTGGGAGGTTATTGATAAACCTAATATTAATTTCGTCAATCCCTGAAGAATTTTTATTCTTGATTTCATTTATTATTTGTTTTATTTCTAGATAATCAGTAGGCCGAAGAAAAAAACTAGAAGTGTTATCGTTTTGTAAATAATCCAAAGGATTTTAATTACTACTTATATTACTACTCAATCTATCTGCGATGGAACAGTAAAACGAGTTTAATTCGTCAAAGCTTTCATTGACACTTGTTTTATTTGTTTTTCCTGTTATCTGGTTTATTATTTTTCAGCTTTATTTATTTTTATTTTGAGAATTAGAAATTCTGTTATCAAAATATGAATTTTTTGCCTGCTTAATTACCTTTTTGTAAATCCTTGTATAGTTTAATATGTATTCATTAATTGTATTGTTAGTACTAATATACTTTTTTATGTACCTTAAAGATCTCAAATTTTTTGATGCCAACTTTATACCTTTCGTTATCCACGGTTTGGAAGATTTCTTTTTTATTTTTACAACTGGAAAGCAAATATTAAACACATAATGCAGTTTATCATGAAACGCACTAAAATCTGAAATAGTATTCCAATTGACTTGGTCACACATTGCATTAACCTTATCATAATTTTTTTTGGAAAAAATTCTAGCAAATTTGGGTATTTAAAATCGGTTTAAAAAAATCTCCCTACGCCGCTGGTTCTGATGACAAGTATACCATACTATTTTTGGTAATTTTGTGTCTACATTTGCATGATTTCCCTATAGGAATCTTATAAATCTTGATACAGGGCGCGCACAATTATTTGTACATTAATGTCAATATCAGAAGCCATTCGGCGTTGATTATATGTTTTGATGTATCATCATCGCGTCTATTGAAGAATTCCGAACAACCGGGTTTGCGGTGATGAGGAGCATTTGTTATGGTTAATCTCAATATTTTTTAATTACATGAACCGATACTTTAAAATCTTTTTTTTAAAATCAAACTATAAAATATATCAAAAAATTTTAATCGTAATGTCGCAGATCTCAATCAAGGATTTCCACCATTACACAGTGGCCCGTTTCACAAAATTTGTAACCAACAATTGTTTAAAAATTAACGAAAAATCACTGCCAAGTTGTTGTCAAGAGAAATTTTGACACATTTCTTGTTTGTTACAAGTGTAGTTGGTACACTTGTCAGTAACAGTTTTTGTTTTGATTGATATTGCGCTCCACTTCCAAGTCCTTGTAACGCAATACTTAACTGCATGTTTGTAGAAAAGTGCTTCAGATCGGTTAGTAGGATGAAACAGTATATCAACTTTGTATTAATCTCTGAAAGGGATACGAAAGAAGAGAGTGGCATTTTGACTAGAATCAGTCAAATAAAAGCTATGCAACACATAATGCAAATTGTGTATGCAACCCCAATACATCGGGAATTATTTGCTTTAAAAATTGTCAATACTATCTTCTAATCATAGATGGTAGCACATCTAAAAATCAACAATATCCTTTAGAAGTTGTTCCATTTTAGGGATGTCATTTTAAATCGTTCGTTGAATTAATATACGGACTGGAAATTAATATTGATTCTCTCTTTAAAAACTCTTCTACGTCTTTGAACCCTCACAACCGTTTCATCATGTACCTCAAGCTACCGGAGCACTACTAAACTACTAAACGGAATGATTAGTTATACCTCAAGCTACCAGACATCCTCCCAAAAATGAATAAAATTGGATGGAAATGGCATAGATATTTATTACTAATTAATTACAATTTATTACAATAAGAAATAAATTTATTACATCTCACGCGTGGCCAATACGGGGGTGTCTGGCAGCTTGTACCTTAACCTGTCAGACATCCTCCCAAAAATGAATAAAATTGCATGGAAATGGTATAGATATTTATTACAAATTAATTACAATTTATTACAATAAGAAATAAATTTATTACATCTCACGCGTGGCCAATACGGGGGTGTCTGGCAGCTTGTACCTTAACCTGCCAGACATCCTCCCAAAAATGAATAAAATTGCATGGAAATGGCATAGATATTTCTTACAAATCAATTACAATTTATTACAATAAGAAATAAATTTATTACATCTAACGCGTGGCCAATACGGGGGTGTCTGGCAGCTTGTACTTTAACCTGTCAGACATCCGCCCAAAAATGAATAAAATTGCATGGAAATGGCATAGATATTTATTACAAATTAATTACAATTTATTACAATAAGAAATAAATTTATTACATCTCACGCGTGGCCAATACGGGGGTGTCTGGCAGCTTGTACCTTAACCTGTCAGACATCCTCCCAAAAATGAATAAAATTGCATGGAAATGGTATAGATATTTATTACAAATTAATTACAATTTATTACAATAAGAAATAAATTTATTACATCTCACGCGTGGCCAATACGGGGGTGTCTGGCAGCTTGTACCTTAACCTGCCAGACATCCTCCCAAAAATGAATAAAATTGCATGGAAATGGCATAGATATTTCTTACAAATCAATTACAATTTATTACAATAAGAAATAAATTTATTACATCTCACGCGTGGCCAATACGGGGGTGTCTGGCAGCTTGTACTTTAACCTGTCAGACATCCGCCCAAAAATGAATAAAATTGCATGGAAATGGCATAGATATTTATTACAAATTAATTACAATTTATTACAATAAGAAATAAATTTATTACATCTCACGCGTGGCCAATAAGGGGGTGTCTGGCAGCTTGTACCTTAACCTGCCAGACATCCTCCCAAAAATGAATAAAATTGCATGGAAATGGCATAGATATTTATTACAAATTAATTACAATTTATTACAATAAGAAATAAATTTATTACATCTCACGCGTGGCCAATACGGGGGTGTCTGGCAGCTTGTACCGTAACCTGCCAGACATCCTCCCAAAAATGAATAAAATTGCATGGAAATGGCATAGATATTTATTACAAATTAATTACAATAAGAAATAAATTTATTACATCTCACGCGTGGCCAATACGGGGGTGTCTGGCAGCTTGTACTTTAACCTGCCAGACATCCTCCCAAAAATGAAGAAAATTGCATGGAAATGGCATAGATATTTATTACAAATTAATTACAATTTATTACAATAAGAAATAAATTTATTACATCTCACGCGTGGCCAATACGGGGGTGTCTGGCAGCTTGTACCTTAACCTGCCAGACATCCTCCCAAAAATGAAGAAAATTGCATGGAAATGGCATAGATATTTATTACAAATTAATTACAATTTATTACAATAAGAAATAAACTGATTTTTCAGTGAGTTCGCGAGTCGACGTGATAATCATATGGTTTTGATTAAAACTGTTAAAAGATTTGCTTCCAGAAATGTTTACCTGTAATTTTATAATCTTGAATTGCTTGCCGAAACTTGCTAAAAATCAAAACCATTATGATCGAGCATACAGGGTGTTCAGTAAAGAATAGGCCAAACTTCATATTTAAGAACAATTTTGTTTGCTTAAGAAGTTACAGGGTGGGGAAGATAATTATAAAAATAGCAAATTTTATCACTCTTTAATCTAATGCTTGTATATGAGACTAATCCTGATAGTCCTACTTCATTTGACAACTACCTATTAGATTTAACATTATTAAATTGAGAAATTATGAAGTAATCCATACATTTGCAGTACTAACTTTAAATTAAATTCTTGATTGTTTCGGCATTTACTTGATAAAAATCCATAATTGTTCTAGAAAATAAGACTTAAGTATGGTCTATTTTCACAAACACTTTTATTTAAATAAATTTAAATAATTAAATAAAAGACCCCGCACTATTTAAATGTAAAAAACGTCTCGGTCAAAATGGCTGAAAATTTCGTTAAAAATGTTCAAACAGAAAGGTTTGAAGAATTTATTTCTTATTGTAATAAATTGTAATTAATTTGTAATAAATATCTATAAATTAAATATAAATAAATAGTATAAATAATGTTTTTTTTAAATAAGACAGACGTATTAGACTTTTTATCTATTTTTTACGTGTAGAACCAAAAAAAAACCAACGTTTATTACACCTACTGTTTTTGAAATATGAGGTTGTGGGTCAGGTTTCGGGTGAAGCTAGCCCACATCGTACAAAACTGGATAAATCCGATAGAAATGCACGTGGAAATTTATTACAAATTTATTACAATTTATTACAATTTGAAAAAAAAATATTACACCTACCGTTTTCGAAATATGAGGTTGTGGGCCAGGTTTCGGGTGAAGCTAGCCCACATCGTACAAAACTGGATAAATCCGATAGAAATGCACGTGGAAATTTATTACAAATTTATTACAAATTTATTACAATTTATTACAATTTGAAAAAAAAATATTACACCTACCGTTTTCGAAATATGAGGATGTGGGCCAGTTTTCGGGTGAAGCTAGCCCACATCGTACAAAACTGGATAAATCCGATAGAAATGCACGTGGAAATTTATTACAAATTTATTACAATTTATTACAATCTGAAAAAAAATTATTACACCTCCCCTTTTCGAACTATAAGGTTGTGGGCCAGGTTTCGGCTAAAGATGAGGGTGAATGTTGGATGAAAATGAATATATTTATTTATTACAGTAGCCCACTCACTTCTTTATGGTAAAATATTATTGCCTTGAACTCTGAATTGCCTACCAAGGACATCTTTGGTGAGTGGGCTACTGTAATAATTTTTTAATAAATATCTATAAATTAAATATAAATAAATAGTATAAATAATGTTTTTTTTTTAAATAAGACAGACGTATTAGACTTTTTATCTATTTTTTACGTGTAGAACCAAAAAAAAACCAACGTGTCATTTTATTTATTTTTTATGATATAATCCAATAATACCATAACAAACGGATACGCCAAACTTGAAAGTTTTCCCTTCGTGTAAGTCTTTAGCGATTTATTCCATGGCACATTAGTCCTCCTCGACAATGTTTTTCATCTGTTAAATATGCACGCCTCTTTCTATTTAAAAATATTTGTCACGGCCATGTCGAACTATTGTATACATATGCGTGTATGATGCATTTTGTATTTTGAGTTTCAATCCCGACATAAGGACATTGGCAGCTGTTTTTAGAAGGTAATCCGTTATGGGGGGATTTATATATTTTACGCTTTTTACACGGACACTTTAGAGAACGTTTGGGAGTGTCAATTCAAATATGTATTTTGGATCTTGGAATAAGGACCTTAGGAGGATGAAAAATACTTAAAAAACGAAAAAAACTGTTTTTATCGTTTTTCTCGATAATTTTGAGTTTCTGCTAAAAATAATCAATAGATTTTTTAATTATCTACAACTTTTACATTAATCTTTTTTCGATAGGATGCATATTTCAGCCACAAATCGTAGAAAACCAATATCTAACCTTCAAATTGGATATTTAGCTACCCCCACCCCATTTCCGGAACTTTTAATTAGTCCAATTGATTTTTTTAACTTTCTTACAATTTACCCTAAATTTTCCCACCATCCACATACTGCTAAGAATTTTTTTTGTTTCAACAATGATTGACACTGTTCTGAGTAATTTTTGATCCATTGCCAAAAAGAGTGGGAAAAGCTTGGAATAAATTAAGTCAAACTGTGAATCAAAAATCGTTCTCTATTTTCTAAAATTTTTGCACCAACATTAGCGAACGTCGTCACAGAATGCAATGCCCTTTTAGCAATAAATTTGCCACGGCCTCTTTCAATTTGAAGTGACAGCTAAAATAAATGACAAACATATTGGGTAGTCATTGTCGCTGTTGTAACTTAACCTCAACTACAAAAGCGTTTGAGGCATTGACTTTCCATTTCAAGAATACAGGGTGGATCTTTATTCCATGCTGATATTATAGGGACACTTACTATGCTTACATGCTGTTTATTTTCTTGAGAATTAAAAAAGTATAATCATAAATTAAGCATAAATTAAATCTGCATTGGAACGGGTAAAAAGCTTTAACTTTGTGGATACATACATGGAAAAATAGGGAAAGAAATATTGGAAAAGAATTCATGAGAAAAATGCCTAAAAACGATGGAAATACGATTATTAAAAAATCCAGTGACTTCTAAAAAAGGACAAAGTAAGAAAATCAGCAACTGGAAAAAAAACCAATGGAACAAGTAATTGAAGAGAGGTAATTGATCAGCATATGAGTCGCTGAAACCATCCAAAAATCAACAATATATATTCCTAAAAATTAGTTGATTATAATCATTATTGAAGAAGTAGCCACCCTGTACGAACGGATGGATGGATCTCCCTAGTTAGTAATAGCCTCTAATGGACCCATTGCCATGAAATATGGATGCCATTCCCCGAGGGTGCAGTTTGGTTAACGCACAATGCCACCAAGAATTCCCCGGGCTGGATGTTCATCCCCGCATAAAAGTTATTTTTATTAAGGGTCCAAGCATTGCGATGTTTTAATAATTCTTAAGGATTTAGTCAACTTTATAGTACATTAAAACTTACAAAAAACAAGTTTTTGTGAGAAAAATGGGGAGATAATGAAGAAAAATATATCCACATACTGCTAAGAATTTTTTGTTTAAACAATTGCTTGACTACAATATCTATATTAAACATTTTTATCATAGTTTAGAGCTCGGGATACCTATTTCCGAAAATATATGAAATCACCGGAAAAGCTGGTGCAACAAAGTGAAGTTAACAGCTGTTTACTATTATTCTACGTCTAACATTCGAGATAATTCATCATCTCCGAAACGAACACGACTTGACTGTCGTTAAAATATGAAACATAAGTGTGGACGACCAAAACAACTGCTCTACAACATACTACAATCTGACAAAGTGTTCCAAGGTGTCAATTTCGAAGAAAAAGGACCGGATTCTAGCATTTTGCTCTAAAGCTCTGATAAAATCTCACAATAGCGTTATTCTACTTTAAAACATAATTTCATTCACTAAAAAACTTTCAAAAAGTGTCGGAAATAAGTGATAACCTGAAGGAGCCAAATCTGGCTAACTGGGTGGTCAATCAATTCAAATCTAAACTCTAAATTTTATCGTCAGATTATTTCCTAACAAATAGGACGTCGAATAATCTAATTACCAGTAAAATCTGTTAAAAGGGGGGTTAATACAATTTGGATCGTGGTATTTGAGAATTTAAAGATTTTATGTTGACAGAATAATTGCCTTTTATCAAATGTTTGACTGATATGGAGCGAGGACATCACATATTCACAGATCTTGTGTAATATTTCCATATTGCAAACTCTTTCAATACTTCACATCTAGATCCGGTGTTTCTTTAAAAAAATATTGGAGGACTCAATCTTTCTCAAAACTTAAAATACAATCGATTTGATGTGACTGAAGCTAGCCCACCATTTTTAGCACACCACAAATCGGACCGTGGGAGAATTTATTACAATTTATTACAATTTGAAAAAAATTTATTACACCTACTGTTTTTGAAATATGAGGTTGTGGGCCAGGTTTCGGGTGAAGCTAGCCCACATCGTACAAAACTGGATAAATCCGATAGAAATGCACGTGGAAATTTATTACAAATTTATTACAATTTATTACAATTTGAAAAAAAAATATTACACCTACCGTTTTCGAAATATGAGGTTGTGGGCCAGGTTTCGGGTGAAGCTAGCCCACATCGTACAAAACTGGATAAATCCGATAGAAATGCACGTGGAAATTTATTACAAATTTATTACAAATTTATTACAATCTGAAAAAAAATTATTACACCTCCCCTTTTCGAACTATAAGGTTGTGGGCCAGGTTTCGGCTAAAGATGAGGGTGAATGTTGGATGAAAATGAATATATTTATTTATTACAGTAGCCCACTCACTTCTTTATGCTAAAATATTATTACCTTGAACTCTGAATTGCCTATCAAGGACATCTTTGGTGAGTGGGCTACTGTAATAAATTTTAAACAGAGTATTAGTGGTGAACGTTGGATTGAAATGAATATATTTATTTATTACAGTAGCCCACTCACTTCTTTATGGTAAAATATTATTGCCTTTAACTCTGAATTACCTACCAAGGACATATTTCGTGAGTGGGCTACTGTAATAAATTTTAAACAGACTATTAGTGGTGAACATTGGATTGAAATAAATATATTTATTTATTGCAGTAGCCCACTCACTTCTTAATAGTAAAATGTTATCGCCTTTAACTCTGAATTACCCACCAAGGACATATTTCGTGAGTGGGCTACTGTAATAAATTTTAAACAGACTATTAGTAGTCAACGTTGGATTAAAATGAATATATTTATTTATTACAGTAGCCCACTCACTTCTTAATGGTAATATATTATCGCCTTTAACTCTGAATTACCCACCAAGGACATATTTAGTGAGTGGGCTACTGTAATAAATTTTAAACAGACTATTAGTGGTGAACATTGGATTGAAATAAATATATTTATTTATTGCAGTAGCCCACTCACTTCTTAATAGTAAAATGTTATCGCCTTTAACTCTGAATTACCCACCAAGGACATATTTCGTGAGTGGGCTACTGTAATAAATTTTAAACAGACTATTAGTAGTCAACGTTGGATTAAAATGAATATATTTATTTATTACAGTAGCCCACTCACGAAATATGTCCTTGGTGGGCAATTCAGAGTTCAAGCCAATAATATTTTACTATAAAGAAGTGAGTGGGCTACTGTAATAAATAAATATATTCATTTTAATCCAACGTTGACTACTAATACTCTGTTTAAAATTTATTACAGTAGCTCACTCACGAAATATGTCTTTGGTCAGGATTTCAGAGTTAAAGGCAATAATATTTTGCCAGAAAAAAGTGAGTGGGCTACTGTAATAAATAAATCTATTGAGCCGAAACCTTATAGTTCGAAAACGGGAGGTGTAATAAATTTTTTCAGATTGTAATAAATTTGTAATAAATTTCAACGTGCATTTCTATCGGATTTATCCAGTTTTGTACGATGTGGGCTAGCTTCACCCGAAACCTGGTCCACAACCTCATATTTCGAAAACGGGAGGTGTAATAAATTTTTTTTCAAATTGTAATAAATTCTCCCACGGTCCGATTTGTTGTGGGCTAAAAGTGGTAGGTCACATATCGATTTGTGGTACTTTACTCTTCAGTACGTCCCTGAATGTACCTCTATCGTTTATACATTTATAGCACAAGCATATCCAAGTTGACAAATGATGTGTGTAAGCTCGCGCTTCATTTTAATGTTTACAATCCATCTGTGAAACCGAAAGTGCACGCTGTAGTCCGTCATTCCTAACCACCCGTGTAGGAATACACACCTATCGTCGATTCTCGAGGACTTTTATTTCCCGACAGAACGGGATAGCGGCTTTTCGTATTTGAAAACATTATTTATGCAGCGGGACATATGTCACTTGGAAACGAAATGATTATTGCCTACTTTGATGTTGATTTATTGCGATGGTTGATGTCTCAAAACTGAAATATGGTGAACTGGCTATAAAGCGACTTACAGAGCTTCGTTTGTAAAACGAATTTTATATAAATAGTTAAAATTGATGACGAAATTGTTTTACACTCGTTAAAAGAAAAATTTTGTTTCGGATTTTTATTCTGCGAACAAAAACCAAAGCTTCAAAAAATCGTCCTTAACTTTCTACTAAACAATTCGGGTTTCAACTGCGTCTGGACTTCTGTAATTCAATACCTGTTGGGGCATATAGTCCAAGGAGTAGTTGTTTGAAGTCCAGACGTTGGTGCAGTGTGTGAGATTTTCTAATGTCGTAATTCTTGGGAGTAGTTTGATTACTCCCAGTAAAATATTTTGGTATTCAAAACATTTCGTTTCTTCAATAATTTTTTCTTTTAGAAATTGTTTTAAATCTGTGAAGCAAATATCATTTAAAAATTGACGACCCGAATGACAGCTCGTCACTATTTGCCGGTCTAAGCGTCAAAGCAACAGATTTTTGGGATTTCCTTGAAATTCGGGATCAAAAGAACCGTGAAGACCGCACGGTTAGGCAGAATAATTAAGCGTGTGCTTGTGCTAATCCGTATGCCGGTATGGATGGGTTAAATGATACATAAGATGACAAAAAAGTGTTTTACGAGAAAAATTGACATCATTTCCGAAAACCATCAAAAGCTTTCTTCAAAAAAATCATACGTCTAAAATCTACCAAACGAAAAATTGCAAACGGGTCACTCTACTCACTCTGCGTCACAAAATTTGTATTTTTTTGTTGACAATGTTGAGACTAATGTACCTTTTCGACTTATAAATGTACTTTTTTAAAAATTAAAAAAAAATGGAATGAATTCTGAACAAACAATGATTTTGATACAAATGCTAATCATACACTATTAGGCGGATGCAAAATGCGGACCAAGATACCTGAAAGTATAATTATATATGCAAAATGCGCACCCGACAAAACAATGCTCGTAATGGTCAAAAATGCGGACCAAAAAGGGTGGACTAACTGTCACCAGAAAAGGTCCTATATGTAATTTAAGGGTCTTTAGCTGTTCGCATAAGTTCGTTATTGTCTGGAGTTTTCTTATCGGCTTCAAATTCTTAATTTTTCCTGTGATTTGCACACTATTGATTTTCACGTACGTATTTGAAACTCTTAAGTTTTTCCATATATAAATGGATGGATGTGTGGATTGGTGTCAGGAAATTGTATTTCCAGTTTTTTTCTGAAGATTTTTGAGGGGTTTTCGGAAATATCATCTTCTGGTGACTTCGATTATTGTTATTAAGTGTAAAAACTTTCGCTGTACATGGTTTTTTGGCACAGGTCCAAATAATTTCACTACTTTTTTCGGGAAAACGTATAAATAATTTGTATTGGACCCCTACCGGCATATAATTTTCTCTTCCAATATCCAATAACACGAGATATTATATGTTGTCGCTAAAAAAGTATTATGTGACAGGCTATTTAGAAGTTCTTGGAAACTCATGGTGATTATGGTTATATGGGCAACTTGTTAACTTAATTTGTGGGTGAGCTAATTTTGTAAATAATATACAGCGACATGTGTACAAAGTTACCCTAATTGGGTAAAATTTAAAGGTACACATAAAGTTTGTATTTTAATTTGGTATTGATTCTATTAATACTCGCTTATTTAGCATTATCGGAAGTTCAAAGGAGATGAAATTTGCAGAAAAAATAGTATATTGGTCACCCGGCTTTCATTTTAAGGTTATGAATCGGTAAAGTAAATTTTCAGAGATAATAAAAATAAAGAAGAAAATTTAAATCGTCTATTACTTCATTAAAACATAGTAAAAGTACAATAAATTGGCAAATAGATTGACACTAGCAATATTTTCGAATTCAAATTTTACTACAATGTTTGACAGGCACCGCTAACTTGATCAGCGAAACCTGTGTTCTGTGTATGTTGTGTTGCCTATTTACGTGCAGATTGACAGCTTAATTTATGATTAGCGTTAAAATTAATTGTTGAAAGTAACTTTGCGCTTTAAAGCGCCTATAATGTCAAATTATGACAGATCGTGGAAAACATCAAGGCGAATCTGCCGTGCAGAAGTTCCTCGGTTCATCCAAGTTAGTCAGTGGCCTTAGAGTCAAAGAGAAAATAGGCGTGGCGGTAAAATGCGAGACCGTTTTGTGACCAGCACACTTTTATTCCTCATTAATTAAAATCTTTCATACCATCAAATGAACTAAAACAAACAACAATAAACAAACAAACAGCTGTCTGGGGAGTTGAATTCTGTTGGTAAAAAGGAGGTGTGGAGTCGACAAAACTCGTGTGAATTGAAATTTTCCACGTTTATGAACATGTCTGAACGATATTATCGCTCGAGTGAATGATTCCAATGTCGTACCCAAGGGGTTACAGGGATAATAAGACACGCCTATTGAAAATAAATATTTGCATCATCGTGTGCAGAAACATCAATTAAATTGGCGCAAAATTAAACAAATAATATAAAAAAATATCATAATCTATGTTTTATAATGAAATTTGTTACTAAATAATTCTAAACAACTGAGGAATACACTTTGTTGGCTCCCTATTGATTAGTATATCTAATCAGTAATAAAAAAATATTATAAGTATTTATTTTAACTATTTCTCTTTTTTTTTAAATAAAATATCGTACAGTTAAAAAAACCTCTTTGAAGAAAACGTGTGTACACCCCTGACAGCTTTTGCGTATTTATTAACCGATTGCAGGTATTGTTTTTTAATTAGTAAAACCGCGGGGAGTTTCTGGGACTTTTGGTGAACTTTTTAGAGCCTAAGTTTTGGCAATTGACATGCTGCGGTATTGTTCATGAAGTGTTTGTGCACTTCCTTTCAATGGCTTATTTCTTAAAAGAAAGGAAAAGCTCTTGGAGGTTAATTGATTGTTCGTATACACTCGGTGGGTGGCAATCAAATTGAGATTAATAGCTGGTAATCGTATTGTAGTAGCGCGAAAGCAAATATTAGTTAATATTACCAAGTTTTCAATTTTTTACCTCATATTACTTACAAGTACAGATACTGTACATGATATCTCCGAAGTTTCGATTCATTTTGATGAAATAAAAAGCTTCTTCTTCTTCTTCGTCTCCTTCTTCTTTTTCTTCTCTTCTGCTGCTGCTTTTTCTTATTTTCTTCTTGTTTTCTCCATCGTTTTGAAGGGCAGAGGCTTAGTTGTTCTGTTTTGAAATTCTTTAGTTTCTTCAAAAATCTTCTTTATTTAACTTTCCTTTTTGTATGTCGTACTTCACTTTCTGTGCTATTAGAACACATAAAAGGCAATTGTTGAGATATTGATATATATAATACATTTATTAAAGAAAAACATTTTGTAACAGTTCGGATTACTTTGGACTTGATAGACCCTAAAGTCGAGAAATCTAAAGGTTTCAAATCGGAGGCCACAACTTTCTCAAAAAAGGTATTTTAGCACATTTTTGGAGCCTCTATCTATTTGCCCGCTATGATCAGTTTTTTGGGCCTTTGTCGGGTTTTCGGACTCTATTTTTATATTTGATTTAATGGACAAAATGAAAGAAATGCAGATGGATTTTTCTGTAAATATAAATCCTCTATAAATCAAGTTCAGTTAAAACTAAGTACCGAATTCGGCTGGTGATTAATATCAATTACTCGAGTGTTGTTCGCCCTAAGTAATCGGCTGCCTTCCAATAATTCGATTGCTCCTGTGTTAAAGTCATCCTAGCGGATGGATATTAACCGCTACCGAGACGCATAATGAAATCACGCGGCGAATTGCCGCAGATCCGAATCGGAATAATAATAATTCCGAGGACGACAATGCGACACGAGCACTATTCGTTTCCATTAAGCCGCGTTCGAATGAAGAGGTTCGCTGCGGGGTGTCTCCTGCTGATTAAACGCAGAACCGGGGAGATGAACAATCGTCTCTTCGCGGATATATTTCGCGTTTGCTTTTGCGGTCGATTATGTGTAATGTGTCGCGCGGGGAATGTTGATGCTAGTTGACGCGGTGGGGAGCCGTTTTTTTAAGGGTAGATTTATGAGAAACTTTTACGAACAGCTCAGATTTGGCAAAGAAACACGTGTCTCTTACTGGAATATGTTAAAGTCAAGCAAGGATCTTCTTCTTTTCTAATCCTGCCTTTTTAAATGTCGAATCCATGACTCTTTATCTCTCCTAAGCTGTTAGGCCGTTAGACGGCACTGGCAACTTCTAGAAATTGAAGTTAGACTTCATATAAGCAGAGATGTGCGATGATGAGACATCAGTTGCATCTTGTTGCTTCTGTTGACTTCCGAGCGACTATTTAACAAAAATTTACGAGTTATTATTTAGTGGAATTTTCTGAAAGGAAGCTAAACTCCTTCCACAAGGAACAAGCCACTTTTAGATCAGCAAAAATTACTTATCTTATAGAAACATGGTATAATGCAATGTGCAAAAAAACCTACTCGGGTTACTGATACGAGTAGCACACTAGTTGATTATGTCCTGTCTAATTATGATAATACTGTGACCAATGTACATGATTGTCCAAAAATAACGGACCATTCTATAATTTCTGTTAATGTTTGCAATAGTGCTGAAATTTATACGAAAGTAAAACATTTTAGAAAATTAAATATTCCAAATTTAAATAATATAAAAACCAGTCTTATTGTGCGCGAGTTTAATTTGAACTCTACTGATGTTGATTTTATTTATAATGAGATTTTTGAAACTTGTGAAACTGTAATTAATAATATTGCTCCTATAGAAACATGTCATTATAAACCTAAATTGCCTTGGTTTGACTGTGAGGTATACAATAAAATTAAAAATAGAGATATAGCATACAAGATATTTAAATCATGTCCTGAGAATGAAAAACAAAATAATTGGCAAATTTTTAAACAACATAGAAATGGGGTAGTTAATCTTTTAAAAATAAAAAAGGAGCAGTATTATTTTGACAAAGTAGATCGCTTTAGAAATAATCCAAAAGAAATGTGGAGAACCTTAAAACAACTCATTAATAATAACAGAGATAAAGATTTTCCAAACAGTATAATTTTTGAAATAGGAGATGAGAGAAAAATAGTAAATGATAGCTTAGAAATAGCACAAAGTTTTAATAAATATTTTGTTGGAAGTATTGGAAATATTGTTGATAGTATCAATAGTACTGAAACATGGTGCAATTTAAACAGTAACTTATACATACAATTTGAGAATTTTGAAATGCTATCTATGAATGATTTGCGAAAAATAATTAACAATTTGGATAATAAATTCTCGTTACACGAAATTTTAAACTATAGAATGCTAAAAGTAGTTTTCGAAACTATTGGTCACGTCATATTAAATCTAGTAAATACGTCACTTGATACTGGCAGAATTCCTAATTCATTAAAAATCAGTACAGTTATACCTATTCCAAAAATAAAATACCAATAATGCTGATGAATTTAGATCAATTAATACCTTGCCTCCACTAGAAAAAATTATAGAAATTGCTGTTTATGATCAATTAATGAATCATGTTTCTGAAAATTCGATCCTAATATGTAACCAACCTGGTTTTAGAAAAAAATTTTCATGTGAATCAGCGCTACAACTTACACTTTGTAACATTCAAACTAAATTAGACGAAAATAAATATGTTGTAGCAGTATTTTTGGACTTAAAAAGGGCTTTCGAGACAATTGACAGACAAATTATGTTATCAAAATTGAAACAATATGGTATTGGAGGTAGAGTATTGCAGTGGGTTAGTAACTATTTAAATAATCGCAAGCAGAGAGTCCGTTTTGCTGACCGAACATCCTGTGACATAAATAATGATATAGGGATTCCTCAAGGGAGTGTATTGTAATTTTTATTTTATATATTAATGATATTGAACTGTTTGTTGATTGTGAATTCATTAATCTTTTTGCTGATGATACTTTAATAACATGTAGTGATGCTAATCTGGATAAAGCCATAGAGAAAATGAATGCCTCATTATCATCGGTACATAAATACTAGAACATAAATAAGCTAAAATTAAATGTAAGAAAAACTAAAGCAATGGTCTTCACAACGAAATTCAAATATAGTAGTATCGACGTTAAAAACATAAATTTGAACATTAATAATGAACACATTGAAGTTGTTTCTAATATAAAATATTTGGGATTTCAACTAGACAATTACTTAAATTTCGATAGCCACTTTAACTATATTTATAAAAAAATATCTAAAAAACTTTATTTCTTCAGTAGAATTTCGCAAAACTTATCAACTGAAACCAAAATTACTGTATATAATACCATAATTCAGCCTCATTTTGATTATTGCGCATCTATATTATACTTATTCAACTTAAATAAATTAAACATGCTGCAAAAACTTCAAAATCGAGGAATGAGAGTAATACTGAAAACAAATCGTCTTACTCCAATTACGTCAATGTTAAATACTCTAAATTGGTTTCCGGTAGAGAAAAGAATGTACTATTTTACAATGATTTTAGTATTTAAAATAGTAAATCATATGGCACCAGAATACTTCCAACAATATATTACGTTCAACAATAATATCCATAATTATAATACAAGATGTACAAATAGCATCTACATTGCAAGAACTACATATCAAAAAACTATGAATTCTTTATTCTTTAAAGGTTTCAAAAAATTCAATGATCTCCCTTTATCTATACGCGAATCAACCACAATAAACTGTTTTAAAATTAAACTTAAGGACTTTATTAAAAATTCAATTTAATTAAGATTTTACTAATTCCATTACTTGATGTTTTTAATGTATATTATTTTTGTCTATATTATTTTAAACTTATATTTTATATTTGAAATGTGTATATGTATTGTAAGGGTTTTTATTTATTTATGCTACTTTTAGATTTATATGTAATTTTTAGTCTAGTTCTATATGTATATTAGGATTCCTAATTAATAAAGATCTATCTATCTATCTTATTGAAAAATCCTTCAGACTCCAAATTTTGTGTATTTATGAAATTGATCTCTGAATACTCTTGGTACCACATTTGAAGCTTCTAGGATTTCGCTAAAGATATCTATCCTCCTGTTTCTATAGAAAATTTTTCGTGTATTTCAAATCCAGTCTCTATATTTTACCTGTATTGAACGTTTATTTATTTTTAAACTTCACTTTAACCTTGTTGAAAATAAATCCCCATCAAACCCACTGGAATTGACTGTTTTTTAAATTAATTACTCTTTTTTTTCTTCAGTGTAATGTTAAACGCCTAATAAACCAACCCGAGCTGATCAGTTCTAGTAATTAGGCCGAACCGAGAGACTTCTCTCATCAAATATATGGCCTTTTTTCCGCATTTTCTCTAAAAAGTATAATGTGGCAGAATAAATTAGGGGCATCTATCAGCTTTCACGCTGATGTTTATTCGACGTTTGGTATGCTAATTGGGATGCGGAAGAATGACAAAAAATTACGAATTATAATAAATCAGAGTATGTGATGACTTAAAGGCATGCTATCCGTTTTAGGAATGCTATTGAGGTTGTAAATTTGGAGTGGAGCGTATTATTTCGAAGAATGGAAATATTTCTTGAAAAGAAATTAATAACTAGCAAAGTTTCTGCGTAGAAATTAATTTTTCCTCGTTTTTCTTGATCCAGTCTTTTGTCCTTACTTGCAGTTAAAAAGTTTCGTGTAAAAGTTGTAGATAATTAAAAAATCTAAAACTTTTGTATTAATTATTTTTCAACATAACCTCAAAATTGTCGAGAAAAACGATAAAAACCATTTTTTTCGTTTTTAATTTTTATCTCCCGCAAAAATATTGTTTTTTATGAAACTTGGTGAAAACGTTCTTCTTTGTGTTTTAAATAAGCTGTAATTTTTTCAAAGCAAAATATTTATTTTTCAATCGAAAAAGTTCACTAACAAATTTTCAATTTTTTAACTTTATCAGTGCTCATTTTCTTTGTTGAAACCTCGACTTTTAGATGGGTGACAAAAATATATTTCGTAATGAAAATCAAATGACTTTTTCATAATCGATTTTTCAATTTATCTAGACAATTTTTTATTACAAATAAGTTTTGACATTGATGAAAAAGGTTAATTTTCATGTAATATATCACTTATATTTAATTAACTATTAATGGTTTTGAAATTACCGAAAACATTGTTTAAACAATAATCGAAATCGCAATTCTTAAGTTTGCTTTTAAAATTTAAAAAGTAGTAGAATGAAATATGCAGTCTCAAAAATTTTGTATTCCGTTCTTTTCTATGCAATCCAATTTTTAAAATTTTGATAAACAGGGTGTTGTTTAAGAGCAAAATCATTTCTATAATTTTTTTGAAGACGGACCTGGATTTTAATTTTGTCACTATGCCTCTTGATTGTTTTAATGGAGTAGAACAAGCTTGCCAAATATCAAATAAATATACAAGGTGGTTCTAAAAATACGGGTGATAAAAGAAATGAGCAAAATTGATAAAATACCCTGTAACTCAGTAATGAAGCGAGATATATCAAATATAGGTTTTTCTTATTTGTCTAAGTGTCCTTTATCCACAGTTAGCGTATGTTCATTTACCTATGAAACACCCTGTATAATTAGAGTGAAGTTTTAAGTATTCGATTATTGTTTAAACAATGTTTTCGGTAATTTCAAAACCATTAACATTTAATTGAATGTAAATAACATTATGCTACATAAAAATTAATCTTTTTCATCAATTTCAATGCTTATTTGCAATACAAAATAAAAAATTGTCTAGATTAACTGAAAAATCGATTATGAAAATGTCGTTTTTTGGTTTTCTGCATTTTAACGATATTTTTGAATAAGAATAATATATTTTTTTCATATCATCTTAAAGTCGAGGTTTCAACGAAGAAAATGAGCACTGATAAAGTTAAAAAATTGAAAATTTGTTTGTCAACTTTTTCGACAGAAAATTAGGCTTTTTTTAATTCAAATTCGTATAAAATCAAAAAATAAATATTTTGCTTCGAAAAAGTTACCTACAGCTTATTTAAAAGACAAAGAAGGACGTTTTCATAAAAAAATTAGTCTTGCGGGAGGTAAAAATTAAAAAAGAAAAAAATGGTTTTTATCGTTTTTCTCGATAATTTTGAGGTTATGTTGAAAACTAATCGATACAAAAGTTTTACATTATTTAATTATCTGCAAAAACAATTCAAAAAAACTAAAATTTGGTTTACGCAGAATGAATTTTGTATAAGAAACGATTGGCAATGTCAAAATTACCGAAAAAAAATGTTTGAGCCATTTTTGAGAGAAAAAGTGAGTTTTTTAGGCTATAAATTTTCACATAGAATCTACAAAAAAGTTCAAAAAAATTAAAATTTGGTTTACGCAGTATGAATTTGGTATAAGCAACGATTGACAATGTCAAAATTTCCGAAAAAAAATGTTTGGGTCATTTTTGAGAGAAAAAGTGAGTTTTTAGGGTATAAATGGATCTAGAATCTACAAAAAAAATTCAAAATAACTAAAATTTGGTTTACGCAGAATGAATTTTGTATAAGAAACGATTGGCAATGTCAAAATTACTGAAATAAAATGTTTGAGCCATTTTTGAGAGAAAAACTGAGTTTTTTAGGGTATACATTGACCTAGAATTTACAAAAAAGTTCAAAAAAATTAAAATTTGGTTTACGCAGAATGAATTTTGTATAAGAAACGATTGGCAATGACAAAATTACCGGCAATGTCAAAATTTCCGAAAAAAAAATGTTTGGGCCATTTTTGAGAGAAAAAGTGAGTTTTTTAGGGTATAAATCAAAGGTTCCCAAAGTGGTCCAGGTGGACCCCCAGTGGTCCATTGGAGACCACACGGGGTTCCACGTAGACGTGAAAAGAAAACAGGGGTTCACAAGTTGTAAGGGGGGGTCCACGAAAAATTTTCTGGTTTTCATAATAAAGAACAAAAATTGATTTGCATTTCAGAGTTCATTGTTGATTGTTTGTAATAATAAATGTTTATAATTTTGTTTAACCACAAGTATTATTTTAATAAATAGGACACGCTAAAAAAAATTTGAGATAACGACGGATATATCCATTTTGAGGTCCCCTGAGACGATTAAAACGATTTCTAGATGAAAGTCTGTCCGTCTGTCTGTATTCTTCCACGATAGCGTCCGCACGCTTGATCCGATTGAGCTGAAATTTGGTATGTGGGTATCGGATTATCGCGGAATGAATCCGTTTCTTTTTGGTTGAAATCGCCCCACCAGGGGGCGCAGTAACCCTATATACATATATATACATTTAGGTGCCTTATTGGCTTGTAAATACATCCTCAAATTTTCATTCCTTAATTTTAAAACTAAGCAATGGAAAAAAAATTTAAAATTTAAAATCCAAATGACATTTGACATGTCAAAGAAAAAGTAAACCCTAAAAAATTGTTTTACTTTTTTTGATATGTGAAATTTTCTTCCTTTTATAATATTTCAAATGTTATTTTTACTTTTAAAAAATTCGAAACTGCCGGGAAAGTCTTGTGGCGACACAACAGATTTTTTTTCTTTTTAACACCCCCAATTTGGAGTGATATTTTTTAGGAGTTTCGGGAATACAGTAGAAATGTAGCAGCAGGGGGTCTACCGAAAATAGTAAAACTTTGAAAGTGGTCCACGAGAAAAAAAAGTTTGGGAACCTTTGGTATAAATGGACCTAGAATCTACAAAAAAAAATTAAAATTTGGTTTACGCAGAATGAATTTTGTATAAGAAACCAACGGCGGCTCCAAAGGGGGGATAGTAGGGGGTAATTACCCCCCCCCTCCCAAGTCCGGCAATGAGAGGATATTTCTCAACAAACCCGAAGATATAAAACTTTTATATAGGATAACCCTAAAAGCCTACGACGTTGCCCCCCCCCCCCAAATCTCTGGGCTGGAGCCGCTCTTGTTCTGCAGTCCCCTAACGAACAGTTTTATCTTTACAATTTTGGAGATCTAACGATAAATTGCTCAAGTCTGCCATCCAACTTTTTGCAGATTTGCAAGACGAAGCTTTGTTAAAGTTTGAAAACAATTATAAAACCCTATATCACGAAAATTCGTGAATCTCTAGGAATTAGTAACTTTGAGTAACTTTGAAAGCAAGTAAATCGTGTATATTTGTATACTTTGCATAGTGAAAAAAATAATTTTTTTAATCATTTTATGGTAATAACGTTCCTTTACTGCAATCAATAAACTCCTGACGAAAATATCCCTTTGGCGGTAATCATAAATACAGCGAATTACACTTTTATTGCCGCTAGTCACATTAACATCCTAATAAATCCCATCTAGCATGATATAAAAAAAATATCGCCATCAACCCGAAATAATGACCAGATCTAATTTAGTCTCGTTAACATAAACCAAAAGTAAACGCCTCTTAATTGTGAAGAATCACAGCAATTTTTCAGAGCAATCTAAATAGTTGGCGCGATGAAAGCAGTAATTTATCTACAAGATATTCTCATTTCAGACATCGGAAACTTCGTCATTTTGAAACGAGATGACATGGTCTAACAAGTATGAACTGTCGCAGCGAAGTAAATCAAATTTTTTTCGAGCCATTTGCTCTTCCTGCTGCTCGACTGGAGGAAAATGAAAATGAACGAGTCGTCAAAAGGTGGCGTAGTATATCATATTTATATGTAGGTGTGAACAAGTATCATTCATATACGCTACATTTGTTAAAAAATGAAGTTGGGTACTATTTTCGGATTATTTAATGGGATTTGTTTGGGATTATTTACATTAAAAAATTAAAAATGACAGATGAGATTTATTTTTATTCTCTTGGTAAATGGAAATTTGGGTTTCAAAAAAGATAAGAAAAAAGAAAAATTAATTTAACAAAATTTTTATTAAAATTAAAGAAAAAAAGTTAAATGTAGAGGTGAAAAATCCTTCTAATGTAGGAATAGTAGATTCTGCCTTCTGTCACAAGGTTAGAATGAAAGAATCGGAATATTTTTCATTCTAACCGACTAACAGACTATATTTTCTCCACGACCAAAAAGAATTAATTCAAAATAAATTAAAATTAAACGGCTAAAGTTATTTTTATTAAAAGACATACCTACATACTTACATTACATTGTATTAATATTAATATTTATAGTGTCGGTACAATGCCGAGCGTTTTTTAAGAACCATTTTGATCGACCAAAAACACACTAAAATTTGTTTTATGATGATTTTTCCCCTTGCAATCGTTTTTTTACACCACCTACCCCATTTTTTTGTAGATACTCAATTTTCTCCAAGTCTCAAGTCTCCAAATTTTCCAAAAATCATTTTTTTTTTAAACTTACCTTCCAAAATAGCCAGAAAATATTTTTATTTTATACATAATAATCAAAAACAACTTTTAGTCCAATAAACGAACATCAGGTCTGTCTGGCCCCATTTTCTTTAATTTGCAGGTATTCATGGGTACATTCACCACCGAAAATCTGTCTGAAATTTGTGGAAGGGCGGGAAAATGGCCCATTGGTCTCAAAAATGTTTTTTTTTCGCCTATTTTCGCCGATATTTCCGAAAATATGACACTTGGAGAATTTTTGTTTGGACGAAAGTGAACATCAGTTCATTACCTACAAAAATGATCCTGATCATTTTTGTCAAAATATGATGCTTTTCGACATAACCGGCTCCAAAACGCACCCTCATTTTTAGCTCCTTCCCTGCATTTAGAGAGCACGCTCTAAAGGAATGACACTCCCAGGCGGATTACAAATTTTTTAATAAATCACGTAAAAATTATTTCATGTTTCAAAGTTCAGATGAAAATAGGAACTTGTAGCTATAATATCATGTTACTTTTTCCTTTTATCTATTTCTCTGAATTATTGAAAAACCGGGCCAAAGTTTGTTTTTGCTCGATATTTTGACCCTCCTATAAATTTATTCATATTTTTTTATCAAGACTAATTTCACCGAATTCTTTTGGATAATGGGGCTTTGCAAGGTGTTAAATATATTCAGAAAGATTCAATAAATTTTTTTTGTGTATTTTCGTAAACAACAGGTTTTTTTAGGTTTTTTTAAAATGCTCTGGTCTATCGGGAATTAATAGATAATCAAGGACCATATCGGCTTTCAACGCACATCATTAGAAAGCTTAGCTTGTCCCCTTGTCGATGGCAATTTTATTATTTTTTTCATATTTTTTTGGTTTTCCGAAAAATTGAGAAAATTCTCACCCCTATGAAAAATCGACATTTTTTTAGGATTATTTTCTTTTCGTGCTAAAATTTTTTGGGGTTAGGAATTGTACTAAATAAAAGATCACATTCTGACCTTTTCATCAATAAGTGCACGAGAAAAAACTCTGCCTTCAAATTTTCTCAAATTGGATTTTTTACAATTTACAATTAATCAAGTGCAAAAAGTGAAAAAAAGTTAGTTATTATTGCCTTATCTTTTGTCTAGAGACAAAAACGGGAGGATATTCAAGTTTTGGGAGGATATTAAAATTTTCCGTTTTCACCACAATAATTTTGCGAATTATTAAATAAATTTTTGAGACGCCGTTTTTGCAAAAAATATTAGTGTAGCGAAAAAAATCATGAACAACTTTTGTAGGTCTCTTCTAAGGGTCATATTTCTGCAGATATCGTCGAAAACTGGATTTTCGGGAACTCTAGAGCCATTTTCCCACCCTTCCACAAATTCCACGTAGCTGAGATTTTCGGAGGTACCTATGAATACCTGCAAATTAAAAAAAACATTTTGACGGACAGACTTTATGCCCAGGTTTGGGGTTTTTGTGGCGTTAATTTACTGGACTATTTCTTTTTTGAACTTTTTTATGAACCATTATAATTTTTGATCGACCAAAAACACACTGAAATTTGTTTTATGATGATTTTTAGCCCCTGAAATCGGGTTTTTACCCCAATTACCCCTTTGTTCAGAATTTCATCAGCCTCAGTTTTTTTGTAGATATTGAATTTTCAAATCTCCAAATTTCCAAAAAAAATGGACTAGAAAAATATTTTTATTTGATACATAATAATAAAAAACAACTTTGGCATTTTATCTATCTGAAAAAAAAAACAGTAAATAAATTTTAAAACGATCACTAATGAATTCCCACAGATTTATCCAAAATCAGATATCCCCAACAATAAATCGACATTATCTCCCTTTGTTTACGTCGACCTCCTCGTTTACCCTTCCCTAAATGCGTAATCCATCTTTATCAAATTACCCCGTATATTCTCATCCCTGATGACTATTCTCGAAAGCGCTATAACTGAATTTTCTCTATTTACTCCATCAATAGGTTATTGAATAAAATTTGTCATATAAAGCTCCCTCACATTAAGCAAATCATTTTCAAGCTTGTATAGAACCAACCCTTGGGGTAATTTATTTCTGGTGTCGTTAAGCATCCCTCCGGTTCAGTGGCATCTGCAAGATCATTTTTATGGGGTCTATTTATCGAAATGTAATCAATTCTATATAGGAGAAACTTGTAGACCTGTTCATATAAGACTTAATGAACACCGATGCATTTTTCCTTATATTGTTATGATAACCCCATTTATGACGAAGTATAAATTCTCTTATATTAAGAAAATGCGCTATCCTTTTAAAATGGTTCCCAGAAATGTCAAAAAAAAATATGTTGACACATTTTGACATCTTCAATTTCAAAATCTATTTCTTTCTTCCATGCTGTTATCATATCTTGTGAAATTGTCCAGTGATCTGTTTATTTCAATTTTTTGAAAACGTCATATTAAAACATTTTATTATTAAAAAAGTGGTTTTAATATCCAGTAAGAAGAACATTTAAAGAACAAACCACTATGAACTACTGAATGATTTAAATTCGTATGATTTTTTAAAAGAAAGTTATGGACGATTTGTAAAAATTTCCCTCTTCAGACGCCTATGGTTTTGTTGTAGTCAAACACCCTTTATGCTTACAGGGGCACCAACATTAAGGGTTGCAAGTGCATATTATGTAATAAAATATATTTAGTGTAATTTTTCTTGCTGCTGGGATTTGGGAAAAATATTTCATGGGTTTTTCAGCAAAATTCCCAAATATTTTCTTGATTTGAATTGTATTATAGAATTTTTAACCATCTTAAACTTAAACTTAAAATTCAAAGGGGTAAATTTACTGAGAAAATTATTGAAAATCACCCAAATTTCGCAATTTTTTTTGGTGGTTCTAAATATCAATACCAAAATCGCTTTTTCTTGCTGCAAATATTAGGAAATTGTGTATTTGAAAAATAGTCCAAACGCAGATTTAGTATATTGGCAATTTCACACTTTCCCACATTTTTTTTTGTATTTACCAAATTTTTTTATGTTGGTACGATTTTAAAATATTGGAAATTTACAACTTTCTTTGTAATACTGAAGGTTTTTTTTAGGAATAAAAATAAAACAAGAAATACGTATCCAGATTTAGAATTATATTTTATATTCAATGTGTTCACAAAAGCTCTTAACACAATAATTTACAGATGTAGTTACAATTTACAGAAAATACAGACTCTTTGGCAAAGAGAAACATTTGTGTATTAATAAATAGATATAATTATAACCTGAATTTAAAAAATTACAATATTCTCCTTTTATATAATATAGAACGAATTAAAATGCTTTTAAAATTAAAATCCATTTGATATGTAGACAACATTCATAAAACACGTTTCTCATTCACCATAAACTTACACATAATTTGATATATATTTATATATAATATATACAATAACATAAGCACATAATAATAATAAATAGTAGCCGAGGTATACCGTAATACATTTATGTTATCCTACAAGTACAAAAAATAAATAATTGGGTACAATATTTTTTCCATAAATGTCATAATATTTTTTTACATTTAATAATCATGAAAAATTCCCTCGAAAAATCAAGTTTCTTTCAATTTCAGTGCAATTCTTTCACAATATTTTTTCGGCAAATATTTAGCGTTAAATAAGATTTTTGAACAATACAATGTTTATAAGTACAAAATATTAAAAAAAAATTATTTATATTTTTGTTCAATTAATTCAATTTTTTCCGTAAAAGAAGGATCAGTTTGGATGATGGTAAACAAGCGTAATATGAAATATTAGTCGACTAACTGATTTAAGTTAGAAAAAATAATTCAAGTTTCAGTACAATCCTCTGTACCAAAAAATAAATTCGCACTTTTTTTTTAACTATGTTGACATATTGTTTCACAATATTTTTAACTTTTTTAAAAAATATTAAGCGGAATAAGCTGTAATAAAATAAATTTCTTAGTACGACTAAAAAAATTAAAATTCAGAAAAAAATTTAGAAATCGACTTTTGTATATACAGGATGTTAATTGACTGCCGATATTTCACGGGGAGATTCTTGGGACATTTTTAAGATAAAATTGTCATATCAACGTAAATCCCCAAAGGTTTCTTCTTGAAGTTACAGGACGCTGAAAAAAAAAATTATAACATTTTTTAGTTATCTCAAAAACGCGTTCAAATATTTAAAAGAAATGTATCTGTCACTTATTAACAAAAAAACAAAAATCATTCAGCCTACTAGATTTGTAGACCTAAACATTTACATTTCATCAAAAAAACCATATCCATTTACATAAAGTTTTGCATTAATTACATGTTTCTTTATATTATGTGTTTGAATGTCACTATGAATTCACACCAAATAATTACCAAGTAAATTCACAGATTAATGAAGTAACCACAGTAACCATTTCCTAAGATTACACAATAAATCTAGTGAGTTTCCATTGTATTTTTACAGAATTCAAGGTAATAGGATTAGTACATAAATATCTGTATTTCCACATGATTTTACATAAACTTTTTTATCAGTGAAGATTGCAAAAATATCCTTTTATTTTTAGTCTAAAACAATGCGTCAGGCGAAAAAAAGACAAGGGCCTTTTTAACCTAGAAAAGATCAGTTATAAACTTCTGTTATCAGTTTTTCTGATAGACGGTAGGACATTTGCGAACTTTAGACAATGGTTTCCTGTTAGAATAAGGTACGACAAAATATACACCTCAATATACCCCGCTACTATGCCTAAAATGTTCATCCATTCACATTATTTACAAAACGTTTAACAATAAGTATCACTTTTTGGGGGGCCGCACGCTAGCGGGGATAGCTGGGATACAGCAGCGTAGGGCCCCACCGACCTCAAACCAACCCTGGGGGTTTGACGTCTAACCCGGTTACCATATCCAATCCCATGTTAGACGCAGGCGGGGGTGTCTGATTTATCGATGCTGGAGAATTTACGTTATTCGTTAAGTCACTTTGACTGTTCTCTTCTGAATCACTACAACTATCCGAACTGCCCTTTTTGCCATTACCGTTGTGAGTTTTTACGTGCTTGGCTAGATGGTCGGACCTCATGAAGCGTTTATTACAGACCGGGCAAGCGAATCTTTTCTCTCCAGTGTGTGTTCGCAAATGCCTCTGAAGCTCATCGGACCTTGTAAATCTTTTTCCGCAAAACAGCCAATTACAAACGAACGGTCTCTCTCCGGTATGCCATCTTAAATGAGCTTTCAAATGTGAAGTTTTACCGTAAACTTTTCCACATCCAGGTATATGACAACTGTGTATATTCTTTTTTCTTAAATGAACACCAGCTGGACCCAGTCTTTCAGCTTCTTGGCAGTTAGGACAATCGCAAGTGGCTCTACCGGTGTACCTCCTTTGTGATCTGGGTGAAGGTACCTGAGGAGGTAGACCACCAGTACCACCTGTAGGAGAAGGCGTAGATCCAGCTGCGTGTAAACCAAACGAAGCTCCTACTGTTTGAGCCCCAGGCAACATAGATTTGTAAGTATCTTGTAGTAAATGTTGACCAGAAGAAAGCAGGTGATTGGATGCAGCTAAGGAATGAGTCAAACTAGAATAATCTGTCGTGTAGTTGGCAGCAGCCATTTGAGCGTGCATTCCTGCGGCTCCACTCATATCCAACCAACTTCCTGCTGTAGAATGGACATCCCACCAAGCGTTTGCCGAAGCAACCGAGTCGCTTTTGATCCCTGTATGATGCGTCGCACTGGACATTGTATTAAAAGGCCAAGTTTCGTACGGATGTCTCGAATATACGGAACCTAAAGCTGCATGGTGAGCAGTAGCAGCGCCCTCTACTTTTCCTAAGATTGAGCTCTGATGATGATGATGAACGTGGGAGTTATCAGCTACTGCTGGTTGAGTGCTGGCTCCTTGAAAGTACAAGTCGCTTCCATAGGAAGCAGTGGTTGGAACACTTGCGCACGAAGTCATTACTGATCTGGAATACGTTGGGTTAGTAGCAGACGACCTCTGTATTGGCAATGAGCTACTGGATGAAACGCCAGCACCGACGGGTGAAGGGGCGCCTTGTGGACTCTTTTTCCATGGATGGAAGCCTTTGCCAACTGCTGCGTCTGCTAGGGGCGGTGGTGATTTATTTGAGAGTTTATTACACTGAGCCGCCAACATCGCCAGTGGTGTTCCTCTAAGGCTGGGGTGATCCTGAAACAAAAGAATAATATATTAGAAATATATTTTTTTATAGATACCATCTTAAAGTTTTTTTAATTTAAATTCGTATAAAATCGAATAATAAATATTTTGCTTTGAAAAAAATTACAGCTTATCTAAATAAAGTTTCATTAAAAAAATTATTTCAGCGAGAGATAAAAATATAAAAACGAAAAAACCGGATTTTAGCGTTTTTCTCAATAATTTTGAGGTTATGTTGAAAAATGGTTAATACAAAAGTTTTAGATTTTTCAATTATCTACAACTTTTATATTAAACTTTTTTCGATAGGATGCATATTTCAGCCACAAATCGTAAAAAACTTCACGCTGGCCAATTTGTGTCGATATATGTACGGTAAGTTGCCTATATCTTTCATCGTCCAATCACTTCTCTAATTCACCGCTAGATGGTTGTACCTTACACCTATTTGCAATAAAAATTAGTATATATAACATGCTAATTAATCATATCGGTTTTTACACTTCAATGGTAAAGATCTTTACAATATAATTAGCCTTAGATTGAAAGGAAATGTTCGTTTAATAGCTTTAAATTCAGAACACAATTACGGTGAAAACTAATTAGACATTTTGCTATCTTTCTATTGAATTTTTAAATATTACTTGATATAAACAAATCTGATTAGCTGAAGGAGTAATTAAATAATTGCTGGTGTACTGATCGTAATTACAGTTTCTGTCCGAGATTTTTTTTTTCTAGTGCTTTGTGATGTAGATTGGGAAATAATGAACCTCATGCAATTGAATTTATAAATACTCTGTAATAAATACGCTGAATTTAATTGCTAGTAGTTGTAATACTGCATATGTTTTATATGAAAAAAGAAAAAAATATTGTGGTGCCCCAAGGACCCGTTTTGGGACCGTTTTTAGTTGTATTTATACCACAAAATTATACAGTGTAAATTAACACAAAATGTTTCCGCTATTTAGAGTAAAAAAACAACTTTAATAACAGAATCAAATTTGCAAAAAACTAATTCATTCAAAAATAAATAAACGGGGGGAGCCAACTTGATTTAATCGGGTTAGTGCCCCCCAGTTCACTTCTTTTTAAATAGAAAACACTTATTTATCGCACGAATAAAATGCATGACCTTATAAAGGTCGATATTTCATTATTGTTTTGTTTGATCTTTATCCAAAAAATTACCCACTATTAAAAACAAAAATATTTATTCATACGTAGGATACGATGACGTAAGTATTTCCAGTCCAGTCAGATGCCCGGAAGCGAAGTCATTAAATCGAATTCACGAATTTCTCGGTAATAATTATGAATTTCAAGAGTGTTTTACGGCAGGTAGATAAACGAGGTTCTAATACGGACCGGAGGCGGTTCATTTTCATGCAAATGTTGATTTTGGAAAAAGGGTTGTGAGCGGTGTCGGCGGAGAGAAAAGGACAGAAAAGGAAATAGAAGTCTGATGGACTTAATTTACTGCTATGGCCACGCAGCATCCTATTTAATGGTTTTACAGAGGCGGGGGACAAATTAGTTTTAGTGATTTTGTCAAATCAGTCGTCGAAATTGATTTGTTTACTCGCTTCACTTAATTATAGCTCTAAAAATAGGGTTAAAAACAAATTTCAATTAAATTCGTTTGCGCAGTTCATCCTCTCCGTTTTTTTATCAATTCTGCTGCTGTTTCTTCAAAAGTCGTTTCTTCTGTCTCTTCTTCTCTTTCCCAGTTTTCTTCCCCTCTATTGCTTCTGTGGCTCTTATGTATCCCCGTCATGTTTGCCTATATCAGTATTTATCTTTCTTACGTTTTTTATTTTTACTTCTTAATTTATCCTTACATATTCAGTCTTGCTGTTTCTTTCTCTCTATTATTTCTATCATTTCATAGTATTTTCTTGAGTCTAGCATGAAGACAACCTGTATAAGCTTCTTTGATTAATATATTAATAGTAACATCCCTATTTCTCACGAAGCGGCTTTCGTTTGAATGGCGATTAATAAAAGAAAGATCTTCAACTTCAAAAGAAGTGACTACCGAACGGTCTTTTGTAAAAAATTCGTATTGTTTTACTTGATGGAGGCGTAGAGAGTCGATTGAATCTTTGACAGGTTCGGATCTGGTGGCATTATACTAGTGGCGAGTTAATTTTAATTCTAGCCGGTAGGTGTCAATGACGCCGTGAAGAGTATTTTTGTTAAGTCATCACAAGACTTTTTTCTTTTTATTAAAGAAATCTATCTTTAAAAATTTGGTACGACATAGACTTTTGAAACAATGGACGAATCGAAATCATACTTCTGCTTCAGAAAAAAAAGGGGATATCATTAACAAAGATATTAAAGGTTTCTTCTGTGTTTTATGTCTCAGCTTGCTTATAGAAGGTTGAAATGACGAAGCCGAAAGGTACAAACCGGTCGTGAGATGTGGAATCAAATATATAAACTGTCAAACTAATAAAAGTATGACGTGTCATTATCCCCAAATTTTTGTAATTTAAATCTATGTTGAGCAATACCAAAAGACTGGAACGAAAATTCAATTAGGTGTATATGCGGGAAGGACTTGCCTGAATGGATATTTTTGAAAAATCAAAGGTAAAGAAAAAATCTGCTTAATTAACACATGGTGACCCTTTTGAGTCCTCGAGATTCTGAAGTAAATGCTCTGGAACAAAGGGAATACTTAATTGGAAAGAAGATCGGTCAAGGTTCATGTAGATGTCTGGTCTTTGGATATAATTCTATTTATAATGATGATGATGTTTTATGATGCCTTTCATGTGAAGCAAGTGCAGTATCACTTATCGCTTATCATTCATTGTATTTATAGAATAAATAAATAAATAAATATTGAATTGTTAAGTCATTTCCTTACTTTATGTTTTCCCCTTAAAAGGATACGAAGAGAAAATCTAGGAATATTATTAATTAAAGAAAATTATTATTCAATAAAATATAAAAATCAAAAACATCGCAAATTTGTGCCAATAGAGGCGTTTTCAAACAGAGCAATACGTTTTACGAAAATTGATTATGACATCAGAAACAAAATACCGTGAAATCCCGAAACAAAATCAATTTTCAACAGGAAATGTGAATTCAAGGGAACAGGTCAATGTGTATTATTTTTCATTAAGGATACTAGACCACAATGTATTTTAAATTCCCGGTATAGGCAACATCTGGTGTCATTATTCATCTTTCCATTATTTATTTCTACGTAAAAGTCGGATATAATTAATTTGGCGGCAATTTCAAACCGATTAATTTTCATTAATAAGGTTGTTAGACGAATTCGAGTTGGCTTAGCGCCCCTTTGGCTTAACCGATCGATTGCTTAGTGGTTATTTTGAATTAATAATGTTTTTTAAATTTATTTTCGAAATTACAAGTAATTTAGTTGCTAAATCTAAACGCTAAATGCTAAATGCGATGGTAAATCTAAAAAAATAGTGAAAGTAATATAAAACAAAGTGATATTTTTAGCAAATTGTTAAGTTATCGTATCCAATTTTATGTGGGAAACGTCACAAAAATGTTCAAACACGCTAAAGTACCTAAATAAAGTAATATCTCACAAATCGGTGTTCTTATTTATTTATCTATGAATCCCACCCTGTGTTAAAGCCGGTATACCTCCAGATGGATCGATACAATCGAAACAACTTTATTTTTGGTAAAAGACAATATAAAGAAAGAAAAGTACAAGTTTCATTTAAGTATGGATAATAGTAGTGAAGATACAAGTGAAACATTTATTGCAACTCCTGCAAATATCACAGAACTTTCCCAAATAGCCTGAATAAATTTGCTTCCTCAAAATTCAAAGAAAAAATACAAAAAATTTCATCAGATGGGCATTATTTCGTGCTTGTTGTACAATATACTACTTCCATGATGTGGGTGATGTTTCCAAGCGTTTTTCTATTTTGTTTTTCATATATACGTTTGAACTCTCCACCTCTGCACTTCATCGCAGTGCTGTAGACTAATAAAAAAGTATAATCTGGATTTTATTGGACATTACAGAACCGGTAGCCAGTCAATTTAAAGATAATAAATGGAAACCGAATTGATCAACCCCATTCTCTCGGAACATGCGTGGGATAGGGAGACGTGAGCTTGCTTCTGTATTTATTACCTGGGATATTAATTATTATTTCGAAGAACCAAGGGCACTCCGTTTCTAATGAGACCGAAGTGTAGGTAGGAGTATATAGCTGCTGGGAAAAAATATCAAATTAATTATTTGGGTCCAAGATTTACATATTCGTGTGTTGGGAAGTTGGATTTATCGTACTGGTTTTGTACTTTCTCAAGTTTAAGGCTTACATAACTCTTCTAGGCGTTATATTTTAAAGCTTTTGATTGGACCACCTATATCGAAGGACATAAGTTGTGAATAAACTTTTCCTTTTAGTCATTTATTTATTTTTGTTACCCTTGCCAACACCAAGAAAAACTATGGATCAAAGAATGGAAGAGATATCTCAGAAAAGAGGAAAAAGAATCAGGGAATTAAGTAATGTCAAAGAAAATGAAGAAGAAGAAAAAGATGAAGAATTTATGTTTTATTTTTTATCTCAAATACTTTGAACAATGTTATATATTGTCATAAAGTCTTGGTGAAACATTTTACAGGAAAAATCTTCATCTATTTAAAGATTTTTTTCCAGCTACTCTAAAATGGATAAGTCAAGTAGTTCAATAAATTGTGGTGGTACGATAATACCCTTCAATGCCGAATTCCACCGTCAATGTTTACACTTTGGGGTATTTCTAACGAGTTGCCATGTGTACGGCGTTATACACGTGAATTTTGGTGGTTTTTGTCCCTCGCCAGCTGTCTTGTTAGTCGACGAATTTTGGGCTGTCGACTTTGTATACCAATCAATTTTCCATTATCGTTCTGAAGGTGTATTTTATTATGGTGTCGGTGGATACATCATTATTAAAAACACATTTTGCTCAATGTCTACAACACGCACACGTTTTATTTGCATAGTATTACTTCAATTTATTATTGAAGGAATTTGTATGTGTGTGTGTGTGTATTTTTTATATGTCCAAGAATAATTTGTTTGCTTGTTTGTAGTATATTTGGAAAGAAATAATTTTTCATTTGCCGGAAAAGTATTTTATACAGATTTACAAAAAATGGCTACTAGTACATTTTCTTTTTTAAAATTCCCCAATGGGCGTGCTATATTTTCCACCCACATCTCCGGATTTCTGGGGCTAGATGCTTGGTGTTATCCTTTTTCCACCTGCTTCTTATTTCCCTTAATATTTTCATCAAAATTTTCTTCTAACATTCTGTTTTTCTTAATTTTGTAAAATATACTCTTAATTGCCTGATGATGGCCAACACGTGGTCCGAAACCGCCCTAACCATCACTTTACCCTGTTTAAGAAAGTATATAGTGGTTCTCAGATTTTGATATACTTTGCATAGTTATAAAAAAATTCTAGAAACTTGAAATTTGGTTTGAAGGATTATCAAGATCCTATAAATCGGTTTTTAAACTCAAAATAACCGAAAACAAAAATTGGAGGCTGGAAGATGATATATCCGTAAAATTTGAAGTTTTTCCAGGATTTCAGAATTTTCCAATAAGATAATTAAAAAAATCAGAAGATATATTGAGATGAGAAAGAAAAATATTATGAAGAATCTTCGGATGAAAAGAGGTCTATCAAAAAAGAACAAACAAGGAGAGGTATATAAGATATTTGAAGAACAAAACATTGTGGAAGAAGTAAGAGGAGATTTTAGTGGTTGGGACATATAGAGAGAATAGAAGATCGCGTGATCAAATAAATAGCCTGGAGAGAGACCTGTGACAAAAAGCTTTTATATATACTTATAACTTTAAAATGTACCCACATGATAAAAGATAGGCGCCGCCCGTGAATGCGAACTCTAGTGGTTTAGCTAAGTAAGCCGTTAACAGGTATTTTTTACATCATTGTTGCAACCAGTAGTATTTACTGACACTATTCATAACAATTGAGGTAATTTACCTACAAACCGCATATTCCAAAAATACCTTGCCCTTAGAGAATATTGCGTATTTTAAAGCTTTTGTCATGTAAATATTTACTTTACAGCGATGTTTTTTCTTTATAAAAGATTGACAAAAACATTAATATTTGGCTATTTGTCAGTATTCTGATTATCAACTTCTTGCTGAACTCTTTGACAGTTATAAGGATCGTAACAACAAGCGTAAATTTTGCTTCGAAATTATTTTCTTGGTAAATTTCACCCTTCTTTATCAAAATTACCACATGACTTTTTTTGGTCATCTTATTGACAGAAAGAAAATTCGTTTTCATCAGTTACTACTTTCTCAACTGCACATTCATCATTCTTTAACGTTACTGCAACTTTTCCTGTACCATAAGACAATATCTTGTCACCATTAGCAAGAGACGTAGATCTAGAATCAATCAAGTCTGACTTACTCACTCTTAATATAGATGAATGAGCTTTTAAGATAAGCTGGTATCTTGTGCCTGATTATCCCGAAGGAACAGCATTTAAACCTTTTCTTAAACGTCTTTTTTACTAGCAAACCTTGAATTTATCTTCATTCGATTGACTTTGGGACAATTTTTTGAAATATTCTACTATCCTTGTACCTGGGCCAATAATATGTGGAAAGCTTCTGTGTTAGCCGTACCATCAAAAATGTAAAACTAGATTTTATTTATATGTAGGATAAACAAATGTGAAAAATAATCTCACTCGCAATTTAAAGCTTTCAAATCGTAGGATATTGAGACTATTTATAGTTTATTTAACTTGGAATAATAAAAAATGAACAACTAACAATTACCTCCATACTGTTTCTATAGTATTATAGATTTTAATGAATTCAAATAGCAAAAACAACCTCCTCATTTTGTCCAAGTAATAAATCTCTTTCATGTGACAATTTTCATCGCGAAAATAATTAATGATAGTGGGAATTCGACCAGACGTGGATTGATTGCATGTTTCAATACTGGATTATCACTTATCTGCAATATGTAATTTATTTAGTCTACTTTTTCTGTTTACTGTTTCATGATGGACTGGAATTGTTTTTCAGTTATGTACGAACAGTGGGAAAATTACAGATTTTTCAGTAAAAAAAATGAAGGTATATTTTGGTTCGTGTCTATTTCGTGGAAGGAAGGCAGCAGACATTGCCTAAATCTAGTAAACGATGTTAAATCTTACAAGCCATTTCTCTGATATATTCAATAGAAAATAATAGGCCTAAACCCAGGTTTTTAGTTTGACATTCATCAAAAACACTGAACCATTGATCAGGTGCATCAAATGACAGATTTCCTGGACTATCCATCTGCTTTCCTCAACGTTGCCCAAGCTTTTGACAAAGTCTAACAAGAAAAAACAGCATTGTTACTAAAAATAAAGCGATGATTTTGTAATAAAATCAAAATCAGATAAAACCTTTAGGAAACTTACCTCTCTGACGATATAATTTTGATCCAATAGCGATGGCTAATTTTCGGCGAAGAGAGAGAAGCTAATAAAATTTTACAATGTCCTTAACGACCTACCAGCCCACATCCTATCAGCAAAATAAATCAAGAGGGCAATAAAAGGAGCAAAAACCTCAGACGGTAGCCGGTGAGTACTAAAAGAAACTATAAAATGGCCGTAGGTCATCACGTTAAGATTGACAAACAATTATTTCTTGACACAGAAAAGCCGGTAGCATGGAACAGTCTTATTTATTCCTTGAATCACTAATAAGTTCGAATTAATAAATCTAGCGCCAGGGCCGGATCTCACCTCTTTTACTCCTCGCGTATTTATTGAAATATTTAGGTTGTTACAAATTTGCGCCATTTCATCGTCCAGAGGAACCTTCATTGTTTGATTCTTTGGTGGGAAAACATATGAAAGAATGTTGGAGAAGATGGTAATAAGACAAACGGAAAGAATAGCTAAGAATTTGGGACTATTAACACGGATTTTTCGCTAGCAAATATAATTGAACACTTCTACAAATCTCTTTAAGAGCATACAGAACGCATACGCCTTCATCAAAAATTTTGATTACTTCTCATGTCGTTAATAGTACATGCATGGATACAATATTTCACCAGTAGGTGAAAAAATTAATACTTGAGACTGCTACAGAGAGAAAAAGTAAATATTCCTCAAAATGTGAGTTTATAAGATGTTTTTCGATCAAATATTTTTTTCTCTCTGTAGCAGTCTGCTATACACAAATACCTAAATAATTGTTAAGCAAAGTTCTTTAAAATAATCAACCAATTGTAAATGAAAAGGAATCCCCCCCCCAAAATTATATATGCCGCTGGAAAAAGCGCCAGCCAGCCTATTTAAAACGATTATTTCTAGTTATAGCGTAAATTGGCAACATTGGATTATTGCACACGCTTGCTGAAGGTTTGAAAAGTTTGGAGAGACTTTATTAGTAGAAAATAATTTATAACAATATAAAAATAAGGTATGTAGGTATTACCTATATCCAGTACAATGAGCACATAGCTGTAATATTCGACTGGCCTGATTAACTTTTGGGAAAAGTACAATATATTGTTTAAATTTCACTTCTATGTGTACTATTCTGAACTACTTGGTGTATAAAGGTTCAATCGGTCTCTTTATGAATCGCGTTGTCGAGGACTTCTAGGAACCTCGTGACATCATGTAACTTTTTTTTAATTATCTCGCTTAGTCTTAGCGATAAAATTATGATTTAAGCAGCATTGTCATGACTAAAGATGTACCAAGAAAACATCAAGAATACTTTTTTTTGAATTGATACTTCGTTTTTATGATATTGGCGTGTATAACTTAAAAATCGGTAAGAGAAACGTATTTTTTAAGCTCAGAGCCAGAAAATAGAACGTTGCCACAATGTATCTTGTGAATTGAAATCAAAATATGCATGCCAACAAACTAAATGATGAAGTGGTTGGAGGAGGGAAGTTTCGAAATCAAACTTGGTGACGTCACAGCGTACTGTATCCACTTAGTAAACCAAAAAACCTAACACTGCATACGTTACTGTAAAAATGTTTGCAAACACTGTTAAGGCTTTAATCCTATAAAACAATTTTATAAAAATAATAATAAATTGTATAAAAATATAAATTCTTTCTGCGTTTAAAATTGAAATTTTCACACCTGACAACGATAATGAACGCTAATATTGAATTATAAACAGTCCGTCTCTGGCTACCGTTTAAACTATGGTTATATTATGCATATGTATAACAGCGTTGGTTCGAAAACTAATGAGTTAAAGTTGGGAGGTTAAATGAATGGGGGTTGGGTATACCCCGAGGCTCTGTCCGCAGCTCTTGGAAGTGACTTTGTTGTGAACCGACAGACCACGAAAAAAAAATGAACGTTATTCGTGGCACCACTAAAGAAAAATTATATAATTTTAATATATTCAAATAAAATCACCGTATCTATGAACGCCTACGTTGTTATTAATACTTAAAAAGCCTATTAAATATTAAATTTCTAAATTTTTAATTGGAAATTCGCGTAAAGATTTGTAATCATAAAAAATCTGTGATGTTGAAACAAGTCGATTAAACCAGACGTTTATGTCACGAGCCTCAAAAGTCTCCCTCTTAAATTAAAATTGGCTCGTTAGCATTAGTAATTTGCAATTTGCGGACCCCGAGACTATTCCAATACATAATCGTAGAAAAAGTATAGTGTACTCACGCGAAATACGCACTTAGCGCTTGTTGTGCAATATACTATTATCAAACGCTTTGTATTCTGAGAATTGGAGAAAAATAAAATGAACAACCCTCCTCAGTACAGAATTCACCTAATCAAACATATTTTGTCGATATTAACATTGAAGAACGCAGGTTAAATACACAAATCCGAGCTGAATGGAAAACAGATCCCATATTTACAGGTACTGAGGATTACAACCTTTTGTTGTACCCATTGTGAGTCCTCTACAGCCATAACAATGCTTCATAATCCGCTCAGCAAACATTTTCGAGTTTGAAGCACCGAAACCGTGTTCCAACAGTGTAATTCATCCAAATCGGGAGCTTGTTTGTCCCGCTCGACATAAATAATCCCAGTGTGTGACATATTTTAAACTGCGTTCAAAAGCAGGAGTGGGTTTTAAAAATGCTCTGTATTAATGAGTTTTTACTAAGTTTACAAAGTTTTCTACAATCAAAATCCAAAGATTGACGGTTTCCAAACTGTGGTTATAAGCGCAAGGTAATTTCTTATCGCTTGCCTTTGAAAACTACTAACTATACAAGAACTATATGAGTGGCTAAATTTTCTTAATAGAATTAATTTAAAAAAGTGTTTTAGAGGCTAAAAAAATAGTTTGTGAACGCAGAATTCATATCGGAGATACATCGCTATGTTTACGAAAGGTTTAAATTCTCGACAATAAAATCCCACCCTGTTTATTTGTTATGGGCTCGGTGTATATCAAAAAAATGCCGGAAGAGAATGTGTCGCTGCATGTAATGGTTGAACGCGGTCGATAAGTGGGTTATTTGGCTTTACCGACATGGTGCCAAAGGCTGAAGGGCAATAACACATGTTTGTAGACCACAAAAATATAAATGGTTAGAAAAATTGCGGGGTGATATGAATAATCACATCACCTTTATGATTGTACTTGTGGAAGATGAAGTTAAATTGTGTTAAGAGCATTCACTATCTTGGTGAAACTGGCTGTGCTTTCTCATGTCCCAGAAATTTTTTCAGAGAAAGCCGTTTATCACAAAAAAAGTATATTTTTTGTAATTCCGGAAAGTGAATGATTTCCTTCTACGTTAAAAAATAATGCAATGACCCTACACGATCGTAAAATTAATGACTTTCTGGTATACTTATATACCACCTAAAAAATAACAATTATCATAAAATCTTTTCTATTTTTGAATAAAAACGTAGCCAAGATTTGAAAATCTTCATCTGATTTATGCTGCCACCTTTCCTAAGTTTGTATAATTCAAACATTCATGGATAGAAATGAAACACCGCATTTGTCATTATTACTAAGCGATCTAGTTTCGAGAACAATAATTGTCGCTGTCTTTGTTTAAGACCTACTTTACCCGAATTACATGATCGTCGTCGTATGTCTCGGTGTATCTCAGATTAATATACCATCCTATTAGTTTAATTTTAATCTTTTTTCAGGGGCGTTCCACAAATTATTTTTGATTTTATTGATAGGTGTGGTAGAACTTTCTAACTTTTTTTGTTTTAACTTTGTTTAAGGTTTTAAAGTAAGTACTTTTTTGAAATTTATTAGTTTTTAAACTTTTTTTAATTATATTATATTATAGAAAGTCTCAAACACGTTGATTTTAATGAATTTAAAATAAATACAACCTCAAAATTATTGAGAAAATCGCTAAAAACCCTAAAATATTTTTTTATACGAAATTAAATTAAAAAAAGCCTAATTTTCAATCGAAAAAGTTATTTTACAAATTTTTATTTTTTAACCTTTATCAGTGCGACTTTAAGATGGCATGAAAAAAATATATGTAATAGATAAGGAAAAATTAGGTTTTCTTTTTAATTTAGGTTTGTATGTGGAAAAAATACGTATCTAGGTGTAAAGTGAGTTAGTGGATATAAGGGGATATTAGGGCAATTGTTGATTGGTGTTGTGAGTCATACAGTTGAACAAAATTATGGTCCGAAAAAAAAATAAATAGATGTTCTGATCAAATTTCCTCGGCTCTATCTTCAGAATTTTTATACACTAACTATATTATTATTTTTTCATAATAGTTAATTTGAATTACATTTTTTTTAATCCAAAAATTATTCGATATAATATAAGGATGAAATGGAATTTTCAAATTCAAAATGTAAGTACTTATTTCTTATGTTTTTTCTAGATTTATGAAGTTGAAATTTTTTTCTTCAATTATTTTCTACTGGAGTAAGTGAATCCAAGAACAGCAAGTGGTTGGAAGGAGGATTATTGAGTGAAATTCCAATAAATATCGATTTTTTTACCACGTTTATTTTATTCTCCCATTTTCTATTCCATTATTATTATTACTATTTTAAATCAAGGGTACCTTGAATAAAATTGCTTAAAACATTAAAAACAAGCTTTTATACAAGTGCAATAAAAATAAAAAAATATTTTGACAAAAACAAGATTTTATAGAACGCATTGAAGAAAAACTAATTTCTTTAATTGTTAGACCTAGGTTTTTCTGTGAGTAACAGATTCAAAATCTTCCATTTTTGTAGGTTGAATCATAATACAATAAAATTAAATTGTAAATGGAAAAAATTAGGGGCAAGCTGAAATTTTGCAGGTTGTTTTTGGCCAAAGGGACGAACTCAAATCCAAGTTTTCGACCTTCAACCCCTTGCAGAAGGGTGGTTTTTGGGGGTGAGTTTGTTTTTTGCAAATAACTCACTCATTTTTAATCTTACAAAAGAGCAATTTGGTAGAGAATTAAATTTGCAACAACTTTTAATTCTTGACTTTTTTTCATAACTGCATTATTTTGTTCATAATAATTGTTTGAAAAATTGCAGAAGTGGTTTTTTCGTTTTTTTTTCAGTTTCCATTTAGTCAATGGTAAATTGTCTCTATTTGCTGTAGTATCAAAGAAAACACACCTCAATTCATTACCTATTTAAAACATTGAATGGTTTTGGTCACCTAATTTTTATGTTCTGCACACCACTGGCCACTGGCTACTAAGAATGCATAAATGATTTATTTATTCGGTGGCAATATCTTTTGGTAAATGTATTTTGCTGTGTTGCCAAAGCTTGGAAAATATTTATATTTTTACTTATGCTGCGCGAGTCAAGGGGAAAAGTTATGACGCGTTAATGAAACCCCTTAAATTGTTGAAAAAGCGCTCGATGAAAGGTCCAAATGGGAGAAATAAAAATCCACCCCCGTATATAAATTAATTGTAGGCTCTTTCATTGAAAAAAATCGTTCTGCCATTAGGTCCCTCCGTTCGTCTGAAGTCCAGATTAAGAGAGACTTCTTCGTAATGATGACGGTCACTCGCTATACTTTTTTAATTCTTTTTGTACAGCTCTTGCGTGTTCGCTCGCGACAGGGAGGCGCCAACTTTTCATTATGGTTTTGATTAAAGCGGCACTAGTGTTTACGTAGAGGCCCTTTCTGGCGCACAAAAAAAATATCAAATTATGAAATTGTCACAGGCTCCAAAAATCTTCCGTGGGTATAAATAATGATTGAAATGGAAATTATCTAGAAAGAAACTAACTCTTTACTTCAGGTAAAAAATCCATTTTTGTATCACGAAAGGGAGTGTTGGTCATGGGCGGAGATAAAACTTTCAACTGTGGGGTTAAAGTAAATCTGCTAATACATTCACATCCTTGAATTAAAGAATTATTTTATGTATAATGATAAAAACATATTTGTTTGCGTACAGAACGTCAAAATAGCATTTTTTTCTGCAATTTAATGTAAACGTGATTTTAAACGCAGCCAAATTATAGATAATATTAATCTAACGTGCATTTTTTTCATCATTAATTTGATAAGTTCAAGTGCAATGTTGCAGAATTGCGTTTATATGTCATTAATTGAAAATAAATGTGTTACTAATGTATTTCATGCAAGTTGAAATGACTTTGGCCTTGTAAATGTGGCCAATTAGTTTTCTGTCATATCGACCATAAATATTGTAAAAAATAGTCCAATCAACAGGAGCGTAGATATCGTTTCTGGTGGGGGGGTCTTGAATTCAATTTCATTCTATAACAGAGAAGGTTTCCGATGGGTTTTTCGGTTTTTATACAAGAATATTATTATTTTCGACAAAAAAAACAAATTGGAAAACTTTTTAGTGGGATAAAGTGTTGAGTAAGTTGTAAAAATGTGTCGAAAATGTGTCAAATCCTAAAACCAATAAAAATATAATCATAATTTTGGCTAAAAAACTGATTGGCATTATCGAAATTTACAAAAAAGTTGGAAAAAGTGGAAAATGAAAAAATATATAAGAACGTCTAGAAAATTACGTCAAATTGATTTTGGTTTAGGAAGTAGATACATTAAATAGTCTAAATAAGTATTTTTAGATCATTTTTTACAAAAAAATGAACTATTTTTCAATAAAACTCGTGCCATATTAAAATTCTACACAAAATGGTACTTTTGGATGAATAAAATAAGTAGGACTGTCAAAAATTATTTTGGAAAAATAAAATCTGGGGATAGAGGATGGTATATGCCTACAATATTATGACAAATCCTAAAATCGGTCCCAAATTTATAGAAAATTTGGATAAAAAATGTCCAGCCCATCCTAAAATAACTTCAATTTTAAATGTAAGAACATATTCTCCGATTGCCTGGACTAGTAGACATTCTAATCACAAATATGTAGCTTCATTAACGATACATTTATTGGCTAATAAAAAATTAAATAATGAAAATCTAAAATAATTATTTATGCATATTTACAAGCTTGTTATATTATAGACTATTATAAACGTTTGTAATAAATCAATTTTTTTTAACTTCGTCGATTGAAAAATTATGCGGCACTTGCGTTTGGACCAAAACTAAAAAAACAATATTAAAGTAAAATTATAGTTTCTTTGGAAAATAAGGCGTAGCCAATTCTCGTAACAAACTGGTTTTTTTTTATATACAATTTTCAAACAAACTATAGTTATAATTTTTCTAATCTCTGTTGAATAGGTTTACTTTCAGCTCAATATATAGGGTTAGTTCAAAACAGTACAACGTATAATTGCGCTGACCGCCTGTTGCATAAATTACCATAAAACACCGTACATTTATTTTTATTGCTATTGAGTCGTCTGGAGTTATTTATGACATGCAGAACAGTGGCGTACTGTGTATAATATTTGTTAAAAATACGCAAAGTTATATTTCAAGTAAAAGAAAATATCTCCGCGTGTAAGTTCAAAGCGGCGATTTTGACCAAGAATTCAAACCAAATCTTTTAAAAATACAATTGCATATATTCAAAATATTCTACAAAGTATAGCGCTACTCTTAAACGAGAAAATTTTTTAGAAAATAAAATTTCCTTTTTGAAAATGGAAAATGGACGACAGAATAGCAATAAAAATAATGTACGGTGATTTATGGTAATTTATGCAACAGGCGATCAGCGCAAGTATTGATTGGTTTACACGCGGCCAACGGTTCCACTCAATATGGTTTACTGTTTACTTTATATAGGGAGTAATATTTATTTAACTTTCAGTTTTCATCCTTTATTCGTTATTATACCATGCACTGTTTTTAACTAACCCCGAAATTATCTCGTAAGAGACCTTGGGAAATAATTTTTCTCTTTTTCTTTTCGTAGTCTTGATATACAATAAACTATTTTATTATATTAATACATAATGTTTTAAACAATTTTGTATACTCTATATATGTCGTGTATTATGAACGTCTGTCATTTGCATTACAAAACTTTAATATGGATCACCGAATAGCATGACGGATGAGGCCACGTTCATAACATACCAATTTTTTTTCTGTTTTCGCGCTTGTTAAATATTTATGAATAATTTGAATATTTAAATTCGCCTCATTTGCATTAGTTAATTTTAAAAATATTAACATTAAATGTTAATTGTTTTTTCGTGAATCTAAAACGTTTGATTATCTCAATTTTTTAAATTATTTAATTGGTTAATTTTGATTTATGTTTTATTTGTGTAAATAACGAAATTGTTGTAATATCCAGATTTCCCTATTAATTCGAGGTTAGAGTCTGTTGTATTTTTTTTAAGAATGAGCTATAATAATAATAATAATAATTAAAAAATAATATACTTAGAAAGATACGTACTACAGTGAATGAAGGTAAAAATTACCTCCTATTTCAGTGAACTTCCATCGATTTACATGAAAATTTGGGATTGAGTATATTTTACCCTCAACTTCAAAAATGACATACGCTCGACTTGCGCTTTTTGCATTTTAGGGGTGAAATCCACCCCTTATGTTGAAAATGGTAAAAAACGCAGATTTAAGCATTCTGGCGTAAGTAATCTCGTTTAATTAAATAAAATAAATATTTTTCAACATTTAAATGCATGATTTATGATTTTAATTAATTTTTCAACACTTCTAGCAACCACCCCTTAATTCAAAAATCATGAAAAAATAAGTTTTTGTATTTCTGAAATATGAAAAAGCATATTAACATTACACAAACAGTTTTTTTATGATATAATTTTTGGTTGACTGTGAAATTTCAACCCGTAAAAACCACCCCCTTTAAGCAGAATCATTGAAAAAATTGGTTTCAAGAAACTTTAATCATTTGAGTAATCACATCACTGAATTGAAATCTCATTTACTGAGTATTAAAATCTTTATTTATTTATTGCGATATTTTCCACGCTTAAAAAAACTACCCCTTGTCATAAAAATAATGGAAAATTTGTGATGTACAGAAATCCTTTCACTTTTTCTATCTTCAAAATATACATACACACACCCACACATGTATATTTTTTGAGCATGTAGCTATCGACACGTCTACTTCTTACTATCTATCTTTTTTCCTATATATACATACAAAATATCTGCTCCAAAAATTTTTCCAGAAAAATGTTATTGGTTTTTTTAAAATAACTCCGTTAATTTTTATGATATCAGGTTCATCCAAAAACCATTTGAAAGGTAATTTCAAGGGCTATAACATCGTATTAAATTTAAATCCCTTATTGTTTAAAAGATAAAAGGTTAAAGGGCCCCGGTTACATGGTTCTCGCAGTAAAATTTAGGCTTTAAACGTTTCTATCTCGGTTATTTTTTATCCTACAAAAATAAAAAAAAGCAAAATCATTGTTAAATAAACTCAAAATTCGTTCTCTATCATTCTTTACGTATATCGAGTTTTTTTTGGAGTTATTATCAAAAGAAAATGAATGAACATGTTAGGGAACAAAACAAAATTATATTCACAATAGTATATTCCAACAGAGTAACAGACTGTACTTCTCCACGGCAACAGCTTATCAAATTCCAACTAAATAAATAACAGGTCGCGTAGAACTGTCAAACATGAAATTCATGGCTATCTAGGATGCGGACGTGATAGTTACAGCTAGATGTTACAGAATGAACATTCTGACACTAGAATAAGAATAAAATACATAAGAGACAAGTGTTTAAGAATTTTCTTTCAATCTCAAAAGCGAGAATGTTTCTTTTCTGTTATTATAAATGGTTTCAGGTTTCAGAATAACTACATTCAGTAGTGGCCGCGGAGAAAATGTTTAAAAATAATGTTCCAACAGAAAATCTAAATTTTTACCATCAAGAATATTATTCCAATTTGCATGGCGTCTTTTGAAACATAACCCTCATTAGTTAGCATTGTGTGAAACCGAAGCGGTCGAATAATTGAGATTTAGTTCTAAGGACGAATGTAATACGAAGCATGTCGAATTGACGACATTATCGCGGTCAGTTTACGCCAATTATACGGACCCTCGAGGTCCGAAACTACAGTAATATGATCTTTTTTGTTAAGAGTCCTCGGAATTCTGCCTGGATTTTTCGTATTATTGTGCCAATTCTTGGAATATTTCTTAACCCAATTTACTATAAATACACATTTTCATAACGAGCTTTAATAAATTTTTCGCCCAGAAAATGACGTTTTACTGGTCCCTGTTTTTTCATTTTTCAATCGCTCTTTCATAATACAGTCTGCCTTGATTTCGTTACTATGGTAACAACATTGCAATTTATTGTCAAGTGACAGTTAGTTGATTTTTAATTTGTTGTTTATGTCAAACTTGTCAGTTGATAAATTTGAAGATATGGATTCAGATTTTGAATTGTCCGATACAGTAAACGAAATTGCAGAAGAAATTTTGGAAGCATCAAAGAACGCGACTTGTCATATATTGTCAGTAAAATCAAAAGCCCGGTACGAGAAGTCATACGTGTAAGCGAAGAAGTTCTTTTGGTATATTTTACTGAAAAGTCTCAAAAACTATCTTCTTCAACATTATTGAGTAGTGGGATTGCATTTTGTGGGAAAATCCCCTAGCAAAATCGCTTCCTAGGTATCTTAAATTAGAAAATCCAGGCTAATTCACAAATCACTACTTTCGCGACTCTGCTATTAGATGGAGGGGGAGGTTACCTTGAAGATTCAATAAAAACAAAGTTGATATAACAAAACATGCAGGAAACTAATTTTGTTAGTACCATGCAGCCAACTTGGGAGGAAGTTAAAATCCATTTTAATTAGACGTCCTTGCAGTTACTTTTATTTTCGAAACTGGTTCGGCACAAAAACAATTATAAAAGCTATCAAAAGAACGGTTTTAAGAAATCATCAAAACCAATAAGCACTCTAGTCCCGAGAAGCCAAAAAAAAACAAAAACAAATCATAAAACTGACCATCAAAAGATTCGTAACTGAAAGCCGGCGCTTGCGTCAGGGCCGGACGCGCCGATTTTTTCTCATTACATTTTAGGCCTAGTAGAATAATTGCATTGAATCAAAAAACGCTTTGGATGTTACAAAATTTCAAATATAAAATTAACACAAAAATGATGGTGAGTAAAAAATGTTTTTATATATTTTCCCCACTTTTTTGTCAGATCTAAACTCTAAAATTCATATTAGGAAAAATACATTTTTAGAAGAATGTTGATCCAAAAACTTCAAAGTAATCCAAAGATCTCTTATCAGTAGAACATGCACAATTGTGAAAGAAAAAGGTCTTGGTGGAACATGGAAGATGTTAATTTTTTGCTTTATACTAGCACCGACGAGTTTTAAGAGATGCAAAATAAAACATAGAAACGTTTATTTCCTATTCTAAAGCATTCTAAATTACGTTTTAATCATAATTGACAGCTAACTAACAGTGTGTAAATATCTATATTAACCCTCCGGCGGGCGCGCTAGCGCCAAACTGCCGCAACTTTTTGTTTTTGTGTTATAATTAAAATGTGACGAGCCCTTCGAAACTGGGCATTTAGGTATTCCTTGTTTAGGTTATTGACTCCGCCAATATAATATTTCTGCTCAGTTGTTACAAGCGAAAGATCCAAAGCAGGTAGAATTTGCAACGTGCACAATAAATTATTTAGCTGGTACTGCAGAGAGATTTAAAATTATTGATTCAAATGGAATAAGGTTCATCAATTTGACCTTTTAAATAGATGTATGCCTTCCTTTTGGACGTTTCGGACATATTTCTCATAATAATTTTAGCTTACTCATAGTCCAGTTCTTAGGCCAACTCTGGTTGTGACTAAGAAAAAGTGTCGGTCATCATGTAAGAAGAGGCCGGATGGTCAATTGTGAGAGCTCTTTAGTTTTTGACGGGGCGATAAAAGATATCTGGCCTTTTTATTATTTTGTTCCCGGTAGCATTTTTAACAAAACGCTTTTCTATGTCTCGCTTACCGGTATAATGAACTGAGTGTTGTAACAACCTTGACCAGTGACTCATATTGACTAATCAATCGGATTTGTGACTCATTTTCATTAACGAAAATTTCTTAAATTGATTTTTTAGATCAAAAACAAAAGTGGTTAAAAATCAATCAATCAAGAACGCCATATTTTTTTTTACATACTTTGTACATTTGACTAGATATGTTACATATTCTATTTGCAATTTGCCCCCCCCCCCCCGAAATTAAATAAAAAATCAGCCCTCTAAGAAGGTCTGCCAGTCTCCAACTTAAAACGCAGGACATAGACGTGCATTTGATATTTTTTAATATAATTATATATTTTTAAATGTCGTTAAAACTAATAAACAAGCACTAAATACAAGCTTATTATTACCGTTAAGAAATATTAGTACGAGATACGTAAATTATTCTTCATATACCATAAAATATTACGAAAGCTACATAAGCATATCTTTAAAAATAATTAAATATAATATAAAAATTTTCTACCTACACGTACAACCATATTCTGTCGCTAATTACCACAAAAAAATAACCCAGCTATACGAAATAATGAATATATAATTGAGCAGTGATTATTTCATTACTTTATTTAATAACTTCACCGTTTATCAAACTAATATTTAAATAATGTTCGAAAAATGTAGAGAATCAAATGATTGATTAGACGCTAGTAAATTCTGCTTTCAAAATTGAAATATCCTCGAGGGAAACCCAGTGGGTTTGACGATCTAAATAACATACATAATGAATTAATTTTTTTACCCGGTACGCCAATGTCTTTTACATGCGTTTTCTTCCAAATAACAGTATTAAACATGTTTTTCAGCTCAGGCCAATTTAGACCATTCAATCATTTTCGGTTTTGGTTTATGATCGAGGTTGACAATCAGAATAAAATTTGAAATGGGTCCAATCGGGACCGTACCTGGTTTAATTTTTTTAGGTACCTACTCGAAAGTACAAAAGAAATTTGACTGATGGATACGCTGTGCATACAAGTTTGGGACAGTTCACGAAAATAAAGGAAAGTGATATCGAAAATAACAACTGTTAATAGAAGTTTCTAAATGTTATTTTTTATAGCACAGCATATGCTCAAATCCAATCTTTTGTTCCTGTAAAGTCGGAAAATTTGATGATATCTGAAATATGGGCGAAAAGTTCGCATAAGGAAAGCACACAAAAAACTAAACTTTCCAATAAGCTCTCCAAGTAGGCTAGGAATCAGTTTGAGTCAAATATCCTTACTAAAGGACCCAAGTAAATTCTCCCGAAAGACGTTTACCCCATTCATCAAGATAAACATTAACATGAGATCCTTTCAAAACTCATACACCCTCAAAAATGTCTGTTTTGTTGCTGAAATTGCTGACAAAAACTTAAAAACTATTGGACAAATCAACTTCATCTGGGCTGTACCTTCTTTTTTTTTTCTATAATTACAATCTGATCATGAAGATCAATAAGCAATTTTGTTCCAACCTAACTTAACTAGAATTCCTAAATACTAAGGTCCTACTCACTAGTATACCTTAGGGTCTGGTAATTTTAGTAACACTACCGGTAACGTGTAACAGAAATCCGCACAATACTCTGTTTGTAACTAGCACTGTCACTGAACTAGTTCAAAAGGTTTGGTCTTCTTGAGTATTCTTACTAAATTGTTATTATCGAGGAGCTGGATGACCTCAACGTTCCCATGTTGGAGCAGCCGTTGTTCATGGCTGCTGGCAGATTTAGTTATAGTCTTGTCAACAGTTTCTACATCCAGGTCCCTATGAAGATCACTGTTGCGACAGTATCAGGGTGCATCGACGATGTTCCTTAATACTTAATTTTGTAAACGTTGGATAACTTGAATACGTCCCAAAGCTGGCTACCGTAGTACGTTTGTAACTATCACTGTCACTGAACTAGTTCAAAAGGTTTGGTCCTCTTGAGTCTTCTTACTAAATTGGTATTATCGAAGAGCTGGATGACCTCAACGTTCCTATGTTGTTCATGTGCTACATCCAGGTCCCTATGAAGATCACTGTTGCGACAGTACCAGGGTGCATGTTCCTTAATACTTTATTTTGAAAACGTTGGATAACTTGAATGTTACTTTTACTTGGCGCAGCCCCAAAGCTGACTACCATACGTCCAAACGGGTTTCAATATCTGCTTGTAGAGGAGCAGTTTGTTATGTGTGGACAACTTGGAGTTTCTTCCTAATAACCAATACATCTTTTTATATTTTATACCAAGCACTTCACGTTTCTTTTTAATGTGGACTTTCCAGCGAAGTCTAGCGTCGAGTGTCATTCCAAGATATTTTGCTGTATTAGCATAGGGAATCTGAGCGTTATTTATTCTTATGGGAATGTGTTGGTTTCGTTTATTAGTAAAGTTAACATGAACAGATTTATTTTTATTTAACTTAATGCGCCATTTTTTAATCCAGGTGTTAATCCGGTCTACAGATATTTGTAATTTTCGGTTAGCTTCTTCATGGTCTTTTCCAACAGCCAGAATGGCAGTATCATCAGGAAATGTTGCAATAGTATCGTGCTCAAGGTTAGGAATATCACTGGTATACAGTAAGTAGAGTACTGGACCTAGTACACTACCTTGGGGTACTCCTGCTTTAATTTCTCTTAGATCAGAATATACATCTTCCTGTTTTATTCTGAAATATCTGTTTGATAAATAGGATTTTAAGAGTTCTGAATACTGACGTGGTAGCAAAAGCCTGGGCCACGTCTAGGAAGACGGTGGAGCAGACTTTCTTTTCCTCTAAAGACTTTTCTTGGTAACTGTTTTTATGTGTATCAGGTACCACCAGGGATCTATTCATTATTCCTGCAACACTTCACTTCTTATTATTTGAAGGAATTTGTTAATTAAATTCTGGAATATGGATTGGGACTTTCTTCTAAACTTAAACGAATGATTCCTGATCTTTGCGAGAATATTCTCAAAACATTGAGGTTTTTTGTTTATGAAAATATTTATTAAAACTGTTTTGAAAAAAAAATGTTGTTATGAAATTAATAAGACAATTAACGAATTATTTCTGCTATCTGTCACATAACGTTTGATATGATTGAAATATTATTTAATGACTTAATATGCTAATTAGTTGCTATTAGAGTATGTTATAAATTTTTTTATTAAGAAAATAAAAAAGAAAATTTCCTATTTATTTTTAAATAAATTTAATTGCAGTTTTGCTATATCGCGGTAATTAAAGGAAATTAGGAAAGTAATAAATAACATTTTGGAAGAGTCTCTGGGTCCGCAAATTGCGGACCCCTATTACTAATTAATGCAGGTCCGCAAATACAAATTTGCGGACCTGAATTAATTAGTATTCGGGATCCGCACCTGTGGTTAGCTGGCGGCGGGAGATGGGCGAAACATAACCTATGTGAATATGTGTTTTATATATTTGTTAACATATTATTGTATATGGATATGCAAATTGCGAACCCTGAGACTCGTCCTAAAATTTTTGAGATCGTTTTACGAGTGTAATATTTCGATCTTATTGCTAAAAGAAAATAAGTACAAAGAATAATTTTGGTAACATTAAAATCACGTGAAAAGTGTAAAATTTCTTTCAAAGAATAGCAATAACCCAGAGGAAGTAGTTAAAGCTTGCAATTTTTTATAGACAGTGTTCATTTCAATCTGTTTTTGGTAGTTAAAACGTATCATATTTCTCTAAGGCAGGTTAAACATGTGCTTTTGGAAGGCGAGATAATATTCTTTCGTTTCAAACATCTGTTGTATCCATAGGCTAACGTGAAGGTAGTTCACGGGATTTCATACAAAATTTTAAAATATAATTTTTTGACCGCAGAAACAAATTTGTCAAATCTAAAAATTCAGGCTCAAATTGTCTCGAACAAAAATCTAATTTTCATATTATAATTTTTTTTAATATATTAGGAGAACAAAGTAAGAGAAAATGCGAAAAAATGTATGAAAATGTGTGAAAAATTAAGTAAAATCATAAAATCTACGATAATATAGATTTGAAAAATACAGATATCCTATTTTACTAATTTTTTACAAGTAAAAAACTCCTAGTGCACTAAAAAACCAGTTCAGAGACACCAGTAATGGGAAACCTCGTATAATATTGTTTTAAAATTACCAACCTAAACCTACAACATTATAAATCACACTTATTTAATTTTTATTTTACTTAATGACAATTTTTATCGGATAATCACCTAAATATTTTCGCTGGTGGCATAATGAACGAAAAATATCATTATTTAAAATGTGCAAATTGGTTTTGTAATTATACGTTCAAGTTTAATGAAATAATTGAAAACTACTTGTGCCAGTGGCAAACACACACCTTGAGAAAGAAGTAGATTTACTTTCGAATATTTTACATTCTTTTCGATTAAGAAAATAACGGTATTTTTTTTAAGAAAATGTACAAGACATTTTACGCCAAATATAATCTTTAGGATTTCTTTTTAAGGTTTTTGGTACAATCGAATGTCCTACACGATCACCGGATCTTAATCCATTAGATTTTTACCAGCGTAGCCGTTTGCAATAACATTTCTTCAGGAATTGTTGTATTGTGATAAAAATAACAAATGGATTCTAAGAATTTTCGAGGAAATTGAAAAATAACTCTTTTAAAAAAAATCTTACCACTTTGAAAGTAGCTTTAATCGATTCTTTATAAAATTTTACGTCTACCTTGATATACAGTATGTTTCAAAAGAAAATTACTGTACGGAAATCGTATATCAAATACTATTAAACGAACAAAGTTTGTATGTATGTGTGTCCGGAGGATCTCAAAATCCACTCGTCAGAATTCAATGATACTTTCAGGGTAGACTAATTCCTATCTAAAACGGCAAAAAATGAAGGTCTCATGTCTGTGAAAATTCGATCTTCCGAGATATTTACAAGAAAAGTTAAGCTTTTAGTTTATTTCCTAGACAACACAGAGATAATATAACCTGTTTCTATAGTAACTTTTTTATTATATATTTTGTTGTCATTTTGAAAGCGACTTTCATTCAAGAAAGTCGAAACGTCAATTAAAGCCCCATTTTTCTTTAAAATAAGTGGTTTTATTTCCATCAGAAAAGAAACTGATAAATATTAGTTTAATTTGTCAGTTTTTGGCATTGTCAATCATCGATCATCGACAGCAACGTTCAGTAATGTAGTCGCCATACATATAATGTTGGTCTAACAGTGGCCGGCGAGAACGTTGGTGGAGTGATGATGGAAAATCGTCATAAAAAAATAACCTATATTTGTAAATATCAACGTCAAGGTTTGACTTTATTTAATTTCTGGCGTTTCAATCTGAAAGAATCCCATTTTAAATTTGCCGCTTTCTACAATGCAATAGAAGATTCCATAATAATCTACAAATTTTGACAACTACTGACACGCACATCTCTGGGTAAACGTTAAGAATATGGGGCCGGCTGGGATTTGTTGAGATACTCACTCCCAATAATTTGCTTGTCAAATGATAGCCATCTCATAAATTCAAAGTTGAAAATACAACGTTGCCAATTCAATTTCAGAAATCATGGATTTAGGTAAATATTTAATGGAACGTTGAGTAATACTGTTAAAATGTGCTAAAAATATGTGTAATTGTTTTGGTTTTAATCATCTCTTTCCGAGTTAAATATTCGTATGTCTATGCTAGACTTAATATTGAAACTCGGTTTGTTAAATTCAATAAATGTTCGGGCAAATATCGTTTTGGCGAAGAACATCGTGATTTTTTTTTAAATAAAAATTGTAAATGTTTCTTATCGTTATACAAAATGCAAATGAAAAAAAAATTGTAGGTCCAGATATTACAGTACATATCATCCAGAACGAACGAAAAAATAACTAATTTTCTGTAAAATTTTGGACATAGAATACATTTTTCTAACATCTTTATTTAAAAAAAATACCATCAGTTGTCTAAATATCCTAAAATACTAATCTATTGTTACGAATGTAATTTTTAACACCGTTTAATGTTCTGTTAGCTATTCGAAAGGAACCATGCTGTGAAAATACATCAGCAAAACAGCATGAGCTTCGATGCTCTTTTATTTAGTAACGATCCGACGCTAAGTAGCTCCGGCCAACTTTGATCCGACGGCACAAAAACGTATTTGTATACGTATACCTTCATATAGGTAATTTTTTGTTCATTCAAACTACAAAATTATACATTTTATACTGGGTGTTAATGAATACATGTTTAGGGTATGTAGAACATGCAAAAATAGAGTGAAAAGTTCCTATAAACTGGTGCTTTTGGAGCTTTGTTTGCGAAGCTGGAGGGAGCTCTTTGAAGATGGCGTGTTCAGGTCGATTTTCCAACAGATATTTTCAGTCATATTTCTATTTTTGCATTTTCTACATGCCCTAAATCTGTAACAGTTATCAATACAAGTTAAGTAAAAATACAAACAAACAGTTTGCCAACTTAGGGATTTAAAGTTACTTTATTTATATTCCGAATTTCACCGAAATTGTGCAAATCCCTATACCTCTCAAAAGTATATCCGATATGTACCCAAAAATGACCACTACTTAATTCTTTGTTGTGGATTGCTCACGTTAAGTCTATTGTTAAAGATTTTAAATCTCAAGAGGGTTTTTATGCCGTGCCCCTTCAACGATATTAACTAAGCTACTTAGTGAGATTTCGAGTAGCAGGACCCTTCTTCCACTCTAATGAATAACACTTGAAAATACTTAACCAAAAAGACATCATTCAATTTTGTTTTAGCTAATTTGTCACGATTTAACAGGGATTTGAAGAATTCTGATGGGGAGAGATATTAATCGGTGATAAAGTTGACACTTTTGAAACTTTTTCCCATCTTTAATCTGGGCGTAAAAGTGAATTTCATTGACCTGCTAGTAGTCCCGATTTGAGTCCATTTAGATTATTGAAGTTAAAACAATATTGCCCCTGCTATATCCAGGTAATCTAGTTATGGACTACTTTGTTCAAAATTGAGTGAAATTGTTAGAAATTGGACAATCCTCAAAGCTTTCAAGTTTATTATTTATTTATTAAATCAGTAAAAAATTGCTGAATCATATGCGTGATACAGATTTTAGTGGATTATTAAAATACAAAAACATTTTATATTATTAGAAATATTTTTGAAATTATTATTAATTAACGAGCTCCCAAAAAAACAAGATACACTAAGAAACAAAGTATTTAAAATGTACAAACAAAGACATAATTGCTTATACAGCGCCCCAGAATAATTGTTACTCCCCCCTGTTAACTAGAATAAAGGTCGATTTTTAAAATCAACATAAAGTTTCGACACTTGTACGATCCCTCTTCAGGTGACTCTGGTTTCAAAAATCTATTACACTTGATTAAAATCAACATCTTTAGATACATTTTTGTCAGAAAATGTTTTAAAACTTACCAATCATCAATTTTGGAGGAAAAAAGCGAGATTTTTTGGAAAAAATGAATTTAAAAATTGAAACATGGCAAACAATTACAAAATTATGTTTTTTTACTTAAGATGCGACAAGAAAGATGAAATGCAGTGAAAAAAAGAAACCGAGGTGACAAAAATGATTAGATATGTCAAAAAAATTGGTTTAAAATCAAAATATGACGAGGAATTACAACTTCTGGGCCTCTGTAGGAAATGGGAAAAACATATGTGATTCATTTTCTGTGAAGTTTTTTCGGAAGATATGTATCGGTACACTAGCAAACTAGATTACTGAAATTATAATAAAACAATATCTACAAAGCTCTATTCGATTTTCGGTATGTCCAGCCTTTTTCTATTATTTTCGGACTCCGTATGGTTAGAAAAAAAATACATTTTTATTAGTTCAGGTAAATTTACGAGGTAGAAACGTCAATAAATTACAAAAAAATTGTTTCGCTGTAAAATCATATATTAGGGTCACAAAACCCCCCTGGTATGATGAATTTATCTGCAAATTTATGAACACACTGTATATAATGGTGGAAAGTTCGTTTTACTTACATTCGAATTTGAATTTGAGTTTGAGAAAGAGGCAAAATAAAACATTAAGTGCCATAATAGCAAATAATGAACATAAAGCACGTAAAGCCACTTGGGAACCTTGTTAAGATAAAATATGTAAAAATAGTAACAATTTGCAAATATAATCACGTAAAATACATGATATGTATTTTACCTGGCGTAAAGAAAATGATATTAATATCGAATAGTTAAATAATTTATACAAATTACGCAAGTAATGGCTCAATTTCAAATTAAAATTAAACCCATTTATTATTAATAATTCACATCGGCTCGTTTTGTTCTATAATAATGTTATTTTCTTTACCTTATACTGGCGAAATTAAAGAATAAAATCTTTTTTATTTCTGTGGCAAGACAAAGTTGTTTTGTGTAATTTAGATACAAATTATAGGGACTATTATGTATCATCATTTTGTTGTTAGACCGTCAATTTGTTCCCAAGTTTTTGTAAACGCTTATTTGGTATATCAAGACATTTGTTGCTGTAATTACTAAACTTATTACTTATTTAAACTCTGACGAGTTTTTGTTTTAACACAATTTTCTATTTGGTTATTAATGAACGATGTTTTAGACTTTATAATACTCTTTTATTTTAAATGGAACCTTGTACATTCTTACAATCTGTAATACTCTTGGTTTTCGGTCTGTTCAAACCTTTTACTATTGTTTTGGGTTACAAAAAGACCGCAAACTTTTATTAGCTCAGAAATTTTGTTCAATTCAAATATAAATCATTTTGGTGTGCCCTGTATATTTAAAAATATGTTTAAAATAAAGCTCTATGTACGTGTCAACTTTTACCTTTACAACATTTTTTAATATCTCTTACTATAAATGAATAACCACCTTCACCTACACTAAGAAAAATGTCTACTGGTGTTGATTATATATTTTTTTTTGTAATTTTATGTGTACAAACCAACATTGTGCCAATATATGAAACATTTCATTCAATACCGAATTTTTTACATTGATATTACATTATAGAATGCGATTTGGTTAGATTAATATTGTTTTCAAAATACATGTAGTTTTAAATCACTTTATGTGAATAATTGCGACAATATTAGGTTATAATAAGTAATATTAAAAAATTTGCTAAAATCACAAAAACGATTTTGCAATATAGCGTATTTACTCGAAAACCGACGGAAAAACAAGAACAGAGAGATAAGAGGAACTTTGATTAAAATAAGGCGTAAATTGCAAAACAAAAAAAGAGACATGGAAAAAGAAGCCAAGGACCTAAATCACTTTATCCTTGCACACGCAAACGTAGCAAGGATGTAGGATTAAATACTTATTTTAATAAATTTCTATATATTTAATAAAGAAAATATTTTCTGCATAGAAGCGCTAGAAAATGCTAAAAACAAAATTTAGATCAAATGACTCAGTTACTATTTCATTTGTTGGATACTTCACTGATTTTTGTTTCATGTCACTTTCATGTTCCTTAAGTCTTTCTTTTATGAATCCTTTTGTCTGTCCCACAAGCAATTTTTATTTCAATTTCGAACAAAAATTATTAGGATAACTATTTGTTAGGTTTCTTAAAATATAGAGTAGATAGAATTCAACATGTTGATGTATTTTTATCATTTGTCAGAGTTTTTGGATTTGAAAGTCAAAAAATACAATTAAGACAACTCAAACCAGATAGCCCAAATTCAGTAAAATAATTTACAATATATTAAGTTGAAGAATAATACACTGAGAAGAATGCTCACTAGAATTTATGGTGCTTTAAAAGTTAAAGTAAAAAGTTAATATTTTACTTTAGTAATAGTGATAAGTTGTTTTTCATGTCTTTTCATCATAATGTACATTAGTGTCGAAGAATTGATTGTTAAACTTAACCAATACCATTTATTTTAATATTGTTGGCAAACGATTAATAATCTAGTGATAGTACTGTGAAAATTTTGGTACAAAAGTGTAAGACAGTAGAATACTCACAGCTGTTTTAACGTTCATACTCATGGCGGGTATCTGGGCACCATAAAATTGCCCAGCAGTGGGCGTCATATCGGTAAGCATATTACAAATACGAAAAGTCACTTCTTATCAGGTAACATCAACGAAAACTACAAAAATCGCGTTAAACAATCGCACACAACACAATATTTGGTACTGCTATTGTTGAATTCCCATAACTTACTGTTTCTGGTAAGAGAAACACTAGAAAATCACCAGTTCCCCTTCTGTATAATGCCGACTGAGGCGGTGCTATAACTTGACAACCAATGGGGTGGGATGCCATTCATTACGCGGGCCGCCCATTGATTTTTATCAGGGACGCCCTACTGCGCAGGTTGAAGGAGAATCCACTAGAAATTATAGAGTGGAAGTATAGTCAGCATCTACTATTTTGTAAACAAGATCTTTATTAGTGAGAGTTGAGAGTACTTGTAGCGTACTTTCTCACTATGGCAAATCGTTAATGCTCGAGTTGAAGGTGGTATTTTCAGAAGCATGTTTATGCCATTAATGATGGTATTACATTAATGGCGATGATTTGAAGTTTTTGTGCCAGACTGTTGATACTTCACTTTCATTACAAATTACTAGACACCAGTAATTTGAAGTATGACTTTTTATTTCGTTAATTTGACCTTCATTTTCGTGCTCGACATGCTAATGGATTAGTTAGTTAATTGTTTTTAGTAATTATACAAATAGTCTACAAATTATTCATTAATTTAACATATATTATATGAATTGTTGGTTTTGAGTCAATAGACAGTAGTCTTATTGAATTTATTGCATCTAAGAACTGAATCGGTAATTTGAGAAACCCCATAAACTGTTTTTTATGAAAATTACTTTTTTATTGCAAAGCCTTCAATAGCCATCACTTATGGAGCAGTAGTCTGGGGCAGCAGAACTAAGCTGGCCAGTACAAAGGCAAATCTAGCGAAAATCCAAAGACTAGCCTGGGTATATAACAGGTGCAATGAGAACGTGCTTAACAGCCGCCATGGAGGTAATCCTAAGCCTTACACCCCTACATATAGTAGTGGAGAGTATAGCGATGAGGACAACCTACAGAATGTCCAGAGAAGGATCAACCAAACGCAAGTTTCGACTCCTTCCTGGAAATCATCAAACCTGGGGCATGTCCCAAGATGAGATGACAAAGAAGTTTAGCTTTGTGAAAGAATTCAACACAAAGCTAAGTAACAAAAGCGAATGGGACAAAGATACCATCCCAAACCTCAAGAGAAGTGTCATTAATTGGAACACAGATGGTTCTAGAACAACAGAAGGAACAGGAATAGGAGTATATGGGCCTGAAACCAAATATTCTGAAAGTTTAGGCAAATCTCCGAGCATTTTCCAAGCTGAAATATACGCCATCGGAAAATGTGTCCAGTTCAACATAGAAAGAAATTTTCGCAGACAAGAGATCATCATCATGTCAGACAGTCAAGCAGCCATTAATGCCTTGAACTCTCACGTAATCAACTCCCAGATGGTTTGGGAGTGCCGAGAATCTAAACAAACTAGGACACTGTTACCCCCCTATGGGTTCCGGGACACACTGGAGTGGAGATTTTGTGTCTCTTGAAAAATGTACTTTCCTTGACTTATGTGCTTTCCCAAATTACCGATTCAACTGTCAGTTGCTGTCAGTGAAGTTTTATCGAACTGTCAAAGTCAAAGCCACCTGTAGATTCTGGTAATTAATAACTACTGAATGCCAGTGTAGTTGTCTATGAAATCTGTATAAAATTAATTATTTCTTACGGAGAAAAGTTATTGGGTTTGTGGGACATTATTGGATAAAAAAATTAACCTTATAATTTTAATTTCAAGTTCTTAATCCGATGGGCCCAAATGGGGTGAGTACTTACTCTTTTTTCATTAAAAAAATGGTGATAATAATGTTCGTATTATTTATTTTGTATTTTCCTCACACTCGTAAAAAACGTATGCGAAAAGTCTCTTTACAGTGTTCGCGTGCGGAAAAGTTCAACTTACAGCACTTGTTACCAAAAATTGATTTCTGGAGTTGTAATTATCTACATTTGGTAACAAAAAATTAACGAATGTCTCCATTGTTCATTTTCCTATATATTTTGGTTTGAAATTTACAAGATTTATTTAAAAATCTGGAAAAACCATCCGCAAACCGGCGGGCGTAATTTCGGCCGGTAATCCCTTGGCCTACCTGCATAAATCAAGGGGTACCATTTATGACAGGGGTAATTTCGGCCGAGGGGCCCTCAACGCCGTCAGCTTCAACGCCGGACTGCGTAGCCGGAGCAAAGGACTGCGTAGCCCGCTGAGGTATAATTTTTTTATCAATAGCCGCAGGCTGTTGTTGTTTTGATGTCTGAGGCGGAGCCTCCGTATTATCTTCGTGAAATAAAGAAATATTTTAATATAAAGCATTCTGTTATTTTATTTGATTTGCGGCCGAAAATACCTATGAGATAAGGAAGCAACTTAAAACCTCCGGCCGAATTTACCTACCGGCTTTTAGTACCTGCCCTTTTTCCGGCCGAAATTACATCCGCCCCCGCAAACGGCGTACAAATAATTTTACAATTTTTGTACTTTATTTACTATTTTTAAACACAGTACACAACTACAGTCACCATCCCGTTTTCAACCTTGTGTTATTTGATTTGCATTTTGGCGCGGTGTCAATACTAAATGCGCCGATTCCTAAATATTTACAAGAAATATGTGTGTGGTCGTAATTTTAAATTGCACATTCCCTTAATACCGAGTGTACGTGATACTCTGATGCTTTGATCTCGCCGCTCGTGTCTCTATGGCACCGAACAGGCGTAGGAGTTTTGAGCGTGAGTCGCGACCATTGTGACGCCTTTCTTCATTCTTCATTTAAATATTTCATCAACAGTACCATTACAATCTCTGATAGTCTGTGTGCCGGTATACGTTTTGTTTTTTTAATTATTAATCAAATACACTCTTTAAAGTTGTTTCATAGTTGACTATTTGCTACTATAACTAAGGTTAATGACTTGGGAATGGAAAAATAAGAAAAAAAATAGAAGTTTCTTCAGGATGAAGGAATTTTCCAATAAAATTCATAATTTTGGCGATCAAGTTCAGCCCAAATATATCTATGCTTAAGAAAATTTAATTTTTTAGTCTGAAAATCTAAGCAGTTTCAAAATTGGATAAACAGGGATAGATAGAGAGTCAGGATTGGGAAAATTGAATTTTTTAAAACATTTTATGAGAAAGTTTTCGGGATTTTATCAATCTTGTTCTGTAGAAAATTACGTAAAATCTGAACCTATAGGTTAAATCTAAATTCCATTGTAAATAAATGTATTTCTTTATATTTTGATTTGCGTCATTGAAACTGGCATTCAACGTAGAATTATTTCGTCAACAATGTCATCGCTGCGTCGTCTACAATTGCATTGTGAATGACGGCACCGATGCTAACAAAAAAATCCTCATGCATGACAATGACGTCGATTTTTGTTGCGTATCATTGGAATTGCTAATTTGATCTTTTGTGTCGTTCAAATGTATCAAAGTGACTTTAGGATTTTATTTTCCATAACATTTCACTATTTTCCCGATTTATACGCCTTTTTTCTTTAATATTTCTCACTAAATTTACAGCTGCCTGAAGATGGCGCCCAAAAAATTGATTTTTAATAAATATCTCAGCAACCCTTGTCGATTGTGACATGAAATTTCGAATACGTTTCAATACTGAAGAAAGATTGCTTAATATACTGTTTTAATGAAATACAGGGTCTTAGAAAACGGACAGACCACTTCATTTTCTTAACTATATAGCTTCTTTAGAACATTTGAGCTTCTTGTACTTAGGAAACGCCCTGTATATGCGTAGAAACGTGCACGTTTCAAGAACATGGATGAGGAAATTTGTACATTTTCTCGTCAATATCCGGCGTTTCTCCTTCGGATTTTCGTAACCATTCCAAATTCAAATCAGCCGGCGATTGGATGGTAATCGGGGGTGGGCGACTGGCGGTATCTGTCTGCTTTCACCCTCAGGCGAAAGAGCTTATTTAATGCGACATATTTCAATCTAAACCCTCTACTTAGGGGTAAATTATTCTCCAATTCGATGGCTTATACAATCAAATTTTATTTGTTGGAAATCCGTTCGAGTTACTTGGTTACGTCAAATATTATTAAATGTTTGATGAGTCGAATTATTGTAGATGGAAAGGAAGATCGATCGTGGTTTCTAGTGACGAAGGAAATTGGATATTTGAACAAATGTAAAAGGAATTGTTTCTACGATGTGTAGAAAACTTTGTGTAATAAGATCAGAGCTGGGTAAAGCACTTTTGGAAAGTGCTTTACTAAAGTGCTTGAAGCAGATTCGGTGCTTTAAGCCCTGTGCTTCAACTACTTCTGAAAAAGAGTATTTGGTGCTTTATAATTAAAGCATTTTGTACAAATGCTTGTGGCTTTCAAGCCTTTCGGGGAATTTTGGAAGTGCTTGAATTACTTTCAAAGTGCTTTAATTATTTTAAGTGCTTCAATTACTTTCAAAGTGCTTCAATTACTTTCAAAGTGCTTCAATTACTTTCAAAGTGCTTCAATTACTTTCAAAGTGCTTCAATTACATTTGTAGTAATTGAAATTAAACCTTTTCAGACGTTTTCAGAAATTAAGGCACCTTTAATAGTTCTCGAATTATTTTCTTAGACAAGTCTCAACTTGAAAATTTGGAAAAAAATCTATGCGTCTGCGATTTTAGCTCGATAACAGTAGTATTGCGTCTATTGTGTAACAGTATACACGCGCGTGTTTGTTTTGTATTCCTATTCTTTTAAGAAAAAAGAGAATTTTGTTTTGTTATGTTACTTTGTTTTGTTATGTTACTTTGTTTTGTTTGTTTTGTATTCCTATTATTTTAAGAAAAAAAGAGAATTTTGTCTTATTATGTTACTTTGTTTTGTTTGTTTTGTATTCCTATTCTTTTAATATAAAATACCTTACTATCACTAGTTTTCTTAAAATTAGTTCTTCTATTTTTTAAAACGACTTTTAAAGCTCGTTTAAAAGGCTTCAAGCACTTTTAAAGTGCTTCAAGCACTCTTAAAGGGCTTTAAGCACTTTCAAAGTGCTTTAAGCTTGGAGCTTTATCAAATATTTTTAACGTTTCAAGGGCTTCAAATACTTTATTAGTATTTGATGCTTGATGCATGGTGCTTGACAGTAAAAGCACTTTTAAAATAAAAAGTATTTGGTACGTTCAACTCTAAAGCACTCGATTGAAGTGCTTTCTGCTTGGTAATCGAAGCACTTTCCAAAAGTGCTTTACCCAGCTCTGAATAAGATGAATCCTGAATCTAATTATATAAAGTTATTGGAGTATTGGACATTGGGTTTTTACGATTTGTGGCTGAAATATGCATCCTATCGAAAAAAGTTTAACGTAAAAGTTGTAGATAATTAACAAATCTAAAACTTTTGTATTAATCATTTTTCAACATAACCTTAAAATTATCAAGAAAACCGTTAAAAACCATTATCTTTTAATTTAAATTCGTATAAAATCGAAAAATAAATATTTTGCTTTGAAAAAATTACAGCTTATTTAAAATACAAAAAAGAACCAAGTTTCATAAAAAAAATTATTTTTGCAGGAGATATAAAATATACTGTTTTTAGCGATTTTTTCGCTAATTTTAAGGTTATGCCTGAAAAATGATCAATATTAAAGTTTTAGATCTTTTAATTACCTACAACTTCTACTTTAAACTTTTTTCGTTAGGATGCATATTTCAGCCACAAATCGTAAAAAACCAATATCCATCCCTCAAAACGGAACTTTTAACCATCCACGTATTGTAAGAATGATTGGCCCTGGTCTAGGTGTTGATAATTTAAAATAGACTCGATGATATAATGACCAAAGCTCCAGATTTTGCTTAACGTTTACAGTTAGTTCCATTGTTAGACCGTTTGTACTTACATCAAAATTATAACGTGTCACTCCTTAGAAGGAACACGCTTTTAAATCTATGGTTGTTAGCGTCTCCAATTTTGAATATTTGCACAGTTAAACGCTCAAAGAAAACATGGGTACTGACCTGCAATTTAAATGTTTTTCTTATTGTCTTAACAGAATAAACAGTCGTCGATCTTATGGTATGATAGGTTTGATGTGTTGACATTACAATGAAGTAATTACAGTAATTTTAGTATGAACGTAATTATTATAGCACTCGGAGGAGCGAAAGAATAACGTCCACTCGGACGGCTATTCGAATTTCATTTAATTAACCCGAGGATTGATTAGTGAATCGAATCGTTAAATTCAAATTAGGTTGTTTGGTAAAAAGGTAAACAATATTTGCTGATTAATAAAAGGACGATTTGGAAAATACTCCTCTAGAAATAAAAAAATATGCCGATAACATAACCCAAAATTCAAGCATGATTTTGAAAACTAATAGACTGAAATGTTTTAATTGCATTTTTTGGCGATTCGTTAAAAAGTGAGGGAAAAAAAAGAAAAAAAACTTGCGCAATCGATAAATTCTCATTTTTTAACGAATTAATGTTAAATACAATTTTTCATGAAAATAAACCCCTCCCGAATTATAGGGCGTAGAAAATTACGATTTTCACCACAAAAATCGTATATTTTTGCAGTAACTTTTTTTTTGCTGATATAAACCACTTTAAAGCTTAGAATATCGCCGAAATGTCATGGTATGACAAACTTTTTCATTGGAATGACCGTTTTTTAAATATTTGACCCGAAAAAATGACATTGACGGTTATAAATGCAATTTCAAACAGCCATATCTCATTACAGACAAAAGATAAAAAAAGAACATTTGCTCAAAGTCTTGTCTCTTCTGTCTTGTCTGTCAATTCTTTTCACGCTATTGACCAAAAATTGAACTTTAACATACCAAAACTTAAAAAATAATTATCCCATAGGGTTAAACATTACTGAACAACTGTGGAAACATATGTTACGACTTTCTGCAAAAGGATTTTTTTTTTCAAATACCACAGCCTAGATGGAGCTAAAAAAATGGCGTAAAAAAATTGGCAAAAAAATTTATTTTGTCCATAACTTTTTTTCTGCTTATGTTAAACGATTCTGGATGGTCTGAAAATGTTTCCAATGTTGTTCTCTCATTAGGATGTTATATACATTTTTTTTGTGGAAGTCATATTTTTCCAGATATTTACGCTATTTCTTGAAACACCCATTTTTGAATTGCTATATCTTCCTTCGTATTAATCGTAGAAAAATAAAAAATAATTCATTTTAATTGTTAGCTCAAGGCCATAAAATTAGTTCATATCAATTTTTACGCAGTACCAACAGATTTTCGGTTATATTTAAAAGACTTTTAGAAATGTACGATTTTTGTGGTGAAAATCGCAATTTTCTACGCCCTATAACTCGGGAGGGGTTTATTTTCATGAAAAATTGTATTTAACATTAATTCATTAAATTTCCTTTTTTTCCCTCACTTTCCCTCAATTTCAAGTCGATCTGATCAGTTACTGGTTTCTTCTCGATATTTCTTGGATTAATAAATTTTCAAAAAAATAAATGTAGGTAATATGCCTAAACAAATTGTGTTATTTTATTGATACCTATACGCTTTTATAATTGAACATCTGGTATCAAATTAATTTAGTTCTTAACCAAAAAAGAAGGCGTTAACCTCATATTTAGATGGTTCTTAAGTACATCCGGTATATAATGGCCATTAAAATTTGATAATGCGGTTAAAATTAATATTAACTATAATTCTAAAAAACTAGAAACATAAAATATCGTAACACTTATTAATTAGTCAAATATAAATCATCTAGTTTTCTAAAATTTAAATTTTTATCTTGGGTAAGTTGGAGTCATATGGGAAAACTTTTTTATTATTAATTTTACAAAAAAAAGTTATTCTACATAAAAAGTTCTGCATGATCTAAAACCTAAAATACAATCGTCAGATATAAATTTTTTTAGTCGTATACGAGATTTGTCAAAAAATATGAATTACAATTACGCATCTATACTTTCTAACCAACCTTCTATGTATACAATGAATTGAATTTTTCCGCTGTACATAAAATAACGCAGGACTAAATATAAATATTTGTTTACTTAAAAAATAATTAATTATTGTCTAGAATCGCCCAGTAAATTAATTAAACTTATATTCCCACGATAGTAAAGACCATACCTGAACAAAATTTCATTTAACCTAATTCATAACACTGATGAGAGTATATAACAATATTCTGGGGCAATTTTCGTCTCGTTAATATAATGGATCCATTTAAGGCCAAAATGTGCCTAAAAATACCATGAAATTATTTATGTAATGATATGTTTGCGACTACACGGTCACTAAAGGCAAATTATAATAATTTCGCCAAAGAATAAATACGCTGCGAGTGAAATAGTTATCAAATTGGTTTTCATTAAATTTTCTCATTAAGATATCGTTTGTTTGAAATATTGAAAGTGTGATTTCAATATCGAAATTAAAAAGTTCATCTTTCAAAATTGATAAAATACCTACAATATTCGAATAACTGTAAGAACCTTCAAACCTTCCCCTGTAAATATTTTCAATCAAACAACCCGATAAATAATAGTAGTAGTAAGAGAGATGACAACTAAGATTTTTGTCTCATAGCAGCTCTTTTATAGATAAAGTTGGGTCAGTAGATGCGGAAAAATCAATTTTCAAAACAGCGATTTCACAGCAGAAATGGCCCCCCGCGAAGATGCTACACTTCTGGAAGTTACTACTCACCAGTCGGCTCTAGGGTCATCTAGTCTATCGATTTTACACGGTTTTAGCAGGTATGCTATGAAACATGGCATGACAGTAACGCCATTTTATAGATGTTGACGAGAAAATTCCGAATATGTTTTAATTATCGTTTAGAACATTCGAAATATCATGGATCACAAAATGAACCAAATCATCCTCCATCTCTAGATTCCAAAAAATGTAGAAAAAAAATTCGATATCTGTTTCTGATATCGGTAAACGTTAAGAATATGGGGCCAGCTAGGATTTTTATGAAATTTATACAGATGCTATAAAACATGATAAAACCAATTCACATACACACAGGTGTAGCAATTCACAAGCAAAATATACTTAAAAAGTATGAACACAGTAAAAAAACTGATCATTTTTTAAAAAAACATTAACAATCAATTTGTTTTGTTCCTCTAATAACTTCGAAGTCAATTTTGCCACGTTGCCGGTTCAATTTTCAGACAGAACTATAGCGAAAAATTTTACAGGGTGAGGTCAAGTAAGATAAGGGTACGTAAGGTCAGCTTAGATCAAAAAAATTATGTACAAAGTAATATAAATATAGAGGCAGACCTTTAAGACAAATTTTTACCCATCTTTCAAAATTTTATACTTGTTTTTTACTTTTTAACTTTCTCAACGTTCCATTAAATATTTACCTAAATCCATGATTTCTGAAATTGAATTGGCAACGTTGTAATTTCAACTTTGAATTTATGAGATGGCTTTGTCAAGCAAATTATTTATTTATTTATTTTTATACTTTTCTGGTTTATTGAGTTTATTTTGGTTATGGATTGCTTCTCATGCATTTGTGGAAAAATATGTTAAATATTCGTTTCAACGCACTCTATTTGTTTATCTTGGAAGTGGGTATCCCAACATATATTTTTTCAAAAAAAAAATTGTGAAAAATGTCTTTCCGCGGCAATTTTTTTTAATTTTTATTAATTTTATCATGTTTTGTAGCATTTTTGAAAATGTCATGAAAATCCCAGCTTTATCCACGAAATTTTAAAAGAGCATCATCTTCCCTTAAAGCGTTTTAATTTTGACCTGAAAACGTAGTTTCTCGTTAAATTTGAGAGACAGTAATTGACACTTTTTGCCATAATGACAGTAAAAATGATTCTGCAAAAAACGGGTCGTTGTCAAAATAGTCAGAGCATCGTTATACCGACATGAAAGCAAAGGGCGACCAGACAAGGAGCGACGAGGCCGAAAAGCCACATTGGGATCGGGAATGATCAGTCCATTTAATGATGATGACTTTTATAATGACGATAATGCAGTCGGTAAGCTAGGCGCCGCTAATACCGACCGAGAAGAAACGTAATTACGAATCCGTCTCGACCGTGTACGACTGACAGCAGCCAACTCTGCTTTTCTGATACTAGATAAAGCTCTTAAAGAGCGCCCTTGTTGCTTTGAGGAGCCGAAGTTTTATTCAACTCCGTTGATGAGTCGATTCTTCCTTCGTTTCTTCAATTAGACATTGTGATGTTACAAAACAATAATATTAGTTGGAAAAATATACACAAGAACATCTTAATTTCATTCTAGAAAAGTGGATTAGTCATTATATTTAAATTTTAACTCACTACCAGGTTTGATCCTCATCCCTTCTAGGAGCTCTAGAATAGTAGATTTTGCCACAAAGTCAGAAGGAATATTCCGAACGCGAGCGTAGCGAGCGTGAAGAACCACAAGACACATTTTTAGTTTAACTGAAGAATGTAATAATTGTTACTCTCTAATCAACCTTCCGTATCAAAAACAATATATTAAAAAAAACATGTACATCTCGAAAATAAAATTACCTTTGGCATTCAAATTTATTCTTACCTAATAATAACTTAGGTCAAGCATGTGTGACCACAACGAAAAAACCAAAAGAAAAAATTAAGAAATTACGGATCTGTTATGAGTTCCTTCTGCTAATAACATAATTCGCGTTCGCTGTCAGAAAATGAGGTCATTTTGTGGCGAAAAACCAACAACGAATTGCTCGAATGATCACAGATGTTTATATTTGGGGTTGCTTTCTCCCCTGGTAGAAGCACATGTCGCGTTATTGTTTTTCTTTTATTGGCGCAAACGTTTTTAGGGTTACAAGTTCCTTAATCACTTCTGAAGGTTTGTTTTCAAATAATTTACGAGGTAAAATTAATAAAAATAATGTTTTATACAAAATATAGGAATCGTCTAAAGCTTAAAACTTTTGCTACTTATCTGGAAAATGTCTTTCATCTAAATGAAGCGCAAAATAACGAAATGTGGATTGAAGAAGAACAAGAAAATGAAAGTATAAATCACAAAGAAATCAAGGAAAAAAATCGAGACAAATCGGGATATTAGGAAAGCAAGAAATGCAGAAATTTAGAGTAAAAAGTAGATAAGGTGTACAACTAAATCACATCAAATCACACAGGGAAGCGTATTAGGACCACTACTTCAAATTACACCACGATATTAAGTTTCTCATAAGCAGCGTATAATTTCTATTAATTTTCTTCTGAAATAAGCACAAATATTAAAATTGCCTATAGAACTAATAGAATTATTTTATTTACAAAAAAAAAGGTATCGGACCCAGAAGAGATCCTAGAGAGATTCCAAATGTTACATTCAAAATTACAATAATTGCGGTAAACTTGCTCTTTTGGTATGTTGTTTGAGTCCACCTAGATAGTATTTATCCAGATTTGCAGCAGTCTGAAATTTTTGCGCGCTGAGTAGTTGCTGAAAAACCATCATTTTTTCTCTTTTTTTTAGTTTTGTGGCCAAAAAACCGATATTGGAAGGCTCTGACGACAATGGTCACTACTACTTTTTTAGAGTGTACAAAATTCCTGACAGTTTGAGCCCTAATTCAATTGTCTAGGTCTAATAGGTCACATGATACAGGGTTCCCAATGTTCACTATTTTCACCAAAATGTTGAAAAATTGGAAATGTCTAATTTTCGACCAAAATATCAAGTATAATGAGGTATCTCAGGGGAAATTAATGGCAAGTGAAGTTATAGCAAATTTAATTATCTTTATTTAGGACTATAAGCCAGTTTTCCTCCACCTCATTCAATAGCGGTATTGATGGCCTTCCACCAGGCATGGTGCTTTTCTACATGCATTCAGTGGGTGTGATACCACCTCTGCCTTTTTTGGGCAGGGAAAATTAAAATTTATTCGTGTCCTCAAACAAAACCCCGACCTAGTTTACCACCTGAAAGTGTTCTTGCAGCCAGATTCCCTTCCAGAGGAGATCGAGAGTGTAGGCGAGGCATTTTTAATTGCTCTGTATGGTGGAAATGGCCGACACTCTGCGCTATACACTATTTGTGAAGGCCTCGGCGAGCAACATAATAAATTTAGCTCGACTTCCACCTACCACTCATTCAGGACCTACCACCAGATTCAAGAGTGTTTAGGGGTGCACAAGACCCCAACTGATTGGGGATGGCATCAAACAGACTCGGGTGTGATGCCAACCACGACATCTTTCCCCCCAGCCCCTGAAATACTTTTGAAAAGGCTCTCCTGCAAGTGCAAGAAAAGTTGTACTGGGTCGTGCTCTTGCATGAAGGCTGGGATAAAGTGCTCTACATTGTGCAAATACTGTAAGGGGGGTGAGTGCACGAATGTCCCACCAATCGAGGATGTAGAAGAAGGTGGAGACGACCGACGTGTGTGATGACCCCGATGATGCTATTGGAGAAAAGTTTGATGTCTCTCCTGCACTTCAAATGGGCATCAACCTCCGCAACGGCATCAACGAAGGGGGAGACCCTCTCGTCGAAGTTCATAGTTGATATTGATACTCCTGGGCACTCAAAGAAGACGCGTAGGTTAACTTAAGACTGCTGCAAATCTGGATAAATATTATCTAGGTGGACCCAAACAACATACCAAAAGAGCAAGTTTACCGCAATTAGTGTAATTTCAGCGTTTTTATTTGTACGATATGACTGGCCTATATTGTGATTCAGGTGATTCAATATGAATGTTTTCCGCAAATGTTATATTTACAAACTTATAGTTTTGCAACAAAAACCAGGAACATGGTATGAAATCTTCAGTAAATTCAACTAGGCATATTTACACGTCAACCCTTAGGGGCTAGGTGGATACAAAATTGTCCCCCTTAGACAGTCCAAATTACGTCAAAATTAGGTTAATATTTTATCTGATCTAGTATAGGTTACCTTAACATAACCAAATATCAGAATCGCGCACAATGACAACAAAGATTTATTTACATCAAAATACTTTGTTAATAATTTTTTAGTCATTGCATGTCAAGGATTAAATAAAACGTTTAAAAATCCTTTATTCGCCTTGCGAAGTTATTCGTTCTTTATTCAATGTCATTTTAACTCTTTATCAATGGAAGAATATCTCTGTTTTTCCAACATTTAGAGTGGAATGGCCTTAATTTCCGACGATGTTAAATAAAATTGGAACCATGGGCGTAGACGTGATAATTTTAGGCCGAGGAATGTCAAAAATTGAAATCTTAACGTGACGTGATGAAGAAAAAAGAAAGAAAAACAAAGGAGAAAGGAAAAGAAAGAAAAAAAAAGAAAAAAAGAAGAAATGAAGAAGCTTCTACATAAACTCATGTCGTAAAATTAAACCAGAAGAGCATTTTGTGGGCCTTCTGATGCATTTTGACAGGTCGATTCTATTCTTTATTGAGTAAAAAAATATTCAATATGTCCTCGCAATTTTATAGACAATTTTGGCACATTTTAGGTCCTCTATAATTTTTTTGCGCAAGTTCTAATAAGCCAAGAAAGCCGTAGTTGGTCTATAAAAGTTCTGTATTCAATCCCGCACAAATTTACATTTTTTTTATGATCCGAACTCTAGATGTTAAATAAATAGTGAAAAACAACATCGCGAACCTCCACGAAGTTTTTTACAATGATCATTATAGCGACCCCCGCGAATTGTGTACGCTCATGATTAAAACCATAAAAATTTGCATAAAACTTTCCAACCCCACCTTTCTACCTTTAATTAATCTTTCCCAGCGCCGAGCGGTTGGTTCCATTCGCTATTTAATTTGGTTATTTACTGACCCAATACACGTCACCATTCGCCACGTGGGAATGGATATGTTAATAGAAATTGATTTGTTTCCAAATGTTTGTTGGTATTTAATGGTGATTCGTTTTTGCTCTATTTACGAGGGGGGCGCGTTAATAAAAACACATTTTACTTTATTGTAAATCGCTTATAGATCATTTAAATGTTTCCATAAAGCATCCTTGATGATTTATTGTGAACAAAATATTGGTTTTGAGAAATATTTTTAGTCTAGACTATGTCAAACAGGTCAATGTTTATAAAATTAAAAAAATTCATAGATGTATAGCAAATGTAAGAAAACTACCTAAGGTTGTGAAATAAATCACACTTGTTCCCAAAAACAAAGACATTAAATGCACCAGCGTCTGGACTTCAACGCTATATGCCCCCCCAGGTATTGAATTACGAAAGTCCAGACGTGGTTTGGCGCCCGACCATTCTTATACCGGTTTCGGCATTATTGTGCCTCGTCAGTAAGGAGTAGACTAGCACGAGCTTTGATTTTATTATAAAAGTGAAGATGGCGTTGCACTCACCTCCTCTTTCTCGACTTAACCGTTTGTACTAAGAGTTGGTGGGTTCAAAGCGATCTTCAGAATTTCTTTAGAGATAGAAATTCGAGCTAGTCTACTCCTTACTGACGAGGCACAATAATGCCGAAACCGGTATAAGGATGGCAAGCTCCTTTAATAATAAAATCAAAGTTTTTTGTTTAAAGCCCCGACTTGGTCGAGCGCCAAACCACGTCTGGACTTTCGTAATTCAATACCTGGGGGGGCATATAGCCCAAGGAGTAGTTGTTGAAGTCCAGACGCTGGTGCAGTGCAGGAGATTTAATGTGTGATTTATTTCACAACCTTAGGTAGTTTTGGTACGCCCATGGTTCTTTTTTGGTATTTTTATGGTTCAAAAAATTCCACTGCCATAAAACTAACCATATGTGGCCTTTTTAGATAAAAGAAGATTAATAGAGGTGTATATACTTCAAATTTATTAAAATACTTTTCTATCCTTTAAATTCTTATTTGGAAATTGTTTCAATTGTATAAAATCATTACTAATCATTGTTTTTTCATCGATTTATTTGTATTTATTTATTTTTCTTGATTTTTAATATTCATTTGACCAAAAAGAGAAACAAGGAAAGATGTATTTAAAAGAGGAAGCCCTAAAGAAAACAAATAACATGGAAATTTAAAATTTCCCTTGATTTACTAGCAACCTTAACGGTGAAACGTCTCCTGAATTAGTTAATGTAAAGCTCTCCTGCACTGTTTAATAAAAATTTCAACTTTTAAGAAGAACACATTCATATATTTTTTAAGTTTAGAAAAGTAGCGTAAAAGTCAAAATTTAAAAATTAACCAATTCACAGTATATTAACATTAATGTCTGGGTTGCTATTATATCTGAAACCTTTAATAAAAGTCATTAAATTACCCAATAAAGGAAAGAAGTGATTGATAAAGTAATTGAAAAATTATTCAGATATAACAAATTACGGCGTTTAGTAGCGGAGGTATAATCGAAAATTTTATTTCACATATTTTTTAGGAAATCAAAATATATTTTTATGTAATTTTTCTGTTTTACTATATTTCAAAAGGTAAATGTAACAAATTTCTAAAAAAATACACATTTCACCAAAAAAATTTCATTCAATTGTTTGAACCTTCGTTTGAAAAAACAAGGATTATACTAGTATCAAAAATAAAACTGTAAAAATAAAATTTGCTCTCATAACCGTGCTATAAATTCAAACTTATTATAATTATAATTTCTAATCTATCAGAAGCATATTTTCTATGGTAAATGCGCCGAATGATCCTTAAATCTAGATTGGATCGGTCACCTAGATTGTCCTATGTACACTTTATTACAATCACACTTCATAAATTCTAGTTTTTTCAAATTTTCTATATTTGTCGAGAAAAATTAGTGTTTGGTGCAACAGTGAACAATGAATGAATTTTTGAATACCCCTAGTACTATTTATTCTTGTTTAAGCAAGTACTTGCAAAATGTGTGGTAATAATATGGAAATTGTTTTAGGGTACAACCTCTGCTTCGGGCGCAATCCATAAATTTCGACAAATTGTTGCAGATACAAAACTGCTTAATTTTTTTATTAAATTGTTAATTGAACGTAACATTTATTCATGTCATATGTGGTGGAACTTCGAGATTTAAATCTCGAACTGAAGCAGATGCAAGGTGTCGCTTTTTAATAATGTAATTTTGTTTGGGTACATTTAAAAATTGTGTCTAATAAATCTTCGGGTTTTAGCTTCCTCTTTCGAGTAAATTAAAAAAAAACTTTGATAGAAATCAATCTAAAAGCTTTTTTATTTAACAATAAACAATAATTAACATTTCAACATTCCAGAGATGAATTATTTAAATTTCTCTCTCTTTCCACTGGATTAAAACCACTTAGTTGTTAAAAAAGTTTTTTTATTGACGTTTCGGCTTTCCAGATCGAGAGCCGTTATCAAAATGACATAAAATAAATAAATTTACTAGAAACAGAACACTTGATAATCTTGCAAAAATATGACATCAACATAGTATACATAGAATAAGATTTTGAGATTGAAGATGTCAAAATCTGTTTCAATCATATTTTTGTGACGTTTCTGGGAACGAATTTTTGAAAGGATAGCGCATTTGCATATTATAAGAGAATTTATACTTCGTCATAAATGAAGTTTTCTTATTAATATTATCATAAGAAAAAACCAGATAAAAACTTATGATACTATCCCGATATAGAGGGTATCCTTTTTGCAATTAACTCTTTTTGTAAAATAGGTATCCAAATTTTTGAAATATCAACCGAACAATTAGAAACACATTCGTTATTATTTAAGCATATCAATGCTGCTTCTTTAACTTTGCGGTTATAATTATTCGGTTCTTTTAATAATCTAGTTGAAGAATTCCATTGTATTTTATGACCAAAATCCCATGCATGTTCACATATTTTAGATTTTTCGAATTGTTTATTTTTAATGTACGATTGGTGTTCATTAAGTCTAATATGAAAAGGTCTAGATGTTTCTCCTATATAAAATTTATTACATTCGCATGGAATTTTGTAAATACAATTTTTTGTGTTTTGAATTTCATTAAAAGGTTTTGTATTTACTATTAAAGATTTTAATCTATTATTAGTCATTTATGACGAAGTATAAATTCTCTTATAATATGCAAATGCGCTATCCTTTCAAAAATTCGTTCCCAGAAACGTCACAAAAATATGATTGAAACAGATTTTGACATGTTCAATCTCAAAATCTTATTCTATGTATACTATGTTGATGTCATATTTTTGCAAGATTATCAAGTGTTCTGTTTCTAGTAAATTTATTTATTTTATGTCATTTTGATAACGGCTTTCGATCTGGAAAGCCGAAACGTCAATAAAAAAACTTTTTTAACAACTAAGTGGTTTTAATCCAGTGGAAAGAGAGAGAAATTAAAATACAAACCACTATGAGCTTCCGAAATGAATTATTTAAATATTATTATACGATAAAAGTGAAAAAAAACTAGAACCCAAGCAGCACCCTCAAGTTTTTTCCAGCCTGTATTTTTAGACGAAACTTTAGTAAGAGCGCCTTTTGAAAAAAATGAAAAAATTGGTATAATTTAAACAGTAATAAAAACAGCGATAATTATAATTACAACATTAACACCAACACTGTCTAAGAAGAAAGATTTAGAAGAACCATATTTCATCTAAGAGCATAATAACTACGTAATATTTTGTAGAAAAAATATTATTTACCTCCATATATTCGGCACCAGCAGCCAAAGGCGGCGATTGCGCCTGCACTTGATACGAATACGTGCAACTCATGATTCCGAAAAAATAATTTAAAAAAAAACAGTTTCACTCCTCGTTACTATTTACGACAGCATTTAAAACACAACAAACTAATTCACAAATTACTCGTTATTTGGTAATCTAATCACCGTAATCACCAATTTTAACGTAGAAGAAAGGTGAGATGGACCGGAACACAGCGCCGCTACGTCACCAAACAGACTCGGAAATCTGGTGTATGTGTGTATGTGCATGTGTGTCGAACTCGACGTGCGTTATACGGTACGCCCCCGCGTCGACGGGGCCCCCTTATTGGAGGCCTACCTGACGCACGCCCCGTGTTGTGGCTGATGAAGATCGAGAACCAGACCACCGCAGAGGGAAGTGGGATTTCTAAGATGAAGTTGGGGATTACGATTATGCGTTACTTGATTATAAAAGGCGAAAATTGGTTTTTAACAATTTTTTCTTACAGGTTTCGAGAATATTGACTTAAAGTTTTAGGAGCTTCGTAAAATTCCCAGAAATACAAGCACTTTAGTGGAATTAGCACATTTTCCAAGCAATTACCTTTTTTTGCATAAATAAACCGATCAGGACATTTAAAATAAAATTATTGGATTAATTAGCCGCTGAATATAGAAATCTTGCAAAAATTTCAGTCAAAAATTCTTAATTGCTTCATAATATATCCAATTTTTATTGGCGCATGTTTCTCCCCCAAAAAAAGAACGATTTTTGTAACTATTTTAGGATTTTACCCACAATTTTTCGCGCCTTTTTCCCACTAATCAACGAATATGTTAATTAATTTTGGTGGCTTTGACAGGATGATAAAACTTCACTGACAGTTCTTAAACTCCTGCAAACATCACAGAAATGGCCCAAATAGCCTGTATAAATTTACTTCCTCAAAAACTGTTTGTATGCTGTCATTTTGCAAATAATCGTAGAAAAAGTATAGTGTACAACTCGCTCGTGCTACAAACTCTTCGATACTACAATATACCATTTTCCTATCAGTTTTTTTGCAAAGCAAATTAATTGTGTGTGGGTAACCGCAAGCGCGCTTATGCATTCTTCCTATGCTTAATCCTTCCTATCGTACAGAGTTCATTTATCTCGAGATATCAGGAAATTATAGTCCTGAAAGTACCTAGAACGCCTCTGCCATACCCAAATAACACAGTGTACTCCGCCTGGCTACTGAGACGTTTCATTTGACGTTCACAATTGTTAGGTGTGTGAGTTCGTATAGCCGATATGCTGGCAAATATTGATGTACGAAAATTATTATTTGTGATCTTTCTTCTTGAATCCTATTAGGATTTTTTTATGTTCCATATTCACTGAAAAAAATATTTGAACGTAAAATCAATAAAGTATCGTCGTCAATTTTTTGGACATTAATGCTATGATTCGGTGATAAAACAATTAACTAGTGCATTAAAACAATAACCGAAAAATCGTTAAGCAATAAACGCAAAACATCAAAAACTAATTAACTGTATCCTTAATATAATACAAATATTAATCAAATCAATGTTTTGCGATTATAAACCTATGTACTTTACCATTAAAACCATAAAAACTTTTTATAAATCCAAGAACTACAAACTTTGAAAATTAATTAACGGTTTTCATTGTTTTGATGAACACTAAACGTCAGTGGCGGCTGGCCCAAGGAGGCAACGGAGGCTGAGCCTCCTCTGAAATATTTACACAATAGACCCTCCATTTATTTTAATTATTTTTAATTTTAGTCCTAAACACAGTTAAAGTATTTTCTCTATTATCCCAGATTTTACGGCATGTTTGTAATATTTTAATATGGCAAAAACGCGACTCTTGATAATCTTGATCCTAAAACGTCAATAGAAATATTTATTTATGCATTAAATTGCAGTCATTGCAACCACACTTGAGGCTAGCCTCTCAACCAATAGCGGTACGGAGATTTTATGATGTCATTTCCCATAGCCAATGAGTGGCTTGGACATTAAGTGTCATATCTTAATCATGTGCATAAAATAAATTGCTTAAATCAGTTCTCTGTTAGTGTTTACAATGTGCGTGAGTGGTTTTGAGGTTAAGTTGGAATTTTTTTTAATAATTAAATTACCCAATACAAATTTAAAATGAGCCTTCCTAATAGAATTGATTGCCATGATTTAGTGGAATATTTTTTAAATAATAATTTTAGTGAGTTGAATGCAAGAATAGTTAAAATTTTATTATTCGAATTTTTTAATGTTTATTATATTTTCGGAAAGAGAAACTGTAAGTAAATATTCTTACATACCGAAAAATCTTTGTTGTTCAGTTAGCATATCCAAAAACATTAATATATGGCCTCCTCTATTAGAAAGTTCACGAGCCGCCACTGCTAAACGTTAAATCTGTGAATGCCACCATTGGCTAAAAACGCGCCAAAATAGTGCTACTTAATAGTAAATCAATCTCTACGAACATTAATATTACGAACAACTAGCGTAGTTGTTTAACTCTTCGCGCCGCGCCCATAGCCCATATAAGTGCTACCACATGCAATAATAATAATAATGCATATTGTGCAGATTTTGAAGGTGAATAGCATATTAATGCAGTATTACAACAGCGTTGGATTAGAAGAGGAAGTTTGTTTCCATGACCTGCGCGATCTCCAGACTTAACTTGTCTTGATTTTCAGACTCAACCAACGACCAGAGAGATATGAAAAACCGGATTCGTGATGCATTACGTAACATACCGAGAGCCGAAATTGAAGCTGCAGTTTTGTCTATCCATGAGAGGCTTCAGCAATGCATAGAGCGTGATGATCAGCATTTAGAGCATTTACGGCGGCACCAAAAACCTTTCCTTTTTAAATCGGTCCTTTTTAGGGCGACAACTTACATAATAAAAAGAATTAATTAGTTTAAAAAATAAATATTTAAGGGATTTCCGTATAAAATTTTCTTTGGCCTAATTTTTAGGTTAGGACCAAGATATCGAGATGCGGTTTTCGGGAGCTTGTTTAGGCATCATTTAGCTACTTTTTCATGAAAAAGAAATCATACTAATTCATTTAATTTTTTTGAGAAAATTAACCATTTCTGTCGAAATGTCGAAAAAAGCCCTCTAGCGGCGACATCTAAAACTAACAAAACTTCAAATATTATAGCATTTGTAGCCCAAGAATAGCTCTTTTCAACCAGCCTAAGTTTGTTAAAATCGGCTCAGCCGTTTCGAATATTCAGGGTGTTTTTTACTGAAACTTTTGAATACCCCCCACCACTTTATTTTTAGAGTTCCATCAAAAATTATCAAACAAAAAGGTTCAGATTATCTTCTACTTTAAAGATCAGATATTTTTTTGTTATGTTAATATAGCGGAATTCACAGAAACATCACTTTCTTAGATTCAAGATTGCAGTTACGCCCCCTAGCGGTCATTTCAGAAACTTGAAAATATTTTCCAGGTTTTTATCTTGGCCGTTTTAGTAATAACTTTTTTTTCCGCAAGCCTCTACACGATGGATAGTTTCGCAGATACAGTACCTCGCATTCTTATTTGGCCACCCTGTACAGAGATCATAGATGTATACTTAGTTTTCATTGTTTTTAAAAACATTAACCATAGATTAATATCCATCGTTCGTAACATTGATAACCGGCTATCATAGGCCTATCATTGCGATCATAAATCTATGCTCATATTTTATTGATTTTACGTACAAAAATCGTAAAGAAAATTTACGTACGAACGTTTATTGTACAATTGTACCATTGATTTGATGTACTTTTTTCGTTCAGTGTTTCTTTCATTAATTTCTTGCATATTTTTCGGTCCTGCTTTATCAGGTCCTGTTCCAGTAATTTAAATTCAAATAGTCTACACTATGAGTTTTCAAATTCTTAAAAAATTACCTGCTCCGAATATAAGAAGCCCCTTAATATCTACCTAATCGAAAAATGTAACAAACTTGAGAAAAATAGACCGGAAAATGAGTGTTGATTACGTTCCTCGGATGGCCAACTAGATCTTTCGAATCGGTAGGGTTACGAGAACGAATGAATGGCACAAAAGGATGATTGCTCGCCCATGAATAGAAACTGCAAGGAGTCCAGAAGGAGTGTCCTGAGTAATTCGATCCTGGGAGCGGAACTGGGAGGATCTCGACAAGCACGTGTGAGAAACAAACACCTGGGGATATCTTGAGTGCTGCATTATTCGTAAAATGTAGATATATAGGGTACGTTTGGGAAGTTTAGAAAAAATGTGTTGTACATACATAAAAAAATTACGATTTATCTTATCCATTTTTTAATTGCGATAATTGTTTCAGAGTAATTAAATATAAAAAAAAATCACCTAACAAACACCACCATCGATAAATCATCGAAATCCTTCCCTTCAAGTTTTAATCGTTAATAACAGGCATGATATCGCACAATATAACTATCCGGTAGATGAAACCTTAGGGCTATCACCGGCTATAATTTAGTCCTCAATGACTTATGAACGAGAGAAACTGGGAAAAGTAAAACTGCCACGGCCTTCTACATATATCTTTCTCTGACATTTGACACGCAAATCACAAGGCCGGTCACGTCAAGATGGATCAGTGTTACCAACATTCATCATAAATCTAACCCTAAAGCCGGGGTTCGCGCGCGTCCTTCTTCAATTTGTATTGTTTATCTGTATTTGCGAAAGATGGATACTTCTTTGGAATGCTCGAGGCTAGGATATAATTATACCCCTAACTGATCAATGTATCATCAGGGATTGTTGTTCGGCGTAAGGGGGTTATTAAAAGCAGTTGGTTTCGATAAGATGTGTTTCTCTCTCATTTGTAACAATTAATTTTGACTTCTAAGGCAATTAAATTGAAATCATGCGTATTTGATTTACATTTTTTAGTGTTAAATATCTACAGATGGTTTACGAAAAATTGTTGGAAGTTGAAACACGGAATATATGTACGAAAAAACAATTCCTTTGATATTTTATAGATTGTTGTTTACCCCAAATGGTTGCCTCAAAAGTTTTCTGAAATTTAGTGAAGAAAAATTTTGACTTAGCTTGAGAAAACTATGTATAACTTTTAATCAAAAAATCATACAAATGTGTTCATATTTTTGTTCGATTTATCATAAATTTTTCAATCTAGTGAAATATATGAATTTTTGCAAAAGAAATTACTAGTTGTCTCAAAACAAATTCAAAAATCGAAGTTTTCTGAAATTGAGTCTGGAAAAATTTTGACTTATCTTGAGAAAACTATGCATAACTTTTAATCAAAAAATCATACAAATGTGTTCATATTTTTGTTAGATTGTTCATAAATTTTTCAATCTAGTGAAATATATGAGTTTTTGCAAAAAATATTACTAGTTGCCTCAAAAAAATTTCAAAAATCGAAGTTTGCTGAAATTGAATGTGGAAATATTTTGACTTAGCTTTAGAAAACCATGCGTAACTTTTAATCAAAAAATCATACAAATGTGTTCATATTTTTGGTCGATTTGTCATAAATTTTTCAATCTAGTGAAATATATGAATTTTTGCAAAAAAATTTACTAGTTTCCTCAAAAAAAAATTTAAAAATCGAAGTTTGCTGAAATTGAGTCTGGAAAATTTTTGACTTCGCTTGAAAAAACCATGTGTAACTTTTAATCAAAAAATTATACAAAGGTGTTCATATTTTTGGTAGATTTGTCATAAATTTTTCAATCTAGTGAATTATATGCATTTTTGCAAAACAAATTACAGTCCATTTAAAAACATTCCAAAATCAAAGTTTGTTGAAACTGGGTGGGGTGAAATTTTGACATAGCTTTAGGAAACCTGTACAAAAAAAGTACATTGTACAAAAATACTGGTTTGGATGGAGTAACAAAAGGGGCAGTAAACTTAATAAGCCTTCAATAGACTTCAGCGATATCGGAGATCTTAGATCAGACTGGCAAAGAAAGAGAGAAAAAACTCTTTTGTTTTTATTACTTAAGAATCATTTTGTAGCACCTCGAAATAATGTTGCAACAATTGAACAGGAAATAAAATCACATTAAAAACGGCATTAAATTATGCCGACATGTCGTTAGAGCCCATTTCGCATTGAGTGGGACAAATCAATAAATTCAATAGAAACGAATGTGAATTTAATAAATTATTCATAGATTTTCGTAACCAATTATGTAAAGCAGGTTGGCTTTAGATAAAATCAATATAAACAAATTGTGAAATGTATAATTATCATAGGCGATGGACGACAAACATAATGACAGAGTCGAACTTAATAAATAAAACACCATTATTGGGCTGCCATCAATGAAATTGGAAAAAAAACTGTCAGTTGGAGTTAGTTATTCTTTTATTTTTTTGAGTTAACGTCGATCGCTGTGTTTTGTAACGAGATGACAATGGAATTATTTGAATACAATATAACTGAAGTATTATTTTTTTTTTCGAATTTATGATGGGTTAACAATTATACTCCATTCGCTATAGAGAGAGTTGTAAAACCTAATTTTGTATGTAAACGACAGCACAAGTGGCTCAACCAAAAAATCGTATAATTCGGAAGCTTTAATGTACAGGGTGTCCCAAATTGGTGTGTTTTGCAGGGTATCTCGTAAACTAGAAGAGATAGAAGAAAAGCAGTTAAGATGTTATGACTTCTTTTTTTGTTAAAGTAACGATAGCCTAATTAAATCTTTAGTAACTCCCTGCAGTTGGAAGATACAGGGCGTTATAAAAACTTTTGATAGATATAATATTAAAGAGTTCAGTGGCGCACACATTTTTTTTAGGGGGCTCACTAAAGAAATATATTGCAAACTTATGTTTTTTTAAATGGGACACCCTGTATATTTTGACGTTTTTCGTTTCCTTTTTTAATTCTCATTCACCTGATATGACATATTATATATCTATTTTCAATGGTTGGAGCTACAGTGCAAATAAACCATTTATGGATGTTATCAGGTGAAACACCCTTAAAAAATTGAACACTCATTAACGAAATTTAACATTTTATTATAAGGATACTGATGTGTGACAATTTTATTTATCAAAATTATAATTAATAAAAAATAAAACCAGATTAAAAAAGTAAAAACAATAAACTTATGAAACAACAAGAAACATTGTAACAACTAACTAAAAATAAAGCCAGTGCACATACTCAATTGTGTAAGATCAGTAAGAAAAAGGTGTCAATTATTACTACAACAAAATGGAGGACATTTTGAACATTTAATGTAATTTTTACATTCTAATAAAATTAGTTATAGGTAGATTAGTTGTTACAATGTTTCTTGTTGTTTCATAAGTTTATTGTTTTTATTTTTTTAATCTGGTTTTATTTTTTATTAATTATAATAAAATGTTAAATTTCGTTACTGAGTGTTCAATTTTTTAAGGGTGTTTCACCTGATAACATCCATAAATGGATTATTTGCACTGTAGCTCCAACCATTGAAAATAGATATATAATATGTCATATCAGGTGAATGAGAATTAAAAAAGGAAACGAAAAACGTCAAAATATACAGGGTGTTCCATTTAAAAAAACATAAGTTTGCATTATATTTCCTTAGTGAGCCCTCTAAAAAAAATCTGTGCGCCACTGAACTCTTTAATATTATATCTATCAAAAGTTTTTATAACGTTTTTATATATTTTTCTTAATTAAGAAGTTATAGTACCTTATAATTTTCGACAGTTTTCAATAATCGCCCTGTATCTTCCAACTGCAGGGAGTTACTAAAGATTTAATTAGGCTATCGTTACTTTAACAAAAAAAGAAGTCATAACATCTTAACTGCTTTTCTTCTATCTCTTCTAGTTTACGAGATACCCTGCAAAACACACCAATTTGGGACACCCTGTACAGGGTATATACCATTAGGTGTCCCATTTATAATCCCAGATATTCAATAAATACTCCACATTTTATTTTCTTCTTTAGACTACCAAAAAAGCGATTGTTTGTAATCACAACAAAATATTTTGGAAATTTCAAATAATTTTCTGTTTTTAAACTTCTCGAAATTGTGATAATTGAACCAAAAGAAGATTCATTTTCTTTGTCTCGTCACGTTTTTCACATACGTCGAAATATCGGACCCTTGGTCGAACTTTAATACTTCAATTTTTTTATCGACAACATTTTTTAAGCGGCTCAAAGATGGGACTAGACGATTCAGGACCTTATCTTTGAATTTGGGCCCCCGCATATAGAAATTTACGGACCATAATTATAGGGTTGCGATATTTAATTATAGATGGTGGTTCCCTCGGTTCTTTTTTTCTTCTTCTTCATCGCTTTGTGGCTGTTTCAGCGGGATACAGGGTGTCTCGGATGAAATCACTTTTACAAAAAATTTAAATAAAGACAATATACTTAGATGTTATTTTTTAATTTTTATCTTAAGCAAATTTTGGTCCTTCAGTACATTTTCCAGAATTTGTTTTTGGGAAAATTGTTTCAAATTCGTCAAAAAACTTTTACTTTTACTTCATAAGAATTTAACAATCTTTAAGTAATTTTAAATAAAGATTTTGTAACAATTTACAAGTGCTAAGTGCGAAATTTATTATTATTCATGTGTAATCAAACGTTTCCTTTAAAACTTATTAGTACCTACATTAATTTATGCTTTTTATCTTATTTCTATAACTTTAATTCAGGTCTAAAAGGTGATATTGGATATATATTTTTCTCTTTCTTCATTGTTTCTAATTTTTTCCTACATCTAGTACATTTTTTTAATTTGTCGCTAGGACAACTCCATTGGAAAGGTTGTGTTGCAACGTTTTAATAGTTAAGTAAGTTCTGGCGCGGTTATAATGTGGATGGATGGCCACTGATATTTCTATCTCGAACAAATCAAACCAGTGTGATAGTAAAAGACAATTTTAGGATCAGTGTTTTGGGAAATTTCCATATTTGGTAATATCTCAGTACTAATTTGGGACACCCTGTCAACTTTCTTTGTCTCTTATTCCTAACTATACGAGAGAGTACGTGAGACGTGATCAGAATTTTCTAAAATTGAACCTTGAGTTCACTATGACTTAAGTGTAAATTACTTTCGTATTTTTTGCTCTTCTTGGGACGTTTTTTTAATTAATTCTTAATGCTTATAGAAGTTGTGTAGCTAGATTTCGTGCGTAATATTGCCTTTTTGGCCAAGCGTGTGAACTTTTTTCTGAGTAAATTAATCTTCACACAACCGTTATACTTCAAAAAAGTACTTGATGGTAATGCGTTTTCTAAATGAAAATATGTAATTAACGAGTTAAAATATTTTACTAATTCCATGTTTGCTTTAAATAAACCTAATTTACATTTTAAAATATATTAGACATGTACGTCAGCATGTCGATAAGAATGTAAAAAATGTATGTAAAGTGAATAATCTTGTAAATAATTTTCATTTCAAGCAAATCAATGAATGTCCATTTAATTTACATTGTCAAGATGTCTCCATCTATCGCATTCCAGTGTAAACACATTGACTTACACATCGAGTCGCCTTATGCCTTCATTATTTGACAGTTTAACCTAACAACCTTATTAGTAAGTTTGTTGAATTGCCTGTTAGATAGACGGTTTTATGTCAAGATAAGTTAAAATATTGTGACTGCCGATTTGACTCTGAAGCGTGGAGTTATGGATCTATGTAATAGTTATTTATGTGCCAAGGACGAAAAACTGTCTTATTATAGTCGAGTCTGCGAGACAATAAGAGAGTTTTTCGCCGAGGCGTATATTACATTTTTTTGTCGACCTCTACAAAAACGTACTAATTTCCGAAAGAAAAATCGACCATTTTTGAAGGCAAGCATTTTTCGTCCGCAAACACTTCGTCCGCTGTGGGTCACTAGGATACGGCACGGTTCACTCTGTCACTAGGATGCGGCAATTTATTTCAATTCTTGGTAAGTATGTAATCTCTACAGGTAGAAAATATTTACAATTCAAGATCAATTTAAGTATCCCTCAACTTTTTTAGAAAGGATTAAAATTTCTAATCGGCAGATTGTAAATTATTTTAGTTAAAATTTACATTTCTGTTTGTGTAGTCCTCTGATTGTAACATGCAGAATTGTTACTTTACATGAATTAGACTTCGTTTGGGAGAACAACGATAGAAAATCTGCGCTCATAGAGAAAGATGAAATTATTTGTTGGAGGAGGCAATATTTAAGGGAAATTAGAAAATTAAGAAGAGAAGATAAAAATATTTTTTATTTAGATGAAACGTGGATAAATGAAGGACATTTTGTAAAAAAAGTTTGGCAAGATAAACAGGTTATAAATGCTCGTCAGGCATTTATAGAAGGTTTGTCTACTGGCTTAAAATTTCCAAATGGTAAAGGTCGCTGATTAATTATCACTCATATTGGAGGAGATAAAGGATTTGTTGATAGAGGCTTGTTCTACGAAAGACTACCATAAAGAACTGACTGCTGATGTTTTTGAGGAATATTTCAGTCAAATGATAGATTTATTACCAACCAATTCTGTAACAGTTATGGACAATGCCAGTTACCATTCAAGATTAAAGAAACAAAATGGAAAAAGCAAGAACTCTCCGAGGCTAATAACCAAAGAAATAGTGGCAAAAAGAGCTATTGCAGTTATGTAAACAACATTCACCAAAATATAAGAAGTATAGTGTATTTATTTAGGTATGTAACTCTATATTTATATTAATTATAATTATAATTATATGACGCTAGTACCCGAAATCCAAACAAACAAATTTATATCGAATCACCCCGTATTTCTAAAAACGAAATATGAGTGTTTTATTTTTTTTTAATATTTATATCATAAATTTGGTTGTGTGTATATATTTATTACTAAATTTTAAGGAAATGTCCTAACCTAATATCTAGTAGGTATACTATTTTTATAAAAATACGTGTGGGTACTTAATATTGACAGTTTACTACTTTTTATATTAAAGTAATTTCGTGTTCCCCGTCACTGAGGTTTAGAATTATTGGTTAATCTCTTAGGGTTTGCTTATTTACATTTTATGATGTATTGTGTTCGAGATTTTTCGGGGTGGTCATACTAAAATCTAGTGAAAATTCAGATAAGAAGGTATCAACATTTACTTTTTTTTCTGCATTGAACAATCCGGTATAAATACCTTTGCCATAAAAACTGTGCTATCATGCATTTTCAAACGGAGTATAGCAGCCATATTTTCAATTTAATTAATGCAAATTTATTAAAAAACAATGCTTACTGAGTGAACAGAATATTTGTAAATAAACTTATTTCAAAGGCAGTAAAAGTTCCTAAACGTGCCTACAGATTAATTATTTTTTTTTTTGAAAGAAACTTGGCATGTGGTCTAATGGCGCAAGATTCTTAATTGAAATACTCCATAAATACGATACTCATCTAAAAAAAAAACCTGAAAATTCAACGCCTCACAGAAATCTTATCTCCATTTCCAATAAAATCGGAATTTCTGATATCGTGGCCTTAATGAAGTCCATCTAAAACCAGTTATGTGGACGTGATCTCCATGCGCAAATTAATTGCGAATATTACTCTCTCTTCTCGGTACACACACCTCGTTCCAGTAATTTCTGATCAAAGTAATCATTATTTAATTTACAATGACTCCGGATTACGGATGTATTGATTGATAGTTACGAGTTGTATAGGGAAGTCTCTTTGAAACTACCGCAATTCGAATAGGATGGTGGCCTGTAATTATCATCATTTGAAGCCGGGATGCGACTGGAAGCTGATGCGCTGATGCACCTCGGATGCGAAATTATCGAATCAGTTTCTGTGTTCATCCTGCATGCCCTTTCGACCTACTGCTTGGATGAAACTTCTAATTTATAAACGGTAAAAAAGCATAGAAAATTTTAAAAAAATACGAGCGCGTAATCTCAGTTATACGCCGAAAGCGCAGATATATATCACGTATTTTTCAGCTGTAAAAGTTTTTCTAATAATGAATTGGTGGATGATCTTAGGAAAGTTAAAGTGTTGCTCGCGACTGGAGATGGATTTGTTTATGATCTGTTGTTTAAGTATAGAAAAAATAATAAAAATATTTAAGATTTAAAATGAATTCCTTTCAATTTGTGTGTGACTGAAGGACTGTCGTCCATTGAAGAAGAAGCAGGAAGAAAAAAACCAAAAGCTGATGGAAACGTTATGTAAAAGTTTTCAAATCAAACTAATATCAAGAAACATTTGTTTTTATTTCCCAAACAAGTCGATATATTAATGGAAATGTAATAGTTCCAGAGAAAAAACCTTGTTAATATAATTGTGACTTATTAGTAAATAATTATTTTGCATGTTACAAAACAACACATTTTTTTATCTTTAATTGCTTAAATTGATCAATATTCCTTGAACTTTGAACTTAAATATTTTTGGGTTTATTGGATTTGTAGTATTATTATCAGAAGTATAATAGCCGAAGTTGTCGTCAATTAGAAAATTGATCTTATAGGGCTTAAAAATAGGCGTCAAATTATAGGATAAAGCACAATCGTTTTAAGAGGTGTACAAAAAGAATTGACTGTATTACACCAGGAAACGAAAATTTGAAAAACTACAGAAGACACATCAGCATTTCTGAGAGATCATATCTTTTCAGAAGTTGCACTGAACTATCGTTGAGCAGTGCAGATGCCACTTGATTAGGCTGATGGAAAAGAATTTACCTTCTCGAAGCATTTGAAAGCATTAGGAATTATTTAAAAGCAGATATTGGGTACTGTACAAATTGAAGAAGAGAGACGTTGAACGACGTCTTTTCAAGTGTGAACAGCATCGGGATAGAACAATACGATAACGCTAAACGTAACAAATTGACAAAGCGGAATTTCCATGGTTCCAAACTTCTGCTCTGCATTTGGAGGGATCGGCTGGGTTTAAGCCGCTCAAACTGCACGAACCATTGAAGATCGCTATCGACTGTAATTGAAGGAAAAATGGCCGCTATATAAACAGATCTATCTATCTATCTGTGATGGGGGTGTCGATACACTGCGATCTATAAGATCTATTGTGCCCCCTACTGCTGCCCAATTAGAGCAGTTCATCCAGTCCTATTGCCTTCAAAAAGTTCAGGATGTCGGTAGGCTTCGGGTTAGGTAGATCTTCCTCTTCTATTTGATATTCTCCGAGGTATCGTACCCTTGGATTTTGCAGGGTAATGCATTCTGAGAGAATGTGGATAGAGGTTTCCTCCTCTTCCTCGCAGAATCTGCATTCTTCTTTGTCTACTAATCCGAGTTTCTTTAGGTGGCCTCTCAGCCGGCAAAGCCCTGTTAGAATACCCGTTAGTTTATTTTTACTTTTACTGACGCAGTCGTCAGATCTCTTCTGGTTATAGTTCCCCAGTAGTGTCTTGGCCTGCCTCATTCCAGTATTGGGATCTTTTGTTATTTACTTCTTTTCCAAGTTCATCAAGTATTGTACTGGTGCTTATTCCGCAGATGGGTTCAGCCCCTTTTTTGTGAGTACCTCTGCTATTTCATTACCCTCCACTCCAATATGTCCCGGAACCCATAGAAGGGTAACAGTGCCTAGTTCGTTTAGATTCTCTAGGCACTCCCAAACCATCTTGGAGTTGATTACGTGGGAGTTCAATGCATTAATGGCTGCTTGGCTGTCTGACATGATGATGATCTCTTGTGTGCGAAAATTTCTTTCTATGTTGAACTGGACACATTTTCCTCGGAGATTTGCCTAAACTTTCGGAATATTTGGTTCCAGGCCCGTATACTTCTATTCCTGTTCCTTCTGTTGTTCTAGAACCATCTGTGTACCATGCATGGTATCTTTGTCCCATTCGCTTTTGTTACTTAGCTTTGTGTTGAATTCTTTCACATATAAGCAGATACACGACAAAATGATTTTGCAGCACTTTTTTTCTTATGAAGATCCAAAAAATGGACCGACTCTTGAGAAGCTTCAAACGACGTGTTATTTTTCCTACGTTGAATTCAAATACTGCCGGAAAGATGGAAAATTAGTCGCTACTGATGGACAATACTTTCAGTGACTTGTTTTTTACTAATTTTTTTTTAATAAAGTACGAAAAAACAGCGATAACAACATCTCTATATTGGTAACCAACCTGATATAAATTATTCTAGCAAGAGCACGATTTAATATCTCTTCCGATTTCGATTTGACAAACCTTAATACTAGTTATTTAAAGGTTAGTTGATTTACGACCCAAAGCGTCTATACGGATTCTCTGTAATTTAATTAATGAATCCAGAAGAATCCTCCAGTCATTTATAAAACCTACAATTATAAGTATACGGTTAGATGTAGAGAAACAACTGAAGATGTACGGTATACTCGTTTTGATATATGAATTTTGTCTGTTACCTCGGGATGATTTGTTTTATTAATGGCACTTTTATGGGGTTATGTACCGGGTGGAAAAGTATTCCATCATCTATATTACTGCCTTTTAAGACAATCTACATGACTCTTAGAACGGTAACGGGATATGTAGGGTAATAGAGCTCAGAATGAACCTTTTGGGACCGCTCATAACTGCATTTTGTATACACCGCTGCTACTATCAATATCATTCCAGAGACGGATAATGCAATAACAGGTAAGTGTGTTTGAGACTCGTTAACTTGGACTTTCTTTTAATTATTTTAAAACCAGCCCTTGGGCAACCAACAGTAGACCCAGAAAATTTTAACAAACACCCAGTAAAAGAACTGTAAAGTAACAAAATCGGCAAGAAACGCAATAAGCCAGTAAGTTTCAGCGATATCAGAGATTAAAAAAGGGTTGTGGGTTTAATTTAAAAATAAATGCTGTCTGTACAAAAATAACACTGCGGAAAATGAAATAGATACAATCACACTATTAACCATAACGATCCGATAATTATATTATAAATGATCAGTTTTCATGTCCGAGAAAATCAAGAAACTTGTTAGTTTCTCATTTTTCTAATGATATCTCAATTATAGTTACATTTGAATACACGTTGGGGTGTCACCAAAGTGATCATTATAGTTATGAACCGATATCGGTTTTTTTGTTTGTGTGTGAGACATAAAACAGTATGACAAGTTAATTATGAAATATGCAACTGTTTTTTGTTGTTTAATAATTTATTTTCATTTTTATATTCTTCACAATTTGTTTTTTATAGAATTCTAAGTTCCTTATGAGACGTTTTTATATAACATTGTGTCCGACGTTTTTAAAATATTTTCCTATTAGAATTTTTGGAAAAAATCTTTAATACATATTCCTAAAACATCAAAATAATCTTATAAATATTCATTTGGGTCATTTAGAAATTTCTTAACTGATTTTTTTATTGTTAGATGCCATGTCATGTGGCCTTAGGGGCTATTCGCATGAAAAAAAAAACGTTGCTGCTAAATGTATCGAATACATTAGTTTGAAGGGGGAGAATGCCTTTGAGTAACCCTCGATATTGGCTTGTTGTAGTAAATCTGTTACATTTGATTAAATCTTGTCGGGGTAAGCCAAATTTCGAGGGTTTCCACCGTATGACTCCCACGATCAATGATCACAAAAATCCAGTGGCATACGGGACATAAGTTTTTTGCGATAGAATATATTTGTACTTCTAAAAATTGATTATCGATGAAGTGCATATATAAGGGTGTCAAAATAGGAGTTTTTAGATTTTTTAAAATCCCAAAAATTATCAGCCTGCGGTGTCACTGGGAAAATTAATGTATTTTTTAAATTGAAGGTAAATTTATGAAACTACATATTTTCTTTAGGATCTGTTAATTTTCTGTATGAAATTTATATTAGAATTTAGAAAAAAAATGTTCGTTTCTTCCCTGCATTTATTAATAAAAAATATCTACATGTAAGCATCCTAAATTGTGGACCTTAAATTGAGGAAAAGTGCTACGCCACTGGAGAAATTGGACCATTACTCTAACATTATGCATTCATTGCTTACTTAGTTACGACTGACTTTATCCAATAATGCGTTATAATTTTATGAACTTTACCTCGGGGGATTTTAGCCAATTAAATGGAAATTAGAGAAAATGTTGCGTCATTCAATTAGGGTGAGAAAAATTGTTTATCCACAGATAAATAATTGATCAGTTCTTCCATTGTTGGAAGAGAATTCATTGGGGTTGTTTTTTATAAAATTGTTTTTCTTTAGAAATTCATACTTAGATGCCAGGTCATCAAGCGATCAAAGGCAATGGATAAACTGAAAAAAAATGAAAAAAGGGGTTAGAGGGATTAAAACCGCTAGAACTGATTCGTGGTAAAGTAGATTTTTCTCTTAAAATAACCATTATTTGAAACCCGATTAGACCAGGGCCAAATCTATTTTAAATACCCTAATTCATCGAAAATTCAATACTTTAAATAAAGAAATAAAATGTTGGATTTTCTTAGACAAAACTACACACAAAATCCTTCTTTTTAAGATAAAAAAATTTTCTCTAAAAAGACGGCCAATTCAATTTTTTTCGAAAAATGCCGATTTTGGCTGGACAAATACATTTTTTTTTTTTAATTTTTACCATATCTTCCCGACATAAAAATACTTATTTTCTCCAATTTTTAAGAAAATTCGAGGATTCTTTGGCCAATTCAGTAAAAAAATAAAAATAATGTGCTCGAATTCGTTTTTTGAGGATACGATGCATTCTTAAAAAAACCCTAATATACGGATCCATACTCTACTTCATCACGGTTATTTTAATTTTTTTTTTTATTTTTCGACGACTCTTAGAGCCGGGGATATTTAAAAAGTAGTGAAGCAATCTACTCGAAAATACCAAAAATGTCGTTCTTGGCACATATTTCGCGAAGCTCCAGCCTAAATTTATTGACAAATTTTTTACAAGCTTCTCTTTATGTATAAAATCAAAAAAAATTAAAAAAATTTCACTCCGCTATAACCTCAAAATTATCGAGGAAATCTCTAAAAACCGTTTTTTTTTTTTTCGTTTTTAATTTTTATCTTCCACCAAAATAATTCTTTTTTTTTTATTAAACTTGGTGAAAACGTTTTAAAAAAAGCGTATTTTCAATCTAAAAAGTTGGTTTACAAATTATTAGGTTCTTTTAATAATCTAGTTGAATTTTTTCGAATTGTTTATTTTTAATGTATGTTCATTAAGTCTTATACAGGGTGTTTCATTGGGAGAGGGAAACATTTTAACAGTGGATAGGTGTCACTGGGGTGATTCCAAATAACCCATATTTTATGGGTCTAAAGTCGTTTACAGCTAAGATACAGAGTGTTTTGTACATTTTGGTAATTTCTTCATTGCCTCCTGTGCTTTTAACCACTCTGTATAATTCTATAATATTTGGTACACATAGTCTCTGTATCTTAACAAATTAATTGAGATATTATTAATATTGAAAATCCAGGCCCGGCTTCACGAAAAGTTGACAAATTTGTTCCGCTCATAAACAACACCCTGTATGTTAAATTTTCAAAAATATTTTACCATAGCGAAAAAGAGGACAAAACATTGAATTTAACGATATACTTTTTATTTTTGCACATATGATTTTACTACTCATAAATAGTTAAGTTTTCTTACATTTTTGGGGCACCAACTTGCTTAATTAATCCCATTAAGTTGTAATCAATATTATTTGACCTAATTAACTATTTGGTTTAAAATTATGTTATACCAAAAATTTTTATAATCATCTAGGCCTATGAAAACAGATTTACAGAACCGTACTAGGAACTAAATGTCTCATTATATTTACCTATACAACACCCATTTTAATTATTTTTTAACTTTCCTTATGAAAAATTATGTAGTTTGGAGTAGAAGAGTAAAAAAACTAAATTCAAATTTTTGTAAATGATAAAAGTACATAAAAAGCATTGTGAATGTGACGCGTTATTTATTTAAAGTTGGTAATACGCTGTACTATTTGTGAAATTAAATAGATACGTCAACAACATATGAGTCAAATAAATAAAAATCATTTTTAGTTAAATAATATCTTCTTATTAAATTACAAACAAAATTAAAAAATTACTACACAACACTTAAAAGACTAGAAAAAACACATAATCAATTTGCTACCATCAGGGAAGCTCATTAGCAATATAAATTTTCGGTAAATCTGTGGTGTACTATTTTTAACAATAAGTTAATTGGACCCCATATACTCCCTCAAAGATTAACTGGAGGTGTTTACTTACATCTTCTTCAAAATATTTTACCAAATTTTGTTAGAGGATAAAGGTGTAGACATCCTCATTTTAGGCTAATTGTACTGGATTTTTCAAATGAAAATTTTCCTAATAGGTGGATAGGTAGAGGTGGTACTATACATTGGCCTTCAAGATCACCGGACTGTAGTCCCGTCGATTACCATATTTGGGGACATTTTTAAAGTCCAAAGTTTATTCAGCCAAGAGCATAAAAATAACGAAAACATCATTCGAAAATCTGTAAACCAAATTATTAAACGAGAAACAACATGCATTCAACAGAATGGGGGTCATTTCGAACAATTATTATAATTTTTTAAACTTCAGTGTTTTTTCTAGTCTTTTAAGAGTTGTGTAATTTTTGAATTTTGTTTATAATTTAATTAAATAGTATTGAACCAAAAATGTGCTTTTATGTATTTTTATCCTTTACAAAAATTTAATTTTAGTTTTTTTTTACTTTTCTACTCCAAACTACACAATTTTTCCATATAAGGAAGGTTTTAAAAAAATAAATATAATGGGTGTTGCATAGGTAAATCTAATGTGACTTTTAGTTCCTAGTACGGTCCTGTAAATCAGTTTTCATGTGCCTATAAGACTACAAAAAATTTTGGAATAACATAATGTTAAACCAAATAGTTAATTAGGGCAAATAATATTGTTTACAACTTAATAGGATTAATTAAGCACGTTGGTACCCCAAAAATGTAAGAAAACTTAACTATTTATGAGTAGTAAAATCATATGTGAAAAAATAAAAAGTATATCGTTAAATTCAAAGCAAAAGCACAGGAGGCAATGAAGAAATGACCAAAATATACAAAACACTCTGTATCTCAGCTATAAGGGATTTTAGACCCATAAAATATGGGTTATTTGGAATCACCCCAGTGACACCTATCCACTGTTAAAATGTTTCCCTCTCCCAATGAAACACCCTGTATGAAAAGGGCTACATGTTTCTCCTACATAAAATAATGTATATATAATATATTTAATCTTTTTGAAATGAGCATTTGCTTTTGATTACGATTTAGTGAGAACATCTTGATAAAGCCGTCCTGTAAAAATAGTTTTTATATATTTATAAAGCAATTATAAATTTTAAAGAGGCAGAGCGGTAAACAATAATTTTTCTAATTAAGAGTACGAAGTCGACTAAACATTTTTCCAAGAATACTTAATTTTATCAAGATGGTACGAACCCTTCGTTGAAATTCAAAAATTATAATTGCGTTTCTGTACTCGTGTTGAACTAACTAACTCTACTTTAATACTCTTTTTCCTAGAGAAATTATTATTATCAAGATGCGGGCGAGCACCATTATGGAATATGCCGTTCATAATTAATAATTGTTGATTATTTTATAAACGGATAAGGATAATTTAATTTATTAAATATAATAATGCTATTAAAGCAATAAAAAATATAAAATGGCTATTTATTAGTCACTGAATCTACCTAAAAGTCTAAAAAATAAAAAAACGTTTAAAATACATTGATTTGACCTCTATTGTATTGAACATGTTGTAATTCAATGCCTAGTTGTTAATTTATATTATATTTCGAGTGGGATGACTGAGAAAAATTTTATTTTCGTCTACGGCTGGTCCTGCAAAAAGCACTACTTTCCGGTCTTGTAACGTAAATTTCTATTTTTTTCTCAATGTGGACGGTTACATGTACCTGCTTAAGTTTGGTGTATTACCATTGCAAAAGTGTTGACGTACGAGGTAAACAAGGAAACAAATCAATTTAGCAATAAACGCCGGCTAATGAAGTCAAAATTCCTGGTTGTGCCTAATAAAAGCCAATAATAACAATAATCAATAGGAATTTATATGCAATTTATAACTGTTTATATCAAAAAATGATTAACGCAAATGATGGATGGATTGACGGGCCGGCAATAAGAGCGAAGCCAACTTGATCACCTGTAATTTAACCATCACCTCACTGGATGATGTCCAGATCGACGATATTTATGAGCTTTCGCTTTAGATATTCGACGTATTCAAGATGGCTATGGCTGTGGCTCAAGGAAGGACGTCCACTTTGTTAATCATGCTATAGAGAAACATTTAAGCCCACGTAAAAATAATGTATTAAGTAAACGCGATATTATACAGAGGGAACAACGAAATTTTATACTGGGTGTTTTCTAATTGAATACCGATATTCCTGGGACATTTTTAAGATAAAATTGTCATATCAACATAGGTCCGCAAAAGTTTTCTCTTGAAGATACAGGTCGTTGAAAAAAATTTTTTAATTTTCTCAAAAACGCGTTCAAATATTTAATCTGAAGTTGAGGAACTAACATTGACTTGATAAATCGTTCGTTGATGTAGAATTTAAGGATAAGAGATATTTGGCTAGGCATATGCGTTTTAAAATGACTTATATAATCCTAACCAATCTGGAATTTCTCAAGGTTCTTTTGTATATCTCCTTTTCACTGCTAATATACTTACTAATAATGATATCCCAACGGCTATATTTGCTGATGATATAGTTACAGATCCCAACAAGGAGACTTGCATGCCCTCAAGTCCACAAAAATCTGAAATAAAGTACTTCATCTGGACCGAAAGATTACTTGGAAAAACCACATAAAAGTCAAAAGGACACAGTTAAATACAAAAATCAGGAAAATGTATTGGCTACTTGAAAGAAGGTATCAACTCTCAATTGAGAATAAAATATTGACTTACAAGATTATACTAAGACCAATTTGGACATATGGGATTGAACTCGACGACCAAAATAATACAAAATTTCCAGTCCAAAACTCTTAGAATGATAACTCCAGGTATAGTCGAACTCAATCCTTTATGAGAATGAAAAAACAGCAAAGGATTACCGCCAATAGAACAAATGCTCATGAATCTGGACATTTTTGAGCACTTTAAAGTCGAAAACACGGTACACTGTCCATATACATAAAAATAAAATAATATTTTGGCTATTAGGACCACTGTGCAAAGATTCAATAACCAACTTAGCTGGATATCGTTATAGGGGAGAATGGCGTATAATTATTAATTATGAGTTTAATATGAATTTACATTTTGATTTCTATAAAGCATATTAGATTTGAATTACTAATTAAAATTTTGTCTTAAATTAATTTAACTAAACTGTGGGGTGTGAGGTTACACTCATAAGAGGCGACAATGGAAGTGTGGTTATAGTTTTTACATTTTCAATTGCAGAAACAAAATTCTCAGATGTGCAAACAGGTTACTTTGGCGGCTTGTAGATGTGCCGACAAGTGGCTTTGTCGGTATTAGCGGCATGTAGATGTGCTGACAAGTGGCTTTGTCGGTATTAGCGACTTGTATAAAGCGGGATCATTTTGTTCTGCAATTAAAGTAGGAAGTAGAAAGTTAGACAAATATTGTCTTCAGTAGTGAGGGCTAGGAAAATATTCATACAGTGCTTGTGTTCGCACTTGATTTTTGATTTAGTGAATAGTAGGTGGTAGGTGATTCGTGGCGTTAGTTTCAATTAATATTATTTTTGGCTTCCTTGTATATACATACTTTTTTTATTTTGAAACATTGTTACAGTGTACTTCTTATTTATTTATTCGGTGTCAATTTCAATATGTTTCGTCCTTGGGAAAATACAGTTTTTTTAAGTGGATCTAAAGAATCGGAACAATCACTAAATTCCAATGGATTATGTGTGGTATCAGGTTGTAGTCCCAAAGATTCCTGGCATCAAAAAGGGGCCACGAGGTATTGCTCCTTCCGCCCTATTTTTGTGTATTTAACCCCATAGAATTAATTTGGGGACAACTTAAAAAAAGAATAAGGCGTCATAACGTGTTTCCCAAATTTGATGGGTTGATAGCAAATTTGGTAAAAGAAGAAATTAACAAAATATCAGCTGATGATTGGCAGAAAAAAATGAAACAGTTCATCAAAGAAGAAAATTCTTATATAACGAGTCCGACCAAATTTATTATCAATGTTGATGACAGTGATTCCGATGGTGAGGGTTGAGATAGGGTGGTAAGCTTAATTAATTTATAATATTAAAATGTAAATTCATATTAAAGAAAGTTAATCAATATAGAAATTTTACGCAAATTACCCCTAACGATCTCCAGTAACTTGGTTATTGAATCTTTGCACAGTGGTCCTAATAGATAAAATATTTTATTTTTATGTATACGGTGTTTTCGACATTAAAATACTCAAAAATGTCCAGATCAATCAGTATTTCTTCTATTGGCGGTATCCTTTGCTGTTTTTATAGCGTTTTTTCTTTCTCATCAAGCGGTGGGTTCTGCTATACCCTCCATAACGAATTCCATGTATAAGAGATGCCATTGACTTTTACGCTATAATAAAGCCAAAGAAAATCGTAAGAGAATTGTATCAACTAGATGCCTTCACAGGACCTGCCCGAAGAAGTCCAAAAATACTGCTACATATTTATTTTCGTCTAAATGTTACAAAGTGTAAGTTGTAGCGCTGATTCACAGGAAAAAATTTTTCTAAAACCAGATTGGTTACATATTAGGATCGTATTTTCAGAAACTTGATTCATTAATTGATCATAAACAGCAATTTCCATAATTTTTTCTAGTGGAAGCAAGGTATTAATTGGTCTAAATTAATCAGCATTATTGGTGAGAAAAGTTAAACTTTCCCCACTTGTTGCACAATATACTATTACAAGAAAAATTAAAAATGAATTATTTTATGTAGAATTAAGAAGTAGGTAAAATAGTCATTTAATGTTGAATATTTTTTTGTCAATGTGGAATTTTAACATGACGTGTTTTCTGCATATCCCAAGAAAATTTTCTTCGGCAACCTCTCCTATAAACATTAATTTTAATTTCCTGTTGTACATACCCAAAAGTCACATGTTAGGAAGTAATAATCCGGCCATATATCTATCAATACTAATTAAATCACGAGTCAAATTTACCAGACAGTTTATCATCGACTTATATTTATATATAGTTCGTTAACTACCACTCGTCACGTGACCTTAACATTCGCCAACATTCGACCAAAAATACACATGTCGTGACACGCGTTTGTCAAAATTAATGAAGTCGGCGCTAAAAAGTGCCAGTTCAAACCGACGTTTTGTCCTTAAGTCAAGAAGCTTTCGGATTCTAGGGTAACGCCAAATCATAGTGGAAGAAATGCCTAATTTTTTCGATAATAGGTTCCCAGAAATCAGTGGCGCTATTCCAAATTTCAGCCGTTTTACCCGTTACCACTGCGTCTGTAGAACGAACTGAACGAAGTTTCTCAACGATGAAAAGACTAAAATCATATTTTCGGAATAATACATCTACCAATTAATTAACAGGCCAGCTTTGATGTCAGACAAACTCGCAGAATTGTCTTTGAATAATGCTCATTCAAAGTTCAATCTTATCTTATCTTAATAATTAACAAATTGTTGTTAAATAAAATAATGTATTTAAATAGCCTACATTGAATACAGGGTGACCCAGAGTTAAACGTTAAACGTTCAGGATTGGGTTTTCAGGAAAAAATAAGATTTTGATTTCCGAGTTTTTAATTTTTTTCTCAAAAACTAAGCGAGATACAAATAAAATTGAAGAAGCAAAAAATTTGTGTGTTCAAATGTTTAATCCAAGAAAAGTAACGAACATACAAAAAAACAGTGGCGTACAATGATTTGTCCCAATATCAATTAAATTACCTTGTGGAACGTCACTGGAATTAATAATTTAATTCTAATAATATTTAAATTAAATAAACGTGCCAAGTTTTATCAAAATCAACCAAATTGTTTTTTGAACAATTCATAAAAAACTCTTTTGTTCTAAAATCAAAACAAGTTAGGACCCAGGATTATGGGAATTAAATCTTATTTTTTCCTGAAAAACCAATCCTGAGCGTTTGACGGTTTAACCCTGGGCCACCCTGTATATTTACCCCATCCGTGCTGAAAAAAGTATTTATAGTAAGTATTATCTACGAGAAATGGTGGGCCCCCTCCGAAAAAAATTCCTGGCTACGCCACTGCCAGAAATATATCAAATTTCAGATGTAACCGAATATTCTTTTATTATTTACACTGTTGCCAGTTTGACCGTTTTTCCAAGTTTGTGGGTTCTATACAAAAATAAAAAAATATTTTTTTAATTTTTTCATTTATTTATTTTTATTTTTTGTTTTTTTTTTTAATTTTTATTTATTTATTTTTATTATTTTTTTGTTTTTTTATTTTATTTTTTGGTCTATTTTTGAAAACGACTTTAGACCAAACGACAAATTAAAAACATTTTAATATAAAAAAACCACTATGAACTATAGAAATTATATTATAAAATGTTGTATTGTTTCAAACATTAATAAAATTTACCATCCACCACACCCACATTTATTTCGATATCGATTTTTTTATTAAATCAAATCGTCATGCCCTCGCGCTACCTCTTGAACGGAAAAACTCGTGCCAGATCAAGTGACCTCAGCCACGAGAAGAATTCGACACCCTCGCACGAGTGTTGCTATGGACACCGGGAGGCGTGTCGCTCGTACACACCTGGGTGTCACTCGTCGGTCGCTTTTTCCACTCGAGTTGTCAGTTCGGTAGCCCGCGTCTTGGATAAGATTATTTTTAGTCAATCACTCTTTGTTTGTGTTGATAGCATTAGAGATTGAGGGTCTTCGAATTCCACAGGATTAACTGCAATCATTTTTTAAATAAAAAAATTTGTAGTATGTGAATGGTCGGAAAATTTTGGGTAAATTGTAAGGAAATTAAGAAAAATCACGACGACTGAGTAAAAGTTTCGGAAGAGGGTGGGAGTAACTAAATATATATATTTTCCCTACGAGCAATATGTTTTTTTCATACCATTTTAAAATCGAAAAATTGAAAATTTGTAATCCTACTTTTTCGATTGAAAATTAGGCTTTTTGGTTAAAAGTTTCTTCTCTAGTGAATTTGTCTACAAATACATATTTTGGGAATCTTTTGGATATTAATTTTTATATTTTTAAACTATTACAGAGAAATCGTGATGTTTAATGGTCATTAAAGGACTTAAAATCCAGTGCAAACAAACTGGGTCCCAAAAACATAATTTCTCTATATAAACAATAGTTGTTTAATTTTCAGATAATTAAACATGTAAACTCATATTCGTTTATTTGTTCAACCGGCAACGCCGCACCAAAATACGTTGGCGAGCGGCATCGAACCCGGAAGCGGTTTCATCAAAGATAATTTTTTGCTCTATTTTAATGATGGTATTAAGCCGTAAATTTAACCGTCGCGTCTAGACAATAGAAAAAATCTTACACTTGTTTACGCGGCTCACGATAAAGAATCTTTCTAGAACAATTACGCAATCGGGAAGGGATATATCTGAAACCGATGAACTTCGCCGATTTTAAATTCAGTGTGCGTCTAACTGCGAACCAAGTTAGATCCCTCCGTTGACACCAGCTCAACGTTAAAATATTTCGTTTTACACAGTGGTACTTAGCTGCGTATCAGGCGGTCCATTTTATTTTTCATTTCATATTCAAATTTAACACACGCAAATTAATATTTTCTGAATGATGTGGTCATTTCTTTAAAGTAACTATAATACTTTGTTCACGATTACTAGTTTAATGTAATCTTTGTTACGTTGTTGTTTTTGTTCATTTATTTATTTAACAAGTCTAATAAATGGTTAAATAAAAGTGTCCATTGTTTTTGTTGGATGAAGTTGAGAAGGCAAACCTACTACAGCACATTTCTTCAATCTAAAATTACAGTCCACTCAAAATTCGAACTACGATGCAGTTTAAAAAGGCGGTAACACATTGTTGGCCGTCCTGGGAAACTGGCACAACATAGGGTTTATTCCAGAACCCTCAACAATAGTATATTATTCAATGAGTTTGGGTGTGTTATTTTATTACACGCGGATGAAGTTTGCAGCACGAGCGAGCTTGCGAGAGAGTGCTGTAATCATCCGAGTGTAATAAAATAACCACACAACGAGTTGAATATAATACTTTATCTACTAATGTCCAGAAATAATATAAAGTTATACCTAAAAACATTTATTAAATCAAATTAAGAACAAAATATATTTAAATGCTAAAGGAACGAATATAAATACTTATTTATAATAAATTATTTGTTAAAATTTAATGTTATGTTGGAGCAATTTGGGAAATTAATTGTTGCAGGTCCAGCGGCAACACCAAAATTCAAATTGCTAGAACTTGCATATAATCGAATTATCAATATAACCCTTAGCACAAGCACTGGACATCCAATCACCAAACCTCATTAGATCGTCCATATTTACATTGTCCGATTCCATAAAAATACTAGCTGATGATCGCCACAAGCAATGTCCTGTATAGGTTTTCCAATTTAGAAGTCCTAAATATTTTGCGATATCCTTCCTGGTTTTGGCAATACTGTTAATGCCAACATTTTGAGAACTACTCTTCACTTTCCTATACTGTAAAAAAAACATTTGTGAAGTTGCTTGTGCAGTACGTAAATCCATGTATTTTTTACAAATATCGTAAAATTTTTGTCCCGTTATAATAAAATTTCGAGATCTATTAGTTTTTGTTGCTTCTTTGGAAACAGTCACCCTTAAGGAGTCATTTAAATCTTCGACGTTATTGTTTTGTAAAGAATATATTTCTTTACCTCTCAAACAACCCATTATTAATATAACCTAAAAAAATGATTATAGTATTTTATGAATTCTTAACAAAAACGTTTCTTACTTTTGATAGTAAATATTCCTCATTTGGTGCTTCAGACATAAATTTATCAACTTGTTCTGGGGTAAATGTTGAAGCTTTTCTTAGTGTATAATCCTCGTTTTGTCGTTTTAAAAACATATGCAGCTTTGCATATTTGTCTTTAAGCTTCAATGTTGATTTCAACATTGAATGGAAAGACCATAAAGACGATGCTTTATACTTTTGGGATAAAAATTTAAAATATGAAAGCAATACATTTTCAGAAAATGAACCAGCATGGTTCGATCTTTTCCAGTTTAAAAAAATTAAATATGTTATTAATTCATATTTATCTTTAGATTTTCTTGGAAGAAGATCTTTTGTTGCTTGTTCTGCAATTTCCACTAATTCAGGTGGAGTACTTGAAATATCCATTTTAACTTTGATAAAGTTTGTTTGACTTTTACTCGCATTAATTTAAAATCACATTTGACATTGACGTTAAAATTAAAACTCGTGTCGCAGACTAAATTTAAACCTGTACTTAATCTTGATTGGTTAAATTTAGTTGCCTTATTGGTTATTAAAAGCGTTGAATTTTCATTATTCAACGCTTTTTAACCAATCAAATCAATTTCACAAACACACTATTGAATAATCAAGATCAAATTCTGGTTTGTTTTTCTGTTTATTATTTGACATTAGTAGATAAACATATTATACATGTATATAATGAATTGCTGTCCTAGATTGGACAGCATTCAAAACTATATAGCGTCGTATCTCTTCCACTTCTGGATCATTAATCTGTAAGTCGCTTTACAGCAATTCAAGTGCAATTAATTGCTTTTGAACTGTGTGGTCAGGTTATATAACCTTTCTCTATGAATTACATTAACCGCTATAGAAAATGAGTGTGTGTCTTAAACATAGGCGCACCTACTCTGATTGAGGTCAAACTACTGGAATTTTAAAAGATCGAAAACCGTTCATGAGGAAGTTTCAGATTAATTCTTTATTCGTTTATTTGGTTCTTCTAAAAATGATAGTTTGTTCGCTTGGTCTAGTGATATCTGCAGTTTATCTCAAGAATATTTGATCAATCACACGTTTATTTTCGCAAAGATTTAAGAGAAAATAGATATAGATATCGATAAGCAACTGTTTAAATAATATATTCATCTATAGAAACGTCTTTAAAAAGAAATAGCAACAAATTTGTGCTTTTGTATTAAAGATTTTGTTTAATTGTGTCTAGGAATCTGGTAAAAAGCTACCTGATGATGGTTGTGTAGCCGAAACTAGTTGTCTGCTTCTACTTATGTGGGATTGTTCTTTTGAATATTCTTCTTTCTGGATTAATTAAAAATGTGCATCCGTGAGATTATATAGATTTCCTTTAAAATGGGTTTGATAAAACGTAGAATATGCAAAGTATAAGTTTATAAAAATACGTTGGACAAACGTAAGATATCCGTAAATAACCGTTTCAAATAGCACGTGACATATAATAGTTCTGAAACTAATTTATTTGACTTAAAAAACATTTTACAAGCAGAAAATACTTTAACTCTTGTAAATTTATCCAGTGATACCTTCAAATCAACCCTTTAAAAATTGTTACAACCAATAAATCATTCAATTTTCCAAAAATTTAACGTCTCATTGTCACTACTTATCCACACAGCATAGATTTAGGCAATTAACAACAATCGATCAAAATTTTCAAGATCCTTTCTTTCAAAACCACTGGTCCCATTCTATTATCATTCACATAACGTCGATTATATCCCTTATCAAATCAATCACCCTTAACAATGCAGCGACAACAGCAAGTAGTAACTTTCCCCTTGACTGCCTCGACTATCTATGCACCCCTTCTCACCCTTTTAGACGAAATTTTAAAGTGTCCACGTGACTTCTGCAAAATGAATTTGATACAGACTCTTGCTGTCAAACACAATAATACAAGATATAAAAGTGCTGTGTTGGGGTAGTGAAATCAGAGAAAAGACGATTGAAAGAGAGAGAATTTATTATAATTAATTCAATTTTGTGAATGGTGACAATAAACTAATTCTAAAGTCATATCAAACGGTGAAAGTTTTATTTAAAATATGTTAAAACTGAGAAATAGTAAAATGTACTTAATCGACTAAGTCCGCGCCAAATCTTTTCAGTTTTTTTGTGTGGTGGTATTACTAAACGTCAAGTAATATATATTATATTGGACAGATAAAGAGGCGTTCAATACGCAGAATTCTAGAACATAAAATTGAAGTACTTAAACATATTAAAATACGTCAGCATAATTATAGCTTTCTTAATTATAATTAAATCAGATTGTTGTCTATGAAATAATATATATTAAATTATCGGTTTCCTTGTTATCGCCAATGATTTTGTCCAATTAATTATATGTTGTATTAGTTTAAAATTGCCACTATACACCTAATTAAATACAAAAATATATATCTTAACACTAATAAGCTATAATACATTTCCCTAACTGATTTACTGTCAAAATTGATTAGAAATTTATAATTACAACTATGAACGTTTGTATATAGTAAAAAAAATAATAGAAATACCAATAACTCAACGTGTGATTACAAAACCAAAACATATATTAAAAAATTCCAGATGAAAGATCAAACCGTATAATTTTACCGTAAATGACATGCTATTCATTATAGAAAATTATTTCATCTAATCTACGAGATAGGATCTTTAAGTAATAACAGAAGTCGTGAAGATGGTTTGCATCGACATCAGTGGCATCTGGAAGCGTGAGAGGAATATTTTAAAATGAAATTTGCTTTTTGTAAAGAATATTTTGTATGTATAGGTCGTAGGTGCACATTTGTTAAAGTGAAAACAGGCTAAAATTGTGTCACAGTTGAATAAACTTTTGATCCACAGTTCATTTACAATCTACTTAACAACATTGGGAGTATTTAGTAAATTTGATGAGTGGTGTATGGCTTAATCTCATTACACGAAATTTTAAACTGTAGAATGATAAAAGAAGTTTTCGAAACTATTGGTCAAGTCGTATTAAATCCAGTAAATACATCACTTGATTCCAAATTCCAAATTCGTTAAAAATCAGTACAGTTATAGGTGCCCCTCCACATGGACTCTGCACTATTGGATTTCTATTTTTAGAACACGGTGTCTCAGAGTTAGGTAAATTAGTTGAGGGTTATGCGAGATTGGAACGCAGTAATATTGTTTTTCTCCCCAACTTAAGTAATATTTATTTGTATTACAAGCATAGATAAATATACTTATTCTGAATAAAACTACATGTTTCTTTATATTATGTGTTTGAATGTCACTGTGAATTCACACCAAACAATTACCAAGTAAATTCACAGATTAATGAAGAAATCGCAGTAATCATTTCGTAAGATTACACAATAAATCTAGTGACTTTTCATAGTATTTTTACAGAATTCATAAGGTAATAGGATTTGTACATAAATATACAGGGTGCGCCAATTATTTCCACTCGAGCTCTAGCACCGAAACTAAAAGAGATATCAACAAGATTTTTTGTAGGGGTAGACAGTGTCACTCGGACTACAATTTTAAAATATTTTGATGTATACAGGGTGGCTAATTTTTGTGGAATGAAAATTAATTTGGTTTTTTTAAATTGAACACCCTGTATACGATTATGTCTTCTGATTCTACTTAATATTAGATTTACAGTAGTTTTTTGTATTTGTAAATCCGACGCGGCGTTGACAAGTTATTCCTATTTTAAACAGATTTAATGAAAAAACAGCACTTCAGAAATATTAGCACAAAAACCACATTTTTTAAAAAATTCCTCAAAAAAGCTACTATGATATAAATGAAACATGCACCTATCACAATAATCACACAACATCTTCACCTGTTGTACAGGGTGTTTGCCGATGGCGTGCCAATAGTCTAGTTTTCAAATGGCAATAACTTAATTTTTTCAAATGGAACACGCTGTATATTTTTCTTCAGTTAGAAGCTCTCCCTAATACGCATTAAAAAAATATAGGGTTTTGCACATCTAACTTTACTATTTACTTTAATAATTGACGTTAACTGACAAACAACATATTTTACACAATTTTTAATAAGAAATCAAGTTACCTATGAAAATGACAGTAGGTATATTTTGTTATGGCATTAATTGTCAACATAAAATTTTGTATTGTATCACGTCTACTATATTTAATCGGCATTGTGTATAAAAAAATGGATTTTAGTAAGAATTATAGTGTTCAAGAAAATATTGATATGATATGCTGTTACTATTGACACCGAATATAAGGTAATGATCAGTATAGTTGAAGATCCCAATATAAGCACAAGGCAATTAAGCAATCAGTTAGATATTTCCAATACCACAATTAGACGCATAATATAAAAGAATAAATATCACCCCTATCATATCCAGCTTCACCAAGAATTGTTACCACATGATTTCGCGCGTAGAGTGGAATACTGTAGATGGTTAATAAACAAGATAAATACAGAGCGTAACTTTTTAAACAAAGTTTTATTCTCCGACGAAGCCACGTTTCATAAGAACGGTTGTGTAAATAGACACAACTTCCATTATTATTCGGACCACAATGAACATTTATTTAGAACCACATCATAGTGTCGATGGTCTTTGAATATGTGGGCGGGAATAATAGGTGATTATGTAATTGGTCCCTATTTCTTTGATGGGACTGTAAATGAAGCTATATTTTTTAGAACATAATTTTCGCAACTTATTGCAAAATGTGCCTCAAAATTATCGCAACGGAATGTGGTTTCAATTAGATGGTGCCACACCACATTACCTATTAGATGTTCGCAATTGGTTAAATAGGGAATTTCAGGATCGTTGGATAGGAAGGGGAGGACCTATAAATTGGCCAACTAGATCGCCTTGCCTTACACCTTGCGATTTTTTCTTGTGGGGTTTTATTAAAAACATTGTTTACAAAGAAGAGGTTACCACAAAAGAAAATATGAAAGAAAGAATTACTGCAGCATTTAGACAGGTGACCCCTGCAATGCTAAGAGATGTGCGTAAATCAATGAAAAAAAGGACAAGAAAATGTATAAATTAAAATGGAAGACATTTTGAAGACCTACCTACTATAAATTTAAACTTTCACTATTGTAGTTTTCTTACGATTAAACTTTGTAAAATTTTGTACTTATTAAAAATTGTGTAAAATATGTTGTTTGTCACTTAACGTCAATTATTAAAGTAAATAGTAAAGTTAGATGTGCAAAACCCTATATTTTTTTAATGCGTATTAGGGAGAGCTTCTAACTGAAGAAAAATATACAGGGTGTCCCATTTGAAAAAATTAAGTTATTGCCATTTGAAAACTAGACTATTGGCACGCCATCGGCAAACACCCTGTGCAACAGGTGAAGATGTTGTGTGATTATTGTGATAGGTGCATGTTTCATTTACATCATAGTAGCTTTTTTGAGGAATTTTTTAAAAAATGTGGTTTTTGTGCTAATATTTCTGAAGTGCTGTTTTTTCATTCAATCTGCTTAAAATAGGAATAACTTGTCAATGCCGCGTCGGATTTACAAATACAAAAAACTACCGTAAATCTAATATTAAGTAGAATCAGAAGACATAATCGTATACAGGGTGTTCAATTTAAAAAAACCAAATTAATTTTCATTCCACCAAAAATTAGCCACCCTGTATACATCAAAATATTTTAAAATTGTAGTCCGAGTGACACTGTCTACCCCTACAAAAAATCTTGTTGATATCTCTTTTAGTTTCGGTTCTAGAGATCGAGTGGAAATAATTGGCGCACCCTGTATGTCTTTTTTATCAGTGTAGCATCGGTTTGAGCCAATGGACACTTTTTGTCAGAGCATCGAGTTCTATAACATACGAACGTTTCAGAAAATTTGTCGGAAAACCATTTTTTGGTGCATGGTCCTTTCAACTTTATGATATTTTTCTTTTGCAGATTTTAAGATTTTTATTTTGGATTTAATATATTATTGACGAATTTTCAAAATTTTTGCCTGATCACAGAACAATTATGATTTTTTCTTAAAAAATTCGTCCAAATATGTCCAAAAAATCTCACATTCTCCCCTTCAAATTCATCAAAAAACTATTTTGTCCATTTTGAGATAGACTATCATAAGTTTGTTGTAAACTTACAACCCTACAAGTTCCAGCTTATCCCCAAGACCAGACTTAAAAACTACTTACACATTTATCCATTCTTATATATACACATTCCAGACGATTTCATACATTTTTATTGTTATTTGGAAAACATATCGGTCACATTTCCACATTTCATTCAGAAACTGGGAGGAAAACGGATATAAATCTTGTCGAATGCTCAATTAGAGATAATATAGTGAGTAAACCGAGCGTGGCCTATCAATAGTGCTTTATTTATCTTCGTTTACGTATGTTTTTTGTCGGTTTTAGCGTGTTTCTGCGATTTATGGCGTTTATTTGAATAATTATTCCGGAAATGTATTATGACGCTGACAATAAGGATGTTTTAAACGAAAATATTCGCTGACATTTCCAAAGGCTAGGATTATACAAATAATTGAAGATATCACCCGAAATTTTTTCTTTAATGTGTATTTTCAAAAATTTCGCCATTTTGGTCGCCACCAGGATTTTCATGATCCTGAATTCGATATCCGGAAAAAACCTTTTAACTTTTACTTATTTATTATATTTTCCGTAATCAAAGTTACACGGATTTAATCTATGTATTACCACCATATATTTTTTATATTAATGTCGTTATAATTATCACGTACAGTATAATTAAACGGTGTTAAATTACCATGTTGTAGGTCTGCATCTAATCATATTATTTATGAGGTATTGAAATACATACTCTATAAATATATCAACAAGTGTGGAATATGAAACATTTAATTACAGGGGTTCTTATAATAATTCTAAAATTTTTTTCTAATACAATTTTTTTAAAATTTTTTCCGTAAATGATATTTCAGGTTTTTTTTGCAAATTTTATTGTTTATTGAGTTTTTTTCTATGGCATTTCTCCGTATTATTCTTCCGAAGCCGAACATTAATATTAAAGGAACTCTAGCAAAACTTGATACTCTGGGATGTAGCACTAAAACGAAGAAATCTAAAAATAAATATTAGAAAAACAAAGATAATGGTTACTGGAACGAATGACATAAGAACAAGCCTAGAACTAAAGAAGAAAATGATACAACAGACCGATAATTTCACATATTTGGGGGTAAAAACACAAAGGGGCGGGAAAAATGAGGCAGAAATAAACGCAAGATTAGAAAATGCTAAATTATATTACTCGTTAAACAACACAGTAATAAAAAGGAAAGATTTCACGGAAGACAAAATTAACAGTTTACCAAACAATTTTTAAACCAGTACTAACTCATCGATGTATCCCTCAGCTACCTCTTTTTAGAGCATTGAATATTTTGACCCAGAGACAAGTTCTGGGGGGCGGGGGGCTTCGTCTCTGGGAGGGGGTGTTTCTTTGCCTAACTTAACAAAGTATGCTAAAAGTACCTCTTCCTTTAAAGTTTTTATCCCCTTTTGTTTGCACCAATTAGCCCTGTTGGCGGCTTCTAGGACATCTTCTGGAAGTTTCTCTTCAATGATGTCCATTTTTAAAACAGTTTTTTATTTTAAATCTTGGCAAAAAAGTATTGAGATGTATACCTATTCATATAATTAAACCTGTGTAATTTCATTCACAAAATGAATTCTGTAAACCAATAATTTTCACAATGTATTTTCACATTTGCGATATTTTTCACTTACATTATTCTGTGAATAATTTTACAATGTACTCTTAAGGCATATATGATGTAAAATGTAGGTCACATAATATATTTTGTGAAAATTACCATCCTTATCAAGTTTTTTCACAACCATTTTTTAGAGTGTATGGCTAGTTTTCGAGGTACAGGGTGTTAAACATCGGAAATGCCACTTTTTTATAACCAGATGTCTCATAACAGACTTGTTTTATTGGCGTTTTTTGTAGAAAACATGAGTTATAGATTACTTATTTAGCATTATTATTTTATAAATAATCACCGTAAAATTTTGTTATTTACAGGGTGGTTCGAAAATAAGTAATATGGAAGAAATCATTTTTTATAACAGCTTTAAAAATACGAGCAAATGTCATTTGATTATTTTTATTTAATCGAGCAATATTTGAATCACATTTTTAACCATACATATTTATTGGTCTCTGGAACCAAAATCGTCAAATCCGACACTAGTCAATACTGGAGTGGAAAAAATCCACAATATGAAGATGGTAGAGGTTTGGACTGGTGTTATAAATAATTACATATTTTTAATCAATTATCTTTTTGTTTAATTTTAATTTTAACAGTTATAAAATCATGTCTTCTGTTCGCGTTTAATTTATTTATAAGCTTGACCTCCCACGTATTATTCACCACCGCCATATTGTTCAACGAACTATGATGAAGAAAAAGATAAAGAAAGAATCGAAATAATAAATGTGCGACACCAGATACGTTGAGCTGTACGATTTATCAAGTTGGCTGGGAAGCGACCGGTTGGTCGAAAAAGCAGCTGGTCAGAGCTTACTCGGCGTGCAGCTATTTTTTAATTGGTCTTCCTCTGGCTGGCCGATGCGCGGCGGTGTGGGAGGCCAGCAAGGGTCAAAAAACAAGCGAGACTCCTCGTTCGTTCATCCATATGGGCTTGCTTGATTAAAAACCGGCTCACTCCGATTTATGTATGTGTATGTATACGTAGTTTGTTTTTAGATGTTATTGGAAACATGTTTAATAATTTTTATCACTGCAACACCTCAAACTGGGAACAAAATTAAAGCGATTCATTCATATAGAATGAAAATGTTATAAAGTGTAACAATTAAGTTTGAAGTTTACGTTTTGAAACTTTAAACCATACTCTGTTTGAAAATGATTGATAGCAAACATTTTATGACCCAGAAGATAAACCCAAATATTACATCATTTTTCTTCCTAAAATTTTTAAAAATACCAATTTATTTCAATTCTTGTCTTAAATTTTCTAGTAATTTTAATCAACAAGAATATGGTAAGTAAGTAATCTCTACAGGTAGAACTTATTTACAATTCAAGATCAATTTAAGTAGCCCTCAACTTCCTTAGAAGGATTAAAATTTCTAATCAGCAGAAAGTGTTGTGCAGATTGTAAATTATTTTAGTTAAAATTTACATTTCTGTTTGTCTAGTCCTGTGATTGTAACACGCAGAATTGTTAGTTCTGTAATAATAGGCGATAAAAAGCAATATTGATCAAGTGAATTTGTGCAATAAAAATGGCACAAACATCTAATTATACTCCTGTGAAATTAAAGTGCAATTTAAGAGTGCATATGAAAACTTTAGTGTTAAATGTACATGACGCTCTTGTACATGAACATTTCAATAATACTGTTCGGAGTATGGTTTCTAAGTGTTCACATATGACCGGAGTTGGAGAAGCAACAATTTATAGACTTTTGAAGCAACGAAAGAATGGAAGTATTACAGTAGCACTTAAAACGTCAACTGGGAGAAAACCCACTCAAATAGACGGTACTATGAAACAACTGATCCGAAAAAAAGTGCATTTGTTTTATTTACAAAAAAGATTTGGATAAACTTTTAGTAGACATTAATGGAGACGAAACTTTGCCAAATGTTAAAAGAGATAAATTGTGGAAAACTTTACATGAATTAGACTTCGTTTGGGAGAAGAACGGTAGAAAATCTGCGCTCATAGAGAAAGATAAAATTATTTGTTGGAGGAGGCAATATTTAAGGGAAATTAGAAAATTAAGAAGAGAAGACAAAAATATTTTTTATTTAGATGAAACATGGATAAATGAAGGACATTTTGTAAAAAAAGTTTGGCAAGATAAATAGGTTAGAAATGCTCGTTAGGCATTTATAGAAGGTTTGTCTACTGGCTTAAAATTTCCAAATGGTAAAGGTCCCCGTTTAATTATCACTCATATTGGAGAAGATAAAGGATTTGTTGATAGAGGCTTGTTAGAATAAAAGACTACCATGAAGAAATCACTGCTGATGTTTTTGAGAAATATTTCAGTCAAATGCTAGATTTATTACCGACCAATTCTGTAATAGTTATGGGCAATGCCAGTTACCATTCAAGATTAAAGGAACCGTTACCTAACACTAAATGGAAAAAGCAAGAACCCTCCGATTGGCTAATAACCAAAGAAATAGTGGCAGAAGAGGGATTACTCAAAAAAGAGCTATTGCAGTTATGTAAGCAACATTCACCAAAATTTAACAAATATAGTGTAGATGAAATAGCAAAAGAACATAGAGTTAAAGTGTTGAGGTTACCACCTTTTATATTTATATAATAAGTTTATATGACGCTAGTATCCGAAATACAAACAAATAAATTTATATGGGATCACCCCGTATTTCTAAAAGCGAGTGTTTTATGAGAAAAATTTTTTTTTGCAAAGATTTTTTTTTTAGTATCCATATCATATAAATTTGGTTGTGTGTATATTTATTATTAAATTTATGGAAATGTCCTAACCTAATATCTAGTAGGTATACTATCTTTATTATAACAATAAATGTGGGTACTTAGGTAATATTGACAGTTTACTATTTTTTATATTAAAGTAATTTCGTGTTCCCCGTCATTGAGGTATAGAATTGGGCAGCCTGCAATTCAGGGCCGGTTTCAAATTTTAAAAATTTCCTGAGGCCCAGTGGCGGTTCTGGAAATTAAGAACGGGGGGGGGGGTATTTAAAGTAATACTGTATTTATCATAAAAAAAAAATAATAGAGTATATATGCTACTATTTACAGTAGTAAACGCCTTGTTTTAATATTTTTAAACTCGTCCAGTACGACAGAAAAATCTACGCAATGAGAGGATATTTCTCATATCTGCGTAAACCAAATTTTAATTTTTTTGAATTTTTTTTTGTAGATTCTAGGTCCTCCAAAATGGCACAAACATTTTTTTGAGGAAATTTTGACATTGCCAATCGTTTCTTATACAAAATTCATTCTGCATAAACCAAATTTTAATTTTTTTCAATTTTTTTTGTAGATTCTAGGTCCATTTATATCCTGTAAAACTCACTTTTCCCTCAAAAAATGGCCTAAACATTTTTTTGAGGTAATTTTGACATTGCCAATCGTTTCTTATACAAAATTCATTCTGCATAAACCAAATTATAATTTTTTTGATTTTTTTTTGTAGATTCTAGGTCCATTTATATTCTGTAAAACTCACTTTTTCCCTCCAAAATGGCACAAACATTTTTTTGAGGAAATTTTGACATTGCCAATCGTTTCTTATACAAAATTCATTCTGCATAAACCAAATTTTAATTTTTTTGAATTTTTTTTGTAGATTCTAGGTCCATTTATATCCTGTAAAACTCACTTTTTCCCTCAAAAAATGGCCTAAACATTTTTTTTTTCGGTAATTTTGACATTGCAAATCGTTTCTTATACAAAATTTTAATTTTTTTGATTTTTTTTGTAGATTCTAGGTCCATTTATATCCTAAAAAACTCACTCAAAAATGGCCCAAGCATTTTTTTTGGTAATTTTGATATTTCCTTTCGTTTCTTATACAATGTGTAGATTCTAGGTCCATTTATATCAACAAACGTTTAATATTTTAAACTTTTATATATATATAACTCTAACACCCGACGACGTTGCCCCCCTCCCCATTTCTTTGGGCTGTAGCCGCCCTTGTTTTTCTTATTGTATATATTGTATGAAGGGGTTAAGTGGAGTGGTGGAGACTTCGCCTCTTTAAATTATTTACTGTATTGTATATCACAATACTAAATAAAGGCATTTTATTATTATTATTATTATTATCTTTGTTCTCTAAATAATAAACTAAAAGCCTGGTATTCAGCAATTACATCACTAGTTATAAAATCGAAGGGGGCGCTAAAACGACAATTTGCGGGGGGGTGCATACTGCACCCCTTTGCCCCCCGTGGGGCCGCCACTGCCCAGGCCCCCTTGTATTACGCCTCCCCAAGCTACGCCAGTGGTGAGGGGCGCCAGTGAATTGTTCGCATCCACTAGAAAAATGTCTAGGACCGGCACTGCTGCAATTGCGCGCAGCGGTCAGGGTCCTCAACAGGGTGTCCTAATCCCATGGTGCATGTCTTTAAAAAGGTATACTGTGATTGCGCGCAAAGTCGAAAACTATAGTAAACGAAAGTTTTATTTACTTCTTTTATGTTTTGAACGGAAAATTTACTAATTTTAAAAAATTAAGACAAAAAGTGGGTACTTCTTCTAAAATCATTGATATAACACGCAATGATATGTTAATACATTGAAAGAGTTATGATATAAAACTAAATATTGTTTATTTTAATTTATATTTATTGCATTATATAATGTACATATATTTAATTTGAACGTGCCTTGTAACATATAGTTTTTACAAATTCTATTCTGGATATTTCTTTATTTTTAAATTTACCTATCAAGTTTGTTACATATTTTAATTTTCTGTCACAATTAATATTTTTAATTTTTTAATTTAATTTTTAATGTCGGCATACTCTCTTTTGAGTACAACATTCTGTATTTTCCTCAGCCAAGCTTAGCTGATGTGGAATCTGCAGCCAGTTATCTGTAGCTGAGGCCAAACTTTTCGGCTTGCTTTTTGAATGGCTTCTTCGAAATCACACACAATTTCACTGGGATTAAATGTCAGATTTTTGCTATCACAAGCAGATATTACAGATCTGAAGACTTGCTCATAAGCTTCTGTCTTTTTATTTTTTATAAGTGCAAAAACTAACGGCACATAATGTCCATTACGAACCGCGTGAATCGTGAATAACTGCGTGAAGTATTTTGTGCAGTAGTTGAAGGTCCCATAACAGAAAAACTTTGTTTCACTACACGTACTGTACGTTTTTTTCACAGCTGAATATAACTATTCCTATCTCCTTATTAAACGAAAGCAGGAAGTCTTCATTTATTGAAAAAGCCAAAGCGTCAAAAACGTCGACCAATTACGAAAATGGATTACGTTTTCTAAAGAATTTGGAATACCTGCCTTAATCCTTCTGTTGCGCGCAATAACAGTATCCAAATTTCAGTACCCCAGGAGGTATTTGACAGCTGCGCGCAATCACAATATACCGATAGAATTATTGGTTAATCTCAGGGTTTGCTTATTTACATTTTATGATGTATTTATTGTATTCGAGATTTTTCGGGGTGGTCATACTAAAATCTAGTGAAAATTCAGATAAGAAGGAATCAACATTTACTTTTTTCTGCATTGAACAATCCTGTATAACGACCTTTGCCATAAAAATTGGGCTATCATTGGTTTTTTGAAAATTTGCATATTCTTGCCTACCATTTTCTTCAAAGATGGCGAATACATCGTTCTGCCAACTGCAAAACTTTTTTGTTAATGCATAATAACAAGGTGTTTATTTTGACCATTATTTCGAGATAAGACTTTTGCAATTGTGCGACCATCTCGTTTCCCTGATATAATTGAGTGCTGCATCTGCGCTGATGAATACACTTTTTTTAAACCGCCTTGTTTCTCTTTTTTTAATTGCTTCAATTTTTAAATGAAGGCACGTTTTCGCCCAAAATGTACCTATCTAAAATTTGAAAATATACTTTCGAATAACATAGGAAATAAATTTGTAAAGTAAAGATTAATTAATTTCCTACAATTTTTCTCCTCCTTGGGCATTGTACTTGAATGGTATCTCTGTAAAACGCACAAACAAAACAATCAATAATCGGATCTGTAGTGTATATACGCCCAACGAACGAATACCAAACTCGCCTACACGCAGCTTTCATTTGTCTCGATATCAAGACCCATTGTATTTATTAATAAAAAAAATGCTCCCCTCGATTTGAGAATTGCGTGTTTTATCACAATATAACAGGGAGATTAAAATTCTTTAGCAATAGATCCCGTGCTGCTGCCCAGAAGGCTCTGCTATTCCCTTGATTGATTGCATTGTTTTCCATGTTTTTTTCTTCTTCTTCTTCAAGTGGGTGGTATTTGTTTGTTCGGAATTAAAATGGACTAATTTTGTAGAAAAGGAAATGCATTCTTATCTTTTAAAACTGCACGAAATGTTTAAGAAGCAAATTTCAAGCAGGGTCATTGAATTAGCTTAGAGGATCAGCCCCAGATCTGGGAAAAATCGACGAATTGCAACGTCGCATTGCATGGTAGGTATAGACCATTCCAGAACACGTGACTTTGACAGGTCGGCCATATTTGGTGGGAGACATACAAACAATTCTGATTGCATATAATTTACATTGGATTGTTGTGTTGACTTGTTTTTTTAACGTTTTTTCAATGTTGTTATGGTTAATTCTTATTAAAATGTTGCGAAGCAGTTACTATTTAGGTCTTAGTGATGATATAAAGTGTCGGTATGATTTTAAAATTCGAATTATTATGTGTTAGGTTATGTTATAGTGATTGTTCTTTCGACATAATGAAGTTACCAAATATTAGAATTATTTAATACTTACTCACAGTGTTTATTACAAAAGTTTGCAAGCCTATAAGCAGTATGAGGCCAGGGCTGTTCATAGTGTTTTAGCCAAATTGTGCAAATTGTGTTTAATATACAGAAATAATAGAAATAAAACAAATTGTAAATCTTAGATGTTTATATATTCATAAAATGAAATAAATTATAAAAAAAAATTAATTCAATGCAACGCATTTAAATGATCCCCTCCGTTTGTCAAAACAGCAGTAAACCGGAAAAATGGTACATTATCTCTTTCTTAATAAGACTACAAAAATGTGGCATTTTCTATTTATTTCTTCTGAATAAAATAAAAAATCTTTCTGATGTTTACATATGAAACTAACGCTATGTCATAAAGTTGTGTGCCTCCCAGCAAATATGGCCGACCTGTCACCTACGTCATCCTGATCTATAACTGATTCCGGACGGTTTTCCCGCTTTCCAAATTAGACAATTTAATTGACAGAAGTCAGTCAGTTGCCAAAAACTAGAGCAGGACACATTATTACGAATTATGAAAGAAAACAAAGTAAGGAATGCATGTTATGTACGAGTCAAAAGGTTCCGATTCTCAGTGTGAAATTATAATAATTAACAACCAAAATATAGAGTGTAAAAGTGATAATAACTTGTTAGACAACACACTTAAAACGCCCAGCGCCTACTAGAGAAGCTCACAGAATAACGCCGAGTCATACAATCTGAAGAGTCAAGTAACTATCAAAGAAAATCCAGAGGTGGATTTTCCAAATTATTACCAATCATTTATGGGATAACATTGAACTTAATCCTATAGTATTTTCTTTTAGATAAACAACAAAAAAGGATAAAATAGAATTGAGAAAAAATACAAGCAAAACTTGAATGAAAAATGACCCTTTTCTGGATTCGTATTTCAATGGTGAATAATCACAGCCCGACAAAACGATTTTTTTGTACTAGGTACACAATTTATGAATAAGAGTTGTTAATAGATAGGAAAAACATACTTTTATTAGCAAAAATGTCACATAAAACTATCTTCTTGCTGTTCGAGATACGCCATTACGGTCCTGCTTACCAGACAAAACGTGCTGAATCTAATTGTTATAATTACAGTTTGCTCTTATCGGTAGGCCTTTTAACTTTCTATCTTGATTTTTACACGTTTTGCTCAGCACCCGTTCAAATGGCCTTTGTGTATATTACTATTATTATACTTTTATTTTTGTAACCACAGTGAACTTTTATCGTCAAATCGCTTAATTTTGTAGAGCCGTTTCAAACTGCAAAACCAACCTTGCCTTCTTCTTCTTCTTTTTTTATGTTATTTTTGTATCATAATACCATCAGAGGTTGTTGGTTACTTTACGTAAACTTCCCTAGAAGTTTTAAGCAACATTAATTTATTTTTTCAAAAAAAAAACTTAAAAAGTTATTTTCTTTTATAAATTTATTATTAACACAACCCTCCTGATGCATCATTGCGTTTTCTCTATGATGTATAACTGTGATTGAGAACTGGGTTGTAAAGAATCAAGCAAGCCTGTTAATTGACGTGGCACCAACATGGCAAACAATGCACGTTAGTGAAAAATTTCTTAAAATTCTAATATTGTAATTTTTTCGTCGGTTTTTATCGAAATAGAAAGTTTTCGCGTGAAAAGAAAATTATGTGAATCAAAGTTTCTTATATTCCCCATTCTTCCCCAACTCAGGTAGCACAAAGAAAATTAAAAAACTACCGGTAAGTTTGATATAAATTATTTGTAGGTTAGAATGAGGGTAAATGTAAATGTTTAATTTCGATTGGGATTTTACTAAAATTAATTAGTATTTAGTATATTTAGTATTAAATTGAAAGAATAATCTTTTTAAGAAAACTAACTGAATTTTTATGATGTAAAAAACTTGTGTGTGTTTTTTAAATGTTTTTTGCATTGATCACTTTCTGTAGTAATGGATTTTAGTCACGAAAAGTATCACTGTTACCGATTAGTATTGGCAGTGCCGTAGTCAAGGGGGGAATCAGCGCTGTTTGATTAATAATGAAAATAAAATTAAAAATAGTGATTTTCGTTCAAGAATGGATGGAAATTTTTAAAATATAAAAAAAAATACTTAAAATTAATATGAATTTAGTGGATTTTTAGCAGATTTTTTTATAAGAAAAATGAAAATCAAACAATAAATACGATTCGATCATAAAAATCGAAACAAAAGGGATGATTTGCATTGAAAAATTGATTGGCATTGACAAATGACAAGAAAAAATGTGCGAAAATGCGAATCAATGGTGAAAATAATTGGAAAATTACATCAAATCCTAAAAACGATGTAAATCTGCGTAAAATCAGGTCAACAAATTATATTCTATTCACCAAAAATTACTAATAGTTAAAAAAAAAGTGAGGCAAAAAGTATTTATAAAATAATTATTACGTCTACTGCCGTTCGTTTAAACTTTTTTTTGAGAAACTTATTTAATTGGTTCGTAAACGCGACATGGCATGTCAATTACCAATTCTTTATAATTGTAGCCTTAGAAAAGAAGTTATTCATTAATTATTAACCATAATTGTGGATACGTCATTGAAGTTTCAGGTTTTCATCGCTTTTTCTCTCACCATTTTAATCATTAACAACTATTTTTTTTACGTTCAAAAAAAGACCATTTACCGATCAATGTAATTACTGATGATGGGTTAGGGCGATAAAAAAGAAATAGTTTTTTAAGATATTTAAACAAAAATACAGGGCGTGGCTTAGTGCCAGTTTCTCAAATACTTTTTGAATATAACAGGTCAACCATAATGGCACCGTTTTTATAACATACAGGAAGTTTTAAAATATTGTTACGTACTTTTGTGTAAAAGAGAAAAATTACTTTTGTTTAATATTTAATTTCGTTATTTTATTTATTTGATTTTTAGTTTTAGTACATAACCTACTAAATTACTGTTGATTTTTTTATTGCCTTCTGTCGTAATCTCAGACAGAATGTAATTATTTGTTGATGACAATTTTGGGCGCCGTCTACTTTCCAGTAGAAAAATTGAGAGTCTTAATCCCAGGTAGTGTTTCAGCTATTGGCCGCGTGATTGTAAAAATCGATAATAACGACTCAGTAAATATGAAAACATTTATTAATAATCATAAAATAACGGTTCACCTTTTGGTTATATGTGAGAATAAGAGTTGTTGCCAGAATAAGGTAAGCGTAATAATTTCTTATTTATAAAATCAACAATTTAATACAAATCTTATAATTACTCTCTTACCTTCTTCTAATCTAAATTATTTAGTTATTAATTAAAATATAATCTAACTAATGAAATAAAATACTTTTTTTTATTTTGAAACGTTTTTAAATATCGATATTTAATATTTTGAATTGGTACCTTTAATACGGCTTAGATTTTATTTCTATTTCTGGTTACTTTCCTAGTCAATTCAAAATGGGATGGATGCATTTATTTTCCAGGAATCAAAATCAGGAACAGGATAAATCAATACAGGATACAATTGGATCTGGATAGTTTAACAGGAACAAATATGAAACAAATATCGGGCTTCTTCTCTTGATTTAACTATAAGTTTCTTGATTTACAAAAATATAACCTCACTTAATTTGACAGGTAAATTTCTTTTAATTTTTATCTTCAATCAGTATTGCTTTGATTTTAAATTTCTTTTGTTTTTATTACGAGCACCGATGTGAACAGTTCAAGAGATTTTGATCAAAAGCCTCGCTTGACAGCGAAAAGTAGTTTTTATAAACCATCATATCACGGCTCTCTAGATTAAAATTTGACAGTTTTTTACTTAAATTTTTTTATAAAATTCAAAAATTATCAATTTTTATACATTGTTTGCTTATTACCAAATCATTCTCGAGACAAAAAGAATGATTTTGATATAATTTATTTAAAATTCCTACTTATATTAAATTTACACACAGACTTTTTAAGTTCGTCATTATCGATTTCTAAAATTCTATACAACTTTATTATTACTGCCTTTTTTACAGGAATTCTTTGATTTTAGAAGTCCCAACACTTTATTTTCCCGATTTATTGTATTGAAAATCTTGGTGAAAATCTCTTATGGGATTAACGTGTTAAAATCTGACATCTGGAATTTCATATTTTCTTTTGCAATTATTACGTTAAAATTAGTTTCAAACATTATTTTCGAAATTACATTCTGTCCTGTGATTTATTGAAGTAAAATATTTAAATGGTATTAATAAAATTATTTGTTTATTTTAAGTTTTTATTATTGATTTTAGGAAAAAAAGTTATTCTTCATAAAAAATTCTGCATAATCTAAAACCTAAAGTACAATCTTTCAATATTAAATTTGTTCAGTCATATACGAGGTTCGTCAAAAAATATAAATTTTGCTCGAGTAAATTACCTTTGTTTTTGACAATATCGAAAATTGTTATTAAGAAAAGTTTTTTTATCATGATAAATAGGGTTTTGTTTTTTTTACACATTTTTCTACGCATTGATTCAGTTGGAAAGCATTTAAATGACTTTTAATTTTATAAATTTCAATGCTGAACATTTATCTATTTTATCTACTAAAAAGATGATAACCTTTCCATTTCTTAATATTTGCTAACAATTTGGCGATTTAAATATCTAAATAAATGCATAAAATATTGTAAACAATCGTAGTGATCAACATCTTGAAAGGGCCCTTGATAAAACTGCTGTTTAAAGTAACCCTATAAAAAAATAGCCAAGAGGGTTAAGTCAGGAGATTTGGCAGGCCAACCAAAATGGATGTAATTGCATTATCTGAATATAACTTTCAATTTTGATCAACTTTTTTTAATAACAATTTTCGATATTGTCAAAGGTCAAAGGTACTTTACTTTAAGCAAAATTTATAATTTTTGACGAACCTCGAATACGACTGAAAATTTTTTATATTTGATAACGGTATTTTAGGTTTTAGATCGTGCAGAATTTTTTATGAAGAATCGCTTTTTTTCCTAAAATTAATAATAAAAAAGTTATCCATATTTATATTAATTTAAATAAAAAAAATTCACATTTCACATTTGAAATTTCTCATAGCGACCCGCTCCTCGAGAAATACCGACAATTTTAAATTCAAACAATTACGCTGTTTTCTGTTTTTGAAAGGGCGTAATTTTTTTAACGACTATGGGAACAAAAATTCGCATGCTATACTTCGTTTAAGATGTGGGTTATACATTTATCTGTATGCGGGTCTTACATGGATGGAAACAATTAAATAATATTTCTGGAAAACGTTTGAAATGAGAATCACGCAAGCCGGCGTTTCACTCTTAAGGAAGTCGACTTTGTTGCGGTTTAACAGTAGACACTTCTAAGGAAGGTACAATCAGCGGACTTCCTTTTAATAATTACTTCATGGAATGTACCAAATACTTGCCGAATTTTTTCATACAGAGTGATTTAATCTCTTGTCAAATTTCAACTTCACTAAAATTATATAAAAACAGTCGTTTTAATTGAATGAGATAAAGCCATGTTATCATTAAACGGTTTGGTCTTTTTCTCTTGTTATTAATATTGAAAATAATTTTGGTCTAATATATAAAACTTAATATTCCTTAGTAATTTCGTCATTCAAATCATTTGATTCAAATAATTCTTCAATATAATCCTAGAAAACAATGAATATCGGACCTGTTTCATGTATATCATCCCTAAATATGTCTTCTTATTTAGTATTTTAGCTTTCTTTGAAATTATTACTCTTATTTTTTATTGTGGCCTTAGAGGTAACGCCCTAGAATGGATCGCTCTATTTTTAATTAGTCGAAAACAATATGTTTACTTAAATATAAAAATAGATAACCAGATATTAAATCGGGGTACCCCAAGGTTCAATTTTAGGACCCATTTTGTTATACAAGTTATAGGTTTTACTATCTTTTAATACATTAAAAAGTAACATTAGATTTAAAAATAGTGTACTTAAAATTGTCATTTATATTCGCAAATTAAATACTTAATTTAACTGCTAATAGCATAAAGTTGTTTCAAATACTTAATTCACAATAAAAACTTAAATTTGAACTCATTACAGAGATATCCTTCATTCTTTACGACTTTGAAATGAATAAAAAAAAAATAAAGAATTCGCGACTGACAACGTTAAAAGGCAATATAGGTGGCGTGATCGAAAACGACCTCGAATGTTAAAATAATTGTTTCTTGGAACATGCATGCGTTCTGCGATATCTTTTTGTATTTTTTACCTTTTTCAAAAATGACGTGTAAATGATATATATCGAAAGTATTGTTTGTTTTTAAATTAACCTGACTAGTAAAAATATTTATATAAAAGGATATTTTATACATAATAGCGCAAGGATAAAGAAGAGGATCAATTGAATGGCCTTCTAGCTCTCCATATTTAACTCCCCTAGATTTTTTTTATGGACAAAGTTCTAAACTAACATCATCGAAAAAACCTTAGAAGAAAGAAGGGTATGTCTTCTGTCTTCCTTGATGTTGCGCAAGCTTTCGATAGAGTTTGGCTGATGGACTCATTCACAAAATTACTGCCAAAACAGTATTCAAAATTATTAGCATCATTTACATAAACATTAAAACCATACTAACAATTACATAACAGTCGTTTTGCAGCCGAACGCATTCTCTCACCTTTAACACCCGCGGAATAGTAAAAATGCTAAAACACAGAGCGAGCACTAAGTAATTACAATTATAGCTACTGCCAGACTAGATCGAGTTAACTCCCTATTCGGATAATTACTATCAAATCTGCGGATTCCAATCAGACCCGATCAAATCGACCTCGTTGGTGTAAACCAGGTACGAGTAGCAAATGATAGGTTGCGGGGTCTCGGAAGTTAAAATGTTACTAGCATAATTTCACATAACTGGACTGGCAATCAGAATCCAGTGGCTGATCTAAAACGTATTTAACTTAGGGCGGGATGATCGGTATGTTTGTTTCACATCGATATTATCCAATAAATAGAAGAAATTGAGGTAGCCGAATAACTTAACTCTGCGGTAACCATTTAAATTTTAAATGTTCTTCTTCTTAGATAATAAAACCACTTTTTTGGACGTTTTTGGGATGAGATGGACCTGACAACTGACCTACCAGGTCACCACACTTTAATCTATTACTATTCTTGGGGGTACTTGAAGCTTAAAGTGTTTTTGAATCGAATAACCCGTAAATGCAAAATGCGCACCAGACAACAAAATGTGGACCAAAAAGGGTGGACCACCTGCCACCAGGTCCTTTTGTTTTTATATTGGACTGATTCACAATTTCATGGACTTCTGCTGCATTTTTAGGGACTGGTCCTGACAAAATTTTGCTCATTGCATTGTATACATATTTTTTTAATGCATGTTACGTCCGTACTGGTAATGGTGTCAGGAAATTATATTTTCCAGTTCTTTTCTCACGATTTTTGTAGGTTTTTCGGAAATATCATCCTCAGCCTTCCTTTTGCAGGCGTTGGATATAAGTTGGCGATCCAATTTGAGGGTACTTAAAGCCTAAAGTGTATTTGAATTAAATACATAGTTGAAACACTAAAAGAGCACGAAAATGTATCTAACAAAACGTTGACCATTTTGAGAAATTATTTAAAAAAAATCACATTCTAGTTTTTCGTTTTTGGTTATTTATATTTTTATTTAAAACTATTAAACTTGTTTTTTCAAAGGTAATACCACGAGTCCTCCAAATTTTATCGATTAAATTTTTGGTTTTCACGAAAACGGCTTTATTTGGAAAAACCACGAAAACAAACTGATTGATAAAATCACGAGTCCTGAAATAAAGGCGTTTGAGTATGGAGACCAAAAATTTAATCTACAAAATTTGAGAGGACGTGTGGTATTTAGAAAGGATTATTTTTTGAATCATTTTGTATGCAAAGACACTTTATACACAAATGTTCAATATTCTCTTTATCAATTTAAATTGAAACATCAAAAAATATTGAGCTGTTATAGTTTTAAATACAGAGCCACCAATGCATACGTGATTGCGTTTGGCCTAATTCGGATATAGAGTTTGACATTTGTCAGTTTTAAAGAGATTTATGGATTTTTAAGTATTTGGGTATTCAAAAACTGATGTTATGTGTGTGAATAAATGAATAAACAGGTTAGTTTACAAATAAATTTTGAAATTTGGGTATTAACATAGATTTGCAATACATTTTGGTATAATAATAATTAATAATGCTAAATAAAAGTTGTTAAATGTTTATATTTGACATTTCAAAAAAGGTAAACACAGTTTAATCAAAAAACAATTACGAAGAAGCGGTTTTATCAAAGGTAATACCACGAGTCCTCCAAATTTTATCGATTAAATTTTTGGTTTTCACGAAAACGGCTTTATTTGGAAAACCACGAAAACAAACTGATTGATAAAATCACGAGTCCGCAGGACGAGTGATTTTATCTTAAATCAGTTTGTTTGAGTGGTTTTGCCTAAAATAAAGGCGTTTGAGTATGAAGATCAAAAATTTAATCTATAAAATTTCAGAGGACGAGTCGTATTTGAAAGGATTATTTTTTGAATCATTTTGTATTAAAAACAGACACTTTACACACAAATATTGAAAATTTTCTTTACCAATTTAAATTGAAACCTGAGCTGTTATAGTTTTACATACAGAGCCACCAAGGCGATTTTTTGACTGGCTACCCCGCGAAACGGCGCCGTAAATAAAAGCGAAGAAGAAGAATGAAATGAAGTCTTTCTTAATTTAATTAATTTTAAGTTTAGTGTTAAAGTGAGGTATGTAAAAATGTTAAAGGCGTTTTGAAATAAACTAATAAAAACACGTTAGTTTACAAATACATTTTGAAATTTGGTTATTAACATAGATTTGCAATACTTTTTAGTATAATAATAATTGATAAATGTTTACATTTGACATCTCAAAAAAGGTAAACACAGTTTAATCAAAAAACAAAAACGACGAAGCGGTTTTATCAGTATAAAACACAATGATTGGTTAGGATCCTGAGCTGTTATTGGCTAAAACCACAAAATCTGACTGTTTTGACAGATGAAAAAAAATAATCTGTTATAAAAATTAATTTTCTTTCGCACAGGATGTTTTACCTCATTTTTTTATCCAAAATTTGTCGGTAATGTTCAAAATATTGTTATACGGAGCGTTTGAAAGTTAGTACGGACCTGCGAGTAAATTTTTAAATAATTTTCTTGAAAAAAAATCATTTTTCGGTCATTTTATGTTTTTACGAAAATATTTAGATTTACCTGGAAGTTTTGACTAGTAAAATTGATAATATTGATTATAACTGAATTATTTCTGTTCATTTCTCATATACAGGGTGTTTGTTTACTAAGCCAGACTTGGACAAAAAATTATTTATACAATATTCTTATCATAATCAAGTATTTAAAAAAATACTGTGTTGTTTGTACGTTATAATGGGTAAAACACCCTGTATCTTGGTTACAACTAACCACAACATCTCCTAGCAGGAACATTGATAATACATTTCAACTTTATTTAGGGAAATATTGATATTTCAAGCTCAATTCTTCATGAATTACCCGTGAATAATCCACTTTTTCCACAAAGCTTTTAGGGTATAGATTAATTGAGTTTTTCCCGTACTAATTTCATACAACCCGCCTCTGGCAGTAAGTGTAAATTATTCCTATCAAGTCGGTTCCATTGCGGTGTGATGTATGCAATTTTAGATATCTCGTTGTACCTAGTACAATCACGGAATATACTCATGTGATCAATTTTGTATCTTTACGGAATACAAATTTATGCCTATTTGCCATTACGAAAACCCGATTCGATAACCAATGTTATTATCGTCGATAATATGGCACTTAATCTTCGCTGTCATTGAGATTGAAGTAAGTGTAACTTTATTAGGCTCGTGCTTGGGGAAACGAAAATACGAGTGAAAGGAAAATCCGGCAGTGGACAGAGAAAAATTGCGTTAAACGAAAACATCAAGTTTTAACTGAAACAGGATTTAATATCTGCTTAGATACAGAGATAAATTTTTACCAATTAATAAATATATTTTTTTATTTTAACCTTGTTTAATTCAAAAGTGTCTCTCAGAAATAAGCGACTGAATAATGTTTCATTATTGTTTTGGAAGGAATGATCTTAGTTTGAAGCTTGAGCTACATCTAGAAAGATTTCAGATCAAGTTTTCTCTAATTTTTCTCTATATAACATTATGTTTTCTATGAATTTTAATCTACAGATGAATGAGCTTTTTCTTCTATTAACCGTTTTCTTTTTTCGGATGTGAATAACTCAATTATTACGTCTTAAAATTGTAGTAGTTTTGCTTCTTTAGTAAAAGCGTTTTCCTGCTTAATCACAGGTTTGGCCTTCATAAAATCACTAGTTATCCAAAATCAAGGCAACTATCAAATTACTAATGCTCATCACACAGTTTTCACTCAATTACTTGCTTGGGTTAACGTGTCTCAACAGTAGAATATGGTTAGGTTTTAAAATCGTAATTAGCACAGCGTAAAAAGATAATAATGTCCTGTTTTAAAGTTAAAATAAAATTACGAATACAATAAATACAAGAATTCAACCAACATCAAGAAATTCTGCAAAGGGGCATGTCAACTACTGGTCCTTTTACCTAAAGTATTTAAAAGAAAACCAAATATAAAAATAAAAGTAGCAGTTATTCCGCTTTTACTTCATCTTACAATCTCCATCACTAAATTCAGAACACTGCGATGAAGAGATGAAACAATAGGCCAAACACTTTTAGAAAAAAAAACGAAAACGTCAAACAATACCATATTGTAGCCACAAGGCACGTACGATTCGCGAAGAGAAAAGGGGGGCCCTAGAGAGGGTCTTAGAAGCACTTTCGTGATGTGGTTTACTGATTTATTCTGCTTGACACGCCCACTCTTCAGCCCTTGGCCCTTCACTAGTATCGTGGGGAGTCTGCCTACACCCCCACGACCCCGGATCATCGAAAAGTAGATCGGATTTGTGATCTAGATGGACTAAATTATAATTGTTTCTAAAAACGATTTTTTGACCTTACCTCGTAAAAAAAACTAGCTACACTTTGTTCATTAAAATTGTTATTAATTATATTTACGATTTTTTTTTACAAACTTCTATAAAGATTTTTTTCGTCCTATTCAACACTGCCAATTGTTTTTTCTACCCATTTTATATATAATTTCAGCTTTCTAGATGTTTTTGCTTGAAATTTAGCACTTCGAGTATCCCAAAAATGCAACTGATTTTCCAAACCCGCAATAAAATTATCTTCACTTTGGATTTTTCTAAAGCATCCTCCAAAGCCTTACAAAAAAATAATTTTTCGGCCAATTTTTATCCAATCTACTTTTTTGTACAGAATTTCAGCTTTCTCAGATTTTTTCGCTTGAGAATCCTGTTTCTTGTACCGGAAAATAAGCGAGGTAAGCGGCTGTATCTCAGGACCTGCTCATCTGACAACAATGGAATTTTTTTTATTACTATAAATGTGGCCATAAAAAAACTCTGGAAATTACTTTCGAGTTCCTAGGATGGCCGCTAGGGGGCGTATTTGGTATAATAGTTCATAAAAGCTTAATTTTCTCGCTTAAAGTCCCAATGAAGTGGGTCTGAAAATATTGTCATGGCAATCTACGATCATTGTTGAATAAAAAACCTTGCATCAATTTTTTTGACAGCTGTTAAATAAAGTGGTAGGGGAAGGTTTTACCATGAAAAAGAAAAATGCTTGTAGTGTCAGTTTGGCGTACTTATATTTTAGTAGTTCAAATCTCCCATATTTAAAAAATGCAAACGATACTCGCAAGCACTGAAAAAATATTTGTACGTAAAATCAATAAAGTATCGTCGTCAATTTTTTTGACATTAATGCTATGATTCGGTGATTGAGAGAATAATTTCACGTCATAAAACAATTAACTAGTGCATTAAAACAATAACCGTTAAAGCAATAAACGCAAAACATCAAAAACTTAACTGTATCCTTAATATAATACAAATATTAATCAAATCAATATTTGTGATTATAAACCTATGTACTTTACCATTAAAACCGTAAAAACTTTTTATAAATCCAAGAACTACAAACTTTGAAAATTAATTAACGGTTTTCATTGTTTTGATGAACACTAAACGTTAAATCTATGAGAGCCACCATTGACTGCTTAAAAACGCGCCAAAATAGTGCTACCTAATAGTAAATCAATCTCTACAAACATTAATATTACGAACAACTAGCGTAGATGTTTAACTCTTCGCGCCGCGCCCATAGCCCATATAAGTGCAACTACATACAGAGGTTAGGTGTTCCGATACATTTTGTGTGTTGTGGACAGTAAAATAATATTTATTTTGCCAAATTAGGTAATTCTCCCAGGAATCATTTTTGATTTGTGCTAAAACCCAGCAAGAGCTGGAAATTGAGAAAATCAGCAATTCGAACCTTTATTTTATGCCTTGGAGACGACATCTCTAAAATTTCAAATATTTGTACACATGATTTGTGAATCAATAACATTAGAACAATAAAAAATAACTACCTAATACATTTTTTTGTATAATCCTCTTCCAGTTGGTTAAATCTTGATTTTCATATGGGAAATTCGAAAATATCGGTTTTGGGAAATCGCGACACATCAAATCAGTAGACATAGATGAGCCAATGATTAGTAGGTAAGTGTTTTAATTTTTTTTAGAAATATCGTTTTATTTTAATATTTTGATAAAGTAATTACCAGTAGGTATACCTAATTTAGCGAGGTCTGATAAATAAAACTTAATAATATTAATAACTGGTGATTATGAATCTATGCTCACTATTTATTGTTTTAATGTACTGGTATTATATATTAATGTCAATCATCCCTAACGTTAATAACGGACTTTCGTAGACCCATGCTTTTTATTTATGGTATTAATGTACAGATATCATAGATGTATACTTACTTTTCATTGTTTTTAAAAACATTAACCATAGATTAATATCCATCATTCGTAACATTGATAACCATCATAGGCCTATCATTGCGATCATAAATCTATGCTCATATTTTATTGATTTTACGTACAAAAATCGTTACTTAAGGAATAAGAATATTTACGTACGAACGGTTATTGTATTAATTATCGCTGTCATCGGCTGAAAATTAATGTTGACGTCCATTGATTTGATATACTTTTTTTTATTAATTACACGTACTTTTTTTGCAAAAAAATTCCTTCTCTGAGTTTTCTCTCAAAAAACAAGATTTTGATACCAACCAATTCTCCAAGCCAGCTAGAAAATTACGCCCTTTTTTAATTTATATTTGGCTGACACTGGTTCTGTCGAATTTTTCTACATTTAGTCATCTTTTATTTGATATCGAGTTCACCGTGTAGACCGCCCCGTTCCACTGCGAAGGCACGCATCTCGCAGTACGCAGGAGGATTTCGTAGGGATATTTTGCTCGATTTTCTACGATCCTGATCGCGTCAAGGCTGAAAGATTCCGTGAGTTTCAGGGAGTTGATAAATACGCAGGAATTGTGGAAAGTGTTGAAGAGGGACATAAAGATTTTTGTTATTTTGATTGATTTGTCAAGTTAAGTTTGATTTGACTAGAAAAGACGATAGTCTGATTTGTATCAAACTTTTTCAAACTGTTCGAAATAGTTTGAAATCTAATTTGTCAAGATTGCGAAGTTTCCATTGATTTTTAAAATTATATAAATTGTATTAATAAATCTCATCTATAGTACTAAAAATCCCGCTTACGAACCACCACTGGTACTAGAGTTCTTCGGGACTTTTCAGCATTTTAACGCGCTTCAACGATTTGACAGATCTTGATATAAACAGTTGCGTGCACGAACGCTTTCCTAGAAACCGACAAAACGACCGACATGAAATTGTAAAATTGTATTTTTTTTAATGGGAGCCTCTTTTCTTTTAAATCGGTCACTACAAATGTTTCGTTTCCTTCACATAAGCGGCTAAATGCCAACATCTCTTCTGACTGGTTTTAATTAATTAAAATTACCCTCAATTTCGATTAAACTGCGATTCTTGGAAAGAATTTGAAGCCACAATGCGAACTGACGTTGGAAAAAATATGTTTTGGGGAGATTTATAACCAGCGTATTTTCGACTGGGTTTTGTTTCTGTTTGGTGCTCGGGATTTTCATTTATTTTCTAAAAATTATTTTTTACATTATTTATACATACTTTTGATCATTTTCCCAATTTTTGTGGTAAGTTGTTATTAAAAAGTGATAATAACGATACAAGTAAATATTCTTGAGGTACGCCTATGTCAACTGAATAATTATTAGTCGTTGAGTCCTTTATGTTTAAGAATATTGACCTGTCTATAAAGATATGGGAGAAAACTAAAAAGCAAGTCTAAAAATATATTCCTGAAACCAAGATTATGATGTTTTTTAAATAATTTTGCATTCTAATGTATGCAATTTTTTCCAAAATACACTTAAATGCGGACCAAAAAGGGTGGACTACCTGCAACCAGAAAAGGTCCCATTGTTTTTATATTGGACTGATTCAATATTTCATGGATGTCTGCTGCATTTTTAGGCACTCGTCCTTGCATTGTACATATTTTTTAATGCATGTTACGTCAGTGCTGGTCTTTTCTGACTATTTTTGTGGGTTTTTCGGAAATATCAAATCAAAAAAATTGGTAAAACTATTTCGCGAAGATCATTTACTTAATTTTCCAATTTAGAAAAAAAGAAATTAATATACAGCTCCTGCTAGTATACTACTAAAACCGTTTAAGGTTTCTCTAAATTTAGTTAGATTTACGATTATCTTTCAAATTTATATTTTTAATTATTTCTTTGTTTCGAATTTTGCCAAACCAAGTTAATCTCTTTTGGAAAATTGATACTAGCAGCCTAAAATAATATATTTCGGCAGGTAGGTCCTTACAAAGGCACAAACCAATTAATTCACGCCATAAATATACAAGGAGCAAAAGTAACTTAACTTTGAGGGCTGTTTTCTATTATGACTTGTTTAACAATCAAACATTGACCGCCCCAAATGGGTGTTTTGGGACATAAAACGGATTTGTGCGTTCAATAGGACATTAATGGGTTTAAGCATTAAACAAGAAATTCAAAAATGTGTTGGATACACTGGGAGAAATTGTTTGCTGCTAACAAAAAATTGCTATTTAGTTCATTGTCTAGATATAATAATAAATGAAGAATTATATCCATACTCGAATGACTTAGGTAGCTTAACATTTCCCATAATATTTCACAATAAATAGATTTTTTGATTTTTCCAATTCTTTTAAAAATAAAGCACAAATCACACTATACAAATCGTATGCACATAAAAATGTACACAAAGAAAAAGTATGTCAAATACTAAAAACGATTTTTTTTGCCTTAAATCCACACATTGTGAGAATTCAAAGTTAAATTAATAGGGAAAAAAGTTGTGGAAAATTAGGTCATATTTATAGTTTCAATCAACAAATAAAAGTATTGTAAACTTATAAATTTACTTCGTAAAAAATGATATGTGAGTAAAAATATTACTTAGTATATGTTTTTCTAAGATGAAAAATGAAATTTCTTTCAGTGTACCATCGTTAGACAAAGTGTGAAATCGATTTGGCCAGTTGGTCAGGTATAAGTCGGAAGCCGAGGCGCCATGCCGGCGGCTTTTGAATCCCCCGCCCCCTTGCCTCCCTTAATTAGAAACGGGGATATTAGCGATCACATTTAAATACACTATAGTACTTTGTTTTAACCGACTTTATTTATTAGAAGGAGGTGCCGTTTTCGGCGTAAGATGAGGGTGAGCCGCCGATGGACCACTTTCTGTGGGAAAGCGCTAATAGGAATAATTTTTTTTCGTTTAGTTATTTTTGAGTACGAGAAAACACAGTTAAAGTCGCCCCTTTTCTTGGACAAACTATAGTAAATAGAAAAATCGTAGAGTACGCCTGTGAGCCGTAGTATATTTTTTTCACACTTGGAACTCACTATTTATTATTTGTTTTACTTTTTAACATCGTTCTAAATCATTAAACCCTCATAAAATGTTGTTTCTATGCATTTAACGCGGAAATTACGTAAGAATCATATTAAACAAAAAGTAAAAAATAGCAGGGAATACTTGAAGAACTACTATAAAAAAAAACCAACCATCTTGAATCCTGGGTCAACGACAGCTGTCGGTCTTGATTGCTCATTTCCCTTTTTTCAGAGCCATTATTTCGAAATTACTCTCGGAATAGCCGATAACCCATCAAGATCAGTTCGTTACTTTGTGCCTATCTAGAATCTAATACGCTCTCGATTAATATTGATCACAAAGTTAATTTATTTTGTGAAAAAACGGTGTTTAGTAGTTTCGCAGTGAGATCAGATAAAAGCGGGAAATCAATGTTGTGTGGCTATATCACGAAATAATTATAATTAACTTCGTGAGGGACATTATAAATAATATTATCTAAAACTACAGAAAAAATATCGCTTGATGATAATATATTGGACGTGAAAAAAATTCTAAACATTTAAAAGTTGAGGTTTTTTTACCAAAGCTGCTTATAAAAAAATTAAATTTACCATATTCCATGCATTGAACAAAAAATAATTCTATGTTCAATAATATTTGGCCATTTATGCCTTTCTTATTGGAATAACACTTTGACTTGCTATGATTCCAAGTGACATTTGTAGGTTATGTTATGTTACATTTCTTACACTTGTTTGTTCCGTTGCTTTTTAGTGTAGAGTATATTGCACTGACAGAACCGATCAGCTATTCGCAACCCGCAAATTCAATGAAAAAGTTCTTATAACACTGGTGCAGTTTATCATAACTTAAAACTTCTACATGCTAGTTTTCGGGGCCTTCCCAACTAGCAAAATAGAACTCTAGACGAAATAAATTATCCTATAGTTATCGCTTAGTGCCATTTAAAGAATTGTTTTATTTCTTAGTGTGTTTGATTACGACAATTGTGTTTTGTAAGAAAATGTTTCTATAATATTGTTGTATAAATGTTCTTACAACTTATATTATAGAATAAAATATTTTTTAAACTTAAACATTTTATAACAAGTCTATAAAGCTATATACAATCTTTATAAAAATATTTTAAAAGAATTGTACAGTTGTAAATCTATTCCTATAACCTTTAATATCTGCGTTATGCAATATTCCTATAAAGATTATATAACAAGTTGTATTAAAGTTTATATGATAAGTATAATAGTATCATTATTCGGTTCGGCAGCATTATACAACAAGTATAAAAACCTTTTATAATTAATCTATAACTACATCCGTTGGTCCTATTATAAATTGTTTGTAGAACAAAAATATAGTTTACAAAGATAAAAGTCTCCTAAATTCTGCGTTATAAAATCTGATTATACATAATCTCATTGAGTCAATTTGCAAAAATGGATTCAGCATCCCAATGGAAAAAAAAGTTTTGATTATTGATCTAGGGGTAATGAGTAGATTACGCACTGGTTGGAAGGATGGAAATTTTGAAAATTACTTAACAAAATTGTGTGCTAAATATTAATCTAAAGTGTTTTTTTTTTCGCAGTCTGGGCAGGATTGTCAACCCCCTCTTGCCATTTTCTATTGTTTCTATAATGACATATTCAACTAGTAACTGTAATATCGTAATATCATTGAAATTTCTAGGTTATATTTCTAACGTATTTTATAACAGAACAACAGAACAAAATGATTGTATAGTTTTGTTATACTTATATCATTGTATATCCTTATACAATACTTACATTATGTTTAATCGACAATTTTGTTCTAATACGGAATGTTTCTTCGCTCTACAGGACATCATCAAACGTTTAAAATACAGGGTTGTCATGTTGTGCCGATTAGAGGAAGAATTGATTATTTTTTGGTCAATACCTTCCTTCGGTTTACATATACCTAAATAACCCTAACACACAATAAGCGGCGTTTCTGGCCGACAGTCGGATTAGACGAGATTTGTAATATTACATAGTACTTATATCCTATATCTTCGAATTCTCAGAAGCATATCATATGATTCGATTTTCATATAGATATATTTCTGTGAACTTTATGTACTTAGTACCATATCGTGTTACATCCAAGTTTTTAGGAAACATGGCGTATTGTGTACAAGCAGGTTCTTTATCAGTAATTAAATGCAGTCGTAAAAAAAGTTTAAATCTGGCAACCCTCCAAAATTTGTGAAGGTACACTTGTTGAATCATTTATAATAAAGTTCTATAGCGCGTATTTAAACAACATTACCGGACTTTAATATCATATAGAGTTGCAAATAAAACAAAAAAATTATATAACGTGGAGAATGGATCAAAATTATTGTATTATATTGCGCCATCTCTATTTACAGGTATAGCCGTTTAACAAACGCCGCCATTATGCAAAATTCCCTTAAACTTGAAAATATCACTTAAAAATTAAGTTTTTCAGAAATGTAGAGACAACCCTTTGATACAATTTTATATATAAAACAATATGTTTTTGTTTAATTTAATTATCTAACTATGTCAATAAAAACGATATTTTTTTTAATTTTTAATAAACCATCTGTGTAATTTAAACTGAGGCCCATCAATTTTTTAGGTAGAAATACATATATATTTCATCAGAAAACTTCACTGCGCAATGAAATTTTCGGGTTACCTGCGAGTATCGGGGATTTTTCATTATTTCTTTGTACGCTGCCATCTTTAATGAATCTTGAACGCCATTATTTTGTTCTCAATTTCATCACTGTATAACATAATGATTGTATTTTTGTCGTATTGCAATACAGGCTGCATAATAATACACTTATAAAATATATTTTTTTGAAGTTCTATTATTGTGCGAGGCTGCCGTATACAATCACTATACAATGATTGTTTACATCTAAATTTGTTGTATAAGGATTGTATACGAAAGTTTTATAAGTATCACTTAATATAGTTATAGTAATATTACAAGGGTTGTATAACCAGCTAATAGAACATCTATAATAGCAATTTGTTTTATAAAAGTGGGCCCTTTTTGGTTGTATAGACATTGCATAATAGTTTTAAAGTGCGTTATACGATTTTCATGTTTCTATAATATCAGTTGTATAGCAGTTTTCACAACCATTATAAAAGTTAAATTGCTAGCTGGGTTATGTCTCCATAATCGTCCGAAAAAGTAACATCTCCCCTCCCTGTATCATAAACTTCTATTTCCATTTTTTTTATGTATAGTACCTACAATCGATTATCATATTTTAATTAATAATATTTATAATTGAATGATACATCCTTTCCGACACACATAAGCAACTCGAACATACCTGTTTATAATAAATTAAAATTACAACATTCCTATATGTCGGACATAAACGATAATAAATTTTATTTTTATTACTGTCAAGTAAATTAATTTATTTGAGATAATAACTATATTTCTCAAAGTAACAATTATCTGATTGTGATGAATAATTGTTTCAATATCCTGAAAATTTTTATTTTCATTGGATTTATTTTCCTTTGACAAGCAAATGTGTTATTTACAATTACTTAATTAATTTTTATTATTTTTTAAAAATTCAAAAGGTGGAGAATTATAATTCGTGAATACATACTTTACCACTGGGGTAGAGAGGATTTCAAACATCGTTGGTGCCGCGTTGTAAAAGTAAAATTTTGACTGTCCTCGCTGTCTAAATTATTTTCTTCCACGTCAATTTTTATAACGTCTATCCATCCTCTCTTTGATCTTTCTCTACTTCCATCTCTTCGTATCTCTGTTGTCAATATTTTCCAGCCAGAGAACAAATTCTCTATTTAAGCATATCAGTGCCGCTTCTATAACTTTGCTTTTATAATAGGGAGGTTCTTTTAATAATCTAGTTGAAGAATTCTATGACCAAAATTCCAAGCATCTACACATATTTTTGATTTTTCGAATTGTTTATTTTTACTGTATGATTGGTGTTCATTAAATCTTATATGGAAAGGTCTAGATATTTCTCTAAAGCACACTCTTAAACTGCTTGTTTGATATGTCTATTTATAGTTCGGGTATTGAATTTGAATAATATACGATTGTAACCACAGGATAATTCCTAAACAAATTGGTTTGTGGTCACACTCAAGCAAACGTGTTCTTATTAATGATATTGTAATACTTCGATATCTTTTCAGTCGTGGATTGTTCCAAAATAAAAAAAATAATCAAACTCTTTGGAAATATACTTTTTTATTCTGTTCTGACGAAATTAAAAACATCATTTAAAAGATGAAGAGATAAATGAATACATTTCTGAAAGGTTGTAAGTATTTTATGTGAAAATAAAAAAAATAGTATATTGTGCGCAAAGTTTAATTGTCGCAAGTAAATACGTAAATAGCCAAACAGCCGTTTTCCACCCGAAAAACCGGGCGCAAAGATGGTAAGTATCCCGCATGCGTAAAAAAAAATATTTATTATATAATTCATATCTTTTGTGGTTCATTTGCTCTCCTTTTCATTGTCCTTTCTTGCAATTCCTTCGATGTTTTTACCTTTTTCGGTTCATCCTTTTCCCAAAGAATGTAGATTATACTGTCCTCCAAAACTTTTTCTATTCTCTCCTTTTTTCTTTTGCCAATTTTTTCGTTACTTTCTATACTTATGCCCAGGCTTATGCCCGATACTACAAACATGAATCCTTTTTAGTTTCACTGTATTTATTTTTTATGTTCTCACTTTCGTGTTTCTTACATTTTTATTTACCTAAATATCACGTCAGTTTCTTTGAAAGTTAGTCCTCTACAAATCAAAATTCCTCTTAATTTTCTGGAATTCGAAATAATTAATCACCATACGAAATCCAAATGACCACATGCTAGGAATCATCCTAGGAATATTCGCAAATGGTCTATAATAAATTGGCAAGCACGAGATCACTTTCCTCAGCACGTGTGTGTGTCATCCATAGTGGACGCCGGTCCTCAAGTCGACGCCCACCATTATCGACTAACTTTTCTAGATCGAGAAGAAATTTTTGTAGCAGTGCCGGATTCAGGATACATTCGATGGTGATGAGGGCTCTGGAATAAGCCCTATGTTGTGCCAGTTTCCCAGGACGGCCAACAATGTGTTACCGCCTTTTTAAACTGCATCGTAGTTCGAATTTCGTGGACTGTACTTTTAGATTGAAGAAAATGTGCTGTAGTAGGTTTGCCTTCTCAACTTCATCCAACAAAAACAATGGACACTTTTATTTAACCATTTATTAGACTTGTTAAATAAATAAATGAACAAAAACAACAACGTAACAAAGATTACATTAAACTAGTAATCGTGAACAAAGTATTATAGTTAATTTAAAGAAATGACCACATCATTCAGAAAAAATTAATTTGCTGTACTACGAAGCACTGAGTTTAGATTTTGAGTATAAAATGAAAGATACAGTGGACCGCCTGATACGCAGCAAAGTACCACTGTGAAGAAATATTTTTAAAATAAAAATGGACCGCTTGATTGCAGTCCCACTGGTTTAACGAGGCCTTGTTGTTACCTCGGAGCGTCGCTGAGCACTGAGTTTAAATTTGACGAACCTCCGTCGCTTCAAGATCTTTCTTTCCGGATTGCGCAACACCTTCTCGAAAGATTCTTTAACGTGAGCCGCGCAAACAAGTGTAAGATTTTTTCTATTGTCTAGACACGACGGTTAAATTTACGGCTTAATACCATCATTAAAATAGAGCAAAAAATTATCTTTGATGAAACCGCTTCCTGGTTTGATGCCGCTCGCCAACGTATTTTGGTGCGGCGTTGCCGGTTGAACGAATAAACGAATATGAGTTTACATGTTTAATTATCTGAAAATTAAACAGATGGTGTATTTGTTGGGAATCAGGGAATGGAATCTTCCTACATTACTGAGAAGAATTTCACAGGCCCTTTTAGTACCAGTCTGTGCTGAAATATGCATTCTATCGATTTGTATTGCTAAAAAATGATTGGCTCTGGGCCCTGGTTAAAAGGACAGAGAGAAAATTACTCTGCCTTAAAATAAATCATAGCGTAAAAACTAGTAGAACTATTGATCATAATCCATCAAGAATGGAAAAGGACGAAATTTTCTAAAGGATTTGAACAATGGCTTTTTGGGAGATTCCAAGGAAAATATTAAAAGTTCTCGAAACATTAGAATTTTTTGGGGAAAGATAATTTTGAAGCAGCATCGGATGCAGTTGTCTTAATACTTTAAAAAGGATAAGTCAGTCATAATAAACCCAATATAATAAATAACGTGTAACGTATAAATTCGGTATTAAGACCTTACTACATTAATTAGTTTCAATACCTTGTTTTCTTGGGTAGATGTGAGCCACTGTCGGGATCGGATTATATTATTTAGGAACCATATATCACATAAGATAGCCTCAAATTTTTGAATCAGTTTATATCCATTTAAACGAGCTAGTTAGTTTCGTATAAAGTATTTCGAACATTAAAATAGTTTGTTGTTTACGTCTATTTTATCGATGTCATGTTTCGATCTGTCGTTTCGGTCATTTCTTCTGTTAAATTTGAGGTACTGTACGGCTGTGTTAGCCGTCACCTGTTATATGATTGGTCAAGTCGCAGAGTTTGGCCAGTTATGTTATATGATTGGTCAAGTCGTTTTTAGTGACCCGTGGCAGTTAATAGGTGAATCTCTTTCTGGACTTGCGTGGTTGAATTCGTTCTAGAATGATTTCGAAGGAAATTTCGGACCGGCTTTGTCTTTCTTTCTTGTTGGGTGATAAGTATAACGTGGTTTAGACAAAATTTTGAGGAATCGCCCGGTGTTTTATGAAGATTATTTCGTACCATTGATTGGGATAGACGAGCGATTCCCGTATTGTTAGACTTGCTGGGTGCCTATTTGATTTGGTGTGTTTACCCTGGTCTGATTCTCTTGAAGAGGAATTGATATTTTGTACCAAACCAAGCCACGTTCGTAACGACGCCATTTTTGTCAGGTAAGGCGTTTTTCATGACAGTCGAGTTTTATGTTATTTGGCAAGTGTGTAAGGCCTATTAATATTATAGGGATAGTACCTTCCACGGGAGACGATTTGATTCTCCGAGGCTTCACCTTCCACGGAAGCATCAGGAAAGTTCCTGATTTGCCGAGAATTCCCCTTCACTGTATAAAAGGGTATGTTGAGATATTTAAATGTTTTTATTGTATAAACTGTCTGGGCCGAGGGGTATTCGATTAGGGGTTTAATGTATATTATTTTAAGGTTCTCGTGTTGGGCAGATTCTGGACCGCATTCTAGTGTTGACCACATTCTCGTGTTGGGCAGAGTGTTAACCAGATTTTCGTATTAAGCTGACCTGACCTGACGAGTTAGTAGCTGCAAGTTGCCGAAATTTAATTTAGGAACAACCGCAAGTTTTTCATTTTTTTTTATATTTGTTCATATACATTATTTGTTAATTAGTAATTTTTAAAGGTCTCTAAATTAATATTTTCATATATTTTCTCTAAATTTTTGGAATTTTGTAAGCGAGTGGTATTTTTTTTTACGCCCAATTCCAACGACCTTGAGAGCTCTCGCGGACGGTGTAACACCCCTATGTTCGTCATTTAATTAATTAATTAATTAATTTAATCATTTTTTTAACTAGCGCAATTTTAGTGGGATCCCTTGGATTCCTTTTTCTTTTTATTTTTTTGACTTGTGCAATTTTGTGTGAGTGGAAATATTAAACAGTTATTGAGTAATTAGTTACTTTTCTTTCATTTACTAATAGTCACAAATAATCTTGACCCGAACTAAGGTAAGCAAATTTTTGTTGCGACGTAGTTTATTTTTTTTTTAGTGGGCTCAATTTAGATCCATTCTGGAGGTTGAGTGACTAAATTGACTGTATTTTGGATGAGGGTAAAACATTTCCTGGCGCCCATTTTTCTTTTTAATTAACAACATATATCAATCCACACCCCACTTCACTGTGGTTAGCCGGCATCCAAAGCGGATTACATAATCCCACGAAGGAATATCTTTAACCGAGAATAACTCGTGGCAAACGGTCACTAAACAAAACAAGCATTTGATTTACCATGTTTTCTTGACGTTTATTGATAATAATTACATTTAACAATGTTTTATATGTTTCTGTCTTTAAAAATTTCGTTAATACGGAACTGCTAAATGGAGAAGCTATTTCACTATTCAACTGGCTATTGAATGGCGAGTGCTAAAAGTCGTTAGTTACGGATGACCACCATTTCTTGATTGGGAACGGATGTTTAAAGATGTATGTCATTCCGGCTTGTCTAGTTATTGACACATTTTTTAAATTGTTCAGAGTTAGATTCAAGGATTAGTTAGTTTCCTATTCGCCCAAAGAAAAATTAATTTCACCAGTTTTTATTTTGACCTTTTTTTATCAGGTCTTCTGTAAGTCCCCCCTTCAAAATTCTCGGTATTACAAGACAAAAACCGATCGCTCAGATTACTTTCTCGTGAACTCAACTCATCCGATTTTTTTTTTGGATCACAATTAAATAATTTCCACGATCGACGCGGGATTATCAACCACAGAATCTATAATCTAAATTTATGGGACTGGTTCGGAGGAATCGGAGTCTTAATTATTTCTCAGTGCATATATATTTTGATAAATCTATAGGAGTTTCAAAGCAGACACTGTCCTATTTGAACGCGATATAAATTACCTGGTACAATCCCACAGATATAAATTATATTTGAATCGAACGTTGGAATATTCGGCTGTGTATTATATATAAGATGTTTTTTTTTAATTTCGTCATTGATAGAATACCTCAGATAGGGATTGTGTTGAAAATGGGACCAAATCTTCACTTATATAAATAAATAAAATGACAATTAAATAAGTTCGACCATAATTTATTGCTGGAATTAAGTACCTAATGAATCTGGTAAAGGACCAGGACTTTTTTTACATTTAAATGGTCCTTTATTGATTGTATTTTTACAAAAACCTATCGTTTCCACGTTCCACGTAAGAAACATTCACACTCTATACTTTATATTCATAAACAAGAAAAAAAATGAGACCCATATCTGGTTATAAAAACTCAGGTAAAATATGAAACGCTGCTGATACATTTCAGAAAAAACCCACAAACCACACATCAACGTGCAGACACCAAACAAAAAGCCCTAGAGAAGAACGAACACTCACCACCATCACGAAAACAAAGATAGAATGAATAGAACACAAAAAAGAGAGCCGCAACATATTTTTTGGAGCAATTTTCTGCTCAAACTCGGGCTATAATTACCTCGGTCTATAATTTGATATAGAGGGCGGCAAAAGGGCCCACCTTTGATACTACTATGTCAATTACCTCATTGACACGAGTTTAGTGTTCGGTGCGAATTTTGTCACTTTGATCCGCGGCAGTCAACTGGAATCATTTTCGGAATGCCGACGTTGATAATTTGACTAAATTAAGTATTGAATTACTTAATTACAATTAGCGTGAATTAAAATGGGGTTGGGGTATTATACGCAATGCGACAAAATATACGCGGTTGGAATGTATCAAAAAATTACAAAATTAAAAATAGGAAAAATCTTGTCGGTGACATGTTCTCGTATTTTTCTTTCTTTCCCCAGTGATTAAATCATTTAACACCGTGTTTGTTCAACGCCGACTTTTTAATGACCATAGACTGTTTCTATTATACTCCAGATATACAGTGTGTCCAATTAAGTCGGCAGCGTATGGAAAACTTTTTTATTATTTGTTTTATGAAAAAAGTTATTCTTTTTTTTTCAGTCGTATACGAGGCTTATCAAAAAATATTCTCAGCATCCTTGAAAACGGGGGGGGAAACGTTTTTTTACAAGGAAATGACGCGCTGCCCGTTCAACCCTTTTAGGGGGTAGTTTTTGGCCGTTTTAGGGGGTTCGGCTGGCGAAAAGAGAAATTCTTATACCGCCATCGTGTTCAGCATCCTCGAAAACGGGGGGGGGAGAAGATGTGACATGTAAAACTAGCGTAATCCCCCATTTTAGAGGATGCCTAACACGAAGGCAGTCGTTACAATTCTGATAGAGTTGACCCCAACCTTTAGTGGGTGATTTTCGGCCATTTGATGGGTGGGGGTCAATTCTAAACTGCCTTCGTGTTCAGCATTTTCTAAAACGGGAGATTACGTTAGTTTCCCGGTTAAAGACACGATATCCCCGAAACACCACTTGGGGGGTCGTTTTTGGCCGTTTGGGGGGTGGAGTCAACTAGAAAAGAATTTTAAGGCCCACCATCGTGTTCATCATCCTCGGAAATGAGGGGGGGGGGCTTACTTTGGGGGCGTTAAAAATGTATTTGTATTTTTCGACTAACAGAATGCAATATATATATACTTATAATTGGTACGTTATTTAGCCCAGTATACTGTTGGGGCGTTGATCCACCCTCGATATATAATTGAATTAAAAGAGTATATTTATGTGCTACGTAATTAATAAATTAATTTAATTTCGAGCACACCAAGAGGGGTAAAGAAATTTGTTTAACTATTGATCCCCATATTTGTCTTACCTTATATAGCCCGCACGATAGAATTATTACGGTATTGAGCCCTCGGGTATAAACATATATTCTGGACGTTTTTTGATTAGCCCCCCTGCGTTGCCATTTTTTGCCAATTGTTTTTGAAGTCGTAGAGAGCAGATGCAATTGTTTAAAGTAGTTTAAATTCAATTCTGAATTCATTTAGTGTTTTTTATATTATTAGTTCATTGTGTGGCCCATTATTTTGCTTTCACTTGTAATCTCCCTAGAGCTTGAATTACTATCGGAAATATTTCCGAAAGCATGAATTTTTTAAAGAAAATTCATGCTCGAGGTTGTGGTTAGTATGTCTGAAAAAGTTGACAACAAATGAAAAATTCTTTTGTTTTTGACATTCCTAGTATACGACTAAAAAAAAATTTGATATCTGATGGTAGAATAATTTTATAAGAAAAACTGAATTTTCACTGATAAATGTTGATATGCAACTTTGAAATTTTTTCATTCCATTTCACATTAAATTTTGCGTTTAACTTACCAAGAAAAAATTCAAAATTTCTTATTTAGGACACACTGTAAATGAAAACAAAACACAAAAGCTAGCCGAGTGCACTTAGGGTGCTCTGACAGATCAGTCATCATTTGTTTCTCGTTTGACCCGAAAGGCCGGTCAGTCAAACCGAGCAAAGCCATCAAGAGAGTCTTGATCTGTGCGCCGTTGATGGTGCTGGATGATGAGACGAAGAAGGCGCCAACGCCAACTAGGTAACAAATTGTGGTACGGTCGCCGAATTACTGGTTGTCTTGGACACAAATTACCCCGACAGAGGTCTCCAAAATGTTTATTTTAAAGAAAAATCAAATACTATTAAACGAGCAAGGTTTGTATGTGTGTGTGTGTGTATGTGTGTGTGTGTGTCCAGAGGATCTCGAAATCCACTCGTCAGAATTCAATGAAACTTTCAGGGTAGACTAATTCCTATCTAAATCGACAGAAAATGTAGGTCTCATGTCTGTGAAAATTCGATCTTCCGAGATATTTACAAGAAAAGTTAAGCTTTTAGTTTTATTTCCTAGCAACGGCAACTTGTTTCTATAGTAATATACTATAAAGGAGAGAGGATATAACGTCACATTCCATAGGCGTACTTTGCAAAATAAGTTTCTATAATATAAATAAGGTCACAGCATATAAAATATATATACCCACTTCGTAGATTAAATTTTGAAGTTATATTATTTACAAAAAATAAAAATAAACCTTATGCATCTGACACTTTAACATTGAACGAATTAAATTTAACCAATAAATAACAAGGAGGATTACATGTTGGGATTAAACTGTTTTTAATCTCTTGGCATTAAAAGTAACGCTTCAGTACTTACCTAAACTCAAAGATTAAAAAAAAAGTTAGTTCAAGAACTATCTTTAAAAGTCACTGTCTTCACTAAAACTACTGGTATCACTATAATTGTCTTTTCTGAGATTTATTACTATAGGTTCTATTAAATTATCCATTGATATATCCACTTTCCTAAATGAATTTTCCACATTTTTACCATGACCAATGCATTTTCCCCAATGTTCTCTATTTACATCTGAAACTGCCTTCAAAAACAAATTTCGCACATCAGGAAATTTAAATGTTTTATTGTTTTGAGAAACATAACGTTTTAATAATTGTGACCAGATCAGTTCAATTGAATTTAACTCTGCGTGGTTCGGAGGCAATCTGAGAATTCTAATTCCTTTTTCTCTGGCCATCTCATCTATAATATATTTTTTGAATTTGTTTTTATGTTGCCTTGCTATTACTAATAATTCTGCCTTCAAGGATGTAGGAGGACTGATAATATTTTTAGAATGAAGCCATTTTGAAATATATATTAATACAAAATTCTGAATCAATTAAAATACATACGATACGGCTATGAATAAATAAAGTCTGACCTATCTGTCAAAAGAACAGGTTTATTAGAGTAAAAACCATGGAAACGAGATTAAATCTAGACAAAAACTATATTAGGCCGATCAGATGTATTAAAATTTAAATTTTAACTACAAATAAGCATTGAAGGATGAGGTAAAAATAAAATTTCTACCTCTTGAACCTGTACTACGTTCTGCAAATTAAATACTGCACTCCTTTCTTCTGTATAGTATAGTAGTAAAAAGGTTTGACTTTATTTAATTTCTAGCGTTTTAATCTGAAAGAATTCAATTTTAAATTTGCCGCTTTATATAAAAAAGGAAAGTTCATTTGACGGATATAAATAATTTGCTTGTCAAATGACAGCCATCTCATAAATTTAAAGTTGAAAATACAACGTTGCCAATTCAATTTCAGAAATCATGGGTTTAGGTAAATATTTATAGGAACGTTGAGTAACACTGGTAAAATGGACACTTGTCAAAATGTGACACCTGTAAAAACGTGACAACTGTTAAAATGTGATACGTGTCAGAATGTAACAACTATCAAAATGAACAAATGTCAAAATATGACACCTGTCAGAATGTAACAAATGTCAAAATGTCACACGTATCGTACTTTTCTTTATTTATTACAAAGATCTAACCTAAGCTAAAGCTATTCTTTTTTTTTTTGGCGGGTGAAAATGCTTTATGCACATCGGGTAAAGGTTCTTCCCTTCCCCGATAGTGTGAGACTACCCCTTACGGCTACTATTTTATTATGCGGACAGTTTTAATATTTAAGTTTTCACTATCATAGAGAGAGAGAGAAAAAGAATAAATGCTTGTACACGTGTACTATTAACAGATTTCAATTTTTTATTTTACAAGAAACTTTAAAGAGACATTTAAAATTCTCTATTTTCATAGTACATTTTAAGGTTGATTGTGACTTTGTATTTTCCAAGAACAAATTGTAATGTAATGTACGAATGAACTATTTTTGTAACTGAACTGCCACACGTCGAGAGTCTGGTCACAGGTTTTTGTGGAGGTTTTTACCCAAGTATGAATATCAGACCTATAATTTTCCTTCACTGCAGATCAATAAATAATAAAATCAATTGAACATAGTTTTTCTTATATAGTGATAAATAGAGTGAGCTGAGCGATCTTCTGTTGACGGGACGTGTGCCCTACACGCTGCTGTTGCCCGTCCCGGAAACGGGGCCTGTCCACCGTGACAATTCGCGAAGATCAAGCGTCAGTAGATGTTGCTCTAAAAGGGTGAAATCCCCAAAAACTAGGCAACTTTAATGCATTTAACTAACCTCTGTGACAAGCAGTTGATAAACGTCAACAACAGCTGCAGCCAATTGAAAATTAACACTGACAGCTTTTTTAATTTTCCCGCCTACTTTCAAGCCAATCGCCAATCAACTTTTTATTTATGTCCCTTTCAGTAGTTCAAGTAGATGTCGCCCACTCCGTGATTTTCCCGAATTAATTAATAATTTGTCATGTTATAAAAATACTTAAATTATATATTCATTGGACTGCTTAAAAATATAGATTTGAATGTTAAGAGCGAAGCTCGGTGACCAGATATTATAGTTGATTAGGCTAAGAAAGAAAGCCATAAGTAATATTCGCGTATTATTTTAATATTTAAAAAAATTCCACATAAATAAACCTACCAAACTGTACGATGGTATAACCAACAAGGGCAATTTTTCAAGTGATCCGTAAACGGCCAATTATTGGCACGACATATGTTTTTAGAGTTACGAGTGCCTTTCGACCACATATTTGCGTGTTTGGTTGGATTTAGGGGTTGAAATTTAAAAAACGTTTAACAGTTAGACCGCAAAAATTGGCGCAAATTCCGCAGTTTACTAGGGTAAGGAAGCAGAAAATTTTGTTTAGTGTGAAACATTTTATAGAACCCTGACAAAAGTTTATTAATGAATTTTGTTGGTAATTAAATTAATTTTTATTCTAATATGACAAAAAACGTCAAATTCCGAACAGTATACAATAACAAGAAGAAGAACTTTTCAGTCCACTTCTGAAAAAGTACTTTTTTGGACGGTGTACTGGCCGAAAAAGTAAAATATTGTAATGATAATGAAAATTCTTAGTTTTTTCTACTTTTTATCTTTATTTCCATTAATATCTGACATTTCATATCATCTCCCAAAAAAAACATCAAATAAACACTTTTTTCACATAACCTCAAAATTTATGTGAAAAATTCAAAGAACCAAGTTTTTTGTTTTTTATTTTTATCTTTTACAAAAAAAAATTTTTTTCACGAAATTTGGTGTAAACTTACCTTTTTATGTCCCAAACACTGTAATTTTTTTGTTTTAAAATATTTATTTTTTTATCCTTATTTTTACTTAATATCGAAAAAGCAGTCTAATTTTCAATCGAAAATTCTCACGTCAAAATATCTGCTTTTTTAAAAAACTCGGTGGGCTTTTTGTTCGTTGAAATCTCTACTTTTTGATGGTGTAAAAAAATATACATTACTATGGTAAATGTTCTCAAAAAATTCAAATAAGAAACGAAGAAAACTACGAATTTCTTTTTTTTTTAAATCATCATCTACAATTTTGAGCTATTTATTTAAATTTATACTTTAATTACTCTTTTGTTTATCAATGTAACACGGAATCTTACGTTTTTCGAGTAATTAAAGTACACCATCAAAAAGTAGAGATTTCAACGAACAAAAAGCCCACCGAGTTTTTTAAAAAAAGCAGATATTTTGACGTGAGAATTTTTGATTGAAAATAGTCTGCTTTTTCGATATTAAGTCAAAAGAAGGTTAAAAAAATAAATATTTTAAAACAAAAAAATCACAGTGTGTTTGGGACATAAAAAGGTAAGTTTACACCAAATTTCGTGAAAAAAAAATTTTTTGTAAAAGATAAAAATAAAAAACCAAAAACTTGGTTATTTGAAATTTTCACATAAATTTTGAGGTTATGTGAAAAAAGTGTAAATACAAAAGTTGTAGATCTTTTTATTACCTACAACTTTGCCATTTAACTTTTTTCCATAGGACTTGTAGTTTTCTACCCTTAAAAACTCCCCCCTTCCACTTCCCGACCCCAGAGCGCCTGTAAATTATTTTTCCTTTCATGTTTGTTGTATTCTCTTCCTTTTCTAATGGTTTTCATCCTACTATTATTTTATTTCACTTTTTACCATTTTCAAAGCTATCTGCACTGGTCTATAACACCCTTTTTCCCTGAAATCCCCTTTACATAATTTTTTTTTATTTCAATTCCCCTAAAATACATCCTCCATAATCTCAATTTTTACACCATTACAATTTCCCCCAAATTATTTTCACGTTACAATTAATTAATTATATTAGTGAAAATTATTTAAAATTATTTTTTTTTATGTTTGGGATTATAAAAGGGTCGCCTATTGTTATATATTCGTTTTAATGTCTAATTGATTGATATTTTAATTCCGATGCTCCAAAACGCAAAAAGAAAATCCAATTAGTTTGAGAAGAGGATTGTCACAACCGTCACTTTTTGTATATAATTCATTTTCCTCGAGGCTCTAACCTAACTTTTCTTTCTTTAATGAAGACCACCTAACATTCCGGTCTTACATAATAAAAACAAGGATTTAATTGCGAGATATCGTGTTTGCTGTGTAATTTGCATCCTACGGGCTGGGCAGGATGTTTTTGTATAAATAACAACTTTGTCATGTCTTAGTAACCTACATATAAACTTGTATGCATATGTTTTTTTTGTGTAATTTCACGTCAACTGGGGCACTGCAAAAAACTGAAGTTATATGTATTCGTAAAACCTGCGAAATTTCCTGTTTTCGAATATTAAATTTATTTTTTTCAGAATTTGATATACAGGGTGTTGTTTTTAGGTAATACATATACGTACAAGCAAAATTCACACATTTTTGACCCATCCTTCCACGTTTGTCACCGTTTTATCACATTTTTTCAACCCCCAATCTAATAATTCGTCACCCACCCCTGACTATTGTAGGTATTTCAACGGTCGCGTTACGTCTCGTTCGGAGCCCCTCCCCCTCCTCGTCAAACATCATCAGGATAGGCCATTTTACCAAAAAACCAATAAAATAATAAAATATATCAACAGAAGAATTTATCCAATTTTGCATGGAAGCTCCAGCTAATGAATATCTAATTTTTTTTTTCGTAGCAAAACACTGTGGGAATGTTTTCTATAATTACAATCTGATCATGAAGATCAATAAGCAATTTTGTTCCAACCTAACTTAACTAAAATTCTTAAATACTAAGGTCCTACTCACTAGTGTACCTACGGGTCTGATAATTTTAATAACACTACCGGTAACGTGTAACACAAATCCGCACAATACTCTGTTTGTAACTGAACTAGTTAAAAGGTTTGGTCCTCTTGAGTCTTCTTACTAAATTGGTATTATCGAGGAGCTGGATGACCTCAACGTTCCCATGTTGGAGCAGCCGTTGTTCATGGCTGCTGGCAGATTTAGATATAGTCCTGTCAACAGTTTCTACATCCAGGTTCCTATGAAGATCACTGTTGCGACAGTGCCAGGGTGCATCGACGATGTTCCTTAATACTTTATTTTGAAAACGTTGGATAACTTGAATGTTACTTTTACTGGCGCAGCCCCAAAGCTGACTACCATACGTCCAAACGGGTTTCAATATCTGCTTGTAGAGGAGCAGTTTGTTATGTGTGGATAACTTGGAGTTTCTTCCTAATAACCAATACATCTTTTTATATTTTATACCAAACATTTCACGTTTCTTTTTAATGTGGACTTTCCAGCGAAGTCTAGCGTCGAGTGTCATTCCAAGATATTTTGCTGTATTAGCATAGGGAATCTGAGCGTTATTTATTCTTATCGGAATATGTTGGTTTCGTTTATTAGTAAAGTTAACATGAACAGATTTATTTTCATTTAACTTAATACGCCATTTTTTAGTCCAGGTGTTAATCTGGTCTACAGATGTTTGTAATTTTCGGTTGGCTTCTTCATGGTCTTTTCCAACAGCCAGAATGGCAGTATCATCAGCAAATGTTGCAATAGTATCGTACTCAAGGTTAGGAATATCACTGGTATACAGTAAGTAGAGTACTGGACCTAGTACACTACCTTGGGGTACTCGTGTCTTAATTTCTCTTAGATCAGAATATACATCTTCCTGTTTTATTCTGAAATATCTGTTTGATAAATAGGATTTTAAGAGTTCTGAATACTGACGTGGTAGTAACAAATTTAACTTGTGGTTAAGGCCCTCATGCCAGTCTCTATCAAAAGCCTGGGCCACGTCTAGGAAGACACTTTCTTTTCCTCTAAAGACTTTTCAATTATGTCTGTGATTCTATGCACCTGGTCGATCGTTGAGTGTTTTTCTCTAAAACCAAATTGATGGGAGGGAATCAGGTCCTTTTCTTCTATTGTAAGTTTTAATCTCTTAAGAAGCAATTTTTCGTTTCGAAATAACAGGCAACAAAGAGATGGGTCGGTATGACGTTACTTCTTGGGGAGGTTTACCTGGCTTAGGTATCATTATAACCTCTGCTACTTTCCATAGCTGAGGTACGTATCTCATCCTAAATGATGCATTGATAAGGTTGGTCAGTTTGACAACAGCTTTACGTGGGAGTTGTTTCAAGATTTCCCCGTTAATGAGATCAAATCCAGGGGATTTTTTAGGATTTATACTTGTTTAGATTTCCACATAAACTTCTTTTGGAGAAGTAGGTCTAATGACTGAATCTTCCTGTTCTGGTTCATTCCAGTCTTGGGTCTCTTCACCATCGTTGGTCTGGAAAGTCTTTTCTAAGTGTTCTGCGAATCTGGTTGCTTTTTGTACATTATGTCGTGCCCAACTCCCGTCTTCCTTTCTAATTGGTGGGTTATGTGTAATAGGACTTTTTAATCGTTTGGTTGCTTTCCAGAGTGAATAATCGGTACTGCTGTCATTAGTTAATTCACTCAAGTACTCACTAATCGATTCATTTTTAATACGCTGAATTTCGCGTTTTAACTGTTGTGTTGCATTATTTAAAGCCGTTTTATCATATGGTGCTCTGGACTGTTGCCATTTTCTTCTGATTTTTCTTTTTTCTAGTATAAGGTCTCTTATCTCTTTTGGATAATTATTTCCTTTTGTTTTGTATTTAAAATCAGGGGTGTTCTCCCAAGCTGCTTGTTGAATATCTTTGACAAAACGTTCGACATCCTGATCTAGTTGTTCTTCTGTTCTCAACGGAACCGAGAGATTAATTAACCGTTCAAGTTTGATTTTGAAGCTTTGTCAGTCCGTTCGTTTGTTGACTAATTTAGGTTGATTTTCTTTTTGAATCACACTATCACTCAGTGTAAGAAGTATGGGTGAGTGATCTGAGTTCATGTCCCAAGCTTCTTCTACATGTATATAATTTGAGGATATATTTCTAATTACAAAGAAATCTATAAGATCAGGAATTTTGTTCGGATCTGTGGGCCAGTACGTTAGCTTTCCAGTTAAGACTGCTTCACATTTGAGATTGTTGCATGTTGCTAATAGTTCTTTACCTTTAGATGTTATTAGTCTGGATCCCCAGTAGGTATGTTTCGCATTGCAGTCTCCTCCAAAATGAATCTGTCTTCTTGGCTATCCATAAGGTGGGGAGTATAAAGCTGTGATTGTAACTTCGTAAGTCTTTGTTTTAATTTTAACAGATGTGGCCTGTATCTCTACCGTTTGGTAACCCATTTCTTGGTGGTATAATATACATTCCTTTATTATAACTGCACTTCCGCCCTTTGCTGAATTGTCTGGATGGATAGTATGATACACCTTATAACCCTTAAATTTGATAAATGACTCCTTAGTGAAGTGCGTTTCAGCAATGAGACAGATATCAATTTTTTCTAGTTCCAGGATTGTTTGTAGTTCTTGTTGGTGCTGTAGTAACCCGTTTGCATTCCATAATGAATATCTAATGATGAAGAAATTTGACTTAACTTTTAGAATTGTCCATTAACAATTTTATTATATCTAGGTAAAATAATTATTTTGAGAAAAGCGACCCAACCCGATTTCCTAACTTAAACCAATTCGAACTAGCCGGTGTTTAAGATATTTTCCCTACCGTAATAACAAGAGGGAAAAGTGCTGAATCGAGAACTTTCATCCGGTTGAGGAGAGTGTTCCGAATCATTGAGTTCGATTTCCAGATTGTGGATTTTGGAATAGCGCTGACCGGGAAGCGGGACTACTGAATACTAAACACTTTTTAGAGGACCAAACCGTTCTCGTGCGGAAATAAATTCTTTTTTATTGTCGTTTCTTCGACGATAAAACGTACAGAAATTTTTGTCGAGTACCTATTTCCTATTTTGTGTCGTATAAATATTTAAAGTAGTCGCAATGTGGAGGAAAATTTAGGGATACACTATTAAAAACTAATGGATTTGATTATGCCATTAGTTTTTAGTTTTTAATTGTAATGTTTTTCCTCAACTTTAAAATACATTTTTTTAACGCCTCCATGTCTCTGTAATATTTCCTGTTCCTGTTCATGTTCTTGAATTTTGAATGGAAACAGTTTTACAGTTGTTTGCTAAAACCTGTTTTTAACATCCCATCCCTACTTTGGGGTTTATAATTAAAAAAAATATATATATATAAATAAACTAAATTATCCATCCAATTATCCAAAGTATTTGAGAAGTTTTTAATTCATAAAAGCTTTTCGGCCATATTTGGGAAAAATTGATAATTAATTTAGTTTATTTAAAAACTGCCAGTCTGGCCATTATTATCCGAGCCTGCACTGCTTGTTGGGCTGCCTACTTCTTGCAACTTTGATTTTGTTATTCAAGTGAAGAGGGCGTTGCTTAGAGATGCGATGTCGAGCTTGTCTACTTCGCACAAAAATGCCGAAACCGGTCTGAGAATGAGGAGCTCCTTGGATAACGAAATCAAAGTGTTGGTTTGGCTAAAAAACCAACCAACTCGCGTCTGAATCGTGTAATTCAACGCCTGTGGGGGCTTTTGTCCCAGGAGTAGTTTTGCGATTTGCACGCGTTGCATTTGTTGTAATATAATAATTTTTATTATTATATATGTTTATGGTACTTGAGTTTGAGAAGTTTTTAATTCATAAAATAAAATATATTGTGGAGACGAGTTCGAATTTCATTTATGGTTCATTATCCACAAAAGCCTGGATTTTTTTAGTAGTATAAGCTGCAAAAAGGATTTCTTGTTCTTCTCAATTACTTTGAAAAGTTCTCATTCAGAATTAATGAAGTTCGTGATTACAAAAAGAGAAGTAATAACAATTATTACATTAAAAAAACTAACAATAAATTTGGAAGATTAGAGAGAAGAAGAAGATTAGATTTTCGAACAAAACCTTAATAAAAAATTAAACTTGCAGATGTGATAACAATATTTTCCCAAACATGACACATCTGACGAGTAAATTATTACCATCGTCTATTTTCTAGCGACACTTAATTGTAAAAAATTCAAACGATCTTTGTTTTCGTCCAATTATCTTTATCCGACGATAATTTACCGAAATCATCTTGTATATCTTGCGAGTTCATCGACGGTGCAAGAAAAACAAAAGAAACACGTTAAAGGCTCGGTCTGTGGCGAAGAAGACAATGTGTTGTACCATTACTGGTCTCAATAATAGCGACATTAAAAAATTCCACAGATCTCTTCGATAATTCGATGTGGGTGGAGATCACACGTGCCCCCGAGACATAATTTTTCTTCAGTTTGTCTTATTTTCGAGTAGAAAAATTCTTTTTCGTATGTGTTGAGAATCTCAATGTCCGGTGATGAGAAAATTTCATGGTAAAGGGAAAATGCTTTTTGCTTGCTATAACATTTTCGGGCAAAAGTACGTAGGATATTGTGAATTTAAATATATTGGTTCAAAAAAGTACTTTAAGGTCATATTTTGTAAATATTTTCGAATATACAGGGTCACCCATAACTGTAGACTTTTTGTTAGTGGAATATTTACATATTTCATACGTGTGAAAAATATTGAAATTGTTTTCTTTGCTTCATTTATTTAACGTATCAGATATATTTAATCGGCCCTTTTTTGGCGGGAAATTTAAAAAAAATGGAGTATAATTTTGATTTATGTTTTGGACAAAAAAACCGACAACAACTTACATTCGCGTCCAAGCAAGCATTGAACTGAAAATCCTCGGTCAAAATTTTTTTATTTCAAAAAGAAAATATTTGACCAAATGCGAGAAAAGCTTAAAAATACCAAATTTGGTCTTAAAAATCGAGTTTGACATATTAAAGTATAATATAAAATATTACAATTATTAACGTTTTCCTTAAAACAAAGAAACTGACCGACTGGGCAATTCTCACAATAGTCATGATCTCCGCATAAAAATTAACCCGCTTTCAATTTTTCACAGACCCTTTTTTCTTTCTTAGAAAACTCCCCCTATAATTACGACCAATTAAAAAAAATATTTTTAAATCGACCATTAGTTTTGCCTTCATCGAGAATGCTTTATGGCACCTCCGCAGAGAGAACCTGATGCGATGGATCGGGTCAAGCCATTTTACCCACTGATCAATTTGTTCAAACAAAAAATTATTACTGAAAAACAGGAATATAGAATTTAAATCTACCCTAATAATTAAAAAGGAGTTAAGGGACAAAAATATAGTGTTCATAGGATGTTGTTTTCTTCTTTTTCATCATCATCATCATCTTCTTCTTCTTTTTCTTCTTCCTCTTCTATGTTCATCTTCATTTCGGAAGCTCATAGTGGATTGTATTTCAATTTTTCTTTTTTTCTTCACTGGATTAAAACCAATTATTTGTTAAAAAAAATTTTAATTGACGTTTCGGCTTTCTCTATCGAAAGCCGTTATCAAATTAACATAACAAAATAAATAAATTTAGTATAGAAACAGAACACTTGATAATCTTGCAAAAATATGACATCAACATAGTACACTTAGAAAAAGATTTTGAAATTGAAGATGTCAAAATCTGTTTCAATCATATTTTTGTGATGTTTCTGGGAACGAATTTTGAAAAGATAACGCATTCGTATATTATAAGAGAATTTATACTTCGTCGTAAATGAAGTTTTCTTATTAATATTATCATAAGAAAAAATCAGATAATATCCCGATATAGAGGGTGTCCTTTTTGCAATTAACTCTTTTTCTAAAATAGGTATCCAAATTTTTGAAATATCGACCGAACAATTAGAAACACATTCGTTATTATTTAAGCATATCAATGCTGCTTCTTCAACTTTGCGGTTATAATTATTCGGTTCTTTTAATAATCTGAAGAATTCCATTATATTTTATGACCAAAATCCCATGCATGTTCACATATTTTGGATTTTTCGAATTGTTTATTTTTAATGTATGATTGGTGTTCATTAAGTCTAATATGAAAAGGTTTAGATGTTTCTCCTATATAAAATTTATTACATTCGCATGGAATTTTGTAAATACAATTTTTTTTGTTTTGAATTTCATTAAAAGGTTTTGTATTTACTATTAAAGATTTTAATGTATTATTAGTTTGAAAAACTGTTTTTAAATTAAATTTATTGACAATCCTTCTAATTTTTTCCGATAATTTTGGAATATAAGGGATTTTTACTATATTTGAATGAATTATTGGGGGATTTAAATTTTGATCTTTAGTTTTGATGTCTCGGTAAAGTTCACGATTTATAAATTTACTTGGGTAGTTGTTCTTAACCAAGACAGATTTAACAAGTGATAATTCATTATTTAAGATATTTTTGCAAGATTATCAAGTGTTCTGTATCTGTAGTAAATTTATTTATTTTGTTATGTCATTTTGATAAAGTTGGAAGAAATTCTTATCCAATTGCTAGATGTTTAGTTATTAAAAAAGCGAGAATGACAACGATTTTTTGTAAAAACATGAAACTAGCTCTCCCTTGTCATCTGATATGATCCTCTTCTCTTTTTGTTTAGTACTTTGTCTAATTCTAACTTATCGTAGTTGCTTACGTTTAACTTATAAGGTTATTGTGACTAATGTGAATGAATAAAACTATTTAATAATACGTTGTCTATAGTTTGGAACCTGAACCCGGCCCTGGAGCCGATAGCAAAACCGGGGTACTGCTATTCATTTACTTGGTGGCAGTGGTACTTCACCAAGGAGATGTTTAACATATCAAGATACGGGTTTAATTACATATTATTTGGATGAATACTGTGATTTTCCAAAGTAACTGTCAAGAGGACTGATTAAAAGGATTTTTTTTGCCTTTCGGCTCTATCCATCCAGCTAGAGGAGCTTTCGTCTTATCTAATAGGGTTTTAAATGAGGGTTTAGATGATTTTAATTTATTGAAGTTTAATGAAACATAAGGCGTGTACGAATTTTACTGAAAAACGCATAAGAAAGTGAATATTAGATTTAAAAAATATGTTTGGTGTGGAAAATTGTGACATGGTATAGATAAGAGATGGAGACTCTAGACTTGAAAAGATGAAAGATCCAAAAAATGTAATACATTTACGGAACTTTTAACTTAAGCCATAAAAAAGAAATTGGATGAAAGGGATCGAAAAATGGGAAGAAAGAGGAAGTTTTCGCACATTCCTTTTTTGGGATGGGAAGTTTGCGGGATTTTCCAATAGTATACATAATTTTCGAAATCAAAACTTTTTTAGAATATTAGAAAAAATTCTATTAGCTTTTACATTTACTAATACCATAAGCGGAGAATGAAAAGCTTTATACAACCCTCGTATAAATTAATGTGTGTCAAATATATCCCTCGAAATATAAATAATGTAGTGTTGAGCCTTCAGCGGGTAGATCAGCGGGACGCCGGCGCTACCGCGGCGATCGTCCATTGTCAATTATAACTGGCACACTCGATCATGTATATTGGATTAATGAGAGATGCTCCGTTGTTACCCAGTGTCGGCCACACTCGTCTGCACAAGATGTGGTCCTCGCCACATTTTGATTTGTTGAATGTTTGATTCCGATGGATTGGAGCCTTAGATTGATTGTTTGTGAGAAGAATCGAAAATTTATTGTCGAACGAATTTGCTATTGATGAATAGTGTTTCTGTTATTCCGATTCCGGGGGGAATTATCGCTTGGTGATATTGGCACTACGCTACTGGGGGATTTACGGTGTTATGATAATTAATATGTATTTCAATGTCAAATAGATGATTCAATCAGAAGTCATACATACATTGTTACAAGAATTTTGCGTTTGTTTGAAAAGAAAATAAAAATAAACTCAAGAAAATTTTATTCTTCATCGGTTAGTTTTATTGTAGACACTTTTGTTGTTTTTAAGAATGTTTGGTCGCTAAATTCACTACATATCGACTATCAAAACAAAGCGGAAATGTTCTTATATCTTAAAGAATTTCAATTTAAAAACAATCGAACTCGGTCTTGAACGTATTTTTTACGGTATCACGGCTGGGGCCTGGCCTGGAAATGTTCTAACAAATAAAATTTTCAAAATATCGTGTGAGTAGATATAAAAATAGTTTAAGCTCGTCGTGACACACCCTGTATATAGATATTATGACTTACCTACATCCAACTCCTAAGAGGGTGGACCAAGATACAGGGTGTTTAAGCTTATACTGGGCAAAACTAACTATTTTAGAATCAGCTTTTAACTCACAGGTTATTTAAAGGATACTTTAATTTTAAAGTGTCCTTTAACAGAAAAGTAATGAAATGAGTTTTGAATTAGATACCTGCAGGGTAAGTTTTGGTTTTTTTATATAAAGCAACCTTGAACAAAGACAGTTTCGCCAGTTAGGCCTTCGAATTCAATAAATTGAACCCCTAACTCGTTCCCATACGTATGTACTTATGAAGTTTTTCACCGACAAGTTCGCAATAAACATGGCGGTTTCCCAACGTACCTACTCCTATTAAAATCACGTAGGTACTTCAGTACCGTAAAAGATTATAAAATTACATATAATTTTCTCTAATAGTTTCAAAATAATTATCCTCATTGACAATAATTTGTTTTTTATTCTACTATTGCATGCGAAATACAAATAATATTCGTATCCATTTCTGTATAAAAATGGCTACACCAGCTGTATGATTATCTAATTCACGTACTATGGTTTTGGTAATGTTATTAATAAATAGGATATTAAAGTTTCCGATTTATAATCATATTGTACGGTCTGTAAATTTTTAAACAAATATACTATCGAAATATACTGATTTTTGACAAAATTCTGTATACACTACAAGTAATAATTAATTATTTATTCGGGTAGATATTTTCTAATTATTAAAAAATTTTAAAACTTAAAATATCAGAATTAATAAATATGCCGCCAATATTACTTGATTTTACTTATACAAGGTGTCCCAAATCCCTGCGCAAAAAATTGATTTACCAAAAAAATGTTTTGTTTACTATAGTTTTAAGCAGAGGGAGCTAAATTAGAATGAAATACAGGATATGTCCCATTTAAAAACATACATTTACATTTTGATATAACTTTGTCAGAGATTTGGAGCACCCCGCATATTTTAGCTGTGAGCTTTTTTTACAAAGGCACAAAAATAGCTGAAATTAATTTTCAGGCTTTTTCCTAGGTTTGTCCCCTTAAAAATAAATTTCCAAAAAAACCTTTGAACTTGAACGACATATTGCCGCCGATGCAAATTAATTTTAATGCGCATTGACCAGTACACCCCCTCCCCTCCAAAAGACACCATGGAGTGTGTCGGTAATACATATTTATACACAGGCACACTTAATCTGATTACATTGAATTTTCTACGGTTATTTTACAGCAAATTTATTTTAATGAAATAATATCGAAGTTGTTTTTTAATTATTCATTATCCATACACAAGTCAAGTTATCTTTAATTAAATCAAACAATGTAAAAACCCTTGTCGATTTTTTATCATCGTAGGTACCCTTGTGGATGATATAAATCGACCCATATTACTCTTCTTGTTCGACCAGCGGCGTACCTAAGGATTATTAAAATTCTATTTCTTAAATTTTATACTAATTATTTTTTAATGATTTTTGTTAGGGAGTATTCATTTTTCTTGCAAATTTTTCATCTGTAGTTTTTTAATTCTTAATTTACTGATTTTAAATCGATTTTATGTGTTTTCAAATACTTACTTTTTTGGCTTTTTGGAAAAAGCAACACCAGTAGAAATAGGAGGACATTTTCACAAAACTGGATTTTTTAGGTCCAACTAAAAAAATCCAAGGATACCGATAACATTAACTGAATTCAAATAAATAAAATCGGGATTTTAAAATAATTTATTTTCGGATCCAGAATTTGACAATCTTACAAATTTTAATTTTTTTATTTTCTACTTTAAAGATTACCCACTAAAAATATATAAGAGATAGAAAAACTCAGGAAGCGCCAATAGAAAGAGGATAAAATTTTACTAAAAGAAATATGTTCAGCCCTAACAATTTAAACCTGGATTTTGTAGGAACAAATAAAGAACATTTTAAACTAAAAAAATCACAAAATTCAAATAATGCTAAGTTTAATGAAAGAATCGGTTTTTTCGTTTGATAAAAGTAAAAAAAATCACCGATTCCAACTAATGCTTCACATTTGGACTCATTTATATATGAAAACCTAGGTTTCCGGGAAGAACCGCGTTTCGGCGTCTGTTTTGAAGCTATCTTCAGGAGGGGTAAGAAAATATTCGGTAAAAACTTTCATTATTATGTCCGCGGAAATCTATCACAACATATACATGTATATCCTTCCCTGTTATATACAAAAGTTTCGCCACTGTACGGAACATAATCATAAAGAAAATAATTATGTCGCTAGGCAGGCAGGTAACCATACCATAACCCGACAAGTACAAAAAAAAATAATTTTATCCATCGCACAGAAACACGTTTTCTAATCAAGTAGGTTCAAGGTGGAGTTAATTATCGATAATAATCGAAAAGATGATCGATAAAAATTGTATATTATAGCGTGTGAGCAAGGAAAGTAACTTTAATAGTATAAAATACCAATATATGAAATTAATATAGTATCTAGAATCAATACCACAGATACATAACAAACAGAACACGCTCGAGATAATTCGAGCGGCCTCGTACTGCTGTAATTTTCACGCTCGAATATAATCGAGAATTGAAAATAACAATATGAAAGCTAAGAAAAAAAATCGATTTATTGATATTTATCTATAAAATTTAAATGGACGAGTGGTATTTGGAAAGGTTATTTTTGTATCATTTTGTATTAAAAACAGAGAATGTAGTTATTTATGCAAAATACACTTTACACACAAGTTGTATTCAATATTTTTTATTACAACACTAAAGGATTGTTTGTAAAGTTCAAACATGTACTTTGATTGAAGTAATAATTTGTGTATGTGTTCTAAATCCAACAATTTATGTAATTTAGTACATACATACGTAACTAGTAGTAAGTAGTAAGATGAGTGTTGAAGTGTTATGTGTGTTAAAGCGATTTAAAATAAACGAATAAAAACAGATTAGGTTATAGATACATTTTGAAATTTTTAGCATACTAAATAAAGGTTGTTTATAAAAAAAAACAAAAACGAAGAGACGGTTTAATCAAAGGTAATCCCACGACTCCTCCAAATTTAATCTATAAAATTTGAGAGGACGTGTGGTATTTGGAAGATTATTTTTTGAATCATTTTGTATTAAAAACAGAGAATATAGTCATTTATGCAAAAGACACTTTAGACACAAATGTTCATTATTTTCTTTATCAAATTAAATTGAAACATCAAAAAATATTGAGTTGTTATAGTTTTAAATACAGGGCCAAGGCATACGTGATTGCGTTTGGCTTAATTCGGATATAGAGTTTGACATTTGTCAGTTTTAAAGAGATTTATGGATTTTAAGTATTTGGGTATTCAAAAACTGATGTTGTGTGTGTGTGAATAAACGAATAAACAGGTTGTTTACAAATAAATTTTGAAATTTGTATATTAACATAGATTTGCAATACATTTTAGTATAATAATAATTGATAATGCTAAATAAAAGTTGTTAAATGTTTATATTTTACATTTCAAAAAAGGTAAACACAGTTTAATCAAGAAACAAATACGAAGAAGCGGTTTTATCAGTATAAAACACAATGATTGGTTAGGATCCTGAGCTGTTATTGGCTGAAACCACAAAATCTGACTGTTTTGACAGATGAAAAAAATAATCAATTAAATAAATAAGGATTAGTTGAAGATTGGTCATTTTAAAGTAACCAGCCACTAGTCAAAAACGGATAGTATGTATATCAAAAATAACTTCGGGATTACTCCAACGATCTGTATTGGGCAGGTTGCTGTTTTTGTAGTATTGAAATCGAATATGTTAAAAATTTAAATTTAAATAGTTGCTATAGGAGACTTCTGACAGACCTTATAAAAAATTCTTGTGTGGTAATTTAATGTTATAAATTTTAATAAAACCAAATGTATGTTAATGATGAAGTAACAAATGTCAGATTAAACTAATAAAATATAAAAATCGATGAGTAAATTAAGAATTTGATGTTATAAATTCACATAATTCTTACAATGACGTTTATGTAATATTAACTAAATTAAAAATATCATTTATTAATAATATTTTATACAATAGACGTAAGATTAATATGTACAGAAAACTGCTTAATTATTTTTTAATTTATTATCGACTATTAAAAATTTTAACGCAAAAGTAATTGTAATTGAAATTAATTTTAGATATTATCAATGCAAATTTGTGTCCATTCCTATTGAATATTTTTGTTTAAAATATCTTTTACATTAGGTGAAATTATTTTTAATACAATCGTTACAAAATTGGTTTACGTCACAAATTTTTTTAAGCCATAACAACCTTTAGCCTTAGATTATCACTTGTTAGAGATAAAAGGAGCCTAGAATTTAATTTTTAAATAAATTACTTTGACCTATATCGATACCTAATGGTATATTATTTTCCAAGATAGTTTTTTCGGCAGTGGAAGTAAAAAAATCATAAAATTCTACTGCTAGAATATTACCATTACGATTTTGATTTATTATACGCTATACAGTATGTAGTTTGATACTGTTTTATGTGTATTTTCTTGAATTGATTGTGACTGGACATCTTTTATATACTGATTTTTAAATTATTATATCTTCCATCAAATGTATTGTTTCTGTTTTTATTTGGGCTATTTTTTTAATACAAAACTTTGATCGTATCTTTCGCTTATGTTTCAAGTATCTAATTGTGGCTCAAAAACATTTTTTTGTGCATTTAAATTCAATGGTTTTTTTCTATAATTTTGTTTTTTAATGTGCTAATTTTGTCGACAGATACATTTGAAAACAATCAATTACAGTTGAATACGAAATTATTATATTTGAAATGTTAATGCTCGTCTTAGGACAATAATTTTTAAAGCCAACAAGGCATTTGTTGGCAGCCCAGCGTGGGCGCCATCGGTTGGTAGTCCTGTCGTTTCCCGAAAAGAACAAATGCAACTTACAGCAAGCATTTCGGGGGATCCTCGCCCCTTGTCTCTATCCGTCCTGTTCTCCAGTTTGACAGCAAGTGAAAAGCCCTCCGGCCGGTTGTGGTACAGCACAGACACACTCACACAGAAACCGCCAAAAATAATATAAAAAAAAAATTTTAAAAAAGAAGAAGAGGCAGAGCTCAAACAACTTTCCAAGTATCAACACAACAGCACACACGCTCGTCGCGTACAATCCATCGGTTGATGGCCGTTACAAAACAATAGAATTAAAATGACGCATATACATTCATGTGTTTTGATTGAAACTGAGTTAATTTCGAAAGCCACTTGCTGCCGATTCCCTGTTTCCTTCCTACCCCACCGCGCATACATAAAATCACACTGTAATTTGCGTTTTTTGTCTTATTTTCTTTCGCTGCCCTCCTCTGTCCGGGGCGGCCATGCATCCGTAAAACCCGCCCAGTTAATAGCACCCTCAATTATGGCGAGTGCACGGCCATCTATCGGAACGCGCTTGCCGCACTGGTATGTAAAGGTGTCGGCAGGTGGCGCCTCGTTACAGCAGAAGAAAACACCTTGATGGTGTATCGGTGAGGAATTGTTTGGTAAGCAATATATACCTATTGGAAGAAGGAACAGCGCGGGATAGGAGCTCAGGCAATTTTTGTTTGCAAGAAAAATAGAGTCAAATCAGAAAATTTTTCCAAATTTTAATTGCAATACGAATTAAAATATAAAAAAAGATCGTAAGAACATAAAATTCCACACAAAGAAATAATTTTTAATGAAAAATCGACTATCGAAATTACAAAAAATGTAAAATTGTGAAAAATTGACATAAGTAGTAAAAAACATACGAAAAATTGTAAAAATACAAACAAATTGTCTGTGCCTGCCCAAGGCTATTGGAATGTTGAATTTTTTTTCTAAATCAATGAATCAATAAAATTGAAATTAATAAAAAATTTTAGAACTTAAAATTAGCGCAATGTAGTAATTTGGATGAAAAATCGACAGACATTATTGAAATTTACGAAAAAAAAATGGCTTAGTGGAAAAAATGGAGAAAAAAGTCGCGAAAATGGTGAGAAAAGAAATTCTAAAAGAATGTCTACGTTATGTATGATTTTCTGCAGAATTGTGAAAGTTTCTTAATTTTCTTGAAAGAGTAACACCTGATCCAATTTTTTAAATCAAATTCGTTAGAAACATATGAAACACATAAAAAATATATATTGGAAAGAATCTAAATGACATTAATACATTTATTGATGTTCCGAAAATTTAGCGAAAATTATAAAAAAATACCTAATTAGAAATATGGCATTTATTAACAAAATAAAATATTACAATTCCACAATTATTTACATATATACACAATAAAAATAAATTTACACTGGTCCCTAAACATTTTAAATTACATCAAAAAAATTGACGTTGCATCACTGTTCATTATAATTATGCAAATATAATCCATTGACATAGGATTGAGGTACCGAATGCACTAACTGAGAATCAAAATGTGACACTTGATTTTGAGATATACTCGATACTGGTTGAAGCTTGAATTGAGGTTCAGTCTCCATTTTGGGTGGGGGTTCTACTTTTGGTTCTTCCTTTTCACTTTTATTATTCGAACTATTTCCGTTTTTGTGTGTTTTAACATGTTTCGTTAAATGATCGGATCTCATAAATCTTTTCGAACATATAGTACATGCGAATCTTTTTTCTCCCGTATGGGTCCTTAGATGCCTCTGAAGCTCGTCGGATCTGGTAAATCTTTTACCACAGAACAACCAGTTACATATGAAAGGTCTTTCTCCAGTATGCCATCTTAAATGTGCCTGTAAATGGGAGGTTTTTCCATAGACTTTATCGCATCCTGGGTAATGGCAAATGTGTACCTTCTTTGAGCTAGGTTTCTTTAAACCGTTCTCCTCATTGATACAATTCGGACACTGGCACTTAATACACCTCCGAGCCTTAGAAGAATAATTTATCTCAGGTTTTACCATCATCTTCGAAGCGAAGGAACTCATGTAATTGTTCTGAGACCATTGATATTGCTGATTGAGACCTTGGTGGTTCGGCTGATACCCGCTGGTGGCTATATCCCCGTGAGGTGGGGAATGTTGAAACCAATACTGATTGGAGTAGGCGTGGGTGTAACTCGGTTGATAGTGAGGAGAGTACTCCAGCGGAGACCTGGAGGTTTCTATGGGGATTTGTGAGACGTAGCCGTCGCTGCTGCACGAGGTGGTGGAAGCTGGTGATAGCTGCGTGTGGGGGTAGTGTTGGTGACTGTAGATTCTGTTGCATGTCGCTGCTAGTAGGTTGAGGGGAGTGATCTGCAACGAAAATAATTATTTAGATTTTTTTAATAATGTACAAGGTGTGAGGTTTTTCCCACAACTGTAAAGCAAATGCGCCATCAATCATAAGTAGCCCCAGAACGCCACGGCAAATAATACCAATAATAGCCGTCTCTCCCCGCACAAGCTGCAGAGATTCTGGGGTTCACTCGTAAAGGGGTGAATTGAAGGGAGTTTATTATTATTATTATTACAACTATGTAGTTCAAAAGACACCCTATATATTGTTATGATATGAAATTCTTATGGTATAAAAAAAAAATGGGACAAAATTATGAAAAATGTGGATGTTAAACGAATTAAAAAAAAAATATGTGAAACGGACTTAAAAAAAAATTGGTGATGGTAGTTAGGAAAGTTTTTGTTTTATGTTGATTATGAGAATTGTGAAGTTTGTAAAAAAAATGTCAGAGATTAATTGCAAATAAAGAATAAAAAAAGTTAAAATTATAAGAATTTTCATTATTAAGTAATTACAATATTATCTTAATTCAATATCATCTCAATTGGCGCCAACAACGGGGGCTCGAAATTGAGTGAACCCAAAAACATGAAGGAAGAACCAGAGTATAGAAGAAAGGAAGAAACAAGTAGAGATCAGTTTAAGAAGATAATGGAGATGATGGTTCAGATGAATAGGGCATCGGAAGAATTTAAACAAGAAATTAAAAATATAGAAATTTGATGAAAATCGAAAAGAAAATCAAGCAAGATATGAAGAGTCGAAACAAGAAAAGAAAGATTTGGATAGGAGATTAGTAGGAATGGATAAAAAAAATCAAGAAAGATATGAAGAGTCTGATAAAAAAATTCAAACAATATTAGTAGAAATGAAACAGGAAAATCAAATAGAATTGGTAGAATTCAAACAAGAAATAAACAAGAAATTTGGGGAGCAAGATAAAGAAATTGATAATATCAAAAGTGAGACGAAACAAATTAGAAGAGATATAATAGAACAGAAGATAACAGTACAAGAAACAAAGACAGAACAAACAGAAAAAGAAATGAAAAGAATTGAAATAAATGTAATGAATAATAGTAAAGAGATTAATGTAATAGAGAAACGTATGGAAGAAATTACCCAAGACAATTGGAAAATTGCAGAAGAAGAGAATTTAAAAACAAGAAAAGATACAGAACAGAATTTGAAAATAATGAGACAAGATATTAAAAAGAATGGGGAAAAAAATGGGACAAAATTATGAAAAATGCGGATGTTAAACGAATTAAAAAAAAATATGTGAAACGGACTTAAAAAAAAAAATTGGTGATGGTAGTTAGGAAAGTTTTTGTTTTATATGAGAATTGTGAAGTTTGTAAAAAAAATGTCAGATTAATTGCAAATAAAGAATAAAAAAAGTTAAAATTATAAGAATTTCCATTATTAAGTAATTACAATAAAAATCGTATAATTCAATATTATCTCAATATATTAAAAAAATTAAAGTCTGAGTTGAGATATTTTAAAAAAGGAATTGGTAATTATTACCATACATCGGAATTTTAGCGAATGAAGAAAAAAACAAATTTAATTTCTACTTTGGATAATTTTACCACAAAAATTGTTATTACTGACAATTTTATTACAAAATATTTAAAGTAACTTCGTAGGATTTCAAATAGCCAAATTTAAACCGTTTATTTTTATTTTATAGCACCTAATTCCTGAAAATATCGAAATTTCTATAGTTATTACGGCTTTGTTTCTAAATTTTTGCTTCACAATTACTTTTAATATTTATTTAAAAAAAAAGATATACCTCCATCTACAACTCATTTTGGAGATGCAGTTAGTCGTAGTAGAACACAGAAAAGGTTGTATTCATGTATAAATAGAATTAATTATTAATTAATGATACATTTCCGAAGAACCTGCCATTACCATTTTATAAATGAATTCCTAACTGACTATGTCGACTCCACCAAATTCTTTAATATGGTGGACCCACCAAATTTTTAAATTAATAATTCAAAAATGAACAATATTGCATATTTTGATAAATTATTTGTCCTGTCTAGCTAAAGATTTTATTATTTACGTAAAGAGTTATTTACATTATTTTATCCTTTTAATTATTTACCAATTATGGCGACTCAAATTCTTTATAATGGTGCACCAACCAAATTTTTAAAAATGTATATTATTGTGTATTTTGGTGAAGGATTTGTCTGGTCTAACCCCCTATTATCATTTTATAAATTATTTAAGTGATTAAAAAGTGGACAATGTATATTTTTATAAATTTGTTCTGTCTAGGCAAAGATTTTATTATTTAATTTAATTAATTATCTGATTATGGCGACTCCACCAAATTCTTTATAGGTGTACCCACCAAATTTTTAATTGATTTAGTAAAAATCAACAATATATATTTTAGTGAAGGATTTTTGTCCTGTCTATGCGAACATTTTACTATTTTCGTTCAGAGTTTACTAAATTTTACGCGTTTGCATAATAAACTGTTTAGAAAAAATAAAAAAATATCAGTGTAGCCACCAAAAAAAGTGACTTTAAATTTTTAAACGTTCGAATTTAAAAAAGTTTAATATTAAGTTTTTTTAAACTTTAATTTTCGAATATTGGAGGCGAAGAAATCATCGAAGATTTACTCATAATTCATAAAAAGTGTTAAATGGAAATTAAGTTCATGGTTCATGTTCATTAAAGCCGTCTTTTATCCTGTAAAGTGTCCCGTTTGTAATAAATATTTAAAACAAAAAAAATGTGGTAAAAGTGTGCCAATATTCTTAACTTTTATCACGTGTTAATCAAAGAACATAATAAACCCGAAGAAAAACTAATAAACCCACAAACTGCAACACTAATGAGGGGTTATCCCGTGTATCGAAGATTACTATGATTAAAACCACACGCACCTGATGCGTCTGCGCGCCGCCACCTTGATGATACTGATGAAGTGGAACCGAAGATGCCATCATCATGCTCGAGACAACCTCGACACTTAAACGATGCACTAATAACTGAGTTGGCTGAGATTGCGGCGTCGCCTAGGAGAAACAGATGACGATCTTGATGACCGGGGGCGTGTATGCGCAAGTGAATTGCGCAACGACCCCGCTCCGGGCCATCCCGGACCCGAAGGGGATGTTGGGTAAGATGTTTTTGTTGATGGGAAGGCGATATGTGTGACCTTTAGAAAATTGCACTCTTTTTATGTCTATAAGTCGCTTTTTTATTGTTGGTTTAGGGAGTGGTCAAACTACTGAATAGGAATATTAAAGTAAATTCAGAAATATAGTAGGACTTACCGTGACAGAGAAAAGTCAATTTGATATGATTTTTTAAGATTTAAATAACATCAATTCGGTAAAATAAGTTCAAAGATAAAGATAGAATTGCTTTTAATAATAAATTTTTCCTCCTTAACTTGATCTTTCAAGGAGATGATAATAAAAGCTGTATAAATATAACTTTTTCAAATCTGAATATTTCAGTATATTTTCCAAAGGGACAAACTTCAGTGTAAATATAAAAAATGAAAAAAAAATTTGGATTTAGTTGAATGAAAAAAAAAACTCTAAATTTAATTATCTATCGAATGTATGTCTTTACACCCTCTCCCACAGTAACTGAATAACCTAAAAATATTAAATTTATTAAGTTATAAGTGCATTTTAATCATTCATCAAAATTGGAATAAAAAACAGGCTCAAATTAATATAGGCACTAAACCATTTGGATTATTTAACACACATAGTTAAGTTAACTGTTGTATGGAAACATGTTTCTTTCCAGATGTGTGGAAAGATGCACTGGTGAACCCAAGGTAACCATTCCTGCAGAGTTTAGCGATCTGCGTCCAATTAGTTTGTTGTCTGTCATATGAAAGATATTAGAGAAAGTTGTACACCAACAAATTATTGAGTACATTCAACAAAATAATTTAATACCGCCTACACAATCTTTCTGATGACATTTTAAGAGCTTCTGATCGTAATTTGGCCAACCAACAGTCATGAACTGCTAATTGCTAAATGTAAATATGTCGGCTTTAACCAACAGTCTTGGAAGTTTATTCGTTCTTCTCTAGCAGATCGCTCTCAGCAGGTTGTGATTAACAGTAAATGCTCTTCAAAAAGATCTGTCCCTTCAGGAGTGCCTCAGGGTTCTGTTCTGGGGCCTATGCTATTGAGTTTTGTGGTGTTCAGAGTTTTTATATTCATTTCAGTCCAGAAGATAGTGTCTCTGCTAACGAAAAAATAAATAAGGATCCTAACAGTATTTATAATTTTGCTCATAGCCATAACTTAAAGCTTAATCCTGACAGGTCGAAAGCTATTATGTTTTGTTCAAAAACTACGCATGATGAGATAAGGTCAATAGTGAAACAGAAGGTACTAGATCACACAATAAATTTTACTACATCGGCAAAAAATTTGGGGCTCTATATGGATGATCGTTTTAGATTTTACGATCATGTTTCCCATTTAACAAAGTCTTGTTACGGCGGTTTAAAGTTGTTGTTTGTCAATAGACGATTATTGAGTTCTAATAGGAAAAAAACCTTGTGTGATAGGTTAATTCTGTAAAAAATTGCGTATTGTAACGTCATTTATTACCCGTGTTTTGATCAGGTTTCTACACGACGATTGATTTTAGATGTAGTGGGTGGTTGAAGATGGAAAACATGTTTAAAATAACTTCGTGCCCTTCATATCTTAAAGATAAAATTGTTTTTCGTAAAGACACCCAATCACTTAGTTTACGGGACTGTGATTTTATTGCACTGCCCAGATATCGCACTGCCATGTTTCAGAGATCATTTAGGTATAATGCCTCTAAATTATTTAACTCTGTCAAGATATCTCTTGGACTATCAATGTTTCAGAGAGGTTTTAGTACAAATTAAAACGATGGTTTCTTGAAAACAAAGTAGATTTAATAAATGCGGCATAGTTCAGCTTAGTTTGTAGTTTAGAATTGGCCTGACTTCGCCATTTATACAAGTACCTATTGTTTGTATAGTGTTATGTATAATAAAGACGTTATTATTATTATTATTAATTAATAATTCAATACTAATCTAGTCCATCGTTTATAATCCAAATCTCACGAGTGCAGTATTCCACCGCCGCCTTCGTCAGGTACATTAAATCTGATCATCAAAGACGGCATTGTTTTTTATTGTCGAATGATGAAGATCGTTATCTGGTGTGGCCGAAGTGATCTTGCTCTCCCGGTGATTTATGCAACTTGAAATTTATTTGTAATTATATAGGTGTGTTTTGGGACGTTCTTCGCCTAACGAAATTTATTATATCTATTGGAATTGATTTTGCGTTTGGTTGGGGCCTCGACCTCTCTCAACCTTATTAAAATATATATAGAGAAAATAGGAACAAAGCAAAACTGCTTACTGAAGATGTATTATTAACGACGTAATGAAAATTATTAATTAAGAGGTTCTTATTTCCGCCCAAAATAAAATAATGGTTTTCCACAGCTTTAAAGCATTTTCCCGACTTTTTTGACAGCTTTTTTTTGTTATAGAGTGGATTTTTAAGTTCATACGATTTTTCCTGTAAAGACAATCTAAAAATGGGAAATGCGTATAAAATTTAGCGCTTATTGTACAATCTGCATTGTTTTTCGACGAGTTAGAACATGGATTCCTTTTAAACCTTAAACCTATTTTGTCATAACCAATAAACTTAACGCTATTACACCTGTAATCCAGTATACCCAATCCCAATTTGTCCCAAACTTCTAAGAAAACCGAAACTAATCCCACCGAAAACACCATAATTTACAAGGCTTTAATCTCAGATTTGTATAAACTCAGTTCAAAGCTGGAATAACAAGGAACAGAAATAATTGGATTCCCAAAATTTACCGATGTCATAGAACAAGTCAACGTTTATCTGGTATCTTAATCCGATTCATGCTGTGAAAATCTTGGGCGGCTTTGTATAATTAATAATCCGAAGGTAAACGATGAAATGATGGTTAAGCTGGGATGTTAAAATTCCAAAATGTTTCTGTACATTTTAAATTATCCAAACATTAGCCTAATTTATTTTTCTAATTCTCCAAAAACAAAGGCAACACAAACAGTCACGTGAATGGAAACGTCGCGAAAGACACCCGGTATCAATAGTTTTAATATCCAAGAAAATATAACAAATATGAAAAACAAATATTGAAATGGATTTCAGCGAATAGTATAACATAGGAATTGAGCCAACAAATATAAATACCATAGTCTCTTTGATTTAAAAATGTAAAAGAAATCGTTTAAGCATTAAAATAAAAAAAATTGAACAAAAACAATGACAGAACACCCAAAAAGGCACTAAAGGTGTTCCACGTTTTTACAGTATTAGTTTACTATAGGAAATATAGAGATATCTCTTGTATGTTCTATAAGTCAACTTCTTATATTTTTATTACTCTGACCAATATATACTACAACAAAAATCCAATTTTCTTATACAGGGTGTTTCATAGTTAAACCGACATACGTTAACTATAAATAGAGGGAACTTAGGTGATTCCAAATAATCTTGGTTAACCGAGAGACGGGGTGTTTCATCCGTTTCGACCAATATTTTAATAAGCCGTAACTTTAGAACCACCATGTAGATTTCTCTCATACTTGGTACAGGTATAATGTGTTAATAGCCCAATCCTATAGTGTAAAAACTACAATTAAAATCCAGATCTGGATTTAGAAGAATTTGCAAAATTTGAAAATCCCCAAAACAACACCCTGTATATCAGATTTTTTAAAATTGGGATGGATATTTGAAAAGAACGAAAAAAATGAGTTAAAGTGAAAATTTTTTTTAAGTGCACATCCCATTCTACTACTGGAGTTTTAACGTCAAATGCATTTTTACTTTACCATAGGTAAAGTATTGTAATCGCAAAAAAAAAAGTTCAGCTTTCAGTGGATTTACATGTTTTGAGACCCCCTAAGTCATTTAAGACCATTTCCAGAAAATGTATGTATGGAGTATGTAGTATGTAGTCCGGAAAAATTTGTGTGCGCTCTAACTCCAACTGTGATCGGAATTTCCTAACCAAATTTCATATTTAGCATTTTTACAACATGCTAATGAGCTGACTAGAATTTGGGCAAAATCGGACAACCGGAAGTGGGGGTTTACTCTTGAGAATTTTCAGATTTTCGCAATTATTATCGTTTCTATTAAGTTTATGTAAAAATATTAAGAGAAAAAATTTATTTTAAATTAAATTTAATATAAATTTTGTTTAAAAACTTTTTTCAAATTTTGTATTATAAGCGAGTTAAAAATAAAATATGGAATAACATAGTTGCATAATAGCGCAAGCGCAGTAGAAGTATTTTGTTTCATGGAGACAATTGTACGCTCTTGCCAGTACGAGTAATTGGATTATGAGCCCGTAGGGCCGTTAAAGTATGGTAAAGTCATGTGCATGGCCACATCCGATTTTTTCATTTTCACAAGTAGTAACTTTCGAAATACCTGGTAGACTTCTTTCATATTTGGTACAGGTATCATTTTTTAGTAGCCCAATCGTATAATGTAAGGACTATACTACAGTTAAAATCCAGATACGGATTAAGAAAAATTTATAAAATTTGAAAATCCACAACGCAACACGCTGTACATCATATATTTTTTAAATTGGGTCAGACATTCAAAACGAATGGAAAAAACTGAGATATTCTGACATATTTTTATAAATGCAAATCTCGTTATACATATTACTAAACTTTTAAAGTAAATTCAATTAATGCAATACATATTGTCATTTTCATAAGCCATAACTTTCAAGACACCCTGTAGATTTCTTTCATATTTGGTAGGAGGTAGATTGTTTAAATAGCCCAATCGTACAATACAAGAACTAAAGTTAAAATTCAGATCCAGATTAAGAAAAATTTGTAAAAGTTGATAATCTCTAAAACAGCGCCCTGTATATCAGATTCTTTAAAATGTAATCGAATATCTATTTGAAAAAAGAAAAAATATGTGTTATTGCCGAAGCTTACTTGATAGTTTCATGAGTTTTGTATCCGGAATTAATCCGAAAAATTAAATCTGTATTTTTTTTGTAGAATGCTCTTGTGCACTTATAAAAATATTTCAGTATAACACATCTTTTTTCCTTTTTTTTTCTTTTTTTTAATAGGTAAAAAATCTAATATACAGGATGCTATTTTAAAGATTACCAACTTTCACAAATTATTCTTAATCCGGATCTGAATTTTAACTTTATTTCTTGTATTGTACGATTGGGCTATTTAAGCAATCTACCTGTTCCAAATATGAAAGAAATCTACATGGTGTTTCCAAAGTTATGGCTTATGAAAATGACAATATGTATTGCATTAATTGAATTTACTTTAAAAGTTTAGTAATATGTAGAACGAGATGTGCATTTATAAAAATATGTCAGAATATCTTTCCAGTCGTTTCGAATGTCTGATCCCATTTAAAAAATATCTGATGTACAGCGTGTTCCGTTGGGATTTTCAAATTTTACAAATTTTTCTTAATCCGTATCTGGATTTTAACTGTAGTATAGTCCTTACATTATACGATTGGGCTACTAAAAAATGATACCTGTACCAAATATGAAAGAAATCTACCAGATATTTCGAAAGTTACTGCTTGTGAAAATGAAAAAAATGCATTTGATGTAATTTGACTTTAAAACTCCAGTAGTAGAATGGGATGTGCACTTAAAAATTTTTTCTCTTCAACTCATTTTTTTCCGTTCTTTTCAAACATCCATCCCAATTTGAAAAAATCTGATATACAGGGTGTTGTTTTGTAGATTTTCAAATTTTGCAAATTCTTCTTAATCCGGATCTCGATTTTAATTGTAGTTCTTACACTATAGGATTGGGCTATTAACACACTATGCCTGTACCAAGTAAGAGAGAAATCTACAGGGTGGTTCTAAAGTTAAGGCTTATCAAAATATTGGCCGAAATGGATGAAACACCCCGTATCTCGGTTAATAAAGACGTTAGACCCATTAACCAAGGTTATTTGGAATCATCTAAGTTCCCTCTATTTAAAGTTAACATATGTCGGTTTAACTATGAAACACCCTGTATATTATTAACTTTTTTTAATTCGTTTACACTAACGCCGCTAATTTTGTTTTGAGTTATTAACAAAAATATTTGACCACTCGGAAATCATTTTCAATATTCATGAAATTATCTACCTTTACTCGACCCGAACAAAATTAAATTCTAGGGTTGACCTCGAAGGGTTATGTATTGCTGATGGGAGCATCTGATTAATTTATCATTATCATTATATTATATCTATAAAATAAAGATTATAAAACCTGCCTCTATCCTGGTCGGATAATTACCGGTTAGGATGGAAAATATATTTTGTAGAAAGTTTTTAATCTTGTGAATCTCATGTTTATGTATAGTTTCGAGAAATAGTCTTGTAGATTAATGAAATAATACAGATATTAACATATCACACAATCGTACGATAATGCTTACATCTTCTTTGATAACTTGTGACGTAAGATATTAAATGATAAAAAAAGTTCATCGACTAAAGCAATGCCCCAAAAGATTCGTTAAAGAAAATCGAACAATAGATAAAGACCGCGCATAGGAGTGCCGAACTTTCACGCCTATCAAAACATAAAACCGTATAGTGAATGACTTTTTTGGTGTCACTATGTAAGAACCTTAGGTAAGAGTCTTTTTGGCAAATGTGCGACTTATTGTCCAGTGGCGGTCGTCATCGGTCCTTTGGTGTCTCTTGATTTATGGTGTTGGAAATGGTTGGATGTTTGATTTAGTACTTTGGGTCAAAAATAAGCAGTGGTGTAGAACCTAAACCAAAGCATTAAAACGGTCATTTTTACGAAGAAAGTCGTGGAAAATTTTCGAAATTATGTCCTTTGTAAATCCCTTTCCAAAGATTGATATTTTATATTAAGTTTGTTTATTATTATTTGTTAACTGATAAAAGCTAAATTCCTATTGAATTGATCTTAAACCTACGCCACTGAAAGACCAAAAATTACATTACACCCGATAATGACCGTCAGTCACTCCTCGGGGCATGTTTCTGAAACTCATAATGGCAACTTTGAAAAGTTTACAATCTGCCAAACACAAGTGCTGCCTACTCCGACAGCCCAGTCGTAAAAAGATTATCGGTTAGGATGATGCCTTTTAAACTTGTAAAATTTATCTCAAGCTGAGTCTAATTCTCGGTAAGTTAAATAGTAGATAAGGCGATAAGTTAAATAAACACAAAGTATAGACATCCCTTGCAACAAGGGTTAAATTTGTATAGATGTAAATCTATCTTTTTGGTTTGTTACGTTTTTAATATTTTTCCTAGCAATTCTTAAATAATACTTATGTCATTTGTTGTTTATTTATTTAAGAAATATGTCTCTATAATAACAAGTGTACAATAATGTTAAATCTCCACATGTTTTTGACGCCCTAAAATATCAGTAGCGTTGTTAGCTAGCCAATAAGGAATTCTAGAGAGCAACTCCCACCTCCACCATCATCAGATGAGCTCAATTGTACAAAAAAAAAGATTGTAAAAGCTGAGAGCGGGCGAGTCGACTTTTGATTCAGTAATAAATCCATAGAGGCAAAAAACCTGCGATCTATCTAAAGTTTTAGACACTCTGAGCTATTCAGAATTATTATAGGACGAACTGAATTTACCGAAAATTGTTACTTAACAAATAAAACACATTAGAGTTCCACAAGGGACAACATTAGGACCATTGCGTTAATATATTTTATTATAACATTTTTGTTTAAATTTTGCACTAATATATTTCACTTACCCCGTATAAGTTCCTTTCCGTTATCAAGAATATCAAAGAAACAAATAATCCGTAACAAATCGGCTCCCAGTGGGAGACAATTTACCAAAATTCCACATGACAGTCTGCATTGTTCAAAAGTGTTAGTTGTACATATTTAAAGTTAAAGTTTCGTATCAGCGGTACCAAAAATGGTAATGCGTAACAGTTTAATTTCGACATTTTCATTATTTCTAAATATCAGTTGTTCTTGAAGTTTAGTTAAACCGAATCGGTTTTTTCTTCTCAAATTGTTAATTGTATATTCTTTTGGTCCTGATGGCATTCTTCCTATCTTATATACTAAAAAGTTGTGTCTGTACGCTTGCCAAACCCATCCACGTTATTTACAATCTTTAGCTAAATAGTGGATTTTTCCCAAATTTCTGGAAGAGCAGTTATATCATCCCAATATTCAAGACAGGTAACCGTGAGAATATTGAAAATTACAGAGGTGTATGTTAGACAACCTGGTATCTACATATTTGTCATATCAGCTAAAAAATTTCTGTTAAACGCTTTTGAAAGAAAATCCCAAGTGGATAGTATATATACGGACTTTTCGAAAGCGTTTGACAGGGTCAGTCATAATGTGTTAATACAAAAATTGCTGTCTATGAATATGAATATCTCAGTAATTACATGGTTACATAGTTTCCTTACCAATCGGTTTCAGTGTGTACGCATTAATGATAATCTCTCATTTGCATTTCCTGTACTATCGGGTGTTCCCCAAGGATCCCATTGCGCCATTACTTTTTAATATCTTTGTAAACGACCTAAATAAGTATATATTGTTCATTCTCATTTTCTTCTGTATGCCGACGACCTGAAACTCTTCCGTGAAATCAATAACTCTATTGATACTCTCCTCTTACAGAATGATTTAAATGATTTCATTCATTGGACATCGCTTAATATGTTGTACGTTAATGTTGAAGAATGTTTCTATATTACTTTTTCGCAATAAAATACCCACGAGAACAGTGAACGCTCGATTGAAGACCTCATATTAACGCGGAAAGATAATGCTAAAGACCTGGGCATATTGCTAAACTCATCCCTAAACTTTAGATCACACATTAATAATATGGTAAACAAAGCTCTCAAATCTCTTGGTTTTATTACTCGAAATAGATATAATTTTTCTCCAAATACACTATTTCTTATTAACCCTTCCTTGATATTTTCTTTTAATTTCAGTACTTCATTGTTCATCAAATTATATTTTGTGTTCGTTTTTATTATCTCTTTTTCCATTTGTCCCATTCTCTTATCCTGTTCCATTATTTTCTGTTCTGTCAATTTCTGTTTGCTTTCAAATTCTTCAAATTTCGTCTCCATCTTCTCTATATATACCTTCGTTTAACATATTCGTATTTTCTTTCATCTCTTGCTTTAATTCAAACATTTTCCATATATCATTTTCTTTTTTATTTATTTCTATTTCTTTTTGTTCTTTTTCCTCCTGTTTATCAAAGTTCCTTTCTTCTTTTAATTCTACAACCTTTAAATGGTACAATCTCTTTCCTGTTTCTTTTTTTTTATTTTTATTTATTATTTATTATTAATTAGCTTGAAAATGCTTTATTTTAATAAAACTTTTATTCAATTAAATTGTTTGAAGTACAAATAACTCATTGAACTTTTGGGAACTTCTGGTAGATCCAATTCCCAACCTGTTACACTACTAGGACTATTCTCCTTTCAAAGGATCCACTACAAATAAACTACAAGCCATGTTACTCTATTCTTCTATTGAAAGTAACTTTTATAGGATACCTACTTTTGCGAAAAAATCTATTGATGGCCATGGGAACGCACTTGACACTTGATACTTCTTCTTTGACAAAAGCCTTTCATGCGAGGGTGGACCGATTTACCTAAAAATGTCCTGCTAAAAAATCGTGATGTTCGAATAAAAAGGTTTAAAAATATGATGGGAAGGCATTTAGGAATCAGTTTTCAATATAAATTTAAAAAATATTGGCTCCGAAAAAGTGGATTTTGTTTCCTTGTCTAGTAACACTCTATTATTTCCTATCTAGTTAAATAAAAATTGATTAGACTATCAAATAACAAAGACAGATTCGTCCGAGCTTCGTTCAAAGTTAGGATCATTTAATATCGTGTGTCTTTTGTAAGAGATAACCAGCATATGTTTACACAAAGGACATTCTACCGAAAATGGGTCTTAAAATGCCTTTTGACCTGGCACTTTACAGTTTTCTCTGACACTTTGCTTTTGTCGGATCATTTTAGCTGCGGGGGGTGGCTGCTCAAAGATGGGATCCTCGGAAATTATTACGGACTGACTGACTCCTTTGTTTATCGCCGAAAATATATTGGTTTTTTTAATCACCTGTCCAATTTGTTTTCGGTACTAAGTATTTTCAGGGAAAGATCCTAGTGGATGACTTTGTATCTTCTGTTTGGTCCGAAATATACGTAAGAGTAGGTAATATTTTGATAAAATCATATATATTAAATAAGCGTTATTGGCTTTATACAGAGGGTTTAAACATTCTATAAATAGATCACATTTTAACGAAAATTAATTTACCCCTGACCAATAGAACCATAAATTAAAATAATGCGTTAAAAAACACTAGTCCAGATTTGGAAGTCAAAGCTACACACTAACTCCGCTTCGCCGGGTGCGTAAATACCGGCATTGAATTGTCAAACAAATGAGGGATAAAAATTACAAGTAATGCTGATTTGTATACTGGAATAAGTACTCAAATTTAAAGAAAAATTAATCTTCCTATGGGAGATATACTGGATTAAAACTTAGACTGTACTGTACAGGGCGTTTCGTAGGTAAAGGGAAAAATTTTAAAGGTAGGTAGAGGCCACATAGCGGGTTCTAAATAACCTATATACAGGGTGGCGCAAATTCAATTGAACACTATTGGGATTTCACAAACCGTTATAGATACAAAGTTGGTTAAATGGGAAAAAGATGCATATTTTCAAGAAAAATTGATTGGTTTTTTCAAAATTAAAAGATCAGGTCCGGTTTTAACATAGCATATCCAATTTTTAAAAATAACGTTTCGTCTTTGAAGGGCGACACTCAACTATTTTTAAAATTGAAAAATTTTCAAAGTCAATTTTTGGTACTTAAAATTTAAAAAATTGCTATAAACTTTTTATAGGATGAAAGTACAAGTCTTTCCGAAGAAAATAAGCTGAAGATAGTTATTCTACGATCACTCCTCGAGCAAGAGTAGCCGATTTTCGCAAGCGTCTTTTTTTAGAAAAATCGAAATATCTCGAAAATTAATAAATATTTAAAAAAAAATTTTTTTACTAATTTGATGGCACTGACAAAAAGCCAACGGGCAAGTCAGGTTGTTCCATCAACAAAACAATATTAGGTATGAAGTAAAATAATATGATGTAATGAATACTAGGAAGATTGACCTTAACCGTTCTTATATACAATAAATGATTAAACAACTAATCGTACGTGATAAGACATCAACCTTCCTATTTACACGTAATGAAAATATATACAACAACATAACCTTAAACTATTACTAATAACTACATGAATGAATCTACTGGGCGATGTGCCTCTACATGCCACAAAGCCTTTTTTCTTTAAAATAAGTTGTTTTATTTCCATTAGAAGAGTATTTGAACAAAATGCGATTTTGGACGGTTTTTTCGATATATCTCAATAAGTTACATCTCGATCGAGAAAAAATGAAAGGAACGATATTTTTATTATCTACAACTTTCTCAGTTACTTTTTTTTATTGGATTTATACTTTTTTTTATTCACGAAAAACTCGTATTATTTTTTTTCTTTATACGACCCTATTTTTTGTTTTGGGTTTGGAATTTTGTCAAAGGACCCCGCACCATTCTTATGGAAACGGGAGCACCGTCAAATTGTATGAATTTTTGATATGTGTCAATAGTGTCCATGGGCTCAATCCTATCCTATGGCTAGATTTCGATATACAGTGCGTTAAAGTTCAAGATCCCGAAATTTTAAAATGTGTACCAAAAAGTCCCTGCAAAATATTTTTAAAAGTTTCTGGCGGATATATGTAGTCAAAATACATACGTAATAAATAAAATCAAAATATGTTTCCTTGCAGGGCGATTCATGTTTCCACAGGCCTTTTTGTTCAAAGTATGTATTTCTGCATGTTAAAAATACATACTTTGAACAAAAAGGCCTGTGGAAACATGAATCGCTCTGTAAAGAAATATATTTTGATTTTATTTATTTCGTATGTATTTTGACTACATATATCCGCCAGAAACTTTTAAAAATATTTTGCAGGGACTTTTTGGTACACATTTTAAAATTTCGGGATCTTGAACTTTCGAAATCTAGCCGTAGGATAGGATTGGGCCCATGGACACTATCGATCAGGACATCAAGTACTATCACATATCAAAAACTCAGACAATTTGACGATTTCCATAAGAATGTTGCGGGATCCTTTAACATTGGGCCGTGACAGGTTGATTGGGCTATTCGTATCTTTATCCGTTTGCTTAGCTAGACAGTGTTACATTGGCCACAACCTGTTTTTGTTTCGGCCACTTGGTATATATAAGTGGTATAATTAATGTCACTTCGGTGATACTTTTATAGTGAAATAAACATGCTTTTATTGAACTGAAATAAGTGTCATCTTTAAAAATTGTGTTTATTGATGGCCGTTTTGGTTTATTCTGTGAACGGTGGAATAAATAATGACCTTAAATCTTTTTTTTATAGTTAGGGGGAATTCTTTCATTAACGTGATAGAAAAAATACGACCCGTGAGAGAGACAACAATAATTTTTGAATGTTACACCTATTTTGCATTTTAATTTTAAGACTAAAGCGTTATTGTAGCACACAAAGGCCAAAAGGAGCATGCAAAAATAACATTTTATTTTTTTACTCGAAAACAATGCATCAGACGTAAAAAATACAAGGGCCCTTTTTTACTTATAAATGACTGCTTATAAAGAAAAAAAATTCTATTTCGGAAAAAAACCAGTGGCGTACCACGTTTTCTTTTCAAAATGTATCATCACTTAGTTACGCAAACGCCACTGGTGTAAAACGTTATTAAAAAAATGTTTTTCAACGTCCTGTATATTCAAGAGAAAACCTCTGAGGACCCACGTTCATATGACAATTTTGTCTTAAAAATGTCCCAAGAATCTCCCCGTGAAATATCGGCATTCAATTAGGAAACACCCCGTATATGTACAGGATGAGTCACGGTAGACGCGACGGAGCATTGTGGCATTGTGACCTGTTAATATTTTGAAAATTTTGTTTATCCATGGATATGTGGGTTGATAAAGGCTACATTTTAAAACTATTTTGAAATATACAGATTGTCCCAAAAAAGTGTGGCGTATCAAAGTTATATTTTTTCTTATGGAACACCCTATATTTTATTGCATTTATAGATTATACGTTAAAAATAAGATAAACTTTCTTAAGTATTTCCTATACCTAAACTTTTTAGTTTTCGAGATATTTTGATATTTCTGAAAATGAAAGCACTTGCAAGAAAACCAATAACTTCGAAACCTATGGAATCAGCCAAATTCAATTTTAACTGAACAAAATTAGACTAATAATTGAAAGCAGTAATGTATTTACAATTGTTTAAAATTATACAGGGCGTCCAAAATGGGGCCATTCCCTAATGACATATTCAAACGACAACATCGTTCTTATTTTAAATAGGACACCCTGTATTTTATAATCCTATTATGTAGAAAATTCCATTACCTTTTAAAAATTGTAAAGGCCTACTATACCTAAATCTATTAGTTTTGGAGTTATTTTTATTTTTGTTAAATTTTACATTATTTTTCCACCGTAATGCCTAAATAATCTGTATTTGTATCTGTATTTGATTAGCTTAGACTTCGATACGAAAAAATTACAGATGAATCCACTTTTCATAATAATGGATTAGTTAACCGTCATAACTTTCATTACTATGATACTCAAAACCAGCATTTGTTCCAGACCAAGTTATTTGCCCATATTTCTTTAATGGCCATTTAAATGGGAGGATATTTTTGCAATTTTTAGGAAAAAGTTTCTGGGAACTGTTGGGAAATGTATCATTAGATATTACAAAAAAAAAAAGACGTTTCAGTAGTCTAAGCTGATTAAATACAGGGTGTTATATTTAGGCATTACGGTGGAAAAATAATGTAAAATTTACCAAAAATAAAAATAACTCCAAAATTAATAGATTTAGGTATAGTAGACCTTTATAATTTTTAAAAGATAATGGAATTTGCTTCATAATAGGATTATAAAATACAGGGTGTCCTATTTAAAATAAGAACGATGTTGTCGTTTGAATATGTCATAAGGGAATGGCCCCATTTTGGACGCCCTGTATAATTTTAAACAACTGTAAATACATTACTGCTTTCAATTATTAGTCTAATTTTGTTCCGTTAAAATTGAATTTGGCTGATTCCATAAGTTTCGAAGTTATTGGTTTTCTTATAAGTGCTTCCATTTTCAGAAATATCAAAATATCTCGAAAACAAAAAAGTTTAGGTATAGGGAATACTTAAGAAAGTTATAATCTATAAATGCAATAAAATATAGGGTGTTCCATAAGAAAAAATATAACTCTGATACGCCACACTTTTTTGGGACAATCTGTATATTTCAAAATAATTTTAAAATGTAGCCTTTATCAACCCTCATATGCATGAATAAATAAAATTTTCAAAATGTTAACCGTTTAGCCACAATGCTCCGTCGCGTCTACCGTGACTCACCCTGTATGTATCATACTAATTTCTTAAAATTCTCCATATTTGTATTTAAAAATAAAAATAACTCTGATGATTACAAAAAAAATTTCCTATGCTTTTATTTTTTTGGGGATTTAGGAGAAGAAAAACAACATTTCCATACGTGTATTTTTATTTTTAATATAGATATAAATACGTCTTTAAAGGCAAGCCGTAAAATTCAATTTAGTATATTCAAAAAGTCATAGGTATATAAAAAATTTATTTTAAGTACATAACAATACATATAAACTATAGAAAGGTCGAAAATTCAATACAATAAATAATACTGCTCATAATTAACGATTAAAATTAAGAACTGATGAACAAAACCACTAAAAGTCAAGTTGGAAATTTCAACTGTCAAAACTGTCAACTGTCAAAAATTTCTACCAACCAAATGTCAAAATTCCTATCCAATAAAAGAAAACTGATATACGAATTAACAACAAATTGAGGTTCATTATCAAAATAGTTGTATTCAGATCAAACAAATGTCAAAATGTCTACCAAACAAATGTCAAAATTTCTACCAAATAAATGTCAAAATCCTTATCAAACAAATGTCAAAATTTCTACCAAATAAATGTCAAAATTTCTAGACAATAAAAGAAAACGGATATACGAATTAATAACAAATTGAAGTTTATTATAAAAATAGTTGTTTTCAGATCAAACAAATGTCAAAATCCCTATCAAACAAATGTCAAAATTTCTAGACAACAAAAGAAAACTGATATACGAATTAACGACAAATTGAGGTTCATTATAAAAATATTTTTCAGATCAAACAAATGCCAAATTCCCCATCAAACAAATGTCAAAATCCCTATCAAACAAATGTCAAAATTTCTACCAAACAAATGTCAAAATCCCTATCAAACAAATGTCAAAATTTCTACCAAATAAATGTCAAAATTTCTAGACAATAAAAGAAAACGGATATACGAATTAATAACAAATTGAAGTTTATTATAAAAATAGTTGTTTTCAGATCAAACAAATGTCAAAATCCCTATCAAACAAATGTCAAAATTCCTAGACAATAAAAGAAAACTGATATACGAATTAACGACAAATTGAGGTTCATTATAAAAATATTTTTCAGATCAAACAAACGCCAAATTCCCCATCAAACAAATGTCAAAATCCCTATCAAACAAATGTCAAAATTTCTACCAAACAAATGTCAAAATCCCTATCAAACAAATGTCAAAATCCCTATCAAACAAATGTTAAAATTTCTACCAAACAAATGTCAGAATTCCAGACAATAAAAGAAAACGAATATACAAATTGAGGTTCATTATAAAAATAGTTGTTTCCATATGAAATAAATGTCAAAATCTCTTTCAAATAATTGTTAAAAGTCCTACCAAAGAAATGTCAGAATTCGTACTAACCGAATATCAAAATTCTTACCTAATAAAAGTAAAAGGTATTGCCTAGATCTAGGGAGGGTAACTGTGTTTAAAAAATAGGTGAAAAAAAAATTAATATTAACTTGTTCATCAAATCCTTAATTATAAAGTTCAAAAAGACAACACACACAAAAAATTAATTATTTTATAACATCGCGCCACGTCTAATACATAAATTTCAACAAAAACTGATTCAAAAGTACAACTGGTTGCATAATTTTTGGCTTCACTGACATTCACGACTCGAACAAAGATTCATATAGGCCAATTTTTGACTAGAAGAAAATTTCCTACTTATTTGAATCATTCCAAAAGTTCCGGTAACTGTTTTTAAATAATTTTTCCCTTTATTATTCTTTTAATTTGACTTTGTAAAATTGCTCACTTTCGCAGCAAATGCAGACTAAAAATGTCAACGTCAAATGTCAAAAGAGCAAACTTAACATGACTTCTACAAGTAAATTATGTGCGACGTTTTGGCATGTACATAGAACATAAAATTAGTTAGCACAACTGTGACAATTGATCATGAGAGTCGTGAAGTATGTGTTACGTTGGCACCTACTGAAATGTTTCCAAATAGACGTTACCTAGGCAACCATAGATTTTATTTCAAATAACACTAAGCAAAAATGTCATAAGTAAAAAATATGATAAACTTGATTACTGGATTAAAATCACGTTCGATAAAAAAAATGAAGTAGTCATTAGACCTCATTTCATTGTAATACTATTTGCGTTGCTCACTGGACATAAGTTAGAATCTTTTCTGTCTGATATTATTCTAGCTTTTTTTAATAGTAATAAGGAATATTGACCATCCACAACGGTATCTTCTGGTGCCCGGAGAGCGTGGTCCTTGATAAATTTCACAGCCAGATCGTTTGAAACTTTGGACATTTCCAGTCGATGTCCCCAAGCTACTAATACTAGGGGCTGCAACAAAAAAAATGTATTGGTGTAGAAAAGGACAAAAAATCAATCTAAAGTATGCAAGGGATAAAACCAAGTAGACGCGAATCCATGACATTTAATTTTTTTGACAAAATTCCATTTTATTAACATCAGAGAGAAACCAGACATGAAATTGCACAAAGAATGTGAAATAAAATCACACATGTTCTCAAGAACAAGGACATTAAAAATGTCCTACACTGCACCAGCGTCTGGACTTCAACAACTACTCCTTGGACTATATGCCCCACCAGGTATTGAATTACGTGGTTTGGTTCCCTACCAAGTCGGGGCTTTAAACCAAAAACTTCGATTTTGTTATTAAAGGAGCTGATCATTCTTAGACCGGTTTCGGCATTATTGTGCCTCGTCAGTAAGAAGCAGGCTAGCTTTGATTTTGTTATGAAAGTGAAGATGGCGTTGGGCTCTCCTCGTTCGTGATATACTTGCTATAACGCAAGTACGATTATCAAGAGCAAGGAGAGCCGAATTCATTTTCAGACATCCTTTAGTGACAGGATGTCGAGCTAGCTTCTTACTGATGAGGCACAATAATGCCGAGACCGGTCTAAGAATGGCAAGCTTCTTTAATAACAAAATCGAAGTTTTTGGTTTAAAACCCCGACTTGGTCGGGCACCAAACCACGTCTGGACTTTCGTAATTCAATACCTGGTGGGGCATATAGCCCAAGGAGTAGTTGTTGAAGTGCAGGACATTTTTAATGTCCTTGTTCTTGGGAACATGTCTGATTTTATTTCACATCCTTTCTGCAGTTTTGTTACGCCCATGATCCTTTTTTGGAATTTTTATGGTTCAAAAAATTCCACCTTCGTGCAGACATTAAATGTTTTGTTTTTTCGACCAGACACATGATTTCTTATAGATTTTGATGCGCTGAAACCAAATTTTTTAATGAAAAATGTTCTACAGTATAATTTTTTTTGGTAGACATGTTTTAGAAAGATATTTTTGAAAAATGCCAAGAAAAAGTTCCATCCTGATATAATATTTCAAAGGCGCCAACTTTCAGTTCAATTTTGAGTCAAAAATACACAATTTAAAACGTGTTTTCTGAAAATTGTACACTGTGAAACATTTTTTTTAAAGTCTGCAAACCAAAATCTATAAGAAATCATGGTAAACCAGTGCAGATGCCTTTGAAAATGGTAAAAAGTGAAATAAAATAATAGTAGGATGAAACCCATTGGAAAAGGAAGAGAATATAACAAACATGAAAGGAAAAATAATTTACGGGCGATCTGGGGTCGGGAAGTGGAAATGGGGAGTTTTTAAGGGTAGAAAACTGTTTATCTCGATTTCCGGCGAAACTACAAGTCCTATGGAAAAAAGTTAAATGGCAAAGTTGTAGGTAATAAAAAGATCTACAACTTTTGTATTTACACTTTTTTCACATAACCTCAAAATTTATGTGAAAGATTCAAATAACCAAGTTTTTGGTTTTTTATTTTTATCTTTTACAAAAAAAAATTTTTTATTCACGAAATTTGGTGAAAACTTACCTTTTTATATCCCAAACATACTGTAATTTTTTTGTTTTAAAATATTTATTTTTTTAACCTTATTTTGACTTAATATCGAAAAAGCAGTCTAATTTTCAATCGAAAATTCTCACGTCAAAATATCTGCTTTTTTAAAAAACTCGGTGGGCTTTTCGTTCATTGAAATCTCTACTTTTTGATGGTGTAAAAAAAATATACATTACTATGGTAAATGTTGTTAAAAAAATGTAAATAAGAAACGAAGAAAACTTTGAATTTCTTTTTTTTTAATCATCATGTACAATTTTGAGCTATTTATTAAAATGTATACTTTAATTACTCGAAAAACGTAATATTCCGTGTTACATTGATAAACAAAAGAGTAATTAAAGTATAAATTTAAATAAATAGCTCAAAATTGTACATGATTTAAAAAAAAAGAAATTCGGCGTTTTCTTCGTTTCTTATTTCCATTTTTTGAGAACATTTACCATAGTAATGTATATTTTTTGTGAGAATTTTCGATTGAAAATTAGACTGCTTTTTCGTTATTAAGTCAAAATAAGGTTAAAAAAATAAATATTTTAAAACAAAAAAATTACAGAGTGGTTGGGACATAAAAAGGTAAGTTTACACCAAATTTCGTGAAAAAAAAATTGTTTTTTGTAAAAGATAAAAATAAAAAACCAAAAACTTGGTTATTTGAATTTTTCACATAAATTTTGAGGTTATGTGAAAAAAGTGTAAATACAAAAGTTATAGATCTTTTTATTACCTACAACTTTTCCATTTAACTTTTTTCCATAGGACTTGTAGTTTTGCCGGAAATCGAGATAAACAGTTTTCTACCCTTAAAAACTCCTCCCTTCCACTTCCCGACCCCAGGGCGCCTGTAAATTATTTTTCCTATCATTTTTGTCATATTCTCTTCCTTTTCCAATGAGTTTCATCCTATTATTATTTTATCTGGTTTCAAAAATTATCGGCACTGGCCCAATCAAACAAACAAAACGTATTTTAATAATGTACGCCTGTATAATAAACAATGAAAAGAAATAAACAGTATAAAATGAAGTAGAAAGATCAAATAAAATTATTTTTATAAAAATAATTATTTACCCTTTTTGGATCCAGTAAATTGTAAGGCGTTATAACGTGTTTATATAAGCAATTTCTAACTATATTTTTAAGCAAATTGACTTCATTTTTCTCAGCACAGGGATGGTATAGCATAACAACGGCTCCATGTTCTAAACTATGTATCCATCTTTGGCGTGGCACGAATTTATATTCCCCATATACTGGCCACAAAGGTCTATGCGTGCCACTAAAAAAAACAGATAAGACTGAATGAACTATTTTTTATCATAATCCAAAAATTATTAACAGTGACAAATGTTGATAACAAAAACTTACAAAGTTGGTATGATTTCGCTATACTCGATTGATTCATTCATGCAAGCATGAGGAGCCTAAAAAATATTAAATAAAAAATCTAAAAACCTTTTTATTTTTCGTTTTTAATTTTTATTTTCCGCAAAACTAATTTTTTTTTATGAAACTTGGTAGAAACGTTCTTTCTTGTGTTTTAAATAAGCTGTATTTTTTCAAACAAAATATTTATTTTTCAATTTAAATTCGTATAAAATCGAAAAATAAATATTTTGTTTTGAAAAAATTACAATGTATTTAAAACACAATAGAGAACGTTTTCACCAAGTTTCATAAAAAGAAAATTATTTTTGCGGGAGATAAAAATTAAAAAGAAAAAATAACGGGTTTTAAGCGTTTTTCTTGATAATTTTGGGATTATGTTGAAAAATGATGAATAGAAAAGTTTTAGATTTTTTAATTATCTACAACTTTTACGTTAAACTTTTTTCGATAGGATGCATATTTCAGCCACAAATCGTAAAAAACCAATGTCCAACCATCAAAACGTATATATTGTGAAGAATTTGTAGTGGGAAAGTTGTTATGATATAAAAATTTGTAGTTTGTGTAATGACACAAAAAATTATGTAAAGATAACTAAAAAAAAATGATAGTTGTTGATTTTTGGTATCTGAAATGTAAAAGTGATAATTTGAAAATAAAGAAACTGAAAATTAAAAACATTAATATACTTAACCATCTCAAATGGCGCCCAACGTGGGGCTTCAAAAGTATAATCCACACGATTTAAAGAATTAAAAGAAGAAAGGAACGTTGATAAACAGGAGGAAAAAGAACAAAAAGAAATAGAATTATTGGTAAAGAAGATGGACAAAATGGACCAAAATCAACAAGAGTTAAAACAAGATTTAAAAAAAAATATGAAACTAAATCAAGAAAAATTAAAGCAAGAGATGAAAGAAGATACTAATGTTAATGTTAAAGAAGGGTATAGAGAAGATGGAGAGGAAATTTGAAGAATTCGAAAGTAAACAAAAATTGACAGAACAGGAAATAATGGAACGGAATAAGAGAATGGGACAAATGAAGAAAGAGATAATAAAAACGAACACAAAATATAATTTGATGAACAATGAAGTACTGAAATTAGAAGAAAATATTAAGGAAGGGTTGATAACAAATATTGCCATAGCAGGGGAAGAAAAATTTAAAAACCAGAAAGGAAATCAAAGAAAATTTCAAGATATTAAAGGGAAACATTAAATCCAATATAGAAAATGAGAAAATGCTTAATTTAAAATACAAAAAATACTTACATTGTAATAACGTGGTACACTTTCAATGGTATGAATTGGATGAATGAAGCTGTTTGGTAAATAAAGTTTTCTATTTTCCAGACAAGTGTAATTATCTGGATTCATAAACCAGTCCACTATTAAGTTATTCTAAAAATTAGAAAATCCAACCTTAATTCATTATAGCTAATAACTTTTTATATACTGTGCATTGAGAAAAAAAATGTTAAGAAAAGCACAAGTAGTGGTAATCTATACTCATTTTCATGCTGTATATTCATAGATATATACAGGGTGTATCAAAAGGAGTGGTCAATATTTTAATCATAGGTTCAGGACCTCGAAATAATAATATTTTACTAAATAACTCTGTGTCAAATGTTATCTACTACTAAAATACAGGGTGTTGAAGATAAAATTTATTTTTCCTTTTTTTGCAATAATTTCTTTATTATTTAATATATTGACTTGAAATTTGGTATGGTTATATTTTTGAGTTAGTAAATCATAAGCGTGTTATCAATTTTGAGATTAGATAAAGAGGGCGCCACCTACACTCTACTGGATGAAGAAAAGTATCATTTTTTTTTATTCCTGGCCTTTTTTTTTAATTTTTTTCAAGTCTTTATGATACACGCTGTAAATTTGAACAAAAAAGGTATACTTGTTTTAATAGCATAAATTCAGCTCATTTCGAAATATTTGTATTTAAAATATTCTAGCCACAGTATCTATTTAATTTTAACATATTTCAACATAGCAGGCTTTGAAACTAAAATGAAAATGTACAGCTGTCAAATAATTAATTGTTATATGAAATATGTTAAAGTAAATTAAATAGATGTGCTTATGATACACTCTATATATAAATAAAATTACCTTGCCATCGTCACAGGTTGAATCTTCAATTCCCATTTTAATCCCATGTTTTTCATCTGATAAATTGTTTTTTTGAAATTGGATGGTGGGATTTGAATCTTCTGCATCGGGATGGTTGGGAAACCATTTACCTTGCCAATTGTTTGTAAATTGAGCTCTACCTAATAAAAAAAAAAAACGATGCATATTATATATAAAATAAATAAAATAAAACGCCTCAAAGTTAGTATTTTATTGAAACATTGTCCACATTTGAGAAAAATTGATAATTTAGTCTATTTATATATAAAATATTTAAAAACAAACTTACCAGAGCTGGTAATGAGTGTAAAACACAATAAAACAACGTTTTTTAACATTAGGACTAGGGGAGCAATTAAAATAACTAATAATACTAATTGGGTAAAAGAAAAATAATGAGATAGTTTGTTAATAGTAATAATAATCAAATTTCTAAGTATACATCTATGCTAGAACACTATTTCTATTTTCTACATATGCTTACTGCATTTGCTGCATTATTATGTTGACGCATTTTTACAAGAATTCTGTTGTGATTTGACATTGAAGTTAGCACTGTCATTGTTAGATGTGCCGAAAGGTAACTGTAAGTATCAACTTTGATTTTTCAATAACAGATGCCACCAGTGCCATGTCTTCACCATTTAATGTCCAATAATAACAGAATTGAAAATAAAATCAAGCTGTTTTAAATTAATATCTTACTAAAAAATTAGTTCTAAAACTTGTAAATTATTTATTTGAAAGTATTGGTATCTGACATCCAGCGATACGCCACCTGGCGCTTTGTTTTCGAACACAAAGTAGCGTGAAGTTTACATAAGAAATACCTACATTACATCAAACGGGAAAATCATGTTTTGAGATAAATAATGATTAAAGTGATATTAAACACCACCATCGTGTTCAGCATCCTCGAAAACTGGGGGAAAGACGTTTTGCCGCCGATATAAAAAATAAAAAAGAACATCCCTGTCGGGGGTGAGTTTTGGCCGGTGGAGGGGTTGGCGAGGGTCGGAAGTAATCTTCAACACCACCACCGTGCTCAGCATCCTCGACAACGGGGGAAAGACGTCTTTTTTACAGGGAAATGATGTGCTTCTCGGTTAACCGCTTTATGGGGTATTTTTTGGCCGTCTTAGGGGTTCGGCTCGCGAAAAGAGAAATTCTCATAACGCCATCGTCTTAAGCATCCTTAAAAATTCTCGATCCGGGTAAATTTTGGTCCATGTTCTTCTGACTCACACTATAACCTGTAACAGTGTAACAATATAGCACGTAGCAATGCAGTACTTGCATTTTTCCCCTGTACCAGCCTTGCAGGAACAAACAACACTCATCACTTGTCCATCTCCTGCAATTTTCTCGTTAATTTGATGGGGATTACCTCGAAAATTCAACGTTGATAAACAGAAAGCCACCAAGTTCACACAGCTACTGTCACTTTCATTAATTTTTTTCCCGCATTGTTTTCCAGCTTGTTTGAAATTTAGTTTTCTAGGGTCTGTTGTAGTCCTTTTCCAAATTTTGTCAATCGTAAGACTCATTTTTTATATTTAATAAGAGAACAACACCCATGTCAAATTTAAATCTTCACCCTAATTGAAGCCATCTTGGACAGGTCAAAGTAGTAACGCCACTTTTAATTTTTTTAATAGCGATATATGATGTGTTATACCTCTTTTGAAAGGGCTTTTTGATTTCTCTATTCAACCATATATAAATCGGGTAATAAAAAAAATGGTAAATTAAATATATCATCGAAATGTCGGCAATTATATATATTTTTTAATTTTTCGGTAATTTTAGATTTGAAATAAAATAGAAACTGTGTTAAAAGCAATCTTTTATTCATACTGTGTACAATTCGAAATATATCCTAGTTAATATGATTTAACTGTCAACAAATGAAATAAATTTTGGTTCTATATATGGAACTAGCATTTTAATTCTAATAATTGTACAATTAGGATTTGTTTAACATTAGATTTGAACCAATAATTTATTTCTATTAGATTCGAAATAGAACATAACCACAACAGATAATTTTTCTATTCCATAACATTTTTGTGCTCTTTTTAGAACAGAATACACATTAATCACGAAATTTTTCTTCTCTATCCCAATTTTTACTACTAATAACGATGTTAACGGTATTTTTTAAGTCGTAAAATATCAAACACTTGCAATGTTGGGCTATGTGCTGCAAGCACCTCTCGCTTCGAAATATATCACGCAAAAGAAAATTTTGAACATTAAAGGGGTTAAGTAAATACAACTCTCTAATCAAAAAGGCACTTTAGAGCAAAACAAACAGAATCGCAGGAATACCACAAGGTCCAGTGTTGTACCTATTGTACACAAATATCCCAAATTTAGAAAATGATGCTATAGCTAGTTTTGCTGACGATACAGCTGTACTAGCTCTATATGAACTAAGAAACTGCATGGAGATGACATGCAGATCAGCAAATGGATAAAGATAAATAAAACAATTGAATATATACCAAGTACTTGAAATAATTAGATGTCGCACTAGAGAAAATACTCCTGGACGTTTACATCTAAAAGAAAACACGTGAACTAATGGTTGATGGGAAAAAATTGTGGTGTAGTGGTAATTTATATACCGGAGGACAAGCCTATTACACTACAAAGACGCCCTACTGCAGCACTTGAAGCAATGCTGGACGATCTCTGGAGGATTACGAATAAATTACAATATGACCCTTAAAAAATGAGCATATGGAACCAGAAGCTTTAATGTGGTAGATAGAAGACTCAAAGATGAAGGAACGCTATAATCTTCCAAGTGGAAATATACAATATCAAACTGAAAGGCCAACAAATTGGTATACAGTGTTGATATTTACATATCTAACAACCAGATTGCTTTGAAGGTTCTAATTTCTTTTAAAGAGAGGCTAGATGTAGTCTATACAATTTATAATATATAAACAAAAAGTTAATGAAAACTGCGAACAATACCTTTGCCAATAATCGTAAAGAAAGAAGGAAGAACATCCAGTTCCTAGACAACACATCTTCTATGCGACTACATCAGTCATGTGAAGTTTTTATGTGAGCAGGATAACTCCTACGTAACACTTGCCGATAGACAATACTTCCTTTGTATTTTTAAAGCTTTATAAGACTTTGTGAATTTAAAATGTGCCGCAAAAATGGTTTAATTTTAAGCATGAATTCGAAAAAGTAAGATATGTACTGGAAGTAGTAAATATGAGAGGAACTTACCAAATATATTATTTGAACACTTCTGTATTATTTATGTTTTGAGATCGAATATATTTTTAGTTTGTATAAATATTCTGTTCGTAATATTTCCACTTAAAATTGTGTATTGATATGCATTGACGTGTTACTATTGCTTTTCGACGTGCCAACTTCGTGAAAACAAGGATAGAGGAGATTACATAAATATTGCCATTATTTGTACAGTGTGAATTCTTACAGACTATTAGGCGATAGAGAACAGTTATAGGAATAAAATGTTAATGTATTTAACAGCTTTCTTTAAAGTTATTTTTTTATATACAATTGAACAAATATTATTTATACAAGAAAAACGTTTTACATGTAATATAAGATTTTTAAAGACATTTTTTTTAGTTACCTACTGCGCTGCAGGTGCGCTTTTGAATATTTTTATTTTTTTTTTGTTTTATATGATTTTTTAAAACTCAAAAAATTTCCTATTCAGTAAAGTACTGAAGAAATTAAATAATTTTTGCCTTTTTAGAGCAATAAACTCACCCAGTTAAACAAACTGTTATCTATATCTAGTACTTACCTTGTCGATAGTCAGTAATTAGAAAACAAACATTAGGTGTACCGATTTAATAACTATATATTTTTACTGGCATATTTTTTGACCAAAATATACCTGCTGTTCCAGTCAATAGCGCCATCTTAAATGCTTTTAAATAGATAATAGATAAAAGTTAATGTGCTACAACAGTTTCTGGATAGTTAAATCCCATTCTGGCAAAAATCTATATGTTCAAAATCACCCGCTGACCTGGTTAATAACTTCAGAGAATAATTACATCATGCCTTCCATGTTATAGTGGCGTCTATGAGTCTGAAAAACGTGGACCAAAATTCATCAGGATTAAGAGTACCTCCCCCCTCCGTTTTCGAGGATGCTGAACACGATGGCGGTATCAGAATTACTGTTTTCGATTGCTGAACCCCCTAAAACGGCCAAAAACTACCCCCTAAAGAGGTTAAACGGGCAGCTCATCATTTCCTTGTAAAAAAAAGTCTTTCGAGAATGCTGAGCACGGTGGTAATGTTGAAGATTACTTCCGACCCTCACCAACCCCTCCACAGGCCAAAACTCTCTCTCGAAAGGGTCGTTTTTTTTAATATCAGCGGCAAAACGGATATCCCTCTGTTTTCGAGGATGCTGAAGACGATGGTGCTGTTGAAGATGACTCCCGACCCTCACAGACCCTTCACAGATCAAAACTCACCCTCGAAAGGGTTGAATTTCCTTTTAATATGGTGTCGGGGGTGCGTTTTGGCCTGCGGAGGGGTTGGTGAGGCTCGGAAGTAATCTTCAACATTACCACCGTGGTCAGCATCCTCGAAAACGGGGGGAAAGGCGTTTTTTTTACAGGGAAATGATGCGCTGCCCGTTTAACCCTTTAGGGGTAGTTTTTGGTCGTTTTAGGGGGTTCAGCAATCGAAAACAGTAATTTTGATACCGCCATCGTGTTCAGCATCCTCGAAAACGGGGGGGGGGGGGTTACTCTCAATCCTGATGAATTTTGTTTTCCGCCACTATTATAGCTTTTGCTGGTTATATGCTCTCATACGTAGACAATTTCCTATTAACTATATTTGACATTTTAATTATATTTATGAAGTGTAATAAATAATTGAGCCCTTTTCTCCTGAAATTACCTATACATTACAGTCATTTGTTTTGATTACACATGGGGCCCCCTTAAATTTTTCTGAAACTTGTCTCCCTCACTTCAAAGTCTATTACAACAGCGGGTCCCTATTCCGAGTCCAAACTTGATATCTACGCATCTTTAAGCTCCTCTGTCGCGAGTACCAAACTTTAGAGAAAGTACCATACTTGAATGTACCACGTTTTGTCATTCAAAATAATTTTTTACTCGATATAACAAAATGTGATTAAATATCGATGTTGCGCATGACGTAATTATTCTCCTAATTCATTAGTCGCTTATTTTTTTCCTGTATCAAGAGCGGAAGCAATTAGCAAGTACACATTAAATGTAGAAATAGTTTTAAATATATTTAATACCGATATCAATATTTACTTTATTGCTTTCTTGGTGTTTTTAGTTACGTTTAAAATTGTTTAAACTTCATAAAGCACCTATTTTATTCCACATAACCATCTCTTTATGATCGCCGTTAAGAAATAAATTTTTTATAAACTCGAGATATTAACATACATCATAAAATGCGGAACACCACATATTTTCGAATTATTCTATATACTACAACATTTTTATATTCGTAGAATAACTACTTATATGAAATGTATTTGACTACTCAAATCTCACTTTTTATGCATCATTCACAAATTGATGCTAGAATTTTTTTTTTATAATAATTACAGTTAGTAGATGAAAGATTGAATTGACACTTATAAACTTGAAGTATATTCTGGTGGTAGTTGGTGCAGGAGAGCCCAAAAGTTTTTTATTACCTCGAGATACGTCCGTGTCAATAAAAATTGATATATTTTTATCAGCTTTTAGTACAAATCGGGTACAGCGCCAAATTACTTTTTCTCTAGCACTGAAAATATGTTTTACATATTTTAAACTAATATTAATATTAAATAATGCCACTAGATACATTTTTATGTATTTTAATATACAATACATAACGGGAAACGATAATGTAGACGCAGATGGTTTATCTCGTATCAAGAAACATCAATTTTATTAGAGTTATTTTATTAATTTAAGCTAAAATATTGATTTTAGAAAAATAATTACTAAATTTTGAACTCTTTTGCACCATACTTAAGTCTTTCAAAAAATAGATACCTAATTCACAAAATGCTACGCTAACATTTGAATTGAGTATAAAATTATCTACATACCTATATAAATATATTTTTTGAAAATGACAAAAGTTTATGTTCATTATTACAGAGATCTTTGAAAGCCTACTAGAACGCGTAACGAAAGAATTTTCGAAAAAATCAAAACAATCACTGAGTAGTTGGGCATTTTTTTTTAGCGGAAGACAATAAAAATTTTCTCATCATTACAGAAGCCTACATAGTTCGAAATTTTCGCCTAATATTTTTCGCAGACGAAACAAAATGGAGAGCTCACCAAAATTTGAAAGTAATCCATATATCCAATGTTTTAAATATTTAAATTAATTCACGTTTAAAAAAGTTTCATCCTCTTTTCAATGACGTGTTCTGAATTTTGTAAATTATTTACGACCTTCGGATTTATGAATTACTTCCATTTTTGAAATTTAGTAATTTGAAATATCCTTAAGAAAATATACTTAAATCAGAATAGAATAAGGTGCAAGAAGAACAGTACCCTTTTCGTAAAATAATTCCTAAATTATTTTAGTGATCTAATATTTCCGAACTGCAGGTACTTGAAGGATGGGTACTGTCTTCCAGTGTTTAAAGTTAGGCCTCTCAAACGCTACTGATTGTGCAAACAGTTCTCTTGTGTAAGAACAAGTTTTTGTTGGCTAACCATCTACATCTAACGATTTCTAAATCGTCTAAGATGTCGAGCCTTCGACCGTAAGACACAAATTTAAATTTTAGAACCATTTTATGTTATTTCAATACTCTATTCGCAATCAAAGAGAAAATCGTATAATCCGGAAACTTTAATGCTTAAAACATAACGAAATCATTTAAGTTTAACTCCAAAATTATAAGAAGATTAAGAATGCAAACATATACATATAGTTATTAGTTATTTTTCAAATTATTAATTCAATAGTGCCTACTTGTTATTAACTATACTTCATCCAAAACGCAGAGGCCAACGTAAGCAATGCAGATATATAGTTGGCGCGCCTATATGGTTTACTGCTTTAAAAACGTTTTATTACTATCTCCTGATAGCGAATAGGGTATACTTAATTTTGTCTTTTTCAAATGTTTGTTACAATCACAATTCAATTCGAAACTTTTGACACTTTTCTGTTAATTACTTTGCCCATTTGTAATTTTAAAATGCCACAAAGTCGTCGTGAATAATTGACATTTTAACTATTTTAAAATCTATTTATGTTGTCTGACGTAAATATTTAAAACTTTTAAAGATTGTAAAATAGGTGGAATTTGTTTTGCATTCTCTAAAATTTTCTTAGGGACAAAGACTCGACGAAGGTATATCAGTAGAATTTTTTTGGTGAACATTTTTACAAAATTAATTACATCCCGAATCGGGTATTATAAATATAACCATTTTGTCCCTCTCAGGATAAAACGGTAGTCTGAAATTTTTTTAAATGCCCGAAAAATAAGTGTTCCGTTTTTTAAAGAACACTCTCATTTGTTTTATACACTAATATTTATACTGGATGTTTCCTAAACTTGGAACTTACATATATTTCTCTCACATTTACCGGATCAAGTAATAACTATAACCATTGATTAAAGGTTCATTCATTTTAGTAGAAAAATAATAAAAACAAGAGAAATGATTTCTTAAACAAATCTTGTCCTGAATATTTTACCAGTAGATCAGATATGAGAAATAAACCATTTTACTTTTATAGTCCAGTAAATGAACGCCACAAAAACCCCCAAACTTGGGCATCAAGTCTGTCCGTCAATTTTTTTTTTAATTTACAGGTATTCATAGGTACATTTACCTCCGAAAATATCTGTCGAAATATCACCCTTAGAGCATTTTTGTTTAGACAAAAAATGAAGACCAGTTCATTACCTACAAAAGTTGTCCCTATGAGTTTTTTCGCTACACTAATATTTTTTGCAAAAACGGCGTTTCAAAAATTCGCAATTTTGAGAATCTGAAAATTCGCAAAATTATTGTGGTGACAGCGGAACATTTGAATATCTTCCCAAAACTTGATAGATAATAATAACCAACTTTTTTCACTTGATTAATAAATTTATTGTAAAAAAACCCAATTTGAGAAATTGAAATTGAAATTGAAAAATTTGTAATCCGCTTGGGAGTGTCATTCCTTTAGAGCGTGCTCTCTAAATGCAGGACAGGAGCTAAAAATGGGGGTGCGTTTTGGAGCCGGTTATGTCGAAAAGTATCATATTTTTGACAAAAATGATGAGGATAATTTTTGTAGGTAATGAACTGATATTCATTTTCGTCCAAACAAAAATTCTCTAAGTGTCATATTTTCGGAAATATGGGCGAAAATAGGCGAAAAAAAAACACATTTTTGAGACCATTTTCCCGCCCTTGAATACCTGCAAATTAAAAAAAAAATGGTGTCGGACAGACCTGATGCTCGGGTTACCTTCGTTTATTAGTGTTTTTGACAAAATCGTTTACCAAGTTCATAAAACATCCCAAAGATATAATAAAAATTTTTAACAAAAAATATTAAATATCACACATTAAAAAACAGAAGATTATTGCTATGCAAACATTTCTGCAAAAAGGATATGACTCAAAAAGTTTCACTTAGCTCACTATATTACAGCTTGACTAGAATTTCTACTTAATAATAAATTTACAATTTTTTTTTAACATTGGAACCAAATACAACGCTCTTTGTTTACATATAATGTGATGCGTATTCCTGAAGTTGATATATAATCTTCTGAAAAAGGTAATAAAATGATTTCAATAATTTAGGACTTTCTATACTATTGCCAAATCAACAGCAGCCACTTTTCCCCACTCTTCCGTTATTACAAAAATTTTAAGAAATTAAATTAAATTAAAAAACACTATGATTGTTTACTTACCAAAAAATTTACACCAATCCAAGATATCCTCCAATGGTACAAGTGATAATTATTGCCAAGATTGTAAGACAGATTAAAATCATAATTTTCTTCTGAAATTTGACCAAACACACATTTATTAGGATTTTTTTCTTCTATAAACTACACTACACAATGTGTCCTTTGTCACCAAAATATTCTCAAGGATGCAAGTGTATATGTGTGCAATTGTACATAACAGTGCTTCGTGTAGCCAGTGTATGTGTGCTTTATGTGTAAGTATAGTGTGAAGTTAACCTAAAAAAATGCTATTTAAAAAATAATAAAATCAATTTTTAAGAAGCTGTGTTATTCATATTCATATGTAATTTAACTTCCTCAATATTTATTATTTTAAAAAGAAACTGTAGTGATTGAATGACCTACACGATCTCCAGATCTTAGCCTACTTGACTTTTTTTATTGGGTTATGTGAAAGGGACAATTTAAAGAAATTATTGCAAAGAATGATAATTATATATACATAAAAAACAAAATAGTAACGATAATAAACATCCATAAAGATTAAAACGTTTTTTATGAGAAATATAATGAAAATAATTTTATTTAATAAAAAAGTATCTGAAATTTTCTCAAATGTTTTTTATTTAATCGTAAATATAAATCCGAATGAATAACCCAGCCGCTTAATCATAAACATTAATAAATAATTTAAATTCACAATCTTATTACGTGGCGCCATCTGATACAAAAATCGATAACTTATGAGCAAGTATAGTTCCAGCGAATGCTAACAGATGGCGCTACTGTATCCCTTATGTTTTAACCATAACTTTCATTTTAAAGACTCGACTAAATATTGAGATTAGTTGATCCTTCTGATAGTTCAGATGAGAGATGATGAATGGGTTTTGTCAGGATCAAAGTTTCTGAAGTCTGTAGCCTCTTCTTGTTACGATTTTGCAGACTATACCTTCCTGATCTCATCTAACTATCCCTCGAGGGATCGTTTTAAACATTTTTAAAATTACCTAATTTACAGTGTGGTAAATAAATAAAATTTGCGATTTTAATTTATATTATACAGGATGTTGTCGCGAAGTACTTACCTATTATTATATAAAATTTAAATCATATTGTAAATAATTCCTCCTCCTACTAGCACCAGTATCGACAGACAGATTAATATCATAATTTTCTTCTGTAAAAGCCAAAAAAGTGTAAATGTTGTGTAACGAGTGAATTAAAAGAAAACAAACTTAAGGGAAAGACGCAGGGTGACATCTGAATTGTTGATGCGAAAGGATCTAAAATTAAATTTTAAGAATTTTTTATTTACTATATTGAATACGATCAATCTAAATCTTAATAGTTTTTGATGTTTTGCGTAATTTTAAAACAGCCACACAATATCTTGATTTAATATGTTTTGCCAAATAATAATTTATTTGATATATAATTAATTGCCAATTGATATAAATATTCTGCAATTATTTTGTCCGAAAAAACATTCAAAAGAATACATGGGGAGTTGTAAATTTTTAAAATATAATATCTAACAATTTTTTGAGAATTTTTCCTAATTTTGTTTATATGACCTTTAGCACAATAAATGAAGAAAAAATGGTATGTAAAAATCCATACAAAGTCGAAAATTAAAAAAAAAAAAGAATTTCGGTGGAAAAATTAAATCTAATCTCAAAATCGGTTTTAGGGACGAAAATACATACAGGGTGAGTCACGGTAGACGCGATGGTCCATTGTGGGTAAACGGTTAATATTTTGAAAATTTTGTTTATTCATGGATATGTGGGTTGCTAAAGGCTACATTTTAAAATTATTTTGAATTATACAGGTTGTCCCAAAAAAGTGTGGCGTATCAAAGTTACATTATTTCTTATGGGGAACCCTATATTTTGTTGCATTTATAGATTATTCGTTAAAAATAAGATAAACTTTTTACTTTTCGAGATATTTTGATATTTCTAAAAATGGAAGCACTTACAAGAAAACCAATAACTTTGAAACTTATGGAGACAGCCAAATCCAATTTTAACTGAAAAAAACGTATTTAGACTTGTTTAAAATTATACAGGGCGTCCAAAATGGGGTGATTTTTTAATGACATGTATAAACGACAATATTTAGTGTTATATTTAGGCATTACGGTGGAAAAATAATATAAAATTTAACAAAAATAAAAATAACTCCAAAACTAATAGATTTAGGCATAGTAAACCTTTATAATTTTTAAAAGGTAATGGAATTTGCTACATAATAGGATTATAAAAGACAGGGTGTCCTATTTAAAATAAGAACATTGTCGTTTGAATATGTAATTAGAGAATCTCCCCATTTTGGACGCCCTGTATAATTTTAAACAACTCTAAATACATTATTGCTTTCAATTATTAGTCTAATTTTTTCTAGTTAAAATTGTATTTGACTGATTCCATAGGTTTCCAAGTTATTGGTTTTCTTGTGTTTCCATTTTTAGAAATATCAAAATATCTCGAAAACTAAAAAGCTTAGGTATAGGGAATACTTAAGAAAGTTTATCTTATTTTTAACGTATAATCTATAAATGCAATAAAATATAGGGTCTTCCATAAGAAATAATATAACTTTGATACGCCACACTTTTTTGGGAAAACCTGTATATTTCAAAATAATTTTAAAATGTAGCCTTTATCAACCCACATATCCATGAATAAACAAAATTTTCAAAATATTAACCGTTTAGCCACAATGGACCGTCGCGTCTACCGTGACTCACCCTGTATAGACGAGGGCCAATCATTTTTTAAACAAAAAAAAATCTTAGAAGTATGTGGAAGGTCGGAAAATTTAGGGCAAATTATAATTAAATTAAGAAAAATTAAGACGCCTGAGTAAAAGTTCCGGAAAGGGGGTGGGGGTAGGTAAATATACGTTCTGAGGGTTTGAAATTGGTTTTTTATGATTTTTGGCTGAAATATGCATCCTATCGAAAAAATTTTATTATAAAAGTTGTAGGTAATTAAAAAGTATAAAACTTTTGTATTAATCATTTTCCAACATAACCTCGAAGTTATTGAAAAAAACGCTAAAACCGGTTTTTTTTTTTCGTTTTTAATTTTTGTTTTTTCATCTGCAGCAAACATAATTTATGTAAATTGGTCAAAACGTTCTTTTTTGTGTTTTAAATAAGCTGTAATTTTTTCAAACCAAAATATTTAATTTTACATTAAACAAAAACTTAGGAATTTGTGATTAAATAGTCTGAGAATTATTCCTGTACAAATTAATAATCGGATGTCACCCATAAAAAAAAATAAAACAAAAAAATAAAAAAAAACTTTAATAATTAATAAATATTCTTACATAATGTGCAACTATATTAAAATTAGGATAATAAAATAATATAAATAAAATAGACATGTATATAAATAACTTGCAAATATATACAAAAAGAAAAAAATAAAAACAATTCCAAGTGATTTCTTTGGTATTGTTATTAAAGGGTTTATTTTACAAATGCATTTGGGAGCGACTTTGTCTAGGAAATTAAAATGCACAAATTAATAATATAAACAATAATTAATGAATATCTATAAATAAGAATTGCAAAGATATATGAAATAATTGGGTAGTTCATCAAACCGTTTGTCCATTTACCAATGAAATACCCTGTATAAAAACAAGTTAAGCACCTAAATTATAAATCACCCTGTGTATGATAAAAATTATAAAATTATTTCATAAATAATTGCAATTCAATAATGTGCAGTAAAATTCAAAACATTCGATTTTCAAAATAGTTTTTGTTTTGAAAATCGAAGTAGAAATAACTACACTATCACGCAAATATTATAAATAAATTAATAATAATACAGGCAAAAATTTAAAAAGCACCCCTGATAAAATTATACTTTTCAAATTCCACATCAGTTTTTTTTATCTCTAATAATAATTATAAGCGGCTTCTTACCAACGTAATTATTAATAAAACATAAACAAAAGTTTATGAGTATTAACAATTTTATATATAAATTTTTACTGGGTTTCAACTGGGGCAAAATCGCGACAGCTACAAACAAGCAATATTATGAAATATGCTTTTAATTTTTCGCAGCAGGAACCAAAAACTTTAATGAAAGAGATGGGTCAGTTTGACTCCTTAAAAATGTGCCAAAGATATATGAATGCAGAAAACGTACAATTAAAAGACAATTATTTATAAAAAAAATAAAAAAATGTGTCTAGACACACTCGAATTTGATGTTTAAATGTGATAAGGAGTCAAAATGATTCAATGTTTCCATTATAAGGTTAAAAAAAACCTCTCAAATAATTTCAAAATTATTTTTAATGCTAGTGTCGACTTGGGTATTTGGTTTTTGGGATTTAAAATTTATATCGCTGCTCTAGTTCTTAAACAATGGATCTGCGATAAAGGAAATTTAAAATATGACATATTTTACATTTTTTGAAGCTCAAATACAGGATAAAATGACTATAAAAAAATATTATTCTTACTTATAGTTGTGATGTGATATACTTACTCGAATAATCACAGTTTAAGATGGTCGACTGTATCTAAAATTACTTCTACAAGAAATTATTGTTAAAACATTTATTTTGTTGGTGATATGTGTCAATAATTTTATTATTATTATTTTTAACAATCAAATTAAAGATTGTTTTATGATATAGTGCCATAATTAAACATTTTTCATCAAAAACATATTAAAGTATAAGAAATTGTGGTTGAATACCGGTTAAAATTTGTATAAATACATTTTGTTTATTTATATACAGTGTGTCCAATTAAGTCGGGAAAACTTTTTTATTATTTGTTTTATGAAAAATAGTTATTCTTGATAAAAAGTTCTGCATGGTCTAAAACCCAGAATGAAATAATCAGATATCAAATTTTTTTATACGTATACGAGGTTTGTCAAGAGTAAAGTACCTTTATTTTTTAAAATATCGATTATTGTTATAAAGAAAAAGTGTTTAGATTGAAACATAACGTTCAAATATGCAACAATGTTGATTTACATTAAAAACGTTTTTATTTCAAACAGTTATTTCTAATTTTTATTGAACCTGGTGTGCGACTGAAAAAATTTGATATCCGATTATTTCATTTTGGGTTTTAGGCCATGCAGAACTTTTTATCAAGAATAACTTTTTTTCATAAAACAAATAATAAAAAAGTTTGGTTGGTGCCGACTTAATTGGACACACTGTATATTATATTTATTAAATTTGGTTTTTTTGCCACAAGTATCCCATGAAATCTCCCAACCTTGGAACGGATTATTTCTCCCCCATCTATAAATGTGTTTCTAGCCGTGTTTTCTTATACAGGGTGAGTCACGGTAGACGCGACGGTCCATTGCGGCTAAACGGTTAATATTTTGAAAATTTTGTTTATTGATTGATATGTGGGTTGATAAAGGCTACATTTTAAAATTATTTTGAAATATACAGGTTGTCCCAAAAGAGTGTGGCGTATCAAAGTTATATTATTTCTTATGGAAGACCCTATATTTTGTTGCATTTATTGACTATACGTTAAAAATAAGATAAATTTTCTTAAATATTCCCTATACCTAAGCTTTTTAGTTTTCGAGATATTTTGATATTTCTAAAAATGGAAGCACTTACAAGAAAACCAATAACTTCAAAACCTATGGAATCAGCCAAATCCAATTTTAACTGAAAAAAATTAGACTAATAATTGAAAGCAATAATGTATTTATAGTTGTTTAAAATTATACAGGGCGTCCAAAATGGGGCGATTCTCTAATGATATATTCAAACGACAATATCGTTCTTATTTTAAATAGGACGCTCTGTATTTTATAATTTTATTATGAAGCAAATTCCATTATCTTTTAAATTTTATATTATTTTTCCACCGTAATGCCTAAATATAACACCCTGTATTTGATCAGCTTAGATTATGATCCGAAAAAATTACAGATAAATCCACTTTTCACAATAATAGGTTAGTTAACCGTCACAACTTTCATTATTATGATATTCAAAACCAGCATTTGTTTAACACAATAGATCATCAGAACCGGTGGAACATTTTTGCAATTTTTAAGAAAAAGTTTCTGGGAACTGTTGGAAAATGTATCATTAGATATTAGACAAAAAATGATGTTGCAATAGTCTAAGCTGATCAAATACAGGGTGTTATATTTAGTCATTACGGTGGAAAAATAATGTAAAATTTAACAAAAATAAAAATAACTCCAAAATTAATAGATTTAGGTATAGTAGACCTTTATAATTTTTAAAAGATAATGGAATTTGCCTCATAATAGGATTCTAAAATACAGGGTGCCCTATTTAAAATAAGAACGATATTGTCGTTTGAATATGTCATTAGAGAATCGCCCCATTTTGGACGCCCTGTATAATTTTAGACAACTCTAAATACATTATTGCTTTCAATTATTTATCTATTTTTTTTAGTTAAAATTGTATTTGACTGATTCCATAGGTTTCCAAGTTATTGGTTTTCTTATAAGTTTCTAGAAATATCAAAATATCTCGAAAAGTAAAAAGCTTTTAATTTTAAAATGTAGCCTTTATCAACCCACATATCCATGAATAAACAAAATTTTCAAAATATTAACCGTTTAGCCACAATGGACCGTCGCGTCTACCGTGACTCACCCTGTATTTTGCTCAAAAACACGGTCAGGTACACTTTTAACGGGGGAAGAGGGCGAAACCAACAACTCTGAGATTTGGGATTTTCGCGGGGATACTTCCAATAAAACAAAATTATATTTATTTTGAGGTTTCACTCAAAATTTGCATAGATGCATAACACCGGTGTTGACATTTGACTGATGTAACAAATCTGACATCTGTCAAAACAAATCTGACATTTGTCAAAACAAATCTGACATCTGTCAAAACAAATCTGACAAAACAAATCAAAAATTCGTGACAGAAGGAACGATATTTTAGGTTAAGTTGAGAAATATTCAATTGTTTTGAAAATTTGAACTAATAGTTTGTCGATCTGATTTTCGATATTTTTAATTTTCATTAAACTCTAATTTCTTGAGAAGTCTAAACTCTACTTCAAGCTTAATTATTTACTTTTAAAAGTTTTAAATTAGCTTTTATTAAAAATATAATATTTAAGCTTGAAACTAAAACGTATTTTTTAAATTTCTAATCTACGTCATTCTAGAAGCCTAAGTGTAGCAGATCAAAAACAAAAAGTTAAAAAAAAATCAACAAAAACAAACTAAATTATAAAATAATGGGATTATGAATTACAAAAATACTTTGTGAATATTTTATTGTAAAATCTACACTGGTCTTGGAGACGTTTACAATTTTATTTACTGGTGTGCTTTGCAACAAAAAAACTACTAGATATGCAGACCAATATCCGAAAATTTCAAAGTAAATAATTCGTCTAGACTATCAAATAAATTCACATTTAACAATTATTTACAATCACTCGTATTGCACATATACTTAAAGTGCGTTCAGACGTACAATAAAATATCCAAAATAACTTCGGTGTTATGTCGTGATGTTTTTATTCCTCAAACCGAATTTAGTCGCGTAACAATTTGTTATAGGACTATGTTACGTTTTGTTGTACGTCTGGAGGCACTTTTAAATTTTATGATATTCGTGAAATTACTATGAAAGCTTCGATTGTAGGTCTATGGTTTACTCAATCGAAAACGACGCTGAAAATAACTTTGTTTAAAATTAGGAAAGATTTGCAAAAATATACTTGAATTTGTATCATTTTCACAAACCTTTCGGTGGATAGACACAAGGTTGAAATATAACGAAATATTTAAATAAATATAAAAGTGTGAGCCTTAGAGTAAAGTAGTTTATTCTCGCTTAAAGAAATATTACATTTATTTGCAATTTAATACCTAAAAGAATGGAAGATCATTAAAAGATATTATAAATAATTTTTGTATACAGGGTGTCCGATAACAGGGAGCCACACAGGATTCCAAGAAAAGAGTATTTTGGTATATTTTTACAAAATTATATACGATTTATGTAATTGACCATTTGCCTTGAAAATATTACACAAAACAAGAAAATAGAATTGTTATTGTTCATTTCTGGATCTAAATAACAAATAATTATTTTACTTTTTATACAGGATGTCTCAGAAATCGATAAATACATTCCTACAGATATTTCTATATAAAAGCGTACGATTAGTGTTATAAGGGATGTTGAGAATGTAAAAGAAAAGGGTTTTCTACAGTTTCAATAAAAATTAATATTTTAAATGATTTTGCTACACAGTTTTGCGCTAAATAGTCCAGATTTTAGTTTTTTAGGGCGGTATTGAATAACACTTTTAACAGTTTTTAGTTTTTACCACTATGCACTGTGTTCAGGTCATTTTATCAGGGATTGTTGAAGGGTCGAATAAATATTATAGGCAAGGGCTGAAGCATTTGAAAAAGGTAAAAAGTGAAAAAAAATAGTAGGATGAAACCCATTGGAAAAGGAAGAGAATATAACAAAAATGAAAGGAAAAATAATTTGCGGGCGATCTGAGGTTGGGAAGTGGAAGGGGTGAGCTTTTAAGGGTAGAAAATTGTTTATCTCGATTTCCGGCAAAACTACAAGTCCTATCGAAAAAAGTTAAATGGCAAAGTTGTAGGTAATAAAAAGATCTACAACTTTTGTATTTACACTTTTTCCACATAACCTCAAAATTTATGTGAAAAATTCAAATAACCACATTTTTGGTTTTTTATTTTTATCTTTTACAAAAAAAATATTTTTTTTCACGAAATTTTGTGAAAACTTAGCTTTTTATGTCCCAAACACAGTGTAATTTGTTTGATTTAAAATATTTATTTTTTTCACCTTATTTTGACTTAATATCGAAAAAGCACCCTAATGTTCAATCGAAAATTCTCGCGTCAAAATATCTGCTTTTTTAAAAAACTCGGTGGGCTTTTTGTTCGTTGGAATCTCTACTTTTTGATGGTGTAAAAAAATATACATTACTATGGTAAATGTTCTCAAAAAATGCAAAGAAACGAAAAAAACTCGAATCCAATTATTTTTTAAATCATCATGTACAATTTTGAGCTATTTATTAAAATTTATACTTTAATTACTCGAAAAAAGTAAGATTCCGGGTTACATTGATAAACAAAAGAGTAATTAAAGTATACATTTTAATGAATAGCTCAAAATTGTATATGATTTAAAAAAAAATTTCGGATTTGAGATTTTTTCGTTTCTTTGTATTTTTTGAGAACATTTACCATAGTAATGTATTTTTTTACACCATCAAAAAGTAGAGATTTCAACGAACAAAAAGCCCACCGAGTTTTTTTAAAAAAGCAGATATTTTGACGCGAGAATTTTCGATTGAAAATTAGGGTGCGTTTTCGATATTAAGTCAAAATAAGGTGAAAAAATAAATATTTTAAATCAAAAAAATTACAGTGTATTTGAAACATAAAAAGGCAAGTTTTCACCAAATTTCGTGAAAAAAGAATTTTTTTTGTAAAAGATAAAAATAAAAAACCAAACACTTGGTTGTTTGAATTTTTCACATAAATTTTGAGGTTATGTGAAAAAAGTGTAAGTACAAAAGTTGTAGATCTTTTTATTACCTACAACTTTGCCATTTAACTTTTTTCCATAGGATTTGTAATTTTGCCGGAAATTGAGATAAACAGTTTTATACCCTTAAAACTCACCCCTTTCCACTTCCCGACCTCAGATCGCCCGTCCTTTCATTTTTGTCATATTCACTTCCTTTTCTAATGGGTTTCATCCTACTATTACCTTATGGTAAGAGCATTAAAGTTTCCGAATTATACGATTTTTTCTTTGTGCTGAGAGTATATTTGATAATTTTATAAACGATATATCCTGCATTTAATCTAATTCTGAAACAACCTATAAAGGAATTTTTTCAAAATTTTTAGGTTACGTACAAACCGATTGTATTGTTTTGACACAATTAAATTTTATATCGACTGTAGATGTGCGATTCGACAACAATTTGACATTTAGTAATTATCACATGTAAAAACTCTTTTTTTCTTGGATAAAATGTATGGTAACCTTATCCTGAAACGCCCTGTATTTTCTAATAAGACAAAGATCAGTTGTAGTGATCTGTACAATATGAATTACAGACACTACTAAAAGTGATTAAATTTTTTTCAAGTTCAGACCGATTTTTTAAAATTTCTAATCCTACAAATGTCACAAGCTATTCAATCGCGTAATTATTAGTGATGTAACTTTATTCTGATGCTCTAACAATGACACCATCAAACTCGGCAATCTCTATTATTACTTTCTTAAAAAGCTCTCACTGTTCAAGATGTATTTTCTAATTCATCCGTATAACATTTTTTTATTGCTTAAAATCGTATTAAATGCACTATTCTCAGCTAAGTATTTTTGAAATGTCTCGAGTGTCAGGAATGGGTTAATTTGCTTCAATGCCCCCTGTTTAATTTTCAATCGTAAAATTAAACAAAGCATTCATTCGGATCAAACCGGCAACACGGCGCGATCGCCAATCAAAATATCAAACCGGCAACGCTGCGAGCTAGTGTGTAAATATTCTAAAATATTTAACTGCGAATAAACTAAAATTCAATTGTGTGTCTCCAATGCGTGGGAATGAAACGGAAATAAAGACAGAAGATACTGGAAGGCGGCTATCAGCCATCATGTTTTCACATTTTTGCACGTATGCCCAAGAAACACACAAGCAAAGACGCTTCAGTCAGTATTGGAGTTCTCCAAGGAAGTATTTTAGGGCCATCACGTTTTCTAATATATTTAAATGATAGTAGGCTCGAAGTCATATAAAGAAGAAGAAGGTTTCCAAAATTATAATGAAGTAAGGAAGCAAATTAACCGATTCCACGTTTACTCTCCGACACGTTTTTATTTTATTTAATTTTTTTTTATTACAAACTCTAATTAATGGACAGATCAATACAATATAAATCTCTAATAGTTTAAATCCTAATCTCGAAAAACTCCAAACTAAAAATGTGGTGTGAAAAACGGGTGAAGTGGTGGGGGTTGTTGTAACTCAAAAAAAACCAAAAAGGGATGTGGTTCTGGTTTCGGAACTGGCTTGGCGGTTGTGTTTAAAAATATCCAATAGTCCACAAAATACAGGAAATGGAACACAAAGTTTATCCCATTAATATATTGCAACATTTTAAATAATGCTCATTTCCTAAAACAACATTATAGTTATTTTTTTTACTACACTGTTTTCGATGTTGTCACGTCCACTTGTAAGTCTTGAAATTTTCGAAAAAGATAAATTTAGAGCAGTGAAAGAAAATCTGCGCGGTAGGCCATGAAAATTCTCGAAATCGCCTGGTTGTATTCGCATTTTGTACTTGTTTGATTCAAATAACTCATACTGCAACAACGGTAAAAAAGAAAAATTTAACTTTAAATTGTTGTTGATTTTTTTATTGCATTCTGTCGTAATCTCAGATAGAATGTAATTATTTGTTGTTGATAATTTTGGGCGCCATCTACTTTCCAGTAGAAAAATTGAGTCTTAATCCCAGGTAGTGCTTCAGCTATTGGCCGCATGATTGTAAAAATCGATAATAACGACTCAGTGAATATGAAAACATTTATTAATAATCATAAAAATAACGGTTAAGCTTTTAGTTTATGTGAGAATAAGAGTTGTTTGCCAGAATAAATCAACAATTAATACGAATCTTATAATTACTCTCTTACCTTATTCTAATCTAAATTATTTAGTTATTAATTAAAATATAATCTAACCTAATTAAATAAAATAATTGTGGCCTCCTGATTGAAAAATGTCTCTGTTAAAAATTGTTTTATTTTTTTGATAATCCAAGTTAACCTAAAATGCTCTTTGTAATGAAATTGTATACGATTGAAAAAAAATATACAACACTACCGAGAAATCTCTTATTATAGCTGAGCGCAGAGTTTGCAGCCGAGGCGTATTGCCGACCAATTTTTTAGAAAGATTTTAAGATTTAAAATAATGTTGGTATTTCACTTCAAGACTTACAAGTGAAGGTGAACGTGGTCTTGTACTATATATTTTTTGTTGTACAAGATGGCTAATACTTTTTTGAAACTTACAATGTTAGCGCTAATATTATTATAAGAATGATGAGAGCTACTACGAGGCAGATTATGATGAAGATCTTTTTCTGAAAAAAGAAACAAACAAAAAATAACATAAATAAAAGAAAAAACAAACCACAGGGTTCGTCTACCACAAACATACCTTATATTTTATTAAGATTAAAAAGTTAATTAATTATTTTTTATACATTAAATTATTTACAGCAATATTTATATCCTCCGCTAAAATAACAAATATAAGGTTGTTTTTGGTGAAATAAAAAATGAAAATATACAAGTGACAAAAACACAAACAAACCCTGTTTGACAATAATTGAGTGTAAAGTGGCCATATAATATTTAATAAATATCAAATATGTGCAATGTTGGGATATGTGCTGCACTTTGCTTCGAGATATATCATAAAAAATTTGAATAATTTAAAAAAATAAGTACTATTAATATTGTTTCTCTTCAAAATGTATAAATAAATATTTTTACTGATAAAAGAAAAGTCGATTTTGAATAATTTGGTATTTTTTTAAAATTTTTGTCAAAACAAAGTTCTAAAAAAACGTGTGCGTTAAGAGGTTATACTGAAATCGCGATCGAGCCGCAGTAATATATCTGTCAGAACAGGAAAGTTCAGATGTGGGTGCCTATATATTATTTACGGGGTACATAAAATCATCATTTAAAAATATATATTTTTTGAATATGTATTGTTGAGTATTATTTCGGGTTGTAGGTACTTTACAAAATGAAAATATTGAATTTACCAAGTTTACCCACCAAAAAAACACAAAAAACAAAAAATTGGCCTTGGCCAACCAAAAAATTTTTTTTCAGCGAAGTTTTTAGTGTGGCTGATTGACAGCGCTTTGATACGAGGCCAAGAATACATGGGCGTGCTATATTTATTTTATATGAATATTTTTATTCCCTTTATTTATCAGGGGCGTAGATGTTCGATTTCGAACAACAATTATTTAAGTTTAAAATAGTAACAAAAAAAAAATAAATACAAACAAATACACCCTAATTTACCCAACCGTGCGCTTGTCAGGGATTAAAATAAGGATAGTCTATTGTTGTCCAATAAAAACCGGGCGGCACAGGCAACATTCTTAATTTTAACACACCTTTTAACTACCGGCTATTTAAAATCACAGATTTTGTTTGAGGCGCCTGTGCTGTAAAACTCCCATAAAATTTTGATTTATTACTCCGTGTCGATCGCGATTTCACTATAAAAAATAATAAATTCAAAACTGTGCTTCTCAAAAATTTATTGTTCTATTTAATAGCTGAGATAGCGAGAAAAATTCTAAGATAAACTTTTTTTTAACGTTCAAATTTTTTTTTACGAAGCACTCTAATGAAATTGGTAATGTAAACATTTTTCTTAGACACTTTATCTTATTCTATAAATAATTAATGAAGGTCGGATGCCAAACGAATTGAGTTTAAAATTATGCAAGTACATTCGTAATTCATAAATGTATGCATAAATCCGAAGCAGACTGATGCCTTACTTAGGAGTCCATTTACTGGAATTTAAAGTTATTTGACATTTGAGGTTTCTAGTAATGAGATATAAATATGACCACTTTACTAAAATACAAAAATAATTCAAAAATGATAGCATCTAAGCAACTATATTGAAAGAAGCGACATATATTTTGAAATGGGATAACATTAATTTAGGATAGAGTTAAAAGAATTAGAGAAAAATGCAACTTCATCATCGTTTCGTACAAAAAGAACATGAAATGACATATTAACCTGTCAAAACCTAATTTCTCATGTCACTCCAAAGACATTTTGATATTTTTTAATTTTGGCTCACCCTGTAAATTTAAAGTGAACACATATTATTAAAATTGCGGTTTTACATTTTTACTTGTGGGAAATAATGAAAGATTTAGTTTTAAAAGTCATATATAGGGTGTCCCAATTAAGAAAATTTATTTTTGTATGAAGATGATTTTAAAATATTAAAGTTGCCTACAATTTTCGTAAATAAATTTCGGGAGGTCACCCTAGCAGCCCAAAATTTACCTGATTTAAAAAATATATGAACTTCTATTTTTTTATTTTCGTCAGTTTCCCTAAAAATAAATATTTTTTAATTATTGGCACTGTACGTGATTTTTTACAGTTTTCTACACTATTGAACAATTTTTTTTACTAAATTTAATTTCAAGTATTATCAAACTATTAGCGATTTTAGCACCACGCACTCTATAGGAGTAGGTACGAACTTAACCAGTAACAATGGACCTTTCCATGAACTATGATGGAACACTATAAATAGAAAGTATATGTGCTAATATCACTGAGAATTTTGTTTTTTGAATTCTCTGATAGCTAATTTTTCCATAATCAGGAAAAACATGTGTTTGTGACGTCACGTTCATCGAAATTAGATTTGACATCGTTGTGCACAATGGAACCTCGAATTACAGTTACATCTGAATTGTAAGTTCGTTCGTTTGCTGCAAAATATTGTAAATCTTTTTTCTCTCTTCAGATCTCTTTCCTTGCAATTATCTTAGACGAGATAATAGAACAAGAAATTGTATGTAATGTGTAATGTTATTAAAAACAAAAATAAACGTTAACCTCAAATCTAATGCAACACCTGACAACTGTTGTTCCGTGAGAGAACTGTGTTTAGGATTTGCGGTGTTGCCAATAATCGTTCTTCATGAAAAGGTAGGCCCGTTCAGAAACTTCGAATGTTTTAGGTAAAGAAAACAGTAGCTAAAATGTGGAATTTTATAGATAAGTGGATCAATTGACAGAGTTTAATTATATATCAATGGTGTATATCAAGCAGTGAGCTTTATTTTTGGGAAGAACAGTGATCGGTGTTTCTGAACGTAGATTATGGAGGGGGGTGTTTCCGATGAACGTGACGTCAAAGGTACACTTTCAAAAGCGATTTTTTTTAAATGGAAAATATATGGTGGCACTCTAAGTGAATTCGACGTTAAGTTTTGGAATTTATTTTTCGTACATGTAAAGGTCCATTGATAGTAGCAATCCTGAACATTGTTGCCACATGAATTTGTCAAATTACTTTTGACGGAGTCGGTAAATCTTCTAAAAAGATCTGGCAACACTATCGTGAAGGCTTGGCAGTGTTGCCGCACCGATTAACTTTATTTTGTTGATGACTCTAAAAATTAAATTTCTCTAATTCATTTCACTTGACCTCGCCTACCTTCCTGGCCTTGGTTTGGTACTCCTCTGCCTGCTTAAGTTGACTACGACCTTCCTGTACGTGGTTCTGCGTGGTTCCCACGTGATACTCAATCCTGTCCACCAATTCTCCCTAATTTAGGGTACGTAGGGATCGGGGAGGGGGATACGTACAATAGGGGGAGAAGAGAGTACAACAGAGAAAGAACACATCGCAACAATGATTATATATACAAAAACAAGTTACCCAGAAAGTGACAAAGGCACATGTAAGTAGTTAGTTATTAGTAAAAAATGGGTGCAAAGCAAAAAAAATAATAGTTACGACAAATAAAGGGTGTAGCCGGGACGTAAGGGTATATACGGGGTAGAGGAGAAACAGAAAGTATAAAACCAAATCAGAAGCAGTCTTAAAAACACAGTGTGTACTTAAAAACTAAAAGGGTTGGACTCACCCGCCTGGCTCGGCTTTGGTACCGTAAAGCCTTTTTAGTATCTTGGGTGGCCGTTTGTACGTAATCCACTGCGTGTTCGACATGGTACTCGATACGATCGATCATTTCGCCCTAAAATCCCCAGCGGGTGGAAAATGTTAGGTTAATAAGAGACAGAGACAGAATCCGCATGCAATTTACCCTCCGTTAATTATTATTAGTGTTTTAGCCCAGCCACAGGAAGTATAGCATTAGTAGTTAGACAAAGTTACTTCTGGAACGGCTCTGAAGTTAGCTACGGGTAAGGTTATGGTTCAGGTCTGAAGTTATTCCAGTTGACAGATGATAGATCCGTTGACAGATTGTTGGCAACCCTGTTGACGGATGCCAGACCCAATATTTTACTATGTGCAGAACTCCTGTCAACAGCGTTGCCAACAATCTGTCAACAGGCCAATCATCTCTCAAGGGGAATAACTTCAGAGCGTTCGATCTTTGTCTTACTACTAGCATTTTTTATAATTAAATTACGATCAATTTTATCAGTTATCATGTGCAGTGTTTCCATATTTACCTCCTAAGACCGGTTTCATAAAACGTTGATCAATCGACCATTTAAAGTTTATGTGTTACTTATTAAACGATTACTTAAAGTAGCCTTTCGATAATAATTTTTATGAAATATGTGTATAATGTTTTCGATCGAAAACTACATTTACTAACTCAAAAATTTGCCTAAAATCATCGATAAGTTTAAACATAATTATTCTTTATTTTTCCTACAAAATAAATATTACGAAACATGGCAACACAGCACACAACAAAAAATTGATGGCAAGATTAGACAATCTGATGAAAAGGGAAGAATTAATAAACGTTAAGTTTAACCCACGTAATAGGCAACTTGATATTCTAAAAGAAGATTTTACCCTGCATGCAGTTTAGTAATACGACCGCTGGGAAAAAAAGCAACGTTGCATATATTAAGGAAAATATTGGAGCACCATGTTGATAACTTTAGTGGTATGTTTCTAAGAAATATTTCATTAAAAGTTTAATTGAAAAATATCCGTAAATAGTTGAATGGAAAAGTACGTAAATTTATTATATATAAATATACCATGAAATAATTTATTTTGTATGTGCATTTCAAAATATATTTGAATTTTAAAATATAGTTCGAGGTCTTTAAAATGATAAACATCTTCACAAAACGCTGATTTTACCACATCCTGTGTGTAAATTAAAGGATTAGAAAGAGGGCATTTATTTGCTTTGTTGGATAATTAAATGCCCTAATTAGGAATTAAATGCTCCTTTTTTATTATTTTAATTAATCGTATATTCTGATAATTTAAGAAAAATTAACATATTTAAAATTGGAATAAAAATATGAAGCAAATGGATTTTTGTTAGGGCAATTAACTGCCCTAATTAGGAATTTAACGCTCCTTATTTATTATTTTAATTAATCCTATATTCAGATAGTTTAAGAAAAATTAACATATTTAAAATTGGAATAAAAATATGAAGCAAATGGATTTTTGTTAGGGCAATTAAATTCCCTAGGAATTTAATGATCCTTTTTTATTATTTTAATTAATCCTATATTCAGATAGTTTAAGAAAAATTAACATATTTAAAATCGGAATAAAAATATAAAACAAATGGCTATTTGTTAGGGCAATTAAATGCCCTAATTAGGAATTTAATGATCGTTGTTTTATTTTAATAGTACTTTCTGTGCTACTTCAAGAAAATGTTGAGAGAAATGTGATAAAAATGTGAAATAGGTTAGATCAATTAAATGCTAATTAAAAATGTATTGCTTTTTATTTTTAATAATTATTTCTGCTAGATTAAAAAACAGTTGGTGTAGCAATATTAAAAGTGGAATTAAAATATGGAATAATTGTTTTTTTTTGCAAGGGCAATTAAATGCTAATTAAATGGCCTAATTAGGAATCCAATACCACTTTTGGTTTATTTTAATCGTATGTTTTGATAGTTTAAAAAAGTTAGTATAGTAACATCTTTAAAATTGATATAAAAATTTAAAATAAATGTTTTTGTAAGGGCAATTAAATGCCCTAATTAGAAATTTAACGATCCTTTTGCTTTATTGTGAGAAAACGTTGGTAAAGAAAATTGTGATAAAAATATACAATACGTAGCAGCTTTTTGTTAGGTTAATTAAATGCTAATTAAAAATCCTATTGACTCTAAACTCTAAATTAACAGAGTAGCATCAATAAAATTGGGGTCAAATATGTAATATATTAGAACAACTAAATTGTATGTTGGTTACTCCTTTCAAAATAATAAAAACACCAAGCAACCATATTGTTTCCATTTTTCCCATAAAATTAACCAACCGAGCACAATGTAAAAACGATAATTTATCATTACTTTTACTTTATTATTCCATCAATAAATCTTCGTCTAAAAGCTTGATAACCACACGATTGATTAGTATAATAATGATTGTCGTTCGATCGATCGTTTATGAAATAATTGCGGGGTATTAAATTCCATAACTGTCATGAGCAGCGTCTTCGTTATGATTAGGGTTATAAAATATGTTTCAAATGCTAATGACATTTTACCACGTAAACTGAGTGTTAAGTGACGTACATTTAAATCTTTTTTTATGTCATAGTAAAAACTAAATTGATTTGAATGAACTAAAAATGTTTTCTTTGTAACAATTACGATCAGCGAAGTTTAATAGCGAGTCTAAAAGTGAGTATTTGCCTTTGGATTTTCTTGTTTGTTGCGTTTATTCTAGACCATTCGGCTCGAAGGACCATAATTTGGAAGAATGTTTGGGCGTCGACAGAATAATGAAGCGTTGTTAACTTTGTGAAAAATATTTATTTTAGATGTTACGTAAAAGTAAAACGTATTAATTGCTTGTATTTATCACACCTTTCTAAGACAAATTATGTAAAAAAAAAACGTTTTCAATTTTTGTCGATACCTTCATTATTTCATGATATATTTTGACATTTTAATAATAACAATCAAAATTAAATTGTGATGGAAAGTTATAAAACGAATAATGGACATATTTACATTTGTTTTAATAAAATATTGTTTATTCTAACAAAAGCAAACGGGACAGATTTATTCAAATTGTACGAATCAAATATTAAAATGGCACATAAAAAATTTATTTCCATATAGATTGATTTGAAAACTCAGAAATAAATTTCCATCACAAACTAAAAGTACATTTCGAAATCAATCGATTACAGAACTGCGATTTGCAGACACCTGCAGTGGTGGATCTTTGGGGGGTGGAGCTAAAAATTTTATTTCGTTTCCCTTTCTACGTTACACTCAGCAACAATCTTTCGAAATAAACGCTTAAATCGTCGAGAAACAATGAAAATTAAATATGAAACAAATGGTTTTTTTGTTAAGACAACTAAATGCTCTAATTAGGAATTTAATGCTCTCTTTTTATTATTGTAATTAATCCCATATTCTGATAGTTTAAAAAATTAACTTTTAAAATTGTAATAAAAATATGAAACAAATTGATTTTTGTTAGGGCAATTAAATGCCCTAATTAGGAATTTAATGATCCCTTTTTATTATTGTAATTAATCCTATATTCAGATAGTTTAAGAAAAATTAACATATTTAAAATTGGAATAAAAATACGACAAACGGCTTTTTGTTAGGGCAATTAAATGCCCTAATTAGGAATTTAATGCTCCTCTTTTGGTATTTTAATTAATCCTATATTCAGATAGTTTAAGAAAAATTAACATTTAAAATTGGAATAAAAATATGAAACAAACGGCTTTTTCTTAGGACAATTAAACGCCCTAATTAGGAATTTAATGCTCCTTTTTTAGTATTTTAATTAATCCTATATTCAGATAGTTTAAGAAAAATTAACATTTAGAATTGGAATAAAAATATGAAACAAATGACTTTTTGTTAGGGCAATTAAATGCCCTAATTAGGAATTTAATGGTCCTCTTTTAGTATTTTAATTAATCCTATATTCAGATAGTTTTAGAAAAATTAACATTTAAAATTGGAATAAAAATATGAAACAAACGGCTTTTTCTTAGGACAATTAAACGCCCTAATTAGGAATTTAATGCTCCTTTTTTAGTATTTTAATTAATCCTATATTCAGATAGTTTAAGAAAAATTAACATTTAGAATTGGAATAAAAATATGAAACAAATGACTTTTTGTTAGGGCAATTAAATGCCCTAATTAGGAATTTAATGGTCCTCTTTTAGTATTTTAATTAATCCTATATTCAGATAGTTTTAGAAAAATTAACATTTAAAATTGGAATAAAAATATGAAACAAACGGCTTTTTCTTAGGACAATTAAACGCCCTAATTAGGAATTTAATGCTCCTTTTTTAGTATTTTAATTAATCCTATATTCAGATAGTTTAAGAAAAATTAACATTTAAAATTGGAATAAAAATATGAAACAAACGGCTTTTTCTTAGGACAATTAAACGCCCTAATTAGGAATTTAATGCTCCTTTTTTAGTATTTTAATTAATCGTATATTCAGATAGTTTAAGAAAAATTAACATTTAGAATTGGAATAAAAATATGAAACAAATGACTTTTTGTTAGGGCAATTAAATGCCCTAATTAGGAATTTAATGGTCCTCTTTTAGTATTTTAATTAATCCTATATTCAGATAGTTTAAGAAAAATTAACATTTAAAATTGGAATAAAAATATGAAACAAACGGCTTTTTCTTAGGACAATTAAACGCCCTAATTAGGAATTTAATGCTCCTTTTTTAGTATTTTAATTAATCCTATATTCAGATAGTTTAAGAAAAATTAACATTTAAAATTGGAATAAAAATATGAAACAAACGGCTTTTTCTTAGGACAATTAAACGCCCTAATTAGGAATTTAATGCTCCTTTTTTAGTATTTTAATTAATCCTATATTCAGATAGTTTAAGAAAAATTAACATTTAGAATTGGAATAAAAATATGAAACAAATGACTTTTTGTTAGGGCAATTAAATGCCCTAATTAGGAATTTAATGGTCCTCTTTTAGTATTTTAATTAATCCTATCTTAATTAAAAATGTATTGCTTTTTATATTTTAATAATCATTTCTGCTAGTTTAAAAAACAGAGCAATATTAAAACTGGAATAAAAATATGCAATAATTGGTTTTTTGCAAGGGTAATTAAATGCCAACTAAATGCCCTAATTAGGAATGCAATACAACTTTTGTTTTATTTTAATCGTATGTTTTGATAGTTAAAAAAAATGTTAGCGTGGTAACGTCTTTAAAATTGGCAAAAAAATATGAAATAAATGTTTTTTGCAAGGGCAATTAAATGCCCTAATTAGGAATTTCGCAGAAAGATTCGGGAGTATACGGTGATACAGAGGCACCAAGTCAAAAATGGAAAAAAATTCCAAAAAGCCAAAAAAAAAATGGAAAAACTCAAAATATGGGATAAAGACTAAAAAAGGCAAAAAAAGGTTTAAAAAAGAAGAAAAAAAGTAAAAAAACCAAAAAAGTCAAAAATGTTCAGAATAAACGCCTAATTGGGTCAAAAAATTCGAAAAACCCAAAAAAAAATAAAAAACTCGAAAATTATGATAGTCTAAACCTAAAAAAAAATCTAAAATGTTCAATTCCTAGAGCAAGGACAAAAAATATTCTAAACTCTAAGAAACTCTAAGAAAATCCAGTGGAAGAATCTAGGAAACCACTAAAAAACATTCCAAAAACAATAAACCTGAAAATATTGCTGCCTTTTTTACTATTACATTCACCTTTCGCTCCCCTAAAAGATCCACCACTGGTTTGACCTAGCATTAAATTGAACAACGACGAATAGCGTCGGAAAAAAATGAAAGAATAATTTACCTGATTCTCAACTAGCATCGCCATATCCATAAACATGTCGTGCAATTCTCTAATTGAATTTTCTAACTTGATGATATCGGCATGTCTTGCTTCGATATCCGCTAAAGTCTGTTTCGCTTGTTGAGTTTCCATAATAATCTGAAAAATAAATAAATACATATTTAGCTCATATACCATGTGCGATTTCCCGCTCGACCACATAGAGCGCTGTTCCTACAGTGGCACTGGGAAATAGTAACAAGGCCTTCACATAACACGAGATACAAAAATTTGACAAAGATGATGCTTAACATAAACAAATAAACAAACGTTATATGTTTCATATTGTCATTTTCGACGAAAAATGTCATTATGGGAGCAAATTATCCAAAAATATTGAATCCACCAAAAATTTCCACCCAAGGGGGAAATTTCCAACCAAACGGCAACACTGGTCAGCAGTCTGTGTGTCTATGATCTTCTTCTTTCTTCGGTTATGGCTTGCATACTAGTGCATTTGCCAGTTCATGAAATCATCGTATTAACAGTTTTGCTGATCTATATTTCATTCTTTTTTTTTTTTGATAGAAGATTTCTACCCGGAATTATGTCATAGTCATTCGACCTAGCACATAATGTTGATAGTAAAAGCCTCGGCACGTTATATAGGTCTCATATTCCATCTTATATGAGACTTTTAAATTTATTATATGCTTTTACGCTACATTTTACGACGATGTTAGTACACCATTATACCTGTTCGTGTACCGATTTTAGCTGAAAGTTAACATTTTGTGTATTTTGTTATGGTTAACATTATTGCAATACTGTGGTCCTCTTTATATACAAGGTAACAACGAAACGGAAAAAACAATTTTTCAAATAATAATTGTGTAATTTTAATGGAAATAAAATCGATTTTACAAAACATATCAAAGAAAATGTGCACCCAAAGCAACCAAAAATGTATTGCCGGAGTAATCCAGACCCTCATCGTCATTATGCCCTAGGGCATTATGAGTGTAAAGTGAAAAATAAAAAATTAAATACTTACACCTTGAGTGAACACTGCGGGATTTCCTTGTTCTAACATCTCCTCTAACTCCTCGTTGGTTGTTTGCCTACCAGCTAATAAACAAAATTACAGATTTAAAAAATTGACATGCTAAAACCGGTTTCTGCCTTTCGGCGTCGCCAGTTGGGCTTTCGAATCCAATAAATCAAATTCCAAACACGCGTAAGTCAATAGCTATAAGATAAAATTCGCAAATGTGCTACCATCTATTAGCATCTTTTTTAAACACATTCCTTCTTCTTCTTTGTGTTATTTCAGAGTTCGCGTACAACGTGATCCAAGCCATTTATTTAATTTTTATCAGACAAAGCCTATCTTTATTATCGTCCCTTTATTTTCTTTCTGTAATTTAATCTACAAATTCTTTCATGAGAAAAACCACACTCTTCCAGACTACGTAATATAAGAAAGCGCCATTTGTAGTCAGTGGTGTGTCGGTTGGGATGCTTTGCGGAATCTTAAGTTAGAAATTTCCATAGCAAAGTAAGAAGAAACTGATTGTTGGCGGCGATGATGCAGATACCAGTAGGTAGCTTACAAGTCTGCGATCAATGAATTTTATTTTTAGGCAAGGCTAATAAATATGCGTTATATCATAAAAACTTCAGCCCGTTCGTGAGTACAAACAATCAGTTCCTTAATTGGTTCGGTATCGTTTCAAGTTTCCGAATAGATAATGATTTAACCGAAGAATATTTATGAAGACACGTCCATCATTTAGAAAAATTAAATGATCGATGTAATGAATGAAACTTTAAGAAAACCAAGTTAATGGTAGTTACAAAATTCCCACAAGATCTGAACCACGATAGAGAATATGTCGACATATAAATATCTAGGAACTTGGATAGAACAATCGGGTGACCAAACAAGAGAAATAAGAACGAGGATAGAGATAGCCAGATCACCATTTGTAAAAATGAAGAAGTTATTTACGAGTCGGGATAATAACATGAAACTTAGGATGAGGATGATGCGTTGTTGTTTTTTCCACGCTCTTGTATGGAGTTGAAGCATGGACCCTCAAGAAAAACCACATCGACAAACTGCAAGCATTCAAATGTGATGTTACCGTAGAATGTGGCGTATTCCCAGGACCGATAGAATTACTAATGCCGAAGTGCTGAACCGTATGCAGAAGGAATGCGAAATCATTAACTCCATGAAAAAAAGAAAGCTTCAATACCTGGGTCATATAATGAGAGGACAGAAATACACACTTCTCCAACTGATAATCCAGGGAAAGATTAGTGAAAAGCGGAGCATTGGCAGACGCCGTGTGTCCTGGCTAAAGAACCTGAGGGATTGGTTTAACTGTAACAATGTTCAACTGTTTCGATCTGCAGTCATCAAGGTCAAGATTGCTGTGATGATAGCAAACATAGACGCTCACGAGTAAAAGAGGAATATGACGATAAAAGTAATCTAGCCAAAACCCTGTCTCGGGAGGCTAAAGGTATCAATATGAACGGAACTCTTCTAAACCACCTAAGATTCGCCGACGATATCGTCCTCATAAATAGCGACATCCATGAAGTCAAGGATATGTTAAGCCAACTGAATGAAGCGTCAGGTCGGCCTAAGAATGAACCTTTGTAAAACCAAGATAATCAGATATACGTAAGATATTGTAACAATCGTCTATGGGGGCATACTATCAAAATTGGCAGAGAACCAAACTGCCGAAAAGACTTGCATGGGCAGCTTTTGGCAAGTTGAACTATATATTAAAAAACAGATAGATACCAATAAACTTAAAGCGGAAAGTCTTCGATACATTTACACTGCCGGTAGCAACATACGGTTTGGAAACAATGACAATAACGAAAAGAAGTGCGGAAGAGTTGAGAGTGATGCAAAGATCAATGGAGCGCATCATGTTTGTAATCAGTCTAAGATATAGGATCAGGAATGAGGAAATCCGACGAAGAACTAAAGTCGTGGATATCATGAAGCGCATCTCGGAAAGCCTTGAACTCCAACGTAATCAACTCCAAGATAGTTTGGGAGTGCCTAGAGAATCTAAACGAACTAGGCAAGAACAACACTGTTACCCTACTATGGGTTCCGGGACATACTGGAGTGGAGGGTAATGAAATAGCAGACGGTACTCGCAAAAAAAGGGGCTGAAACACCATTTCTGGGACCTAAACCCTTCTGCGGAATAAGCACCAGTACAATACTTGATGAACTTGGAAAAGAAGTAAATAAGAAAAGATCCCAATTCTGGATAGGACTACAAGGAATGAGGCAGGCCTACTACTGGAGAAGAGATCTGACCACTGCATCAGTAAAAGTAAAAATAATCTCAGAACACTAACGGGTATCCTAACAGGGCACTGCCGTCTGAGAGGCCACCTAAAGAAACTCGGATTAGTAGACAAAGAAGAATGCAGATTCTGCGAGGAAGATGAGGAAACCTCTATCCATATTCTCTCAGAATGCATTACCCTGCAAAATCCGAGGGTACGATACCTCGGAGAATATCAAATAGGAGAGGAAGATCTACCTAACCTGAAGCCTACCGATATCCTGAACTTTTTGAAAGCAATAGGACTGGAGGAACTGCTCTAATCGTCGAGACATCCTTAACGATTGAGCAGCAGTAGGGGGCACAATAGATTTTATAGGTCGCAGTGTATCGACACCCCCATAACAGATAGATAGATGGAGCGCATTATGTTTGGAATCAGTCTAAGAGATAGGATCAGGAATGAAGAAATCTGACGAAGAACTAAAGTCGTGGATATCATGAAGCGCATCTCTCGGAAAGCAAATGGCAGTGGGTGGGGCATGTGGCCAGACAGAACCATGACAATTGGACAGCGCGAGTAGCACTTTGGCGACCAAGACAGACCAAACGTAGCGCTGGACGATATCAAACGGATAGCGGGGAAAAGATGGTTCCAAACAGCACAAGACAGAAAGGCATGGAACCGGATGAAAGAGGCCTATGTTCAGGAGGGGACAAACGAGGGCTGAAGAAGAAGAAGGAGCGAAAATTTTAGTTTATTTTATCTTCATCTGTGACAATTATTATGTTTAAAGATTTGAAAATTCCCTTCAGCACGTTAGCCACTGCCTCTAGTAAACTGTAAGACCGACCGAGTTCCAGTATTCATACTATAATAATATGAATGGAATTTCATTATTTTTTCCATCACACATTTTCCGTAAATGATTTCAAATTCCATCACGAAACGTTTAATTAAAACAGAAAAATATGAATATAAAATGGATAATAATGTCCTAAAAGTGAGAGAATATTGTTTTACGCCCTATTATTACTCGAATCTACATTTTTATAAGAAAAGTCTGAAACACTTTTATTTTAAGCTCCGAAATAAATGAGAAAACTTTTTCTTGAAGAAAAATCGGCGTGCAGCAAAAACAAGGGTCAGATGAAGTACACTTTGATTTAGCAGGAGATATAGTTATCTATAATGCTACCAAAATAGGATCCCAAAGATAACTTCACGGCACCGTGAAATGCATTTGGTCCCGTAGCCGCTCAATTATTCGATTATCAGTTGCGCATGATTTTATTTTTTTAATGACTTTTTCAAATAAAATTTACTTACTGATTTCTAACTGCCTCTGTATCCTCCCTTTACACCTTTCTCTGTAGTCTGTTTGCGTTCGGTTGTATTCAGTCATAACTTCTACGAATTTTCTGGATAACGTGGAATGTTGGGTTTTTCGTATCCTCAAATCCGCCGACGATTTAGTATTTTGTTCTTCTTGTTCTATATTTTGTTCTATAACTGTAAAAATAAGTAAGTAAGTTGTAGGATATTTTTAACATAAAGTGTATGGCGTGAAAAATAATTTCAATATCTCGCAAATGAATTTTCTACTACTAACTTTTGAGATTTATTTATCCTATTAGAAAGCCCGACAGATGATGCCATGTGGCAGCACCCACGGTCCGGAAATGTCGAACAAAATATATTATTATACGATTCAAGATATTTGAGAACTACTGCAGGCCTTTTATTGGGAATTTTATCGAATCCTATTAACTGATCTATACACATTGACATACAAAGGAGGGTATCGTTTTTTGGGTACGAAATTTTTCTCACTAAAAGATATTAAAAAAAAAATGTATTTCCCAAAATTTTTTTCTTTAAAACGTCCCGGAACATACTTTTTTTTAATTTTGAAATCTCTTTTTCGACAAAATTTGGCAACATGGCGGCCGGCTGTCATTTGACATAACCTTGTTTTTGTGTGTTTTGTGAGTTCGGGTTGAGTCTTGATAGGAGGCATGTGTTTATCAAATGATTTTCACAATTTGTACATGTAAGCAACAGAGAAATGTAAACTTATTAACAAAAAAATAAACACTATTCGTCCTAAATCTAGTGTTCAAATTAACGTTAAATAAAAGCTTCAGCAGGTCCTGCCAGTATTGAGATACAAATGTATCAGTATTTTATATAGTTCTACAGTTATTTTTAATTAAGTACTTAGATACTTAACACTGTCTTGAGGTGAGTAATGAATACATCTTTTTTTTAATTTGTCATTTGTTAGCAAGCTTGCAAGTTATAATTTATATAGTGAAAACAACTAGAGAAATCATGAAAACATTTTCATTAACTTAATAAATACTAGTGACTCTTTTTATCTTTCTTTTTTAGGAAGTTATACACGATGATATTAAAAAAGTCGTTTTCAGATGAGCAATAACGAAAGTTTTTTGTTAATCAAAATAATAAGTTACTTTGCTACTGTAAAACATGAGAACTGAGTACTCCAAGATTTATTATTCCTAGACAAATGGCCCCAAATCATTTCAATTTTCGTACTAAGCCGTCATATCTGACTAAAATCCAATAGCAAATAGCAAATGATGAACATTTACCAAATATTAACAAGAACGTAAGTAATTTAGATTGTAGTATTGTCTTTTGCTCTTTCCGGAAAACAATATAATATATAATTCTCACTTTCACCTATAGTTATTTTTTAATACACAATTATTTTAGATCTTTTTGGAGTTGATTCAATTGGCAGATGAAAAATAATAGGAGTAGCAATTTATTAAGTTAGTGGCATCGTTTAATACCAAGGGCAGAAATAAATGCATTTTTAAAGGAACTTAAGAAATCAAGAATTATTGTAAGTACCAATTGTTTACTGTCTTTTCTAACAAAACACCAAATCATTTATTAATTATTTTTTATTCATAAATATAAATAAATAAATGTGTAAAGTGACCTTTTTTTGACAATAAATTAAATATTGTCGATATAAATAGGCAACGCATTATAAGAATATAATAGGTTGCCTATTTATTTATTTTCGTTTTATAAAAAAATAGAAGCCATAATTTAAAATTGTATTCCTATAAACGTGTAATTTATACATTTTCATTCATGCCTCTTTTAATTTCAGACTGATAGCTTGTACCGTTTTCAAACAAAATTGGGATTTCAAAAGCCTTGCATAATCGGCGATATACTTATAAAAACCTAGGATAGTAGACAAATTATAAATAAATAAATAAATAAAACATTTTTTTAGTTTTTATACATTATTAATTTTGTTTTTGGCATTTTAATACTTTCATTATCTTTTAAATTGGGCTCTAAGAATATTTTGACTTTGTAAAATGTGTTGCCTATGTTTTACACGAATTAAGGGCGAGCTGGAAAACATATAAGTCGTAGTTCTGTCACAATATAACGCTTTGATGGATATGTACTTTGGTTCTGTGATAAAGTTGCGTTGTTGCCATATTTAATATTTAGTTTAACAACTTAGATTTTAATAATAAATGTCAAACTTTTCCAGTTCTTAGATTTTTCAGTTAAAAATTATTAAATATTCGGGCCTTTTCAGTCGGATTGAATAGTTTTAAAAATAATAGTGATTTATTTTACGTATTTTTTTTTTAATTTCAAAGAGATTTCTTGCATTAAATATGCTTTATTTATTAATAATTTTAGTAGTCCGTATACGCCCTAAATATCAGGTAATTTAGAATTTCACGCATTTTAAGATTATAGTTTCAATATAAAAACAAATGTTCGTTTTCATTTCTTAGATTTTCAAGTTTTTGAAACATAAATTTTTTTTTCATGAGAAACCCAAAACACCCATTTAAAACGATACCCTCCTTTTGTTTTGTCAGTCCTAAGTCTGGAAAAAGTGTGAAGGCAAGTTTTAGATTCTTTATAAATGCAAAAACCTAAATATTTACATACGAAAGCAAAAATACACACCACAAATTTGAACTAAATAAATAAACTGCACAAACGATGTGAAATAAAATCACACAAGCTCCCAAGAACAAGGACATTAAAAAGTGTATCACGAACGAGAGCCCAACACTATAACGCAACCAGACATCCTTTAAAGATAGGATGTCGAGCTTGTCTTCTTCTTACTGATGAGGCACAATAATGCCGAAACCGGTCTAAGAATGGCAAGGCTCCTTTAATAACAAAATCGAAGTTTTTGGGTTAAAGCACCAAACCACGTCTGGACTTTCGTAATTCAATACCTGGTGGGGCATATAGCCCAAGGAGTAGTTGTTGAAGTCCAGACGCTGGTGCAGTGTAGGACATTTTTAATACAACCCTGTGCAAATCATAAAACTATTCAAGGTCGTCTCAAATATCCTGAATCGTGAAATACAATTCCAAACACGATTTTGAATTAAATTTTTATTTTTGAAAAAAATTATTCCCCTTTTATCATTTTAAATAAGGATACATCCCAACTAGATTTAATATTAATAATTCTCCAGCCGCAAATACCGTATGATCTGAAAATCCGTCCATTAACTCCGATGGAAAGGCGTGACTGAAGATGAAGGCATAATCACCGATAACTTGACAGCTCCATCTATCCAAACCCCCACAGTCGGGATTAAACTATGGCCGAAACCTCGGTTTAACTGGATTACAATTCCGTTCGGCCACATTTTCTTAAGCAGTCAAATCAAATATTTATCGAACTATAAGGTTGTGTAAATTCGCTTTTATGATTTAGCTTGTAAATGAAATATGAACTGATATCGGCGGTGACGGAAGAGGGTTGAGTGGAAATAGGGCATAGAGGAAGGCAATAACGCCGCTTTATAATGAATATGCATAGGATGATGACGGTTCGGCAATTTCACTTGTAAATTTTTAGCTCAAGTGCACTTAAATTTTAATCGCGATAAAACTAGCTAGAAAACTTTTCAGAATGGATTTATATAAAAGTGAATGATTTATCTCATATTTTGAAATCAATTGTAAAAATGCATAGCACAAACTTTTTGATTTTTACCTTAGATAAAGAAGGACTGGATAGGGTAACAAAGGTAAGAATGTTATAGCCGCGAAAGTTTAAACTTCGCTTTTATGGCCTCCTGTCAAAATGAATAAAGATATTAAAATGCGGTCTTCAACAGAACGTTTCTACATCCTTTTTTCACATCTTTTCCGAAAATGAAAGATCTACAGCTTTTCTTAACATATCTTCCACAAATGAAAGGTCTATATTTGCTAGTTTCAGAGAAAAGACTAGAACGCAAAATCCGCGAAAATTAAACTCTCACTTTGGCGGCTCCTCTTGTCAAAACCAATAAAGATATTCAAATGCGGTCTTCAACAAAGCATTTCTACATCTTTTCTTAACATCTCTTCCAAAAATGAAAGATCTACAATTGCTAGTTTTAGAGAAAAGACGAAACAACGACTAGAATCTAAAATCCGCGAAAATTAAACTTTCACTTTGACAGATCCTCTTGTCAAAACCAATAAAGATATTCAAATGCGGTCTTCAACAAAATATTTCTACATCTTTTCTTAACATCTCTTCCAAAAATGAAAGATCTACAATTGCTAGTTTTAGAGAAAAGACGAAACAACGACTAGAATCTAAAATCCGCGAAAATTAAACTTTCACTTTGACAGATCCTCTTGTCAAAACCAATAAAGATATTCAAATGCGGTCTTCAACAAAATATTTCTACATCTTTTCTTAACATCTCTTTCAAAAATGAAAGATCTGCAGTTGCTAGTTTTAGAGAAAAGACGAAAACAAAGACTAGAATGTAAAATCCGAGAAAATTAAACTCTCACTTTGGCGGCTCCTCTTGTCAAAACCAATAAAGATATTCAAATGCGGTCTTCAACAAAACATTTCTACATCTTTTCTTAACATCTCTTCCAAAAATGAAAGATCTGCAGTTGCTAGTTTTAGAGAAAAGACGAAAACAAAGACTAGAATGTAAAATCCGCGAAAATTAAACTCTCACTTTGGCGGCTCCTCTTGTCAAAACCAATAAAGATATTCAAATGCGGTCTTCATCAAAACATTTCTACATCTTTTCTTAACATCTCTTCCAAAAATGAAAGATCTACAGTTGCTAGTTTTAGAGAAAAGACGAAACAACGACTAGAATCTAAAATCCGCGAAAATTAAACTCTCACTTTGGCGGCTCCTCTTGTCAAAACCAATGAAGATATTCAAATGCGGTCTTCATCAAAACATTTCTACATCTTTTCTTAACATCTCTTCCAAAAATGAAAGATCTGCAGTTGCTAGTTTTAGAGAAAAGACGAAAACAAAGACTAGAATGTAAAATCCGCGAAAATTAAACTCTCACTTTGGCGGCTCCTCTTGTCAAAACCTATAAAGATATTCAAATGCGGTCTTAAACAAAACATTTCTACATCTTTTCTTAACATCTCTTCCAAAAATGAAAGATCTACAGTTGCTAGTTTTAGAGAAAGGACGAAACAAAGACTAGAATGTAAAATCCGCGAAAATTAAACTCTCACTTTGGCGGTTCCTCTTGTCAAAACCAATAAAGATAGTCAAATGCGGTCTTCAATAAAACATTTCTACATCTTTTCTTAACAACTATTCCAAATATGAAAGATCTACAGTTGCTAGTTTTAGAGAAAAGACGAAACAAACACTAGAATCTAAAATCCGCGAAAATTAAACTCTCACTTTGGCGGCTCCTCGTGTCAAAACCAATAAAGATATTCAAATGCGGTCTTAAACAAAACATTTCTCCATCTTTTCTTAACATCTCTTCCAAAAATGAAAGATCTACAGATTCCAGTTTAAGAGTAATAACATAAAAAATATAAGTTTGCTTACCCTTTAGCTTGGCACGGACTTTATTGGCAGTTTTCTTGATATCGGCCATTAGGTCTTCCAGCTCTTGCTTCGTTTCTGAAAACAAAGAAAAATAAATTAATAATTATATAAGGTGACGTATAAAACTCGAGTAATACGGCCTTTAAGTAAGACAGTCAAATTCTTCGATAGTTACTTAATTATAAAAAGTTAAAGAAAGTGATATTTTAGTGCTTTTTGCTCATATATTTTTGCATTCGCCTACAGTTTTTTCGACAATTTCACAGTCATCAGAAAAGTGCATTCTACCAAATTGTTAGATCCCCATTGGAGCATTGTTGCCAAGCCTATATTTATGTTGTTAACATTTCTTTCTCGTTCATTTCTGGTTTCACGGGCTGGTATAGGAGCCCTGGAAGAGAAGGCTTCTAACAAATCGTTGATGTGAAGTAGAAATAGTGTTGGTGCTAGAATTGATCCCTGTGGAACACCAGCATTTATGAGTAGAGAGTCAGATGAAACTCCATCGACCATATTGCATAAATAACTATTTTTCATCCTTTTTTCACATCTCTTCCAGCGTTTATTTTCAAAATAATGAGGTAACAAAACAAAATTGTATAATCTACAAAAAACTCAACTCTAAACAGTCTGAAATACTCTAAACACGTAGATACATAATGACATAACCGCATCCATGCGTCATCTCGTATCTCATACATCACCGGTAATCATTAAATTAGAGAGTAGGCGAGAACTTTAATAATTCAAAGCTTCAACAGATGACGTATGTTTGATGTTTGTCAGGGAAAATAATTACAAAGCGAGATTCGAAACTTACACAACTTTCAATTCTAATCAATGTTTGCGTCATTTTTGCAGATGTAACACATACAAATTTTATAAAAAATATTTTTTCTACGTTCATGCAAAAAACAAAACTTTATTGAACTATTTTCAGTGGAAAAAGTGGTTCTTTATTGCACTCATCTGTCATTTTACATAAACATAAACGTTCAAATCGACGCCATAGCCCATTTTCTGTGAGATTGCATTACCTTTTAAACAATTGCATATTTCATATTATTTCTGTACTTTCAGCAGCTATAATTAAACAAACAATGTTTTCTTGAGATAATTCAGTCATAATCAAGACTGATCCGCTTTATTTTGTGGACGTGCTCTCATACGCGCCCGCGGCTACTATGATTTGAATAATGCAAATGCAGTTCTAGAAACGTCAGTCAAAAATTATTCTGACACTTATACAAAGTTTTAAAATGAGTAATATTATCAGTAGTAATACCACAAGTGATTGAATTTTCGCGATAAGTCTGTCGATTCATTTCATAGCGAAATTGAGTTGCTTAAAGAACTTTTAGTCAGTCGTCTTGATTTTTTTAATTTACTTATAATTTTCCCTAAATTTTCCGACCACTCACATACTGCTATGAATTCGTTTGGTCCGGACAAATCTGAATAATGCTCCAAATCCAAAGTTCTGATTGAAACATTTCCTTTCACCCGTTAGCGCCGTTTAGCCAGTTCGTCACAACCATTCAGATGGTGCACTTGACAAACCATAATATCTCCGGCAAATTAAAGCCATTTATTGGACCAGTATCGATACTAAGTTACCCAGACGGCCAATTATCTAAATTAATTGACGATTTCCGCAGATACCACATATCTGTCGGCGTCAGTCGCCAATTTGGTTCGCTTCCTCTATAGCCTACTCGATTAATCATGCTAAAATGGCAATCTTCTTTGTAAAGTGGAACGGAGTCTAACAATACAAGTGCATAGAAATTGGCTCGTGGTTACAACACACCAACTGAATGCAGCAACTTGTATCGAAACTAATGTAATGTAGGAGTAGGTAATGTCAACATGAATGTTAAAAATCCATTTTAACACAAACAGAATGCATTTGCGTTTGGTTATAAAAGAAGTCCAGCTCGAAAATGATACAGAAAAGTAGCTATTTACAGGAATATAAATTTAAGAAACTGGATGTTGAATTTTAAATAGAATTATTTTCTACCATTTTAAGTTCAAAATTATCCTTTAAATAGTTTTTGCTAGAAATTGGAAACTTTGGTCCATCCAATTTAATTAATTTTTTTCACTCCAATTTAGGCTACAAAATAACACTATTTAAGGATTTTGTTTCAATATCATTTCATCAAGGTTTTTTTTTCTGCGAATATTCTTCTTCCTTTTTTATTACCTAAATATCTGGTCACCGAGCTTCGCTCTTAATATTCAAATCTACATTTTTAAGAAGCCCAATGAGTATATAATTTAAGTATATTTATAACATGACAAATTATTAATTAATTCGCGAAAATCACGGAGTGGGCGACATCTACTTGAACTACTGATAGGGAGATAAATAAAAAGTTGATTGGCGATTGGCTTGAAAGTAGGCGGGAAAATTAAAAAAGCTGTCAGTGTTAATTTTCAATTGGCTGCAGCTGTTGTTGACGTTTATCAACTGCTTGTCACAGAGGTTAGTTAAATGCATTAAAGTTGCCTAGTTTCTGGGGATTTCACCCTTTTAGGGCAACTTCTACTGACGCTTGATCTTCGCGAATTGTCACGGTGGACAGGCCCCGTTTCCGGGACGTGCAACAGCAGCGTGTAGGGCACACGTCCCGTCAACAGAAGATCGCTCAGCTCACTCTATTTATCACTATATAAGAAAAACTCTATGTTCAATTGATTTTATTATTTTTTGATCTGCAGTGAAGGAAAATTATAGGTCTGATATTCATACTTGGGTAAAAACCTCCACAAAAACCTGTGACCAGACTCTCGAGGTGTGGCAGATATTGATATCATATTTTTTCAAAAATTCTTTCTCTCTCTCTCTCTCTCTCTCTCTCTCTCTCTCTGATCATGAAAACTTAAATATTAAAACTGTCCGCATAATAAAATAGTAGCCGTAAGGGGTAGTCTCACACTATCGGGGAAGGGAAGACAGGTGTCCATTTTAACAGTGTTACTCAACGTTCCTATAAATATTTACCTAAACCCATGATTTCTGAAATTGAATTGGCAACGTTGTATTTTCAACTTTGCAGTGCAGTATTTAATTTGCAGAACGTAGTACAGGTTCAAGAGGTAGAAATTTTATTTTTACCTCATCCTTCAATGCTTATTTGTAGTTAAAATTTAAATTTTAATACATCTGATCGGCCTAATATAGTTTTTGTCTAGATTCTTGTTTCCATGGTTTTTACTGTAATAAATTTGTTCTTTTGACAGATAAGTCAGACTTTATTTATTCATAGCCGTATCGTATGTATTTTAATTGATTCAGAATTTTGTATTAATATATATTTCAAAATGGCTTCATTCTAAAAATATTATCAGTCCTCTTAAATCCTTGAAGGCAGAATTATTAGTAATAGCAAGGCAACATAAAAACAAATTCAAAAAATATATTATGGATGAGATGGCCAGAGAAAAAGGAATTAAAATTCTCAGATTTCCTCCGAACCACGCAGAGTTAAATTCCATTGAACTGATCTGGTCTCAATTATTAAAAGGTTATGTTTCTCAAAACAATAAAACATTTAAATTTCCTGATGTGCGAAATTTGTTTTTGAAGGCAGTTTCAGATGTAAATAGAGAACATTGGGGAAAATGCATTGATCATGTTTAAAAATGTGGAAAATTCATTTAGGAAAGTGGATATATCAATGGATAATTTAATAGAACCGATAATAATAAACATCAGAAAAGACAATTATAGTGATGCCAGTAGTTTTAGTGAAGACAGTGACTTTAAAAGATAGTTCTTGAACTAACTTTTTTTTTAATCTTTGAGTTTAGGTAAGTACTGAAGCGTTACTTTTAATGCCAAGAGATTTAATTTAATCCCAACATATAATCCTCCTTGTTATTTATTGGTTAAATTTAATTCGTTCAATGTTAAAGTGTCGGATGCATAAAGTTTATTTTTATTTTTTGTAAATAATATAACTTCAAAATTTAATCTACGAAGTGCGTATATATATTTTATATGCTGTGACCTTATTTATATTATAGAAACTTATTTTGCAAAGTACGCCTATGGAATGTGACGTTATATCCCCACTTTGACTGTACTCATCTATCCTTTATAGTATATATTACTATAGAAACAAGTTATTATTATGTGCCGTTGCTAGGAAATAAAACTAAAAGCTTAACTTTTCTTGTAAATATCTCGGAAGATCGAATTTTCACAGACATGAGACCTACATTTTTCGCCGATTTAGATAGGAATTAGTCTACCCTGAAAGTTTCATTGAATTCTGACGAGTGGATTTCGAGATCCTCTGGACACACACACACACACATACACACACACACACATACAAACCTTGCTCGTTTAATAGTATTTGATGTGTTATTGTCTAAACTTGTATCCAAACTAATGTAATGTAGGAGTAGGTAATGTCAACATGAATGTTAAAAATCCATTTTAACACAAACAGAATGCATTTGCGTTTGGTTATAAAAGAAGTCCAGCTCGAAAATGATACAGAAAAGTATGTAACGCCCTATACGCCTATAAAACAATATAGGGCTACATATAAAGGTGGGTTGTCGATCTCAACCTTCTGCCTATCGGCGTAGCTCTGTAGTGGAGACGGTCGTGGTTCCAATTTATAATATTGATCGAAAACTTACTTTTTTTAAAGTGCTCAGGAGGCGCCAGTTGATTTAAATTATCTGACCTAATTTACCTCTGAAAATCAACAAAAGGGGTAAATGCAAGACAAAACTCCAATATATCACCGATTTATTTAAACAAATAACCCCAATCCCAAACAAATAATTAAATATATACAAAAGTGCGAAAATTAAATATAAAAATGTTCAAATGGCAATTTCAAAAACAAAAAAAATATCGTTCAAAAACAACTAACTAAACAGAAACGTTCTAATTTAGCTGTGGTACCAATGCTGAATGGAATAACAAAATACTTAAAATTAAGGGCGATAAAAAGAAAACTACAAAAATGTTGGTAAACGCAACTCAACAAAACATTGACGAAAGAATACAAAAAATAAATTTATCAAACCGTTTGACTTCTAAAATCTTCTATGTACCAAATCTAAATCAAATTAATTTCCAGTAGAACAGATCCAAAATAAAGTTTCCAAATAATAAAATCCAAATCAAATTTTCCAATAGTCAACAGAAATCAGCTAGGCAGTAGAGTTGTCCTACAAGTACGGCAAATTCTTCCAATAACTTAACAGTATTATAACACACCAAAATATCGCCTACAATTTGTTCGCAGATAGAATGGCACTTTTAATCCCCCAAACAACTTAGGGATGGCAATTTGCCACTATATAAGTGCTTCTTCCAAATGAAAAAATAAACCGACGCTTGTCTAAATTTGAAAGCTGTTCTTCAACAACAACCCTTTTCTCAAACCAAAAACCGCGCACCCTCCCCAAATCTCTGAATTTCCGTAACCAATTGGAAAATTTGGCGTCAGTCATGTGACCTTTAGGACCAATCCTAATAGCAATTCGAAAATAAAATCTACATTACCGACTTTCCAAAAGATCCAAATCAAAATACAAACGAACTTGTCGTCAACGTTCGTTTTACAATTTTTACTATAAAATCTAAATATTAACGCATACCAAAAATTAAATACCCTTTTAAAACTAAAACGGTGGATATATTGGAATATAAATTTAACAAACAGGATGTTGAATTTTAAATATTCTCATCCCTAAGTTAGTTGGCATCCCTCTAAAGACAGATATAACTTTAATTTTTAATCATCACATTAAATGTTACTTTATAAATTTAAATAGAATTATTTTCTACCATCTTAAGTTCAAAATTATCCTTTAAATAGTTTTTGCTAGAAATTGGAAGCTTCATTTTAACATAATTTTTTTTCACTCCAATTTAGGCTACAAAATAACATTATTTAAGGATTTTTTTTCAATATCTATTTCATCAAGGGGAATTCGGGGAATATTCTTCCTCCTTTTTTATTACCTAATGTCTTATTGCCTAATGTTTCTAAAATCTGTACCTAGTGACAGATTTCCAGTGTAATTTTTTTATTTTAGCAACTTTTTTATCGTATCCATGGGAGCGTAAATCAAGAGATTCAAATTGACATCAACGTATTTTCAAATTGGCCTTATTAATATCGACCACTTTAATTCAGAGAGCTTGGATTTAGCTTTATTTTATTATATTTTTTAACGATCGGTTCGTTAGTGCTTTACGATTACGAACATTATTTTTCTTTAATACGAGGAAAATGATAACGAAAGAAAATTTCGTCAATAATAATTACCGGTACGTTTTATGTCCCAATTCGTCTGCAACGCCGTTTTATTTCAATTAGAGACTGAATCGGAGAAAACTTTAATAGCCTGTTAGAAGATACGTCGGTGAGAGAAATTACATTTACTGCCCTTTAATTTTCTACGATTACGTTTATCAAATCGAAACTTTATACTTTTATCGGTTCGTTAAACGATTGCTGGAGATAATTAGATAATAAGAAATAATTGATATTTTTATCCAATAAAATACGTATTTTCAAGATCAGAATTGTTTTTTTTGTAAAAACAAAATGAATATAAGTAAAATTGAGATATTTTCTATGCTCGGGGCGATGCAAGTCTTTGAATAAACCTCCAATGTCGAGTTATCAATTTCCCCGGTTCGATATCTACGAGATAGGTTTAGATGGCGCGGCGGCAGTGGTTCGATTCCAACAAAATTTATAGCAGAATCGTCTGTTTTTATTCGATTTTCTCCTAAATTAGAATTTCAGGTACGTATCAACCAAGAGAAGCCGATAAAAATGTAATATATTGAAGATCAACCGGTATGAAACATTTAAAGTTGTAAGCGTACGAAAGTTTTGCAATTTTCGGCAACGTTTAATTTTATTTTTTTTGTGTTATCATCTGAAATTTATAAAAAATTGCAAAACTAATTATTAACAAAACATTCACACTCACTCTCTCCCTATTAAATAATATTAAACAACAAAAATACTCTAACACTAAACACTGAAAGTTTTGAAATTCCTTTGACATGTATTATAGTCAAGGTCCTTCTAACTCTATCTCCTCCAAAATTAAATTAGTCTTCTCAATTAAACGTCCTCGTTCAAAACTCGTCCATTAACGAAACTCTTCTGTAGTTACAAACTTCCATATACCATATAACTTAATATTAACATAAGTTATTACTCAACAACACCTGGTGGATTTATATTTTCCTTTTTTTAATATTTCTCAAATTTTCCAAAAAAAACCTTTGACATTCCTTTTCTTTCAGTAACTAATTTCTCCCTTACCTTTTTTAATATACCAGGTGATTATTTTTCATTGCAATATACCCTCATCTGTTATTTGACGAGCAAACATGAAAACCCGCGATTCCGCCCGTTCTTGAGGAAGAGGAAAATATAATCAAACGGAGGGAAGATATATTTTGCCGGTGGAAGACACGGAATCCGTGATTCCACCATTTTGGGGGTGGGTTTTGGCCGTTTGGGGGGTGGAGTCAACTCCAAAAGAATTGTCATCAACGCCATCGTGTTCAGCATCCTCGAAAACGGGGGGAGTGGTGGTTTGGTTGCTGCTTAAAATATTTGTATATTTTTCTGACACACAGAATGCACTAAAAACTGAAAATCTAAAATATAAGCAAACCTAATACCTAATACTGTTGGGCAGGGAATAACAACCTTTCATTTCATAAAAAAATTCAATTAAATAACTGATGAAGCTATATTAATATCGCTTACTCAACTGTTTATACCTGGCAACTTCACAGTTATGCTGAAGGGAAAGGGCGTTTTCACACTTAACGACATGACACCGACCGTAAATTCATCCCCACCACTATGTCGTGTCGACCCAAGTAGGCAACCTTTTTTTTCCCAATTCCTTGTAGGAAATTTTCTCAGCTAATGCTCGATTTTTATGAATAACAAATCGGGGATTCATCCACAACTTTTTTTGTAATTCCATTTTTAAATTACCCCCTTTTTCCCTTATTTTTGAGGAACTGACCCCTTAAACTATACATTCGTTGACCTTCCAAGATAAACTTTTTGTTTTGTTTTGTTTGCTAAAAAGCAATAATTTAAATTCGGTTCGTTAAACCCAAAAAACAGATATTAAAACTCGATCGACTACCTTTTTCATATAAAAAACGATCTTCAATATTTGATACATTGTTTCAAGTTGAATGGAAACCGAGCAAACAAGAATAGCTAAAAGAACAATAAAAATACAAACAATAGAGATCGCCACTTTTGCTCGTACGGTATCGATCATAGCATTAATGGAAAATTCGATAGCGGAAACGTTCCGAATGTCTATATATAATAATTTTCCGCGAGGACCGAAAGTCGCGCTAATGGCTTTCAGGATACGTTATTGATACTGATAACAACGATTTGTATGTACTCGATAATTGAACTTCATTCTTGAATGCCGCAGTCAATGAAAGTCTGATAATGAAAATGTTTATGAATATGAATTATTGGTTCATATCGATGCCTTTGATGATTTTGTTCCGGGAAGTTGATTTATTTCATATCAACCTAACTAATAAATTGACATACTTTGTGATTGAATCTCTTTCTATTAGCGTTTAATTTCTTCTCCGACCCCTATCCCACTTTCTACACAAAAAATCCTTCAAAAACACTTGTACTAAAGTTGACTTGCCGCAGACAAAAACTTTAAGAGCCAATAGAGGAAGGAAAAGAAGAAAATTTGTGCCAGGTCAGCGTGTTTGCTTCCGACGTAATCAATTTCTCTATTGTTAAATTTCCCCAATAAGGATTTCAAGGACTCTCTAGGACCAAAGGCGTTCAAGAGTAAAGGTAACATGTTTTTAAATCGTGATTGATGAAGTTTGTGCTTTTAGATGACGTGTAAAGCCGATCGTCGTGCCCCGATCTCGTGTTCGACTCTTTCAAATAAATCACTATTGTTTATTTAATTAGTTTCGGATAATTAAAAGATGTGTTTTTGAGTGAAAGCTTCGATTACCATTTTACGCGATGTTAAAGACTTACTTACGGTTTTTCAAAGATGGGAGAGGGTCGTTAAGATTATTTATTGGTCTTCAGGGGATAAATAATAACTCCTTCAAAAGGTCTTGGTTGGTGCTTTAAAATTATATATTAGTCAACCCGGTGGGTCCAAATGTTTGACCTACAAGAGTTCAAATAAGGCATTTTCGCTGTGATATGTATATTTGAATACCTACGTATGTAATTAATTGTAAAATACTACCTCAAATATTTTAAAATCTCAGTTTATTAATGTGGAACTTTTAAAAATAAGAAGAAGCCAAAAAATTAAAATATAAAACACACTGGTCATTTGTAAAAATGGTGGAGGAACAGCTACAAAAAGACATTCTAAAAAATGGTGAGATCGCTAAGCGCTCTCGCCAAATTTTAAAATAAAGATCCGAATTTATTTTTTATACAGGGTGAGTCACGGTAACGGTTAATATTTTGAAAATTTTGTTTATTCTTGGATATGTGGGTTGATAAAGGCTACATTTTAAAATTATTTTGAAATATACAGGTTGTCCAAAAAAAGTGGCATATCGAAGTTATATTATTTCTTATGGAAGACCCAATATTTTATTGCATTTATACGTTAAAAATAAGATACACTTTCTTCGAAACCTATGAAATCAGCCAAATCCAATTTTAATTGAAAAAAATTAGACTTATAATTGAAAGCAATAATGTATTTAGAGTTATTTAAAAATTATACAGGGCGTCCAAAATGGGCCGATTCTCTAATGACATATTCAAACTACAATATCTTTCTTAGATGTGCTACCATATGTGGTTAGAAGAGAGTATTGACAATAAATTTTGACTGAATCTAGTCAAGATGTCACTCTCTTCTTTTTATCCCTTTAAGAGATTAGTACAAAGTTAGTAAACCAGTAAGGAATTTTAATTTATTAGTTTCTGCCTTTCGGCTTCATCAGTTAGGCTTTTCGAATCAGAGAAAGTCCTTTGAAAAAAGGGTCATATTTTGTATTCAAGAACATGGTCGCCAATTTGAACAACTGTAGTTTAATGTTTGAGTAAATTTAATATTATGTAATTAAAGTAGCTAAGTTTATTTTTGATATATTGTTGTGTTAATTAATACTTATTTTTTCGCGATCTTCATAAACGAACATCTTTAGATATTTGAATTGGGAATTTGGAATCTTTGATTTTCAACAATGTTGAAGAATATCGTCACCACTAACCATCTTTAGATATGTATAGGAATAAATGTGTAAGTAAACGCTTAATTTGGTGGAAAAATGGGAAATTTCACAAAATTAAAAATAACTACAGAACTAAACGATTTAGGCATAATAGACCTTCATAATTTTTAAAAGGTAATGGAAGTTGCTACATAATGGGATTATAAAATACAGGGTGTCCTATTTAAAATAAGAAAGATATTGTCGTTTGAATATGTCATTAGAGAATCGCCACATTTCGGACGCCCTGTATAATTTTAAACAACTCTAAATACATTATTGCTTTCAATTATTAGTCTAATTTTTTTCAGTTACAATTGGATTTGGCTGAGTCCATAGATTTCGAAGTTATTGGTTTTCTTGTAAGTGCTTCCATTTTTAGAAATATCAAAATATCTCGAAAACTAAAAAGCTTGGGTATAGGGAATACTTAAGAAAGTTTATCTTATTTTTAACGTATAATCTATAAATGCAACAAAATATAGGGTCTTCCATAAGAAATAATATAACTTTGATACGCCACACTTTTTGGGACAACCTGTATAATTCAAAATAATTTTAAAATGTAGCTTTTATTGACCTACATGTCCACAAATAAACAAAATTTTCAAAATATTAACCGTTTAGCCACAATGGACCGTCGCGTTTATCGTGACTCACCCTGTATAGTGTTGTGTTTATCTTTTTATTTTCTTGAACACTTCCCAATACATTCTAAAAAATGGTGGGACCGCTAAGCGCTCTCGCCAAATTTTACAATATAGCTTCTAAATTATTTTTATATAATTGTTGATTGAGTTTAGCTTTTTATTTTCTTGAAAGGTACTTCCCAATACATTCTAAAAATGGTGGGACCTCTAAGCGCTCTCCCCAAATTTTAAAATATAGATCCTAAATTATTTTTTATATAATTGTGTAGCTTTTTATTTTCTTGAAAGGTACTTGATAAAAGATTTGTCCAATTTAAATAACCGTCTCGTCTTACTTTATAGACTCTATTGTCGCATATATCGAAAGCGTTTTCAAGGAATTATTAATTTCATATGCGTATATCCTCGTCATCTTGGGGGACTCAAAGATAAACCTTTGAAAAGAAAGCTTCATATTAAATTTTCCATTTTATCCAATAAATAACTTTTTGGTCTCTACTACAGTACAGATCCTATTTCACTTTTGTAATAAAAATCGACGTCAATATTTGACCAACTTTATTATTATTTCGGCCGCGTCTAAAGGCACTTGATCCCGACCGCTGCTCCTAAAATTCCTTCCTCCGTCGATCCTTTATCCCTGACACGGTCAAACCCTCCGGCTGGAAGAGCTTAATTCGGGGACATCGATGGAATTAGGCTTGAATGTGATTCTAAACGGTCTGTGCTCTAATCAAACTTTTGATCCCTTGCAACTCCGTAGCTGTTGCTGGATGATGCTGGCTGCTGACACGACACAGGGGCCGGGAAAAAGCGTCGATGTGGAATAACTGGAACTGCGCGCCCAAGCGGTGTAGTCATTTCTCACGCTTTCACAGTTACCGTTTTGTTTTCTCTAAAATTTTCTATTTCAAACCTTACAAAAAAAACTGCAAAGGAATATATAGTAAGAGTTTTTTTTTGGCTTACTAGTTAGTCAGAACGCCGCTGACGGGAAACTCGAAACGGTGATCGAATTAACCCGAGAGGTTGGGAATTTGTAAACGGTCGGTTGATAGTATGTAATTTGCGATTTTTCCAACTCTGATGTTTAACATTTTACCTCGAAACTTTGTTTTGCGTGTTTTCGATTTGGTTTTTCTGGCTGTTAACCTTAAAGAAAGTTTGATTGAAATAGTGAATGTGGAAATGTTTAAAATGTCTTCAATAAAACTTCACCTTTTTGTTTTTTGAACTTCTATGCAAAATTTTACATCGATTTATGTCCGGAAAATATGTTTTATGCGAACTAAAACTTTTGAAATTGTTATTACTTTTCTCTCCCCATCTTTAACGTTCACGTTTTTATTACATTTTGTGGAAAATTAATATTTTTTAATACGTCAGAGGCTGATCTGACGAACTGTTTTATATTCACGGTGTTAACTCCTGAAATAAGAGAAGACGGCCATTACGCGTATCCGCAAATGTATAAAACGTGGTCTGAATTACTCAGTCGAAAAATAAATTACTTTTTCCGGCAAAAAAGTTTTTCAGCCATTTATATACGCTTGTGTGAATCGCGGTGCGTTTTTTGCTTATTTGCATAAAAACAGGTACATTTTAATTGGAAGGTATACAATTCGTTTCGATTAATATTCCTTAATTGATACAAAAAAAAACCCAGTAGCAGCTGCAAATCTGTGAGTAAAACCATTGTATAAAGATTATATAATCTTTATACAAGATTATATAATCTTTATACAACGGTAAAACATTGAATGATATTGTTTGTGACTTCCATTTCAGATGTCATGTGGTTTAAGATGCAGCTGGGTACTATAAAATTGCCAAAATAAATACAGAAAAATGATTGAAAAGGATGCCATATAATGTCTTTAGAGTTTGTAAGTCTTTATCTTGAAAAATATAGAAGTTAGAATCTATTATGTCCCATTTTAAAGTTTTCCTCGAATAATCTCGTACGAAAAAATATCTATAAAAAATTTCATTATTTCGAAACGGCAATTTCATTTCACAAAACCTCAGCTCGTTCCTGGGATATAAGTTTCAATCAGTCAATGAGAATTTTCTGGTGACCAGTCTAAATTAATTTTCGGCGATGCAGCTCCATCTACAAACATTTTAAGCCAAAAACTCTTAGCGAGGAAATGAAAATAAAAAAAACGTGACACATCTCTGTTATAAACAATCTTAAAACGCACGTGCGTGCGCTCTCTGTAAATAAACATTTATTTCCTTTAAAAAAAAAGTGCCTGATAAATCGACCCCCGACAATGGTCGTCTCCCGGCACTTTTGCCATTTTCCCGTTTTCTGTGCTTATTCAAACTGACTTTCTTGGAATTAATGACGCTATTGAGGAACCAGAATACATTTACATAAATCGAAGTCAGAAGGGAAACCTCAGATCCACTTGGCACACACTTACTGCCGAGGTATTTTTCTAGAAGATGATAAATCGTCATAGATTTGTTCGATATACTAGATGTAACACCGAATAATGTACGGGATGAGCATAAACGCCTATATCACTGAAGAAATATTTGTACGTAAAATCAATAAAGTATCGTCGTCAATTTTTTGGACATTAATGCTATGATTCGGTGAATAATTTCACGACATAAAACAATTAACTATCCATTGATTTGATGTATTTTTTTATTAATTACACGTACTTTTTTCGTTCAGTGAACAGGATTAGCTGAGGACGGTAATCATCTCCGGAAGAAAAAATAGCCGATTCATAAAAAATAGTTTATAAATAATAACGCTTAAATTATACTTTATTGATATGCCGAAATTCTTCCAACATTGCCATGTAATAATGCAGGGTTCCCACAATGGAAGGAAGAAAATTTTGAGGACAAGAATCCACCTTTTATAGAGTAATACAAATAAGTAAATGAAAATTTTTATTTATGATATATAAATGAAAATAATGGCATATAATGACACAAAATGATAAAAAAACTGATGAAAATCTAATTCCTTGAAAGGAATATCTAAAAAGAATTCAAATTTGTGAGTTACATATAACCAGTGTTCATATTTGTGTATGTGATAAATTATACCAAGATATCTTTGAATTCACAAATGAAATGTAAAAGGAAAAATAACCATTGATGTATTTTTTGTGCAGTCATTTGGTTTTCCATATACACTGACTTCTGCTGAAAAATGCAAATTCCCCTGAATTTTCCTTGACTTTGTCAATACTTTTTGAATTCCCTGACTTTTCTCTGTTTTCCAGGTCTGTGGGAACCCTGTCACGTATTGGTAGAAAATTTTCTATTTAAATTTTATTTACCAAGAGCTCAAACCGAAAACACGATAATGATAGACATTATTATAGATATTATTTGTGAAAGTAACCAAAAATAAATAGCTCGCTATTATTGTCACCAACGGTGATGAATATCCTATTTCTATTGGAAAATGAGTGAAAAATTACATCAAACCTTATATAACAAGAAAAATATAAATCTCAGTGCTATAAAACACAACAATGGCTATAAAAGTATGTGTGCTAAAAATTTCCCGCTCTAATATTTTTCTTTCAACAAGCTTGATTACGAATAAACTGTTTTAGGATACCAAAGTGCGAGAGCCATGTTGTTATATCCGAAGTTTTTTTATTTCGTTCAACTTCTCTTGCCCTAGATAAGTTAAGAAAAATGACTTTAACATCTGTGCCATGCGAAAATTGAGAAATTCTCTCGCATCAGGTGGCCATGTCACCATCGTTTGCTATCTTTTAGAGAAAAAAAAACGCTGTGTCGAAATTTCATACCTACAGGACTGCTTCTAAAATATTCCATTTTTAAGATATATTTCTTATTATCTACAAGATTTACATTAAACTTTCATCGATAGGATGCATATTTTAGCCATAAATAGTAAAAAAAAACCCTCAAAACTTATATATTTAGCTACCCCACCACCCTTGCGCTACTGCTAATAATTTTTCAAGAATTCGGGTATTTAAAATCGGTCTAATATTTCTATTTTGCGGTCAAATAAAAAACAACAATATAAAGTTGTCTGATGTGCTCCATCTCACCAACATTGTGACTGAATCAACATTCAGCGATCCCCAGATCTCTTGCATCAGCTACTAAAATATGAGGCATTGTATATATAGATCGTGACATTCTACATCTGAAACTTATCTCTTGCATGTTTCATTTGATGGTGGCGACCGTCGAGGTTTATGCGGCCTCCAGTTATCGACCATCGCCGTTAAAGTTGGCAAGCGCCCCAGGTCTCAACAATACAGTCTCGACGTCTTTTAATGGATCTCAAAACCAAACCACAGCGTCGCAACAACTCAGCAGGAATGAGGAATAACACCTACCAAAGTTCTCGGCAACGTATATAACTCGTACAGGGATTTTCTTTTGATACTAGGTCATGATTCTCGAGATTCAGGTTAACGTTGACCAGACTCACGAATGAGATTTAATTTTTTTCAAAATTTGGCGAAAGCATCATTGAATTATTTTCGAGCTTTCGCCATTTTATATACGCATTCGCCAATTTTCTAATTTATTCAAATAAGTAAGTTTAAAGGCTACATACATTATTTTTTTTCATTAAAATTATTGAAGCCCTAAAATAACTCGACTAACTATGCGCCCCTGCCTTTATTAATAATTTATCCAACTATTTCGTTTCCAGAAAATGAAATTCTGCCATATTTGCTTTTAAGAGGGGCCTTGCAACAGGTATGCCAAACTACAAACACCAAAAATCCCTGCGAAATCCCCATCCTTCGCGTTCATCAATCGACAGTCACTTTGTCAGTATATCACTGTCTTTCTGCAATAATTAAAAGAGATAGATATCTTAAGACTTCAGTGAATCTCCTGTATGCTAGGTGGCGCTGCTAGTATTAAATTATAATATTATTATTTGGAATCTCAGAGAATAAATTTTCTTTATTTTCACGATTAGTCGGGTCGCAGAGAGCGCTAATAATCCATGTCTCATAAGTTCGATACCTGCATCAACCATGAGGGAAATTTTAATTTTTATTTTTAGGAAATTTCATTTTTTTGTTTACAATTTATTAATTTTCAATTATTTTCGTATAAATCCATTTTTTTTAATATGAATAGCGCTGCCACGCGACTAATCTCATTAAATGCATCAGATAGGAAGGAAGCTCGGAAAATAATATTTCTACCATTGTTTCTATTATTTTCATATAATCAAAGTACAATACAAAAGTACATAACAGTGAAGAAAACAAAATAATGCCAATTCGTGGTTGCATATATCGTTCAAAATAAAACCAAAAAGCGCCACTGTCTTAAAGTGTCACGCGGAAAACGCCTGAACTATGGAAAGAGAAAATCTTACTGGGATATAGACAACTTGCATAATTTTTTTTTCTGAAGTGTTAATCTCAAAAATTATAAAGTTTTGAGAATTAGTATTCTCGGAAATTATTTCTGTATACTTCATTTAGGAAATCTCCTTTTCACGTTAAAATTGGTAAGTCTTTCAAAGTTGGAAAATTTTTATGTTTGTTTTTTATAGTCCTTGAAGCGTAGATTCCATAAATGTTAAATATTTTGATCTAGCTCGATCGGAAGTGCCTTAAAAACGCATTTAAAATTTTCAAAAAAAAAAAACTACGAAAACGCCAAATCTTAAGAATTCGCCAAATCTTAAGAATTCGCCATTTTCGTATAGCTTTTTCGTTAATAATTATTTCACGGAAATTTCCCTCGGCCAAAATGTAGTAAATGGATTTTTGAGTGATTTTCTAAAAAATCCGTGTCTCGTATCTCCCTTATTATTAACGATATCGAATGGTACTAAAGGTCATTTTGTAGATTTGGACGAGCAGATTCCGAATCTTTTTTAATTTTTGAGCTATCTCTTCGGATAGTCGAGAAATAGGTGTTCAAAAAATGACCTAAATCGTCCTCGGCACCCCCCTGTAAAATTGAAAAATTTGAAAAAATTTCGATGTCTGTTTTTGATGTTATCTTATAGATTTTGGTCCGTAGATTTCAAAAATGTCAAATCTTTTGGTTTAGCTCTAACGGAAGTGCCTCAAAAAGGCTTTCAAAGTTGGAAAATTTTTATGTTTGTTTTTATGCCATCTTATAGTCCTTGAAACGTAGATTCCAAAAATGTAAAATTTTTTGATCTAGCTCGATCGGAAATGCCTTAAAAAAGCATTTAAAATTTTCAAAAAACACTCCGAAAACGCAAAATCTTAAGAATTCGCCATTTTCGTCCATCGAGAAATAGGCGTTCAAAAAATGACCTAGATCGTCCTCGGCACCCCCCTCTAAAATTGAAAAATTTGAAAAAAATTTCGATGTTATCTTATAGATTTTGGTCCCAAATTGTCAAAACTGTCAAAAACACACCTCCACTAAATGGCTGATATCTTTTTTATTAATCCTTAAAATTAACTCAAAAAAGGAGATGTCCTATTCCAAGGTATAAGCTATAACGGGTACAAATATTTCCACAAACAAAAATTCCGTTCTCGGGATTAACTCTTCAAAAAATCGTCAAATTTTTATGCATATTCAGTATTGCCAACTGTAAACGAGGTCGTCAGTGGCAAGGCCCCTCTTAAAGTATAATATAAACTATATAAAATTTACAACGCAAGAGGGCGTTTTCAAATATACGATTCGTATAATATGCACTTGACTGGATCATTCTCCAAGTAATGCGGAATTTTCATTCTTTGTGAGAAGCAATAAGGAATAAATGCAATATAAGCGAAATTGATGTTTTTCAATTAAGCTGAAGGTAAAGCTTGACATTATTTATACCGAGCTCTATTTACGTTATACAGTATGGCCAACATAAAACTGAATTAAAACGAAAATTTGGATAATAGATCAGGGATTCTAAATACTCGAATTCTTGAAAAAATTTAGGGTAAATTATAAGTAAATTAAGAAAAAAATAAGTATAATTTTTAAAATACTCGTTCGAAAAAAATAATTTAGACCCTATTATAAGCAAAAATAAAAAGAAATCTTAATTTTTTTAAAGTTCATTACACCGCAAACTTCATTCACTTTCCCAATCCTCTTACATCGTCTGTAAGGCATCGCAATATATATTCTGCTTAAAAAAGAATCAAATCCCATTGTGACGGTGTCAGTTTTCCGAAAGCCGACTGGGTAACGAGGTCGCCTCATTTCTCTTGGGAGTGATATTCCAGATTAGGGGAGGAAAAACTCCAACAACGGTGTTGTTTTTACAACCTTTGTACAACCCCGAAAAGGGCTTATCTACGCTGCAAGACCCTTTATCAACTTTTGCTGGGCGGTTTAATATCTTCTTTTTCGGTTTCTCAAGAACGATTGCCTGATAGAATTGTCAGCCATTTATGCTGACAATTCTATCTGGCTGTGGCAAAAAAAAATAATAAAAAAGAAGAAGAACTGACTGTCAATATTTTTGACAAAGGTGAAATGTTTAAAGTCGAAATTATTAGTGTAATATCTCACGATAACGAAATAAAAATAAAATGTCTTGCCCTGCTGCCATACAAAGATGCAGATGCTCACAAACTACTTCTACTTCTACTCCAAACTTAATGAAACATAAGTTAGGAATTTTTGTAGCTATTTTAGCAATAGCAATAGCTATTTTTTTCTATTATTCATACGACAGGGAAGACGACCGAATGATATGTGGAAAATCCTATGAGAGGCCATGTTGATTATTATAGTGTAGTGAAGTAGATGCTTCTTGGAGAAAAGTAATAAATGATAAAAAATATTAAATTTAAGGATTTAAGTTACTTTTTTGCATGGGGCTTGGATACAAGATTCGTTAAATTGAACATTTACTTATATATAATAAATAAACATTATTTTAAAAATAAACATGACGTCGAATGAATGCTGTAAAAAAATGACTATTTTAAAACATAGTTTTATTAAAACAAAGACAATGTTCAACATTTTAATTATTTTTACATCAAAATTAAACGTATAATGATGATAAATGTACCAGGGTTTTTTTGGTTATGCCTCTATTAATATATATCTTCAGTTTTATAAAAATCAGTGAGAATTTTACAAAGGAAAAACTAATGGCTCCTTAGAAAGATTAGTCACCTTTTTAAAATCCTTTTTTGCGAACATTTTAGGCACAGATACCTACTTTAGTTTATTCCCGAACACCTCGCTTGAATATTTGGATTTTTTTATCAGTTTCTACACCCAAAAAAGTACCTAAGAGTCTAGTTTCAGCGACATCATATTTTATGAGAGATTTTAGTAATCCTTTTTTGACATTAATTTATTTTTTAAACTGCCTCATGTTTTCTGAATTTTTATATTAGTTATTTTAAATTATTTCATCTGAAAAATTACACTATTTATTAGGCCTAAACATTTTTGCATATCGTCCCTGTAATTGCAAAATGTTGTATGTCAAAAAGGCCACTTGTCAGGAGAGCAAAAAAACTTTTTTGTTTAATTATTTCAGAAATCAGTTTATAGCTTATTTTTATGATGTAACATCATGTTATATGGCATTTAAGGCGTTAACTTAACGTGTTTGTGTTTTATAAGCACATACGGAATTTTTGACATACGACATTTTGCAATTACAGGGACGATATGTTTGACTATATATTTTTATAGGAACTACGTAAATTTTTGCACGATAAACAGGTCACATTAAAAAATTTTTATTTGTTATACATTTGTTCGCCAAAATAAAATTTTATTCTGCTTCATCCACTGCTGCTTTACTCAATACGAGTATTTCTATGTTTCCTCTTGGGTATACTGCAAATATAAGTAATACCCGGCGGCTACCGCTGCAAGCATTGTAGTAACAGCCATAAAAGCTGTACACTTAGATACTCGGAAACTTGGACATGTACAATCTGCAACCATTTGTTGACTTTTTACGAAAATTTTGTGATTACGAGAAATTTAAACTTTAAATTGTCATTTTACGTGACACTGTCAAAAATATTACATGCGTTGAAGATCAATTCTAAACTAATAGTCCAGTAAATTAACGCCAGAAAAACACGAAACCTGGGTATCAAGTCTGACCGTCAAATTTTTTTTTCAGGTATTTATTTACCTCCGAAAATCTCAGCTAAGTGGAATTTGTGGAAGGGTGGAAAAATGGCTCTAGAGTTCCCGAAAATCTGCCGAAATATGACCTCAGCTTAGCTTAGACAAAAGTTGTCCCTATGATTTTTTTCGCAACACTAATATTTTTTGCAAAAACGGCGTTTCAAAAATTCGCAATTTTAAATAATAATTCGCAAAATTATTCTGGTGAAAACGGAAAATTTGAATATCCTCCCAAAACTTGAATATCCTCCCGTTTTTGTCTGAAGACAAAAGATAAGGCAATAATAACCAACTTTTTTTCACTTTTTGCATTTGATTATAGCTATTTATATTACAAGTACATAAACAAGGGCTTTATTGAACGAATAATTTTATAGCCGAGCGAGCTTGCGAGAGAGGCTATAAAATGATGAGTCCATAAAGCCTGTTTATGTACGCGTTATATACATGATTTTATGTTCGATTGCAATTAAAAAATAATAATAAATTGAAAAAATTAAAATTTGATACGATTTTGGCTGACAGCAATTGCGATGACAAGTAGATGTTTATTTTTTGAACATGTCAAATGAGTTGTCTTGCAACTTGTCAGTGACGTTGGCAATTACTTTATTGACGCAAAACTGTTCTACAAACAGCGTTTTATTGGTCAATCGTACATAAATAAATTTATTGTAAAAAATCCAATTTGAGAAAGTTTGAAGGAGTTTTTTTCGTACACTTAATAAAATACTTGATATATATATATATATATTGATATGGTCCTTGATTATCTATTAATACCCGATAGACCCGAGCATTTTCGAAAACTCCAGAAATCTAAAAAAAAAAAAACGCCCTAAAAAAACATGATGTTTATGAATTACACAAAAATAATTTATTGAATCTTTCTGAATATATTTAACACCTTGCAAAGCCCCATTATCCAAAACGATTCGGTGAAATTAGTCTTGATAAAAAAATATGAATAAATTTATAGAAGGATCAAAATATCGAGCAAAAACAAACTTTGGCCCGGTTTTTCAATAATTCAGAGAAATAGATAAAAGTAACATAATATTATAGCTACAGGTTCCTTCTTTCATCTGAACTTTGAATCATGAAAAAATATTAATTTTTACGTGATTTATTGAAAAATTTGTAATCCGCTTGGGAGTGTCATTCCTTTAGAGCGTGCTCTCTAAATGCAGGACAGGAGCTGAAAATGGGGGTGCGTTTTGGCGCCGGTTATGTCGAAAAGTATCATATTTTTGACAAAAATGATGAGGATATTCATTTTCGTCCAAACAAAAAATCTCTAAGTGATTGATTCTTTATATATATTCTCATACATCTAGTCAATCAAGAAATCTGAAACTACTTCCCCTGGACATAAACCCTAAACTATAATCCGTTTAAAAAAATTTCATAATTATCCTGTTAGTAGATTTTGATATACAGATAATCTAAGCTCTTCTTAACACACCCTGTATATCTGTAATATTACAGGAGAGATAAAGGATTTTTTTATCTCAGTACTGGTAAAAAATTTATGTAGTGTTTTGGATCTGGAAAAAACGTTTGTATAGTCAGCAAGATGATGAGATGTATAACAAAATTACAAATAGTCCAACTCCAAAAGAAAAATTGTCCAATTAGTTTTGGAGAATCCCAATACCATGGCCCCCAATAACAATAAGAATGTTTTTACTGATACTACGTTTATTTTTACTTTCACTTACTGTAAGAAATTCATAAAATTAAATGCCTACAATACAGTTGGTTTCGCAAAGGATCTTCTCTACAGATGGATTCTAAATAGGGAAGATAAACTAGGATAAATCCTGTAATCATTATTAGAATTATGGTAATACTTGCGACTTTTAAATTTCTATTGCGGTTTTCTGGAGCATCGGTATTCATTTTGTTTTCATTTTTAATTATTAAGTTACCCATAAAAAAATGTATAAATTTCAAACTGACATTTTGTGTAAAATTCTTCTTTTTAACAAAGCATTGGCCAGCTCGTTTTAACAGCCACAGCTTGTTTAAATTATTTCCAACTGTAATCTTATAGAGAGATACGGAATTCGGCCGCAGACGGCAGAAAAATCGATTGGCTGAGTGAAAATCGTCGAAAACCAATTTTTTAGATGGATTAAGTGAATGTTTTTTGGGAAACGTAGGAAACAAATTATTCTCATATGGAATTAAACAAATCAAATATAATTTCTCCATACTTTCTTAATATTTCTCCATACTCTCCTAATACGGGTGAAAAATTAAGCAAATCAAGAGGAATTTTAATCTTCCATACTCTCCTCATATGGAATTAAACAAATCAAGTCGCATTTTATTCCTCCATACTCTCCTAAAATTTCTCCAAACTTTCTTAATATTTCTCCATACTCTCCTAATACGGGTGAAAAATTAAGCAAATCAAGAGGAATTTTATTCTTTCATACTCTCCTCTTATGGAATTAAACAAATTAAGTCGCATTTTATTCCTCCATACTCTCCTATAATTTCTCCATACTTTCTTAATATTTCTAATGCGAGTTTTTTGGATGAAACTTGTTAAATGTAGAAAAATAGAATGACTTTTTATATTTTGCCATTTTATTAAAAAAAATAAGTTGGTAGCACTGTTGTAGAATTTTTAAAATTTGACAGATTTATTAGATACAAATGGCAATTCATGTCATTTGTTGATTCACCAACCGTATAACACAAAAAGGTGCGTACTCGAATGAACCATTAGAGTTTTCAAATGCGTATCATAATGTAAAATATTATAGATGCAAAATATAAAAAGGTATTTCACCAACTTCGTTGCAACATGTACTCCTCTATGAACAAACAAGAGCGTAGAATGTCAGCGACAGTGTCAGATATTTAATTATTTTGCACGTAAATGCATTCTCCATACATTACTAGATCTTGTATTCGAATGAATTAGACATGCTTGCATACACTGTTTCGATTTTCCATGATGAAAAACATGCTACAATGGGAATTCTCGTACACTAAGAATGATTATCGTGATTAAGTGGGATTTAACAATGGTGTATTCTCGTAATATGATGAAAAAAACAGTTACATAAACGCAAATAACAGCGTTAAAACAAAATGCTCGAAAAACGAATTTAACCTCGCATTTTGCTGACGCTAAAGAAATATTTTAATCCCAAGAAAATTAATGACCGTTAGAATACGACACAATAACGTCACGAAAAGCTGCTTCAGCAAATCCCATTCACCTAACAGAAATGATTATCCCTTAGGAATCCACAGAAATTACCTCGATTTAATTTATCATGAAATTCGTGGCACTTTTTCTACACGATAGAATTCCCTATCGGAATCGGAGCCAATTTCGTTTAATCAAAAAATACTTTAGCCAATAGACATTTAATGGCCTAAATGTTAAAATTCCATCTCAGGTATCTGCCCATAAAACGTGGTCATAATAAAGAAAAAATATGTTTTTCTATTACATCTGCTAGTTTCTAGATAAACGTTTCCACGAATTCGATACCATACCGAAAGTTTTGTCTTTCTTCCATCCGAAACGTAAATATCGACAGGCTCAGACTTCCAAAACAGATTACATTCGAACCTCAACGGCGAAACCTCTTCTAGATTAGTAGAGGTAGGATCCCAACTTACTTGATAAAGGACCCCCCTATCTCGTTTAATAATGTAGTTCACTCTGTATCGCTTAAGAGGGAGTCATTAGGTACTGTCATGTCAGGAAAACTAAACCTTTGTCATTACACGCCGCGATTGCGGTAGGAATAATCTCCTTAATACCTTTTCCATTTGTTCTCCTTCGCAATACGACTAACAAATCGGGTTAGAAAGGATAAAACAGACAGATAAATTGATCTAAAACACAACTTGTTTGCATTCTGTCTTCTTGACTAAGCAGAATTTCTGGATATGAGAATTCAATGATTTTACAGATCATAAAGCTTCCATATGCCTCTGACTTATTTGTACAATTGGATGTATATGTGGAGAAATTATCCAATCCACAATAACGGTTCTTCTGCTGAGTCACGTGATTCTCTTTCTGACATTATCGTATGTATCGAGTGGGTGACAAAGACATTTATTAAAGATTATTTTTTGACGTTTCTTAAAACCAATGAAATGCTTCTTTATTTGTCACAAGGGTAAGTTTCAATCAATTATGTCATTATTATAGTGGGAATAAATCTCTTGTGATTATTCTCGGGAATAATCGACAGTAATATAACAAGACCTTATTGCATCTAAATTTCGAGTTTATTTTAGGATCAATTCGTCGAGACTTAATTTTGGCATTAATAATCTGAATAACTCCCGAGAGCTTCAGCTGGAGACAATTTGAAGACCTTCACCATAGAAAGAAATTATATTCTGGATCAATCTACTACAACAGCTACTCTGTCATTGATTTTAAAAGATTGGGCTTATACAGGGTTCCCACACTGGAAGCGAGAAAATTTTCCCTGACTTTTCCAGCTTTTCCCTGACCATGCCAAAACTTTTTTCAGGACAAAAATCCACCTTTTATAGAGAAATAGTAAAATTTTATTTATAATTTATAATAAATGTGTTGAGGAAGGAGACTCTGAATTTCGAAATAAATTTCATTTTTCCTCCACAAATAAAATTCATCTTTTATCATTTATATATACAAAAAAAATTAATCATTTGGTTTTCCATATACACTGGTTGAATTCCCCGACTTCTGCTGAAAAATGCTAAATTCCCTGACTTTTCCCTGAATTTGTCAACACTTTTTGAATTCCCTGACTTTTCCCTGTTTTCCAGGTCTGTGGGAACCCTGTTATAACATGAAAAGAAAGAACGGAAATGATTATAAAGAAACAGTAATAAAGACAATGTGGAATAAAACGGCAAAATTAGTTCCAAGAACTTTACTTTAATAAGTATAGCAGGTCCTTTGATCCATTCCATGATATATAATTCCAAAAGGCTCGAAATGCAAGAGATGCAAAAAGAAAAATTTTACAGGAACATCCTGAGAAGCACAAAGTTCTGCGGCACTTTCTAATACAGAATTGGGACGAAGATACACCTTGTGGATTGCAAAAAAAGTTTTTTCACGTAGGAATTAGCTTGGAGGGGAGGAGAAGCTACGAAAGGTTTGGTTTATTGTTTTAAAAAAGAAACCGACATAATGGGATTAAATACTGGCCACATTGAATATAATCCAGGGTGCCCACCAACCTGGAAAACCGGGAAAAGTCAGGGAATTTTAAAATTGGACCTGGAAGTCAGGGAAAACGCTTAAAAACCCTAAAAGTCAAGGAAACACGTTTGTAAAAGTCAGGGAGAACAGGGAAAAATGAAATCGGTTTGTTCGATCCCCTTTAGAACAGCGATTTAAATATTTGATAGTTAAAAAAATGCATTTTTCAGAATAAATTTAGATATTTAACAAAATTTGGTAACTAAAACTAAAAAAAAATGATAGACACTGTTATACAGGGTGTTTCATTGGGAGAGGGTAATATTTTAGCAGTGGATAGGAGTGACTGAGGTGATTCCAAATAACCCATATTTTATGGGTCGACGGTCCCTTATAGCTAAGATACAGAGTGTTTTGTTCATTTTGGTCCTTTCTTCATTGCCTCCTGTGCTTTTAACCACTCTGTATAATTTTATAATATTTGGTACACATACTCTATGTGTCTTAACAAATTAATTGAGATATCATTCATATTGAAAATACAGGCCCGGCTTCACTAAAAATTGACAAATTCGTTCCACTCATAAACAACACCCTGTATGTTAAATTTTCAAAAATATTTTTCCATATCTAAAAAGAGGGCAAAAAATTAAATTTAACCATATAATTTTTATTTTTGCACATATGATTTTAATACTAAAGTATTGGGCCTAAATAACTATTTTGTTTCAAAGTATGGTATGTTTGTTATACCAAAAATTTTTATCGTCATCTAGGCCTATGAAAACAGATTTACAGGACCGTACTAGGATTAAACGTCACATTCGATTTACCTATTCAACACCCATTTTATTTATTTCCTTATGAAAAATTGTGCAGTTTGGAGTAGAAGAGTAAAAGAAGCTATAATCAAATGTTTGTAAATTATAAAAGTACATAAGAAGCATTGTGAATGTGACGCGATATTATTTAAAGTTGGGGGGAGTACGCTATACTATTTGTGAAATTAAATAGATACGTCAACAATACACGAGTCGAATAAATAAAAATCATTTTAGTTAAATAATATCTAATTAAATTATAAACAAAATTAAAAAATTACACACTTAAAAGACCAGAAAAAACAAGTTTAAAAAATTATAATAATTGTTCATATATGTATATCATATCAGCATATTCTTCGAAAGCAAACCACAAACTACAAAAATAATGCAAACCTTGTGAAAACTTAAATAAAAATAAATTGACACAGAGAACTCTAAACTGTCAATTCCATGGGCATCTAGATTTTGTAATTTTTTTATGTTTTCATATTATTACTATTAAATTTCACAAATACATATATAGCTTATTACCAAACTCACTTAATTAAATAAAGAACGCGTTTTCAAGTACTTTTATCCTTTACAAAAATTAGATTTTAGATTCTTTAACTCTCCTACTCTAAAATACACAATTTTCCATAAGGAAGGTTTAAAAATAAATGAAATGCGTGATCTATAGCTAAATCTAATGTGATATTTAGTTCCTAGTACGGTCCTGTAAATCTGTTTTCATAGGCATAGATGACGATAAAAAATTTTGGGATAACATACTTTTAAACAAAATAGTTAATTAGGCCAAATAATATTGATTACAACTTAATAGGATTTATGAGTAGTAAAATCATATGTGCAAAAATAAAAAGTATATTATTAAATTCAATTTTTTGTCCTCTTTTTAGATATGGTAAAATATTTTTGAAAATTTAACATACAGGGTGTTGTTTATGAGTGGAAAGAATTTGTTAATTTTTAGTGAAGCCAGGCCTGTATTTTCAATATTAATAATATCTCAATTAATTTGTTAAGACACATAAAGTATATGTACCAAACATTATAAAATTATGCAGAGTGGTTAAAAGCACAGGAGCCAATGAAGAAATGACCAAAATGAACAAAACACTCTGTATCTCAGCCATAACGGACCATATACCCATAAAATATGGGTTATTTGGAATCACCTCAGTCACTCCTATCCACTGTTAAAATATGACCCTCTCCCAATGAAACACCCTGTATAGATATAGGTCAGGGAATTTTTTCGAAATGGACCTGGAAAACCGGGAAAAGTCAGGGAATTGAATTTTACTAACTTGGTGGGAACCCTGTAATCCCATCTTTACAAAAACTGCACAGGGTGGAGCACAAAGGTGCGCTAATAGTAAATGGTTGATTCCAAACATAAATAACCCAGATAATTGCCCTGTTCGTCTTTTTGAAAAACTAATGGAGTGAAGAAAATATTAAAACCGAACGCTTGTTTCTTACTCCAAATCCGGCTTGGCAAACTCGTGGTTCTTGGTATAAAAACGTTCCTGTGGGAATAAATTCCATTTCAAAATGGATGAAAGAATCAGCAGAAAAAGTAAGACTAGACACAGTTACTAAAAAAATAACTAACCATTCAGCCAGATCAAGTGCAGTAAGTAACCTTTCAAACGCTGGTGTAGGAGAACAAGAACTACTTAATCATAATTCTGCAAATTCTTCAAATATAATAAATAATCTTAGAGAAAATACGCAGGAGGAAACAGTTAATATAACAAACAATTCCAAATCCTCAATAAATAGCGAGTCTCGAAATATTTTTAATAATTGCGTTTTTCATTGTACTAATTTAAATTGTTAAGTCTTTTAATGTACTCACAATGTTCCAATGATATTTTCGTACATTGTAATGAGTAATTAAATTAAATTTTTCAATAGTTTTATTGATCTTTTATTGTAAAAATTTGTGAATCAAAAAATAATCTAGTCAAATATAACTCGCGAGTTCGATAAATTAGAAAATAATTTGACAGATTTTGTTCAAACTTGTTGCCATTTGGAAATAGCCACAAGTTTTCAAAAAATCTCAAATTATTTTCAATTTATTCCCACTCTCTTGTTATATTACCGATTCAAACATAGAACTACTAGAGAACTAAAGGCATCCAACGGTTTTAAATATTTAGACGATAAATAAGAAAATAAAAAAAAAAAACTCAGTTTGGATAATTTTATTTCTCTTTAGAAATATCCTTAAAGGGTAAATCGTCTAGGAATAAAGGAGATTAAAACAGAATGGAATAATGGAATTCCCTTTGGAGCACAAAGCGGGGTCACAATGGAATTCCGTTTGTTTGGTTCGGGTAATTCCAAACGCTCCAAAATGGAAAAGTGAAAATGGAGAGATGCACCGCCAAAAGGGACCGGCGGCGTCTGTATGGGACTTTATTCAAATAAGGAAATGTGTATTTTGTCTCATGTTTGGACTGCAATTACTGCATCATGTCGTCGAAACGAAGCCGTGAATACGGAAGGCATTTTTTGTGAATTTAGTTTTCAATTACTAGAAACGGTTCTAAATACAGTCAGTAGACAATACATTTGTGAGAAGGGCTTTGGAGCCTACAGGAACTTTTAATTTCCTGTAAAAAGATTGGAAATTTCCTTAAAAACTCCTTGTTTCTAGTATTGGAGAATAAAAAAATGATTTTATTATGACAGAACTTTCCAGTTGCATTTGCCTACTTTGGATAGTGATCCTAGAAAAATGCTTTTGAAACGCATCATACGACAAAAGCAGCGAACTTTATAGCCTTCGCTTTTCAATAGCGATCTTTATCGTCTTGTTGTATGTATATTTCTGGCAAACTTTCCTCAAAAATGTATTCGCCATAGAGATAAGCGAATGGAAAAGGGGGTGGCGGGATAGAGCGAGGACATTGAAGTCTAGACCGACGGAGAATATCCGATAAAAGCGGTGTCCTAGTTCCGCTCGTGGTTCAGTTGAGCTTTTATCTAAATTCCATGATCGTACTTTTTTTTTATGACCTGGAGCATACAATAGGGCGTCACTCGCAGAATCAACGATTCTAGGCAAGATATATTTTATTAACAATCATAATGAACCCTTAATAATGCAATGTTATCGGAACATTTATACCAGTATGTGTAGGATTTGCTAGACACCTGTATCGATTTGTTCGAAATTAAAATTCTAAATTTTGAAGTACATTTTCATCGCAATCAATTTTATTGGCAAGGCCAACGTAAACCTCGTATAACATAGATGACTAATTGAGTTGACCTAATTGCATGTTCGCGATAATATGTGCACGCCGAAACATGCATTATTCAGCACGTAATGGGAAAAACTTTTTAATACCAATTTAATTTACTCAGCTTCGATACATCTGTTACGTAATGTGTGATCAAATTTAAAAATTGTGGGTACTGGTATATTTTAAATTCTTTTCAACTAAACATTTACGCTCGAGTTAATTCGAGCGAGCTGTAAGTTTCACTTCCGAATATAATCGAGAATTGAAAATGACAATATGAGAACTAAGCAAAAAAAAAACCGTTTTATTGATATTTATCACAAAAATCATAGCAAGTCAATTTGTTATTCCAATAAGAAAAAATAAGAATGATTCCAAGTCGTAGATATTTCACCGCCCAAAAACAGTTTTTTTAAATATTAGAAATATCTGAAAAAATTCACAGGTATAGGTTATAAGGATAAGTTAGAGCACCCTGTATATTCCCTGTGTATACCCGTCCGAAAAACGCTAAAGAAATATAAAAATGAAGGGTTATCAAAAAAACGTAACACATGATTTTTTTATTAATAAATAATTATTTCCAACATTTCCTAATTTTACTTCCAATTTTTAAAATATATAAAGTGAAAAACTCGATTTTTATAAATTTAAGTATAAAAAAATTAAGGGATTCAAATCATAGAAGCGATTTCGTGTTCATGAATTATTTTTATATCAAATTAATTATAATTAAAACCTTATAAACGAATACCGTGGTCAGGATTAAATAAAAAGTCGTTTTCTGAATCCCTAATTACCAATTTAATTAAAATTCACATCGAATGCTTCGCAAAAAGCTTTTCCCGAGGCATACTAATTAAGTGGAAAATTCTATTATATCCCAGGTACATTAAGGCGTTTCGACTTTTTAGGCTCTACCAAAATTTGTCCAGGTAGATTTATATTTACAAATACAGGATGAGTATATGTCCATTGTGGCTAAACGGTTAATATTTTGAAAATTTTGTTTATTCATGGCTATGTGGGTTGATAAAGGCTACATTTTAAAATTATTTTGAAATATACAGGTTGTCCCAAAAAAGTGTGGCGTATTAAAGTTATATTATTTTTTATGGAAGCACTTACAAGAAAACCAATAACTTCCAAACGTATGGAATCAGCCAAATCCAATTTTAACTGAAGAAAATTAGACTAATAACTGAAAACAATAATGTATTTAGAGTTGTTTTAAATTATACAGGGCGTCCAAAATGGATTCTCTAATGACATATTCAAACGACAATATCGTTCTTATTTTAAATAGGACACCCTGTATTTTATAATCCTTTTATGTAGCAAATTCCATTACCTTTTAAAAATTATAAAGGTCTACTATGCCTAAATATATTAATTTTGGAGTTATTTTTATTTTTGTTAAATGCCTAAATATAACACCCTGTATTTGATCAGCTTAGACTGTAATGCGAAAAAATTATCTTTGAAATTATGTGTTTGGTTTTGATATTATTAAAATTTTTTTTAAATGCTGATATACAGGGTGCGCCAATTATTTCCACTCGATCTCTAGCACCGAAACTAAAAGAGATATCAACAAGATTTTTTGTAGGGGTAGACAGTGTCACTCGGACTACAATTTTAAAATATTTTGATGTATACAGGGTGGCTAATTTTTGTGGAATGAAAATTAATTTGGTTTTATTAAATTGAACACCCTGTATACGATTATGTCTTCTGATTCTACTTAATATTAGATTTACGGTAGTTTTTTCTATTTGTAAATCCGACGCGGCGTTGACAAGTTATTCCTATTTTAAGCAGATTTAATGAAAAAACAACACTTCAGAAATATTAGCACAAAAACCACATTTTTTAAAAAATTCCTCAAAAAAGCTACTATGATGTAAATGAAACATGCACCTATCACAATAATCACACAACATCTTCACCTGTTGCACAGGGTGTTTGCCGATGGCGTGCCAATAGTCTAGTTTTCAAATGGCAATAACTTAATTTTTTCAAATGGGACACCCTGTATATTTTTCTTCAGTTAGAAGCTCTCCCTAATACGTATTAAAAAAATATAGGGTTTTGCACATCTAACTTTACTATTTACTTTAATAATTGACGTTAAGTGACAAACAACATATTTTACACAATTTTTAATAAGTACAAAATTTTACAAAGTTTAATCGTAAGAAAACTACAATAGTGAAAGTTAAAATTTATAGTAGGTGTTCAAAATGTCTTCCATTTTCATTTATACATTTTCTTGCCCTTTTTTTCATTGATTTACGCAGCACATCTCTTAGCATTGCAGGGGTCACCTGTCTAAATGCTGCAGTAATTCTTTCTTTCATATTTTCTTTTGTGGTAACCTCTTCTTTGTAAACAATATTTTTAATAAAACCCCACAAGAAAAAATCGCAAGGTGTAAGGCAAGGCAATCTAGTAGGCCAATTTATAGGTCCTCCCCTTCCTTTCCAACGATCCTGAAATTCCCTATTTAACCAATTGCGAACATCTAATAGGTAATGTGGTGTGGCACCATCTAATTGAAACCACATTCCGTTGCCATAATTTTGAGGCACATTTTGCAATAAGTTGCGAAAATCATGTTCTAAAAAATCTAAAAATATAGCTCCATTTACAGTCCCATCAAAGAAATAGGGACCAATTACATAATCACCTATTATTCCCGCCCACACATTCAAAGACCATCGATACTGTGATGTGGTTCTAAATAAATTGTGGTCCGAATAATAATGGAAGTTGTGTCTATTTACACAACCGTTCTTATGAAACGTGGCTTCGTCGGACAATCTATCTATCTATCTATCTGTGATGGGGGTGTCGATACACTGCGACCTATAAGATCTATTGTGCCCCCTACTGCTGCCCAATCGTTAAGGATGTCTCAACGATTAGAGCAGTTCCTCCAGTCCTATTGCTTTCAAAAAGTTCAGGATGTCGGTAGGCTTCAGGTTAGGTAAATCTTCCTCTTCTATTTGATATTCTCCGAGGTATCGTACCCTTGGATTTTGCAGGGTAAAGCATTCTGAGAGAATGTGGATGGAGGTTTCCTCCTCTTCCTCGCAGAATCTGCATTCTTCTTTGTCTACTAATCCGAGTTTCTTTAGGTTTCGTCGGACAATAAAACTTTGTTTAAAAAGTTACGCTCTGTATTTATCTTGTTTATTAACCATCTACAGTATTCCACTCTACGCGCGAAATCACCAGGTAACAATTCTTGGTGAAGCTGGATATGATAGTGGCGATATTTATTCTTTTTTACTTGACGGTTCCTGCTCTATCAAATCTATTCTTTAAATTCTCAAAAGTATCCTTTTGTGGATGACGCCTTTGTGGGTATCTTTGACGATAGACCCTACTAGCAAGAAACGCATTTTTTTGACATTCACCCAGTATCCATATCATATCAATATTTTCTTGAACACTATAATTTTTATTAAAATCCATTTTTTATACACAATACCGATTAAATATAGTAGACGTGATACAATACAAAATTTTATGTTGACAATTAATGTCATAACAAAATATACCTACTGTCATTTTCATAGGTAACTTGATTTCTTATTAAAAATTGTGTAAAATATGTTGTTTGTCACTTAACGTCAATTATTAAAGTAAATAGTAAAGTTAGATGTGCAAAACCCTATATTTTTTTAATACGTATTAGGGAGAGCTTCTAACTGAAGAAAAATATACAGGGTGTCCCATTTGAAAAAATTAAGTTATTGCCATTTGAAAACTAGACTATTGGCACGCCATCGGCAAACACCCTGTGCAACAGGTGAAGATGTTGTGTGATTATTGTGATAGGTGCATGTTTCATTTACATCATAGTAGCTTTTTTGAGGAATTTTTTAAAAAATGTGGTTTTTGTGCTAATATTTCTGAAGTGCTGTTTTTTCATTAAATCTGCTTAAAATAGGAATAACTTATCAACGCCGCGTCAGATTTACAAATACAAAAAATTACGTAAATCTAATATTAAGTAGAATCAGAAGACATAATCGTATACAGGGTATTCAATTTAAAAAAACCAAATTGATTTTTATTCCACAAAAATTAGCCACCCTGTATACATCAAACTATTTTAAAATTGTAGTCCGAGTGACACTGTCTACCCCTACAAAAAATCTTGTTGATATCTTTTTTAGTTTCGGTGCTAGAGATCGAGTGGAAATAATTGGCGCACCCTGTATATTTCTACCGAAACATATTTTATGGAAGCAAACAAATTGCACAAATGAAAAGAAAAATAGTCTAATCTCCCAGGAATTGGACATTGAATGTCAACGTTGCCACATCGTCTGGACTTCAAACAACTACTCCTTGGGCTATATGCCCCAACAGGTATTGAATCTACGCCATACTGAAGAGGCACAATAATGCCGAAACTAGTCTATGGTTGACGGGCTCCTTTAATAACAAAATCAAAGTTGTTGGTTTAATGTCCTGATATCTCAGGTTCCAACCAACGTCGGGACTTCTATAATTCAATACCTGTTGGGGCATATAGCCCAAGGAGTAGTTGTTTGAAGTCCAGACGTTGTGGCAACGTTGACATTCAATGTCCAATTCCTGGGAGATTAGACTATTTTTCTTTTCATTTGTGCAATTATTAAAAATGTTTCGAGATGCATCAAAATCTGTATGGAACAGATTTTCAAAGACGGATAGGTTTTTTTTTGTTTATGGGCATTGGAGAAGGTCAGTGAAGATGATTTTTTTTTATAATGTGCCGTTTATGGATGAATCTACTTTTCATAATAATGGATTAGTATGACGGTTAACCATACAGATTTTGATGCATCTCGAAACATTTTTAATAATGTCAAAACCAAACACATAGTTTCAAAGATAATTTTTTCGTATCATAGTCTAAGCTGATCAAATACAGGGTGTTATATTTAGGCATTACGGTGAAAAAATAATGTAAAATTTAATAAAATTAAAAATAACTCCAAAATTAATAGATTTAGGCATAGTAGACCTTTATAATTTTTAAAAGGTAATAGAATTTGCTACATAATAGGATTATAAAATACAGGGTGTCTTATTTAAAATAAGAACGATATTGTCGTTTGAATGTGTCATTAGAGAATCGTCCCATTTCGGACGCCCTGTATAATTTTAAACAACTCTAAATACATTATTGCTTTCAATTATTAGTCTAATTTTTTTTAGTTAAAATTGGATTTGGCTGATTCCATAGGTTTCGAAGTTATTGGTTTTCTTGTAAGTGCTTCCATTTTTAGAAATATCAAAATATCTCGAAAACTAAAAAGCTTAAGTATAGGGAATACTTAAGAAAGTTTATCTTATTTTTAACGTATAATCTATAAATGCAATAAAATATAGGGTCTTCCATAAGAAATAATATAACTTTGATACGCCACACTTTTTTGGGACAACCTGTATATTTCAAAATAATTTTAAAATGTAGCCTTTATCAACCCACATATCCGTGAATAAACAAAATTTTCAAAATATTAACAGTTTAGCCACAATCGACCGTCGCGTCTACCGTGACTCACCCTGTATAAAAAATAATTTAGGATCTATATTTTAAAATTTAGCGAGAGCCTTTAGGGATCTCACCATTTTTTAGAATGTGTTTGTATCGTAGCTCGTTCCTCCTTCATTTTTACAAATGACCAGTAGTATTTTATATTTTAATTTGAATAACTCCTTAAATTATTATTAATCCTTTGAACATTAAATATAATTCTATGTATACCGGGTGTATCAACGATGCGTGCGTGGAGGATAGCTGCTTCCCTTTTGAAGATAGGAAAAAATAAAAGTTGTAAATAGCAATGAAAGCTATGTTCCAAAAATAACTACCAACATACAGGGTGTCCCATAAATGTGTGACTTATCAAAGTTATGTTTTTTTAAATGAAACACCCTATATATTTTTACTCGATTGAATTCCTTCGGAAGAGTGCTTCTCAAAAATATAGGGTTGTATGGGTTTATACCAGGTGGTTCTGAATTTATGGTCACATTTATGTCCCAAAATGGGTTCATTCAACACCAAATATATCAAAATCAGTAACTCGGAATAACAAAATTTTTTCACCAAATATCCTCGAAAATGGTGTATTTTGATTTCATATTCATAAATTTACCGAATGGCAGTTTTCCCATACAGGGGCAACCAAAACTCGGGATCATTTTTTTCTCAGTTTTTTCAAATGGAACACCCTATATATAGTGCCATACCAGAATAGTCAACACTATGAGCTTTCAGAAAATGTAGGGTTTGCCTACTTGATTTTCACCGGAAACGCATCTAATTCTTAAGGAAAGTATGAAAAATGTCATAAAAGCAATAATGATATTTTTTTATTCAATGATGGACAAACATGGAACAAAATAATCTCAAAAAAATGTAAAAAACTGTCATTTTACAGTAGATGTTCAGACAATCGCCCGTTTTGAGCTATGTATAAATTAAGTCTATCTACGACTTCAGTTAAAGTTGATCTTGTAGTAGAGCGAAGAAATCCTCTAATTCTATTTTTCCTTCACCAACCCCTATCAGTTCCACGAGATATCCGATCTCATCCGGCCTGTTTACCGGCGTGAATGAAACTGCGTATGACACAAATACCTTTTTGCACTTGCCCAAAGTCTTATCTGACTTTAATTACACTTGAATACGGCAGGATTCGAACCTACTCCCCGAACACTGACCAAGCTGAATCGGCAGACGCCTTACCAACTAGACCACCGTGTCCGGTTATGCATAGCTTAAAACGGGTGATTGTTTGAACATCTACTGTGAAAAGACGGTTTTTTACATTTTTTTGAGTTTATTTTGTTCCATGTTTGTCCATCATTGAATAAAAAATATCATTATTGCTTTTATGACATTTTTCATACTTTCCTTAAGAATTAGATGCATTTCCGGTGAAAATCAAGTAGGCAAACCCTACATTTTCTGGAAGCTCATAGTGTTGACTATTCTGGTATGACACTATATACAGGGTGTTCCATTTGAAAAAACTGAGAAAAAAATGATACCGAGTTTTGGTTGCCCCTGTATGGGAAAAGTGCCGTTCGGTAAATTTATGAATATGAAATCAAAATACACCATTTTCGAGGATATTTGGTGAAAAATTTTTGTTATTCCTAGTTATTGATTTTGAGATATTTGGTGTTGAATTTTGGGACATAAATGTCACCATAACTTCCGAACCACCTGGTATAAACCCATACAACCCTATATTTTTGAGAAGCACTCTTCCGAAGGAATTCAATCGAGTGAAAATATATAGGGTGTTTCATTTAAAAAAACGTAACATTGATTAGTTACACATTTATGGGACACCCTGTATGTTGGTAGTTATTTTTGGAACATAGCTTTCATTGCTGTCTACAACTTTTATTTGAAACATTTTTTCCTATCTTCAAAAGGGAAGCAGCTATCCTCCACGCACGCATCGTTGATACACCCGGTATTTAGACCATTTTTTACTAGAAAAGTCTGAAATCATCCTTGCAAAATGCCATTATTAATAAACAGAGATAGGGTCTTCCATAATAAATTGATACGTCACACTTTTTTGAGACAATCTGTATATTTCAAAATAATTTTAAAATGTAGCCTTTATCGACTGACCCTGTATATTATCCCTTTCTAAGGGCTACTAAGGGAGAACATTTTTTTGCGGCACTGTTTCCTTAAGCTGCACTATACATTTACATATGAAACGCCCTGTATAAAACCCCTTAAAAGCATCGGGAAGAAGAACTGTAATTCCGCCTACTTGGAAACTGGGTTTAAGGATTTTGATCGTTTTACTGTCTTCCTGGCCCACCAACGACCTTGCGTTGGCGGCAATACAGGCGTCAAGACGTCGCTCAATACCTGCACGGAGAGGTGGTAAACTTGTATATATCTTCAAGGAAATCCAGGGCTAATTTTATTACGCCTTTGTATATCTAAGCTGGAAGTTGGTCCATCGTTGTGGCTTTTAACAAAATTCGTTTATGCTGTCTACTATCCTATGATTTCCCAGTGATTTTAAGATTTAATTTTAAACCTTTTTCCTATTTTCCAGACTTTTCAAAAGACAAAAGGATTTTCTCGAAAATAAATACGTCATCCCTAAACAAATACTAAATCCCATAGCTGACGAGCGAACAACAAAAAAACACGTAGGTGTCGGGGTTATAATACACAATCATCGGGATACCCTATGACTTCATTTTCGTCGTATATATAATAACCGGCGTCTCATCGTGAGGCGTGACGGCGTGAGTGGGACGAGATAGCCAATTTAAGTTCCCATTTTTATTCAAAGAATATTTTATTTTCAAAAGTTAGAGATACTCCTACTCGGAAATTACGTGAAGCGGTAAAAAGGGATTGTATGTCGGTTTCTAATTTCCAAAATATTTGTTTTATCAAGAATCTGTCGGAATTTTTCCATAAAATTTTTATAAAAAAGCTCTCCAGTTATCTGCGGAAAGGAGAACGTTAAAAAGGACATGAGGAGTGATATGAAAGGATAAAATCAGGGGAATACATTACCCGAAAATTTTTTTACGAGAACAGAGAGGTAGATGTAGATAGTTGGGAATCTGATGTGCTGAATTCGACAATCTACAAATCGCGAACATCCACCTAAAAAACATGAAATCCTATGTAAAATGACCTGCCGGAATTGCGAAATGTGTCAAAACATGACATTTTTGACAAAAACTGAAAATTTTCCTTAAAATAATATTTATTGCAAACTAGTGCTTAACTTTGTTAATTGGTGTCCGATCGTTATGAATTTTGGATATGATATTTTTCAGTACTTCCCTAACATAGTGTCATAACAATAAAAAATGTAGAAGGTCAAATAAAAGCTAAGGAAGTGGGCGCTAATGACTCTGGACTAGCGCCCATTTCCGTTAGTTCCAGCCGTTTAAGTGGTTGTGCATTGGGGCGTTTCCTCCCCCTCAAGGTTTTTACTTATTGGTCAGTTTATTTAAAACATTTTTTAAAAATAATGTTTTAACGCTGTCAATTACATAAAAATTTTTTTAAACTCTTCATTTTTCAATTTATTACCCTTGAGTAAGTAGTTAAAAATATTGTCATTGTAATCGTGTTACTATTTTTAGATGTGCTACCATCTATGGTAAGAAGAGAGTATTAACATTAAAGTTTGACTGAATCTAGTCAAGATGTCACTCTCTTCTTTTTTATCCCTTTCAGAGATTAATACAAAGTGAGTAAACCAGTAAGGAATTTTAATTTATTAGATTCGACATCCTAAGACCGGTTTCTGTCTTTCGACTTCATCAGTTAGGTTTTTCGAATCCAATAAATAAAATTCCAAACTCGTACAAGTCAATAGCTATATCCGCTATAAGATAACATTTTTAGATGTGCTACCATCTATGGTAAGAAGAGAGTATTGACATTAAATTTTGACTGAATCTAGTCAAGATGTCACTCTCTTCTTTTTTATCCCTTTCAGAGATTAATACAAAGTGAGTAAACCAGTAAGGAATTTTAATTTATTAGATTCGACATCCTAAGACCGGTTTCTGTCTTTCGACTTCATCAGTTAGGTTTTTCGAATCCAATAAATAAAAAATGTTATCTTATAGCGGATATAGCTATTGACTTGTACGAGTTTGGAATTTTATTTATTGGATTCGAAAAACCTAACTGATGAAGTCGAAAGACAGAAACCGGTCTTAGGATGTCGAATCTAATAAATTAAAATTCCTTACTGGTACTCACTTTGTATTAATCTCTGAAAGGGATAAAAAAGAAGAGAGTGACATCTTGACTAGATTCAGTCAAAATTTAATGTCAATACTCTCTTCTTACCATAGATGGTAGCACATCTAAAAATGTTATCTTATAGCGGATATAGCTATTGACTTGTACGAGTTTGGAATTTTATTTATTGGATTCGAAAAACCTAACTGATGAAGTCGAAAGACAGAAACCGGTCTTAGGATGTCGAATCTAATAAATTAAAATTCCTTACTGGTTTACCCGTGTTACTATTGTTTCTTGTAATTATTTGTAGGCCTGATGATGGCTAATAGCCGAAACTAGTCGCCGTTGTTTATAATTTCCCTTTTTAACCTGATTATATGTGGTACCGACATTGATTTTGAAGTTTTACTTTTACAATATTATTATTATTTAATTAAAATATCTATTTTACAATGCATTTTCCCCCACACTGGAAACTTATATTGCATCTTACATTTGCTTTCAGGCATTTGCACTTGTTACCACAGTTAAATAATTTACATTTGTAAAATGGAGTAATTTTTAAAAATGTAGGTTTTGCTTCTTTGGACATTAATTTTGGAACTATACAATTATTGTCTTTGCGTTCGTAACCAAACTTTAGAATTTCTGGCAGATCTGGCTTTAACATATATATGTCGTTTTGAAAATTGCGCTTTCGTTGTAAAAATGTCCTTCTCACATGAAAAATAAAAGAATGCTCCGTCGGCGGCAAATCCCTAACAAAAGGTCATTATTAAAACCTTATTTACCTACCAGTATAATAGTATAAACTTCAATGATATATTTTGATTCCAAAATATTCATCTCATCTGGTTCTTGCCTTGTTTTAACGAAAAGATAAAAAAATCACATCCAGATAAACAATATATTGACAACAAATTGTCTGCTAATATTTTAACATCCAGATGCTTCGAGTTTGCTAGTGCTTTAATGATTGAGAAATATGGGATAAATTTCTTTTCTCTTTCAATCCAAATTTCGACATCTAAGGTAACCGAGAAAAACGTTGATAAAATAAAAACATATGTGTCCAATGAGTAAATAACAAATACCTTAAACATGTCTGTAAAAAAATTAATAATTGCAAATATTCTAGTATCAGGTTCCTCATGCCCATAGTAAACTGTAACTTATCAACCACTTTCGACTCAATTTTTGTCCATTTTATTGTTCTTTGATTATCTTCTGACATTCCTGCCAATACAATTTCAATTTGATCAGGTATAACATAATTTTCTTTCATTATTTTTTGTGCTAAATATGCCAAGAGGTTCTTTTTATTATAAGGATTTGATATAAATTTCTTCCAATCAGGTATATCAAGTTCGTCTCTTATTTCGCATGTTTCAAAATGACAATTTTTCGATCTTCTATATCTTTCTGTTTGCTTTAAGCTTTGTTCAAAATCGTAACGACCACCAATGCGTAGATACTATTGTACCACAGATCTAAGGCTTTAACTTTAATAGTAAAGACACGTAGTTTAAAAATAATTCTCGAAATTTTCTGCTATTAAAATTTTGATACCGCTGAATGAGTGCCATCATATTTTTTATATAAGCTGTGTTAAAAGTGTCACTTTCTTCTATTGATATGCAGGAAAGCTCAACAGGAACGTACATCTTTAATTAAATACTATTAAACGAGCAAGGTTTGTATGTATGTATGTATGTGTGTCCAGAGGATCTCGAAATCCACTCGTCAGAATTCAATGAAACTTTCAGGGTAGACTAATTCCTATCTAAATCGGCAAAAAATGTAGGTCTCATGTCTGTGAAAATTCGATCTTCCGAGATATTTACAAGAAAAGTTAAGCTTTTAGTTTTATTCCCTAGCAACGGCACATAATAATAACTTGTTTCTATAGTAATGTATACTATAAAGGATAGATGAGTACAGTAAAAGTGGGGATATAACGTCACATTCCATAGGCGTACTTTGCAAAATAAGTTTCTGTAATATAAATAAGGTCACAGCATATAAAATATATATACGCACTTCGTAGATTAAATTTTGAAGTTATATTATTTACAAAAAATAAAAATAACCTTTATGCATCTGACACTTTAACATTGAACGAATTAAATTTAACCAATAAATAACAAGGAGGATTATATGTTGGGATTAAACTTTTTTTAATCTCTTGGCATTAAAAGTAACGCTTCAGTACTTACCTAAACTCAAAGATTAAAAAAAAAGTTAGTTCAAGAACTATCTTTAAAAGTCACTGTCTTCACTAAAACTACTGGCATCACTATAATTGTCTTTTCTGATGTTTATTATTATCGGTTCTATTAAATTATCCATTGATATATCCACTTTCCTAAATGAATTTTCCACATTTTCAACATGACCAATGCATTTTCCCCAATGTTCTCTATTTACATCTGAAACTGCCTTCAAAAACAAATTTTGCACATCAGGAAATTTAAATGTTTTATTGTTTTGAGAAACATAACCTTTTAATAATTGAGACCAGATCAGTTCAATGGAATTTAGCTCTGCGTGGTTAGAAGGCAATCTAAGAATTTTAATTCCTTTTTCTCTGGCCATCTCATCTATAATATATTTTTTGAATTTGTTTTTATGTTGCCTTGCTATTAATAATAATTCTGCCTTCAAGGATTTAGGAGGACTGATAATATTTTTAGAATGAAGCCATTTTGAAATATATATTAATACAAAATTCTGAATCAATTAAAATACATACGATACGGCTATGAATAAATAAAGTCTGACTTATCTGTCAAAAGAACAGGTTTATCTAGACAAAAACTATATTAGGCCGATTAGATGTATTAAAATTTAAATTTTAACTACAAATAAGCATTGAAGGATGAGGTAAAAATAAAATTTCTACCTCTTGAATCTGAAAGAATTCAATTTTAAATTTGCCGCTTTATATAAAAAAGGAAAGGTTCATTTGACGGACATAAATAATTTGCTTGTCAAATGACAGCCATCTCATAAATTCAAAGTTGAAAATACAACGTTGCCAATTCAATTTCAGAAATCATGGGTTTAGGTAAATATTTATAGGAACGTTGAGTAACACTGTTAAAATGGACACTTGTCAAAATGTGACACCTGTAAAAACGTGACAACTGTTAAAATGTGATACGTGTCAGAATGTAACAACTGTCAAAATGAACAAATCTCAAAATGAACAAATGTCAAAATATGACACCTGTCAGAATGTAACAAATGTCAAAATGTCACACGTATCGTACTTTTCTTTATTTATTACAAAGATCTAACCTAACCTAAAGCTAATCTTTTTTTTTTTTGGCGGGTGGAAATGCTTTATGCACATCGGGTAAAGGTTCTTCCCTTCCCCGATAGATTGAGACTACCCCTTACGGCTACTATTTTATTATGCGGACAGTTTTAATATTTAAGTTTTCATTATCATAGAGAGAGTGAGAAAAAGAATGAATGACTTAGTATTTTCCAAGAACAAATTGTAATGTAATGTACGAATGAACTATTTTTGTAACTGAAAATTTTTGAAAAAATATATCAATATCTGCCACACGTCGAGAGTCTGGACACAGGTTTTTGTGGAGGTTTTTACCCAAGTATGAATATCAGACCTATAATTTTCCTTCACTGCAGATCAATAAATAATAAAATCAATTGAACATAGAGTTTTTCTTATATAGTGATAAATAGAGTGAGCTGAGCGATCTTCTGTTGACGGGACCTGTGCCCTACACGCTGCTGTTGTCCGTCCCGGAAACGGGGCCTGTACGCCGTGACTATTCGCGAAGATCAAGCGTCAGTAGATGTTGCCCTCTAAAAGGGTGAAATCCCCAGAAACTAGGCAACTTTAATGCATTTAACTAACCTCTGTGACAAGCAGTTGATAAACGTCAACAACAGCTGCAACCAATTGAAAATTAACACTGACAGCTTTTTTAATTTTCCCGCCTACTTTCAAGCCAATCGCCAATCAACTTTTTATTTATCTCCCTTTCAGTAGTTCAAGTAGATGTCGCCCACTCCGTGATTTTGCGAATTAATTAATAATTTGTCATGTTATAAATATACTTAAATTATATACTCATTGGGCTGCTTAAAAATGTAGATTTGAATATTAAGAGCGAAGCTCGGTGACCAGATATTTTCTCTTAACACAGCCTTATAGAATTCAGATGTTTTCTTTTCTCAAAATAATATTTTTAAAAATTACTTAACTGTGGTAACAAGTGCAAATGTAAGATGCAATATAAATTTCCAGTGTGAGAGAAAATGCATTGCAAAATAAATATTTTAATTAAATAATAATAATATTGTGTTTTATGCTTGAAAAAAATTATTATTATTCCTATCATTTCTCAATCTCATAAATCGCACTATACCCCCTATAGTGTCATATTAATATTGTAATGCGCGTCATCTTCGTTGCGCGTATGAAGAAGGCTATGGTGTTTACTCTCTTTGACATACTGATCGCTTTATTCGCACCCACAGTGATAAAGCCAAGATATGCGGCGCGCCGATTCAATTTCGTTCGGTTTTAAAAAAGTACACAACCCAAACTAAACGTCATATGAAAAAAAAAGTTAAAGTAAAAAAGTTTCCTTGCTCTATTGGCACAGTTTTCTCGCTTATAGTACTTAAAGATAAAAAAAAGTTTTCTCGACTCACCATTTTACTCTGCAAAATGACGATATTTTGTGTCACCAAGCGAAAAAAACGTAGCTTTTATTTGACGTTCTACATTTTTTATTGTTATGACACTATGTCAGGGAAGTACTGAAAAATATCATATCCAAAATTCATAACGATCGGACACCAATTAACAAAGTTAAGCACTAGTTTGCAATAAATATTATTTTAAGGAAAATTTTCAGTTTTTTCAAAAATGCCATGTTTTGACACATTTCGCAATTCCGGATCAAAGGGCGAACAAAAAATTCGAATCCGGCAGGTCATTTTACATAGGATTTCATGTTTTTTAGGTGGATGTTCGCGAGTTGTATAGATCATCTTTAAAACGATTCCTAGAAGGCCTCAGATTCCCAACTAAGACTAATAGTCTAAGAGCTGGAGCCGAAAAACTCTTTGATCTTTGATATGGACAAACTTGGTTAAAACTCATTGTATTACTAAACAGGATTACATATCCGAGCTCTCCGACACTTTCAGTGGTGCAGGACTTAGGTACGGATGACCAAAGTGGCCATTTTTTTCTTAAACGCAAACTATCGATGATACGTGTGATTTTTTTTTAGGATGGAAGATTATAAGCTACTTATTATATATTCTAACTCTCTGCCAAAAATTAAAAAAAAACAAATCACAACTGATATGTCGGAGAAATTGACTACTGCTTTCTCATTATATAATAAATCATGTGTGAAAATCTCCGACAGCTACGTTGGTGCATAAGGCAGTAAAATGGGATTTTATAGACGCGCCCCCGAGACTCGCGCCATTCACATTTATCGTATGCATACGTATTTTATCGATAAAAACTCGTACAAATTCAACTTTTTATCTGAAAATTAACATTTTTATGTTTATTAATGTAATAATTAACTTACCCCATTTTTGTTGAATTGAATTATATATTTCATTATAATTAATTTCACTTGCGAATACTTAGCTACAGTCTATTCAACCAATTTATGTCTCTAACAGATTAACATAATTCGCTGAAAAACTTTGTTTGCAGTGAAAGGCACGGTAAACTGCACTGGATTTTGGTAAATATATTTAATTTTAGCAAACTGTTAAACATTAAGAAAGAACACCAGTGCAGTTTACCGTGCCTTTCACTTCAACAGAGGAAAAATCACTAAAAAGACATGAGAAACGGGAGAAATAATATATAAAATATATAAAATACTTTCATAATAATGAAATAAAAATACTATATAGAAAATAACTATTATTAACAATATTACATTTAATTTTTTTATACTGCTCTATGACTAATTTATTCGCAGTCGTAAACAATCTGTAGCAGGTTCGATGATACCCATGCAAATTGTCAATTTCTTCCGGTAGAACCTCATCACTGTATTTAATATTGCACGTTATTCTAATTTCTAGTTTGTCTCTGCAGGTTTTCAATGTCTTTTCATTAAATAATATTACTTTTTCATTTTCAACTTATTTTCAAATTATTGTTTTGTTAGGTCTAAGCAAGCGTCTGTCAATTATCTATGTGAGCAATGGTTTTTAAAAAGCTACTGATCTTGACGCTTGTGTATAAAGGTATATTATAATAAATCAACAAAATAAAACAAAGAACTCTTTTACAGTAATATTTTGTATATCTGTTCATTTTTAGAGATTATATATTTTTAAATTTTACAACTTTGGAACAAAGAAGATTATATTACCGAATTTAGTGGTCGAATAATATACTTGAAGATTCAATATGATATACATATAGTACCTATGTTATAAATTATTATAAAATTACCCAATAAACATAAAAATGTTAATTTTCAGATAAAAAATTGAATTTGTACGAGTTTTTATCGATAAAATACGTATGCATATGATAAACGGGAAGGGCGCGAGGCTCGGGGGTGCGTCTATAAAATCCCATTTTACTGCCTTATGCACCAACGTAGCTGTCGGAGATTTTCACATATGATTTATTATATAATGAGAAAGCAGTAGTCAATTTCTCCGACATATCAGTTGTGATTTGTTTTTTTTTTAGTCCTGCACCACTGAAAGTGTCGGAGAGCTCGGATATGTAATCCTGTTTAGTAATACAATGAGTTTTAATCGAGTTTGTCCATATCAAAGATCAAAGAGTTTTTCGGCTCCAGCTCTCCTACTATAAAGCGAGATTGATGGGTGTGATGAAAAAAAAAATTAGTCAAAACCGACATCGACCACGCCATAGACTTTGAAGCAGACCGGAGAGAAAGAAGAAGAAGACCCCGTATAATGTAATACTAATTGCCACTTGTTCATTTTCTAACACTCGTCCAAACTGCTTACGCCTAAGTTCGAATTAAAATTGTACGCGAGCTCTTTTGTGCAATTTGAAACAATTTCCTTGACATGTTTGAAGTTGGTATAAAGCTTTAACGTGTTTTTGACCTTTCTTTTTTTTTACCTTCGTCATTTTTCCTTCTGTTTTATTTTTAATTTGCATGCGATACTCGTGTCGAAAAGCTGCTTATTCGGGTTGTGAACGTTTAAAAGTGAAACATTTTTATTCTGTGCGTGGCGTCGATGTTAATCGCGGTTTTGTTATGCACCGACATAATTTTTCCTCGAAAAAGGGAATTTATTTTTAAAACGGCTTACAAACCGAAGTAAAACGGAACTAATAACTCTTGAATCAAATAAAATGCTTTGAATACAACACGTAAAAGTTCATATTTGATACGGGTCATTCCGCATCGATTGAAACGAAACCTTCACTGTTAGAATATCTTGTTTGTTAGTGAATTTATTCGAGCTACACTTTTTAAGAGTTCGAAATAAGTGGACTATAATAATGTTTTGTATATCTTGATCACTCTCTTTCATTTTTATTTACAAAATTGATTTATTAAACCTGTCTGTCCGTAAATTTTTTTTTAATTTGCAGGAAGGTATATTTACCTCCGAAAATCTCAGCTACGTGGAATTTGTGGAAGGGTTGGAAAATGGCTCTAGAGTTCCCGAAAATCCGTTTTTCGACGATATCTGCCGAAATATGACCCTTAGAGCATTTCTGTTTAGACAAAAAATGAAGTTGTCCCTATGATTTTTTTCGTTACACTAATATTTTTTGCAAAAACGGCGTTTCAAAAATTCGCAATTTTCAGAATCAAAATTATTGTGGTGAAAACGGAAAATTTGAATATCCTCCCAAAACTTGAATATCCTCCCGTTTTTGTATAAAGACAAAAGATAAGGCAATAATAACCAACTTTTTTTCACTTTTGGCATTTGATTAATAAATTTATTGTAAAAAAATCCAATTTGAGAAAGTTTTCTCGAAAAGGTCAGAATGTGATCTGTTATTTAGTACCAATTCTTAACCCCAAAAAATTTTAGCACGAAAAGAAAATAATCCTCAAAAAAAATGACGATTTTTCATAGGGGTGAGAAAAAAAAGAAAAATGCCATCGACAAAGGGACAAGCTAGGCTTTCTAATGATGTGCCTTGAACACCGATATGGTCTTTGATTATCTATTAATTCCCGATAGACCCGAGCATTTTTGAAAACTCCTGAAATCCAAAAAACGCTCTAAAAAACAAGTTGTTTATGAAAATACACAAAAATAATTTATTGAATCTCTCTGAATATATTTAACACCTTGCAAAGCCCCATTATCCAAAACGATTCGGTGAAATTAGTCTTGATAAAAAAATATGAATAAATTTATAGAAGGGTCAAAATATCGAGCAAAAACAAACTTTGGCCCGGTTTTTCAATAATTCAGAGAAATAGATAAAAGTAACATAATATTATAGCTACAGGTTCCTTCTTTCATCTGAACTTTGAATCATGAAAAAATATAAGTTTTTACGTGATTTATTGAAAAATTTGTAATCCGCTTGGGAGTGTCATTCCTTTAGAGCGTGCTCTCTAAATGCAGGGCAGGAGCTGAAAATGGGGGTGCGTTTTGGAGCCGGTTATGTCGAAAAGTATCATATTTTTGACAAAAATGATGAGGACCATTTTTGTGGGTAATAAACTGATCTTCATTTTCGTCCAAACAAAAATTCTGTGTCATATTTTCGGAAAAATCGGCGAAAATAGGCGAAAAAACACATTTTTGAGACCAATGGGCCATTTTCCCGCCCTTTCATAAATTTCACAGCTGACATTTTCGGGGGTTAATGTACCCATGACTATTATGGGAAATTTATTTATTTACAAAATTACTTTTGATCAACTTCATGCAAATATTTATTATTTTTTTTTACACTGGAATAATACGTATAAAATATATTTTTTTTAATTTCGTCATACTTTTTGAATATTTTCTACTTTTTTACTTTCCCGAGTTTTTTTGGGGTTTTCAAATTTTTTGCGATTTTTGACTTATTTTGGGTTTTTTCAGGTTTCTAGAAATCTTAAGATATTTTTTATTTCGTCATAGTTTTTGAATATTTTTGACTTTTTTTTTTAACTTTTTAGACTTTATCATATTTTCCGAATTTTTTCATTTTTTTTGGGTTTCACGAATTTTTTCCCATTTTTGATTTATTTTGCGATTAATCGGGGTTCTAGAATTTTTTCGACCATTTTTTATTTCATCATACTTTTTGAGTAGTTTTGACTTTTACTTTTTTATACTTAATCATAATTTTGGAGTATTTTTTAGGTTTTTCGAATGTTTTCCCATTTTTAACTTATTTTTGGTTTTTTCGTGTTTCTAGAAGTTTTTCGACGATTTTTTATTTCGTCATACTTTTTGAATATTTTTGACTTTTTTTACTTTTTTAGACTTTATCATAATTTTGGAGTATTTTTTAGGTTTTTCGAATTTTCTCCCATTTTTAACTTATTTTTGGTTTTTTCGGTTTCTAGAAGTTTTTCGACGATTTTTTATTTTGTTACACTTTTTAAATATTTTTAACTTTTTTAGACTTTATCATAATTTTTGAGTTTTTTTATTTTTTTTTAAGGTTTTTCCAATTTTTTACTTATTTGTGTTTTTTTCGTGTTTTTAGAAGTTTTTCGACGATTTATTATATCTTCATACACTTTGAATATTTTAAACTTTTTTAGACTTTATCGTAATTTTCGAGTTGTTCCAATTTTTGGGGTTTTTTCGAATTTTTTACACAACGCCGATAAACAGAAGCGCACTTGGGAAGTCTGGTTTACACTAAGAAATGACATCGATCCTTCACGTCAATTTCCCAAGATCAAATACCAGTTCCTCTTTGTAAGCGTAAATCCAGACAGCGCCACTATAAATACCCCAAATCCATTTCTACAACCAATCAGCTACAGAGATTACCAGTTATGACATCGCCGCCTAACTATAAATCTGATTGAGTTGCACGCCAAAGTAAATCTATCGATCCGGTTCGGGATTCTATCTGCTCATAAAACTAAACTATATCAAACAAACAATCTCGTATACACACACACATAACACAGATATGTACATGTAATTTACGGCTTCGGGTATTACATCGTTGCAATGGTGTCTATTCTCGTAAAATATGTTGACTGAAGGAAAGAAAAACGACGTAGAGCGAAAAAATTTCTTGGTACAATCTCGATTTATTACCCTGCGTTAAAACACCTCAGCAAGATAAATTGTCGATTTTTTTACTAGCGGAACACGAAGGTTATATTAGATATATTTTTATTGATCTATGTTTCCAGTTATCAAATTTTATTTTAATTATTAGGTCGTACGACGTCCGCGCCCTCAAAAATTCAATGCTGTTTGGAAAAAAATCAGTTTAGAAAATCATCCCTGACTTTTTGTAAATTATTTTTAGTTTGTGGAGTCCCAGAGAAAATCGAGTTATTAAAGATAAGACAATATAAATTGAAATAAATTTTACGCCGCCGAAACTAGCAAAATTTTCATTTAATTTTTCCGCCAAATAATTTCATTATGTATCATAAACTGTGATAGTTTGTAGTTTAGTCTAGAAAGTTTCTACGGTTCTGTGTCAAAGGGTTAAACAGCACTTCGAAAACTAAAAAACACGTCTCAGTTTCCACGGTGCTTCCGTTGGCTTTCCAAACAAATCCAAATTAACGCCGAGCAGTAATTGAATAAGTTTCTCGTATGAAAATTTTCCCGAACTTTGTTCATTCCAATGTAATTTGTGTTTAACCAAAAATTCCTGGGTTAACCTTAATTTTATTAAGCAGAGCGTGACTCTACAATAAAACAATTAGTCCAGGACAAACGTAAATTGTGCAAAAGAAATTTAGTTTTAATCATAGTGGTCGCGATAAAGAACATAATCAAAATCGGCGGAGCAGAGCGAATTACTTTTTTAAGTATAAAAGTTTGTTAGTTAACAAGTAACAAGTACCTCTCCCAAAGAAGTAATTACTGAAATAAAAGAAAATATTAATACGAAAAAAGCTCCAGGTTTTGACTTAATTACTGGAGAAATTTTAAAACAATTACCCAAAAAAGCAATAATTAAACTAACTAATAAATGCTGCCTTTAGACTGAAGTATGTACTCAGCCTTTGGAAAATTGCGGAAGTCATAATGATACCCAAGCCAGGGAAACCACCACATGAGGCGTCGTCATACAGACCGATCTCATTACTGCCTGTTATGACGAAACTATTTGAGAAACTACTACTCAAAAGACTTATCGAAGAAAGACAAATTATCCCTGATCACCAATTTGGATTTAGAAATAACCACTCGACCATCGATCAAGTTCATAGAATAACCAACATTATACAGAAATCATTAAAAGAGAAAAATATTTGTGCTACTATCTTTATTGATGTAGCACAAGCGTTTGATAAGGTTTGGCATGAAGGCTCAAGCTTTTCCTTCCAAAACAATATACAAATATCCTCTCATATATATCGGAAAGATACTTTAGAATTAGACAAGAAGAAGCCTATTCCGATCTTAAAGAAATTAAGGCTGGAGTACCACAAGGAAGTGTCCTAGGACCTATCCTATACTTACTGTACACATGTGATATTCCAGAGTTAGAAAATAATATCATAGCCATCTTCGCCGACGACACTGCCATTCTAGCAGTAGGAAAGAGCAATGAAGAATCAACCCACAAGCTGCAAACAGCTATGACTGGACGAAGAGATGGAAAATTAAACTTAATAAAACTAAATCACTCCACATTAACAAACAAAAGTATAGATCATATTCCAGTCAGAATAAACAATTCCATATTCAAACACAGCAAAATACTTAGGTATTACCTTAGATGCCAAACTCCGATGGAAAGTGCATGTTAAAAAGAAAAGGGAAGAACTCTGTCTCTACTTAATAAGCAGATACTTAAGCCTGTATGGAGCTATGGTATCCAACTATGGGAATGCACCAAAGCAAGCACCTTAGCAATCATCCAAAGATTTCAAAACAAATCACTGAGGAACATAGTAGATGTCCCTTGGTATATTCGCAATAGTGACCTCCATAGGGATCTGGAAATGGACACATCAAGAAATTAGCCAAGAGTCATGAAGAAAGGCTTCATCATCATGTCAATGTCGAGGCTATCCAGCTCCTTGCAATTTTTTGGAAATTGGGAATAGAAGGAGTCAATCCCAGCTTACCGCACACCACTGGATATATTTAGAAAAAATATTAAAAGAGGAAAAAGTTACAAGAAACTTTTTTCTTAAACTTCTTCCACAAAAATAAAGGCCCTCAAATCTGATATTAATTAAGCAAATAGGTATATTATGTTTGCGATGTTTTTTTAAATTTTGTATAAACATATTTTTGATTATAATGATTTATTATTACACAAATATTTATAACTATTATAGTAATAACTTGTTTGGAAAATAGAAATTTCTTCACAGCACATTTGATTACACTATCAGGCACCCACTTGAGGAAATACCCTAGCGGTGACTCATTTGTGGTTTCACGATAATAAACGGATTGTTGTGTTTATCAGCTGTTTAAAATATTTGAATATTGATGAATATTTCATCTTTTTTTCGTAATGCTAATTAGAATTCTTTCATTATACCGATTTTAAATTCCCAAATTCTTGAAAAATGTGGTCGGAAAATATAGGTTACATTACAGAGGCCCATAAGAGAAAAAAAGTGGAATGAATACTACCCCTATGGATTTTGAGCCGCTGAATCCGAATCCGGTCTCAGAATTTCCCCTGGACCCCCCAGTTTTCCCCTAGCCTAGGGGAAATTCGTGAAATCTTAGAAATGTCAGTATCTGTGAACGCAATTTCGATCTACGCAAAACGACAATGTTTTCACGTATCTCGAGTCGCTTAGTTCTAATCTCACTGTAGAATTTCCCTAGAGTACCTCAGAAGCCTAGGGGAAAAGTGTTAAGCTGAGCAAAACTTGTGATTTCTGGAAGGTTCTATTTTTGCGCAAGAAAGCTTGAGTATTTTGAGTTCCTGAATTCATATCTGACGTACAAGATGTTCCACAGTACTTCAGAATTTCCCTAGTCTAGGCAAAAACGTAGAAAATTGTGCAAAAATCGAAGTTTCATGCAGGCCTTTTTCGTACGGAAAAGCTGATATATTTCCGTCTTCTGAGTTGAGAAAAAGGCCCGCATGAAACTTCGATGTTTGCACAATTTTCTACGTTTTTCCCTAGGCTAGGGAAATTCTGAAGTACTGTGGAACATTTTGTACGTCAGATATGAATTCAGGAACTCAAAATAGGAAAATATATAAGCTTTCTTGCGCAAAAATAGAACCAGAAATCACAAGCTTTGCTCAGCTTAACACTTTTTCCCCTAGGCTAGGAATTCTGAGGTACTCTAGGGAAATTCTACAGAGTGAGATTAGAACTAAGCGATTCGGGATACGTGAAAACATTATCGTTTTGCGTAGATCGAAATTGCTTTCACAGATACTGAAATTTCTAAGATTTCACGCATTTCCCCTAGGCTAGGGGAAAACTGGGGGGTCCAGGAGAAATTCTGAGACCGGATTCGGATTCAGCGACACAAAATCTGTAGGGGTAGTAAAACTAATTCCACTTTCTTCTTTTGTGGGCCTGTGTTATAAGGAAATTACGGCTAAGGATTTTTTTGTTTCAAAAATGATTGGCCCTGTTCTATGACAAATATTTGTTATCATATTTCCGTGTAAGTATAATAAAATGCGACGTTAGTAGGAAGTCGAGCAAACACTTATAAAATAGATAAACCTGAATAGTTAAAAATCAATTAAAAAAATCAAACATATTTTTAAAATTCCTATCTTTTAATTACGCTATTATGCAGTTTTGCCAAAACATTTGTCGGTAGCGCCAGCCAATATCGTTATTGTTTAATAAAAAAAAGACCATCAACTATATTGCAATTTGATAAACTGACGTAATCGTTTTGTTTTCCGCAAATTAATTGCCTTTTTAGTTGAAAATAAAAACGAACCGAACTGAAATTGATGAATGCATTGTGCTTTCAATCCAATCGAATCACGAATCGGGACGCTGCTGCTGCCATTCGAGAATCGAACCCTTTGGGAATGTTAATTCGTAAACAGAGCCGAATTTCATTTCGGTGCCGGGCGCTAAATGAAGCAATTTTTTAATAATCCCAGTATGCCGAGAGAACAAAGCGTATAAAAACATATTTTAAATTAAGAAAATTAATTTATTTCGGATCAAGTTAACTCTCGGACTGCGAGTTGGGCCGTCAGGGGCGGCAATTTTTATTTGCCGTTGATCCGGGATACAAAGCGAATGTTTGGATTTTTATCTCTGCCAAATCCAAGGTTAATTTTACCCTGTGGCCTGAAAAAGTCGCGTGTATTTTATCTCTCGTAAAGCTATTGTATATCCAAAATAACCGAACTTAGGGAAGAAAACTATTTGATATCGTAGTTCGTTTCAGCAAAAAAAATACATAATAGCAGAGTGAAATTAGAATTGTATAAGGGGAAATTTTTTTAATTTTTTCTATTTTAAACATAAAGAGAAACTTCTAAAAATTTGTCAATAAATTTGGGCTGGAGTGGAAAGAAAAATTGGCGTGGAAAAACAGCATTCCAGAGGCCGGAACAAATTTAAATTTATGAAAAATTGCCGTTATTGTTGTTAACGGCAGCCGGAAATACAAAAGCTGCCCCATTAACATTTTTTTTTTGATCATTTCCACTGTAAAATCTTTCCAGGCCTCATGATGGTTATATATAACCGAAACTAGTTGCCCCCTTTGTGTTTTTCCAACGTTATTAAATATATGTGGTACCGACTTATTTTTTTTTACTGAATTCGCAATAAATAACCAAAGAATCCTCGTATTTTCTTAAAAATTGGTGAAAATATGTATTTTTATGTCGGGAAGACATGGTAAGAATTATAAAAAAAAGTATTTGTCCAGCCAAAACCGGCATTTTTCGAAAAAAAATTGAATTGGCGCCATTTTTGGCAAAACAATAGTAGAGAAAAAATGTTTATCTCAAAAAGAAGGATTTTGTGTGTACTTTTGTCTAAGAAAATCCAACATTTTATTTCTTTATTTAAAGTGCCCAATTTAGGGTATAATAAAAAACATTCGATTTTCATTTTTTTTATTAATTTATATTGATTCGTTCCCTCACAAAAATCTTACTTTAGAACGTGAAATATTTATTTTTTTAAACATTTTTTGGACTGAAATACAGTTTTTCTAATAGAATCAAGCATAAATATCGCGATAAAAAAATTGGAAAAAAATGAAAATCGAATTTTTATTTTTTTATTATTCCCTAAATTGGGCACTTTAAATAAAGAAATAGACAAAAGTACACACAAAATCCTTCTTTTTAAGATACATTTTTTTTCTCTATTATTTTTTTTCTAAAAATGGCGGCCAATTCAATTTTTTTTTGAAAAATGCCGATTTTGGCTGGACAAATACATTTTTTTTTAATTTTTACCCGACATAAAAATACATATTTTCTCCAATTTTTAAGAAAATTCGAGGATTCTTTGGTTATTTATTGCCAATTCAGTAAAAAAAAATAATGTGCGCGAATTCGTTTTTAAAAAAACCCTACTATACGGATCGATACTCTACTTCATCACGGTCATTTTAATTTTTTTTATTTTTCCACGACGAATTTAAAAAATAGTGAAGCCATCCACTCGAAAAATTCCAAAAATGCCGTTTTTGGCACATATCTCGCGAAGCTCCAGCCCAAATTTATTGACAAATTTTTTACAAGCTTCTCAATGTATAAAATCGAAAAAATTAAAAAAAAATCGGATGTGGCCATGCACATATGACTTTACCATACTTTAACGGCCCTACGGGCTCATAATCCAATTACTCGTACATATATAAGGCAAGCCATGCCAGGCAATTGTCTCCATGAAACAAAACACTTCTACTGCGCTTGCGCTATTATGCAACTATGTTATTCCATATTTTATTTTTAACTCGCTTATAATACCAAATTTGAAAAAAGTTTTTAAACAAAATTTATAGTAAATTTAATTTAAAATAAATTTTTTCTCTTAATATTTTTACATAAACTTAATAGAAACGATAATAATTGCGAAAATCTGAAAATTCTCAAGAGTAAACCCCCACTTCCGGTTGTCCGATTTTGCCCAAAATCTAATCAGCTCATTAGCATGTTGTAAAAATGCTAAATATAAAATTTGGTTAGGAAATTCCGATCGCAGTTGGAGCTCTAACACAAATTTTTCCATACTCCATACATCCATTTTCTGGAAATGGTCTTAAATGACTTAGGGGGTCTCAAAAAATGTAAATCCACTGAAAGCTGAACTTTTTTTTTTGCTATTAAAATACTTTACCACTTCGTATGGTAAAGTAAAATTGACTTAGATCTTACATCAATTTTCAGAATATTTTCACTCCGCTATAATGGATATTACAAATACAAGAATATTATATACCGCGGGACTGAAGTAGTACTTTTAATCCCGAAGGTAAAATCTATGGCCCGGCCGTAAGGAGGGCCATAATTTACAGGGCACTAATTTTTGCGCATAAAATTTTACCATTCCAATTTTTAAACATGAATTTGTACATGGAAATGGAATCTTAAAAAAATTATTAAATAATGCATTTATTAAGTTTTATTTTATCATTTTTATGAAAATTCTTTGAAAACGTGTTACAGATTTAGACCTCAGAATCAACTTATTTTACTACCTTTATTTTTTTATAAAAAAAAAAACAATTTGAGTTCAAGATTTACGAACTAATTGATTCTTTTATATAAAATATTTTGTAATTATCCACCACACAAACAATACATTCTTAATTTTTGCCCGGTTGATAAAATTCGAGATTTTCCCGATCGTTCTCGAAGGATTTCCGCTTCATTACAGTCGCTTGATTTGTAGTGAAAGTGAAATGCTCTTTGCAATAAATCAAACTGTCTCCGAAAATTTTCCAAGCACATGACTAATTCCTCCGCAGTGGAGACAAATACAGGGTGAAACCGGATGAACGTTTTGGATTTCGAACATCTCTAAAATTTAATAGTGATTATTTCATCTGTCAAAACAGTCTGATTTTGTGGTTTCAGCCAATAATAGCTCAGGATCCTAACCAATCATTGTGTTTTATACTGATTATTTTTTTCATCTGTCAAAACAGTCAGATTTTGTGGTTTCAGCCAATAACAGCTCAGGATCCTAAACAATCATTGTGTTTTATACTGATACAACCGCTTCGTCGTTTTTGGTTTTTGATTAAACTGTGTTTACCTTTTTTGAAATGTCAAATGTAAACATTTATCAATTATTATTATACTAAAATGTATTGCAAATCTATGTTAATACCCAAATTTCAAAATATATTTGTAAACTAACCTGTTTTTATTCGTTTATTGTAACACACAACACAGCTCCATCCATAAATTCGTTTAAAACTAACATAATGTCAAAACGTCTAAACGTTACACTTAATAAATAATCTTAAATGCCTACTACTAGATAGGCAACTTATATTACGTTTGTAATATTTGGCGTTTAAATGTAAAAGAAAATATCGAACTTTTGAGTGTAAAGTGTCTTTCTCTGTTTTTAACACAAAATGATTCAAAAAATAATCTTTCAAAATACCACTCGTCCTGTCAAATTTTATAGATCAAATTTTCGGTTTCCATACTCAAACGCCTTCATTTCAGGCAAAACCACTCAAACTGATTTGAGAATAAATCAGTTTGTTTTCGTGGTTTTTCCAAATAAAGCCGTTTTCGTGAAAATCAAAAATTTAATCGATAAAATTTGGAAGACTCGTGGTATTACCTTTGATAAAACCGCTTCTTCGTAATTGTTTTTTGATTGAACTGTGTTTACCTTTTTTGAAATGTCAAATATAAACATTTAACAACTTTTATTTAGCATTATCAATTATTATTATTATACTAAAATGTATTGCAAATATATGTAAATATGCAAATTTCAAAATTTATTTGTAAACTAACCTGTTTATTCACACAACATCAGTTTTTGAATACCCAAATACTTAAAAATCCATAAATCTCTTTAAAACTGACAAATGTCAAACTCTATATCCGAATTAAGCCAAACGCAATCACGGTTGCCTTGGTGGCCCTGTATTTAAAACTATAACAGCTCAATATTTTTTGATGTTTCAATTTAATTGGATAAAGAAAATAATGAACATTTGTGTGTAAAGTGTCTTTTGCATAAATGACTATATTCTCTGTTTTAATACGAAATGGTTCAAAAAATAATCCTTCCAAATAACACACGTCCTCTCAAATTTTATAGATTAAATTTTTGGTCTCCATACAAAAGACTTTATTTCAGGCAAAACCACTCAAACAAACTGATTTGAGATAGAATCAGTTTGTTTTCGCGGTTTTTCCAAATAAAGCCGTTTTCGTGAAAACCAAAAATTTATTCGATAAAATTTGGAGGACTCCTGGTATTACCTTTGATTGTCTCATTTGCTAGTTATTTCAATTAACCCCTTAACGTATGCGCTCGAGATGATTCGAGCACGCTAAATATGCTGCTATAATTTTCTGCAAAATTAAAATTTTGTATTTTTTTAATTTTTTTCAAAACAAGGTTCTTCTAAAATATGGTTTTTTGCCAGTTTTTTTTAAATGTGTGCGTTAAGGGGTTAATATATTAAGATGTCGCTTTAATATTATTAAAAATTTGTATGTTACACTATTTTAAAGTAAAAAAAAGATAGTCAGTCTCTTCGGAATTTGAGTGGGCCTGGGGAACACCCATTATCAAGCAAAAATGTTGTTGCAAGCTTATCTTTTTACTTGACAAAATCGACCCTTATTATTACTTATTCTTCGTCTCCGTTAAGAGATTTCCAGGTCCGGATTAAAATATGGTATGAAATAGTTATATTATTATACCTATAGAACAGAACTTATAGACCAGTGCCGATAATTTTGGAAACCAAATAAAATAATAGTAGGATGAAACTCATTGGAAAAGAAAGAGAATATTACAAAAATGATAGAAAAAATAATTTACGGGCGATCTGAGGCTGGGAAGTGGAAGGAGGGAGTTTTTAAGGGTAGAAAACTGTTTATCTCGATTTCCGGCAAAACTACAAGTCCTATGGAAAAAAGTTAAACGGCAAAGTTGTAGGCAATAAAAAGATCTACAACTTTTGTGTTTACACTTTTTTCACATAACCTCAAAATTTATGTGAAAAATTCAAATAACCAAGTTTTTGCTTTTTTATTTTTATCTTTTACAAAAAAAAAATTTTTCACGAAAAACGTAAGGTTCCGTGTTACATTGATAAACAAAAGAGTAATTAAAGTATAAATTTAAATAAATAGCTCAAAATTGTACATGATGATTTAAAAAAAAAAGAAATTCGGAGTTTTCTTCGTTTCTTATTTGCATTTTTTGAGAACATTTACCCTAGTAATGTATATTTTTTTTACACCATCAAAAAGTAGAGATTTTATCGAACAAAAAGCCCATCGAGTTTTTTAAAAAAGCAGATATTTTGACGTGAGAATTTTCGATTGAAAATTAGACTGCTTTTTCGATATTAAGTCAAAATAAGGTTAAAAAAATAAATATCTTAAAACAAAAAAATTACAGTGTCTTTGGGACATAAAAAGGTAAGTTTTCACCAAATTTCGTGAAAAAAAATTTTTTTTGTAAAAAATAAAAAACTAAAAACTTGGTTATTTGAATTTTTCACATAAATTTTGAGGTTATGTGAAAAAAGTGTAAATACAAAAGTTGTAGATCTTTTTATTACCCACAACTTTGCAATTGAACTTTTTTCCATAGGACTTGTAGTTTTGCCGGAAAACGAGATAAACAGTTTTCTACCCTTAAAAACTCCCCCTTCCACTTTCCGACCCCAGATCGCCCGTAAATTATTTTTCCTTTCATGTTTGTTATATTCTCTTCCTTTTCCAATGGGTTTCATCCTACTATTATTTTATTTCACTTTTTACCATTTTCAAAGGCATCTGCACTGGTCTATTAATGGCTAGAGTAGGTCTCTGCGTAGACCGCCTTCTGATAATTGAAGTGGTTGGCTATTTATGACCTTCAATATTTCTGATTTTACTTTAAATTTGTACAAAACAGGTATTTTTATTCAAAAAAATCGATTCTAGGATTTGATATTATTTTTCACATCTTTTTCTGACTAAAATTGTATCTGTAGGGGATTTTTCCTAATAATAATAAATTAGGGAAAGACCCAATCTTAAGACGATGTTTATAAATCTACTTTTGATTAATTTACATTTTATGACCCATACAAATATTTAGATTCATCCTCTAACGAAATAAATTATTTGTATTTTTATTACTGCGCTCCAAAATTTGGTTGCTGAGAGAAGATGCTGTCCTGTACATTGGCCTAATTCTCGCAGGACTAATATATTCGCGAAAATGAACAGAAAGGTCGTAGGGTTTGCTTTTGAAAGGACAGGAAACCTATAAATTTTAAGAAATGTACCCTACTCTCTCGTCTTATCGTAAAATCTGGATTAGGAACAAGTGCTTAGAAGTATTTACGTTCAGGAGATATTGTATATTGTGTTTTAGTGTATTTAAGACGATCGAGAGAGCACATCGAATTTTCTTACCTTTGCTGTTTGGATAAAAACATATTTTTATCAGTAAAACTATTTATTTATACTTTTTCAACAGAAATAATAATAATAGACCACAGGTTGTGTGTTCGAATCCCACCGACCGACGGCAGAAATCATTTTCGGATTTTTAATTAATTAAAAAATTTAGAAATTGATTTTCATGTACCAGGCTAAAGTGGCGTTGGGAAACAGTAACAAAGCCTACACAAAACACGAGGCTAATGATCATAGTATCCCGTTGACACAGAAGTAAAAACAATTGTATTTATTTTTTAATTATTTAGCAAGGTGTAGCACATAGCCCAACATTGCAAGTATTTGATATTTCACAACTAAAAACAAAACAAACAAAAATTTGTATAAATTATAATAAAAAAAATACTGCGGGACAATTTTTTCGCAACAAATTTACAAAATCTAATAAAATAAAAAAATTTATTTTGTAAGTGATTGTGATTACATATATAAATAATAATATAATACTAAAAAAAATATACAAATTACTCACTCTCATCGCTCTGAGGTGCTGACAGAATGGCACTATGTTTTTTCTTAACTTCTTCCACATTGGCCTGTATCTTATCTATCATATCCCGTATCTCTTCCACCTAAAAATTACCATCCCAATTGAGTTTGATACATTTATATCAAGTAATATTTAAAAGTATAAAAATCATCATGCACTTTAAATTTTATTCTAATAAAATTAATTTAATGTTTAAAATTCAAAAAAAAATTAAAAAAAGTGTCCTGAATCGTTTTCACATCTTATTTTGAATAAACAAACTATTTGTCATTAAATTTAGAAAAATATATTCACCATATTTGTGATAAATATACATTTCGTGTCTTATTAATTTTAATAATAAATTATGGTTCTGTATTCAGGTAGTTTTCCCACAATTCAAATAGCAAATAATCCTTCAATGATCAGTAATTTAACCTTGAGAGGTGAGGTTTTATGTTAAAGAATATTATAATTATGCAACTTTACAATTTTTATATCTGAATTTATAAATATATTTCTAATATATAAAGTGGTTATGTCTACCCGAATTTCTAACAGCATTAGATTAAAAATGTGTTCCAGTTATGCCTAACTAGACATCCATTATTTTACACACTCATTTAGAAGCTGAGGACGGTTATTTCAAAAGTGAACAAATTATAGACAAATAAAAGAATATTTTTAATAAATATGGATTTGTTGTATTGAAAAAAAGTTTTGATGTAAATACTCATTGCATGTCATAGGAGGGTACCTAAATCCAACCCTAACTCAAAACATGGCAAATGTGAATTTTTTTGTTCACTTTTAAAATAAAGCTACTGCTGATCCAGTATATGCAGCTATTGAAATAATAAAAAACAACATTACTTGGCCCTGGACTTCAATGTTTTGAATTTGTCCAGGAACAGAAGAAAGAGAAATGCATATAGGAAAAGAAGAAAGAGAAATGCATGTATAGGAAAAGAAGAAAGAAACACATATAGGTAAAGAAGAAAGAGAAATGCATGTAGGAAAAGAAGAAAGAGATATGTTAACAGCATCATAAAAAAATTACTGTTTTATATATTTCAGTAAATCAAATCCATATATTAGAAATTGTTAAAAAATAGGTCTTGCAGTGTAAGTAAATTAAGTTTTCTAAATAAAAATAGTTGGAATGCAGAAAATTGAGACTTGTTTTCAATTCTCAGTGAAACATATAATAGTGAATTATATCAATTTTGCTTCTATTTAATACTTTAATCATAATAAATTATATATTTAAATAGATGTGAAGAACTAGCAAAAACTGACATATCCTCTAATGACAAATTTTGTGACATGGTTATGGGCTAATTCGGTCCTGTCTATTTACATTTTAAATTATGGTACACTGGTAAAAGTTGGGTGATAGATGAGTAATCCACAGATCTGTCAGGTGTTTGTCCATAATGACGTCACAACTGTCAAAATTTCATTAACCAAAATATTGAAATAAAGGGGTAATTATGGGGGTACAAACCTCTCCAAAAAATGCATCCATAAAACCATCTCTGCCTTCAACGTTGACGGCAACATCATCAGGCCCAACATCATCATCGTCACTTTGGGCCTATAACAAAAAAAAATAGTAATTATCACAAAAAAGTCCACAGATTATCAATTAAAAATGATGAAGAGAGGTGGGGCTAGTACATGACATTTAAATAACAGTTTTCATCCACCTAACCTAATTGTTCGTATTTTAACAGTAATTTCGTTTGGAACTGTCAAAACTACTTGACAAAATACTGGCTTATCAATTGTACTTTTACAGAACCAGTTGTCATTAAAAGAAAACACTAATTTAACCTGTTTTGGGTTAAATTTTATGTGATATATCGATAGGATACGTGATAGGTAGGAAGATCAAGACCTACCGCAACAAGGGCTGCTAATCTATCCTTTGTCATTTCAATCCAATCTTAGTATCACAAACCACTGAAAACTTGAGTTTTATAAAATAATCCCATTCAAACTATAATTTAAATACGAGCACAACTACAACGAACTCCCGACAAAACTTGGAGCAAACGACCACCAGTTTTCCACACAAAAATCGATAGAGTTCTGCAGTACGGACACTTCACAGCGCCTGCGTTCGTGACGTAGAATTTTAGCGTGACGTCACTGGTAGATTTGAGACTTTATTAATTTTTTTCTCAAAAATATCAACTGTGATTGAAGTATGAATGTCAAATAAAGATTACAAAATAGATTTTGAAGTTTGTAATATTTAAGAACATAATAAACTTTCTACCTATTAAATTTTTCAACGCGCATATCCAACACCTTCAGGTATCTTCTTGTGAACGCCATTGTGAACTCTAACGACTTTGGAAGGTAGTAAAAGTAATCCGTGATTTTTTGTGCCATCGGTGTTTCTCGACTGTCTTTATTTAAAAGGTAAATATTATTTTTTATGCTGAATACAATTAGCTTTTTATTTTTTCGATTTGTGTATTATTAACATGGATAATTATTAGTGAAGTCGGTATCCCAATACCAAAATCCTTTGTAACGTTCTCGAAGCGCCATTCAGCATCAAAATTAAAAAGTTCTGAAACGTGCTTTGCAATCTCATTTCTCAACGGTATTGTGTAGTAATTCAATTAGTTGTTGCAATACGTTTTTTTTACATTCAGTTTGTTTCATAAATATTCTATCAGTTTCTATAATCAAGATGTATTTTTTAGGTGTGAATACTCAAAAAAGCCATGGCCGCAGAAGATATGCCCACATTCAAATGTGTTTTGGTCGGAGATGGTGGTACCGGCAAAACTACTTTCGTTAAACGTCACATGACTGGTGAATTCGAAAAAAAATATGTAGCCACTTTGGGCGTGGAGGTTCATCCCTTGGTATTCCACACAAACCGGGGGCAAATCCGTTTCAACGTATGGGATACCGCTGGTCAAGAAAAATTCGGAGGCCTAAGAGACGGGTACTATATACAAGGACAATGTGCCATTATTATGTTCGATGTAACTTCCAGAGTAACCTATAAAAACGTACCAAATTGGCATCGAGATCTTGTAAGGGTCTGCGAAAATATTCCAATTGTCTTATGTGGAAACAAAGTCGACATCAAGGATAGAAAAGTTAAAGCAAAAAGTATTGTTTTCCACAGAAAGAAGAATTTGCAGGTATGTTTTTTTTGTATAATTGTATTATTTCATTTGGGCGGGAAACATCGCATCCTATTAAATGTAGTTGTTGATTTTAGTTTTTTTAAGAAATAGTTTAAAATGCTTTAAAAGTTAAATCATTCTCTACATTAAAATATTGTGATTCATTGTATTTGGGTGATAGATGCATGTCACAACTAAAAATAGATTACAGACAATTATGTGATTCATGTTTAAATTAATTGTTAAATTTATATTTTACAAAAAATGCATAATTGTAAGTTATTTGTGTAGCCAGGATTCTTCATATTTATAAATTGTTTACTTAAATATAGTTGCCATTTAATTATTGTTGACAAAAATTGAACATTTTAAGTATTATCCACATTTTTTAAAACTTTAAAGTATTTACTTTATTTTTTAATTCACTAAATGCGATTTTATTAATTTAAGATTACCAAAAGTTATTTTTTTATGCTTAACTACATGTACCTAGAAGTATTAAATTAATTGTAATCTGTTTTTTCAACTTATAATTTGAAGCCACTTTTCATTTCAGTTATTTTAAATATGTGGAGTATTTTTATTTTAATGAGTTGTTTTGGTAGAGAACTAATTGTTTACTTTAGCAAAAATAACACTCCTCTATATACTTTTTAAATTTATATATATTTCCAAAATTCTTGTGGGCCAAATCAGCTTTTATCTGGGAATTAAATGGAAATTTGACATTTGCGTTTTATTTCAGTATTACGATATCTCTGCCAAATCGAATTACAACTTCGAAAAGCCTTTCTTGTGGCTAGCAAGGAAGCTGATTGGAGATCCCAACTTAGATTTCGTAGCGGCACCAGCTCTACTACCCCCAGAAGTACAGATGGATCCTCAATGGCAACAACAAATCGAAAAGGATCTTAAAGAAGCATCAGAAACTGCCCTCCCTGATGACGACGAAGATTTGTAGACGTACGCTCTTAAGAAAATTGCAGTGTTAAAGATAAATCCTAACAAAAAAAAACAAGACTTACCTTATGTTAAGATTTATTTGTGTGTAATTCTGAAGAACTGTTGATATTTTTATATGATGTTTTCAAAATTTTGTTAATAAATAGGTTTGTATGGAAGAATGTATTTCAAAAGAGTATGACTGGGAATTGGGATGAGACACCTTGTGCAGATCCGTTTTGTATTTTTTAACAGTTCTTGAGTTTGTGAAATAGAATATAGTTTTAATTTCAATAAAACCATTTTTTTCTTATTTTGGTCTCATTTATATCATTGCAAACACAGAATACTTTGTATTTTTCCCTTAAAGGGATATCAAGGGCATCTTGCAATGCAAATTTGGAATTTTTTGTCAAAATTCGCTTCTAAGCTTCATTTGTCCGTTTTACTGATAGATGGCAACACATTTGCGGATATAGCTATTGACTTATGCTTGTTTGGAATTTGATTTATTAGATTCGAAAGCCGAAAGGCAGAAACCGGTCTTAGGTTGTCGAATCGAATAAATTAAATTCCTAACTCGTTTGCTTACTAAAAAAAGGTGCAAAAACTTAAGAAAACACAATTTTAATTATCGATACTTTTTATTTCGCAATGAAAAAAGTTATTTTTAATTACAATTTATATCCTAACAATATTTATAATATACAAAAAAACAAAACAGTCACGTTAGTAATATAATAAATCATAATTTTTTATGGATGAAACTGATAATCATATAAAAAAAAATTAATAAAGATTAAGAATACAACAAAATCCAAAACTAAGATATTCCAAACTGGAATTATTTTACGTTTTTTTATTCTTAATCTTTAATATAGTTACTAAATATTCAGTTACTTTTCAGCGGTTGCTCTCTTTTCTCTTGCTTTCTTACCCTCGGTTAAGGTGGTTCGATCGCTTTCTGTAAGACGCGGTAATGTCTTAGTTACTACTCCTGTTCCTAATGTTTGGGCACCGTCTCTTAAGGTAAACCTTTGTCCTTGTTCAATCACCATGGGTCGTAACATTTTCAATTCTAACCTTAAAAAAAAATTCAACATCAACTAGCAGATCTCATGGGGCATGTAATTATATAATAAATTTAGAAGGGTGAGAAAGAACAAAGTCCAGAACAGTTGAACTGGCCTGCACATCAGGGAATCGAGCTGACCAACTTGCAAAAAAAGGGGAACAGGAGAAATACTCGGCACAGAGCAGACCCCCGTAGCACCGAAATGCGCGGTCCGAGGGGCCATAAAAAACTGGATCAGGAAAAGATACTTGCAACACTGGCAAAATATGTCAGGTCGAAAACAAGAAAAATCATACATAGGAAGACTGTTCCAAAAGAACCGCTAAACTGCTATTGTTGGACAAAAGTAAGCTGAGTGTGGTCACGCACCAGTAGAAGAGTTCCAAAACAAAATAGGACTGTACAGTGAAGACTAAGTGCAACAAGGAACCAGAGACAGTAAAACATGTACTGTGTGAATGTGAGGTATTGGATCGCAAAAGGCTGGCACTTTTTGGACAACCAAGAATATATCCAGAATACTACAATACAAGGTACAAAAATGCTGGACTGGGTAGAATAATAAAATGGGCAGTAAATGCAATAAGCCAGTGATATCGGAGATCGTAGATCAGACGGGCCCAGAAAGAGAAAAAAAAAGCCACTTGAACTTATGATGAAGTATCTATGCAATTATTTAACATACGACCCAATGTTTTGAAAGGCTTGATTTGACATCTATAATAGACAAAACCATATTTCTTTATAACAAAAGGTATATTTAAAGAAATATAATACCCATAAGTAATAAAGCAATTAGTTTGAAAATGACAGTTTTTTCGCTTCTAAATTGGACTAGTACCTTCATTTATTGAATTCCAATATTTCTTTAATGGTGTAAAATCGTCACCCGGATGAAGATTCTAACTCCATTTTTTGCCAAAATGTTTTTTATGATTGTCTTTAGAAGCAGAAGAATCCTCAGTTCAATTTCCTGTCATAATATCATCCTATTATAAAATTCATAATAGGAAATTGAACTTCTGCTTCTAAAGACAATCATAAAATACATGGGATAGTGCAATAATCCGATTTTGGAAAAAAATGGAGTTAGGATGTTTCTGCATCCGGGTGACGAAATATTTTAAGCTATTGTTCTTCATATCTATTCTTTTAGCCCTACCTATATATACTATTTATACTTCTTAGATGTATGATTTAATTTTTATAAATGAATTTTTGAAAGGCAGCAACTCAAATGATAAACTTACCTAGAATCTTCCCCAGGTACGACCATTTCCTTATCTGGTACCACAACTTGGACAGCACAGTCCCACGTTCTGCAGAACATTTGTAACTGAATAAACGAAGTAAATGGTTTACTGCGTCCACCTTCTTCTTTACTAAGGACATATACTTGCGATTCTACATGATCCTGGCTTTTTACAGTTCCTGGTTTAGCCATTATCATACCTTAAAAGAAAGACATACAATATTAACTTTTTCTGTTCTACAAAGTGCTTAATATCTTTACCTCTCTTTACATCATCCCTTTTGAGTCCTCTAACTAGAGCTCCAACTTGATCTCCTGCGTGAGCCTCGTCTAAGATTTGATGGAACATTTCAACGCCGGTACAGGTACTTTTTATTGTTTTATTATAACCTACAAATTCGCATTCTGCCCCCTTCTTTAAAATACCCCTCTCCAGTCGTCCCGTGACTACTGTACCCCTTCCGGGAATTGAATAGGTGTGTTCTACTGGCAATAAAAATGGTTTATCTAAATCTCTAACTGGGGTAGGGATATAACTGTCAACTTCTTTTAGTAACTTTAGAATGGCTTCTGATCCTATTTCCGGATTCTTGCCCTCGAGGGCACATAGTGCAGATCCAGCTACAAGTAATAATTTTTAAAAATTATTTTCAACATCTTAAATCAACTAAAAAAAGCCTAAAAATAATTGGTATCAGCATATCCCTCAATCTAACTTAATCTAAATGTTTATTGATAATGTAGCACAAAAAAAATTAAAATATTAACTTGCCTATAATGGGAATGTTATCACCATCAAAACCCATTTCAGTAAGTAATTCTCTAATTTCCATTTCTACTAACTCGACCATCTCTTTATCTGCTGCATCAACTTTATTTATAAATACCACAATATGGTTAACTCCAATTTGCTTGGCTAGAAGGAGATGTTCCCTAGTTTGGGGCATTACACCATCTGTAGCAGCCACTACCATAATAGCTCCGTCCATCTGGGCTGCTCCAGTAATCATGTTTTTGATGTAATCTGCGTGACCAGGACAATCAGTATGAGCATAATGCCTATTTTCAGTTTGGTACTCAATGTGAGCTACATTAATGGTAATGCCTCTAGCTTTTTCCTCTGGTGCATTGTCAATGTCTTGATACTTTCTGGCTTTAGCTAACTTTTGTTCAGACAGTACTTTGGTTATTGCTGCTGTAAGAGTAGTTTTGCCGTGATCAACATGACCTATGGTTCCTACATTACAATGTGGTTTATTTCGTTCAAATGTTTTTTTCTCGGAGTATAACCTTTTTTGGTTACAGTTTATAGCAGCTACTTGTACACATTTTGAATAATTTCGTACCTTTGTGATAGTTCCTTTTGTGAAAAGTTGCTTGAGAGAACGATGCACCGCTAAAATAAATGCTAAGGTTTTGCAAAAAGCATGAAACTATGATGGAGTATACAATTACCTGGTGCTAAAGTTCGGGCAACAATTATTGAGGTCATTTTTAATATTAAAAACAAATCTTTTAGTAATCGTTGAACTATAAAAGTTACAATCCCGGCATGGGATTTATTATTTAATCATGCGAAAATGTATGCTACCAACTGTAAATAACAAATAACGATAACTGACACATGACACAATACGATACCACCAGGCATATTTTCGCAATGACACACTTCATTAATTTCAAAAAGAACTTACCCACAAAAAGGATTAGGGTGCCGTTACAATATAGGCAACCACCATAGCCTTTGTCTTAAGTTGAAATTATTTTATTTTATTCCGTATTCTCTTTGCATAAGGTTCAGAATATAGTGTTGAAAACAGTAAAAAGTCTTAAACCTCAAAAATTGTCGAAATATAAATAAATATCTTCTTTTTATTTTATTTATTACATTATTTTGTGTTATCAAATGATTTTTCAAACTATAAACGAGCACACATTTGTTTAAATAGATAGGCAACATATTATACATATTTCTCTCTCTCTTTCCACTGGATTAAAACCACTTAGTTAAAAAAGTTTTTTATTGACGTTTCGGCTTTCTATATCGAAAGCCGTTATCAAAATGACATAAAATAAATAAATTTACTAGAAACAGAACACTTAATAATCTTGCAAAAATATGACATCAACATAGTATACATAGAATAAGATTTTGAGATTGAAGATGTCAAAATCTATTTCAATCATATTTTTGTGACTTTTCTGGGAACGAATTTTTTTTTTTTAAAGGATAGCGCATTTGCATATTATAAGAGAATTTATACTTCGTCATAAATGAAGTTTTCTTATTAATATTATCATAAGAAAAAACCAGATAAAAAACTTATGATACTATCCCGATATAGATGGTATCCTTTTTGCAATTAACTCTTTTTGTAAAATAGGTATCCAAATTTTTGAAATATCAGCCGAACAATTAGAAACACATTCGTTATTATTTAAGCATATTAATGCTGCTTCTTTAACTTTGCGGTTATAATTAGTCGGTTCTTTTAATTCCTTTAAAAAAATTCGTTCCCAGAAACGTCACAAAAATATGATTGAAATAGATTTTGACATCTTCAATCTCAAAATCTTATTCTATGTATACTATGTTGATGTCATATTTTTGCAAGATTATCAAGTGTTCTGTTTCTAGTAAATTTATTTATTTTATGTCATTTTGATAACGGCTTTCGATATAGAAAGCCGAAACGTCAATAAAAAAACTTTTTTAACAACTAAGTGGTTTTAATCCAGTGGAAAGAGAGAGAGAAATTAAAATACAAACCACTATGAGCTTCCGAAATGAATTATACATATTATTTTTTAAACGTAAAACAATAAAATTTAAATTACATTTTCGTTAAAATCGGCGCAATTAAAATTTTGAATGACTTCAGCGAATCTTCCTTGTTTTTTGCAACAACAATCAAGGCTTTGGGACCACTCTCATGTTTTTTTTTTGAAATGTTACTTCATGACTATTAATAATATTCTTTAGTTTATTTGAATTAATTTATCATGCAACAAGATCAATAAAATCAAAATTGCTCGTATTGTATGCAATTGTAAACAACAAATAAGCGGTTAGCCATAAATAGTATAAAAAATATACAAAGTAGAGCTAAAGATGTTTGAATCTGGATCTCTCTCGATTTCTTATAAGACCCGTAAATTGAAAATAACCGACTGGTCACGTACCAGAGTGAATTAGAATGAACAACACATCGCAAACATAATAATAAAACAACGGTTCTTCAAAGCACCTACCTGTAAAATTTTCACATGCTAAAAAGACCGGAGTAGAATATATTTATTAAGGCCCCTTGGAAGATTTCGCTAATAATAATCAACAAAAAAATCGACAATTTTTATTATGTTTTATTAAATATACATACTCAATATTTAATTAGGTATTATAGATACTATATGGTGAAAAAAATTAGATAGAATTTGTTCGCCATAGAATTACTGTTTTACAATGTTAAGCCGACAATATTCCTTAATGAAGGTATACACTACTACAGTTTATTAATGTAGACATTATAAAGTATTGTTTTAAAACAGCGTGAGAAATGTACGTAGTTTGATTATAAAATTCACACGTAGGTTATTTATTTCTAGAGTCTAGTCTAGAAAAAAAAAGTTCTACGTTTAAAATATAATCAGTCGACTTTAAATCAATCATAATAAATGACTTGCCCTGCAATCACAACAAAAATTAAATTTCTTTAAAAATATTAATACAATTGATTTTAAATAAAATCATTAATTTTAATTCATCCAACAAATTTTTTTAAATAATTATTAATGGTAAAGTTAATGGGAATTGTAATAGTTTTGGACGATTCAGATCCCTGTAAAGGGATCATCGAACTATGGGGTGATTTTAAATCTACTCGTCCAGCTCTACAAGATGATTTATATGAAAATTGTGAAGTCAAAACGAAATCCCGTAAAACACCACCCAAAACCCAACATAACTTCACCCAAAATCGCCCGAATTTTAATTTTTCCCTACGGCCTAATTTACTACTTGTATGTACTACATTTTGGCCCAGGGAAACCCCCGAGCAATAATTATAACATTTAAAGTTAATGGGAATTGTAACCATAATAGTTTTGGACGATTGGGGTGAATTTGAATCTTCACACCCTGTATAAAATTCCGAAAACTTTTCATTACCTAAACATTGTCGTATTTCCCGATGTCAAGATACTGACTTCATTATATCGATTAAAATTCCATGAGCTTCATCACCGCCGTTTGTTAAATTTTCCCTTTTCTCGTCCACCGTGTAGGCACTTGCGGGACCCCACGATGAGGACGAGGACTCCATCCACAACATTCCCTCCTATTGTAACAGGATGTTCGTCGTCCTTATTGGGCGTCTCATCTCCACTTTTCGGTACATCATGACAATTGAATCTGAAACAGATCGATATACATACAGATTGACTCTCGATGGTGATACATTATAGCGTGTTGGGGGTAGAGATGGGATGTTTAATTTGGTATCGGTTCCACTTTTACTTTCAATGATGTTATTAACACGTTAGGTGCCGCTTCAAATGCTGCGATGTCAGGCAAGTAGGAGCTCAAAAGAGATCTAATAGCTCGCAAGGATGATATTTAAAAAACATATATAAAATCATTCACTGCAATTTATTTTATATTTGACGACCTAGACACTGCCCCCTTTGCCTACCCGCCATTTTAAAACCAAAAGGTTTAACGTGATGAAGTTTTAAAACTGTTTATAGAAAAACGAACATTTTGACTACCCGCTATTTCAAAACTAAAAGGTTTACCGCTCTGAAATTTAAAGAATATTAAAAAAAAAGTTATATCCTTGTACATTTCCCATGTGTCGTCCGAACTCTCTAGTGTTGTTTACGGCGAAATAAAAAGCAAACTGTGAAAATTGACCACCTGCAGCGTTAACTTAACTACCACATGATTAATTTTAACTCGATCGCCCGCAGTTATTTCGAGTTTGTTCAAGGAGGTAACAATAGAGGGTTAGGAGGCTCAAAAAACTAATTATATCGGCCACGAGAACAATCCGTTCAATATGACAATATCCGTTAGTCTAACACTAATTTTATACATTTTACATTTAGGGCGAATTAACATTACTACCAAAAAATTTTGATTTTTAGTTTGACATTTTGTAAATCCACCCTGTAAGTTCAGTGGCACTCAAAATTCACAGTAAAGTCCTTTGATATAAAATAGGAACAAGGTTTGGATTTATTTATTTCTATTTATACAGGGTGTTGTTGAAATAAATGTATATATTCAAATCACTTAAACTTAAATATAGGTCAAAAAAATAGAGGGCCCATGATTCAGTTCAATAAACTACTCGAAGTGTTACTGGGTGAGTGGGAACTACTATACTTTGACAACGAACTTCACCTGTTCTATAAAATCTTTGGTTAACGTATTGGTGTTAGTGCGAGAAAATTCAAATACTCTCTTATAATAAAAGAAAAATTGTTATAAATAAATTTTTAGCTAGATTATAAAAAAAACAACTTCCAGTTATATCAATTTTTTCCATCCCTTTAAACAAACGCAACATCTACGTCCCTGATAGTCTGATTGCAGAAATGTGCAAGTAACTCGTAAGCCCACTTGAAATGAAATCAGTAACTAATAAATCATAAAATAATTCAACACATAAATGGTAATAGTTATACTTGGTTGTATACCTAGAGCAGTTATGATTTGTTTTCGCGTGGAACTTGGCAAATAAGAGAATTGTCAGATTAAACTGGAATGAAAGTTCAACAGCATCAATTGCGAAAAAAAATTTTAACAGTTTTTTTTAATATTTGTTTTTATTACACCACCCTAAACTTTTAATACTATTTAGTAAAACTTTTTTGCATTGAGTTTCTTCTAAACTTCTAAAACTTCTAAAATATGCTTTTTTTGTGATATAATATTCTGAAAGCATTGGATTCTTTATCAACTTCATAAGGAACTGGCAACTTTGGAAAAAAAATAAAGCGTGAAGTATTAGACTTTCATAAGTAATTTTATAGACATTTAGTCAGCGTTTTCGTCTATTAGGTGATTTTAATCATGTAAATTATCATAAATAGATAAAAGGCTATTAAATCTTATCGCCCACCTCTATTTTTGGAGAAATAAATTGTTTGGGGCGATGCGAAAATGGAGGGAAATGGTCTCGCACGTCTCCGACAGACGTAAATATTATGACTGGATTCCTGCAAGGTGCTGAACTTTTTTTGCTGTTTTGTTAGCCTTTTATATGATGTTTACTACCAGAGCTTCTTTTGCAGAAGTTCGTATTGTACTTTATTCTAACTTTTTTTTTTATTTTTCTCTTTTCGGAGACGGCATCGAAAATAAGTATACAATTTCTAAAGAAAGTAAAAACTGCGGCATAAACATGATTTTGCAGGAAAATGTTTTTATTGGTTGATGTGATGCGAGTTTATTTCTATGTTCCTGTGAAAAAGAAACAGTCAGAATCTTCAGGAATATCAAATAAAAGGATTAAGTAAACGTACCAAACCTGCAGATATTTTTTTAATAGTAAAAAGCTTAAAAATTCTAAAAAGAAGCAGCAAGAGTTCAAACCAAAAATACTCTCAAATGCTTTGAAAGGAAGAGGATTACGACTTTTGCAGGATTTAACTCACGATATGTTTAAATTGTTTGGATATTTTAATTTTATTTTTCTTGTTTATTCGTTATAAAATATTAATTTCTTAAAATTAAAATATTTTACCAAAAAAAAGCACGAACAATTTTGTCTAACGTTGAAATCTTCGTTTTAAAATTAAACTGTAGCTTTACAATATTTTGACAATCCCTGTATGAAATTTAATAGATCAGCATGTACTTACTTTATCGTATGCACTTGATCGCATCTTCATGGGCTATTTATCACTGATAAAAGCAACAAGCAACAAGTGAATTCGTATTCTTTGAAATACACTTACACTCCTTTAACTGCATTAGAATATTTCCCATAGGGAATATATTCTGATCCCTTCTGGATAGAGGGAATTTTAAATTTAACGTCGAACAATCACTACATATTCTTCAACAAATGGACCATTTAATATCTCAAATATTCAGTGAGCGAGACCAAAACTTGGTCGAATCATAATTTAAGAGGAATGTAATAAATCGTATACTTATATATATATATATATATATATATATATATATATATATATATATATATATATATATATATATATATATATATTTTATTTCAAATAAATCAATCCCAAAACTCATGAATTTTTTCGTATAGCGGCTATAAATAACGATTTTTTCATCTGTGACCCTAAAATGTAATGCTAATATTCCAGATTTGTAATAATATTGCTATAAAATGTTTAGAAGGACAACGCACTTATCAATATTTTGTATAAATGGTAGCTCGAGACATGTTAATTTTATCAATGAAGGTTCAGAGCCTTTTAGTAGTCTCTTCATAATTTTTTTCTTCAGCGGAAATTGTAGTATTATCGGCAAATGTAGCGATTGTATCCTGTTCAAGATCACTATCTAGTATACTACCATGTGTCACTCTTCTTTTAATTTTATCTTAGTTAGGAATAATATGATTTTAAAGATTGCAGAAAAGTGTCCAAACTTTATTGAAAGACTTCGCAACATCTAGCGATTTTTCAATACACTCTATTGTATTATCTGAGATGAGTGGGAATAATTTTTTTCTTTTTTTATCGATTTTAACCTCTTAAGAACTAATTTTCTGGACAACTGTCTGTTGATTATATACTTCTTTGACTTTTGTTAATGTTCTTGTATTCACAATAGAAAATCTGTTTTTGCACTCGCACCAAACAGCTATTCTAAGAGTAAATAAATTGTCCTTATTATCAGCCCTTCCTTATTGTATTTGGTCCTCCCAGTAGCTTCTATCCAGCCTACTACACACCATTCCTGGCATTCTGGCGGTGCGGTAACGTAACATCTTCTTCTGCGATCATTCATCGCGTGCGACTTCTGCCATACACAACGCGGAAGACTTCTTGTGTTCGGCATTTGTTTACAGCGGCGCGAAAATTCGCGGATTTTGAGTTTTTTCGAAATAGCGCGATTTTGGTGAATGCGCATGGGATAGAGTAGCTATTACTGTGATTTTTATGTTGAATTTCTGAGGATTTTTATGAATTTGATTGGTGTTTGGAGAAAATTTGGTGAAAATGAATTTCGAGGAAGTTTTCAGAGGGTGGCTGCTGCCTATTATTTTTTTGGTAAGTTGGTATCTAATTGTTTTTTTTTTTGAAGCGGGAAATAAATATTGTGAATATTTTTTTAATAGAATGATGCGAATTTTGACGAAGGCGAAAAATTGTTTTATTTTTTAAAGGATTTTAAAAATACCTAAGTGATTTTTTTGTACATTTTTTGTCGATATCGTTTAATATTCCTAAAATTTTAAATGTATGTGAAAAAAATATATTACTTTGGTTTTTTTCAAATTTTGGCGAAGGAGAAAAAGTTCAAAAAAAAATCGGCATATTAAGTAATTAAAGAAGAAGAAGATTTTACACCACGATAATGCGCCGTTCCACACATCGATCCTTCAACGCGAATTTTTTACTGAAAAACCAACTCAATGTCATCGACCGGCCACCGTATTCGGCAGATATGGCTCCGTGCGATTTTTCTTGTTCCTCAAACTCAAATTACCACTTCGTGGAAGACGTTTTGGGTCCACTGAAGCCATAAAAGAAAATCTGCAGAAGAAGCTGAAACCATAGGGGAAAGTGCCTATAAATGGGGCCTATTTTGAAGGCGAAGGACCCCGCACCATTCTTATGGAAAGAGAGGCACCGTCAAATTGTCTGAATTTTTGATATGTGGTAGTACTTGATGTCCTGATCAATAGTGTCCATGGGCCCAATCCTATCCTATGGCTAGATTTCGATATACAGTGCGTTAAAGTTCCAGAAATTTTAAAATGCTTACAAATAAATCCCTGCAAAATATTTTTAAAAGTTTCTGGGGATATATGTAGTCACAATACACACGTAATAAATAAAATCCAAATATATTTCCTTACAGGGCGATTCATGTTTCCACAGGCCTTTTTGTTCACATTATGTATTTTTAATATGCAGAGATATCGATAAAAAAGTGTAGATCTTGACGTCCTCGTTCAAAATTTTAATAGGTTAAATTGGCTTGTTTTCGAGAAATTAAACGATTAAACTGTAAAAACATCAATTTTTGCCAATAGCAACTTTAGTAATAAGAAATAAACGAAATATTGTAAACTAAATATTTTTACACACTGTATTAGATTATATTGCACAGTTATATTAATTGGAGGCAGGCTAAAAATTCATACTTACAGGGTGATCTCACTTGAGCTTATAAGATGACAAAATCAACAAATCTAAAACAGCTGCCAAACAATTAAAAGGTTTATTGTTCCAATAAATAAAAAAATAGGTAGGTATATTTGCGTTTTTTTTATCGAACCCATAATTCATATTTTAAGCTCGTTTCTACAACACCAATGCGTTTTGGTTTACTTGTTATCCCTTTTTAGGAATATTTCACTGATAATTTTGGAGAATCATATGGAATTGTGGAAAATTGATTATTCCATCGAGCTTTGAAATACCTCCTATTACACCATCCTATACATTTATTTAATAGCTTTTCTTAATTTTTACAAGTGATTCTTCACATGAAAATTATATTTTTCATATGTAGTTTATTAAATCCAATAAATAATTGAATAATCTGAAAAAAATACAGTGTAAATAATTAAACAATCCACTATGTATGCAATATGAGTTTAAAGCTTTATTATGATATTAAAGCTGTTTCTAAGACCATTATTTCATTTTTTTAATTATCAAAGTATATCAAAATATACTGAGCAACCCTGTATATATACAGGGTGATTAATTATTGTGACAAAACTCAGTAGATATTTTATGATAAAAGATACGGAAAAATGTTATTTCTAAAAATTGTAGGCCGCTTTAAGCTTTACATTTTAAAATTAGTTACAATGTTACAGGGTGTTTCATAACGCCCTGCCACATCAAAGTTTTTAATGGAACGCCCTATGTATTTTAACATTTTTAAAATCTCCCCAATGAGCTGATTTCAACGATATATCACACTTACTACCTAAGGTAAATAGTAAAGGATCTACAACTACTCAAAAATCACATTTGTGTAAATTCTGGTGGCTGCTGTAGAAGTAAGATTAACTTATTAAAAAATAAGTAAAAGGTAACAATTAATTATTAATTGTTTGGCAGCTGCTTTAGATTTGTAGAATAATTCCCGGTATTTATTTGACTGAATGGATTTTCGTATTATTATTTTTCATGACAATTCTTTATGACTCTATTACTTTCCAAGACACCTTGTACATTATTCTTGGAAAGTATATTGTTTGTCAGATGCGATATTTCTTACAAAATATAAGCCTGGTGGTCGAGAGGTACAATAAAAGGTACGTAAAAGTTTTTAAGACAAACATCGCTCTGTATACAAACAAAAGGTATAAGCAAACAATACATTTTACCTGGACTTTCGTCTTCTATGCTAAGAAAAGTATTTCAGTTTTCTGCTAACAACAGGTGAAGGTATATCCAGTGCATTTAAAAATGTTATTTGAATCATACTGGGGATATGTGACATATTTTGCACTGATACGAATCGTGTGGGAATGCAATTTTGACCCCGGAATTATATGATATATAAAAATGATGTTGTAGCTTATAAAAATTAAAATAAAACCAGTTGAGAATGCTCTTCTAGCATTACCATAGATCAAACAAATTGTAATGAAAGTATTAATAACTTTTTAGATTGACTGTTCTGATTCGAATCAACACAGCCACAGTCTTTTACAAAATTCAATGTTGTTGAAGGTTATGTGCCTCTGAATATTTTGATAACTCTTGCAGATCATTATTTATAATAATAATAGCCTCATCTGGCACATCTATATCAATTAAAATAGCTAAAACCAATTTGAAAACTATTTCACAAATACATTCTAAATTGAAAACACCAATAAATCAAATATAATCTATGAAATCCCATGCAGCAAGTGTGATGAAGTATATACATTGGTCAAACAAGTAGAATGATTAAAGATAGAATAACTTCTCATAAAAGTGACTGCAGAAGGAATGTGAGATCTTGTCACCTTGCTGAATATGTATTAGATAAAAATCATCAAAGAATTATTTACTATTGACTGACAGTCAAACAATTGCTCAATAAAGGGCCTAAAACTGATCGTTGAGGAACACCCGATAAAACACATAAAAATCTAGATAAAGTGCTATTATTATTTAATTGAACGAAATGGAAAACCCGAAATGAAAACTACGCTGAAGATCCAATAAACTTTAACGACGGGCACTTCAAAGCAAATTCAAATTTTATCTTAAGTCATCATTTACCTACCCAAGCTCGCTAATGCCAAACGAATCTGTAACTTATCCTCAGTCGTTTTTGCTTTGGCGTTTGTATTCCCAATGAGTTATGTCTGAATGATGGCGGTCGAGGTTTTTTTTAAAACCATAATAACAATATATCATGATCGGTTTGCAATCCCGACGTGGGTTCGTACGATACACTTTTTTTTTTTCGTTGTAATATCAAAGTTGAAAAAATTTATGGTCGCTGGGCGATCTAAAGGGTTTATATATCGGTCTGGGTTGTTGGCTTCGGCTGGCAAAAAATACGATAATAATCCTAGATATTAATTAATTGAAAACTAAAAGTTTTGAATTAAGAGGCAGGTGTAGGATAACTTTTCGACTTATTTTTAAATTTTAAGTGAAATTAGAATTTTATGTGGTTGTAAGAGCTAAGTCAATTTTTTTTAATTTTTTCGATTTTATACATAAAGAGAAGCTTGTAAAAAACTTTTCAATAAATTTGGGCTGGAGCTTCGCGAGATATGTGCCAAAAACGGCATTTTTGGTATTTTTCGAGTGGATTGCTTCACTATTTATTTAAATATCTCCGGCTCTAAGAGTAGTGGAAAAATAAAAAAAAAATTAAAATGACCCTGATGAAGTAGAGTATCGATCCGTATAGTAGGGTTTTTTAAAAATGCATCATAACCTCAAAAAACGAACTCACGCATATTATTTTTTTTACTGAATTGGCAATAAATAACCAAAGAATCCTCGACTATTCTTAAAAATTGGAGAAAATATGTATTTTTATGTCGGGAAGACATGGTAAAAATTAACTTCGCTCTTACATCCATTTTCAGAATATTTTCGTCTAATTTCACTCCACTAAAACGCATTTAAAGTTTTAGATAATAATTTATCGTGAAGTAAAATTGCTGAATTACAATTTTGTTTGGTGGTGATGATAACAGTGATAATTTTTGTTTTCCCATTGTAAAAATTATAGAAACCGTCCTATTTTTTGGAACAAAACTCTCCCAAAACAAGATTATTTCCCCTAGTTATTTTTATTTATTCATATCCTAATGCGTATCGAACCAAAACCTCTAAACATGAGAGCAATAAAACTTCCTGTATAAATATTTAAGGATATGAGGAATATTTGATCACACTAGCGGTTAATTTATTACACCTTGTACGAAAGTTTTTATTGAGTGGTTTTGTTTCAGGTTCGAGCTTTATTTGTCGAACTGATCGATGGGTATGATGAAAATTATTTGTGATTTAAATATACGGTAGTAGTGAGAAAACATGTAGAGATCTAAATCTAGCAGGAAATGAAAAAAATGCATTTTCTCGATAGCGCATAGACCAGGGCCAAATCGATTTTATATACCCAAATTCTTTAAAAAAATTCATAGCAGTATGTAAGTAAATTAATAAAAATCAACACGACTGAGTAAGATTCCGGAAGCAGGGTGGGGGTAGCAAAATATAAGTTTTGAGGGATGGATATTGGTTTTTTTACGATTTGTGGCTGAACTATCGAAAAAGTTTAATGTAAAAGTTGTAGATAAATAAAAAATCTCAAACTTTTGTATTAATAATTTTTCAACATAACCTCAAAATTATCGAGAAAATTTCTAAAAACAGTTTTTCCCGTTTTTAATTTTTATCGCCTGCAAAAATAATTTTTTTTATGAAACTTGGGTAAAAACGTTCTTTTTTTGTGTTTTAAATAAGCTGTAATTTTTTCAAGGCAACATATTTATTTTTCGATTTTATACGAATTTAAATTAATAATAAAAAAATCTAAGGTTCATTCTGGTATTTTTCCCAATTTTAACTGGGTAATTGCAAATGAAAAATTGAAACATTGTATAAGTTTGAAGAATTTGCGGAAAAGTAACATTTTGGCAAACTTTTATTTTAATAATTATTCTATTGACGAAGTGATAAACATCAAACCATTTAAAATAATAGTTTTTGGTTAAATTATGCGGTTAGGAAGAAAGTTAAGTGGCTAAATTGTATGTTTTTTACACCATTCCAAATTAATTCAAGGACAGACTTATAAAAATTTTAAGAACACTGTTTTTTGTACAAAAAATTAAATTGTCCAATTTCAAGCCTACATACAATTCTTTAGTTCTTGAAATGAACCGTCAACCGCAAGGCAAAAACTTAATGATGTTAACGATCTCATAATTCAATCTAGATTACCACTTTTAAAACAATGTACATTTTGAAAGTAATTATAAAAATACACGAATTTTTTAATATTTTTATTTTTTTGCAAGAAAAATAATTTTCCAAAATACAAATTGTGGTAAATTAAAAATCCATTAATATCGATGTTTAAAGATTGACACAATTACGAAAAAAAAAGAAGATAATTCACAAACGGAAATTTTGAATGAAAAATCGATTGGCATTATTGAAATTTATTAAAAAAAATATTAGTGGGAAAAGATGTTTGAGAATATTGGAAAAAATTATGAAAATTACGTGAAATATAGGATAAAATTATTTTATTTTAGACGAAATTGTGAATTAGAAGAATATTGATATGCAGATAACCAATTTTTCCAGTTTTTCACTTTTTTAAAAAAGGCGTGAATAATAAATTGGAGCTTTAAAAATTTTGTTTTAACCATCACCTTTAAGAATATTTTTGATTTACTTCCCTGTATTAAATACTGTTTCGAATTATAAATAAATTTTTATTTCATTAAAATTTTTTTACCGCTATTATTTGTCGCCTCTTGTGTCTTATCTACATATAACCAACAATTATTGTGACGTGTCTTATTTAGCATGATACATAATTATGATCATTTTCTAGATTGCACATCCTGCGAAACCTGATTTATTAAAAAAATATTTTTTTATAAATTCTAATTATCCTGAAGTTTACGATTATTATCTTAAAATCATGACAAGGACGCGATAAGTAGTTACCCATATTTCATAATTGAATATCGAAAATTTTTGTTGCATTCGTTGCTTCTTGAGCGCGTTTATGTAGCACTAAAAAAATTAATCGGTATAAAAAAAACACAAATGAATCTACAAAAAATATCTGAGAAAATTAAATTTCATTTAATTCTCAAAGTAACTAAATAACATTTGAAAATTAATCTGAAATAACCGGCGGGTTCAAAATGCGGACCAAAAAGGGTGGACTACCTGTCACTAGAATTGGACCTACAGCTAATCTTAAATGACATTTGCGCTCCAGACCCTTTTTACATCTTATTTAAAACACAAAAAGAACCCTTTCACCAAGTTTCATAAAAAAACCGGTTTTTAGCATTTTCCTTGATAATTTTGAGGTTATGTTGAAAAACGATTAATATAAAAGTTTTAGAGTTTTTAATTGGCTACAACTTTTATATTAAACTTTTTTTCGATAAGATGCCTATTTCAGCCACAAATCCTATAAAACCAATATCCAACACTCAAAATGTATATTTACCACCCCCATCCCCCTTCCGTCTTGATTACTTATAATTTACCCTAAATTTTCCGACGCCACTGAAAACATGAGTCCCTCGTTGGCACTACAACGATATCAATAAAATTCTTTAGATCCTCTAATCTTCAAATGGTGACATTGTTTTGTGGAAATTTCAATGGTTCGTACGTAGTAAGTACCTAATACTAACGACAATGATATAATCTCGGAGGATTCAATTAAATAGATTGGATCTAGATCCTGTAATGTTCGTGGATCACGTTGAACAGGTTAGAAGAACTTTTCATCCTAATAGGTAACTCGGATTAAGATTGCAGCGCTCATGCGGTGAAATTGGAACTGTGCTAAGGAGTAGTAGTTTGTTTACTTCGTGCTTTCTTATGGTATATTTCATGTGTATTTAAGTTGTTTATTTAGTATCAGTTTTGTTTTTTTGAATTATTTCTAGGTGTAAATTGTGTATTGTTTTTGTCTAGTGTTTAGTGTGACATTCATTTTATTTTATAAACTATACATAAACATTTATTTTATATCTTTAAAGGTGTGATATTTCCAGTTGTATAGTAGTAGTAGTCAGGAGTTTTACTCAAATACATTTTAGTCTCAAATTATTGTTTCCATTATTTTTTAGAAATGAAGTTAAGCATTTTAGAGTACATGAACTATTTGGGCGGATCGGCTAATTCTAAATCTGTAGTTGAAGGTGAAAATGTCCTGAATGCAGGACATCTTATTTTAGCGGGAAAGACCATAGAAACTTAGGAGTGGATAGAAATATATGGTTTGTTTACAAACGAGTGCATTGGAATCTAATCCACATGAAATTACTGGGAAATTATCTATTTCTAACACTGTAAAAGTGGAGAACCTCTTATGTTCTTGTAAAGTTATAGCATGAGGCTTTAATGTTCTCCGTTTTACTCTAACTGTAAATAATAAATCAAAGCAAAGTGATAAATAATAATTAAATATTTTTACCATACCTTTTTGAATAAAATCACTTTCAGTAAAATGTAGAGAACACACTCTCATGGTATTTGAAACTTTCTTGCCAATTTTTAATGTTGTGATCCACAATCTTTTCCTATCCACTAATTCTCTATTGCCAAGTTTGGTTTCAAAAAAAACTTTGGACGTTCCTGCTTTTGGAAACGAATGAAAACTTAGTTCAGGGTTTCTTTTTCCCCATGATGAACACTTAGGTACACAACAATAATGATTACTCATTATAAAAAAGATCAACAAATCAAAATTATTTGTAAAAACATGACAAAAACACTATGAAAATTACTTAACAATGCTAAAGAAATAACCCAAAATGTCAAAACTACTCCTTAGCTCAGTTTTCGCAGTTTTCACCAGAGGGCGTATCAGTTAGGACGAGAAGCGAATAGCTATACTATACCGGATGACAAGGAAGTAAATACCGAAGTGTAGTCTAGACTTTTATTGTATTTGTGATGTTATTTTAGTAGCTAATAAATGGTACAAACATTTTTGTTCTATAATCCTGTTTTCAAATTAACAACAAATAAAAGAGAATGTCTAGGGGCTATGAATGAGAGAGATGGAAGGTATTCTAGCCCTTTAACAAGAGAATATTTGCAAAAAGGGTTATGGAAAGAAAAACGACCCTGGACCGAATTATTGGCTGCGTGCCGGGCTAATAAACAAATAAAAATATATTTTATTTACACGACACTGAGTTCGAACTCGAAATATTTTCTTGTTTTTATAATAATGATCACTAAACATACTAGGTTAGGTGTACGATTACAACGGCTACAAATATGTGGTTTATCGTAGGATTTGATCCGCTATTTGAACGGCACCTGCTGGTTCTTCTTCTTTTCTCGGTGCTTGTCTGGTTCACCTAAAAAATTGTTGCTTAGTTTGTGTATATTCTGAACTTTTGTTGCGTCATTTGATTCCACGTACGAGGGTAACATCAAAATATTCTTCAAACTGGAGGCGGCTTTGGAAACAATTGACACTCAAATATATACGTCAAACTTTTAATATTACAAATCTAGAACCTAGGAAACAGGATAATCCACAATTAGATTATTCCTGTTTAATTTCATAATCTAGAAACTTTAAAAATAGTGTGAACACACAGTATACAGTACAATGATACAGTGAAAAATTGTTTTCCCACAGAACATCGGCACAATAAATATTTTTGACGATATTAATGTTTCCGATGATCATGTTATGGAAATGGTCTCCGTTTATATCCCGTGACATTTCCGTATAAAGAAAAAGAAGAATCTACACAGATAATCTGATTTATCCGTCTTATATCGGCAAACCGGTAACCAACTTTCCTTACATGAACACAGATCGGCCGATAGTCGGAGCTTTGCTTTGTTTTCCTGAATAATTACCTTCCAGACTTTGAGTTCTAATACTGACAAAGGCGCACCACGGACTAGTTCATCAACTAAAAATCCTAGTTTAAAATTGTTTCAAAAAAAATCGGTGAAATTTCGCAGGCGGACCAAAAAGGGTGGACTACCTGCAACCAAAAAAGGTCCTATCCGATATGTAATTTAAGCACCTTTGAAAAAGTTTATATGCATTAAATATTTACATAAATCCATGATTTCTGAAATTGAATTGGCAACGTTGTATTTTGTATTTTCCACTTTGAATTTATGAGATGGCTGTCATTTTTTTTTTTTTTATTGAGTGCAAATTTACAATCTACTCTAATTACAAGAACAAAGAGTATTTAGCAAATATGTTGAATTAAGACTTGTTTTGGGCACCATCCAGTGATGGTTCTCCAACACACCTAATCTGTTAGGTCTTCTGGCCACGATCTTTTGAGTCTTCTTCCCACTAGCGGCGGCTGGTAAAGTAGATTTATGGTTTGGCTGTCGTGAGCGAAATTTCTTTCTTTGGCTTTGTTTGCATGTAGCGTGATAACCTCATTTATAAATGGTATCCCAAGGTCATTGTGGATTGTTACATTGGTAACGTACCATGGAGCATTTGCTATCATACGCAGCGTCTTCGATTGGAAGGTTTGCAATATTTTGGTATTGGACGGTTTGCTGCAACCCCATAATGGCTGTCATTTGACAAACAAATTATTTATGTCCGTCACATTTTTTCATTTTTTTATACTTTTCAGGTTTATTCTGGTTATAAATTGCTACTTGGGCATTTGTAAAAAAATTATGTATGCGTTTGTATTGGAAAAATATGTTTCAACGCACTGAATTTGTTTGTCTTGGGAGTGAGTATCTCAACATATATTTTAAAAAAAAAAATGTGAAAAAAATTTTTCCGCGCATTATAGCATCTGTGAAAATTTCATAAAAATCCCAGCCGGCCCCATATTCTTAACGTTTACCCAGAGATGTGCATGTCAGTAGTTGTTAAAATTTGTAGGTTATTATGGAATCTTCTATTGCATTGTAAAAAGCGGCAAATTTTAAATTGAATTCTTTCAGATTGAAATGATACACATCTCTAATAATGTAGCCTTATGATTTTACCAGAGTTTAGTTGTTCGCATAAGTTCGTTATTGTCTGGAGTTTTCTTTTCCTTTTCATATGCTTAATTTTTCCTGTGGTTAAAATACTATTGATTTTCACGTACGTATCTATCTCTAAACGAGGTGAGCTTGGGGGTTTTCTTAATGAATTGTTAACAGGTAAAAAGGATCTGGTGCGCAAATTTCATCCAGGATTACAGGACCATTTCTACTGGCAGGTAGTCCACCCTTTTTGGTCCGCATTTTGGACCCGCCGAATTTCACATATTGAACGAAAAAGAATTATTAGGACAAGACAGAAATTTTCACAAACGAATAATTTTGTAAATATTAGTGGGACAAGGATAGCATTATTATGGATAAATGCGAAAAAAAAAATTAGGACTAAATTTAGAAACTACAGATGTCAAATTGTCTAAATAACTAATATTTGAAGGATTTTTTCATTTTTCTCGCAAAAGAAAAAATTTAGTGGAAAAAATGTGTAAAACTTTGAAAAATCAAAAAAATAAAAAAAAGTTGTATAATACCCCCAACATTTTCATAAAAATTAGTTATAAATAGACTAAATAAACTATAAACGAATTGGCATCTGCGCCTCTGATTGCGTGGCTTTCCATTCAAGAATTACGTTTACCTTTGGGTCTCGTAATGGCAAATTTGAAACAATAACTCCACAATAACTCGTAACAATGCTCAAATATGGTGGAAGTTATTGCGCAATAAATAAAGTCAAGATGTTTCGAACGTGGTTTAATTGAAAACGGAATGTCAACGGTGAAACGGTATAAAGACAGCAAAATGGGTATATATCGTTGGGATTCGAGTTTTTATGGAAATGAGGTTGCTTTAAAAATTATACTGTAATTGACCCACTGTACTGATATAATTGTTGAATTCATAAAAATTCTATGAAATATTGTGCATACCGTATATACGTTATTGATGAGAATCTCTATAATCATTTTAATTGAACTGTACACTATTTTAAATTATGTATGCGAAATAGGAGCAGAATGTGAATGTATAATAATAAATAAATAAATACATTTTATTCACATAAAATATATAGGAACAGATGTCTAATAAAGTCCTGTGGGCATATTTTCAGTTGCATATAACTCCCTAAAAACTAAAACAGTTATTCTTCTTTGATCAATTCATCAAGGTGACATGCATATTGACTCCTTTTTTCAGATTTTTTTGATGGTTGTAGTAGTCCCAAATGGTATCTACTTGAAGACAATAATGTGCTATTCAGTGTCTAAAATATACACAACATTTCGCACAGACATATTGGACATCCCGTATAAACATTAACATAAAGGTTATGAACACTTATTGCCTAAATAACTATAATTAATTTGATCCAGCCGTAATTTTTAAATAAAATTTTCGAACTATGCCATAAAATATTCATATTGAAATCATTTATAGTTGACGTAATAAATATACGGACGCAGCAAACTACATCCAGTAATTATATTGCACATATTACTCTAGTTTATATTTAAAAAAAGATTTTCCCAGATAAGATGCTTTCTTCATTGTTACGAAACATGTTACATACCATTTCCTACATTAATCTTCATAGATCATAAGATCAACATTGTCAGACGAGAATATGTATGTGGTAGTTATTTAAAAAATAATTTAGTCCGGGCAGAAGTTAATTACGGCCGCAGCCTAGCACCGTAACAGTAAATGAGCTTGTTATGCAGAGGCGCGTCTAAAAAATATGGAAAAGTATGAAGTATTTGGACGATTTTAAAGGGAAACTGATTTTTTTGAAAATTGTATAAGAAACGATTGGCAATATCGAAATTACCGAAAAAAATGTTTAGGCCATTTTTGAGCGAAAAAGTGAGTTTTTTAAGATATATATAGACCTAGAACCTACAAAAAAATTCAAAAAAATTAAAATTTGGTTTAGGCAGAATGAATTTTGTATTAGAAACGATTGGCAATGTCAAAATTACCGAAGAAAAGTGTTTTTGAGCCATTTTTGGGGGAAAAGTGAGTTTTTAGGATATAAATAGACCTAGAACCTACAAAAAAATTAAAATTTGGTTTACCCAGAATGAATTTTGTATAAATATCGATTGGCAATGTCAAAATTACCCAAAAAAAATGTTTGGGCCTTTTTGGGGCAAAAAGTGAGTTTTTAGGATATAAATGGAACTAGAATCTACAAAAAAAATTAAAAAAAAATTAAAATTTGGTTTACGCAGAATGAATTTTGTATAAGAAACGATTAGCAATATCAAAATTACCGACAAAAAATGTTTGGGGCCATTTTTAAGGTAAAAAGTGAGTTTTTTAGTCTATAAATGGACCTAGAATTTACAAAAAAATTAAAATTTGGTTTACGCAGAATGAATTTTGTATAAGTATCGATTGGCAATGTCAAAATTACCCAAAAAAATGTTTGGGTCATTTTTAGGGGAAAAAGTGAATTTTTAGGATATAAATAGACCTAGAATCTACAAAAAAAATCCAAAAAAATTAAAATTTGGTTTACGCAGAATGAATTTTGTAGAAGAAAAGATTGACAATTCCAAAATTACCAAAAAAAAAATGTTTGGGCAATTTTTGGGGGAAAAGGAGATTTTTAGGATATAAATGGACCTAGAATCTACAAAAAAAAATTAAAATTTGGTTTACGCAGAATGAATTTTGTATAAGAAACGATTGGCAATGTCAAAATTACCGAAAAGAAAATGTTTGGGCCATTTTTGAAGGAAAAAGTGAGTTTTTTAGGGTCTAAATGGACCTAAAATCTACAAAAAAAATTCAAAAAAATTAAAATTTGGTTTACGCAGATATGAGAAATATCCTCTCATTGCTTAGATTTTTCTGTCGTACTGGACGAGTTTAAAAATAATAAAACAAGGCCTTTACTACTGTAAATAATAACATATATTGTAGTGTGTAAGTTAGGTTATAGTTTTTTATTGTGTAATAGGGAGTTTTTTGTTTGACGGTAGATTAAGGTTGGTTGTCAAGGAGTTTTTTTGAGATGTCAAGTTGAAAGTTTGAAAAATAAAAAATCTAGCATTTTTGGGGGAAAAATTGCCCCTACTCCCTCCCCCCTTGGAGCCGCCGTTGGATGAAATATTCTTATCTACGCCTTGTAACCGTTGAGGGTAGTTAGTAGCTTTTTGCCGTTATACGTCCTGGATTTTAAAAAAATATTTGGTTTTCCATCAACAACAAAAGAATCACTAAAATTATTATTCAATCACACCTATAACTCAACGTCTATTTTAAAACGGAATTAATGGTAACCTAGTGACTACCTTATTGATATTCAATTCTGTATATGTTAGTACCGTTGAAATAATACCTGTAATTATTTCAGAAATGCACTGAATAAAGGTATAGTTATCGTAATTCACCAATTTACCACTAAGTAAAGAGATCACATCATTGAAGAATTCGAAAACAAACAAAATAATCTTCTAGATCGAAATCCATTTGCAACGTTGTTGTTGTTACATATTGTACATCAATCGCTTTTTATACCGAAAGAGCTCCGGTTTTTCAAACCGCAAAAATTCCCTCATTAAAAAATCCGGTGCGAATACTGTTTCACAAATTACCGGAAAAAAATCAACAGCAACCGAATTTTTTTGTTTGAAGAACATAAATCCACGTAATATAAAAACAGCATAAACCTGTACCATACTCGATTTATTAAATTCACGGTAAAAATGGGAAGAACTTTTTGCAGAGGCGGATTAAGGGGGTTTAGTTACGTTAATTTTGCAACAAAATAGTGGGATTTTAAATTATATTTCCAAAAAGAATGAACGAATGAAAGAATGAACAAGAATTTCAATCTTATTCTTATTCTAAATCTCATTTTCACGAATAAAGTGAAAGTTAAAATCCACAAAGCATGTTATAATATTTTCGCTCAGCAGATGAATGAACATCATATTTCAAATCAGCTTTTCTTTGCCCGACAAAGCCTCTTCCATCTGTATTCCGTTGGGAAAACGAGTCATCATCGAGGTTGATTTGTGATTTGCACCACTCTACTTTATTTGATTGCTTTTATTCATACGTAATGATAATGATAATACACATGTTGCTGCACTTCATTTAACTTATTTCACTCGTATTTATGATTATCATAATCAACAAGATTTGCTTCTACAACAAGAGTTTATTGTTGAACAAATATTAATCAACTGCCAAAATAAACGAATGTTTAGGGAGACTGCCTGCAAAATTTTAAAGAAAGACAATATTTCAAAATATTTCTTCGGGAAGAACAACTATATAAATATATACCAACTTACAAAATAACGTTATAATATTTTAGTTTGTTATGATGTTAAAATTTTGAAATGTTGGGGGGAATTATGTAAAAGGGGCTTTAAAATTGACAGGGTTGTTATGGGATGAATTTAAAAAGTAAGAAAAATCGTAGATTTATCAATATCATCTCAATTGACGCCAACAACGTGGGCTCGAAATTGAGTGAACCCAAAAGATGAAGGAAGATAATTGTGGAATTGGGATAAGGTTGGTATTAATGGAATTAAGAGGACTAGGGGAAGGAAGGCAACAAGACAAAGAAGATTTGGGAAAAATGATGGAAAACAAAATTGGAAATATGGGAAAAATGATGAAAGAAGAAATAAAACAAGAAGTAGCGAATGTTTAAAAAAAATAGAAGAGTCAAAATTATACACTGAAAATAAAATAGAAGAGACGAAAAAGGAAATAAGAGTGGAGATGATAGCTAGAATAGAAGAAATAGAGGTGCTACAAGAGATAAAATTAAAAAAACTGAGAACAAGTTAAAGAAAGATATACAAGAAAACCAAAATAACATCAATTCAAGAATAGAGAAAATTGAAACTAAAATAGAAACTAATAAAGAGGAGGTTAGAAAAATTGAAAGAAAAACAATAAAAGAAATACAAATTTTAGAAGCTAGAATAGTAAAGTAAAAAAAGAATTAAAATTAGAGATTAGAAATATGCAGATAAAGATTGAAGAACAAATCCTAAAAGAAGGTTGTAAATTACAGGATGAAATAATATCAGAAACAAATGTGACAAAATGGATAATACAAGAAATAGAAAAGAAAATGTACCAAGAAAAGGAAGAATAGAGAAAACCAAATAGAATTTATTCAAGGAATTTAAATGGAAATAAAATTTAAAAAAATTATCATAGATGGAAGATTAAATTCAAAAAATATTTTTTGATATTGGAAGAAAATTAAAAAAAATAGTTTTGAAATAATTTTCACGTTATAATTAAGTAATTATAACGTGAAAATAATTTGGGGGAATTTGTTATGATGTTAAAATTTTGAAATGTTGGGGGGAATTATGTAAAAGGGGCTTTAACATTGATAGGGTTGTTATGGGATGTTTGTTTATGGAGATTATATTGTTATTAGTTTTAAAAATGTCAGATAAGAATTTGTAATGTCAGATTAATGAAAAATATGAAAAGCTGTAGAATAACAATATCATTTCAATACATATACAGGTGCATCTAGTTGTAAAAGTATATTTTATCACCCGAGTGGTCCAGTGATCCACCTTTTAGTTATAGAAAATCTTATATTTTAACATGTATTTCAACACCCGGTGTATTTATTTGAAAGTTGTAATTAGGGCCAGTACGGAGATGGGCATCTTCGTTTTGTTGTGTTTAGTGAAGTGTGTAAATGCAATCGATCTTGTAAGCAAGTCTCGAGTCGATCATTCAGAAAATCAAATCGCGTCGCCGTCGCACTGTAAATTTATTGATCACAGCTCCAATTGGGTTGTGTTTATTTAAGAGATACAAGAGCTAACATCTTCATTTCCTAAACTCTGTAATTTACTTTTTACAAGTTTGTTTGCACTATCCATGAAATTATTTACTCCGTTTGCATCTACATTTATTTTAAGTTAATGGTAAGGGTTTAGAAGTTCAAAAGAACTGCATGGGTTGATCAACAAGAAAATTATCAAGAATATTTACGTCCAAACTCTAGACCAGAGCCAAACCAATTTTAAATACTCGAATTCATGAAAAATTCTTAGCACTAAATTAAAAAAAATCAAGACGACTAAGTAAAAGTTCCGGAAAGGGGGTGGGGATAGGTCAAAAAGGTGAGGGTTGGATATTGGTTTTTTACGATTTGTGGCTGAAATATGCATTCTATCGAAAAAATATTTATATAAAAGTTGTAGATAATTAAAAAATCTAAAACTTTTATATTGATCATTTTTAACATAACCTCAAAATTAGCAAGAAAAACGCTAAGAACCGTTTTTTTCGTTTCTAATTTTTATTTCCACCAAAAATAATTTTTTATTAATGAAACATGGTGAAAATGTTCTTTTTTGAAAATTTGAATGCAATAAAAAAATATTTTTCTGCTTTGGTTTGCCCCACACTGTAAGAACGTTCGTTACAGTTATCACACTTTCATTTACCTAATAAACTAAAACCACCCTATCCGGCAAACAAATTTCGACAATGATCGTCCGTTCGTTCGTCTGTCGCCATCAAGAATCCCATATCGCATTGTCGATTCCCACCTAACAATGCCCGAGAGTAATTAATCTCGACATAAAATTTTCAAAGCTAATTCAGCAAGTTGGCAAATATATCATCCGACCTGACGCATCAGATGTGTCACCCGAGACCGACCTACAGAGACGGTTAGGGTACCTTAAAGTGGCCCTGGAAATTCCTTTTCCGAATCCATTTAACACCTTGTTTTGCCAAAAAAATAAAAATACGAAATCAATACAAAAAAGTTTTCACTCGCCCTGTATACGAGTATTAGATATATCAACAAACCAGTAAATATAAACAAAAGTAGACATTAAAAATATTTGAACTCAAAAACATTATGTGATGTCAAAGTTGTTAAACGCTTGAAGGGGTTGATAATGTTGCAACCATATTAATTCAAATATGGTCACATATTTGAAATTGCCCTGTAGAACGTTTAATAGTTCGGTGTGAGACTCTATAATAATGTATCTAAAAATAGACGAGTAATTTCCGGTGTCCCACAGGGATCACATCTAGGGCCGTTGATGTTCTCAATTTTCATAAATGATAAATCTTGTAAATTTTACTTTTACTTGTTAATAATTATCTTTGGTTTGATCTAGCTTAACACTTCTAATGTAATGATAAATTCTGTAACCTGTATTTTTACTTGTTATCAGTTATCTTCAGTATGATCTAGCTTTTTTAATGTAATGATATATCTTGTAATTTCTGTGTGACCCTATAATTAGAACTCTTTCGTTCTGTAGAGTGGCCGAAGAACTAATACTGCACCCTGTACGTACTAATTTATATAAAGTGGACAAATTGTAGTTGTACTATAAAATGTAAAATTGGCCCATCCGTCCCTGCAGGTTGCGAACAATCAAACATCAAATAATTCCTGCAATAGAAACAGCTTCCATCCACAACTGTTACGGATTCGATGGGGATAATTTGTTTTTCTACACCACATTGGTTGCACGCGTCTCTCCGTCATTCGCTAATCTTTATTTAGGGTTGTTTGATTGGATCTACACTGTGTATAACAAACTCTAAACAAAGTTGGACAACGGGTGGTAAATTTTAGTAGGCAACTTTGAAGAACTTTTGAGTCAAAAGTGTAACTACATCATGTCTCAGTTCTTATGTTGTTAAGAACGCGATTTGTCCGTGTTAAAAGTTATTTAATAAAAATGTTACACCCTCAACGACATATTTAAACCATTTTGTGAATATTTTGTAGAAAAATCCCCCTATAATATCATTTTTCCTAAGTAAAAACGTATTCCAAACCTGTATATCCATTGTTTAAATATTGCCCGACTGCTTGTATGTAAATATACCATTAATTAATATTTCTCTTGTACGCAGTACAAGTATACTTGTACTCAATGAAAATTCCGACGTACCTGTTAGATGTACATATGAGATATGAATTGTGACCGTAAAGTTAACGTTTACCGTCTTAAGTAAACAACTATTAAGCGCCCAAGTCTTCCTGTTCTTCAGTATACACCTACTTGGATTTATGACATCGATTAGAACTTCGTCGGTAAAATAATTAATTATTTCCCCTCAAGACACCGAGATTATTAGCTACGAGGAAGCATCCAAAACTATAAATTATGTATTAACTATATTTTACCTTTGTTTTGGTATAAATCAGTGAGAATAAATAACATTTTGAAGCTCACGAACACTTAAAAGGCTTCTAGGAATGGGTAAGCGTTATAATAATTTTTTTCTCCACGGCTATTCGTTAATATTATATTTCCAAAAAGTATAGTGAGAGATAGTCCAGTAAATTAACGCCAGAAAAACCCCAAATTTGCAGGTATTCATAGGTACATTTACCTCCGAAAATCTTAGCTACGTGGAATTTGTGAAAGGGTGGGAAAATGCCTCTAGAGTTCCCGAAAATCCGTTTTTCGACGATATCTGCTGAAATATGACCCTTAGACAAAAATGAAGAGCAGTTCATTACCTACAAAAGTTGTCGGTATTATTTTTTCGTTACACTAGTATTTTTTTGAAAAAACGGCGTTTCAAAAATTCAAAAATATTCTTTTTAATAATTCGCAAAAGTGAAAACGGAAAATTTGAATATCCTCCTAAAACTTGAATATCCTCACGTTTTTGTCTGAAGACAAAAGATAAGGCAATGGATCCAATTTGAGAAGAAAGTTTGAAGGCAGAGTTTTTCTCGTGCATACTTAATAAAATCTTCTATTTAGTATAATTTTAGCACGAAAAGAAAATAATCCTCACAAAAAATGTCGATCTTTCATAGGGGGGAATCTTTCTGAATATATTTAACACCTTGCAAAGCCCCATTATCCAAAAGGATTAGGTGAAATTAGTCTTGATAGAAAAATATGAATAAATTTATAGGAGAGTCAAAATATCGAACAAAAGCAAACTTTGGCCCGGTTTTTCAAGAATCCAGAGAAATAGATAAAAGGAAAAGTAACATGGTATTATAGCTACAAGTTCCTTCTTTCATCTGAACTTTGAATGGTGATTTATTGAAAAACTTGTAATCCGCTTGGGAGTGTCATTCCTTTAGAGCGTGCTCTCTAAATGCAGCACAGGAGCTAAAAATGGGATGCAGGACAGGAGCGAAAAATGGGGGTGCGTTTGGGAGCCGCTTATGTCGAAAAGTATCAAATTTTTTACAAAAATGATAAGTACACGAAAAATTCCAAAAAAGGACCATAGGAGTGACAAAACTGCACAAAGAATGTGAAATAAAATCACTCAAGCTCCCAAGAACAAGAACATCCTGTCGAGCTAGCCTGCTTCTTACTGATGAGGCACAATAATGCCGAAGCCGGTCTAAGAATGACAAGCTCCTTTAATGACAAAATCGAAGTTCTTGGGTTAAAGCCCCGACTTGGTCGGGCACCAAACCACGTCTGGACTTCCGTAATTCAATACTTGGTGGGGCATATAGTCCAAGGAGTAGTTGTTGAAGTCCAGACACTGCACAGTGGGGCAAACAACCATCAAAGTTGGCAATAAATAACAGACTCTATGAATGGACTTCCACAGTATATATTTCGCTTTAGAGACGTTATTAGTGTAGAAAAAGGTCATAAACAACATTATACATTTTCCTTTATTTCAAAATAATAGTAATAGGATGTTCTAGAATGTAAATATTTTAATTTTGGATTTCTCTTCAATTACACAAATATCAAGAAGTTCCCTTCTCTCTATAAATATAGCGCTGGAGTTTGTTCGTGAAAACAAAAGCAAAAAATAAATACGGTTGACTAGACCATAAAAAACTCGAAAACCGACGAAAAGAGCAAATAAGTGCAAAAAATTTAACTATTTCTGAAATATACAATCAATATACAACGCAAAAGCTCAATAATTAAAACTCGGACTATCTTGGAACAAAACTAATAATCATAATATTTCTGATATTAATATAAATATCAAACAATTGGAAGTTATGTTACTTTATAGCTATTTTTTAAAACCATGCTATTTTGCAGCTATTAAAATGTTGATACATACCTGACCTTCAAGAATCTATAGCAAAATTATAATATAATTTGAACAATACAGTTCAAACACAACTAAAGAAACAGCTAAAAATATTACAATAACAACACACATATAGTCATTAGGGTGGGCCGAAAAAACTTTTTTTTTTATTTCGAAGTTGTAATAGCGCGGGAAACTTGCGAATCATTATTAAAATCGGTTGACATCTTCCATTCGCGCATAGGCCCTAAAGTTTGACAAAATATGAAAAAACTTCATTTTTGCGATTATTTTTTTAAACGTTTGAATCAGATGTTTTCGTAATGTAATAGTTTGTAACGTCTTCAAATAGAGCCTAAAAACATTGTGTTTTAATTTGGTTTAAATCAGTTGATATCTTCCAATCGCGCATAAGCCCCAAAATTTGCCAAAAAAAAAGTGGAATGAACTTTACATGTGAGTACCTATGGATTTTGAGCCGCTGAATCCGAATCTGGTCTCAGAATTTCCCCTGGACCCCCCAGTTTTCCCCTAGCCTAGGGAAAATGCGTGAAATCTTAGAAATTTCAGGATCTGTGAAATCAATTTCGATCTACGCAAAACGATAATGTTTTCACGTATCTCGAGCCGCTTAGTTCTAATCTCACTGTAGAATTTCTCTAGAGTACCTCAGAATTCCACTAGCCTAGGAGAAAACTAGAGAAAAACCTGTGATTTCTGGACGGTTCTATTTTTGCGCAAGAAAGCTTATATATTTTCGTATTTTGAGTTCCTGAATTCATATCTGACGTACAAAATGTTCCACAGTACTTCAGAATTTCCCTAGCCTAGGGAAAAACGTAGAAAATTGTGCAAGGAAGTTGTCAAAAATTTCTTAGGTAACTTTAAAAGCGACGACTATAAGAAAATAGTGAAAAACATGTTGCGAAAATTTCATTCCCATCTCGAACACTTCCCTGAAAATCTTGGTGATTACAGTGAGGAACAAGGAGAATGTTTCCACCAAGATATCGAAGAAATGGAGCGACATTATCAGGGACGATAGGATGAACATATGATGGCAGATTTTTGCTGGTTGTTGAAGAGGAATGTTGCAGGTGAAAGCAAAAAAAGAAAGAGGACGTCGGACGTTTGACGATAAAAGAACAAGGAAAAGCCGACCAAACTAATAATATATAAATAATGGAATTTTCCGTAGGTTATGGCAATTGTGAAGAGTTGGATGAAAATTTTGATGACAGAAATGAACACGGCAACTCAGAAGACGGAAAGATATCAGCTTTTCCGTACGAAAAAGGCATCAATTTTTGCACAATTTTCTACGTTTTTCCCTAGGCTAGGGAAATTCTGAAGTACTGTGGAACATTTTGTACGTCAGATACGAATTCAGGAACTCAAAATACGAAAATATATAAGCTTCCTTGTACAAAAATAGAACCTTCCAGAAATCACAAGTTTTTCTCAGCTTAACACTTTTTGCGCTGGTGCAGTGTAGGACATTTTTAATGTCCTTGTTCTTGGGAGCTTGTGTGATTTTATTTCACATCCTTTGTGCAAAAATGATAAGGATCAATTTTGTAGGTAATGAACTGATCTTCATTTTTGTCCAAACAAAAAAAAAGTGTCATATTTTCGGAAATATCGGCGAAAATAGGCGAGAAAAAAAGACATTTTAGCTGAAATTTTTGGGGATCCAGAAGGTTTAATTCCCCGATACACATTCTATAAGAAGACGGACGCAAACTATATTTTTATAAATTATTAAAAGTAAAATCCCAATTTCCTGGAAATAATTTTTTTATAAAAACCGCTAGACCATCGTCCGTCGTTCTTATTATACCCAACGCGATATTAAAAAGTAAAAACTGTTTCGACTTCCTCTATATTTACAAACAAGGAAGCCGAACTGGAAATCTAACTGTAACTGAAATCGACTCGCTTCCTCGACTTTCCTCCAAACATCAACATAAACAGGAATTACTTTCCTTCTAGTGTTAGATTGGGGGTGGACCGAAGGAGTTGTTCTATCAAGATCCATCGAATCGTTTCTTCAGTTCCTCGAGCACGAATAACTTTAATGATATGAAATCAATAGGCGAATCCACTTACTTCTTGGCGCTAAATATGTAATCAACAAATCGTTATGTAAATCAACTTATTCTTTTTTTACTATGCGGTCTCGGAACTCAAGAGAAGGTACTGTTGAAATTAAAAGTGGAGTGTAAGAAGACTTGCACTTATACAGAGTGTTATACGTTAAACATTAACACGACTATGAAATATGTCATTTAATGTTATGTTGCTTTAACTGAAACTTATTAAATTAGCTTACAAATGTTTTTTTTATGCTCCGTTTTGTATTGGCTGATATAAATGTCATTTACATTTTGATTATCAATTCTATTGACTAAATAAATACGTCTCTCTGTATAGAAAAATATCACAAAAACAATCTCGTATGTGCTCCCGTAACGCAGCCTATCAGTACGTCACTTCCGGTAGCCAAAACTGAGCTTGGTGTAAAATATGAACAAGCAATATCTGATGAGAAGAAAGCAAGGGTAAGCTCTGATAAAAATATTGTCAATGCGTTATCAAACAGCGAATCACTGTCCAATTTAATCTGGAAAAGTTCACTTATAAATATATAGAAATGTTTGTCCTTGTTAAATGTTATATGTCGAGACCAGGTTTACAAGTTCATGTTTTCCTTCCAGGAATATTTAACTAACTATAATAGCAGCAATGCCACATGTCAAAAAAATTACCGAGTTCTCCATCTACGGTAATATTATTGCCGCTAACCATAATAGGTCTGAAGATACACATGTAAATCGTTTTGAATGACAAATACAAAATTTTAATGAGAAATAATTATTTGGGTGGGTATCTAGATTTAGAGAAATTACTACTAAAACTATTCGTAAAATGTAAACTCCAGTGTAAGCACCTTTAGGGGGATTCCCTAGATCACCCGGGGTAGCGAAACGAGTCACAAAAACGCAATATTAAGGGGTTTCATTAACGCGTCATAAGTTCATACGATATTTCCCCTTGACCCGCGCAGCAAAAGTAGGCGTGCCTAAATATAAAAATAAATCTTTTCCAAACTTCGGCAACACAGCAAAATACATTTACCAAAACATTTTGCCACCGAATAAATAAATCATTTATGCATTCTTAGTAGCCAGTGGCCAGTGGCGTGCAGAACATAAAAATTAGGTGACCAAAACCGTCCAATGTCTTAAATAGGTAATGAATTGAGGTATGTTTTCTTTGTTTCAACCTACAAAAATGCAAGATTTTGAATCTGTTACTCACAGAAAAACCTAGGTCTAACAATTAAAGAAATTATTTTTTCTTCAATGCATTTTATAAAATCTTGTTTTTGTCAAAATATTTTTAATTTTTTTATTTTTATTGCACTTGTATAAAAGCTTGTTATTAATTTTTTTAAGCAATTTTATTCATTGGTAGGTACCCTTGATTTAAAATAGTAATCAATAAATTGTAACCCAAAAATAATGGAATATAAAATGGGAGAATAAAATAAACGTGGTAGAAAAAAACGAGATTTATTGGAATTTCACTCAATAATCCTCAATAATTTTCAACTTTATAAATCTAGAAAAAACGTGAGAAATAAGTACATTTTGAATTTGAAAATTATATATGTCACCTCTGTAGAGTTTAGTGGAATTTACAATCAGATATCACCCAGAAATAACTTCGAATAGAACGAATTTAGTAACTGACGTTTATTCTAATTAAATTCAAATTTGACATAACATATATTCTAATAATCAACATATCTATATACAGGGTGATTACTTAATATTGTATAGGTATCCAACACCCCTTCTCAATATTAGATAATCAGTCCAATCATTTCCCTAAATCTTCCTAACTTCTGCGCTTGTAAAGGCTTCGTCAGAAGATCAGCTAACATTTCCTCAGTAGGACAATATTCAAAAATGATTGTGTTGTTCTTCCGTAAATCCTTTATAAAATTATATTTCGTATCCAGGTGTTTGGTTCTCTCATTAAATTTTTCAGAGGTCCAGTAATTTTAAACATCCCTGATTGTCTTCAAATACTTGTATTTGTTCTAATTTTATCTTAAAATCTTCAAATAATTTAATCAGCCAAAGTGTTTCCTTACAGGCTTCACAAAGAGCTATTATTTCTGACTCTGTAGATGATAGAGCCACGGTGTCTTGTTTCCTACTTCTCCAGGAAACTGTACCTCCTTTAAATTTAAAAACATATCCGCTGTTAGACTTTCTATCAAATGTGTCTCCAGCCCAATCAGCATCGGAATATCCATACAGTATTTTCTCATTCGATGTTTCACCTCCAAGGATTATCTTTAAATGTTTAGTTCCATTTAGATACTTTAAAACTCTTTTTACTTCAGTCCAATCCTTCTCTGTAGCTTTATTAATTTTCCTGCTTAAAATCGAAATACTTACAGCAATATCTGGTCTCGAATGCACCGACAGATATAAAAGTTCTCCTATAATTTTTCTGTAAATGTCTTGATTTTGTAAAATATCCTTATCACTAATTTTGTAATATCCTGTATCTAATGGAATTTTTGAAGTCTTGGCATCTACAAGGTTGTGATCTTTTAGTAATTTTTCAATATAGATTGTCTGATAGATTTTAAAAATTCCATCAGGTTGCCTCTCCACTTGTAGTCCTAAGAAATATTTCAATTCTCCTAAAGATTTTGTTTCGAAATAACAATTGAAATATCGTCTCAATTCTTCAATGGTGTCGCTATGGTAACAAGCCAGCAAAAGATCATCGACATACGTCAAAATATAAATAATTTCTCCATTTTCTACTTCTTTAATGTACAAGCAAGGATCAGCTAAGCCCCTTCTGAAACCATAATCTTGTATAACTTTATCTAACAGAACGTTCCAAACCCTTGCTGCTTGCTTTAAACCATAAATACTTTTGTTGAGTTTACAAACTTTGTTCTCATCTCCTTTGATAAATCCCTCCGGTTGTGACATATAAATTTCCTCATCAAGTTCACCATTCAAAAAAGCAGTTTTCACATCAAAGTGATGTACCAATAAATTTTTGTATCCGGCAATAACAAGCAATGTTCTTATTGTCGTTTGCTTGATCACAGGAGCGAAAACTTCGTCATAGTCGTGTCCATATTTCTGGGAATACCCTTTCGCTACTATCCTGGCTTTGTAGCGATCTATCTGACCTAAGTTATTTCTTTTGATTTTATATATCCATTTACAGCCTACTAGATTTTTATCCTTAGGTAAAGTACACAGTGTCCATGTGTTGTTAGTTTCCATAGAATCCATCTCTTCTTTCATAGCTTTCTCCCAATGGAGTCTATCCTTTCTTAATTTTATTTCGTCATATGTTTTGGGTTCTTCCTCTTCTTCAGTCTCAGAATTATTCGAGTTATAAGCTGAATAACTACATTCTCCATATCTTTCTGGTGGTTTACCTTTATTCTTTCTAGTTGATCGTCGAATTTCTTCATTTTCTTTGTCCTTTTCCTCAGATTCTTCCATTTCAATTAATTCTAGTTGAGATTTTGTCTCTGGTCGTAGAATGTTACTTTGACTCTTTCCTTCTACTTCAAATTCAACTTCGTGTGCTTCGTGTTCCTCTTTATATTTCTGATTATTAATAAATACCTTCTCCTCGTGTTCAGATTCGATAAGCTTTACGTCTCTGCTAATAATAATTTTATTTGTCTGTTTATTTAATAGCCTATATGCTTTGGAATTTTCATCATATCCTACAAAAATGTATTTTCTGGCTTTGTCTTCCAATTTAGTTCTCTTTTGCTTAGGAACTAAAGCATATGCGTAACAACCAAATGTTCTTAAATGACTTAAGGAGGGATCTGTTCCAAACCACAGCTTATAGGGAATCCTATCACCATTACCTTTAGTAGGAAGTCTATTTTGTAGATAGGTAGCTGTAACTATTGCTTCTCCCCAATAACATTTTTCAAGATTTGCATCCAGTAACATGCAACGTGCCATTTCTTGAAGAGAACGGTTTTTCCTTTCAGCTACTCCGTTTTGTTGTGGACAAAAAGGTGCTGTGAGTTGTAATTTTATGCCTTCACTCTTTAAATAGTCTTTCATTTCATTACTTAAAAATTCTCCTCCTCTGTCACACTGTAGAATCTTTGGTTTCTTACCGAACTGAGTTTTAGAGCTTTGGACATATTCTTTTAAACTTTTAAAAACTTCATTTTTCTGTTTCATTAAAACAACATTGGTAAAACGACTAAAATCATCAATCATAGTTAAAAAATATCTTTTTCCTCCAGGAGTCAGATTTGCCATTGGCCCACAAACATCCATATGTACAATTTCTAATGTTTCTCCTGTTCTTTTCTCAGAATATTTTGGAAATGGTAACTTTGACATTTTTCCTCGAATACAGCAGTCACAGTTCAACTTTTCAGTACAGGGTTTCAATGATATACCTTGAGCTTGATGCTTATTAAACATACTTTTTACTGTTTCTTGATTTCGGTGACCAAATCTCCGATGCCAAACATGAATACAAGCCTTATCCTGCTTATCCCATATTGAGTAGACCTTTTCTGCACACTGCAGTCTGTATAATTTATTGTCCAGTTTAGCGACGGCGTATACTTTGTTAGATTTCATTATTTTGCATGTTTTATTTGAAAATATAATTTCAAAACCTTGTCTTTCAAGGACACTCAAAGATAACAGACAGTTTTCCAGTTGTGGAACATACAGAACATTTTCCACAGTTATTTTTAAAATTTCTTTATTTACAAAGCTTTCAATTGTACCTTTGCCTATGCCTTTGGCTTTTAACTTCTTTCCATCAGCAAGAAATATCTCCTTATTAGTCTCTTCCTCAAACTCATCAAAAAACTCTTTATTATTTACCATGTGACATGTACATCCTGAATCTATGTACCAAAAAACGGTTTTTCCTTTTACTTCTTCCTTGTTATTGAAGCAACATTCTTCATCAGAATCTTCTGTAATGTTTTTCATTTCATCTTGAACATTGTTCACCTTGTTTTTACTTTTAAAGTTCTTCGATGATTTTTTAAAAAAATAACAATCTTTCTTCATGTGACCTTCCTTATTACAGAAATAACATTTAAGCTTAGTTTTACGAAAACTCTTTGCTTTCATTACTGTTTCTTCAGTAGTGCTGGTTCCTTCCGCATTAAATTCTTTTCTGCGTCTATATTCTTGCGAAAGTTTATCTTTAACAATTTCAAGTGTTAAATCTTCTTCTTTTCGACCTTCCAAAGACATTACCAGTGAGGTGTAACTATCAGGTAAACTGCTAAGTAATAGTGCAATTGCTAAGCGATCTCCAATTTCCTCGCCTAGAGTTTTTAACTGATAAATTAACTCTAGCATCGTTGAAACATGTTCTTCAAGATTACCATCTTCATTTAATGTCAGTTTGCAGATTCTTTTTAGTAAACATACTTGATTTGTTAAGGTCGATTTTTCATAATACTGTTTAAGAGATTCCCAAGCCTCTTTGGCTGTTTTCGCATTTCTTATATGCGATACTTGATTATCGTCGACCAAGAGCCCAATAGTTGCTCTTGCTTTATTATCAAGTTTCTTCCATGCATCAGTTTCTGGATTTGGTTTATTTTTCTCTATGACTTCCCATAGATCTTCCTTCTGCAGCAACAGCTCCATTTTAAACTTCCAAATCCCGTAATTACTTCCATTCAACTTTAAAATATTAAACTTTGTGATATCTGACATCTTGTGTTACGTTTTACTTTATTTTACTTGCTCAGTAACTGGGCCCATAACCTGTAGAGTTTAGTGGAATTTACAATCAGATATCACCCAGAAATAACTTCGAATAGAACGAATTTAGTAACTGACGTTTATTCTAATTAAATTCAAATTTGACATAACATATATTCTAATAATCAACATATCTATATACAGGGTGATTACTTAATATTGTATAGGTATCCAACAACCTCTTCAACTAGACAACCTTTCGGGATCCATATAACGAAAAAGCATTTCTTATGTAATATGAGTTAACAATTTATTATAAACAAATTCTGACCAACATTTTTTTTCTGTAAGTAATTTACAGAAACAGCGATATGTTTGCTTTAATAATTCCATTTCATCCTTATATTATATCAAATAATTTTTGGATTAAAAAAAATGTAATTCAAATTAATTATAATATAGCTATTGTATAAACATTTTGAAGATAGAGCTGAGGAAATTTGTTCAGAACATCTATTTATTTTTAAATAAACAATAGTAGCACTTTCAGCTAGAAATCTATTATAATGAATCCAGGAAACAATTTTTTTTTCAGTCAAAACTGCATTCTAAAAATTGTGGAAAAGGATACTGTAAAAACTAGAAAATAGGCAATTTCTACATTTTAAAAATAATCAAATTTTTACCGTAACATTACGACGTCGGCGTCGGGACAATCTTTTGGTACTCAAGCATTTTTCTCGTTTACTGTTCTCTCCCTTTTTGTTTTTCAGACTATAATTTTGTTCAACTGTATGACTCACAACACCAATCAACAATTGCCCTAATATCCCTTTCTCCACACTAACTCACTTTACACCTAGATACGTATTTTTATCCCCATACGAACTTAAATTAAAAAAAAACCTAATTTTTCCATATCTATTACATATATTTTTTTCATACCATCTTATAGTCGAGGTTTCCACGAAGAAAATGAACACTGATAAAGGTTAAAAAATGAAAATTTGTAAAATAACTTTTTCGATTGAAAATTAGGCTTTTTTTAATTTAAATTCGTATAAAATCGAAAAATAAATATTTAGCTCTGAAAAAATTACAGCTTACTTAAAGACACAAAAAAGAAAGTTTTTACAAAGTTTCATAAAAAAAATATTCTAGCGGAGAAAAAATTAAAAACTGTTGTTAGCGATTTTCTCGATAATTTTGAGGTTCTATTTATTTTAAATTAATTATAATCAATGTGTTCGAGACTGTCTCCAACACTCATATTTAATAAAATATAATTAAAAAAAGTTTAAAAACTAATAAATTTCAAAAAAGTACAGCTTACTTAAAGACACAAAAAAGAAAGTTTTTACAAAGTTTCATAAAAAAAATATTCTAGCGGAGAAAAAATTAAAAACTGTTGTTAGCGATTTTCTCGATAATTTTGAGGTTCTATTTATTTTAAATTAATTATAATCAATGTGTTCGAGACTGTCTCCAACACTCATATTTAATAAAATATAATTAAAAAAAGTTTAAAAACTAATAAATTTCAAAAAAGTACTAACTTTAAAACCTTAGATAAAGTTCAAACAAAAAAGTAAGAAAGTTCTACCACATCGATCAATAAAATCAAAAATAATTTGTGGGGCGCCCCTGAAAAAGGATTAAAATTAATCTAATAGGATTGTATATTAATCTGAGACACACCGAGACATACGACGACGATCATGTAATTCGGGTAGAGTAGGCCTTAAACAAAGACAGCGATAAATATTGTTCTCGAAACTAGGTCGCGTAGTAATACTGACAATATGCGGCGTTTCATTTCTATCCAAGGATGTTTGAATTCTACAAACTTAGGAAAGGTGGCAGCATAAGTCAGATGAAGATTTTCAAATCCTGGGTGCGTTTTTATTCAAAAACAGAAAAGATTTCATGAAAATTGTTATTTTTTAGCTAATCAGGTGGTATATTTTTTTTAACGTAGAAGGAAATTACAAAAAATTAGACTTTTTTTTGTGATAAACGGTTTTCACTGAAAAAAGTTCTGGGACATGAGAAAGCACAGCCAGTTTCGCCAAGGTAGTGAATGCTCTTAAGACGTAAATAAAAACGTAAAAAGAAGAAAATATTAAAGCTGCGTTTCTGCCCGTTTTTTAGAAACAACATTCTTAAATTTGGGTTCTGTATTTGATTCACATACAATTAAACAATTACATCATTTTTAAGTTTTGTTTTTATGGCTGTTATACAAATTCGTAATTCGCTAAATTTAATTAAAGTCTGATTGAGTCACTCCGTATAAAGCCGAATCGAACGTTTCTTTTAAACGTATTAATTTTTTGTTCAGGGTTAAATAGGGTTGGGCTTTGAAGTAAAACGAATTTTATTTTGTTACACTAGTTAAAAACAATATAAGTGTCACGTTTATTTCCTGGTTTATATTCACCTACCTTACCTCTTTTCAGGGCTATTAAAGGTATATAATAAGTTAAAAATAATTAAGTCTGAAGTCAACAAGACCCCTGGAGAATACCGTATCTCCATCTGAAGTTACCTGTGCCCCTCAGAGGCCATTTCTAAGGGTTGTGGAGCATACCACATAAAAAACTGGCGCTCGAGCAATCTCCGTACTAAAGCGTCATCTTGTAAGGCAATATTTTTCTTAGTGGCAAGAAAAAGCCTTACAAATTGCAGACAAAAAAAACCCAACTCGAATATAATGTTCAAAACTGATCTGAATTTGGGAAAAAAAGGTTTAGTTTCACTTGACACTTCGAGAGCAAACTTTTCTTCTAGCATTTTGTCATTCTACTTGCCTGTTCTATTGAAAATATCGATACCGTATTGACGTTTAAAATTATGTGATAAATATTTTTCCTCTTTATTTTAGTGAGTAGGTACAAGAAGTCTATGAAACTTAGTAAATTAAAATATACCGCTAGTACTAGAGAACAGGTTTATCTAATAAACGCGCGTCCTAGACTGTTAAAACTAATATGATAACTATTATGATTACCATCTCAAAACAATAAAGCGACCATCAACGCAAGAAAATCTAGCACCTTGCGATAATGATGATTACTGAGTTTACAAACAACTGGAAAATAAAGCAAATTTAATAAACTATTATTTTCGATCTTTTACAGTTTTCCTTCGAACACCTTTTGTCGGCATGTTGGTGTTTAATTATGATTTTTTTTTAACTTGAGAATCGTAAATATATGGCAATTTGGTTTTTAGAAAAACGCTATAATGTATGCACCGGCTTTTCTTCTAGTGCAGCGTTGGGAAAAGTTTTTACACCGATATTATTTCATTGTTGGTTTGTTCTAAAAATAATGGCCGACAGAGCAAAAACCATTCAAGTGCAAAAGAATGCAAACAAAGATTACCAAGGGGGGTGAGTGGCTCAGCGGTAGAGCACTGGACTCATAATCCAAGGGTTGTGGGTTCGAATCACACCAAAGGCAGAAATCTTTTTCTGATTTTTAATTAATTAAAAATTTAGAAATTGATTTTCATATACCAGGTGTGATTCCTCACTCGACCATTCACTGTTGGGTTCTAATTAACAGTGCTGTTCCTAAAGTGGCGCTGGGAAACAGTAACAAAGCCTACACAGAACACGAGGCTAATGGCCATAGTAGTCGATGCCGTTGACACAGAAGTAAAAAAAAAAAAAAAAAAAAAAAAAAAGATTACCAGGGCCAATCATTGTGGATGTGGATGGTCGGAAAATTTAGGGTAAATTAAGAAAAATTAAGACGACTGAGTAACAATTCCGGTAGTGGGGTAGGGGGTAGGTAAAAATAAGTTTTGAGGGTTGAATGTTGGTTTTTTAACTGGTAATAATATACAGAAAACTGTAAAAAATTAATAATTACTAGTTTTTTTTTTTTAATTTTTAAAAATCTATAAATAAAAAAAAATAAAACAGTAATAGAGCATTCCGGTTTAATGTAAGCCTTTACCTCTTAGATAATAAATAAGTAACCTTCATATTTGACCATTAGGTGAAGCTGTGACGACACGAGTGGGTGTCAATTCAAAGCTCTGCAAGTTCACAGGTCGATAAACCGCACAAATAGCCTAGCTAAACATATAAATATTTTATTATCGTAAACGATATCCCGTTTTGAATGTTCCACGGAATTAGAAATTAGCATTTGAATATTTTATTTATTTTTTGTGATGTTTTCTCACCAGATTTTGTATTCAGAAATGTTTGTACAAGTAGAAAACGTTTCGTATATTGATTAGAAACATGTCAGGATTATTTTTATACCATAGACATCATTCAGATATAAACATTTTTCCATTGAACCTTAAATATTCTAAATTAAAGCAGATAAAGCCAGATAACTTTAATTAGTGGAATTTAAAGTAAACGGTGATTGAATTTAGACTAAATTTGATGACAGATAACCTCTGGGCTTCGCACCTCTGCTAGCCATTATAATCTTGTAAACTTCTGTCCCTTATTCTCACGTTTCGAGGTGGCTAAATAAATTCATCAGAGAGTGTGGCAAATACACGATTTTCTCATCCCACCTTATCAGTTGACCATCTACTGAAACAAATGCAAACTACGAGCATAAGAAGAACGAGTAACTAGCACTTGGTTCCAAGGTATCACTTTGAACCATCAAATTGGCACTACGTGCTTATTGGTCGTGATATTCTTGGACTAGAATTTTGCTTTTCAATAAATAGTTTTTGAAATAGGGGAAAGAGGTTACTGTTGCTAAAAACTAGGTATGCAAATTCGATAAAACTGGTTGAATGCAATGTTTCTGTGTTGAATCTAGTGAGGTTTTAGGAATTTTTTCAGTCTGAAGGCAGCATTTATTAGGTTAGTTAGTTTAATTATTGCTTTTTTGGGTAATTGTTTTAAAATTTCTCCAGTAGTTAAGTCAAAACCTGGAGCTTTCGTTGGATTGATATTTTCTTTTATTTCGGTAATCACTTCTTTGGGAGAGGTAAATTCTATTTCTTGATTAATCTGTGGATGTTCTTCAAGAGTGGGTTCTTCATCTTGATCTTCAGAGGTTGAAAGATTTGACAGGTGGTATTCGCATTATGGGTCTTTTCAATCTCTTAGTAGCTTTCCAGAGTGAATAATCAGTACTGCTGTCGTCTGTCAATTCTGTTAGGTAAATACTAATCGATTCTTCTTTAATTTGTTGCATTTCTCTTTTGAGTCTTTGGGTAGCATTATTGAGTATAGTTTTATCTAGTTTACTGCCATTTTCGTCTAAGCTTTCTTTTTTCAGAGATTAGTTCCCTTATTTCTCTAGGATAGTTGTTTCCTAACTTCCTTCTATTAATAGTAGGTGTAGTTTCCCAAGCTGCTTGTTGGATATTATCATTAAACAATTTCACTTCGTCTTCTAGTTGTTGTTTATTTCTTAAAGGAACAGATAGATTAATTTTTTCTTCAAGGATGATTTTGAAGCTTTTCCAATCCAATCTAATCCAATGTTTTCACTAAAAGTTAAGATGATAGGGAAATTATCAGAATTCATGTCCCATCTTTCTTCTATTTCTAAAAAGTTGGCCGATATGTTTTTGATTATAAAGAAATCAATAAGGTCTGGAATCTTGTTGGGATCGGTTGGCCAATAGGTAGGCTTTCCAGTGGATAAAGCTTCACACTTATATTATTTCAATGCTTCTAAAAGTTCTTTACCTTTAGTTGTCGTTAATCTAGATCGCCAAAACTTTAAGTGCCAATTGGTAGCAACTTTTAGGCAGGCTTTTTAGATGAGCATTTTCCAGTATTTATTTGAAAGAACGTACACATTTATTTGCACCTTTCTCCCCTAAGAATATTTTTAACATCTTAATACAGATTATTACATCTATTTACATAACGGGCTTTTAAATGTCTTTATTGGAAAGATCAATGTTATGCAAAATGAAACGAAAGAAAACAAAAAGTTTACATTATTATTTTGCAAATATAATAGTAAAGAAATGTTTTCAGGATTATTTCTGGGTGAAAATAATGTGGTGTTTTAACTAAAAAAAGAGTAAAAAAATATTTTATAAACAAAGGACTAAAGCGAATACTTTAATCCTGAGAAAACAATTTGATGCAATAAGTACAAAAACGAATATAATATAATAAAGACGAATCAAATGAGTCCAATTTCCCTAGTAAAAAAAATGAATTAAAATAAAAACAATCACGATTTTAGCCTGTAGAAAACTGATGTGTTATTCGGGGAGACTCGGAAAAAGAACATCCTTATCGCGTTAATCAAAACCTCGAGCTTCGGCCGATAATTTCATGGCCAATTGAATTTTACTTCTTAATTCTGGTACAATGCTAGCCTATACTTATAAATAACCGTACTGTTACTAATAATTGCTACTGTATGATGTGCGTGTACTTATATATCTCTCATTACACACACTATAAACCGTGCATATACCAACTTCCATACCACATAACTGTTAAGCAGTATTCGAATTATTTGTTGTTGATAGAAGCACACTGAACCTCAATTACTTACTTATGATAGACAATATATTGGGGTTGTTTGTAAATTACTATCTCTGTAATTGGATAAAGATTGTCACCTGTACATCATTTATCTCAATTTTATGATAATTAGTCGGAATGTTATAAAAGCTGTAGTGCAAAAGAAAATTTATTTAATTTGAATCCTGGGATACAATATGGCATGTTGGATTTTTATACAAATTCAAGCAATACTTTTGTTAATTTCTCTATAAACCATACAAAGTAGAGCCATTCTAAGCGCTAACTAACAGCAATGATGTAGAAATAGGGGTTAGAGGAGAATTATATTGTCCAGCATCCAAGTGGAACAGGGCCCAACCGATTTTAAACACAAGAATTTTTAAAAAAATCTCATCAGTATGTAGGTTGAAAAAAGCCAAATTTTTTCATATTTTTCATACCATTTTAAAGCGGAAGTTTCAACGAAGAAAATGAGCACTGATAAAGTTAAAAAATTAAAAATTTGTAAACCAACTTTTACTTAGGAAATGACATATCAAACTGCTTGAAAACAGGTCATTTAATATATAAAAAAATCATTAGACATTTAACACAATCTATTGATAAAAAGTTTATGCTTTAAACTAGAAACGTCTTTTCGCTCACAAATAAACGTTTTCCAGTATAGAAGCCCGACTTTTGCTGATAATGAACAGTAAATACAAATTAATCAGCGCCAAATTGAATTCCATGCTGGATAAAAACTAGGGGATAGACAAACATAAAATAGGTGACCCGAACAGATGAGAGGGTGGGAACAATCCATAGGCGTATTCAAAATTATTTTCCAAACACTCTATCATTAATGTATAATTTTTTAATATCCCAATCGTCCATGGCATCTGAGTGACGTTTGAGGTACTTCTGATTACCTAAACCTAAACCTAAAAATAGATCAGATATATAGAGAAAATATTGGTGTATAGAACTTATTTATATTTAAGCAATAAGAGAATTACAATTCATTCCTAGCATTTTAAGGAAGATATAGATTGTCTTGAAGATATCCTGGTATAAAATTGGATGAGAAGTTGAAATTCCTTTCTTCTTTCTGCAACTTGTTCATCAATAGTAGACGGGTTCTAACTCAATGAAAGGAAGGCAGACGCAAGGGGCAAACAAAAATCATGCGCAGTGACATTACCAAAAGGGTCGTAGCTAATATCTCTGCTATTATTGGGCCGATTTGAACGGGGAAAAGGGCATAGTACAGTATGGTGTATACAGATTAAATACGTAAACAACTACATATTTAAAAATGTATATGTATATATTTGTTTACCATTCAAGTGTGTTTAGAGGAATTTCTTTTCCTTCTCCTTCTTCTTACTATTTTCCTTCCTCTTCTTCTTTTTCTTCCTTTTCCTTTTTCTTTTCTTTACCTTTGCAGGCAATATCAAGGTCCTTTCTGCTTCAACTAATTTTCTCCATGTTTTCCTTTCTCAGTAGCCTTTTAGGATTAATGCACAGTTAATAATGAAAGTATGTAAAAAAATGGTTGTAATTTTCCGGTTGACGCGACGCCAATGGTTTGTAATTTGGGGTGCTCTTCGGCAAATAGAGGGTATCCGGCATGTAAGTAAATCACTTCTTTTAAATGCATTGAAGAGGAAACTGCAAGGTGCATATTAAATGGGGTTTTTTGGGGGAACAACCGCAAAACCAATCGAAACGACATCGGCCAATTTTGGTATACGGGGGTGATAACTAGATGCAAATTTATTCTGGAAACTACACAAGTTGGAAAATTAATTTGGGGATTAGGTTACTTATTTCGTGTTGACGGTGGCACATGTTCAAACTGTTTGTGTTTGACGTTTTTATCGTTTCTTGTTTAGTTCCGTTAAAATTTATACGAGGGGTGTACTGTATAATTTTTTTTCTACGACTAGTAGTAAAAAGGGGCAGCGATCCAAGAATCTAAAAATTAAATAATACACTGGAAAATTACTAAAAAATTTAAAAAAATAGGAACGAGCTTCCCAATAAGTCAAACTAATTTCCAGGTATTCATGAGTACTTTCACCCCCGAAAATCTCAGCTGTCTGAAATTTGTGGAAGGGCGGGAAAATGGTCCATTGGTCTCACAAATCTGTTTTTTCGATTATTTTTGTTTGGAAGAAAATGAAGATCCTCATCATTTTTGTCAAAAATATGATACTTTTTGACATAACCGGCTCCAAAACGCACCCACATTTTTAGCTCCTGCCCTGCATTTAGAGGAATGACACTCCCAAATGTTTCAATAAATCACTTAAAAATTAATATTTTTTCATGATTCAAAGTTCAGATGAAAGAAGGAACCTGTAACTATAATATCATGTTACTTTTTCCTTTTATCTATTTCTCTGAATTACTGAAAAACCGGGCCAAAGTTTGTTTTTGCTGGATATTTCGACCCTCCTATAAATTTATTCATATTTTTTTTATCCAGACTAATTTTACCGAATCCTTTTGGATAATTGGGCTTTGCAAGGTGTTAAATGACATATATAAGCATCTTGTTAGCTAACTCCGCCTATTCCTCATCAAAAGTTCCCAAAGACATAAAATCAACAAATTCCCCGATACCCAGCGAGCTATATACAGGGTGCGCCAATTATTTCCACTCGATCTCTAGCAACGAAACTAAAAGAGATATCAACAAGATTTTTTGTAGGGCTAGACAGTGTCACTCGGACTACAATTATAAAATATTTTGATGTATACAGGGTGGCAAATTTTTTTGGAATGAAAATTAATTTGGTTTTTTTAAATTGAACACCCTGTATACGATTATGTCTTCTGATTCTACTTAATATTAGATTTACGGTAGTTTTTTGTATTTGTAAATCCGACGCGGCGTTGACAAGTTATTCCTATTTTAAGCAGATTTAATGAAAAAACAGCACAGCAGAAATATTAGCACAAAAATCACATTTTTTAAAAAATTCCTCAAAAAAGCTACTATGAAATAAAACATGCACCTATCACAATAATCACACAACACCTTCACCTGTTGCACAGGGTGTTTGCCGATGGCGTGCCAATAGTCTAGTTTTCAAATGGCAATAACTTAATTTTTTCAAATGGGACATCCTGTATATTTTTCTTCAGTTAGAAGCTCTCCTTAATACGCATTAAAAAAATATAGGGTTTTGCACATCTAACTTTACTACTTACTTTAATAATTGTGACAAACAACAAACAACATATTTTACACAATTTTTAATAAGTACAAAATTTTACAAAGTTTAATCGTAAGAAAACTACAATAGTGAAAGTTAAAATTTATAGTAGGTGTTCAAAATGTCTTCCATTTTCATTTATACATTTTCTTGCCCTTTTTTTCATTGATTTACGCACATCTCTTAGCATTGCAGGGGTCACCTGTCTAAATGCTGCAGTAATTCTTTCTTTCATATTTTCTTTTGTGGTAACCTCTTCTTTGTAAACAATATTTTTAATAAAACCCCACAAGAAAAAATCGCAAGGTGTAAGGCAAGGCGATCTAGTAGGCCAATTTATAGGTCCTCCCCTTCCTATCCAACGATCCTGAAATTCCCTATTTAACCAATTGCGAACATCTAATAGGTAATGTGGTGTGGCACCATCTAATTGAAACCACATTCCGTTGCGATAATTTTGAGGCACATTTTGCAATAAGTTGCGAAAATCATGTTCTACAAATCTAAAAATATAGCTCCATTTACAGTCCCATCAAAGAAATAGGGACCAATTACATAATCACCTATTATTCCCGCCCACACATTCAAAGACCATCGATACTGTGATGTGGTTCTAAATAAATGTTCATTGTGGTCCGAATAATAATGGAAGTTGTGTCTATTTACACAACCGTTCTTATGAAACGTGGCTCCGTCGGAGAATAAAACTTTCTTTAAAAAGTTACGCTCTGTATTTATCTTGTTTATTAACCATCTACAGTATTCCACTCTACGAAATCACGTGGTAACAATTCTTGGTGAAGCTGGATATGATAGGGGTGATATTTATTCTTTTTTATTATGCGTCTAATTGTGGTATTGGAAATATCTAACTAATTGCTTAATTGCCTTGTGCTTATATTGGGATCTTCAACTATACTGATCATTACCTTATATTCGTTGTCAATAGTAACAGCTGTAGTTTCACGAGAATGTTTTTCATACTTGACGGTTCCTGTTCTATCAAATCTATTCTTTAAATTCTCAAAAGTATCCTTTTGTGGATGACGTCTTTCTGGGTATCTTTGACGATAGACCCTACTAGCAAGAAACGCATTTTTTTGACATTCACCCAGTATCCATATCATATCAATATTTTCTTGAACACTATAATTCTTATTAAAATCCATTTTTTATACACAATACCGATTAAATATTGTAGACGTGATACAATACAAAATTTTATGTTGACAATTAATGTCATAACAAAATATACCTACTGTCATTTTCATAGGTAACTTGATTTCTTATTAAAAATTGTGTAAAATATGTTGTTTGTCACTTAACGTCAATTATTAAAGTAAATAGTAAAGTTAGATGTGCAAAACCCTATATTTTTTTAATGCGTATTAGGGAGAGCTTCTAACTGAAGAAAAATATACAGGGTGTCCCATTTGAAAAAATTAAGTTATTGCCATTTGAAAACTAGACTATTGGCACGCCATCGGCAAACACCCTGTGCAACAGGTGAAGATGTTGTGTGATTATTGTGATAGGTGCATGTTTCATTTACATCATAGTAGCTTTTTTGAGGAATTTTTTAAAAAATGTGGTTTTTGTGCTAATATTTCTGAAGTGCTGTTTTTTCATTAAATCTGCTTAAAATAGGAATAACTTGTCAACGCCGCGTCGGATTTACAAATACAAAAAACTACCGTAAATCTAATATTAAGTAGAATCAGAAGACATAATCGTATACAGGGTATTCAATTTAAAAAAACCAAATTGATTTTCATTCCACAAAAATTAGCCACCCTGTATACATCAAAATATTTTAAAATGGTAGTCCGAGTGACACTGTCTACCCCTATAAAAAATCTTGTCAATATCTCTTTTAGTTTCGGTGCCAGAGATCGAGTGGAAATAAATGGCGCACCCTGTATAAGTGTGAAAAGCGATGAAACCCCTAGAGACGGCTCTGGTGCATATTACCGTATTAAACATCCTCGAAATCCTAATATTTGCTGTTTCCCAGCCTCTCCAGATGCACATCGTTTTAATAATGTGAGTAAAAATTTTTTTGAACACATTTCAATTCCTTTCATTACACACTTCCATTTTGTAAAACACCATTTGTTAACTAAAGAATTATTTATGAAAACGTTAACAACAGTACTTACCTCGCTCATTTTGTTCTTTCTTGTTCACAAATGAATACGTTTTCCTCGGTCAATGCCATTGTATTGTGTGTAAGTTTTATTTCCTGGTAATTTTTCAGCTGAATGAGAGATTTTACCTGATAACTCGCAGCACAGATCAATGGGATTCATTAATTCAATGAAACTGTAAACCTCTCTTAGTATTGGCACAGATGCACACTTGGATTTTAGGAATTCAACAGGACGAAATAATGTTACGTCTTTCTTCTACACTGAAGATTATTTCTGGTGTACCTCATGGCAGTGTATTAGGTCCCTTGTTTTTAGGATATATGCTTAGCGATTTCATGACATTTTCATATATTGTAATTGCCATTTAGGCGAGCTCCTGGTACAGCTCAGCAATGCAGGATATTATACCCAGGGGTATGCAGACGATGTACTCATACTTGTAGTGGGGAATTTTAAAAATATTGTTTCAGACCTTATGCAACAGGCGCTGAATATCGTGGAGAGGTGGTGTCTAAAGGAAAACCTTAAAGGTAATCCTAACAAAACAGCACTAATTACCTTCACGAAAAAGAAGAAGTTGGATAGTCTCAGACAACCCAAGCTCTTCAACACTCAACTACAATTAACCCAGGAGGTGAAGTACCTAGGTATAATCCTTGACGCTAAACTAACCGGGAATAAGCATTTGGAAAAAACCATTAATAAGGGTAAAATGGCACTAATGGCTGCCAAAAGGGCCATAGGCACTAAATGGGGCTTAAAACCACGTATGGTACACTGGTTGTACACTGCAGTGGTAAGACCCATGTTAACCTATGGCTCCTTAGTGTGGTGGCCTAAAGTAATACAAAGGAAGGCGATACTGGAGCTTGCTAAACTCCAGCGTTTAGCCTGCATTTGCATTACAGGTGCCATGAGGAGCACTCCAACAGCAGCAATGGAAACCATACTAAACCTTCCGCCACTTGATATTTATATCAGAGCGGAGGCGAGAATGGGGGCATTCAGATTGGAATGCAATGGCTACTGGGATCCTTATGAACTCGTTGATGGAGATGAGAAGTGACGAAATGGCACCAAAAAACAACTTCACAAAGCCCTTCAGCGTTCAGCTGAGTTGGGAAGGTGAAGAAACAAACAACTTTCGGGAAGGAACATTAGTTTGGTATACTGATGGCTCAAAAACCGCAAGTGGAACTGGAGCTGGAATATATGGTGAAACACCCAGATGCAACCTATACGCACCATTGGGGAATTACGCATCAGTATTTCAAGCAGAAGTACATGCTATAGAGCTTTGTTTGAGGGAGAATATTGACAGGGGGCATAGAGGGAAAAGAATCCTCAATTACTTTGACAGTCAAGCTGCCCTACAGGCCCTATCATGTAACAAAATCAGATCAAAATTGGTCTGGAACTGCCTACAAACCCTGCTCGTTCTGGCCAACCAAAATAAGGTAACACTTAGATGGGTCCCAGGGCATAACCGGATAAAAGGCAACGAGGAAGCAGACGCCCTGGCAAGGAAAGCCTCAGCGACCGTCTTTACTGGTCCTGAACCGGCGTTTGGCATTCCCAAATCCTCGGTACGACTCTCGCTGACTGTTAAAAGAACACCGGTCACGCTGGGATCTCGTGCCGGGCCAACAAAACAGTAAACGAATGGTTAAAGCGCCATCAAAAGTACTGACAGGTGATATTCTGAATCTAAGCAGAAATCAAATAAGGCATGTCACGGGACTAATAACCGGACATTGTCACCTTAGGGAACACCTACATAAAATGTGCATCGTTCAAGATGAACCCATATGTAGACTATGCAATGAGGAGGAGGAAACAGCCTCACATATCATACTAGAGTGCCAGGCACTCACGCACTGGAGGTATAACCTACTGGGGCCAAAAGAAAATCTGGTGAAAAGGCTACTCAGCCTGATAAAGGTAACAAATCTCTTCACCTGAACATAACGATGTAACTGACATAATACAATAAGTCTTAAGGCTGCAGTATTGAGGCTTTTAAAAACCTCAGTCAGGTACATCGTCTTAATCAATCAATCAATTGCCATTTATATGCAGATAACAATTATAAATTTTAATGTCCAAACTTTAGACTGTAATAAGTTGTGGCGTTTGAGAAATCTCTGGTGTATTTTAGGGTTGGGGTTTTTATTTTAATTTAAATTTTTTCAAAGATAAATTCTACAACTTTTTAAAGAATTTTTTCAACAGTTAACCTGTCCTATCATATTCGCAAACTCGCTCTTCTAGTCTCAGGAAATTGGCTGTTATTATCTGGCGTACTTTTACTCATACGCGCAAATTGAAACAGGAAATAATTTTTATAAATATCAACTGAAGATATTCTGAACTGAAACACTTGTAGCCAATTTTTCTTCATTCGTAAATTGATATAATTCAAAATTAATTAGTTAATCTGAAATTTACAATGTAATAGTTTCCCAATTCTATTAACTCTTCCACGCTGAATATGTTCCGATTTGCATTTTCTTTTATTGTCTACAATGAAAGGTCAATTTTTCGTAAACCATTAGTCAAATGAATCGGATTTCAACATTTTAATTAATTATAGTTATTTGGTAGAAACGTTCAATACTTCAAACATCCTTTCGTGAAGTAAATACTTTCCGTGCAAATATTATTCAATTCAGTTCGGTTTTGTTGCGATAAATGTCTTTATTTATAATATCTGTTGCTTTGCAAATGGTAATATGGACTAGGAACGTTGACGGTCATGTGCGAGTTATTTTGGAAAACTTTCTGAAAATAAAGGTACCGTATGATACCGTTTCATTTATATAATATCTGTTTTTGAAAATTTAGATTTTCGTGTACTCTTTACTGCCGTTTTCTCTTTAAATCTTCAACGATTCTAAATTAATAATAAACTTTGGATGGATTAGGGTTACTCTTTACCCTTCTCTAAAGGTCAATTTCGAGAGAAGTCGGCGTCAAAGTCCCTGCGGTGATAAGCAATAGAGGTTTTACCGTTAAGTAGATCATTCCAGTTCGTCCTGAGGATGATTTACATTTCATTTGAAATAATAGAAACACCGCTCGAGGCCTATAACAAGTAAATTATCCAATCCGGTTTGGTGCTAGTGCATAAATAAGACAGATATAAATTTAGAAAATTTAAATTGAAATCGTACATAAAGTTTGATAAAATTTAATCGACAGAGGCGTACATTTAGAAAGGATCCAAAAAATGTAAATGGAAAACCCTATTTGAAAGTGATCGTACTTGGAATAGGGTCACATGTAATTTTAAAAATAATTTAAGTATTTAACAATTTTTTTTTCAGGTGTGTGGACAATCAGTTACATCGCACGTATTAGGCGATGAGTGTAATAGTGATTGGGAATGCAGAGAAAATATCACTGGTTCTATTTGTCACAGAGGAAGATGTGCCTGCCAACCTTTTTACGCTAGAGTCAACCAAACTGCTTGTTTACAAGGTAATTTTTTTTAAATTAATGTTTTTCTTTCTTCCGAGTTGTTTTAGATAAGAATAAGCACGTAATTAGAAAATTAACATCTATTAGAAGACAATAATAATATACGCCCTTTAATTCACCCTCTTACGATTGAACGTCAGACTATTATTACTATTTTTGAGTCTTCTGTTAAATTTTTGAGAATTCTTCAATTTTCTTTGTAACACAATTATGTTGCATATACTCTCTATTGAAGAGAAACTACCTCAAATGTATGCCAATAAACACATTATTAAGAAATTTGAAGTATAATCTTTCTTGTAACAATTAGGTATTACGCTAATATACACAATAAAAAGAAAGCTATTATGAAACAAATACAAGGATCTGTACCTATGCAAATATCAGCAGCTACTTGTATCAGCATGAAAATTAAGGTTATTAACGATAATTTGACAGTTAACTTAAAATTGTCATTAACAATAAATTATTCAGTATCTAACGTCCATTTCTTAATATTTCAAACGATTTGTAGCCCAGTTGCCAGAGAAGAATATTGACCAAACGCTCGCACAAAATGTGATATCGATGAAACTTGGCACTTAAGTACTTGAAAGGGTGTAGAAAACGATAAAAAATCTTCGCTGCTTTAAAGTGTATGCTAACTTCAGGCGAGGCGTTGTACGCAAAGAAAAAAAAGAAATCGTTTTAACGAGGAGATTCTAAGCGCTCTCAGGAAGTCATTAGTTTTTAATTTTTTTTTGTTTTCTCATAGAGAATTTGACGTGAAGTTATAATTTCTAAAATTCTCACTGATTTTTATAAAACTGAAGATATCTTTTAATAGAGGCATAAGAAAAAAATCCTATCATCATTATACTTTTAATTTTGATTTAAATATAATTAAAATGATGAACATTATCTCTGTTTAATAAAACTTATGTTTTAAAATTCATCATTTTTTTTACATCATTCATTCGACGCAATTTTTATTTTCAAAATAGTGTTTATTTATTTATATAAATCAATTTCTAAATTATTTTTAACTTTATTTAAAAAATAATAATTTCTGATTTACATAAACATTATTTTGAAAATAAAAATTGCGTCGAATGAATGTTGTAAAAAAAATGATAATTTTAAAACATGTTTTATTAAACAGAGATAATGTTCATCATTTTAATTATATTTAAATCAAAAGTAAAAGTATAATGATGATAAATGTACAAGGATTTTTTTTGTTATGCCTCTATTAAAAGATATCTTCAGTTTTATAAAAATCAGTGAGACTTTTGGAAATTATAACTTCCGGTCAAATTTTCTATGAGTTGCTTTCTTATTTTTAAAATTTTTTTTTATAGTAATACAAATTTTTTTAAAATAACTTATGGTATAATTTTTTAGTAAAATTTTCCGATCTTTCACGTGGTGCTATTAGTTTTTCAAAATTTTTATTTTTTCTCGTGAAGTTAGCATACACTTTAGAGCAGCAAAGATTTTTTTATCATTTTCTACACCCTTTCAAGTACTTAAGTGCCAAGTTTCATCGATATCACATTTTGTGCGAGGTCAAACTCTCTGACAACTGGGCTATTGTGCCCGAATATCTTCTACCATGTCACTTTGAATGTCAAGTATCGTTTTAACTTTGCTCATCAACCTACTGGTAAAATCAGATCATCAGCTTACTGGTTTTTTTATCTTAAAAGAATAAACGAATTTAACAATGTGTGACACACTGAATATATTTGAATTAAAAGAACAGATGGTGATTAAAAAAATATATTACGAAATATATTCAAAAATGTATTGACAGCGTCTATATAAAAATTACCGATGTTATCTATAACTAAAAAGTACAATGAAAGGCTTTATCCTTTTTCGCAAAGTCATGGTACCGTAATTTTTTTTTAAATAATGAACTAGTTATCTTGCTATAGTAATTAAACAGATTACTGTCTTCAAAAATCCTTCCACAATTAACTCTAATTACCGACAGAACAAAAAAATAGACTCTTTCCTTGCCCTGGGAAATCTTGGAAACGAATGTCATCTCAAGTTTAATCTTCTTCTCACGTCTCCCAGTGGGCAAAAGGCACAGAAAGCTGACCAAAATTCAAAAGAACTTCATACAGGACGCTTGGTAGAGTATTAGCCAAACGAAAATGGCAGGTAAATAGGGCCGTTTTGAGCACATCTAGCCTATTTGCGACAGTAAAATTTCTTTTGCTCGCCCCCCCAAACATAAAAATCTAGGGGAGTCAAGTCTGGAGACCTTGGAGGCCACAATATCGGACCATGTCGGCCTAACGAAGCGTTTGGAAATGCATTTCTAGAACAGCATTTATATTTTTCAAATTAATTTTCTTTTTCTTTGTTTCGCCGTCTTGAAATTGTAAGTTATATATTATTTTTGGCCTGCTTTTAGAGACTTTCGCGCACTGTGCTTCTCGAGTGTCTTGGACATGAAATTTAATTTCATAATTATTATTTCCTACGCTTACGTACCGTTTAAGTTTATTCAAATGTGGTTAGGGTAAATGAGGAAAATAAAACGCCTGATATTTTACTTGAATTGTAATTAGTTTTACTCTAAAAACAAATTATCGTAAAAACGTGAACAGGGTGAGCTTAATGAAAATTTCGATTTCAGACTAGAATTCTGAAGAATTCAAGCAAGCAAAATGGAAAACTTTAAGGAAAATTGCAGAAATAGGACTATTAAAATTAGGAGTACAAAGAGAATTAGAGAAAATGTGATAAGCTAATGAGTAGTGACTTTTTATTTCAATAATAAATAAATTATTCTTAAAGTTATTTCGCAACATCAAACACACATTATCTTGAAGCATTGGATTTTACATATAATTAATAATTCTAATGTTTAATTTTCTAAATACAGGAAGTTCAGATAGGTACATATTTAAAATGCTTGTACTTTTAATTACAGCTCATTAAAATTCATAATTTACGTATTCTTTTTTTGTAATTTTTTTTTATTTTAAATTTTATAGTTCAATCTTACCTCACACATGGATGCACTGATCTGCTCAGGAACTAATAATGTAACGTCCGGCTCCGACAATAGTTTTTTAAATATCTTAGAGATTAACTTTATGGGATTATTCAAAGTTTAATTACAGAAAGGAAAATTCTATGAAGTTTTTTTATTTTTAAGCACATGGTTTCTGATCAATACATCATTTGAATCGTTAATAAAGATAGTGAGACACCTTATATAATATTTACTGTACAATACCACGCCACTTGTACAATATATAATTTTCGTTTAATTTACAGATACTATCTGATAGGCACATAAAAAACTAATTTCGGATTTATTGAAACGTCATACGTATAACAAGTAAATTATTAATGAACTCAATCAGATATCAAAATATTAATTCCAACACTAATATGTTTGATTCGTTTGTTGATTTAATTATTTTCATTCCAATTTTATTGTTAGTAGAAATGTATATGGAAATCTATTAAAACGGTAAATTTTTTACCAGTCATAAATACGCGACCAAAGTATATGGAAAAAACGGGGGGGGGGGGGAAACAGGAGGTAATTACCACCCATGATTATAATTTATAAAACATAATACACACAAAACTGTTTTACATAATAAAGAAAGTGGTCTTCTTATAACGCGATAAAGAAAAACGTATGCAGCTTCCTTATTTTACTAGACTTTTAATAGTAGCAGTCTAAAAGTGTTTTTTTTGTTTTAACCATTTCTAAGTACTTTCCTAGTCTCTTTGGGATTATAATTTAGTATTAATAAAGTTTTTTTTAAACGTTGTCTTTAGAAAGAAATGAAGTAAAACCATTGATCAGAAACAGATCGACTTGAAATTTTTTGCAAATTGTTAGGAAAGGTGTTTAGTTCAGAAGTAGAAAATTTTCGATAGTGTGGCGTTGTTTTTATCAAAAAGTGAAGGAAAAAAAGAAAATAAACTTGCGCAATCGATAAATTATCCTTTGTTAATGAATTAATGTTAAATACAATTTTTCATGAAAATAAACCGAGTTATAGGGCGTAGAAAATTACAATTTTGACCATAAAAATCGTACATTTCTAGTTTTTTAAATATAACCGAAAATCTGATATTATTACGTAAAAATTGATATTAACTGATTTTATGGCCTTGAGCTAACAAATAAAATGATTTTTTTTTTATTTTTCTACGATTAATACGAAGGAAGATCTGGCAATTGAAAAATGGGTGTTTAAAGAAACTGGATCGTTCTAGCGCAGGGGTTCTCAAACTGTGGTACATTAGAATGTTTTAGTGGTACAATTTAACATTTAACATTTTGTTTTCAGAAACACATATATTTTCCTTCAAGTTTTTGACTTTAACGGCTCTAGCTTTAATATTGAAATGACGACTTTTCCAAAAAATTCGAACAATTTCGCGACACATTGATTTTTAACGGCGAAATGCTTTTATGGTGGTTTCATATTATGTGGTACAAAATTTGAAAAGTTTGAGAACCGCTGTTCTAGCGTAAATATCTGAAAAAATATGACTTCCACAAAAAATGTATATAACATCTTAATGAGAGAACAACATTGGGAACATTTTAAGACCATCCAGAACCGTTTAACATAAGCAGAAAAGTTATGGACACAATAATTTTTTTTCAATTTTTTTACGCCATTTTTTAACGCCATCTAGACAGCGGCGGCGCCACGGGGGCGCAAAGGGGGGCAGTATGCCCCCCCCCCCCCACCCTTTACAAAATGTCGTTTTTGGCGCCCCTTCGATTTTATAATTAGTGATGTAATTGCTGAATACCAGTCTTTTAGTTTATTATTTAGAGAACTTAAAGATAATGAAATTAGTGTAACAACTGAAGTAATATTAGCATATATCATTTCAAATGATCTTGGAAATGCATTTCCGAATCTACTCAAATTGTACCGAATATTTATCACCATATAGTTGCGTGAAATTAGACGAAAATATTCTGAAAATGGATGTCACAACTAAGTCAAATTCGCGCACATTTTTTTTACTGAATTGGCAATAAATAACCAAAGAATCCTCGAGTTTTCTTAAAAATTGGAGAAAATATGTATTTTTATGTCGGGAAGACATGGTAAAAATTTTTAAAAAAATTTATTTGTCCAGCCAAAAAATTGAATTGGCCGCCATTTTTGGAAAAACAATAGTAGAGAAAAGAATTTTATCTTAAAAAGAAGGATTTTGTGTGTACTTTTGTCTAAGAAAATCCAACATTTTATTTATTTATTTAAAGTGGCCAATTTATGGAATAATAAAAAGATTAAAATTTGATTTTCATTTTTTTCCAATTTTTTTATCACTATATTTATGCTTGATTCTCTTAGAAAAACTGTATTTCAGCCCAAAAAATGTTTAAAAAAATAAAACAAATATTTCAGGCTAAAGTAAGATTTTTGTGAGGGAACGAATCAATATGAAAATCAAAATGAAAATCGAATTTTTTTTATTATTCCCTAAGTTGTGCACTTTAAATAAAGAAATAAAATGTTGGATTTTCTTAGACAAAAGTACACACAAAATCCTTCTTTTTAAGATAAAAATTTTTTCTCTACTATTGTTTTTTCAAAAATTGCGATCAATTCAATTTTTTTTTCGAAAAATGCCGATTTTGGCTAGACAAATACATTTTTTTTTAATTTGAGGTTAGGATACATTTTTTAAAAACCCTACTATACTGATCGATACTCTACTTCATCACGGTCATTTTAATTTTTTTTTTATTTTTCCACGACTCTTAGAGCCGGAGATATTTAAAAAATAGTGAAGAAATCCACTCGAAAAATACCAACAAATGTCGTTTTTGGTACATATCTCGCTTCTCTTTATGTATAAAATCGAAAAAATTAAAAAAAATTCACTTCACTAATAGGCACTAATAGTGCAACTGCTGAACGCACTTTTAGTAGATTAAAATATATAAAAACCTATCTTAGATCCACAATAGGTGAACAAATGTTGAACGATTTGGCAATATTAAGCATAGAATCAGATCATTAAAAAAACTTGTATGTGCCCCCCCCGCCCTTAATTTCTAGAACCGCCACTGCATCTAGACTGTGGTATTTGACAAAAAAATCGTTTTGCAGAAAGTCGTAACATATGTTTTTACAATTGTCTAGTAATTTTTAGCCCTATGGATAATTATTTTTTAAGTTTTGGTCTGTTAAAGTTGAGCTAAATTTTTGTTTTTTATGACATTTTCAATTTTTGGTCAATACCGTGAAAAGTATTGATTTTTGAAAAAAAATTAAAGTTCTTCCGAATAATTATCATTTTTCTTTATCTTTGCATTTATAACCGTCAATGTCATTTTCTCGGGTCAAATATTGAAAAAACGGTCATTCCAATGAAAAAGTTTGTCATAACATGATATTTTGGCGATATCCTAAGCTTTAAAATGGATTATTGTACATTATTTAATATTATCAGCCAAAAAAAAAATACGGGCAAAAAATACATTTTTTTAGAAATGTACGATTATTGTGGTGAAAATCGTAATTTTCTGCGCACTATAACTATAATTAATTCATTAAAAAAGGTAATTTATCAATTACGAAATTTTTTTTCTTTTTTTTCACACCCCCACCTGTTCCCACTCAAAACGCAACTAACGAAAGTTTTCTATACTTTTGGACACCTTTACTAGCAATTTTTAAAAAATCTAATCAGTCACTAGTTTCTGCTCGATATTACACTACTTCGTAAGTTTTACCCCTCCCATAAAAAAAAGCTAAATCCGCCCCTGGCCCTTATGATATTACTTACGAAAGAAAGTTGGTTTGTTAACTTCAGAATGTATTCTAAGGATTTTTTCCGCGTCATTAGCATTTATTTGATATTGTTTTTTATTTATCATTTATAAGTACTAACATTTTTATTATTTTTTTTCAGCTACTCTTTTGGGTTACGACTGTCAGGTGCCGGAGCAGTGCTCTTTGAAGGTGGCGAATAGCAGTTGTCTGGACGGTGCATGTCGATGCGTGGACGGCTTCCTGCAGTTCCGGAAGCACACTTGCCTCGGACGTGAGTATTGCGATAAATTACCTGCGATGAGTACGTTTTTCCATCTACAGATTCATATCTGCTACTCTGGCTTGTGCCGCGACCCGTGAGTCAGATGTACAGTATTGAAATGAAATTTTATTTAAATTTATCGACAGTTTTTTGACCCAGTTATTATGGTCTGTTTTTATGTATGAGAGAGTAATAAAACAGCATTTCTAATGCAAAACTTGGACAGGCCAAAAGCCCTGTGTATTAAAGATTACATAGCCGTATCTTAAGATTATTTTCAATAAGTACCTATTTGCCAACTTTGTTTTATTTTAATTCCAAGAATTTCTTACAGTAATCGAATTATAAGTAGATAAATCCCTTACCAACAAATTTCACCGAAAATGCGATTGTAGGTTTTCCATTTAGTAAGGAGGTCCAGTTGTGTATTCTTGACAGCTTACTAAATGTCGTTTAGTTGCAACATGCAAGGTGCAGTGTGCAGTCTATTGTGAATTCTAGTGTGATCATGGAAAATTTGGAAGTACCGCGTAAACGACAAAAAATCGGTCCTTTAACAGTTAACGAAAAAACATTAATATTTAATTGTTTTAAATCATTTACAGACAACCATTTATGTAAAAGTGTTGATGACACAGTGGAATTAGTTAGTAGTACGCTTGGTGTTGTTAAAGAAGAGAAATGTGGCGAGTTTCAAACAGCACGTAAAGCTCCAGGAAAACCAAAATTTCAAATAGAAAATCATTTGAAAGAAAGACTTCGAAGGAAAGTGCATGCGTTCTTCTTTAGAAAAGAATTTCCGACAGTAGACAAAGTTCTTGCCACGGTTCGAGATGATAAGGATTACCCTGAAATGAGTCGAAGCACACTATGAAAACTTTTAAAAGAAATAGGTTTTCTATGGAAAAAAGAAGCGATATTGTAGTATGGAGAAGAAATTACCTAAGGACTATAAAAGAAATGAGAAACCAAAGAAGAAATATATTTTATTTAGAAGAAACATGGATCAACGAGGCTTTTTTAAATAATTTATCTACTGGTTTAAATCTACCATCAGGAAAGGGGCGCACACTGATAATAGTACACATCGGTAGTTCAAACGGTTTTGTTAAAGGTGGTTTATTGACTTTTAAATCTACTCGTACCGGTGACTACCATGAGGACATGAATGCAGATGTCTTTAAAGAGTGGTTCGAACAAATGATAGATCTTCTTCCTCAGAACTGTATAATAGTAATGGATAATGCAAGTTATCACTCGAGACTTACAGAAAAAATGCCCACAACCAAGTGGTTAAAAAACGATTTACAGAATTGGCTAAATTCAAAGAATATTAAGTTCCATCCCGGTTCTGTGAGAAGAGAACTGTATCATTTGTGTTCCCTTCATAAAGAGAAATTAAAAAAATATGAAATTGATGAAATTGCAAAAAATCGTGGGATGACGGTGGTTAGATCACCACCATATCATTGCGAAGTAAACCCGATTGAACTGATATGGGCACAGATAAAGGGAGAAGTTTCAAGAAAAAATAATTCTTTTAAAATGAGTGATGTTAAACAGTTGTTTTTGGAGGCTGTAAATAATGTGAAGCCTGAAAACTGGGAAAATGCAGTAAATCATACGATTAAAGAAGAAGAGAAAATGTGGAAGTTGGACAATATTACTGATGAAATGATCGAGCCACTCATTGTAAATATTGGTTGCGACAGTTCATCTTCTGATTTCGATTCTGATTTGGATTTGTAGGTAAGAAGTAGTTTTTATATTAAAATTATCATTTATGAACGTAACGTTGTTTAAAAGTCAAAGTTTAAACCCTTATACCTACATAACCCGTTTGACACAATGTTCTTAACATACCTTGTGGAAAAATAAAATATTTTAGAAAAAATTGCACTTTTTTACCTTCAGCTGCTTAGAAGTTATAAGCAGGTTAATTATGTGAAAATATAAGTGTACACCCGAAAATACTCTAGGTATAACTTCACAAAATATTTTAACTGTCTACTAAAAGAAGTGGTACGCCTATGGATTACAAACGCTTTATTATTTTAATACTCTCTCATACATAAAAATAGACTATAATTAACTTCATGTTTATAACAGGTAGTTTGAACAAAAACATTGTTTGCGTATTTAATTTAAAAAACACAACTATTAACGGATATTTTTTATTTTATTTATTACAAATCATCAGGATACAGAACACAAACACTGTTACACGTTACAGATCATTTGATGCATTCAAAGAAGTTTCCAAAGTCTTCTTCAATAATAGCTAACAATAAACACTATCAAGTGCCTTTGACAGATCCTTGTTTAGCAGCAACAATGTAAGATAACATTAAAATGACAGGTCATCATTCGAGACAGGACTAAACATTTTTAAATTTTATTTTTTATGGAATAACCGTTAACGTTTTCGTAAAATTGAACGTACCTTATTATAAAATTTATCTGTCGACGCCTGTGGTAAAAACATTTCTGATCTATGGCATCTTCCTCAACAATCTAGATAACATTAAAATGACAGGTCATCATTCAAAACAAGACTAAACAATTATTATGCGAAAATCCTCAGTAGACGATCCACGAGGCATTTAACTGTGAACAAAATGAGGAAGAGTGAAGAATTTACGAAAGTTGCATATACGTTTCTCAGAGGCATCCTGATTTGTTTATGCTAATCATTCATTTTCTTCACGGTAATTTCTCGAATCTATTGATGACAAATACAAATATAGTTGTTAGCTTACTCAGGAATACTTCCTGATTTGTGGGTTATTTAAAAAAAATATGAATAAATTATTGTTAGTTTCCCAGATTTTATAATTGAGTAATGCGTCCTTAGAGTTAAATGTTTCATGTTTTGTTGTAATTCTTCAAAATAAACTATTAACACATTCTCTGAGAACGATATATTTTTGGTGTTTCTCCAATTCGCTAAAAGTCTATATAATCTTTCGTAGGTTTTCTTGGACTTGTTCGGCAGTATATCATTAATTGCATTTGTCGCTCTATCTCTAATTTCTGGAGGTGTTAGTGAAAATTTTTCGTTATCACTCATTATTTCTATAATAATTCGAAAGGGGACAAGCTAAGCTTTCTAATGATGTGCGTTGAAAACCGATATGGTATATACACAAAAATAATTTCTTGAACATTTCTGAATGTGTGTCATATTTTCGGAAATATCGGCGAAAATAGGCGAAAAAAACACATTTTTGAGACCAATGGGCCATTTTCACTGAGATTTTCGGGGGTGAATGTACCCATGAATACCTGCAACTTAAAAAAAAATAGACCTGATGCCCGGGTTGATACCTTCGTTTATTGGACTAACGGCAGAACCAATTTTAATATTTTTTACCAAAATTGATCAATTAAACAACACAAATATTCAACAAAAACTAAACAGTCACAAATAAACCTTTATACGGTAAAGTAGTTCGTGAGAAAACACGAAGACTATGTTTTCAATTATTGCATTTAATATATCATTGACTACCTAATTAATATAACCGTTAAACAATGACATAATATTCTAATTAGACGTAATGCATGTATTTGATGGGAATTATTACGGTCCTAATCGCTTGTTATGTAAGCAATTCAATCTGAATTCCCAACACGGCATTTACTAGAAGACACCGAGACGGATTTGGCATACTTTATCACATATTTTATCAAAGACATGGGAATTCTTACTGCATTGAATATGTATGATAAGTAAAGTTGTATCGTGTACTTAAGAAGAAGGGAAAATTTTTGTTATTTACCGTTTCTAAAAGATAATTACTGTCAATCATCAAAACCTAACGGGATGGTGCGTAACTCCCTTGTTATAGTAGAACCCACTTGTTTAGGAGAATGAAAAAACGTTATAAAAACAAAAAGGATACCGCTAATAGAAGGAATGCTGATAAATCTGGACATTTTTGAGCAGTTTAATGTCGAAAACACCATACACTGTCCATATACATAAAAATAAAATAATATTTTGGCTATTAGGACCACTGTGTAAAGATTCAATAACCAACTTAGCTGGATATCGTTATAGGGGAGAATGGCGTATAATTATTTAATATGAATTTACATTTTAATTTCTATAACGCATATTAGATTTGAATAGAGGTTGATATCTTCATTTTTTGATCTCTTGTGAGATTAACAAACGTTACTAATTAAAATTTTGTCTTAAAGTAATTTAACTAAACTGTGGGGTGTGAGGTTACACTCATAAGAGGCGACAATGGAAGCGTGGTTATAGTTTTTACATTTTCAATTGCAGAAACAAAATTCTCAGATGTCCAGACAGGTTGCATTGGCGCCTTGTAGATGTGCCGACAAGTGGCTTTGTCGGTATTAGCGGCATGTAGATGTGCCGACAAGTGGCTTTGTCGGTATTAGCGGCATGTAGATGTGCCGACAAGTGGATTTGTCGGTATTAGCGACTTGTATAAATCGGGATCATTTTGTTCTGCAATTAAAGTAGGAAGTAGAAGTTAGACAAATATTGTCTTCAGTAGTGGGGGCTAGGAAAATATTCATACAGTGATACACTGTGCTTGTGTTCGCACTTGATTTTTGATTTAGTGAATAGTAGGTGGTAGGTGATTCGTAGCGTTAGTTTATTTCAGTTAATATTATTCTTGGCTTCCGTGTATATACATACTTTTTTATTTTGAAACATTGTTACAGTGTACTTCTTATTTATTTATTCGGTGTCAATTTCAATATGTTTCGTCCTTGGAAAAATACAGTTTCTTTAAGTGGATCTAAAGAATCGGAACAATCATTAAATGATATTCCAATGGATTATGTGGTATCAGGTTGTAGTCCCAAAGATTCCTGTAGCTCCGATAAGGAAGAGAACATTTTTGGTGAAAGAACTTCAGAGTATCAAGAAATATCCACCTCGAAAAAACAATATCTTTGTAAAGATGCCCAAACCATATGTATAAATGTTTCCGAAGGTGAAAGGAGTGCCATTGAAAAAACATCTTTTTTAACAAATGTTCCCATTAGCACTCTTTATAGAATTATAAAGAATGGTCCAAAAAATCGTAAAGAGAGGTGTGATAAAGGATGTGTTAAAACTTTAGATCCTTCAATATCAAAATTAATTGGTAGTATTATTTATGAATCTTACCAAAAAAATGAGTTCCCAACAGTGGATAGTATATTTTCTTTACTAAAAAGTAAACGGCCAGATTTAAGAATTTCTAAAAGCACAACACAGCGTTGGATATCGAAAATTGGATTTAAATGCCAAACTATCAACAAGAGAACTGTAATAATGGAAAGCCAGAGGATCATAAAATGGAGGATACAATATTTGGAAAAAATTAAGGCATCTCGAAATAGTAACGATACGCCAAAGAAAGGATGGTCTGACGAAACAAGAAGATGTTCAGTAAATGTTCCTTGTAACAAGGGAACTCGACTTACAATTTTTCACTGTGGATCGGACTCAGGGTGGGTACAAAATTGCCTCAAACTCTCTGGAAAAAATTTGGAAGATTGTAATTTAGATTACCACAAAAATATGTCTGGAGAAAGTTTTGAAGATTGGTTTGAAAATCAGCTGTTAAACAATTTTGAAGATAATAGCATCATAGTGATAGATAATGCTTCATATCATTCCCGCTTAATAGAAAAAGTTCCCAATACCAACTCAAATAAGTCTGAGATTCAGGAATTTTTAAGAAATCATGAACTTTATTTCGAAGAAAATTATACAAAAAACAATTGCTTCACACAATCATTTGAAAAAAAATTCTTTATTGATGAAATGGCATCAAAAAGGGGCCACGAGCTATTGCGCCTTCCGCCCTATTTTTGTGTATTTAACTCCATAGAATTAATTTGGGGACAACTTAAAAAAAGAATAAGGCGTCATAACGTGTTTCCCAAATTTGACGTGTTGGTTGCAAATTTGGTAAAAGAAGAAATTAACAGAATTTCAGCTGATGATTGGCAGAAAAAAATCAAACATGTCATCAAAGAAGAAAATTCTTATGTAACGAGTCCGGCCCAATTTATTATCAATGTTGATGACAGTGAATCCGATGGTGAGGATTGAGATAGGGTAGGTAAGCTTAATTAATTTATAATATTTATGACTTTATTCGCTGTGTTTTTAATTTTAGAATTAAAATTTGAGACAAAATTTTAATTAGTAACGTTTGTTAATCTCACAAGAGATCAAAAAATGAAGATATCAACCTCTATTCAAATCTAATATGCGTTATAGAAATTAAAATGTAAATTCATATTAAATAATTATACGCCATTCTCCCCTATAACGATATCCAGCTAAGTTGGTTATTGAATCTTTACACAGTGGTCCTAATAGCCAAAATATTATTTTATTTTTATGTATATGGACAGTGTATGGTGTTTTCGACATTAAACTGCTCAAAAATGTCCAGATTCATCAGCATTCCTCCTATTATCGGTATCATTTGTGTTTGTAAATATGACATTCAAATAATGAGAGTTTTTTAAACTTATACTGATGACAGGCGCTCGTTCGAACGAGGTCATGTCATGTGTATTTCTATCTATTTGAAAGAATAATGTTATAGGCAAAATGGCCACCAGACACGAAATTACCCCGTCCAAAATGCGGAACAAAAAGGGTGGACTAACTGTCACCAGAAAATATCCTATAATCCTATATGTAATTTAAGCACCTTTACGTTTTGAATAGCTCAGTTAATTTTACTCCACCGTTTTTGGTCCGCATTTTGAACCCGCCGGTATTTGCAATCTCCAATTTTCATGATCGCCCTGTATTTGTCGGGGATTTTTCCTTTCGGTGAATTATTTGTCGAAGAGTTTTCCATTCTGGGAATCTTCTATCATGAATTGTTGTCAGGGAGTATTGTACTTTCTATGACATATCCAGCTGAAGTGGTTGAATTTTTCTTTTTACAACGTATAATTTATAAATAAATAGATTTTTTCAGAAAGATCAAAAAATACCCTAAATTGTAGATAATATTCATTTAAAAACTTTTAATCTTGCGTACGAACAATTAAACAAAAAAAATGTTTGTATTCTTCTTGGTGGCAAAACACGATAAATGCTATCGCGGGTAAGATGCCTATCTAAAAAAGAACAATGGTTTTTTTTAAAAATCATGGTTGTTAATGGTCCGTGTAAACATATTTTATCTGATTGATTAGGTACAATGAATGCGTGTAGCAAAGAAGAATCAAAAGATAACTGTTCGTGATGAAACTTTTATTCTTCGAATTAGTAATTCAGATATATTTCTCACAATATTTTATAATTATGGAAGCATATTAGATATAGTGGATAGTGAAGTCGATTATGATCAAATTATAACGCCGAAATAAAAAAAAAGAAATTAAATCCCTCTATAGCCAGTAGAAAATGTATGTTTTATTTATCCAGAGGTACAACGCAAGTCTTTGTAGAATATATCAATCAAAATTGATTCCGGTACATGCGACACACTTTTTTTTTTGTGGTCTAAACCTTTTATAGGGAACCATAACCCTCCGTAAACTCCCTGAATGTACTAGGGCATACTGACTAAAACATCCACCCCGCACACCGTCTCCCGAGAGTTCGGATGGGCCTTAGGAGGGACTCAGTCATTCTCTCACTTCAACGCACGTCATCATTCACTGCCACCTCACATGTTCCATACATTCCGTCCCTGAGCCACTCTTTCCTCCTTCTCTTTTCTCTTTCATCTTACATATCGTCCTAAACACTACCTTAAAATTTCCCTCGCATCCTGTTACCACCTCCAGAAACTTATCTGGAGTGATGACCATACCCAGACTTCTCTCCATTTCATTTCTATATCTTTCAAATCTCTCGCATTGAAACACCGTGTTTTAATTTATTTTTCAGCCGCCCGGCCTGGAAACGTCTGTTACAGCAACGAACACTGCCGATTATGGACAGCAGACAGCCACTGCGATTTCCTGATACCGAACCTGTTTGGCAGATGTTCTTGTAACACTCCCTTCAAACAAGTCGGCGATTCCTGCGTGCGAGCTGCTTTCCAATCGAAGCCAGCAGGAAGTTCTACAACCACTTCTACCTCAGCCACCACTACCACTACTTCTACGACACAAAAACCAACTACAGATCACGAAAACCATGACATAGAATCGAACATTATCGTGGACGATTCCACTCCTAAAACTGTGATGAGAGAACGAATTCCTGGCAAAGATCGAACCACAAAAACGGTATGTTTTTTGTCTGTAAATCTAGTCTACATTCCCGTACTATATTTCTCTACCAAAGTAATTAAATAGCGGACATTTTTTTAACTGAAGATAATTTTAGGTTCCTACTGCTTCTGATTCAACTACGCGTTTTCCAAACCGAAGTGTTACTTCAAAAATGGATTCTACCACTAGAGCTACTATATCCAAAAGGACCACTACTATGGAACCTACCTCAACAACACCACATACTGATATTATTATCCCGTCCATTACTACAAGTGAGGAAATATTTCAAAATAGTCTTAGCAGTCCGCGAAAATTTGAAAAACAGCTAAAATTATTGGTTGCGAAATAATTTTCTTCCTTGTATTTAACTAAAAATATTTATTTAATTTTTAGCCCCGCCTCCGACAACTACAGGTATTCGAACAAGAGTTGAAACAGCAGATGAAGCTATTAGTTTGGGATTACCCTGCGTAACTGATATGCAATGCAAGATTGCTGATCCATCTTCGAAGTGTATAGAAGGCATATGTGATTGCATTGTCAAACTGAACGGAACTAGAGGATGTTCAGCTAAAAATAGAGGATGTATACCGGGAACTTTTCAGGTAAATTCACTAGAAAATATAAAATCATCCATTTAAAATAGCTTCTTGAAATGATTCTCCAACAGGACCTCACAAAAATGTTCTAAATAGAGATATTTTAATTTTTTTTTAACCTTAGCAAATATTTTCTTTTAATAAACTGAATATGGAGTAAGATCTGGTGAACTTGCTGGCTGTTGGTCTGCCCTATTTTGGATTTATTTCGATTATTTTTCTTCGCATAACAAACAAACAAGGATGTTTACATTTAGGACAGGAAAATGTGATCATTCAAATTGATTGTAGGCGTACGCAGTGATTTATTAAATTATGCAATAAATATTCGCAACAAGCGTATAAGTGTAATTTATTTATTTGTCTGTTATTAGACCAGACGGATTGTCCAAAACCCTAAATCGAAGACAGTGTCGCGCACAAAACATTTGGTTCATAAATCTCAACTACTTTTTTTAGATATAACCCGTTTTCGTGTACGCCTAAATTGTTGAAATATAGTCTGACCATAGATATTGGTAAGGTCATAAATCACCCACAACTTGATTTATCATCAGGTGGTCTGCTCAGAGACGTACCTACTCTAGCCATTAAGTTCTGTCCTATAGTTATAATAATATAACTATTTCATAAGATATTTTAATCCGTACCTGGGAATCGTTTAACTGACACAATTTTATTGCTTTACTACATCTCGAACAATAGGTAATAATGAGGGTCTTTGGCTATATTTATGGTTTCTTGCAGGACGCCACTGGTTTATTATAAAAGAGGTTATTTACTTAAAAACCCATTTAATAATCTTGAATACGTAAATTTTCATAAAAATAATCAAACCTCTTATAAAATTATCATTTTTTTCTTCATTTTGCAAAATAGGTATAATTTTTTTCTTTTTCTTTTAGTGTCGCAGTACTGGAACATGCATTAGTTGGTTTTTCGTTTGTGATGGAAGAAAAGATTGCAGCGATGGCTCAGATGAAGAATGTCGACCAAATAGGTGTCCACTTGAAGCTTTTAGGTAAAAATATTCAAACAAAAATTATTACTACATAGTTTACAAGTTCTGTGACAAAAGTTTTCCCTCTTTGGATATTAACGTATTATTTGTAATAGAAATTCTATTATTTATTTTAATATTTTTTAGTTGCAAATCGTCGGGAAAATGCATATCCAGAGCAAGCAGATGCGACGGTTCCAAAGATTGTCTTTTGGGAGAGGATGAGGCCAATTGTCAAGCAATAGGAAGAAAAGGATGTCCTGCCGATACTTTTCAGTGTAGAGATGGAAAATGTTTACCCGAATATGAATTTTGTAATGCCATTATTGGTAAGTAATCATAAAAAACGAAACTAAACTTCCTCTTCGCCTCCTCTTCATTTGTTTGCTGTCACCTGTCATGTATACTGTCATCTGTCATGTGTACTGTCATCTGTCATGTGAACTGTCATCTGTTATTTTCAATAGATAACAGAAAAGTGAAGGGGGGTGTCCATGGTGACTTCTATCATACTAATTCGTATTTTTTCTTTTAGGTTGCAGTGATGGTAGCGATGAACCTCCACACATTTGCAAGGGACGGGCGAGGAGAAGGAGAACAGAGTATTGCCCTTTGAGATGCGGCAACGGAAGATGCAGGTCCAGTGCAATAGCTTGTTCTGGAAGAGACGGTTGTGGAGATGGTACTGATGAAAGTCAATGTTCGGTTTGTAGTAAGTTCAATTGTATTATTTTATTTACCATCAAACTGTTTTGGGAGAGAATTGCGTCCATATATATATATATTAGACAAGAATTGTGCTGTTCCAGCACTAATCACCTTAATATCTTAACAGCCATCAGAAAAGTGGACTGTATAATTTGCAGTGCAGATATTTTTTTTTGTATTTATTTTGGTTTTTTTTTCAGGATGTCCGTTGGTAAAGGGCCGCAACTTATAGTTTATTTAATTTCTTCTTCGACTTTGTACAATGCCAAAAATTTTGTAAATTATTTTTATTCTACGAAACACGTTTTTAGGTATTTACTTAATGAATTATTGTATGTTAGTTAGAATTTTGTAATGCTCAAAAAACTATTTAATTGTATTTTATAAATAGATTTATTTATTTAAAATTTTTAGGTTTTTAGGTGGATAAGTTCTGTAAAAAACAATAAATGTCTTAAGTTCCCCTACTAGTTTAATTCTTTACAGGGATTCCAAGAAACGTATCAACTATAAATACAAAACGTACCATCAAGATTTAGAGATAAAACGTTCTCGCGTTTGCATTTCAAAACGTCGGACCGAAAACTGAAGAGGGTTAATAATACAAAAATACACTGAAAAACATTAAAAATCAATTTTTATTTGTTCCGACTTCGCGGTCTATTCAAATTATCGGTTTTTATTTGTTCGGACCTCGCGCTTTGTTCAAATTACCGGAAACTCTTTTAATGTCACGGTCACTGTGAATTGTTGGTTTGATTTACAAATTACCATGTGCGTGCGTAATGTTTTTATTTCCATTAGAAATTTAATTATTTTTTCTGATGTAACATAAAACAATATAAGAAACTGAACAAGTAAACGTCAATCTTATTATGTCAATATTTTGAAGATGAAAAAAATCGATTGGCAATATCGAAATTTATAAAAAAAATTGTGGGAAAAGGGTTATACAATTTGTTGGAATAAATTTTCGATATTATTATAGTTTTATTCGACCCAGAATTTTTTTTAATATACTTTTTAATTTTTCAATTTTGTCCACATTTTTGAACCACGTACAAGAATACATGGAAAAACATAAATGTAAAAAAAATGCATTAATTTAATTTTTAATTAAAATGATTCCTACAACACCTAATTAAAAATCCACGCAAAAAAAATAATGTGGAAAATTTTTCATTAATTTTATTTGACCTCTTGATTAGATTTTTTTATAAATACAGGGTGAGTCACGGTAGATATACACGCGACGGTCCATTGTGGCTAAACGGTTAATATTTTGCAAATTTTGTTTATTCATGGATATGTGGGTGGATAAAGGCTACATTTTAAAATTATTTTGAATTATACAGGTTGTCCCAAAAAAATGTGGCATATCAAAGTTATATTATTTCTTATGGAAGATCCTATATTTTATTGCATTTATAGATTAAACGTTAAAAATAAGATAAACTTAAGTACTCCCTATACCTAAGCTTTTTACTTTTCGAGATATTTTGATATTTCTAAAAATAGAAGCACTTACAAGAAAACCAATAACTTCGAAACCCAGTTAGCAATTTAACTTTTATAATGGTTGTGATATTATAGAAACATGAAAATCGTATAACGCACTTTAAAACTATTATACAATGTCTATACAACCAAAAAGTGCCCACTTTTATAAAACAAATTGCTATTATAGATGTTCTATTAGCTTGTAATATTACTATAACTATATTAAGTGATACTTATAAAACTTTCGTATACAATCCTTATACAACAAATTTACATGTGCACTTCGGAATTGCTATACAATCATTGTATAGTGATTGTATACGGCAGCCTCGCACAATAATAGAACTTTAAAAAAATATATATTTTATAAGTGTATTATTATGCAACCTGTATTGCTATACGACAAAAATACAATCATTATGTTATACAGTGATGAAATTGAGAACAAAATAATGGCGTCCAAGATTCATTAAAGATGGCAGCGTACAAAGAAATAATGAAAAATCTCCGATACTCGCAGGTAACCAGAAAATTTCATTGCTCAGTGAAGTTTTCTCATGAAATATATATGTATTTCTACCTAAAAAATTGATGGGCCTGAGTTTAAATTACACGGATGGTTTATTAAAAATTAAAAAAAAAATCGTTTTTATTGACATAGTTAGATAATTAAATTAAACAAAAAATTATTGTTTTATATATAAAATTGTATCAAAGGGTTGTCTCTACATTTCTGAAAAACTTACTTTTTAAGTGCTATTTTCAAGTTTAAGGGAATTTTGCATAATGGCGGCGTTTGTTAAACGGCTATACCTGTAAATAAAGATGGCGCAATATAATACAATAATTTTGTTTTATTTGCAACTCTATATGATATTAAAGTCCGGTAATGTTGTTTAAATACACGCTATACAACTTTATTTTAAATGATTCAACAAGTGTACCTTCACAAATTTTGGAGGGTTGCCAGATGGGCGGATGTAATTTCGGCCGGAAAAAGGGCAGGTACTAAAAGCCGGTAGGTAAATTCGGCCGGAGGTTTTAAGTTGCTTCCTTATCTCATAGGTATTTTCGGCCGCAAATCAAATAAAATAACAGAATGCTTTATATTAAAATATTTCTTTATTTCAATAAAATTATTACATCAACTTATTTCTATAACTTAGGTAAACTATAAATTTTTAAAAAACGTTTTGATGTGATACAGATTTAACGAAATTAATTCTAGAAATATTGTCAGATCGAAGCATATTTACCATGTTTTCGATAAATTTTAGTTTGTTTTTTACTTGTTTGTCTTTAATTTTTGCTGGAATATTGAAATTTTTTATTTTTAAATATGCATCGATCTGACAATCTTTTAATTTTTCTATAAAAATAAATATAGAAGGGTGACTTGAATAAAAACTAGAATTAAAGTGCGAATGGAATGATTCGCAGGCATTTGTGGTTCTTTTAATTGATGGGTTTTCATATGCCCATATATTTGGTGGAAAATGAGATTCTGGCGCTATGTAGTTTTCTAATAAATAGTCTGCGTATTTATCTATAAGTTTATGGTCCGGTTTGTATGACATGAGATCAAATATGAAACAATCTTCAACTTCAGAGGGGTCTAAATAAGTTAGCCCAAAAGTATGAGTAAGCCATTTGCTTTCCTCGCAGTTTTTATCTTTATACATTTGGGTTAACCCTAATGATTGTATTTTCCTATACCACGCCTGGTGCAAGTGGAATCTACAACCATTTAGTTTGGTTTTGGGAAAGACAACTTTTAATGCGTTATGAATTGCGATTTCAAAATCCACAAATACCTCCTTCGGTTCAAAAACAATTTTATAAAGTTCAAAAATTTTAGATTTTACCAACAGAAAAAGTCTCATATATGTGTCACTGGTCTTATTGGGCAACAGACAATACAAAAGAGGAACATAATGCCCATTTTCCAGTCCATGGATGGTAAATAACCGATAAAAATATTTTGTACAATAAGAAAATGTGCCATCCATGTAAAAATCTTTCATTTTACATAAACTTATTATATTTGTATGGCAAGAAAAAACAATGATATTATCAGCTGTGCTGTTAATAAACAAAAAATTTTCACCTGTTGTGGTTTTCGGTCCATAACTATCGAGTACAGAATGTACATCGTGAATATCCTTAGGCAGGGCTGGTAAGAGCTTACGGCGGCTGTTGTACAAATTTCTTCTTATTAGACTGACATCTATCGATGACAAATTCTCTGGCAAATGATTTGAAAGAACGCTTTTAATAATTTTTGAAGGTTTCTCCGATATGTCTTCCTCAGCTTTGCGCTTGCATGAAGTCGTCACTATTTTTCTCCCCAACGTAGTTTCATCGGACTCGTGGTTGTGGATTAATTCACTTCTAGTAACTGTGTATTCCGCACCAACAGTGTACAGTTTGGCTAAACATCTTAAATTTTTCTTTACACACCTCCAACGTACTTCACCACTTTTTAATACGTCCTGTTTACAAAACTGAAACTTTTCTACAACTAGTAAGTCACAACCGCGTGAACTCTTAATTACTGAAACTGATGCCATCGTATACAAATAATATCCACAGGATTAGGTATTTCTAGTATTTCTCCTAATACGAGTAAAAAATTAAACAAATCGAGAAGAATTTTATTCTCCCATACACTTCTCATGTGGAATTAATCAAATAACGTCGAATTTTATTCCTCTATACTTTCCTAAGTTTTCTCCTTACTTTTTTAAGTTTTCTCTATACTCTCCTAACACGAGTAAAAAATTAAACAAATCGAGACGAATTTTATTCTCCCATACACTCTTCATGTGGAATTAATCAAATAAAATAAAGGTATTTCCAAATAAATACACAATTAATATTTTACAGAAACTATTAAGCGTAATTACCAATATTTTAATCTCATCGTAAACATCAACCCTCGGCCGAAATTACCCCTGTCATAAATGGTACCCCTTGATTTATGCAGGTAGGCCAAGGGATTACCGGCCGAAATTACGCCCGCCGTGCCAGATTTAAACTTTTTTAACGACTGCCTTTAATTACTGATAAAGAACCTGCTTGTACACAATACGCCATGTTTCCTAAAAACTTGGATGTAACACGACACTAAACTAGACAGAAAAATATCTATATGAAAATCGAATCATATGATATGCTTCTGAGAATTCAAAGATATAGGGTATAAGTACTATGTAATATTACAAATCTCGTCTAATCCGACTGTAGGCCAGAAACGCCGCTTATTGTGTGTTAGGGTTATTTAGGTATATGTAAACCGAAGGAAGGTATTGACCAAAAAATAATCAATTCTTCCTCTAATCGGCACAACATGACAACCCTGTATTTTAAACGTTTGATAATGTCCTGTAGAGCGAAGAAACATTCCGTATTAGAACAAAATTGTCGTTTAAACATAATATAAGTATTGTATAATGATATACAATGATATAAGTATAACAAAACTATACAATCATTTTGTTCTGTTGTGTTGAAATTCGCTACGCTATAAAATACGTTAGAAATATAACCTAGAAATTTCAATGATATTACGATATTACAGTTACTAGTTGAATGGTTATATGTCATTATAGAAACAATAGAAAACGGCAAGAGGGGGTTGACAATCCTGCCCAGACTGCGAAAAAAACACTTTAGATTAATATTTAGCACACAATTTTGTTAAGTAATTTTCAAAATTTCCATCCTTCCAACCAGTGAGTAATCTACTCAGTACCCCTAGATCAATTATCAAAACTTGAATTTTTTTCCATTGGGATGCTGAATCCATTTTTGCAAATTGACTCAATGAGATTATGTATAATCAGATTTTATAACGCAGAATTTGGGAGACTTTTATCTTTGAATATGTTCGTAGAGAATCGCCCCATTTTGGACGCCCTGTATAATTTTAAACAACTCTAAATACATTATTGCTTTCAATTATTAGTCTAATTTTTTTCAGTTAAAATTGGATTTGGCTAATTCCATAGGTTTCCAAGTTATTGGTTTTCTTGTAAGTAAATGTAGGGTCTTCCATAAGAAATAATATAACTTTGATACGCCACACTTTTTTGGGACAACCTGTATAATTCAAAATAATTTTAAAATGTAACAAAATTTTCAAAATATTAACCGTTTAGCCACAATGGACCGTCGCATCTACCGAGACTCACCCTGTATTATACATTTTAATTTCTTAATTTTGTCCAGCTTTCTGAATTAAGTTCAGCCAGATTAATTAATTAATTATTGATGTACATACCCGTTTTGGCTCAACTTATTGTCGCTACCTGACTGATCCGATCACATTGACCTGTTCACTGACCCCAAATTTTTTATTAAACAAATAAATCGTTTCAAGAATTATGGTAAAAACATCCAATATAATTAATAGGTTTTGAACATAAAATAAAAGCTTTAGGCGACTTTTACAGACTTTTTCAAACAAAAAAAAATTATGATTTGTTTACACTATTTAATAATAAATATTTATAAAGTTGTCTGAAACCACGAATTTTTATGGAATTAATTAATTTTGCTATATAAAGTAGTGAGTGAGTATAAAAGCGATTATTTTTTCTCGTAGATCTCCGCGGTTCAAAGATTATCGTTTCTGTTTACAGATATTCCTAAACAGTTAATGGTTAACCCTATAACTGCCTGGTTATTTAAAGTTTAATAGTAATTTTATATTTAAAGTGATCTAACAGCGGTGGTTAAATTTTTTTTTAAATGATTTCGAAACTTTTTCTCTTTTGTTGCATTGTTGTATTAGAGGCAAATAATGGTGAGTTTGTGTTATTTTATTCATTTTTATTGGTTATATTTATATTTATTTTATTTACCCCCTATTAAAATTTATTTTATTTTATTTAGAAAAATAAAAAACACTCCGACAATTCGATTCGTTAATTTTTTTAAGTTACACCTCATTTGAAAGCTATACTGATTTCAAAAATGTATCAAAAAACTTCAATAAAATTAAAACCAATAATTTAAGTCAGTACGTTTCAAAGAACTAGGCAATGGCTTTCCGTCAAATTTTCTGAAAAGTTGGTATGATGTAGAACTCATGCTCTGACAAAAAGTGTCCATTGGCCCAAACCGATCCTAATGCTAGTTTTCGAGATACAGGGTGTTAAACATCGGAAATGCCACTTTTTTGTAACCAGATTTCTCATAACAGACCTGTTTTATTCGCGTTTGTTGTAGAAAACATGAATTATAGATTAGTTGGCAACAATATTTTATAAACAATTACTGTACAATTTGGTTATTTATAGGGTGGTTCGAAAATAAGTAATATTGTTTTTTTGAAGAAATCATTTTTTTTATAACAGCTTTAAAAATACAAGCAAATGCATCATGAATATATAGTTTAATTAATTACTTCTTGCTGATGAATCATATTTTATACGGGGTGACTCATAAATGTAGTTACAGAAGGCATATAAATGTATTTTAGCTTTAACGAATCGCCCCGTATAAACGATGTGTTATAAAATTTTTGTATTATCTTAAACAAATGTACGACCGTCACTCTACCACCACTCTATGTCATACAGCGTGTTAAACTGATTGCAAACACTTTAAAAATTAGAAAAGCTGTGGTTTGTGCTCCACCCTGTATTTTAAAAGTTTCTCCGTCAACTTTACAAATTCAAAAAAACCATATTACTTATTTTCGAACCACCCTGTAAATAACCAAATTGTACAGTAATTGTTTATAAAATATTGTTGCCAATTAATCTATAATTCATATTTTCTACAACAAACGCGAATAAAACAGGTCTTTTATGAGAAATCTGGTTACAGAAAAGTGGCATTTCCGATGTTTAACACCATGTATCTTGAAAACTAGCCATAGGATCGGTTTGGGCCAATGGACACTTTTTGTCAGAGCATCGAGTTCTACATCATACCAACTTTTCAGAAAATTTGACGGAAAGCCATTTTCCCATAAGAAAGGTGCTTCGTCCTTTAAATTGAAATACAGGGTGTACTGTTCAAAAAAAAAAAAACTTTGGTGTATCACGACGTTAAGGAACATCCTGTACATTTGCAACTAATTGTAAAATGTAACATCTACAATCTTTGATGTCAAATAATTTTAAATTAATTGATTTTTCTAGAATTTTTTTATTTTTTTAAGAAAAAAGAACATTACACAATAAAAATTGTAAGATATTATAAAATGGGTAGTTTTGGATGGAAAAACAATTGGCATTAATGAAAAACTGTGGAAAAATGCGAAAAAATTTGGAAACCGTTTTTTTTATTGACATAGCCATTCAAAAACTTTTAACGTTATTTTTGTTTAGGTTAATTGTTTAGTCGTTAATTTTTTTAAATGAGAACATGCCTTACATTACACCTCATTTGAAAGCTATACCAAAAAAGTGTCAAAAAACTTCAATAAAATTAAAAACAATAATTTAAGTCAGTAAGTTTGAAATACTTTGTACAACTCATTAAAAATTGGTATTGTTGTAATGAGGATTTCAAATTTAAATTGAAATACAGGGTGTTCTATTTAAACCAAAATAACTTTGGTCTGTCACGACATTAAGGAACATCCTGTACATTTGTAATTTTTTTCTAGAATTTTTCAATTTTTTTTAAGAGAAATCAACAGTTCACTTAATAATAAATATTTTTAGATAGAAAAACGATTGGCATTAATTAATTTAAAAAAAGTAATGGTGAAAAACGATGGGAAAATGCGAAAAAAAAATTAAAAACCTTCGATTTTCTTTTTGAATTTTTGACAAAACGAGCCTAAAAATTGAAATACCGAGTGATCAAGAACTTTTAACATTATTTTTATTGTTTTTTTTACAGACTTTATAATAGACAATCCACAATGTAGAATGCCCAATTTCCCGGCCTTCACAGAAGAAACCAATCCAAATTTTTACAAATTACCCTACGTAAAATGCTTCGATTTAAATATATTAACTTATACAAGCGTTAAAAATAATACTGCCTATTTACACATCAAAAACGAATACCTTAATCAGTATTATTCCACTACAGATACTATCGATTGTTGTTATAGTTACGTGAGAAGAAACGGCACAGAAAATGAACCAGATGTCGGTGTAAGGTAAGTAATTTAGAATCTTGTATGTATCACTATACCTATAGAACAGGCCTTAATGGCTAGAGTAGGTACGTCTCGGCGTAGACCGCCTGCTGATAACTCAAGGGATTACTATATTTCTGGTCAGACCATACTCTTGTTGAGTAATCATAAACAAGGACGCAAGCGCCTGTAGAGGAGCAAGGCGTTTTCTCACTTCGGCGGTAATAATTCTGACTCCCAAAATTTAAAAAAAAAAATGGAAAATGTTCTAGTGGTAAAATAGAGCTCATTCTAGCAAAAATCAAATCACTAATTATGTCCCAGAAGCGTGCGGAAGGCTGGATTGAATTCTTTTGGCTGTTAGCTTTTTAAAAACATTAAATTCATTTAGTTTATGCATATTTTCACCGATTGTACCGTATGTAGAGATCATTAAAATAGCGTAGAGTAAGACCTATTAAATCTGTCTTGGGACAAAACAACGATTTAAAAAAGAAATATAAGAGGTACGACAGTACCTACAGGTAGCAGTAGTAATACAAAGGGAATACTACGACTGCTCTGAAGTTAGCTACGACAGATGACATATGTCAGATGTCAGTTGGCAACCCTGCTGACAGATGACAGTTGGCAAACCTCTTGTATCCAAATTGCATAGCTCGAGATTTGGTGGTTGAAATGGAATGGTAGAAACACCCTGTAGATATTTCTGTTCCAACTTGAATAATTTAAGCTAGCTAATTGTTTTTTGTGGACTGTATAAACGATCGTTGATTATGGAATAAAATTCTACACTTTACTAGACTCTCGAATTCAAGGCCATTTTATGTTGTGATTTAGTTCATTGGCGTAGAGGGGTTTATTAATTTGAATTTTGTTTTTATTCATTTTGATTGCCCTCTTTGAGCACAGAGGCGGCGTTATGTTGATTTTCAACAGTGGTGTAAGTTTATTAACCTAATTTTTGTTTCAGTATTTCATCCTGTCAACTGTTCAACTCAACGATACCTCTAGAACAAGATACTGTAAAAGTTACTTGTTTCTTAGGAGCAGATAAAGTGTACGAAAATGTCCACGCTACGGTAACCGTAACCGAATCTGTAAATGTCAAAATGAAACCTCTCCTAGAGAATTCCAATAAGAAAAAACCATTAAGCGTTTTATTTGTTGTATTGGACAGTGTCGCTAGGCTCAATTTTGAAAGGACAATGCCTTTTTCCAGGGAGTTTGCCATTGAAAATAATTTTACAGAATTCATGGGTTACAATAAAATCGATGATAACACCTTTCCTAATTTCAACGCTCTAATAACTGGTTTAAATTTGAAGCAATCCCATCAAATTTGTCAGCCTCATACCGTGGGAGGATTAGACGAATGTCCTATGATTTGGTACGATTTTAGGAAGCAAGGATATGCTACAGCGTACGCCGAAGATTGGACATCTATCTCTACTTACAACTATGTAAAGAAAGGTTTTAAAGAACCACCAACTGATTATTATTTTAAACCGTATATGGAAGCAGCTGCAAGTTTACGTGGTCCTAATATCGATACAATGCCGTACTGCTCAGGACCAGAATCACAAGGTATGAAAATAATTAGTTTAGAACAAGTGTAGTTTAACCATTATACCTATAGAACAGAACTTAATGGCTGGAGTAGCTACGTCTCTACATTACAATGCTTCTGGTCAAACCATACTTGTAAATTGTAAAGGGGCTTGAAAAAAAGATATTATAGCGGTTCGATGTTGCCAAACGTTGAAATATTTCTTGGGTTTGAACGAATCCAATTTAAGTTTAAAAATTAATTTTTTTTATTCTGTTTTTTACAGGAGAAAGAATTTTTAAGCTCGCCAGAGATTTTGCAGTCACATTCAAAAACAAACCTAGTTTCGGCATTTTCTGGATGAACACCTTCAGTCACAACTATCTTAACTCTCCAACTCGTATGGACCTGAAATTTAAAGCGTTTTTGCAGGATCTCAAAACAGATGGAATTCTTGACGATAGCATGGTAATTTTACTAGCTGACCATGGAGCAAGATACGGGGAAATTCGTCAAACCGTTCAGGGTTGGTACGAAGAACGTCTCCCGATGAATTTCATTTCTCTTCCTAGTTGGTTCAAAGAAGAATATCCCACGAAATATAAGAACTTAAGAAGAAATTCTCTGAGGTTGACTAGTACTTACGATTTGTATATGACGTTGCAAGATGTGTTGTATAATTCTGTTGATAATTATATAATGAAAGAGAGTCTGGCTTGTCCTAGTTGTCACTCGTTATTTTCTAAAATTCCAGAAGTGCGTAATTGTTCGCATGCTGGTGTTCCAGAAGAATGGTGTGCGTGTTTTGGAAAATTTGAAAAAAACCATCCAATTTTAACGCCGGAAGTAAATAAAGCAGCCCTAAAATTCATATTGGATTCCAACGTTTTGAAACCAAATTCCACACAAATTAACAAAATTGTATCCTCAAGTATTAGCCATCATCATAAAAAAGCGTATATTTTGATGATAATTCAAGCAAACGATTCTTATATTTATCAAGTATTATTAAAGGCGCAAAGCAAAGATTTGAAGTTTGTAAAAGTCGTTAAGATTATAAGACTGTCAAAATATGTATAAATAAATATCTAAAATTACTAAAGCAGTTTTACTGGTATATACAGAGTGGCGCAAATTTAATTGAACACTATTGGTATTTCGGAAACGGTTATAGATAGTGGCGTCTGCGAGTCAGAAGGTCATGAACCAAAATTTACCCTGCTTTCGAGGATTCTGAAAACGATGGCGGTATCAGAATTACTGTTTTCGCCAGCCGAACCCCCTATAACGGCCAAAAACTACCCCCTAAAGGGGTTAACTGGGCAGCACATCATTTCACTGTGAAAAAAACGTCTTTCGGGGGTGAGTTTTGACCTGTGGAGGGGTAGGTGAGGTTCGGAAATAATCTTCAATACCACCACCGTGCTCAGCATCCTCGAAAACAGGAGGAAATAAGGTTATTTTAAAGGGAATGATGTCCTGCCCGTTTAACGCCATTAGAGGGTAGTTTTTGGCCGTTTTGGGGGTTCGGCTGACGAAAAGAGAAATTCTGATACCGCCATCGTGTTCAGCATCCTCGAAAACGGGAGCATAGGCGTTTTGTCGCTGTTAAAAAGAAGAAAAAAAAAACACTTCTGTCGGGGGTGAATTTTGGCCGGTGGAGAGGTTGGTGAGGTTCGGACGTAATCTTTAACACCTCCACCATGCTCGGCATCATCGAAAACGGGGCGAAACGCGTTTTTTTTACAGGGAAATGATGCGCTGCCAGTTTAACCCCTTTAGGGGAAAGTTTTTGGCCGTTTTAGGGGGTTCAGCTGGCGAAAAGAGAAATTCTGATACTGCCATCGTGTTCAGCAACCTCGAAAACGGGGGCACAAACGTTTTGTCGCTGTTAAAAAGAAGGAAGAAAAAAAAACACCTTTGTCGGGGGTGAATTTTGGCTGGTGGAGAGGTTGGTGAGGTTCGGACGTAATCTTTAGCACCTCCATCATGCTCGGCATCCTCGAAAACGGGGGGGAAGACGTTTTTTACAGGGAAATGAAAAAAACGTCTTTCGGGGGTGAGTTTTGACCTGTGGAGGGGTGGGTGAGGTTCGGAAATAATCTTCAATACCACCACCGTGCTCAGCATCCTCGAAAACGGGAGGAAATAAGGTTATTTTAAAGGGAATGATGTCCTGCCCGTTTAACGCCATTAGAGGGTAGTTTTTGGTCGTTTTGGGGGTTCGGCTGACGAAAAGAGAAATTCTGATACCGCCATCGTGTTCAGCATCCTCGAAAACGGGAGCATAGGCGTTTTGTCGCTGTTAAAAAGAAGAAAAAAAAAACACTTCTGTCGGGGGTGAATTTTGGCCGGTGGAGAGGTTGGTGAGGTTCGGACGTAATCTTTAACACCTCCACCATGCTCGGCATCTTCGAAAACGGGGCGAAACACGTTTTTTTACAGGGAAATGATACGCTGCCCGTTTAACCCCTTTAGAGGGTAGTTTTTGGCCGTTTTAGGGGGTTCAGCTGGCGAAAAGAAAAATTCTGATACTGCCATCGTGTTCAGCAACCTCGAAAACGGGGGCACAAACGTTTTGTCGCTGTTAAAAAGAAGGAAGAAAAAAAAACACCTTTGTCGGGGGTGAATTTTGGCTGGTGGAGAGGTTGGTGAGGTTCGGACGTAATCTTTAGCACCTCCATCATGCTCGGCATCCTCGAAAACGGGGGGAAAGACGTTTTTTACAGGGAAATGATGCGCGGCCCGTTTAACCACTTTAGGGGGTAGTTTTTTGCCGTTTTAGGGGGTTCAGCTGGCGAAAAGAGAAATTCTGATACTGCCATCGTGTTCAGCAACCTTAAAAACGGGGGCACAAACGTTTTGTCGCTGTTAAAAAGAAGGAAGAAAAAAAAACACCCTTGTCGGGGGTGAATTTTAGCTGGTGGAGAGGTTGGTGAGGTTCGGGCGTAATCTTTAGCACCTCCATCATGCTCGACAGCCTCGAAAACGGGGGGAAAGACGTTTTTTTACAGGGAAATGATGCGCTGCCCGTTTAACCCCTTTAGGGGGTAGTTTTTGGCCGTTTTAGGGGGTTCAGCAATCGAAAACAGTAATTTTGATACCGCCATTGTGTTCAACAGCAGCATGAAGTTATTTTTATGGTGAACAGTGCTGGCCTAAGAGCAAAATGTGTACTGGTACTAATTCTTTTCAAATTTTAATAGGGTGCTGTACTGTACTTGTGTTAAAACCAATCACCTAACAAATTTTTCTACCCAGTTCATTGTTTTGTCAGGTAGAAAAAACAGACACTTTTTTTTTACTACAATAAAAGTTTTATTTTGTCATGTTTTTTCTTATTTCGGCGCCCCTTCCCAAATTGCACGTGTGCCTTAGACCGGCTCTGGTAACAAAGAAAAATATTTAACCGATTTAAAAAAAAATACAAACTTACTTTTAAATTTTGGATGTTCTCTAAGCTAGTTACAGAGATATTTTGAAAATATTTTCGAATACACAATATCATCTATAATGACAGGGTGAACCGAACAATTATTGCTTTATTTTTTATAAATGAGGAGTGGTATAAATGAAGCCATAACTAAGATTGACAAAAATGAGGAGTGAGTTTTCTCTTTTTCTTTGCTTTTTGATTTTCAACAAAATTGGAAAAAAAAAAATTTTCCCCAAAAAATTTTGGAAAAATACGATGTCCTCCCATTGGACAGAAAATCGGTATGTGGGTAGAGTAGCACCTCTAGATCAATAAAAAAAGTTCGTTTCTACGTAAAAAAATTATTTTTCTTGCTCTAATCGAGCTAAATATGGGTACGCAGATGACAAAAAAATATGTAGATTTGCAATCAGAAGTCAAATCTTTCCCATCTTAAACCGTTTAGCTAAAAATCTGAAAAACAAATTAAATTTCGCGTTACCCTAAAATATACAGGATACATAATGCATGGCCTTATAAACTGAACGTTTGGTTTCCCTTTCGCCATCTTTTAGGAACTAGCCAAAGCTAAGCTCAAATTAAAACAAAGAAACATCCTCCTCCATTTTTTATCCAGCTTGGAGGAAACGCCGTAAAATATAACTTTTCACACTCAAATGATCCGATTATTAGTTTCATTAGAATACAGAAAATCCTAATATGAAAATTCATCCGATTATCCCACGTAGTAAACTGAACGTCTAATATACATAGATTATGAATTTCGAACAGGGTCGGCTTAAGGTAAGTTTAAAACCTAAAACGTCGCTATGGAGTATGTGATAAGAATGAGATTTTATATTTTGAGGTCTATTAGCCCATTTTGCAACTTGGAAAAATAGTGAAAATGTTTAAAATTAAACTGGAATTCAAAAAAATATATTTATTCAGTATTGTTATCGATAATAATATACAAATTTATAGAAAAATGTTTTTTTTTCAATAAAAACAATAGAAACAAACCTGTTTTGCTTAACAATATAACATTAATATGTGCTATTCAATATGTAGTATAGATATATAAAAAATATTAGTAAAAATACTTTTTTTATAAACTAATAAATGAAAAATAAAAGCTAGTTTCTTCTTAATAATAAAAAACCAAACAGTAATGGCACACAATAATAAAATATCTGTAGTACCTACTTAAATGGGTTTTGATGTATTTTTAATCTGCAAATAGTTGATCCAAAAATGTAAGGACACAACCTTAAAATTATTATAATTGTTTACTTACTTCTTGCAGTTTTACATAACAACTGTCAACAGTGCTGTTGCCAGAATTAATTGCCAGACTTACTGGAAACAAAACTTTCCGGCGAGTCTGGAGAAAAATACAACCACTGGTTAGAAGAGAGTTTTGACACTTTACAAAGCAACGATTCCCGATGTATTGGGTGTTGCATACACTCAATTTGCATTGTGTGTTGCAAAGTTTTTATTTGCTCACTCTCAGGTAGTTTCTTTGCTGAAGGATCAACATTTGAAATCAAAAAGCTGTCCTAATCTTTTTCATTACCAACTCTGAATTGTACTAAAGCTAAATGCAACAAAGACCCGCCCAAAAAAAGGACGTTACTTTAAAATATACGCCCTTACTTACAACAGTACATCTTCCCACAACCTGACCTCATTTGCCCATATCTCCGTAAGGTTAAAAATAGCGAAAAACCGATACCTAGATTCAGAGAACAATTACGTCATGCCTATCGGTAAATAACTGCATTTTAAACAAAAAAAAGTAACGTCATGTTTTAAAAACATGCCTAATATAATTTAGATTTAGAATAGTGGAATATATGCAACCTCAACGCACCATTGGGGAATTACGTATCAGTATTTCAAGCAGTACATGCTATAGAGCTTTGTTTGAGGGAGATTGACAGAGGGTATAGAGGGAAAACAATCCTCATTTACCCTGACAGTCAAGCTGCCCTACAGGCCTTATCATGTAACAAAATCAGATCAATATTGGTCTGGAACTGCCTACAAACCCTGTTCGTTCTGGCCAACCAAAATAAGGTAACACTTAGATGGGTCCCAGGGCATAAATGGATAAAAGGCAACGAGGAAGCAGACGCCCTGAGAAGGAAAGCCTCAGCGACCGTTTTTACTGGTCCTGAACCGGCGTTTGGCATTCCTAAATCATCGGTACGACTCTCGCTGACTAGGTGGATTCAGAGAACAATTACGTCATGCCTATCATCGGTAAATAACTGCATTTTAAACAAAAAAATGTAACGTCATGTTATAAAAACATGCCGAATATAATTTAGATTTGGAATAGTTTTTATAACGTTGTAATATCACCGGTTTAAAGCCCCCAGACGGTCGGCCAATTATTTTAGGGTGTTAGTGCAAGGATCTGATTCGAAACATCAGTTTTAATTTACAAAAATGACTGCAAAATAAGTTATATTATATTTCCGCTTAAAAATACATCCATGCATATTTGGAAAGGTTATAACTTATATTGCTCAAGAATATTGTACATACTCGAGTGCATTATTTATATCAGGATTAAAAGTGTCACACATAGAATCGATGTTGAATAGACACCGAGAGATTAAAGAGGAAAACAAAAACAGGTACAACAATTAATAAGGATAAAATTGTTTTCCATATTTAAACAAATAAACGAAAGCAACACCAGCAAAGAATGTAAGCAAATGTGACATAAACCTTCCGGTTATATCCATACCGGGCATCAACAGCAATTGTAAATATGTTAATTTTCCTTTGGTATAAGGAGGGTATTTAGGGGAAGATAGAAGTTCTCCTATGTACCCTAAATTTTTATGGAGCACGCTTTTTTTGTGTACAAACGTGTCGTAGCTGAACTTTCCAGTATACTGACCCATACCGCTGTTGCCAACTCCTCCGAATGGCAAACTCGCGACAACAAGATGCATTACGGTGTCGTTAATGCACACTCCACCTGCGCTGGTATTGGCTAGAATTTGATCGACGTCTTTTTTGTTATTGGAGAAAATGTATAAAGCCAAAGGTTTTTCTCTGGAATTGATGAATTGTATTGCTTCGTATGCATTTTCCACGTTTACAATCGGTAGTAACGGACCGAAAATTTCCTCTTGCATTACTGGATCTGTCGGTTTGACGTCTACAAGTATTGTTGGAGATATGAATTTCTCTGATGAGTCACTATCGCCTCCTATGGCAATTTTAGAACCTGAAATGAAAGGATTCAATTAAAAAAGACACAGTTTAAATAAAATAAAAAAAATACCTTTAAGTAAATTTATAATTCTTTGAAAATGTCTTTCGTTAATTATTCGTCCATAATCTGGAGACGATTTTACATCTTCTCCGAAAAAATCCACCAATATTTTCTTAGAAGCATCAACGAATTTTGCTTGGACCTCCTTGGTACAAAGTATGTAATCGGGGGAAACGCAGGTCTGTCCAGAATTGGCACATTTACCCCATAGTATTCTCTTTGCGGCTGTTTCGATATCAGCCGAACTATCTAAATATACAGGGCTTTTACCTAAAGAAAATTGTAGAACCAAACATTTATCAGTGAAGTACAAAATAATAACATTAAGTTATTTTTTTTAATGAAGGAATTAATTGTTCATTTTATTAATTTGTGAAAAATTATTTTGAAACACAAACACATGGATCAACAAAAGAAATTCGGTCAAAAATTCGTTTTTAATAAAGTTATGAGCATTTTTTATAATCTGGATCAAGTGTCTGAATTTTATTCTCTAAAAATTAAATCTAAAAGATTTAAACATACTATAGCACAAAAAGTAGTGATATTGGACCTTAAAAATCACTATATATCACTTATATTAAATTTTACAGAATGTCGCAGAAAACTGAGTAAAATATTAACGAATAATTTGTTTTAAGAAAATAAACCATCTCTAAAATAAACCTATAATAGAATTTAAAATTTCCCTTATCTTAAGAGTTACAAGAAAGATTATCAAAATAAATTATTTTTTTTAAATGTATATTATTATTTGGCACAATCTAAAAGACTACCTAAGGTTGTGAAATAAATCACACTTGTTCCCAAGAACAAAGACTACTCCTTGGGCTATTTGCCCCCCCAGGTATTGAATTACGAAAGTCCAGACGTGGTTTGGCGCTCGACCAAGTCGGGGCTTTACACCAAAAACCAGAGACAATTTAAAAGAGACTGATTGAAGGGTAGGCCGTATACGGCATAACGTTTCTGCGCAACTAACCGCGCATCGAGTCGCTGCAGTCGCGCGTACTACAAGACTGTTTTACATAAGCAGAATAGAATAAAATTAAAAATATTAGAGAGTTATTGCAAAGCCAAACTTTATTAAAGGATCCTGTAATAAAGTATCCTGTATTACGAAATGTCACGATTGGTTTATGAGAGTTATTGCAACGGTCCTCATCGGCATACTTTATTTTGACAGTCCTTTATTCTGACAATGACATGAATCGTATTCCTAACCTGCAATATTTTGTAACTTAATAATAAACAATACAATGAACCTGGAAGAACAATTGGAAATAGCTATTCTAGCGGATGTTAATAACGAAGAAATTGAAAACTTACTTCTACACAACATAATTGGTGTTTCCGTTGAAGCTAATGAGGAAAATAATGTAATAAAACCCGCGGAATTCAATTTAAATAACATGAGTGATGATGAAGTGAAAGCGAATTTTCGTTTTCATAGTGACGATATACCGCGATTGAGAAATGCTTTGCTGATTCCACCGCACATTATCACTAACACCAGGAACAATGTGGATGGTAGGTAACTTGCAAAAAGAATTTTTTTTTTTAAATATTTCAAATGTGTCTTTACAGAGTGATGACGGCACTATGTATATTATTAAAAAGACGAAGCTATCCTTATGCCACATTATTACAACAACTGCAAATTTTTTTGGGGAAAATCATGGACATCTGTTACAGAATTTGAATGCACATCAATCGCTGAATAGGGATAGGTACCAACTATATGCACAGGTACTTTGAATATACCTTATGTTAGCAAATATTTTTTAATAATTTTAATTTTTAGTCCATAACCAACATGGGAGGAGCTGTCCCAAAATGTTGGGAATTTATTAATGGTACAGTTCGACCTAATATATGCAGACCATCTAATGATCAGGAAGACTCTACTACTAATAATTTATTAATTATTATATCTTTAATAATAATTTAGTATATCTTTTGTTATATCAATTTTTTGATTTATACTTACACATATATATTGTCTTTGTATTTTAATTATAATTTAAAATTGTAATTTATATCTTAAATGGGTCCGTAAATATCTAAATATCTTAACAAAAAGTATGTATTACTTATATATGTACATATATTTACTGTGAATGAAAAATATATACAATATGTACTACATCAAATATGCTTTTGAACTATTTCTAGTAATTTATTAATGACTGTCTGATTATCGAACACTTTTTGTTGCTGTTCAGACTCCAAACGAAACTTTTTCTCTGCTAGGGCAACATTCTGTTCTGCCACACCTACTTTTCTTCCTTCAATGTTTAACCTTTTCTGTTCCAATGCCATCTCTTTCTCATTTTTTCTTTGAGATAGCAAGCCGCTTCTTCGTAGATAATTTGTATTTTTTGCTTGAATAATTATCTACTACTTTTTGCGATAGGATATGTATATTTCTAATTTTTCTCTCTCTTTCCACTGGATTAAATCCACTTAGTTGTTAAAAAACTTTTAGGGTTTGAAATAGGATTTATACGATTTGTGGCAGAAATATACATTCATTTCGGAAGCTCATAGTGGTTTGTATTTTAATTTCTCTCTCTCTCCACTGGATTAAAACCACTTAGTTGTAAAAAAGTTTTTTTATTGACGTTTCGGCTTTCTTAACAACTAACTTAACTTTTTTAACAACTAAGTGGTTTTAAGAAAGAGAGAAATTAAAATACAAACCACTATGAGCTTCCGAAATGAATGTATATTTCTACCACAAATCGTATAAATCCTATATCAAACCCTAAAAGCATATATTTACGTACCCCCACACCCCTTCTGGAACTTTTACTCTGTCACTTGATTTTTTTTAATTTACCCTAAATTTTCCGACCGTCCACATAGTGCTAAGAATTTTTTTTATTTTACAAATTATTGATGGCCCTGCTCTATACTTACAAGTTTTTTTTTATTTTATTTGGTGCCTGTTGATTTTTAACAGTTTGAATTTCATTAAGTTGGCAGAACCGCCCTTCATAAGTCAAAATAAAGTTTCTTTTATTAAAGGTAACCTGTCCTGTATTTAAATTAAATACAGGACGCCTGTATTTTAATAAAAGCAAAACTTAAGGAACTGCTCACTGCGCATGCGTACATGTCAAAATAAGGGATCTTTTATTAAAAGATCGGCCAAAAAGAGGTTGCAATAACTCTCTATTATAAATTACATTACACTTTAACATATCGCCTTTAATGTCGGAAAATATTATAAAATATCCTAGTATATTAACGTTTAAGTCATTAAAAATGAAAATATACAAAATCAATCATACATTGGTTGGTGTGAATCTGGCTTGTGTTTGTCAAAGTCAAAGTGAAAGTGTCAAAAATTAGAATTGCACGCGATGGCGAGGGTGAGTAGGATTTAGGATGTTTAGTTTTAAATTTATTTAGGATTTTAGTTCTAATAAAGGAAATAAAAGTAAGTGAACCTTTAAAATGTCATCACCAGGTATAATTCTTCATAGTTGTATTGCAAAAAATTGTAATAGTAAATATTTTTGGCCACTTCGCAATTTGGAGTTTAAGAACAAAACATTTTTCAAATTTCCATCTGATATTAATCAAAGTGAACAGTGGTACAAAATTTTAGAACTTCCTTATACATCCAAAGATCAAAGGTTGTCTGAAGATCATCAGACTTAATAAATTTGCTTTAACTTTGGAACCCTTACACCTTACACACCACCAAAAGTAGTTGAATAATATTTTATAATAATAATACCCTGTCAAGAACATAAATCATACGTATTTTCTCAGCTCATAAAAGTTAGCCGAGAGGACTAACAAATAAAAATAATTCCTTTTTTGTAACTTAGTGTACTGCGTTTAATTTTTTTTATTTCAGATATGATCCTGTCTTCATGGAAATGGAGAATCTAGTTATTTATATCTCCTTTTTATTAAAATATTTGTTGTTTTTGTCAATAATTTTAGTAAAAATTTTAAATGTGTGTTGATTTCTCATTTATCTAAATTATCTGTCTTAAAATGGTTTATTAATTATAATTACTTCATTAGAAAAAATGAAATATAATTTTACTTTTTATAATGAAATAATTAACTAATAAACAATTTTAAGACAAATTGTAAAATTTACCTACCCATAATCCAAACTAACAAATTTAAATATCCCGCCTGTAAAAATTAGTTCCGACACCCCTTTCTGGTGCGCTGCGATCAACGCGATGCCAACTGTTACTACAGGGTCGACAACTCTCATATATTATATTCTCTCTGCCAAAAACTTTGATTTTATTAAAGGAGCTTGTCATCCTTATACCGGTTTCGGCATTAATGTGCCTCGTCAGTAAGGAGTAGACTAGCTCGAATTTCTATCTCTAAAGAAATTCTGAAGATCGCTTTGAACCAACCAACTCTTAGTAAAAACGGTTAAGTCGAGAAAAAGGAGGTGAGTGCAACGCCATCTTCACTTTTATAATAAAATCAAAGCTTACAAAACTATAGAAAACTGTAACGACAGTGGAATTTTTGGATGACAAGCTTGGTCGGGCGCCAAACCACGTCTGGACTTTCGTAATTCAATACCTGGGGGGGCATATAGCCCAAGGAGTAGTTGTTGAAGTCCATACGCTGGTGCAGTGTAGGACATTTAATGTCTTTGTTCTTGGGAACAAGTGATTTATTTCACAACCTTAGGTAGTTTTGGTCCTTTTTTGGTATTTTTATGGTTCAAAAAATTCCACCGTCGTTACACAATTAAAAAGGATTTTAACAGTACAATAAAAGTATAAGGAGTAACATCCAAAAAATATAGTCTTGTGGAGGCTTTCAAACTGTCACCAATCAATGATTGTCGTCATCACAAAAATATTGATAATTATAATAATCTAAGGACTTTGAAATTACGAAAATATTCATAACATTTTTATCGATATTTGAGGAACACTTGAAATAAACAAAAAATAAGATTACAAAAATTGATACTACTACTATAAAGTACCATACATGATTATACAGGGTGAGACACGATTAACTGGTCTGAAAAAAATTATAACTGTATTATCAACTGTTTTATCAATAGCTATATCCGCTATAATATAAAATTCGCAAATGTACTACCATCTATTAGAAAAACCAAACATATATTTTGTGTTTAACAGAACTGAAGTCCCCCTAAATCCGCCTATGTGCATAATAAATTCTTCTCAAAATATTGAATGAAATATTAGTGGTTACATATTTAGAAGTAAATTTACATATGCATGAAAAAATTATCCAAAAATAACAAATCTTGTTGAAATGTTAATCATCCATTGTCAGCCTTGAAGTCTATTATTAACCAATACAAAAAAATAACTTATTTTTCCAGTCTTAGGTCTTGACCAGGGTGTATATTTTTAAATGAATTTAGGTACTTTTGTATAACCGCTAAATTAAGGATATAACCCTAAATTTTTTTTGATTTTTCGATATTTTAGGTTACTTTATGTAAAATTAAAAAACTTGGTCTGAAATATAATTTTTATTTTTTAGGCAGGCATTATTTGCATGTATTTTATTTTTCTCTGGGTGACTTAAAATTCTGAAAATACCTCTCGACTTATATCCTCTTCGATGCTTATCATTTTCATTAGTAACAGTAACAGCGATAGTTTTAATCTTCTTTTAAAAGCGGGATACGAACCAGATTGACTATATTACCAAAATATTATGCAAATAGAGTTTTTAACCTTTGAGCTGCTATTAAAATTAGATGGAATTATTAATTCCCACTAGTTATGTGCCCAATTAAAAATATTTACCTTTTAAAATATACTTTTAAGGCGCAGTCGAGATATTTTTATGTAGTCAAGCAGATAGTAATAAAATGTAACTAGAACAAATAAGTCGGGAGTCGGGACTATTAATTTTTGTTATCAAGAAGGTTTATTTTCTAGTTCACTTATCTGTAAGTACTCGAATTTTTAAATAAAAAATTATTTAAAGATTTCCCGACTTGAAATTAATATTTCTAAAGTGTCCGGCATTTTGGTTATAAGCCTTTCTTTGATAAATTTATTTTTGCTGCAGGTTTTTGAAGCTGCAGTTAAATTTGGTCATGCTATAATTACTTTATCAATAGGATGTTTTTGCAAATAAATTTATTCGATAAGATTTCCTATCTTATCAAATAAATTTGATTTTAATTAATTTAATTCTTCATACACCTGAATAATATTGAGTACCTACTAAGTAATTTAGATTATGAAATTATAAATATATAAGGCAAAACTAATATATATCCTATATATTTACATGTAGGGTTTTTATATTAAAAAGTTTTTATTTTTGTAGTAATGACTAAAAATTATTTTCATCAAGGTCATATACTTTTTTTAGGAATCATGTTGCAAGGTTGATATAATTATATTGATTGAATAAGATACCCACATGAAAGTAACATTTTTGTTATAAGGAATATAATTCCAAGTTTATTTTAGCTTATCAGTTAGGTAGTATGTTTACATAAAGAGGAAAACCGTTTTAGGATTTCCAAGAATTCTAGAAATTCAATTGAAAAACTATTATTTACATAAGAGATGTAGCTTTTTAATTTTGAGTTGTATAAGAAATAGTATATTATGTGTTAAAGTTTTATTGAAATTATTTCATATAAAACCAATTACTGTTGCAATAGTAAAAAAATCAAATAATCATTTTAATTTACTTATATTTCTCCTAATATCTTTAAATGTTTTTTTAAATTACCCATAACTAAGTTGGTTATTATTCTTATTGTAAAAGATAAAATAATCGCTAATTTAAATTAAATGGCAATTTAAAACTCATAAAGGACATTTACGAAAGCATAAAAAACAAATTTAAACAATTTTTAACCTGACACTGAACACAAATGAATGAAATATGGAGGATCCTTTAACATTATTTTTTAGCGAAAATATGTTTTATTTATTAATAATACTATACAACTAAAAAAACTTCAGTTTGTATGCAACATATATACAAAAATACACTTACCACCTAGTTCAAGGGTCACTGGTGTCAAATGTTTAGCGGCTGCTTCAAGAATAACCTTTCCTACTGCAGAAGAACCTGTGTACAAAATATAATCGAACTTTTGCTTAAGCAATTCTGTTGTTTCAGGTACACCTCCTTCAAACACTTGATAAGCTTCACAATCCAAATATTTTGGAATGTATTCTGCTAGAAATCGTGATGTAGCAGGAGCTACTTCAGATGGTTTTAACAAAACAGTGTTTCCACCGGCAATTGCTCCTACGAAAGGATTTAGTGAGAGCTGCAATGGGTAATTCCAAGCGCCCAAAATAAGGACAACACCATAAGGATCGTGCATAATGTAAACGGAGTCTAAAACATTAGCTATATTTTTAGAAGGCTTTTCAGGTTTGGACCAATCGTAGATGTGCATCAAGATATATTTAATCTCGTTTTTTACTACATTTATTTCCATTAATATAGACTCTATTTCACATTTATGCAAATCTGTCATTAGTGCATCTGTTATTACTGATGTGTTTTCTTCAAGCATCGATAAAACCGCTTTTAATTGCTTGACTCTAAAATTCACGGATTTTGTTTTACCACTAGCAAAACTATTTCGAAGTTGATTAACAACATGTTCTGGATTTGAATTAACCATTGTAACTGTAAAAACGATTTCTTATCAGATACGAAATATCTCACACTACGTTACTTTCTTTAAAAAAACTTATTATTCATAAATATAACTTGTTAAATACTCCACTTCTAACAATGACCTAAACTGTCACAAAATCACAACACTACTTGACATTTGGAAGTAAACAATCTTTTTGTACTTATTTCATTTCAGCTTTATAATTTAAAAGAAGATAGATATAGTGAGTTCACTTTTAGGTTGAGAGCGCGCGTCTGATTAAGAGAGAAAGACAGTATACTTTATAATCTACATTTACGTTCTTTACAATCTTAAGGGATTTTTTAACGTTAATCTAAATTTCAATTCGAAAAATTATTGACGTAACAGCGTTTTCTTTTTATTTTGACTGTAACAATTCCTTACAGTGGCGGATTTAGGGGTGGGGCAAAGGAGGTTTCGCCCCCCCTCAGGCGAAACGCGTTTTATTATTCAGTAGTATTCAGACTACTAGTAATATGTTTTGGTTAATTTTCTAACTATATTATGTTGTTTTGCATTTTTTGCAATATATGTAGTATGTTTCACTATTTAGTTCCTATATTAAAATATTTTTGCGAAAATTATTACTGTTCAGTTCGGAATCCCCTCCCTCAGAAAAATCCTAGATCCGGCACTGATTCCTTACACAAAATTTGGTTCCAGTTTAACGCAAAATATCGGAAACAATTTAAAATAGTGCGCTTTTAAAACTAACATCTACGCACCCGCAACTAATTTACGTAAAATAGTAATTATAACAACCAGTTTCTTAAGAAAAATCCTAATCAGACCACATATTTGATAAATTCTGAGAGGGAGTTGGAAATAAATTAAGAGTAATTTAATTAAAAGCAATAAACATTTTATCTAATCAACATTTTCTTGTTTTAAGTATTCCAAAAATCGCATAAACACTTTTGTACCACCGAAGAGGCACATTTTTTATTCTTAACCGAAAGAATAAGTTTTTTTAATGATAAGTATATCAATTTAAAATCATCATGTCACTGACCTATGTACCTATGTACTATATGAAATAAGTACTGTACGCTGTAGGCCGAAATATATAAAACAAAAATTAATTATATTTTGCTTCAATATAATAGGATCAAAGCGTAAATAATTTTTAATATCCTGAAGTGGCTAAAAGAAGAGATAAAATAAAAATAAACTACACTTGTAATTTGCATTTTGTACAATCAGGCGTAGGAACTGTCCATTTATTTAGATAAATAAACATCAGTTAAAGAGATAACTCGCTTCCATTTGGTTTATTCATAGTGCGTGTTGGTGATGTGTCCTAATAAACAAATGAGAGAAAATGAAAAATGTTTATTTCAAAAAAATAAATTCGTTATCGTTATTAGCGGCATGCAGATTCGGTTACTAGTCGTATCAATGGTAAAGGTACGAAAATAATTTACAAACTTTATTAAATTTTTTATTGATTAAAAAATAACATACAGGGTGTTGCGATGTTCAACTAGCAACACTCTACTCCTGAAAACTGATAAAACAAATCTAGTGGGTGTTCCCAAAATTGCAGGAGTTGTTTAAAGCCATTTTAGACGATTTTCATCACATCTCCCCACTAAAAGATACGTCGCTGCCTTTACACCGCATCCTTATCACAGTAGGTGATCTACGCGCAGACTCCTATGAATCGATATTTCAAAATCATCCCTTCTTTGTATCCTCCAACCCCAATTATTGTTACTCCTCAAACTCAAGTTCATCCTAGTTACCTTCGACGACCGTACCAACAATTGAAGGTTGCCCCGAACGGCTAGACCTTCTTTTTTTTTAAGATGATCTCAGCTACCTTGATAAAGGCGAAGGAATCATCTTTGTTCATTATTTTTTTTAATTCGAACATAGGTTCTTAATTTGAGAAAATTGGTATGACGCTATTGATGATGGTATCTTGGTCATTGTTGATATGGTGAGTAAGTTGTTTACTTATCGATGCACGTTAATTAATTTTTTTTATAAAGGTCGTGATTATTTTAATAGTTTTTATTAACATAAATTTTCGTCAAAATATTTTGTATGCTGAGAAAAACAATGAAGAGAAATATTTATAAATTATATTGTCACTTTGAATAGGAAAAAATGAGATATTACTTATTTTTAAATTAGAAATTTTGTCTTCAATGATAAAATATGTTTCGAACAAACGATAGACGAAGTTATCACTCGAGATTAAAAAAAAATTAACGCTTAATCTGTCAAACCCCCTTGGTACCCATCCTACATAAATTGAACTTCGAATATTTGCTGTGTATACGTGATTGTTATCTTTAGAAAAAAATAATAATTTATTTTTATTAATATTATCTTACCACTTTGATATATTTGTAAATGAGATAATTTTTTTATACAATATTCTTTGCAATAATTTACACACATTATAGCCTCTAATATGGTAAATATTCTCTAATCAATAAGAATTAGTGTGTTTTTTGTCCCAAGGGACTAGCGTGAAGCCGATTCATATTTACCAAAGGTACACGAAGATTAAAAAAAAAGAAAAACCCAACCTTCATCTACAATTTTAAATAATTGATTAATGTTTTATATACATATATACACTAAGAATCATTCAGGTGCAAAAATATAGAAAAAAAGTACGAGAAAATATTGAATTTGGAATTTAATTTATTTGATCTGAAATTCCAAGACCAGTTTCTGTCATTTGACGTCTTCAGTTGGTCCTTCGATTACAATACATAAATTCTAAACTCCCTTGGGCTTAAAGCTCCGCTCTGTATCCTTCACAGTTTTTCCTGAAGGGAAGCGGTAAGGGACAAGGCAGAGATTTTATTACACGTTCGAGCCAGAACACGCAGGGCTGGCTTAAAATATTTGTAAATGCTTCCGCTATTTGCTAACTTCTGCGATTATTATTGAAGTTTTTAATAAAAGAGTCTTGAGAAAATTATAGACGATGGATTGTAGTTGTTTACAGTTTTGTGATAGGTCCGTCTCTGGGTTAAAATAAACATTAGTTAAGAATGAAGAATTAGGGACAAAAATTTATTTATTTACAACTTCGATATTATCGGTAGACCAAAAATAATAAATCACTTTTTCCAGCGTAAACAATGGCGTAATTTTCATCTTTGTTTTACACGGCGCCAAAACCGGATGATGGTTATTATTTTTTATTTATGCACGGCAAAAAGAAATGTTCCCACCAAAAAACCTTCTCATGGTCATCTCATCTCTGTGCTATCATCAGAACAAATTCGTAACGTTTAATTATTAAAACATTTGATAGTGTGATGGATCATGGTTGATCTGGTGGTCATGTTTTAAAAAATTGTGAATGTATGTAGTGATTGTTTTTTTTAATCGTAGAGTGTTTAGCGAAGAAAAATGATCGGTTTTTCGGTAAGATGGATAAGTTTCACGCGGTTATGTTTTTTTACCTCAAGTTAAGGGTTCAAAATATAATTTTGAAGTTTTTCAATTCAGAACTTACGAATAAGTTTTATTTAGAAACTGAAGGACTTCGACACCTATGTAAAGTTTTGTTATATTATTTATTATTACTAAAAACAGTTTTAATTAAAAGTAATAAACATTTATTCATTTAATCATTTTTTAATATATAAATAGTAATGAATGTGTTTCTAATCAAATCAAATCAAAAATTTGGATGCCTTTATTGCAAAAATGAATTTTATATGGATGTAAGAGCTAAGTCATTTTTTTAAATTTTTTCGATTTTATACATAAAGAGAAGCTTGTAAAAAAATTTAATAAATTTGGGCTGGAGCTTCGCGAGATATGTGCCAAAAACGACATTTTTGGTATTTTTCGAGTGGATTGCTTCACTATTTTTTAAATATCTCTGGCTCTAAGAGTCATGGAAAAATAAAAAAAACAAATTAAAATGACAGTGATGAAGTAGAGTATCGATCCGTGTAGTAGGGTTTTTTAAAAATGTATCCTAACCTCAAAAAACAAATTCGCGCACATTTTTTTTATCGAATTGGCCAAATAAATATCCAAAGAATCCTCAAATTTTCTTAAAAATTGGAAAAAATATGTATTTTTATGTCGGGAAGACATGGTAAAAATTAAAAAAAAAATATATTTGTCCAGTCAAAATCGGCATTTTTCGAAAAAAAATTGAATTGCCCGCCATTTTTGAAAAAACAATAGAGAAAAAATTTTTGTCTTAAAAAGAAGGATTTTGGGTGTACTTTTGTCTAAGAAAATCCAACATTTTATTTCTTTATTTAAAGTGCCCAATTTAGGGAATAAAAAAAGCGAGCCCCCCCCCCCCTTGGCGCATAGAATTCATCATTTAAAGAAGAGAACCACAATTCTAACTAGTTTATATCATAAGATAAGATGACATTGTCTTGTGTATGTATATAATCAGTTTAAATAAAACTTTCTTAAACTTTGCATGTGATTTGATTATTTTTTTATTACGATAAAAGTAGAGGTACCTCAAGATATCTTTAGCACCCCCTCCTTGAATTTTTTCTGTATCCGCCACTGTCCCAGAAACGTCACAAAAAATATGTTAACAGATTTTGACATCTTAAACTTAAACTAATTTTTTATCCCATGTTGTCCTAACACAGATCTCTTAAAAATATATTTTTGTTGAGTATTTATTTATCATTATTGATTTGTACAAGTTTGTTCAATGTGAACAATACTTACAGTTTATTCTCTACATTTTTTGTGGAAAATGTTTAAGGTACGTGTAGGTACATTTTTTTTTAAATTATTTATTCACCCAAAAAGTTTCTAAAATGTACAAAAATTTCATCACAAATCATTTAATTGTAGCTATTAAGTTCACTTTCACTTCGATGATGAACCCACCGAAGAAGATTCCTAATTCAAATCGATTATTCATCATTAATTATTACAAAACATATTTCATGATCCTATTTAGCTTTTGTTGATGCTCCTAATTTTAAACTATTCATTAAAATGTTAACGTAATTACTGACTCCATTTTTTTAAATAAATGGATTTACTAATTCTAAAAAATAACTGCAAAATATCATAGGCGTCCATATTATTTTTTATAAAAAGACAAAAGTAACAAAACTGTTTTTTATAGTTTAAAAATAAATTGAAAAAGCAGCTAATGTTCTTGCCACTTCCAAGGAGTTTCACTAAAATGTCACGTCGCGACGCCGACGTCGGGATAAAGCTTTCAAAAACAAAACTAAATTCGCGTGCTTACCTGAAACCTGAAACAATTTCGAAGATACCGACAGCGATAGTGAATCGTTGATAATAATTATTTTAGTAGAATATCAAGCATTAAAAAAAATCAAAGCTGATATTTCGTGCAAATGGGCAATCAAGATTTAAAAAACCGATGGCGATAATCAAAATTGATGAAAAATATTTTTTATTCGAGCAAAAATGTAGATAAAGGGTGCATTATGTGCAAATACAGTAAATTTTTCAGTAGTCCTTATGTTCCTTATATTCCATGGCCAGGGCCGGATCAAAAGGTGTGGAGGCCCTGGGGCACGAAAAGAGTGGAGGCCCCTAATTATTTTTCGAACAAATTAAACAATTTTTTTCTTTCAAGTGTTTCAATAATTTATTATACAGAACAAATTAACAGAATATTACACAAAATACAAGAAATAAATCGAATTAAATGCTAAGAAGCGATAACTTTCAAAGAATTGAACAGCCGCTGAGCAAAATTTACCAAGAATACGAATATCGCGCTTTGGACGAAAAATGAGTGGAAAAGTGGGAGAACTGCTCTTCCGTTGTTAGTTTTTCATATCATTCAGTATTCGTTAGGAAATCCTACCTAAATTTTTTATCGTGGAGGCCACGGGGTTGCAGCCCCGTTTGCCCTCCCTTAGATCCGGCCCTGTCCATGGCAGGTCGTTATATTCTCGTATAATCTCCGATAAAATACTTCGCTCACCTAAGCATGTTTTTACAACTGTGGTTCTGTATCAGAGATTGTTCCTTGTATTATATCTGTGGATATCACTGGCAGGAATAAATAAACCCACTGCAATATTTTTTGTATCTGCCACTGGTACATTTAGTAAATTTGTAACAAAATTTTCATTCATGATAAACGGATATATCTTTGATTTATGATGTCAAAGGAAATGATAGTGACGCCCACAATAGTACTATTTTTTTAATAATATAGTATATACAATTATTTAATAATATGGTCAAAATAATCAATTTCAGTATTTTATATTCTTAACTGGTTTCGCTATTTTCATTTTTTAATTAAAGTTTTGTTTGGAATAATCCAAGTATTAAACATAAAAACGAGATTATTTATTTTCATTATGGGCTATTGGATAGCAGTTAATGATTTAAATAAATATTTTTACCTGATTAGGAGTACAGATGTTCACAAATTGTATATACAATATTCACCATTAAGACAGGTATTTTTGTTTGTGATGAAATTTAACTAAAAGTTTCAGAGCTTGCATTGATGTTCAAGGTGGGTAATTTGAAAATTCAATCAAATTTGTTAATATAAAATATTTCCTTCACTTTTATAGGAGCAAAAACGTTGTACGTTTCGAAAGTGCTAGTTAGTTTAAAACACTCCATATATTTTTGCAGACACTTTATAATTTATAAAGCTATTTTGGTCCAGGAAGCAATTTCTGGCACGCAAACTAGCAATACTACAAATACAGGGTGTTAATGAATACGTGTTACAGATTTTTAGAGCATGTAAAACATGGAAAACTAGAGTGAAAAGTTCCGTAATATGTTGGGCAAAAATATCCAGGTAGTTACTACAATTCAGTTGGGCAAAAAACATGAAATGAAGAGATTAACTACCCCCAACTTTTAATGTACTTGTAGGTACCTGTTTATACAAATTAAGAATAATTATTTCTAGTTTCATTCAGTATTTCGTTGTTTCATTACGATGGAATCGTTTAGCAGGGTTCAGCAGCTGAATTTAAAAAACAAGGTATCAAATGTCGGTTAATTTTTGGAACCTGATGAAGTGAGTGATTTTTTTCCCGACGAAATTTTTGAAATAATGCCAAATGATGCGTTTTGCGATTATATTGTGGATAACTACATTGAGGATCAATCAAAATTTCCTCCACAACAAACAGCATGTGTAGAACGAGTCATTCCACTCCCAATTCAATTAAAATTTGTATTCGGTACATCCCTATATTTTTAGGTTTATTGACATTTTAAACAATATACAAAGTCAGACGTATATAAAAATTAAGACAGTTAGTACATCTAAAATTAACAAACTCAAAGGGTATACTAAAAAAAGGCAAGATTTTATTGGAATAAATACAATTATTATTTAGTTGATTTGTATTATTTTTTTATCTGTTCCGATATTTGCACAACTAACCGGTTATGTTGACCCTTTTTCAGCAACGGATTATGGCAGGTATTTTTGCCCAACTGATTGGTCTCCAAAAGTTCCTATAAACATGTGATTTTGGAGCTTTGGTCTTTGGCCTTTGAAGTCGTCTTCAAGTTAATTTTTTTCAAATATCTTCAGAACACGATATTTTTTTTATGTCACTTTTTTACATGTTTGGTAATGAATTAAAAAACTTCAGAGTTTTTACTAAAAAAAAGGTACTTTTCATTCCATTTTTGCATGTTCTACATATAGGCCGAATTTGTGAACACGTTTATGTCGCTGCCGATATATTGTTGTATTTTTGTGGTTTATAGTGGACTAAAACTGTTAAAAACATTAATAAGTGGTGATTAAATGTGCATATAGTGTTTGGATTATAATCTAATTCTTTCGTAAGTTTATTTACTACATGAAATACTGTAATGTAAACAAAAACAATGGTTAATACCAATTGTGAGACTTGCCAAAGTGCGATAAGTCGAAGTAGGCCGGCCACTTTTTGTGAATTCTGCAAAAAGCAGTTTCACGTTATCTGTGTTTCTAAAACCATAGATATACTGGATGTCCTAAATTCTGTGCCTGGTCTCTTGTGGAGGTGCGATGATTGTGCGAAGAGCTGTATCTCCGTGAACAATGTCCAAATTGGCAGCTTGTTGGAATCCAAGGTTGATGACGCGCTTCGTTCATTTAAAGCTGAACTGTCCTCTCTGAAGTCGGATGTATCTAAAATGGCTAAGGAACCCCCGACTATTCCACCACCGATTCGATATGCTGATGTTGTTAACAATAAAACTTTTCCTGCAGTTATTATACAACCCAAGAACCCGGCTCAGGAAATAAGGCATACGAAATCTGAGTTAATGCATAATATTAATCCAACTGATAATAGCTTGCATTTGGCAAAGGTTAAGCATATTAAAGATGGTGGTATTCTTGTTGGCTGCAAATCAAAGGAGGAAAATGACAAGATAGTGAAGCTGGTTCAAGAAAAAATGTCTGACTCGTATGTTGTGAAAGTAGTTACAGGTGTCAATCCTAGGTTATGTATTGTGGGCTTATCCGAAAATTATACTGAACAAACTCTTAGAGATCAAATTAAAAATTGTAATCCTGAGGTCTTTTCTAACCGTACTGATTGTAAAATTGTTAAAATTTTTCCAACTAAGAAAAATGCAGAAATCTTTCAGGCTGTCATTCAGGTAGACAGGAATGCATACGATATAATATTAAAAGCTGGTCATTTATTTGTGGGGTATGACAGCTGTATAGTATACGATGCCTTAGAAGTGTCCCGCTGTTATAATTGTAATGATTTTCACCATTCTTCCAAATCCTGCAGTAATTCTTTAAGCTGTCCTTTATGCGGGGGAAATCACAATGTGAAATCCTGTACATCCCAGACTCGAAAATGTTCTAATTGTGTTAAATTGTCAAGTACTCACAAGTCTACTATTTCTGTTGATCACGCAGTGTGGGATAAAAATCAATGTACTGCTTATAAAAATGCGTTAAATAAACTAAAAAAAGATTTGCTAGGCATATAGCAATCCGCGGCTTCACCGGCCTCTTCTACGCCATTGAGCATTTGCACTTCTCGTAATAATGTCAAAACAAATCACTCAAATTCTTTAAATGTGTACTATCAGAATACCAGAGGCCTGCGTTCTAAAACTGTAGATTTTTTTAATGCAATCGCTGTACTATGCCTATGTTAGATCTAAAATTGAGTACGCGGATGTTATCTGGAGTCCATTTTATGACGTACACATTCAGAAACTTGAATCAGTTCAACGGAGATTTCTGAAGCTTCTTTCTTTCAAAATGGACGCTATTTATCCTCCTACTGGAGTTCTTAATAGTACGCTTCAAATGAGACATTGTGTAAATAGCTTAAGTTCTCGTCGTGACTGTCACCTATTGATATTCTTGTTTAAACTCGTAAATAATAAAATCAGCGACCCCAATTTTCTTCAAAAACTGAGGTTTAATATCCCGAGATTAGCTTCTAGAGTTGACAATACATTTTACCTTCCTACCCCTCGAACAAATATTTTAAAATTTTCGCCACTTTACAGGATGTGTTCAATTTGTAATACTGTAAATTACCAGCTTGATATTTTCCACTGTCGTATATCTGCGATTAATGCATTTTTCTTTGAAAAATGATATTCTTGTTAAATAATACGTGTATTCCTGTTCTGTAGTTGGGTTTGTCCTGTTTGAACAGTGTAACAATAAATAAATAACAATAAATAAATAAATAAATGTCCTAAAAATCTGCAAACCGTATTCATTAACACCCTGTAGAAGAAATTTGGTAATGAGCATAAATAATTGCATCTGCGATTGTGACAGTGTCTATATACAAATAGTCGCAGTACGTCAGAATAATTAACAAAACTTTTAAATTATTGCTCCATATTTTGATTTAGAAATTGACTTGTGAAAATGAGATGATTATTATGAAATTAGAGGTAATTTATAAAACAAATTTTTCTTTTTCGACTAGTAATTTTTTTGTATTGCAGAACTAAATTATATCCCTAACTCGTTTGCTAACCTTCAATACATTTGAATTTTCCTTTTCAGACCTAAGAAGATGCAAGAAAAGTTTCAAATCCCACACAAAAAAATATGCCTGACGGTTTTTATTATTTCCTGTTTAATTTTGACAATATTTTACTACGACAATACAGTTTTAAACTTTGCATCGATACCCTACACAGCTGTTATCACTTGGGATGGTATGTATTTGGTCGATTTAATTTTATAAGGGTGAAAAATCAAGGATAATAATAAATAAACATTTTAATTTTTGCTTCGTAACTAAAATATTTTGCATGACCCCATAAAATTGCTCAATTTTTTAGATACACCCATTTAATAACACCCAGAATAGCCATCTGAGTCCCCAATTTCATAGTTTTAGATGCCTAAAGTTGTAAAAGTTGAAAAATTAAAAATTAGGAATTTGTGTTTTTTATCCATTTTTGCAAGGTTTCTGATTCTTATAACAAAAAATTGAGTCATAGGATCTTATTCGGACTTCATATTCTTTAATCAGAAAGGTTTGAAGAATTTTTCACGAAATTTTCAGCAATTTGACCGGGACATTTTTTACATTTAAATGATGGGGGGTCCTTTAGCAAGCCTTTCCAACACAGGTCTCTTCAATTACAAAATGAAAATTATGCAATAAAAGAATTAAAACAAAAGATAGATCAAGAGGTGCCGAACAAGTCATTAGCATCAAACGGAAAAGCACTAATAAATAATCTCGTCCGATCATTATTAATATATCTACCTATTATTATGAATTTTACAAGAATAAAGTTATTGTTTAATTACAGTGCACGATGTTAATTTTGTATGCAATTAAAGGTGCACGCTAAAACACTACGCCATGGACAATGATGACGTTTTAGCGTGTACCTAAGTTTCTTATTTTGAACACGTTAGCGTGCGCCTAGACACAGCGTTTAAATAACTTGTGATATACACATTCGGATAAAATATTTCTTTGGTATAGGCCGAAATCTACAAGAGTAAAAAGGAAAGGAAGGTCATATTTAACTAGCTTTCGGCGTAATAAATACACAATTATTTTTTGTCCGAATGTGTATATACAGCTAGTGCAAGCTCGTCATGAGACACCTTGTATATGGCGGTATTTTAGATACGCTTAAACGTCTTTTACCTCTGCTTGAAATTTGTTCCATCCTCTATATATTTTCCTATACAATACAAAAATAAAAATATCGCAAAAAATGGGGATCCCCTAACACCAACTTTTTAGTATGTTAAATGTGTTTTATTTTTTAGTTCGAAATGAATCTGTTATTACCAGTAGCACGCCAAAGGCTTTATTAAGTAATATATCTAGTCTTAGCTTTAACACTACTCCTAACACCACCAACAATTTTACCAGTACTACTACTACTACTACTACTACTACAACTACTTCTCCTAGTACTACCATAGTTGTAGCTAATTCAAGCACTGATGCTAGTATTGTTACAACTCTTAACTTATCACAAGAAGTGCTTGCCACAACCCTGGCACGTACTTTAACTACGCATTCTCCAGGTAATGATAATTTCTAGGTAAATAAATTGTGAAAGAGGGTAAACGAATTTGTTGCTTTGTAAAGTTACCTAAAAGTTTTCTAAAAAGATATCTGACACATTCAGCGCCTACTTAAATTTTTTTTGTTTTGTTTTAGACGAGTATTCTGAATACCTAGTCTCAAGTTCTAAATGTAAAATCCCAAATTTTCAACCTTTTAATAAAGAAGCCAAGAAGTATTACAAAAAACACAAATACAAATCCTGCACTTCCAAAAAATTTCTAACTCATGTGAACGTAATCGACAATACAGCAACTCTTTTTGTTGAAGAAAGCAGAGTTCCGTCCTATTCTAGCAACGGCGTGACCTGTTGCTACTCAAATGTTACTAGAGTGTTATACGAAAAGGATCCGGATAGCAAAATCAAGTAAGTTTTAGAATGAAAATATCTATAATCCAGCTGATCTTCTAGTGAACTTCCCATCACTCTTTATCAGGATGTGTTTTGGGTCCTGGAGAATTGAAGAAATGTCGATGATTTAAATCCGGTGTGAAGGACCCAAATTTATTAGAAGATGGCTCTGTTCCAGTTTTAATTAACTTAAACTAGCAATGTTGCTGTGGACTGTATTTGATGAATGAAAGTAAAATAATGCACTTGTTTTAATGCATAAACTTATTTAACAATAAAAACTAAACGACTGCTTTTAGAAAGGGGTGCAATTGCTCAGTGAAAAAGATGGTTATTAATGTGAATGAATTTGATTGTTACTTTTAATTTAAATTGGGCATTAAGAAACCCTGAACCAAAGTGCAATAGGCTTTATGAGAAAGAAAAAACGCTATAAAAACAGCAAAGGATACCGCCAATAGAAGAAATACTGATTGATCTGGACATTTTTGAGTATTTTAATGTCGAAAACACCGTACACTGTCCATATACATAAAAATAAAATGATATTTTGTCTATTAGGACCACTGTGCAAAGATTCAATAACCAAGTTACTGGAGATCGTTAGGGGTAATTTGCGTAAAATTTCTATATTGATTAACTTTCTTTAATATGAATTTACATTTTAATTTCTATAACGCATATTAGATTTGAATAGAGGTTGACCACTCCACCTGGCCTATAGCTTCATTTTCTGATCTCTTGTGAGATTCAGAAACGTTGCTAATTAAAATTTTGTCTCAAATTTTAATTCTGAAATTAAAAACACGGTGAATAAAGTCATAAATATTATAAATTAATTAAGCTTACCTACCCTATCTCAACCCTCACCATAGGAATTACTGTCATCAACATTGATAATAAATTTGGTCGGACTCGTTATATAAGAATTTTCTTCTTTGATGACATGTTTGACTTTTTTCTGCCAATCATCAGCTGAAATTTTGTTAATTTCTTCTTTTACCAAATTTGCTATCAACCCATCAAATTTGGGAAACACGTTATGACGCCTTATTCTTTTTTTAAGTTGTCCCCAAATTAATTCTATGGGGTTAAATACACAAAAATATGGCGGAAGGCGCAATACCTTGTGGCCCCTTTTTGATGCCAGGAATTTTTGGGACTACAACCTATACCACATAATCCATTGGAATATCATTTAGTGATTGTTCCGATTCTTTAGATCCACTTAAAAACTGTATTTTCCCAAGGACGAAACATATTGAAATTGACACCGAATAAATAAATAAGAAGTACACTGTAACAATGTTTTAAAATAAAAAAAAGTATGTATATACACGGAAGCCAAGAATAATATTAATTGAAATAAACTAACGTCACGAATCACCTACCACCTACTATTCACTAAATCAAAAATCAAGTGCGAACTACAAGCACAGTGTATCACTGTATGAATATTTTCCTAGCCCTCACTACTGAAGACAATATTTGTCTAACTTCCTACTTCCTACTTTAATTGCAGAACAAAATGCTCCCGCTTTATACAAGCTAATACCGACAAAGCCACTTGTCGGCACATCTACATGCCGCTAATACCGACAAAGCCACTTGTCGGCACATCTACAAGCCGCCAAAGTAACCTGTCTGCACATCGGATAATTTTGTTTCTGCAATTGAAAATGTAAAAACTATAACCACACTTCCATTGTCGCCTCTTATGAGTGTAACCTCACACCCCACAGTTTAGTTAAATTAATTTAAGACAAAATTTTAATTAGTCCTAATTCAAATCTAATATGCGTTATAGAAATTAAAATGTAAATTCATATTAAACTCATAATTAATAATTATACGCCATTCTCCCTTATACCGATATCCAGCTAAGTTGGTTATTGAATCTTTGCACACTGGTCCTAATAGCCAAAATATTATTTTATTTTTATGTATATGGATAGTGTACCGTGTTTTCGACTTTAAAGTGCTCAAAAATGTCCAGATTCATGAGCATTTGTTCTATTGACGGTAATCCTTTGCTGTTTTTTCATTCTCATAAAGGATTGAGTTCGACTATACATCCTACTGCTTGTGTGAGTCTAACTAGCTACTGAATTTATGGGATTCAGATCTGGGTGGGATAACCAGTCAGCAAAAATTACAAGTGGTCCTATATATCACATTTTTGTTGCAGATTATCAACATGTAAATATTTCGAGAACTTTATTACCGTATACAAGCATCCTGTATACGTGAAATGCCTGGATATAAAATCGAGACGACAAGTTTACGAAAATGTTCACGCACCTATTGTAATTGATGATAAAGTCCAGAAAAAGATAAACAACTTTGACAATACAACAAAAACTTTTAGCGTCCTCTTCGTTGGTATCGACAGCATCTCCCGTCTGAATTTTGTACGCGCCCTTCCGAATACCTATAAGTTTGTAGAAGAAAATGGTTGGTTGCCATTGAAAGGTTATAACAAAATAGACGACAATACGTTCCCTAACCTTATGGCTATTTTAACGGGTTTCAACCAGAGTCGAGCTTATTCAGTCTGCAATCCCAAATCATTAGGAAAATTGGACAAATGTCCGATACTTTGGTACAATTTTAGAGATTTGGGTTACGTGACGGGATATGCCGAAGATGAAGGTTCCATCAACACTTTTAATTATAGAAAAAAAGGGTTTTCTTCACCTCCTGTCGATTATTACTTTAGACCCTACGTTCTAGGTACTGAAAAACTTACTAAAGTTCACAAAGATGGAATGACTTACTGTACAGGACCGGAATCGGCGGGAGAAAGAATAATGAATATTGCCAAAGATTTTGCGGTTACTTTTAAAAACTATCCGAATTTTGGTTTCTTCTGGATGAATTCATTTAGTCACAATGAGATGAATTCGCCTTCAGGTACAGTTTTTTAATTATTAATTTTTATTATCATATTTAATTAGCCCTCTTATTGGTAATGGCTTCAAAATGGAAGGCAAAAGGTCGAAAAGTACATGCGCCAGTAATCATAAAGATACACATTCTCTACAGAAAAAATGTTGATTTCTAAATTATTAACATGGACCAAAATTTACCCGGATCGAGAGTACCTCCCCCCTCCTCTCTTTTCGCCAGCCAAATCCCCTAAAACGGCCAAAAACTACCTCCTAAAGGGGTTAAACGGACAGCACATCATTACTTCCGATCCTCACCAATCCCTCCACAGGCTAAAACTCACCCCTGAAAGGGATACCCGTTTTGCGGTTGATATAAAAAAAATTCATCCCTTTCGGAGCTGAATTTTGACCTGTGGTTGGTAGGGGTCGGAAGTAATATTGAACACCACCACCGTGCTCAGCGTCCTCGAAAACGAGGGAGGGGAAATACTTTTTTTTACAGAGAAATGATGTGCTGCACGTTTAACCCCTTTAGGTGGTAGTTTTTGGTCGTTTTAGGGGTTCGGCTGGCGAAAAGGGAAATTCTAATACCGCCATCGTGTTCAGCATCCTCGAAAACGGGGGGGAGAAGATGTGACATGTAAATGTCGTAGGGTAGGTTTTAGTGAAAGGAGAGGAATCAAACTCTACCTTAACAATAACAATAACTATATTCGGGATTAACCCGTAACAATAAATATACTATAAATACTGGATATAACATATAGTCTTACATCTAGAATGTTAGAGATATATCTCTACATAATGTGTAATTCAATCTACCTTAATCTAGTAGTATATATAGTAGGCATTGGCCTTATCCTGGAATACCTTCTGAGAGTTCACTCACGTAATGGTTGAGTGAACGACCTTGTTGATATACATGGATATACATGGTATATCACAAAGGTACTCTCGATCCGGGTAAATTTTGGTCCATTTTTCATGGTTTTTTCCGACTCACAGACGCCACTATTCCGTATTTTTTCAGGTATGGACAATAAGGTTAAAGAATTTTTAGAAAAAATAACCAAAGAAGGCGTAACGAACAACACCATTGTGATATTCATCAGCGACCACGGTATGAGATTTGGGCCTATTCGAAAAACTTCAACAGGATGGATAGAAGAACGACTACCCTTCATATACGTTTCATTTCCGGATTGGTTTAAAGATGGATTTCCGAGAGAATACGAAAATTTTAAAACGAATTCATATCGTCTTACTTCACCCTACGACCTTCACATGACTCTTAAACATATCCTGGTTTTATCGGGACGCAACTTCAACGTAACTAAAAGTGAAGCTTGTCCAACTTGTAAGTCTCTCTTCGAAGAAGCTGACACCGAAAGGTCGTGCGCTGATGCTGGAATCGAACAACATTGGTGTACTTGCTCTGGCTTTAAAAATGTTCAATTGGACAGTCGAGTGAACACCAAGTTGTCAGAGTTTGTGTTAAATACCATTCACGATATCATTCGTTCGAGGAATAGTGATCATAGATGTGCCAAATATTCGGTAGGTCAAATTTTAGCAACTAGAATTTCCCAAGAATCATTTAACAATAACTCTTACATCCTGTTTCATCTCAAAACCAAACCGAAAGCAGTATTTGAAAGTACTATTAGATACGTCGGTGATATAAATACTTCAAATTTTTCAATTTCAGGTGATATTAGTAGGTTAGATAGTTATAATGATCATAGCAAATGTGTTAGCGACGCATATCTTAGGAAATATTGTTACTGCCGTTCTACTGGTGAAAGAATATGAAAAGTGCCTTAATTTATGATAATACTGAATTGTTTTTAGATGTGAAAATTTATTTTCTATTACTTTTACATTTTAAATGTAGATAACGCCAGTGATAACTAGGATTATAATGTTTTGTTCCTATTATTTTTATCCTAGCGCATACGATTATGGCAAAAGCATCGAATTTGTTGTTCGCATGTGGTGTGAATATATTGAAGCACCTTTTACAATCTCTGATTCAGTTTATGGATCCTCATTTGACTGAAAAGCTGAAAATTCGCTGATCAAACGTGACAAGTGATTTTTTTCAGTTATTATATATTTGAGTAGAGTAGCTATAAGGATTCTGGAGCCAATATAGAGAATTCAATATGTTAGATAGAGAGAATGCAAGACGCTTAGGACGTGACGTACTTTTTTTATGTTTAGCGTACTTTCTCAACGTTTAACGATGGTTTAAACGTAATAAAAGGGCCTAAAACGTTAAAAAGTGCGATAAATGTTAAAAAAAAAGTGTGTTTAACATTAAAAACATCGGCCAAACGTCATATTCTAGCCATTGCTGTACCCGTTATCCATCTATAACTCATTGAATTATCTATATTAGGTTAAAGCTCGTTTTCAATGATGAAAGTTCCTTTTTCGACGTTTCACGCAATTTCCATTTGTTTTTTAGAGTAATTTTATGTTAAAAAAACGTTCTAGAAACGTTTATACCGTATCTTGAACATTGAAAACATGCGTTAAAGTTTTACCACTTACCCCCGTGCCATGTTTAATAAAAGGTAAATGTTTACTTAAAGCAAAAATACAGTTTAAAACAATATTCGTTATGATATGGAATTTCCTATTGTCTTGACTTTGTAGGTAACTTTAGAGAAACATTGCTAGCTTCTTGCAAGTCTGGTGGAGTAGGTATTCATAAATTCTTCATCACTGTCTGAATTACTATTGATTGCAAGGGCGGCTCCAGCCCAGAGATTGGGGGGGGGGGCAACGTCGTCGGCTGTTAGGGTTATATATATAAAAGTTTAATATTTTGGGTTTGTTGAGAAATATCCTCTCATTGCCAGGCTTGGGAGGGGGGCAATTGCACCTACTGCCCCCACTTGGAGCCGCCGTTGGTTTCTTATACAAAATTCATTCTGATGCGTAAAGCAAATTTTATTTTTTTGTACATTCTAGGTCTATTTATACCATAAAAAACTTACTTTTTCACTCAAAAATGGCCCAAACATTTTTTCCGGTAATTTTGTCATTGCCAATCGTTTCTTATACAAAATTCATTCTGCGTAAACCAAATTTTAATTTTTTTTGTAGATTCTAGGTCCATTTATATCCTAAAAATCTCACTTTTTCCTTCAAAAATGGCCCAAACATTTTTTTCGGTAATTTTGACATTGTCAATCGTTGCTTTTACAAAATTTATTCTGCAAAACCAAATTTTAATTTTTTTGAATTTTTTTTGTAGTTTCTAGGTCCATTTATACCCTAAAAAACTCACTTTTCTCTCAAAAATCCCCCAAAGGTTTTTTTTGGTAATTCTGACATTGCCAATCGTTGCTTTTGCAAAATTTATTCTGCGTAAACTAAATTTTAATTTTTTTGAATTTTTTTGTAGATTCTAGGTCTATTTATACCATAAAAAACTCTCTTTTTCACTCAAAAATGGCCCAAACATTTTTTCCGGTAATTTTGTCATTGCCCAATCGTCTCTTATACAAAATTCATTCTGCGTAAACCAAATTTTAATTTTTTTTGTAGATTCTAGGTCCATTTATATCCTAAAAATCTCACTTTTTCCTTCAAAAATTGCCCAAACATTTTTTTCGGTAATTTTGACATTGTCAATCGTTGCTTTTACAAAATTTATTCTGCAAAACCAAATTTTAATTTTTTTGAATTTTTTTTGTAGTTTCTAGGTCCATTTATACCCTAAAAAACTCACTTTTCTCTCAAAAATCCCCCAAAGGTTTTTTTTGGTAATTCTGACATTGCCAATCGTTGCTTTTGCAAAATTTATTCTGCGTAAACTAAATTTTAATTTTTTTGAATTTTTTTGTAGATTCTAGGTCTATTTATACCATAAAAAACTCTCTTTTTCACTCAAAAATGGCCCAAACATTTTTTCCGGTAATTTTGTCATTGCCCAATCGTCTCTTATACAAAATTCATTCTGCGTAAACCAAATTTTAATTTTTTTTGTAGATTCTAGGTCCATTTATATCCTAAAAATCTCACTTTTTCCTTCAAAAATGGCCTAAACATTTTTTTTTCGGTAATTTTGACATTGTCAATCGTTGCTTTTACAAAATTTATTCTGCATAAACCAAATTTTAATTTTTTTGAATTTTTTTTGTAGTTTCTAGGTCCATTTATACCCTAAAAAACTCTCTTTTTCTCTCAAAAATGCCCCAAAGGTTTTTTTTGGTAATTCTGACATTGCCAATCGTTGCTTTTGCAAAATTTATTCTGCGTAAACTAAATTTTAATTTTTTTGAATTTTTTTGTAGATTCTAGGTCTATTTATACCATAAAAAACTCTCTTTTTCACTCAAAAATGGCCCAAACATTTTTTCCGGTAATTTTGTCATTGCCCAATCGTCGTCTCTTATACAAAATTCATTCTGCGTAAACCAAATTTTAATTTTTTTTGTAGATTCTAGGTCCATTTATATCCTAAAAATCTCACTTTTTCCTTCAAAAATGGCCTAAACATTTTTTTTTCGGTAATTTTGACATTGTCAATCGTTGCTTTTACAAAATTTATTCTGCATAAACCAAATTTTAATTTTTTTGAATTTTTTTTGTAGTTTCTAGGTCCATTTATACCCTAAAAAACTCTCTTTTTCTCTCAAAAATGCCCCAAAGGTTTTTTTTGGTAATTCTGACATTGCCAATCGTTGCTTTTGCAAAATTTATTCTGCGTAAACTAAATTTTAATTTTTTTGAATTTTTTTGTAGATTCTAGGTCTATTTATACCATAAAAAACTCTCTTTTTCACTCAAAAATGGCCCAAACATTTTTTCCGGTAATTTTGTCATTGCCCAATCGTCTCTTATACAAAATTCATTCTGCGTAAACCAAATTTTAATTTTTTTTGTAGATTCTAGGTCCATTTATATCCTAAAAATCTCACTTTTTCCTTCAAAAATGGCCTAAACATTTTTTTTTCGGTAATTTTGACATTGTCAATCGTTGCTTTTACAAAATTTATTCTGCATAAACCAAATTTTAATTTTTTTGAATTTTTTTTGTAGTTTCTAGGTCCATTTATACCCTAAAAAACTCTCTTTTTCTCTCAAAAATGCCCCAAAGGTTTTTTTTGGTAATTCTGACATTGCCAATCGTTGCTTTTGCAAAATTTATTCTGCGTAAACTAAATTTTAATTTTTTTGAATTTTTTTGTAGATTCTAGGTCTATTTATACCATAAAAAACTCTCTTTTTCACTCAAAAATGGCCCAAACATTTTTTCCGGTAATTTTGTCATTGCCCAATCGTCGTCTCTTATACAAAATTCATTCTGCGTAAACCAAATTTTAATTTTTTTTGTAGATTCTAGGTCCATTTATATCCTAAAAATCTCACTTTTTCCTTCAAAAATGGCCTAAACATTTTTTTTTCGGTAATTTTGACATTGTCAATCGTTGCTTTTACAAAATTTATTCTGCATAAACCAAATTTTAATTTTTTTGAATTTTTTTTGTAGTTTCTAGGTCCATTTATACCCTAAAAAACTCTCTTTTTCTCTCAAAAATGCCCCAAAGGTTTTTTTTGGTAATTCTGACATTGCCAATCGTTGCTTTTGCAAAATTTATTCTGCGTAAACTAAATTTTAATTTTTTTGAATTTTTTTGTAGATTCTAGGTCTATTTATACCATAAAAAACTCTCTTTTTCACTCAAAAATGGCCCAAACATTTTTTCCGGTAATTTTGTCATTGCCCAATCGTCTCTTATACAAAATTCATTCTGCGTAAACCAAATTTTAATTTTTTTTGTAGATTCTAGGTCCATTTATATCCTAAAAATCTCACTTTTTCCTTCAAAAATGGCCCAAACATTTTTTTCGGTAATTTTGACATTGTCAATCGTTGCTTTTACAAAATTTATTCTGCAAAACCAAATTTTAATTTTTTTGAATTTTTTTTGTAGTTTCTAGGTCCATTTATACCCTAAAAAACTCACTTTTCTCTCAAAAATCCCCCAAAGGTTTTTTTTGGTAATTCTGACATTGCCAATCGTTGCTTTTGCAAAATTTATTCTGCGTAAACTAAATTTTAATTTTTTTGAATTTTTTTGTAGATTCTAGGTCTATTTATACCATAAAAAACTCTCTTTTTCACTCAAAAATGGCCCAAACATTTTTTCCGGTAATTTTGTCATTGCCCAATCGTCTCTTATACAAAATTCATTCTGCGTAAACCAAATTTTAATTTTTTTTGTAGATTCTAGGTCCATTTATATCCTAAAAATCTCACTTTTTCCTTCAAAAATGGCCTAAACATTTTTTTTTCGGTAATTTTGACATTGTCAATCGTTGCTTTTACAAAATTTATTCTGCATAAACCAAATTTTAATTTTTTTGAATTTTTTTTGTAGTTTCTAGGTCCATTTATACCCTAAAAAACTCTCTTTTTCTCTCAAAAATGCCCCAAAGGTTTTTTTTGGTAATTCTGACATTGCCAATCGTTGCTTTTGCAAAATTTATTCTGCGTAAACTAAATTTTAATTTTTTTGAATTTTTTTGTAGATTCTAGGTCTATTTATACCATAAAAAACTCTCTTTTTCACTCAAAAATGGCCCAAACATTTTTTCCGGTAATTTTGTCATTGCCCAATCGTCTCTTATACAAAATTCATTCTGCGTAAACCAAATTTTAATTTTTTTTGTAGATTCTAGGTCCATTTATATCCTAAAAATCTCACTTTTTCCTTCAAAAATGGCCTAAACATTTTTTTTTCGGTAATTTTGACATTGTCAATCGTTGCTTTTACAAAATTTATTCTGCATAAACCAAATTTTAATTTTTTTGAATTTTTTTTGTAGTTTCTAGGTCCATTTATACCCTAAAAAACTCTCTTTTTCTCTCAAAAATGCCCCAAAGGTTTTTTTTGGTAATTCTGACATTGCCAATCGTTGCTTTTGCAAAATTTATTCTGCGTAAACTAAATTTTAATTTTTTTGAATTTTTTTGTAGATTCTAGGTCTATTTATACCATAAAAAACTCTCTTTTTCACTCAAAAATGGCCCAAACATTTTTTCCGGTAATTTTGTCATTGCCCAATCGTCTCTTATACAAAATTCATTCTGCGTAAACCAAATTTTAATTTTTTTTGTAGATTCTAGGTCCATTTATATCCTAAAAATCTCACTTTTTCCTTCAAAAATGGCCTAAACATTTTTTTTTCGGTAATTTTGACATTGTCAATCGTTGCTTTTACAAAATTTATTCTGCATAAACCAAATTTTAATTTTTTTGAATTTTTTTTGTAGTTTCTAGGTCCATTTATACCCTAAAAAACTCACTTTTTCTCTCAAAAATGCTCCCAAGGTTTTTTTTAGTAATTTTGACATTGCCAATCGTTGCTTTTGCAAAATTTATTCTGCGTAAACTAAATTTTAATTTTTTTGGTAGATTCTAGGTCCATTTATACCATAAAAAACTCACTTTTTCCCTCAAAAATGGCTCGAACATCTTTTTTCGGTAATTATGACATTGCCATTGGTTTCTTATACAAAATTCATTCTGCGTAAACCAAATTTTAATTTTTTTAAATTTTTTTTGTAGTTTCTAGGTCCATTTATATCCTAAAAAACTCACTTTTTCCTTCAAAAATGGCCCAAACATTTTTTTTGGTAATTTTGACATTGCCAATCGTTTCTTACAAGGGCGGCTGCAGGGGGAGGGGGGAAGAGATTGGAGACCTCGTCGGCTGTTAGGGTTAATATATAAAAGTTTAATATTTTGGGTTTGTTGAGAAATATCCTCTCATTGCTGGACTTGGGGGGGGGAGGGTGGAGTTCCCCAACTATTCAGAATAATTATTATTTTACAGTTTTGTTATCTTGATTCCTGACTTTGTTTTACACTGACGATTAATGAAAATTTATGTGAAACGTCAAAGTCAAAGGTGTCTAGATAGTGAAAACCTACAAAATCGTGTTGTAATGATTTAACAGCTCTAGGGACAATAAACATTAAATTCAGTCCGATTTTTAGGGTTGATATATCATTCATTTTCACATATGATAGGCGAAAAAACTTGTTATCTCTAATTTACACATATTTTTGATGAACTATATGACAAATAAACAAAATAACAATGAGTGAGACGGAAAAATAGAATAATTTTTATATAAAGTAATATAGTAGATACCGATATATTTTAGAAACTTTTATTACAAAACTAAAGGCCCTTTAAAATTCTAAAAACTTTGGCTTATTGTGAAACATTTAAAATTCACAAATTTATTTATGAAAAAACAACAAATTTTATGCTTTTATATATATGAATAAAAACGAAACTAATAAAAAGTTAGGATAAAAAGTAGTTATAAATAGTTAACGTTATTTTTATTAATATTGATTTTTCGTAGAAAAAAATATGTGCCATTATATTAGAGCTGCTAGTTTAGTACCTGGTTTTCCATTTGTCACAAATTATCGATAGTGTCTTTTACAAGAATGTTCTATAAACTATATTGAAGCTATGGTGGGATAAAGGATAAAACGTTGACATGGTGTCCAACTCTCGACCATTTTATATACACAAAACGTTACACTTTGTTTCTGCTTATTACTCAGCCAAAATCATTTCACCAATGGCTTGCCTCAATGATATTATTAACTAATTACCCTCCCAAATGCAACGCCACTGATTATATTTAATTTCAAACTAATAGTGAATTATCTTATCAAATTGTCACGTTCTCAATGAGGGTGAGGGTGATTTTTAAAATCATATTTGACTTTTTGAACCCAAAATCCTTCATTAAAAGCAAACAAATTTATTAAATGCAGATAAATCGAACAAAATAATTATCTATTATATTGAAAGGTTTCTTAAAATAGAAATAATGTATTTGTTTGGTCCACTTTGATATTTAATTTTTAATTTTCCCGCGCTTATAAATTTAACATATGGCGGAGTTGCCAGTTCATCAACGTTTTACCAGCATCTAGTGAAGTTATTAATATTTTGGAGGAGACACACATCCGAATTTAAATAAAGTATTTATAATAATATTGATACCAAATAAACATTTTAGATACCAGTATAATATCCCTATAAACATAAATATATAATAAATCTAAATCATTATATTAAAAACATCAACGAATATAACCGATGAATAGTCAAAAAAATTTATAACAGTTAGATATTAGGTTAAAATTTTTCTAGTAGAAAACAAGTTATTAGAAAATGAAACCATATAAAAGAAAAATTGTAATTTAAGTATTTTTTTCATTCGAGTAAAAATGTCTCTGATGACAAAAACTTTAAAAATAAATTAAACCATGAAAATGTTAAAAAAGTATCATTCACTAATATTTTTCCCGTAATTAACTTTATTACCGCGAGATTTGTTGAGCAGTGTATATTTAATTTGAAACATAATATATGTTGGACAGTGTATGTATGGACCCCATTTTGAAGGTGTTCCCGAAGAGGTACGGAGGGGCACATCAAAACGTAAGCTTACTTTTTGATGCTCTATCAAAATCTGAACTCAGAATTTTAAAATTCATAAACACAAAAAAGCTACAGACACACAGATCGAATTCAGATACCGACCAATTTGTTCGGTGAACATTTAGATGTCAAGTTTTGTCAATTCGCAATTCGCAATTCGCACAATGTAGAGCATTGTAAGCCGAATATCGCATCACCCTGTATAACCAAATAATGCTCTGGTGTAAGGTAAAAATGGTACAAGCAGTGATTTATATATTTTCAATATATTTTATTATTTCTTCACTAATAAATACAAATAAATGGCGGTTTTTGATTGAAATAAAAAATCATCAAATTGACATACGTCTCGAAACAACTGCTCTCAATATATATTATATACAAATTATTAGACGTTAACTTTGATATAAGAATTATGATAAATTTATATTTGTTCTAGTCATGTATGTATATAAACAAAAAATATATTATGTATACGTAAACGAAAACTTTGTTTTATTTGAAACACAAAAACTATATACCTTCAAAGTAAAATTATAAAAGTATTTACTAATCTCTTTCTCGGAACCTTTTTGTAGAAAGTACAACATGGATTAAGAACCAACCAGACACTGACCTTTCAGCTGACGGCCGTGACATTTGGATATAAATATAATCTCATTTATTTCTAATGTTATTCCGAAATACTGCGAGTTAAGTTTTTTCGGAAAATTTAAACAAATAAATCACACAAATAGTCAAGAAATAAAAAATTTACACAGCAAACAGCAATCCAGAATTTCACATTCGACAATAACAAATAATTATAATCAACTCTTCCTATGACAGGCTTACGTCGAACTGGTGACTGGTATAAGTCGGTGCTAAGAGAATTTAACCCAGAAATAACAACATCGACGAAAGTAATCGCCACCCGGGAGATTTAATACTAATTATTCTTTAAATTGCAATTTCTCTGGAAATTATATCTTGAGATATTTTTACCTAGAAACACTAAATCCCCTTCTTTATCGTTTCTGCATAAATTCATTTAGAATTTCCGACCTAGTGGTAAGCCTCATTACTGATTTGTTTCCACGCGGCGAACGGTTCCACTCAATCTGGTCTACTGTTTATTTTATATAGGGAATAATATTTATTTATCTTTCCGTTTTCATCCTTTATTCGTTATTATAAGTTGTACTGTTTTGAACTAACGCTATTTATTGAGCTGGACAAAAATGAAATACTTTTATAAATCAAATACTTTATTTTCGGATCAACATTTAAGTAAAATTTTAAGTTTATAACAAATATAAATATGTATACCGTTCCTAAAGGGCTATCCTCAACTTTTCACTGAAAAATCTCCAGATTCTATTGAAATTTGGATAATTTGTCCCCCTCACAGCCTCCCATCTCCACCACATTTGGCGGCAAATTTACAAATATTTCACTTGTTATCGGAATTTACATGTTCGTGAAGAATTATATTAATTTTGTTACTAGATTTAGTAATTTTTTAACTGCAATCTTTGGTAATTCTGTAATATGTCATCTGTCATTCGACCATTTTAGCTTTTAGCTTATATCTGAGGATATTTTTGCGAAAATTTACAACTTGCTCGCACAAATATGCTCTGGTTGTTATTAACCCCTTAACCCCCCACTCACCCCCTCTTATAAACACCAGCTTATTTCAGACTGACGAGAGAGCACTACTAGAAAAACTCTTCCTAAATCGAAACCCATCTGGACCGCTATTAATATTCACTCTAGAGTTGAAAATTAATTCGGAATCAGAGAAATATCTGACCAAATTTTCTTCGGAAAAGCTGACCGCTCGTCTAGCGGTTCTCAGAAAATTCATCGATTTGCAATTGCGAATTCCCTTTTTTAATTCGTTGAAAAGTTGCGAGGAGTATTTCGGAAGGTTTTCAAAATATTTAGCGGCCTTGCTTTCTGTTGATTCGACAGATATGTTTTGTTGTAATGTTGGTACGGTTTCAACAGACGGTCCTGAAAATTCCAAGGTTTTTTTAATTCTAATAAGAACCAGATTTATGTGAAATTACCTGGATCAGAAAATGTAAAGGCAGCAGTTTCACCGAGGGTCCCCCCACCAATATCGTTTTCCATATTTCTAAGGGAAATAGTTGACAGATGATCATATGCTGGTGGAGGCGAATGTGGGACAGGGATGGAGCTACAACAAGTTTGACTGGTGCTCGCATCTGGCGTAGTGCTGTTACAGGGCAAAATAGCACTTGAGTCACTACCTTCACGTACCTCCGATTGCACAACAGCTGATTTGCAGTTACATCTGGTACACCTAAAAATGACATTGTTCCGAAAAAGAGCTAAAGATGGAGAATACAATTAATCAAATTCCAAACTCGAGTACATCAATAGCAATATCCATCTAGAAGCTGAAAAAAATTGAAAAACCAAAAAAAATGAAAAAATAAAAAAAATTGAAAAAATGAAAAAATGAAAAAATGAAAAAATGAAAAAATGAAAAAATGAAAAAATGAAAAAATGAAAAAATGAAAAAATGAAAAAATGAAAAAATGAAAAAATGAAAAAATGAAAAAATGAAAAAATGAAAAAATGAAAAAATGAAAAAATGAAAAAATGAAAAAATGAAAAAATGAAAAAATGAAAAAATGAAAAAATGAAAAAATGAAAAAATGAAAAAATGAAAAAATGAAAAAATGAAAAAATGAAAAAATGAAAAAATGAAAAAATGAAAAAATGAAAAAATGAAAAAATGAAAAAATGAAAAAATGAAAAAATGAAAAAATGAAAAAATGAAAAAATGAAAAAATGAAAAAATGAAAAAATGAAAAAATGAAAAAATGAAAAAATGAAAAAATGAAAAAATGGAAAAATTCAAAAAAATGGAAAAAATTACACAAATTGTAAAAAAAGAAAAAAATGAAAAAAATTGAAAAAATAAACAAAGAAAATTATAAAAATTAAAAAAATTAAAAAAAATTGTAAAAAAAGGAAAAAAATTGAAAAATTTTAAAAAAATTAAAATATGGAAGTAAATGAAAAATATGAAAAAAATGAAAAAAATGAAAAAAAAAATGAAAAAAATGAAAAAAAATGGAAAAAATGAATAAAATTGTAAAAAAAAGGAAAAAATAAACAAAGAAAATTATAAAAATTAAAAAAATTGAAAAAATTTAAAAAAATAAAAAAAAAATGGAAAAAAATGGAAAAAAATGAAAAAAATTGAAAAAAATTGTAAAAAAGGAAAAAAATTGAAAAATTTGAAAAAAATGGAAATAAATGAAAAATATGAAAAAAATTGAAAAAATTGTAAAAAATACAATAAAAAATGAAAAAAATTGAAATAATTGAAAAAAAATTGAAATAGAAAGGTGATAACGAATGATAAGAGGCCAAGAGCACATGCTAAATATGTCTCAATAATGATTTTTATTCAGTAAATTCATAAATTTACCTATTTTCAATTTTCATGTCGGCGAAATTTTTAAAATATCTCATTTTCAGAAGTTCATTGTATTCAGGCGGTGGTTCATAGTCGGGAGGTTCGTCTGGAACAATAATTTCCTCTTCTATATCACCAACACTTTCCTCTGTAATTTAGGAAAGAGGAATTAATTCTAAATTGAAAATATCTATGCTTGTAACCTTGTAAATAATAAAATACTGTGAAATAGAATTAACAATGTTGATAATTGAGTGTTACCTAATATTGCATGGATCGTCTCAATATGATCTTGAATTTGCTGTTGATGCTGAGCTCGTATATTGACTCTATATAGGAGCAAAGCCATTGCTAAAATAATACCAATTAAACCTAAAAGTGTAGCAAACAATGATTTATCAAAAACTAATAATATTGATAAAAGTTCATACCAAAACTGCATGTCAAGAACACGAAAGTAGCAGTTGTTATATCAGAATATGCTTCAGATTTCGGAAATAGAAAGTTTGGAATTTTTGAAAATTCCCGATGATCTTTGGGATCTAAAAAATTGTTTCATAGGTTCAAAAATATTCAAAGAACAAAAATTATAATTACTATCAACGATTACCATATCAAATACTATTAAACGAGCAAGGTTTGTATGTGTGTGTGTATGTGTGTCCAGAGGATCTCGAAATCCACTCGTCAGAATTCAATGAAACTTTCAGGGTAGACTAATTCCTATCTAAATCGACAGAAAATATAGGTCTCATGTCTGTGAAAATCTTCCGAGATATTTACAAGAAAAGTTAAGCTTTTAGTTTTATTTCCTAGCAACGGCAACTTGTTTCTATAGTAATATACTATAAAGGAGAGAGGATATAACGTCACATTCCATAGGCGTACTTTGCAAAATAAGTTTCTATAATATAAATAAGGTCACAGCATATAAAATATATATACCCACTTCGTAGATTAAATTTTGAAGCTATATTATTTACAAAAAATAAAAATAAACCTTATGCATCTGACACTTTAACATTGAACGAATTAAATTTAACCAATAAATAACAAGGAGGATTATATGTTGGGATTAAACTGTTTTTAATCTCTTGGCATTAAAAGTAACGCTTCAGTACTTACCTAAACTCAAAGATTAAAAAAAAAGTTAGTTCAAGAACTATCTATAAAAGTCACTGTCTTCACTAAAACTACTGGTATTACTATAATTGTCTTTTCTGAGGTTTATTATTATAGGTTCTATTAAATTATCCATTGATAGTGGATATACTTTCCTAAATGAATTTTCCACCTTTTTAACATGATCAATGCATTTTCCCCAATGTTCTCTATTTACATCTGAAAATGCCTTCAAAAACAAATTTCGCACATCAGGAAATTTAAATGTTTTATTGGTTTGAGAAACATAATCTTTTAATAATTGTGACCAGATCAGTTCAATGGGATTTAACTCTGCGTGGTACGGAGGCAATCTGAGAATTTTAATTAGTTTTTCTCTGGCCATCTCATCTATAATATATTTTTTGAATTTTGAATTTGAATTACTAATAATTCTGCCTTCAAGGATTTAGGAGGACTGATAATATTTTTAGAATGAAGCCATTTTGAAATATATATTTTATTACAAAATTCCGAATCAATTAAAATACATACGATACGGCTATGAATAAATAAAGTCTGACTTATCTGTCAAAATAACAGGTTTATTACAGTAAAAACCATGGAAACAAGATTAAATCTAGACAAAAACTATATTAGGCCGATCAGATGTATTAAAATTTAAATTTGAACTACAAATAAGCATTGAAGGATGAGGTAAAAATAAAATTTCTACCTCTTGAACCTGTACTACGTTCTGCAAATTAAATACTGCACTCCTTTCTTCTGTATAGTATAGTACTAAAAAGGTTTGACTTTATTTAATTTCTGGCGTTTAAATCTGAAAGAATTCAATTTTAAATTTGCCGCTTTTTATCCATAATGACCTACAAATTTTGACAACTACTGACACGCACATCTCTGGTTAAACGTTAAGAAAATGGGACCGGCTGGGATTTTCATGAAATTTTCGCAGATGCTATAAAACATGATAAAATCAATATACCTACTTAGCAATAGAAATTTTTGCGCGGAAAAATATTTTTCACATTTTTTTATTCTGCAAATGCCCAAGTAGCAATTTATAACCAGAATAAACCTGAAAAGTATAAAAAAGAAAAGGTTCATTTGACGGACATAAATAATTTGCTTGTCAAATGACAGCCATCTCATAAATTCTAAGTTGAAAATACAACGTTGCCAATTCAATTTCAGAAATCATGGGTTTAGGTAAATATTTATAGGAACGTTGAGTAACACTGTTAAAATGGACACTTGTCAAAACGTGACAACTGTTAAAATGTGATACGTGTCAGAATGTTACAACTGTCAAAATATGACACCTGTCAAAATGTAACAAATGTCAAAATGTCACACGTATCGTACTTTTCTTTATTTATTACACAGATCTAACCTAACCTAAAGCTAATCTTTTTTTTTTTGGCGGGTGGAAATTCTTTATGCACATCGGGTAAAGGTTCTTCCCTTCCCCGATAGTGTGAGACTACCCCTTACGGTTACTCACTAAAACCACCCCACTGAAACCACTATGCCCTACACGCTGCTGTTGCCCGTCCCGGAAACGGGGCCTGTCCGCCGTGACTATTCGCGAAGATCAAGCGTCAGTAGATGTTGCCCCAAAAGGGTGAAATCTCCAGAAACTAGGCAACTTTTAATGCATTTAACTAACCTCTGGGACAAGCAGTTGATAAACGTCAATAACACCTGCAGCAAATTGAAAATTAACACTGACAGCTTTTTTAATTTTCCCGCCTACTTTCTATTTATCTACCTTTCTGTAGTTCAAGTAGATGTCGCCCACTCCGTGATTTTCACGAATTAATTAATAATTTGTCAGGTTATAAATATACTTAAATTATATACTCATTGGACTGCTTAAAAATGTAGATTTGAATATTAAGAGCGAAGCTCGGTGACCAGATATTAAGTACATTAATCAAAGTTGATATAGTTTAACTATTTTCAATTGCTAATGCGAAATTATTTAACATTACCTTGAAAACAATTCAATTCATCGCTATCATCTCCACAATGATCAAAACCATCACAATTCAGCAAAACTGATATACATCTCATGTTGTGACACAATAAATCCGAACCTCCGAAGCAATCTAAAATGATCAAAAACTATAAACCGATCAACGACAATTTTTCCGTCCTACCAAGTTATCTAATATTTTTTCGTAACACCCAGTTTCAGTTATTTCCAAAATTTGTATTGATATGATTCAATAGATTTGAAATTTTCTGTATTTACCTTTATATTCGCAAATATCCTACCATCACTAAAACTGATAAATGATAATGCACCGAATTCTCAACATTCACTGGGTGTTGCAAAATTTATTGGAATCAAAAGCCTAACTGATGAAGCCGAAAGGCAGAACACGTTAGCTTTACCTTTATAGTTAAAAGCGGCATATATGATGGCTAACTGCGATTTTGGAGTAAAGACGCCCCTTAACCTTATGTAAAATCCTTGACTTATGGGTACAACATGCTCGACTTGCTTGGTATTTCCGTAGTGAGTTGCAGGATGTCTAAGAATTTCTACGGAAGGTTCGTTCGAGGTAACGCCTTGTCTAATAGTTAATTCTGTAGTACCGGCTAAAAAATCACAGCATGAACAAAAAGCATCATTTATAGATATCAAAAACTTCCGTACCGAAATCTAAAAATGTTGCAATTTTAACATACAAATGCGTTTTTCTATGTCTAAGATTCTCTGGTGGTTTAACGATCCAAACGCAATCAAACAATGTTGTTCCTTTTGTCACCATATTCATCATAGTTATTCCTCCTCCCAAATTATTTACGTTTCCTCCACAACCTGTCAAGAAAATATGGTAAAACGCTTTGATTTAATGACATAAAACGTCTATTTTCATCACCTATGTACGGCTTAAAAGCAGAATCGTGAATGTTTCCTAAAATAAAGGAGTAAGAAGCCTTAAAACCGAGATGAGATGCTCCGTTTGCATAAAACCTTATCACTAAAGAGGGGCCATTGCTGGTTATCATTGGAGGCCTGAAAACGTTTCCAGAAATAACATACATCCTCTGTCCATTCCAATCGAAGAACTGAAATATATATAAGTGAATAATATTCCCCATAGTTATTCCAGACTTCGAGCAACTCCTTACCTCTAATATAGATGATGCGTCTAAAAGGAAATCTGTAAATAATAAATTGATCCTGCAAGGCTCAATTGATTCGCAATTTATAACATATTCAGCACTTAAATCAATAGGATACATATGCGGAAAAAATGGCGACGAAATAAACTGACTTGCGTTGTTCATATTAGCAGCTTTTGGATATCCCCAAAATGTAAACCTGTTTCCTAAAAAGAAAAAATGCAAACATGAATTCTGACTAAGTCATGTTCTGCGATTAATTAGCCCAGTTGTCAGAGACTTTGCGATGATACAAATCAGAAATCAAAAATGAATTTTTTTTTAAATAAAGTTAAAAATACACTTTATAATTTTAGCAAAGTGTACCAGGCCAGAGATTTGGGGGGGGGGGGCAACGTCGTCAGTTGTTAGGGTTATATATATAAAAGTTTAATATTGTGGGTTTGTTGATATAAATGGACCTAGAATCTACAAAAAAATTTGGTTTACGCAGAATGAATTTTATGTAAGAAGCGATTGGCAATGTCAAAATTACCGAAAAAAAATGTTTGGACCATTTTTGAGGGAAAAAGTTAGTTTTTTAGGATATAAATGGACCTAGAATCTACAAAAAAATCAAAAAAATTAAAATTTGGTTTAAGCAGAATGAATTTTGAATAAGAAACGATTGTCAAAATTAGCGAAAAAAAATATTTGGGATATTTTTGGGGGGAAAAGAGTGTTTTTAAGGATATAAATGGACCTATAATCTACAAAAAAAATTCAAAAAAATTAAAATTTGGTTTACGCAGAATGAATTTTGTCTAAAAACGATTGGCAACGCCAAAATTACCGAAAAAACATGTTTGGGATATTTTTGAGGGAAAAGTGAGTTTTTCAGGATAAAAATGGACCTAGAATCTACAAAAAAAATTAAAATTTGGTTTACGCGGAATGAATTTTGTCTAAAAACGATTGGCAACACTAAAATTACCGAAAAAAAATGTTTGGGATATTTTTGAGGGAGAAGTGAGTTTTTCAGAATATAAATGGACCTAGAATCTACAAAAAAAATTAAAAAAAATTAAAATTTGGTTTACGCAGAATGAACTTTGTATAAGAAACGATTGGCAATATTAAAATTACGGAAAAAAATGTTTGGGCCATTTTTGATGGAAAAAATGAGTTTTTTAGGATATAAATGGACCTAGAATCTACAAAAAAATTCAATTAATTAAAATTTGGATTACCCCGAATGAATTTTGTCTAAGAAACGATTGATAATATTAATATTACCGAAAAAAAATGTTTGGGCCGTTTTTGAGGGGAAAAATGAGTTTTTTGGGATATAATTGGACATCTACAAAAAAAATGAAAAAAATTTGGTTTACGCGTCTCCTCTTTAAAATGCTTTCATTTTTTTTCTTTGCATACATTTTAGGCAAAGATTGTGTAGTTTTTTCCCGAATAATTTTTTGTAGTAATGCAAATTTCTTTTATAACTTATAATATAAATTTTAGTAAAATTTTCCGCTCTTTCACGTGGTGCTATTAATTTTTCGATTTTTTTCGAGATATAATGAAAAAACCAAATATTCGATTTTATTTTCGAAATTGTGAATTTAGCATACACTTTAGAGAAGCAAAGATTTTATTACTGCTTTCTATACCCTTTAAAGTACCTAAGAGCCTAGTTTCAGCGATATCACATTTTATGACAGGCTTTGATCTAAATGTAGCTCTGGCAACTGGGCTAAATATGGTTTGATGTTTTGCTGGGATGATATTATACAAAATGTTTAATCTCTACCTACTTTTTGTAAAGTAATCCAGAGTAAAAGCATGTCCGTACTCGTTATTGTATATAAAAGTAAAAGCAACCGTTCTTGTTTGGCTGACATATGACAGATGTGAGATATTGCTTTTTACAAACCGTCCACAAAATTGTTCTCCCGATGAATCTTCAATTTGTGGTTCATAGACCCAAACGTAGTCACAACCACAGCTATCGAAAACTGAAGCTTTACCACAATTCCTTGATATGTTAAGATATCTGGAAAATCATTAATGAAAAAACAAATAAATACGAAACAGTATTTACTGAAGCATGGAGACAATTCAACTAAAACCCTAAATTCCAGTAAACACGTCATTTGGATGAGAAAATGTTGAATTTCTGTATATTGCTTTCTTCAATTGGATCTTCGAAAGAATGAACTTGATAGTGTTGCCATCTATTGGCAAACTTATAAACAACGTCTAAACTTTTTTTGGTATCAGTAAACTGATAATTGTCAATTTTAACCATGTCTTCCAAATTATATATGGTGAAATACATAACCAATGATTGAATTTTATCAGGCAAGTCGTCATTCTTTTTTTGTGCATACAGGGTGAGTCTAGGTTGAGAAAATATCGAGTTTGGAAGTTTCTTGTAATATTAGGAGATTTTTTTAAATTAAATGTTTGAAAATGTAGAATTGTTTTAATCCTTAGGGGCTAGGTACATACAAAACTGTCCCACTTTTTCGAAATTTGAAGATGATGCAAGTGAGACAAGTTCCATACCACCGCAGACAAAATCGCGCACAATGACAACAAAGATTTATTTACGTCAAACTATGTTGTATGTATCGCTTACTTTTGAAAGGCTTGAAAGAACGCTGGTTTGTGTTTTTGAGATACTAAAGCTTAGGCGTTTCACATTATTCTAGTTATGCCCAATAAATAATTAATGGAACAGCCCTCGTAAAATAACATAAAAAAATACTTACCTAAACTGAATATCGATAACACAGGAGGGACAAGTAATAAACTCTACTGTACATTTATTGTACATGGAAACGTTTCTATTTTGAACAAAAACATTATTTTTAATGTCCGCCAATAAGGTTCCACTTTCGCCTGGTTCCAAATAAAATCTTTTGCCATTATTCGGGCCGCAAATGTCGTTGAATTGACTCTCAACTTTCGAAATAAAAATAACGAATAGAAAAACGTGCAAACTCATCTACGATTGAAATTTGAATTCGGACGGTTTGAAGAAATTTTAACGTTTGAAATACGCAGAAATGGAAAGAAATGCAAAAGGAATCCCTACAAATTGAATTTACCTAATCTCATTAGATGGTACGTGTGGGTATTTAGTAAGTATATACACGGCACGTTGTTTGAATAGAGAAATTGTGTGGTAGGCATTTTAAAGGATCTTACAGGATTTGTTAAAACGTAATTAATCCCGAAAGCGTAGGTGGTAATGAAAACAATGAGTTAAATTATACATATCTGGTAAAATTTTAAAGGAACATAGGATTTTCAATGTGTTTTGAACAAGAGCTCACGTAGAAGTCGATCGGCACAATATATCATAAATCTGCACGACCAGCCCTGAGCGGCTGCAGTATAAAAACGTTAGGAATTAAAGACTTTCATCTTTTTTTTTTCAGGGTGATTCTACATAAAAAATTATATTTTTCTACGATTGTAAAGAAAAGTACGGCCGAACCCGTAGGAAATGATTCATTTCCTACAGATTTCATAGACAACTACACTGTCATTCAGTTGTTATTCCATATAATGAACGAATTATGTGTATGAAATTTTTTGACAGTTTGATAAATCTTGACTGACATCAACTGACAGTTCTTAAACGCAATAAATTCATTAAGTTTGCACGAATTAAATTGAAAATATGGATAGTAGTAGTGAAGATACAAGTGAAACATTCACTTCAACTCCTCCAAAGGTAATGCTATTGACAGCTGGTAGATACGTCGTTGACAGACGTCATGCATTATTGACAGCTTGCAGATACGTCGTTGACAGAGGTCATGCATTATTGACAACTGGTAGATACGTCGTTGACAGACGTCACGCCTTATTGATAGCTGGCAGATGTCATGCATCAATGACAGCTGGCAGATACGTCGGTGAAAGATGTCATGCATTATTGACAGCTGGTAGATACGTCGTTGACAGACGTCATGCATTACTGACAGCTGACAGATGTCATGAATAAATGACAACCGGCAGATATATCGTTGACAAATGTCATGCATTATTAAAAAATAAAAATTCAAGTAGGTGTATATGCGGGAACGACTTGCCTGAATGGATATTTTTGGAAAATCAAAGGTAAAGAAAAAAACCTGCTTAATTAACACATGTCGACCCTTTTGAGTCCTTGAAATTCTGAAGTAACTCTGGAAAAAAAAGGAATACTTAATTGGAAAGAAGGTCGGTCAAGGTTCATACAGATGTTTGGTCTTTGGGTATAATTTTATTTATGTTTTATGATGCCTTTTTGTAATATATTTTAGAATTAGTAGTTCATATCACCTGGCTATTATATCACGTACAAGCGATGTTATTGCTTATGTGATGCCCTTGTTTATTTATATCTTCTAAATGTACCTAAATTTTCATTTGTATGTGCATTCGATAAATAAACTTTATTATTATTATTTATTGACAGCTGGCAGATACGCCGTTGACAGATGTCATCCGTTATTGACAGCTGGCAGATACGTCGTTGACAGATGTCATGCATTATTGACAGCTAGATCTCTGTGGGTACCCCTTATTTTGGATTTTAAGGGGCCTCGTTTAGTACGTCACGGGTGCCTCATCTCCACAGCCAACTTGAGTGCATTTTAATCCCTATCGTTTTGCAATACTTCACTTGGGGTATTTATTTTAAATTTCTCTTAGGCACCCATGGTAGTTGAGGTTTTTAGAATTGTAGTAAAAAAAACAATATAAGTTCAAAACTTTTATTAAAATTTTACAATCTGGCACAAATAAATCACAAAAACCAAATTCTTTGGCGTGCGTAAATATAACTATTTGTCTAATATGAGGTCCAATAAACATACAATAATATAAACTACTAACGATAAAGCATAACGTTTAAACATAAATCTCGTAGGAAACATTGTGCTATCTATTGCACAAAAAGCTACAATAAAATTTTAAGCTATACAAATGGTATAATATTGGCAGTAATTAATTGTACGGAATGGGAACTTACAAAAATAAATATTTGTAGACTTTTTTTCATCAGCGCCTTTGGGCAATAGAACATAAAATAATTAATATCCTTTCAACCAGTTCGGTAAGATTAAAGGTAAGGGATCAAAGTAAAAGTTCAAGGTTAAGGTTATTTATTATCATAATTATATCCTCAGTCAAATTACTGGTTGGACGAATATTAATTATCTCATTGCCACAACGCTTACTCAATCCGTACTCTCATTTAGTATCTACTTTTTAAAATGTACCGAAAATATAAGAAAAAAAATAATGCTAATGTTACGCTTTGTAATACAGTAAAATTATGAAATTGATTGAAATTATGAAAAAGTTTTTCTGTAAATGAATGCAACATGGTATTTTTCAAAATTATAAATTTCGATGCTTTAAATATGCTCCCAGATATTTTATAAAAAATCACCCATATTAAGATATTTTGGATGAGGTAATTCTAGTTTTTATAAAAATACTATGCTACTCAAAAATAATATGAAAGTAGCTGTGTAATTTATTTTATATATAGGGTAATATTAATATTACAAACTAAAAAAATATATTGTTGAGATACATGCAAAAATGGAGCTGAATAATGGTGATTAAAGAGTGGGTACAGAGCGATCCATCAAATCTTTGAGTAGAGATCCTGACATTCTGAAATAAAAAATAAAAAACGTGTTATTTTTTCTAAAAATATAAAACAATCTTCGGACATATTAAACACAAAGAACAAGATGAAGAAGGGCGAACCCAGCCCAGAAATTGGGGAGGGGGGGGGGGGCAACGTCGTCGGCTGTTAGGGTTATATATATAAAAGTTTAATATTTTGGGGTTGTTGATAAAAATAAAAAATTAAAAATTGGTTTACGCAGAATGAATTTTGTATAAAACGATTGGCAATATCAAAATTACCGAAAAAAAATGTTTGGGCCATTTTTGAGGTAAAAAGTGAGTTTTTTTTAGGATATAAATGGATCTAGAATCTTCAAAAAAAATTCAAAAAAATTAAAATTTGGATTACCCCTAATGAATTTTGTCTAAGAAACGATTGACAATGTCAAAATTAGCGAAAAAAAATGTTTGGGCAATTTTTGAAGGAAAAAATGAGTTTTTTGGGAAATAATTGGACCTAGAATCTATAAAAAAAATGAAAAAAAATAAAATTTGGTTTACACAGAATGAATTTTGTATAAGAAACGATTAACAATGTCAAAATTACCGAAAAAAACTGTTTGGGCTATTTTTGAGGTAAAAAGTGAGTTTTTTTTATATAAATGGACCTAGAATCTACAAAAAAAATTCAAAAAATTAAAATTTGGTTTATGCAGAATGAATTTTGTATAAGAAACGATTGGCAATGTCAAAATTACCGAAAAAAAATATTTGGTTCATTTTTGGGGGGAAACGTGAGTTTTTAGGATATAAGTGGACCTAGAATCTACAAAGAAATTCAAAAAAATTAAAATTTAGTTTACGCAGAATAAATTTTGTATAATAAACGATTGGCAATGCCAAAATTACCGAAAAAAACTGTTTGGGCCATTTTGGAGGGAAAAGTTAGTTTTTCAGGATATAAGTGGACATAGGTTCTACAAAAAAAAATTCAAAAAAATTAAAATTTGGTTTATGCAGAACGAATTTTGTATAAGAAACGATTGGCAATGTCAAAATTACCGAAAAAAAATATTTGGGCCATTTTTGAGGGAAAAATTGAGTTTTTTAGGATATAAAGGGACCTAGAATCTACAAAAAAAATTCAAAAAAATTAAAATTTGGTTTACGCAGATATGAGAAATATCCTCTCATTGCCGAATTTTTTGGGAGGGGCAATTGCCCTACTGCCCCCCCTTTGGAGCCGCCGTTGCATTTAACATTAGAAAAGTGTGTATTCTCTTACGAAACTTTTTTTAAATGAAGAAAAAGAAAGTTATTTCGATGTTCCAAGTTTTGGACGATTTCTTTTGTTTTGCAAGATGGTCAGTAGGAAAATGACGATAAAAGAAATTTTTAAAAACTTTACTTACGATTTCACCATATGGTCATACAAGAAGCTTGGAATAACAGTTACGGTAACTACTGAACCAGCTTTTTGAATTATGTTGGAAATATCTTTGTCTTTCAGTCCAACAACATTCTGACCATCGACTTCCAACAGCTGATGATCAGTCAGTACGCCGTTCCTGGCGGCAGAAGAGTCCTTGACGATTGTAGTAATTTTTCCATGTTTAAATTGGAATCCTATGGAATTAACGCTATCTTTGTGCAATGTGATGGTCCTTTCGAAGGGTCTATCCCTTACTACTACTTTTATACCATTTATATCGCTCTTTTTGAACATTGTGTGCACCTATATCCGAGAATTAAATAATAAAATTAGGATAAAAAAGGATTTGTAGACAATAACGCAGAATTTTTAAAAGTTTAAATAAATATTTTACTTCTACCAGTTCCAAAAGTTGCAAAATGTCAAAAGGGGTTAAAGGAAAATTATATTTATTACTCGGCAAATGTTTAGGAGGGGGAAGAGGGGTAAAAAAGGTTAAAAATACGTATCTGTCCTTTCCGAGGGCGCTATTACATGAAGCGTTTCAAATTCTTGATTTAAAATGAAATTATTATTATATTTTTTAGATATGTAATCTTACCTTATCCATAGAGTAACCAGCGAGATTTTGTCCATTGATCTGCAAGATTTGGTCACCGAACCTTAAACCTGCCAGTGCAGCTGGCGACTTGTCGACTACAACACTAACGAAAATTCCGTTATTGATGGCCTTCACACGAACACCAACTTTTCCATCTTGGTCCTTACAGAGGGTCAATTCGCGAATTCCGTGCGTAACTTGAGCCCTTTGGAGACCTAAAGATTGACCGGAAACCGGAGCAATTAAGCCACTGATCGAAGTTGTCTGAGGACGTGTTAAAGTGCTCTGAAATAAAATGGATTCAAAATAGAAAACTTTTCTATAGAATAAAATCAACAAATAGACATATTGGTAAAACAGAATTGCTTAGAAACATCTAAATTTTATTTTAAATACATTTGAAATACTTTAGTAATAATTCTAAAACATTTATTTAATAAATTGTGGATAAAATAATTCATTCAGAGTAAAGTTTTTTTAAGCTCTATTGCAATTATATGCAAAATAGGACTATTTGAAGGTCAAAGCCCCTTAATACCTCTTACAAGAATTTTTAAACTGCCAGTCACCTCAAGTGAATCATGTACATTGTGGTTATGGGAAAACCAAAGAACTGGCAAAGGATATACCTAACAATCTACCAATTAAAGTTAACTGTTTTTTTGGTTTAGTCAGAAGCTTTTCAAGTACTTTTCGTACCTTTTGAATCTGTTTTAATTTTTTCCAATAATACTTTAACATAAATACCTTTTGAAACATCTAATTCATCATCACTAAATTATATTTTGAGGAATAGATGTTTTCTGAGTTAATAAAATGTTAATTGGGTAAATAAAAAAAGTATTTTTCCTGCAATATTTTTCGTAGAAAATAAAAATTGATGGGGTATAGAATTATTAATAATAAATCAGAATTAATATTTTAAATAAATTCCAGATACATTAAAAGGCTACATATCAATAAATTGAAGGTCAAAATACAAATTGAAACATCCACTTGATAAAGTACTGCATAATTAGCATGTCATAAGGCATAATGTTGTCTAATAATTAAAGATAAGTCAGATATTTATTATCTATTCAATAGCATGAATCCAATTTGAATTATCAACATGTTCCTTGTTTAGTTAAAAAAATATTTTTAGGTTGTAAAAATATGACATAACTGAGATATTGTATAAAGATAATTAAAATTTTATTGACAATCTTACCAAGGTTTGAGAATATTCAGGCATATTTGCAACAATAACAGATTCACTCAATTCTAGGCCCATGAAGTCACCCAAAAAAGGATAAAGCACCCCATTGTTGGCCTCACTATTTCCAGCTGGAACAGGCATGGAATCGAAACTTGGATAACCGTATTGGGGTGGAGCACTAGACTGGGGTGAAGCAGCAATACTCTTTGCAATCTCATTATACTGGGCAGTGGCCATTTGATCCACCTTCATATCTTCTAAACTTGGATACAGCGACATTTTCACTTATCTAAATTAATAACATAACATTAATAAAAATTTATTGATTACTAAAAATAGATTCTTACCTTAAACGTGCTTTTAGTGTTGAATTAAACAAGCAATTGCTAACTTTGCACAATATAAACTAGCAAGTTAGGAAGTTAGTAAAGTGGTAAAAGCCGATAAGAGGTGACTCACGAAAGAGAGTAGGAAAACTGTAAACACAACGGTTCTTGAAAATAATAATAATCTGGTTTGGAACTTTGTTTTTATTTTTATTTCATCTGACGTCTGTCTGTTTACGTCATGTGATTAAAGTGGTTTTTGGAATTTTGGTAAAATAACAGTTGGTGATTCTGATCAAAATTATTATTCTAACACAACAATTACCACAAGAATACCTAATAACTGGTTCTTTAGTAAACTGAATTGGTTGGTGTAATTAAGTCGTTTAATTGCTAATTAATTTAATTATAAAAGTATTTCAACTTTTACAATTCGATTTGAATTTGGGTAATTTTCTTTAACAATGTTGGTAGTTGTTAAAGAATGAGAATGTTCTAACTGTCAATGTCAGTTGTCATTATTGTCTTATGGCTTCCGAGTTTTGTCTCCGAATTTTTAATAAACAATGAAGTAAAAGATGATGGGAGATCAGTTTCGGAAGGTTGAACAATATTCTCCAAAATCATCTCCTCGAGGGGCAAGATCCCCTGTTGTATCACGTCAAGATTCTTCGGGAACATTGAAAACAACAATTTTGTTAGGAAAGAATCCTTCCATAGTCCCTAGTGGACCTTTCTACTTAATGAAAGAACCGCCTGGTAAATACAACTTTAAAATATATTTTCATTAGTTTAAGCTTTAATATTTACAGTGGAATCGGATTTAACTGGAGCTAGAAATTTGATGACCTATTATGGCCTAGAACATTCCTATAGTAAATTCAGTGGCAAGAAGTTAAAAGAACAATTGTCTTCCTTTTTGCCAACTCTTCCCGGAGTTATAGATTCTCCCGGACAGCAAGATAATAGCTCCCTGAGGTCAGTCATTGAAAAACCCCCTGTGGGTGGAAAGGAATTATTACCACTTTCTAATATTCAACTAGATGGTTTTCGTTTACATCCTGGCCCAGTAAGTTATAATTATATACTTGTTTATTAAATATCCCTCAAAATATATAATCATTTACCTGACTTAGTGAAAGATCTCAAGAATCCTATGTTCAAGAGACAGTGTAAAAAATTCCTCAAAGAGAAAAGCTACTTTTCGGAAGCTCATAGTGGTTTGTATTTTAATTTCTCTCTCTCTTTCCACTGGATTAAAACCACTTAGTTGTTAAAAAAGTTTTTTTATTGACGTTTCGGCTTTCTATATCGAAAGCCGTTATCAAAATGACATAAAATAAATAAATTTACTAGAAACAGAACACTTGATAATCTTGCAAAAATATGCCATCAACATAGAATAAGATTTTGAGATTGAAGATGTCAAAATCTATTTCAATCATATTTTTGTGACGTTTCTGGGAACGAATTTTTTAAAGGATAGCGCATTTGCATATTATAAGAGAATTTATACTTCGTCATAAATGAAGTTTTCTTATTAATATTATCATAAGAAAAAAGAAAAAACCAGATAAAAAACTTATGATACTATCCCGATATAGAGGGTATCCTTTTTGCAATTAACTCTTTTTGTAAAATAGGTATCCAAATTTTTGAAATATCAACCGAACAATTAGAAACACATTCGTTATTATTTAAGCATATCAATGCTGCTTCTTTAACTTTGCGGTTATAATTATTCGGTTCTTAAAAATAAACAATTCGAAAAATCCAAAATATGTGAACACGCATGGGATTCTGGTCATAAAATACAATGGAATTCTTCAACTAGATTATTAAAAGAACCGAATAATTATAACCGCAAAGTTAAAGAAGCAGCATTGATATGCTTAAATAGTAACGAATGTGTTTCTAATTGTTCGGTTGATATTTCAAAAATTTGGATACCTATTTTACAAAAAGAGTTAATTGCAAAAAGGATACCCTCTATATCGGGATAGTATCATAAGTTTTTTATCTGGTTTTTTCTTATGATAATATTAATAAGAAAACTTCATTTATGACGAAGTATAAATTCTCTTATAATATGCAAATGCGCTATCCTTTAAAAAATTCGTTCCCAGAAACGTCACAAAAATATGATTGAAATAGATTTTGACATCTTCAATCTCAAAATCTTATTCTATGTATATTTTTGCAAGATTATCAAGTGTTCTGTTTCTAGTAAATTTATTTATTTTATGTCATTTTGATAACTGCTTTCGATATAGAAAGCCGAAACGTCAATAAAAAAACTTTTTTAACAACTAAGTGGTTTTAATCCAGTGGAAAGAGAGAGAGAAAAGAGAACGACTCCTTACAGGAATATTTTAATGATTCATTTTAATTTGGTATTCTCGTCTCATATTCTATGTATTATATTTTACTCATTTTGTCAACAGTCCAAATGTTTTTATATTCAGTTTTTATATTTACATATTTTGATGATTCTATGCTTACTTACAAGTCTTATGAAATAAATATTTATTGATTTATTATTATTTAACAAAGTTACTTTTATGCTGGTAGAATCATTATAACTAAATCTAAACTAATACTCTTATTATTTTTAATTGGAGTTATAAGATATTTGAAATACACCTCCCATTTTTTATAATGCTACTATTTATTTGTAAAAGTTTATTTTTTATTGTAGCTTCCTGAACAATATCGTTATGCAAATGCAGCTCCTATAAAGAAACACAAAAATAAACATAAGAAACACAAGCACAAAGAAAGCGGTTTGCCTAGTCAAGAAACTGCGGTATCAGACACAAGTAGTGAAACCCACGAAAAGAAACACAAAAAGCAGAAGAGACACGACGAAGAGAAGAGGAAAAGAAAAAAGGAAAAGAAAAGAAAGAAACAAAAACACAGCCCGGAACACAGCTCTGGTTTGACACCCAGTCAGCATTCTATTTAGATAAAATCATCATTAATTCAAATGCAGGTATTTAAAAGGGGAATAGAGTTATCAATGTACAATTTTTTTATTCTGGGAAGATCCCTAACAAAATTTTAATGGCCCATTTTAAAAGTACTTTCAAAAAGTGGTAACTCAAAATTTAATAAATCCTCCAGAATGCTGCCATGAAAATATGTGCATGACTATATGTTGCTATAAAGTTTACAACTGGAGAAATGTAATTAATTCACTTAGTACCATAATATTTTATCATCTTATCAGATTATTCAATTTTAATTTATAATTATTGTAAAGTTTAATATGATTTACTTCCCTGAAATATATAAGCCGTTATTTTTTAAGTGTATTAAGTATTTTTGCACCTAGTCCTGCAAAAGTTTCTAAAATATAATTATATCATTGACTATAAAGGGTTTTGTTTTGAAGAAAATAAATGTGATACCCAAGGAAATTTTTAACATATACAAAGGTAAGTTAATTGTTTTATATTACTTTTTTTTACCAATATTTCCTCCCAAAATTCACTCTAGTTTAATCTTTAGACAACCGGAGTTTAAGAAACTTAATTTCCCTGAAAGTCCCACAAACTTGTTACCATCTCTTGGATTTGACGTCAACAAAGTTTCATTCACCAGAAAAAATCTCTAATTTTCCAATTAGTGATGGCATTTTTTGACCTATGTCGATCTACCCTGCAACTAGTTTAACAAAGCCAAACCTATCGCTCATAAAATTTCGTACATTATATTAAAAACAGTAAATAAAAGTACAGTTAACGTTTATAATTTTTATTTTGAGACTAAAATCATTTACAATACAAATATTTTATTCACCCCGACCAGTCCAAACTCTATACAATCTAAAATTACAGCACATTCTAACTGTCAAAAAGTATATTATTTCTGCGGCTGACAATAGGGAAAAACCGGTAAAAAGACCTAACAGCCCACCAAAATTTGCTAAAAAATCAGTAGGTCCATATAGCTCGTTCCTCTCTGATACTAAAAACGCGTCATGTTGGAAATATACTGTAAGTTTTGCGTAATGTCCCCTGAAAATAGTTATTTACGTTGTAGTGATTACCCGACGTTGGGCACCAGTTGTGTGGTTTATTATTATTTGGCGCCCAACGTGGGGCCAAGAAAAGTAGAGAAATTATAATTTTGATTATTAGGTGCTGCCAGATTCATCGATGATGATTAAAAAATTATAGAAATACCCATAAAAATACTTACTGATTATTATTACTCGAATTTTTGCCCATATTCCCTGCTTTAAGTTGTTCTTTAAAGTCCCAAGGAGACGCAGAAACTTCTACATCATAGGTTATATCAGTGCAAAGTGGCTTACAATTGCAATAGAAGTCATCATTATCCTCTTCTATTTGATGTAGTATTTCAAATTTTAAAAGAACTGGATATATTAAACACAAAATTAATCAATTATGTTATAAAACAATTTAAAAGGAACATAACCTCCCGCGGAAAAAAATCAAACGGACCTTTAGGGGGAATACCCGCTGAGGAAATTGGCTGTCATTTTTTTTTCAAGGCACGTGTATTTTTTCATATCAAAATTTTTTCAAATGTCGCCTATTTTAATCTGTATTATAATTATAAATAGCTAACAAAGCGTTTAGAAAATGAATTTGTTATTTCTTAAAACGTTCAAGAGCAAAAATAATGATATTAAACAAAAAACACATTCGGTAAAGATAATTTATGAAATTTTACTTACTTTCAGCTACTTCCATGCATTTGTATTTTGCATTTCCACAAATTGCAGTGCCATTTTCCCCTGAAATGTATTTCAAAATATTAATTAACCTGCATTAAATTTTTTACATTGAAAATTAATATTGGTATTTTTAAGTCCGGTACTAATGAGTTACCCTAGCAAACTAATAAAAGTATATGTCATTTTCCCCAAATTTTTGTAATTTAAATCTATGTTGAGCAATGCCAAAGGACTGGAACGAAAATTCAAGTAGGTGTATATGCGGGAATGACTTGCCTGAATGGATATTTTTGGAAAATCAAAGGTAAAGAAAAACCTGCTTAATTAACACATGGTAACCCTTTTGAGTCCTCGAAATTCTGAAGTAAATGCTCTGGAATTGGAAAGAAGATTGGTCAAGGTTCATACAGATGTCTGGTCTTTGGGTATAAATGTATAATTCTATTTATAATGTTGATGCGAAACAAGTGCAGCAGGACTTATCGCTAATCATTCATTGTATTTATTGAATAAAGTATTTAATGACTTAAAAAAAAATTAAAAGTTAAATTAAGCGCTCAAAAATCGACAAAATGGACTAGTCATGCGATCTAGTGATATTTTGGGGTACGTTCTTTCCCTTCCTGCAGGAATTCTTATTCGCCATAGTAAATTGTTTGGCATTTTAGTAAAGTGTCTGTGTTAAGATTTAGGTTAAGCGGTTACCGCCGTGGGCGCCGTTACAAGAAATGTCAGGGGGAGGGGGGCACATGTTTTCAAATCAAAGTATTGCATTAAAGTGAAATGAAGATGCTTTTGAACAATAGTTACTAAGATTGTGCCCAACAAACAATTACTGGAGGGAAACTGAAGGCCCTACACAGTCGGGCCAGACTTCTCACTGAGGGCCCACCACTCTATGAGGGTATTTTCTCTTGTTCGTAGTGGTATTTTGATATGACGAGTGCGGCAACACTGTTCGTAGGATTGTAAAATAGTGTGGGCAACTGCCGGTTTGTCCGTAGTGGGCCATCGTTAATTTGTCTATGTTGGCCCATCATGAATCTGTAACTTGTGGGCCGGCAACAGTTTTGTATCAAAAATCAGTTTCCCCTCACATACACCACAAGGCCAGCAGTTTCCCGGCACTTGATTGTTTGTTGGGTGGTTTAAAAAACATTGCGAAAAGGAAATAAAGTAGAATAGATGAATGATTGATAAGTATAAAAGAGTTAGATTGCAGAGGGATGAGCCACAATACACAAAATTGATATAAGTATACGTATTTTTCTTAACTTACTCGGCATATAATAACTAACACATCCACAAGCTCTTAATGTAAAATCTGTGAGGCACTCCAATTTACAATTCCTAGGTGAATAAATTTTAAAATATTTTAATTTCTTTTCTGTAGAAAAGTAACATTGTCGAACACGTGGTTTAAATTGTCTAACTTTATCAGATGTAGACATAACTCGAGGAGTGACAGCAGCCAGTACAGCTCTATCAACACCAACATTAAAATATTGCTTTTTTAGTAGTGGTATTGAATACGGTGCATGTAATAATACCTAGAACAAACAGAGAGACAAATTACATATATCTCTGTTTAATTTTCAATCACAAAAAATTAAACATAATTCATTTCATTTAATAAACAGAATAGGCAACGCCGCAATATTAATCTGCTAGATATATTATAAAGTCAAAACTTTTCATATCTCAGATTTGTTTTTCTTCGTCGAATACAGTGAGAATATATAAAATATGACTTCAAACGCTTTTACTGATGGCCAGGCCATCTTGAAAGTTGCAAATGTAGATGTTGATTCCTAGAGGCCAGGTCTTTTCGCTGTAACCCTAGAAGGCGTCATACAAAAAACTCATCACCAGTATTTGGTCTGAAATAGGCGCAGCCTTAGGTGGAGCTTCTAAGATGATTCTGAGTAAATGAAATCTGCAAAAACTTCCGAATATTATTACCACTATTATTTAAAATACTTACACTAAAACCCTGTACATCTTGAATACATAGGTAGTCATTATTAGATACATTTTGAAATAACGTTATTTCGAGACCGTTGTCAGCACCTGCCAAAAAAGCTCTTATTGGATAACCAGTGCTTTGAGATCCTTTAGTTCTGAAGTAACCTGTATCAACCGACCAGCCTGAAGTGTCTTGTTCATTAAGGTTATAATTTGCGAAATGAACCCTACAAAATTTATTATATTTTCGATTTTTGGTACGTTTGTATACAATTCGGTTGTTGTCAAGAGAGTAGAAGGTAATTGCGGGTGCAAATGAGGAGCAGGTTATGTTTAAAATTTCTTTTGATGCAAAACATTTCCTAATAGATAAAACTTGGGCAAGTGGGGTATTAAATTAAAGGTATTTTCATATAGTCTTTGAATTTACCATTTTTATGATCAAAAAATAATAAGTTTGTCAAAAATGAGTTTAAACAAATCATGTGAGGTATTATATAATAATTAACTTACACGTTTTTATTAAAAATGAACTCTCTGTCCAACATGTTAAATGTGTAACAAATACTTTGATCTAATATCGCTGGATAAAATAGATTTTCACATGGAGTATATGCGTTAAGGATTTTACAATCGTCCATAACGTCCGTCATCGGTATTTTTATCTAAAAAAGGTATTTTTAAATGTCTGCTGAAAAACACTATTCGTCTTCAATTTTATTCAACGAAAAGTTCCAAGGCTAAATGTATACCTCATCAAGAGCTTCAAAAATATCTTCAGTAAAAGTTGACTCGTTTAAAAAAAGGTCGTTCTCCACTTCACATATTAGAGACATGTATTTAGCATAACGTTTACTGTAAACAAAAAAGAATATAATGTATTTTCTGTAAGGACTAAACATCGCAGAAGCAATAATGATACTCGTAAAAATACAAATGTACCAGCTATTACACTCTGGCAGTGGTGGCGCCACGGGGGGCACAGGGGGCGGGTGCAGTATGCCCCTCCGCCCTTTACGAAATGTCGCTTTTAGCGCCCCCTTCGATTTTATAACTAGTGATGTAATTACTGAATACCAGTCTTTTAGTTTATTATTTAGAGAAGAGAACTTAAAGATAATAATAAAATGCCTTTATTTAGTATTGTGATATACAATACAATAAACAATTTAAAGAGGCGAAGTCTAGCTTAGCTACTCCACTTAACCGCTTCATACAATATATACAATAAGAAAAACGCCGCCCTTGTTTTTCTTATTGTATGAAGCGGTTAAGTGGAGTAGCTAAGCTAGCCCACAGAATTGGGGGGGAAGGGGGGCAACGTCGTCGGGTGTTTTATCTTAGATTAAAGAGACCAGGTCTCTTTAATCTAAGGGTTATATATATAAAAGTTTAAAATATTAAACGTTTGTTGATATAAATGGACCTAGAATTTACACATTGTATAAGAAATGATTGGCAATATCAAAATTACCGAAAAAAAAATGTTGGGCCATTTTTGAGGTAAAAGGTGAGTTTTTTAGGATATAAATGGACCTAGAATCTACAAAAAAATTAAAATTTGGTTTATGCAGAATGAATTTTGTATAAGAAACGATTGGCAATGTCAAAATTACCGAAAACAAATGTTTGGGCCATTTTTGAGGGAAAAAGTGAGTTTTACAGGATATAAATGGACCTAGAATCTACAAAAAAATTAAAATTTGGTTTATGCAGAATGAATTTTGTATAAGAAACGATTGGCAATGTCAAAATTACCGCAAACAAATGTTTGGGCCATTTTTGGGGGGAAAAGGAGATTTTTAGGATATAAATGGACCTAGAATCTGCAAAAAAAAAATCAAAAAAATTAAAATTTGGTTTACGCAGAATGAATTTTGTGGAAGAAACGATTGACAATTCCAAAATTACCGAAAAAAAATGTTTGGGCCATTTTTGGGGGGAAAAGGAGATTTTTAAGATATAAATGGACCTGGAATCTACAAAAAAAAATTAAAATTTGGTTTACGTAGAATGAATTTTGTAGAAGAAACGATTGACAATTCCAAAATTACCGAAAAAAAATGTTTGGGCCATTTTTGGGGGGAAAAGGAGATTTTTAGGATATAAATGGACCTAGAATCTACAAAAAAAAAAAAAATTTGGTTTACGTAGAATGAATTTTGTAGAAGAAACGATTGACAATTCCAAAATTACCGAAAAAAAATGTTTGGGCCATTTTTGGGGGGAAAAGGAGATTTTTAGGATATAAATGGACCTAGAATCTACAAAAAAAAATCAAAAAAATTAAAATTTTGTTTACGCAGAATGAATTTTGTATAAGAAACAATTGGCAATATCAAAATTATCGAAAAAAAAAATGTTTGGGCCATTTTTGAAGGAAAAAGTTAGTTTTTTAGGGTATAAATGGACCTAGAATCTACAAAAAAAATTCAAAAAAATTAAAATTTGGTTTACGCAGATATGAGAAATATCCTCTCATTGCTCAGATTTTTCTGTCGTACTGGACGAGTTTAAAAATAATAAAACAAGGCCTTTACTACTGTAAATAATAACATATATATTCTATTATTTATTATTATTTTTTTATGAATAAATACAGTATTAGTTTAAATACATATGCCCCTTTTACCGAATACTCGGCGCCTAGCGATGTGTGTGCCCCCTCCCCCCGCCCTTAATTTCTGGAACCCCCACTGCACTCTGGTATTAAATGTGCATTATGTTTTGATCAATAGATTCCTCGTTATACCACATTAATTGATAACTTACTCTTGGTCGGTAACATTTTCCTTCCTTTTAATTTTATGGATAACGTCAGTAAAATTAAATATATCTTTTCTCGCCTTTGTTAGGGGACATATTGTAACGGCTGGAAATGGAACAGTATAAATTGGAGATTCTGTAGTAGCAAAACTGACAATAAGCGGACTTTCTTGAAATTTGCCGTATATCTGGAATATAAGGTATATACAAGCTGATAAGGAGCAAGTTATCAGTGATACCCACAACAACCTGGAATAAAAAATATTAAAGTTTAAATTCACCCTCTATGTTTCAATAGTCCAATTATAGCCGACCTTATTAGTCATTTATGTTCAATTACTAACTTGAATTCGATTTAAATTCTCTGTTTTTCATATCTGAGATTAAAATTGAATAAAAATGGCTAAAACTTATATTTTACGGGGTTTCCTTCATCCTGGATAAAAAATGGCGGCGAGGTGTTATACTCTAGTGTTGGTCGTCAATGTGTCGATTAATCAGAAGAGAGTTGTGGTCAGGGATAAATACGTCATCGATGACGTGCATCGGTTTTAGTTTTGTATGCCGCCTTTGATTTCTTTTAAGTTGAGAGCTCCTATCATCCTGTTTCATACGAAATATTCAACATAAAACGTACGACTTGAGCCCACATATTCTACTGATAGAATTGATTAATTAATATATGCACGAGACTTCCGTGAAAAGCACATACATTTAGCTACCCGATATATTTCAAGGTTACTTGTCTATTTAATGTCTATTGGGCCATTTGCCAAGAACAGTATTTGCTAATTAGAATACAGTGACGGATCTGGAGAGGAAAAATTCGGGATTGTCAGACCTTTTCACGCCAAAACACTTTTTTTCTTAAAATTATTATCCAATTCACAATTTCTTGTTTTGCAAAAGAATAGAGTAATTTATGAATATTTACCGTCAAAACACCCTGTAAATGTAAAATTTTCTGTGTAATTAATAATAAAAAATAGCTAATTTGACTTTGAGATAATTTACTATTAGAGCAGTTGAGAATGCTCTTCTAGCATTGCCATAGACCGAACACATTGTAATGAAATAAAATTGCTAATTCTAATCAACACACTCACAGTCTATTCACTTTTACCAAAATCGTCATTCACTGTGCGCGTACTTTAAATTCAATTGTCATGTTAAACTTCAAAATTTTCATATTTTGGACCCCATATTGAAGGTGTTCCCGAAGTGATACGAACAGTATGTGGATGGTCGGAAAATTTAGGGTAAATTATAAGTAAATTAAGAAAAATCAAGACGACCGAGTAAAAATTCCGGAAGGGGGATGGGGCAGAAATATCGTATTGAAAAAACTTTAACGTAAAAGTTGTAGATAATTAAAAAATCTTAAACTTTTGTATTGATCATTTTTCAACATAACCTCAAAATTATCGAGAAAAACGCTAAAAACAGTTTGTTTCGATTTTAATTTTTATCAAATATTATTTTTTATGAAACTTGGGGTGAAAACGTTATTTTTTGTGTTTTAAATAAGCTGTAATTTTTTCAAAGCAAAATATTTATTTTTCGATCTTATACGAATTTAAATTTAAAAAAAATGGAATTTTTCCATACGAACAATATATTTTTTCATACTATGTAAAAGTCGAGGTTTCAATGAAGAAAATGAGCACCGATAAAGTTAAAAAATTGAAAATTTGTAAACCAACCTTTATAATTGAAAATTAAGTTTTTTTTTTCATTTAAATACAATTTTTAACGTGTTTTTAAACATATGCGTGTAAAAAATATTTCCCGGGACACAAATGGATGTAAAACTTTCCTTACAAATTGAATTTTTTTAGCTTAACTACAAAAAAGCGAAAAAGTTGATTTAGAAATAAAAACCGTGTCATTATAGGTTTTTGAGCAAGCTAAGAGCTGTTAAAAAAAAAGGCCATAGAAAAATCTAGTTAAAGGCCTCAAAATATATGTATGGAATTTTTCATCGAAAAAGTGCAGATAATTATGAACGTCCATTTATATTATTATCGAATTATTAACTTGATCATAAAAACGATATCAACTCCAAACAAAAAAATAAAATTGAACGTACCTTTCACCAAGCGATCTAGATTCAGCTAAATACTTAAATCCGTGGATACTAGTACTATTACAGTACTCTCTAAAGTATCTGTGTATCCTCGCCAACGTACTTTTCGGGTTTTCTTCATTTTTGTCAGGCATCCTCAGTGCAACTTCGCATTCAGAATTTTTTACTTCTTTATTTTGATCCATTGGAACTATGACCCAAATATAATAAACTTATAAGTTCGAAGGAGCTTATTTTTAGCGCAAAGCGAGTTTGAAATATTACCGCAATAGCCGCATGCAGTTGAACATCTTCATCAAATGCACATGACCAGTTTGAAATTAAATTTATAGGTTCCTTGTTACAGTTTCACACAATATAGTCATTAAGGGTCAGTGCGGAAAAGCCGGATTTGAAAAATTCTGGTGGCGTCAAATCGGGTGGACTAGGCGGCAGATGAATTCGTAACACTGTCTAGTAAAGAAAATCGAAATAGGTATTTTTTTTATCTTTCACATCAGTGAACTGAATTAATTTAATAAAAATTCAAAAAGGGGATTTAGTTTTCTAATAATTCACACTGTTAAAAAGTCACTGGTTTTTAATATTTAAATTTTTGTTGTATACACTTACATCAAAATAGCAACAATAAAACACAATTCGCAAGATCCGAAGTAAATTATCAACCCACATGAAATAATCTTTAGGAAAAAGGATGCAGATTAAGAATAGCTGATTGGTAGGTGCAGACATTTGACGTAATGCAAGTCGCAAATAAAACAATTGCAGGACAATTTACTTAAATGGTTTTTGGTCATTTAAAAAATGCTCTTTATAAAGTAAACCAAGAAAATATTAACGAATAAAAAGTTATGGTGAGTTTTTACTTAAAATTAAAATAAATTAAATTAAAATAAATTCCTTAAACTTTATAACTTAACTAAACTGTCATTGTGACCTTTTTAACTCCATAATTTTCCCACGTAGGGCCTGATGATGACGATGTATTAATCGCCGAAACCAGTCGCTCAATAAAAATAACTTGTGAGATATAAAGGACCTTGTTTTCTTCCTAACCTCAGAATAAAAAATAACTATAGAAATTGGAATTTGTCACAATAATTTTATTTTGAATGCTGTTAGTCTTTATGACATCCATAAATTGAGAATTTTACACCTTTCAAGTTGTTCATGTTACTGTTATTCATTATTAACAGTTATGTTTGTTTACCTTAACAGTTATGTTTGTTTACCTAAGGCGACATCTTGCGACACAGCCCGTAAGTTAACAGTTATATTTGTTTACCTAAAATTCCGTTAGAGCGGCGCTCGTGTCAAGCGAAATAGAAATGGGCATGCTTATATATAAAGCAAACTTTGAGGTAAACCATACTTTATAGGCAGTAGATAACTGAAAATAGCAAGTCTGATGTCAAATTTTAGAACTGGTGACACATGCATTTTTTTCTTTACCCCATTTGACAGAAAGGTGTCCGCGTTTTTATTTGAAACCTTGGCACCTGCATCATATTTACTGCATTTACTATTCTAAATTTATTTATATATTTAGATAAATAATCTCCATCCGACGAAAGAATAGTTTAACGCGAATTCATGTTGAAGTGAATTTATTTTGAAGTCACAAAAACATGTCAGCACATATTCTGGTTGATATATTATTGGATTATTTTGTTTATTTAAACCATTGTTCTAAGCCACGATTAAAATAGATTTAGTTGTAACTTCTACAACTGAATGTAAAAATTTTAATGATTTATGTAGAAAATAATCCAAAACAAAATATTTTCCGTCAAAGTCAAAATTTGCGTTTTTAAAAAGAATTAAAATTAATGACATAGTTGCTTTGTAGACCAGCGCCAAACCGATTTTAAATACCCGAATTCTTGATGAATTCTTAGCAGTATGTGGGTTGGAAAATTTAGGGTAAGCTATAAGTAACGACTAAAAGTTCCGGAAGGGGGCGGGGGTAGGTAAATATATACGCTTTGATGGTTGCATATTGGTTTTTTACGATTTGTGGCTGAAATATGCATCTTATCGAAAAAAGTTTAACGTAAAAGTTGTAGATTATTAAAAAATCTAAAACTTTTGTATTAATCATTTTTCAACATAACCTCAAAATTATCGAAAAAATCGCTAAAAACTGTGTTTTCGTTTTTGATTTTTATCTCCCGCAAAAATAATTTTTTATGAGACTTGGTGAAAACGGTCTTTTTTGTGTTTTAAATAAGCTCTAATTTTTCCAAGCAAAACATTTATTGTTCGATTTTAAACGAAATTAAATTTAAAAAGAAACTTAATTTTCGATCGAAAAAGTTGGTTTACAAATTTTCAATTTTCATTTTCTTCGTTGAAACCTCGACTTTAAGAAGAAAAATATTTAATTTAAATTCCTATAAAATCGAAAAATAAATATTTTCCATTGAAAAAATTCCAGCTTATTTAAAACACAAAAAAGAACGTTTTCACCACGTTTCATAAAAAAATATTTTTCCGGGAGATAAAAATTAAAAACGAAAAAACTGTTTTTTGCGTTTTGCTCGATAATTTTGAGGTTATGTTGAAAAATGATTAATACAAAAGTTTTAGATTTTTTAGTTGTCTACAAATTTTAGATTAAACTTTTATCGATAGGATCCATATTTCAGCCATAAACCGTAAAAACCCTCAAACATATCCTGGGACTGTTTCGTGAGAAATCGAATATGAATTTTTTTATGCACTTGTACCTTAAACGAGAGGGCCTTTGAAAAGAAGACAAGGTGAAATAATACAAAAATTTTTTCTTGTTTAATTATTTAACACGCTAGTGTTACACGCACGGTGGCTATTCGGCTCACACCCAGCACTTTCATTATTTTATTGAGATAAAATAAATTGCACAAAATTGTGATCAATTTAAGGTATTCGTGCATTAAAATATTAATAATTAGCCTCTTGGGCAAACGACAATGAATAACCGAAGAACATAGAAGTTATATTATTTTTAAATATTTAAAATTTCTCAAAGTCATATCACTACAAAATATAATATAAATTATATTACGATTGTACCGCATTTTAACTGAAAACAACTACTCCTGGAGCTAATGCCTCCACAGGAATTGAATTACAGTTGTCCAGATGCGTGTCACTACCTTCTACTTATCCCTTTACAGTGGCGTAGCCAAGGCCCCCCCCCCGAAATTCTATAAGTTTATAATAAAATGTGGTAACTATATAAATCATAATTATTTTACGTTTTTGAGCCAGCGATTAAGTTATATTCAGATGATTTACAAACAATATACACGGTTATTTTACGCAGTGAATGGGATATTTGGACAGTGAAATGCCAAAAAGTAGATTCCCGTCTTCCTCAAAGTGCAGTCGATACTTTAAATGTAGCGGATCTTTGTTTGTTTCCGAACATTTCTACGCTATTCCAAATTTTAGCCGTTTTACCCGTTACCACTGCCTCTGTAGAACAAACTGAACGAAGTTTCTCAACGATGAAAAGACTGAAATCATATTTTCGGAATAATACATCTACCAATTGATTAACAGGTCTAGCTTTGATGTCAGACAAACTCGCAGAATTGCCTTTGAATAATGCTCATTCAAAGTTCAATCTTATATTAATAATTAGTTGTCTTTTAATCTTATCTTAATAATTAACAAATTGTTGTTAAATAAAATAATATATTTAAATAGCCTACATTTTATACAGGGTGACCCAGAGTTAAACGTTAAACGTTCAGAATCTGGTTTTCAGGAAAAAATAAGATTTTAATTTTTTTCTCAAACTAAGCGAGATACGAATAAAATTGAAGAAGCAAAATATTTGTGTGTTCAACTGTTTAATCCAAGAAAAGTAACGAGCATACAAAAAAACAGTGGCGTACAATAATTTGTCCCAATATCAATTAAATTACCTTGCGGAACGTCACTGGAATTAATAATTTAATTCTAATAATATTTAAATTATTGCCGCAAATAAGCGTGCCAAATTTTATTAAAATTAACCAAATTGTTTTTTGAGCAATTCATAAAAAACTCTTTTGTTCTAAAATCAAAACAAGTTAGGACCCAGGATTATGGGAATAAAAAATCTTATTTTTTCCTGAAAACCCGATCCTGAACGTTTGACGGTTTAACCCTGGGTCACCCTGTATATTTACCTCTTCCCTGCTGAAAAAAGTATTTATATTAAGTATTATCTACGAGAAATAGTGCCCCCCCTCAGAAAAAAATTCCTGGCTATGCCACTGTCCCTTTATGAGAAAAATACAAAGTAAGAAAAAGTGTCTCTAGATTTTAAGCTTCAAATAAAAATACAAAACTCAACAATAAAATATTATTTATTTGGTGCAATCAGGAATTATATAAACTTTTATTTTATTCATTTCTTCTTAATATTGTGCATTTTTATCCAAGTACGTTTCGTATTTTTCAACATCCACCGGATTATTCAAGTACTCATCGAGAAATTTTAATATTAACGAATTATTCATTTCCATGGCTTTAGGTGCAAGAATTTCTAAAATATAATTATATCATTGGCTTAAAGGGTTTTGTTTTGAAGAAAATAAAAGTGATATCCAAGGAAATTTTTAACATATACTTGCAAAGGTAAGTTAACTCCGTCTATCGACACATCTGGTGCAATATTTCTGTTCAGTTGTTACAAGCGAAAGATCCAAAGCAGGTAGAATTTGCAACGAACAATATTAACAATTCTTGTCTTTTCGCTTCTTTTAAGCTTTTTCAATGAATTCAAAATTGTCAGTTACAAAAAATGTTAAAAATGACAATTTTCTTAAAGTCGGAATATCTTGGTCAAAATTGGTATGTTGACGTAAAATGTCATTATAAACAAGTTTTTTTAATAACTTTTTTTCATACTTCAAAAATAAAGGTACTTTTCTCTTGAGCAAAATTCATTTATATTTTTTGACATACCTCGTATTCTACTAAAAAAAATTGATATCTGATGGTTGCATTTCAGGTTTTAGACCATGCACAACTTTTTATCAAGAATAACTTTTTTTCATAAAACAAATAATAAAAAAGTTTTCCTTATGTATATATATTTTTACTATAATAAAATGATTAAGAATGGCATATTTGTCTTATTTTATTAAGAAAAATAAATTTTCTTCGTTATTTGTAAACTGCAAACCTGAAAAACCAAATGCGGCAGATTGCCGCGGCGCGCCTTCTCGTGTAATTCTAAAAAGCGCGCCCACTTGAGGGTTAATTGTTTTATATTACTTTTTTTTGGCCAACTTGTTTTCTTGACAAAATGTCATGACGCTCTCCCTAAATTCACTCTAGTTTAACCTTTAGACCACCGGGGTTTAAGAAACTTCATTTCCTTCAGAAAGTCCCACAATCTTGTTACCATTTCTTGGATTTGACGTCAATAAAGTTTCATTCACGGGTAGCGGCTCGCACGAGATTCTCCAGCGGCTAATTACCGAAAAAAATCTCTAATTTTCCAATTACTGATGGTATTTTTTGACCTATGTCGATCTACCCTGGAATTAATTTTACCAAGAGCCAAACCTAACGTTAATAAAATTTCGTAGGTACATTATATTAAAAACAGTAAATAAAAATACAGTAAACCTTTAGAATTTTTATTTTGAAACTAATATCATTTACAATACAAATATTTTATTCACCCCGACCAGTCCACACTCTATACAATCTAAAATTACAGCACATTCTAACTGTCAAAAAATATATTATTTCCGCAGCTGACAATAGGGAAAAACCAGTAAAAAGTCCTAATACACCACCAAATTTTGCTAAGAAATCAGTAGGTCCATATAGCTCGTTCCTCACTGACACTAAAAACGCTTCGTGTTGGAAATATACTGTAAGTTTTGCGTAATGTCCCCTGAAAATAGTTATTTACATTGTAGTGACGATTATGTTAAGTTAATGCTACAACAACTGGCGCCCAACGTGGAGCCAATAAAAGTAGAGAAATTGTCATTTTGATTATCAGGTGCTGCCGGATTCATTGATGATGATTAAAAAATTATAGAAATACCCATAAAAATACTTACTGATTATTATTACTCGAATTTTTGCCCATATTCCAAGCTTTAAGTTGTTCTTTAAAATCCCAAGGAGATCCAGAAACTTCTACATCATAGGTTATATCAGTGCAAAGTGGCTTACAATTGCAATAGAAGTCATCATTATCCTTTTCTATTTGTTGTAATGTTGCAAGTTTTAAAACAACTAGATGGATTAAACATAAAATTAATCAATTATTATAAAACAATTCAAAAGGAGCATTTTATAACATAAAAGAAAATTAAACGGACCTTTAGGGGGAATAACCGCTGAGAAAATTGGCAATATTTTTTTTTTCAAGGCGCGTGTATTTTTTCATATCAAAAGTTATACTTTTATAGTAAACTCGCCTATTTTAATACGTATTATAATTATACATAGCGAACAAAGCGTTTAGAAAATGAATCTGTTATTTCTTAAAACGTTCAAGAGCATATAAAACAAAAAACACATTGGGTAAAGATAATTATGAAATTTTACTTACTTTCAGCTGCCTCCATGCATTTGTATTTTGCATTTCCACAAATTGCAGTGTCATTTTCCCCTGAAATTTATTTCAAAATATTACAATTAACCTGCATTAATTTTTTTACATTGTAAATTAATATTGATATTAATGAGTTACCCTAGCAAAATTCAAAGTTAAATTAAGCGCCCAAAAATCGACAAAATGGACTAGTCATGTCATCTAGTGCAGGAATAATTATTCGCCATAATATATACAGTGCGGATCATAAGTGTTACCCCCCCTATCTAACTCGTTACTGGACTCTTGTTAGGAAAATCGCCGAGACAGGTCGACTTTTGATTTCTACAATGTACATTTTTGTATGAATAGTTTACCCCCAATTTCATCCCTTACTGGAGGGGAGCAACCCTTTCGAAAAAGCATGGGGTGGTGAGTGCTGGCTCATTTGAAAGGAGGTTTTATTCTCCATTCAACCGTGCAAACAATTTTAAATTTGCTTTATTACGTGATGAGTTATTAATGTTTAAAAATAACAAAACACCACAAACAGGAAGGCAACTAAACTACAATTACAGTTACAATAAATGTTCAAAATGTTCCCCGTTGACCTCCTGGCAAAAATAGAGTCTATTTTTAGTTTCAGCTTTGACGTTTTGCAAAAAAAAAACATTAAAAAAATAAAGTAAAAAAATAAAATAAAAAAAATAATATTAAAATAATAGTAAAAAATAAAAAAAAATAAAATAAAAATAATAAAAAAAAATAAAAAAAAACACGGTTGAATAGAGAATAAAACCCCCTTTCAAATGAGCTATCACTCACCACCCCATGCTATTAAAATTTTTCGAAAGGGTTGCTCCCTTCCAGTAAGGGATGGAATTAGGGGTAAACTATTCATACAAAAATGTACATTGTAGAAATCAAAAGTCGACTTGTCTCGGCGATTTCCTAACAAGAGTCCAGTAACGAGTTAAATAGGGGGGTAACTCTTACGATCCTCACCCCATTACTCAACACGTAATGAAGCAAATTTAAAATTTTTTGCACCGTTGAATGGAGAATAAAGCCACCTTTCAAATGAGCTATCACTCACCACCGCATGCTATTTAAATTTTTCGAAAGGGTTGCTCCCCTCCAGTAAGGGATGAAATTATGGGTAAACAAAAATGTACATTGTAGAAATCAAAAGTCGACCTGTCTCGGCGATTTTCCTAACAAGAGTCCAGTAACGAGTTAGATAGGGGGGGTAACACTTATGATCCGCACTGTATAATAATATAGACGTAGAGTTATTAGGGAATGCAGCAAATAGGTTGTAAAGAAAATTCTATAAAGATGGTCCAAGCTTTCGGAAATTTAATTACTTATTTCCATCATCAGGGAATCTACAATATGTGGTAAGTCTTAGTTACAATAATTTTAAATGAGAGTGAACCTACTTACATCTTTGTGAGGATGAAACCATCACTTTTGTGATGGTTTCATCCTCATCCTCATCACTTTTGTGATGGTTTCATCCTCATCCTCACAAAGATGTAAGTAGGTTCACTCATTTAAAATTATTGTAACTAAGACTTACCACAAACCAAAGCTTGGACAATCTTTATAGAGTTTTCTTTACAATCTATTTGCTGCATTCCCTAATAACTCTAAGTCTATCCTAACTATTCAGCGACTACCCTTCGACTCTATAATAATATATATAATATACGGAAATCTCACCCAGAATAACCTTGAACTTTGCGAAAAGAGTTAGATTGCAGAGGGATGAGTCACAATACACAAAACCCGATATAAATATACGTATTTTTCTTAACTTACTCGGCATATAATAACTAACACATCCACAAATTTTTAATGTAAAATCTGTGAGGCACTCCAAATTACAATTCCTAGGTGAATAAATTTTAAAATATTTTAATTTCTTTTCTGTAGAAAAGTAACATTGTCGAATACGTGGTTTAAAGTCTCTAACTTTATCAGATGTAGACATAACTCGAGGAGTGACAGCAGCCAGTACAGCTCTATCAACACCAACATTAAAATATTGCTTTTTTAGTAGCGGTATTGAATACGGTGCATGTATTAAAACCTAGAACAAACAGAGAGACAAATTACATATATCTCTGTTTAATTTTAAATCACATAATTCATTTCATTTAATAAACAGAGTTATATTATAAAGTCAAAACTTTTCCTTCACCATGCGAGCGAGAAGGACAATACTAAAACACAAGATCTCTTCGTTTCCGCGTCCGTACCAACCGGTACCAGTCACGTGTTCCGCATTCCAGCCAGCCTAGTCGAAACAAAGCGGACTTCCGGCTCACGCCATTATATCATCAAAAATCCTCACGTAGGCCACAGTGTATACGACTGCACATTAGCCAAATATATTGTAAAATAACGGTAGAATATTTCTGCCGACTTAAAGTGCGAAGCAGACAGCATTATCCATGAGTGAGATGCAAGACGAGCATCTCTCGCTTGCGTAAACACTTCCGCATTCCAGTATATAAAAACTGTGGGCGAAACTAGCAAATTCAAATCCAGTATGAAGTCAAACTCCGTTGGGAGAACATTTCTCCGATGTGATACCACATCGTATTTTATTCATTTTCTTTTACAAATCAGTTCAACGATTGATAGTTCCAAATACTTACAAGTAATATACGTTTGGATTTTCTTAAAGTACTGTTATTGTTATACATGTTGATCGTTACGTTTTTGAATCATTGAAGATTTAATAAAAAGTGTTAAACTCACAGTGTATGTTTTATTTGGGAGTAACTGGATCTACGAAACAACTACAGGACATTTTACAAATCAAATATCAAATTCAGACAGCGTTCAAAGAGGCAACATAGTAATCAAACCGTAATCGGCTGTCCTTGCAAACGGCTGCTTTCGTAAACCACTGAAATTACGACAGGGCGCAACAGGGTCGGTTTCAGTGTCAAAATACGACAATCTCAAATTTGTTTTTCTTCGTTCAATACAGTGAAAATATATAAGATATAACTTCAAACGCTGAAATCGCTTGCCTCTACTCATCCCTCTATCCAGGCCATCTTGAAAGTTACCAGTTTTCTTTTCGCTATAACCCTAGAAGGCATCATACAAAAAAACTCATCACCAGTATTTGGTCTCGAGTTGGCGCAACATACTACTCCACATACATCTTAAAAAAGATGATTTTGAATAAACGAAATCTGCAAAAACTTCCGAGTATTATTACCACCATTATTTGAAATACTTACATTAAATCCCTGTACATCTTGAATACAGAGGTAGTCATTATTAGATACATTTTGAAATAACGTTATTTCGAGACCGTTGTCAGCACCTGCCAAAAAAGCTCTCATTGGATACTCAGAGCCTCGACGTCCATTAGTTCCGAAGTAACCTGTATCAATCGACCAGCCTGAAGTGTCTTGTTCTTTAAGGTTATAATTCTCGAAATGGACCCTACAAAATTTATTATCACATACATACTATTAATGCTGATTACGATTAGCGATGGGACGTTCATTTTCGATTTTTGGCACGTTTGTATAGTAGAAGGCAATTGCGGGTGCAAATGAGGAGCAGGTTATGTTTAAAATTTCAATTGATGCAAAAAATTTCCTAGTAGATGAAACATGGGCATGTGGGGTATCAAATTAAAGGATTTTTCATACAGTCTTTGACTTTACTATTTTTATGAACAAAAAAGCATAGTTTGTCAAAAATGAGTTTAAAACAAATCATATGGGGTATTTATATAATAATTAACTTACACGTTTTTATTATAAATAAACTCTCTGTCCAACATGTTAAATGTGTAACAAATACTTTGATCTAATATCGCTGGATAAAATAGATTTTCACATGAAGTATATCCGTTAAGGAATTTACATTTTTCCATAACATCCATCATCGGTATTTTTATCTAAAAAAGGTATTTTTAAATGTCTGCTAAAAAGACTATTCGTCTTCAATTTTATTCAACGAAAAGTTCCAAGGCTAAATGTATACCTCATCAAGAGCTTCAAAAATATCTTCAGTAAAAGTTGACTCATTCAAAAAAAGGTCGTTCTCCACTTCACATATTAGAGACATGTATTTAGCATAACGTTTACTATAAAGAAAAAAGATCTATTTAATTTTTTAACTCTTGGTATGGTTATATTTTTAAGATAGTAAATCATAAGCGTGTTATCCATTTTGAGATTAAATTTTTTTTTATTCCTGGCCTTTTTTGAATTTTTTTCAACTCTTTATGATACACCCTGTAAATCTGAACAAAAAAGGTATACTTGTTTTAACAGCATAAATTCAGCTCATTTCGAGATATTTGCATTTAAAATATTCTAGCCACAGTATCTATTTAATTTACTTTAACATATTTCAACGTAGTAGGCTTTGAAACTAAAATGAAAATGTACAGCTGTCAAATAATTAATTGTTTGTTAATTAATGTTTCATTAGAGTACGCAACTTTTTGTGTATACGGTTGGTAATATGAATCAACAAATGACATGAATTGACAGTTGTCTATTGAAATTAAATTCCAAATCTGTCAAATTTTAAAAATTCTACAACAGTGCTACCAACTCATTTTTTTTAATGCAAACTTCTCTATAATATGAAAAGTATAAATTTATTAAAAAATTAATAAAATGGCGAAATATAAAAAGTATTATAAGCAACTTATTTCATATGGCTGTTATGACACTCGTCCTTTAAAAAACTTTAACTTGGACTCGTGTCATCACAGAATGCCATATGAAATGCGTTGCTTAAGTACTATTTCTGTAAGGACTAAACGTCGCAGAATAAAAAATGATACTCGTAAAAATGTAAGTGTAAGTACCAGCTATTACACACGCTGGTATTATCTGTGCAGTATCTTTTGATCAATGGATTCCTCTTTATATCACATTAATTGATAACTTACTCTTGGTCAGTAACATTTTCCTTCCTTTTAATTTTATGGATAACGTCAGTAAAATTAAATATATCTTTTCTCGCCTTTGTTAGGGGACATATTGTAACGGCAGGAAATGGAACATTATAAATGGGCGATTCTGTAGTAGCAAAACTGACAATAAGCGGACTTTCTTGAAATTTGCCGTATATCTGGAATATAAGATATATACAAGCTGATAAGGACCAAGTTATCAGTGATACCCACAACAACCTGGAATAAAAATATATTAAAGTTTAAATATGATGAACAAGAACCACTGGATTCGTAATCATTATAAATAAAAACCATCAAAATTTCATAAAAAACGAAGTTACAACAACTTCAATTTTGGAAACAAAGTATTTGATTGTAATTTTTATTTAGATTATAGACATATTTGAAATCTGGCAACACTGCCCATACAAAATAGAACACCAATGAACTTGTACAGTGGAAATCCGAAGTCAATAGCTCAATCCTTTCTACAGTTATAACTCCTGAAAATATGGTAATGTCAGCGATTCGTGGTGGTAGCGTTTTGTAATAAAAATATGACTACGCCACTGGATTTTCGAATTATATTCCCTTAAAATCATTCATTTAAGTGTAGGTTATAAGTATAATATTCGAGAATAACAGAAAATTAAATATTCATTTTCAAGTTATCCAGTAGTACATTCTTCCAAGATGAACTCATTAGGTATAGGTATTGTACTAAATCAACAGTAGGCTGTGATTTTGACATCTAATCAAAAATAACTAAGAGTTGTTAGGTACGTGCATTTAATAATGGCTCTGCAATTATCATTAGAAGAAAGAATTGAAATTGTAAGAATTTCTGGGGATAATTATCATAGTGAAAGAGAAGTAGCTAGGATATTTAATCCACTGTACAAGTTCATTGGTGTTCTATTTTGTATGGACAGTGTTGCCAGATTTTAAATATGTCTATAATCTAAATAAAAATTACAATCAAATACTTTGTTTCCAAAATTGAAGTTGTTGTAACTTCGTTGTTAACCAATATTTTTTTATGAAATTTTGATGGTTTTTATTTATAACGATTAAGAATCCAGTGGTGTAGTCAAATTTGAAAACAAAAATTGCCTAATAAACTTTTGCCGTTTTTGACAAAGAAAAAAAACCATAGAGTGCCTTGGAAATGAAACTAAAGTTATGAAAATTTGTGTCAAGATACAGTTTTTGATGCTTAATATTAAAAAAAAAATGCGTATTCTACAGGGGTGGTTCCATTTTAAATGGGTCACACTGTATATCTAAGAGAAATGATGGGCCCCCTCCGAAAAAAAATCCTGGCTACGCCACTGACAAGAACATATCGATAAGCCGACCTTATTAGTAAATTATGTTCAATTACTAAGTTAATATTGTTGAATTTGCTTTAAATTCAATTTATTTTTCATATCTGAGATTAAAATTGAACAAAAATGGCTATATTTTACGGCGTTTCCTTCATGCTGGATAAAAAATGGCGACGAGCTGTTACACTCTGGTGTTGGTCGTCAATGTGTCGACCAATCAGAAGAGGGTTGTGGTCAGGGATTCAAAGCACTTCTCAAATCTATATAAGATATAAGAGGAAGAGTTTTTGATTCTAAAATGTAATGCTTGTTGCGTTTTAATATTAAGACAATACACAATATTGTTGCAGAATTAATTGAAGATATTTGTTTCATTTTCAGTCAGATGACTTCAAATCACAATATTATTGGCATGCATGAACTACACCACATGCCGCCTTTGGTTCCTTTTAAGCTGAAAGACCCTATCATCGTACGAAATGTTCTACTTGAAACATACGACTTGAGCTACATATTATTAATTAATTAATGTATGCACATAAATAATTTAGGTACCCGATATATTTCAAGGTCTATTAGGCCATTTGCCAAGAACAGTATTTCCTAATTAGAATACAGTGTCGGATCTGGAGATGAAAAATTCGGGGTTTAATTGATGTGAGAGGCGAAATTATGTCACAACATACCATTTTCTACACTTTTTCAGGTCAGGTCACAGTAAAACTTTTTTTTCGTAAATTTATTATCAAATTCACAATATATTTTTTCATACCATCTTAAAGTCGGGGTTTCAACGAAGAAAAAAAATTTGGGTAGAATTTTTTTAGCCTAAACTACAAAAAAAAACGAAAAAGTTGATTTTTACTGGCAGCCCACCATTGAACACAGATTCGGAATATCATTTTCTGGTTTACATGATGAAAAAAAAATAAAAACCGACGCATAAATGGTTTTCAGCAGCTAAGAGCGATTTTAAATTAAAAAAAATAAGGCCTCAAAATATATGTATGAAACTTTTCATCGAAAAACGTTTTCCATCTATTTATATTGTTAACGAATTATTAAATTGATCGTAAAAATTATATCAACTCCAAACAAAAGAATAAAATCGTATGTACCTTTCACCGAGCGATCTAGATTCAGCTAAATACTTAAATCCGTGGATACTAGTACTATTACAGTACTCTCTAAAGTATCTGTGTATCCTCGCCAACGTACTTTTCGGTTTTTCTTTATTTTTGTCAGGCATCCTCAGTGCGACTTCGCATTCAGAATTTTCTACTTCTTTATGTTGATCCATTAGAACGATGAACCAAATATAATAAACTTATAAGTTCGAAGGAGCAAACCGAGTTTGAAATATTACCGCAATAGCCGCATGCAGTTGAACATCTTCATCATTTGCACATGACCAGTTTGAAATTAAATTTATAGGTTCCTTGTTACTGTTTCACACGATATTCATTAAGGGTCAGTGCTTAAAAGATGGAGACATGAGGTTAATTTAAAAAATTCCGGTGGTGTCAAATCGGGCGGACTAGGTGGCTGCTGAATTCGTAAAACTGTCTAGTAAAGAAAATCAAAATACCTATTTTATCTTTCACATCAGTGAACTGAATTAATTTAATAGAAATTTGAAAAAAGCTTTATGTTTATCAGAATTCCAAAAAGGGGATTTAGTTTTTTAATAATTCACACTGTTAAAAAGTCACTGGTTTTTAAAAAATATTTAACTTCTTGTTGTATCAAAATAGCAACAATAAAACACAATTCGCAAGAGTCGAAGTATATTAACAACCCACGTGAAATAATCTTTAGAAAAAGGATACAGATTAAGAATAACTGATTGGTAGGTGCAGACATTTAACGTACCGCAAGACATAAATAAAACAATTGCAGAACAATTTCCTTAAATGGTTTTTGGTCGTATAAAAAATGCTCCTTACAAAGTAAACCAAGAAAATATTAACAAATAAAAACTACAGAAATTGGAAGAAAAGACTTAGTTGCATGTAACTTTCTACCATTGAATGTAAAAATTTTAAATTTAGATGATTTATGTAGAAAATAATCCAAAACAAAATATTTTACATTAAACTTTTTTTCATATGATGCATATTTCAGCCACAAATCGTAAAAAACCAATATCCAACCCTCACAACATATATTTAGCTGCCCCCACCCACCTTAAAAGAGGATTATGGTTACCTACATCCTGGGACTGTTTCGTAAAAAATCGAATATGAATTATGCACTTGTACCTTAAACAGGAGGGCCTTTGAAAAGAATTACAAGGTGAAATAATACAAAATTATTTTCTTTTGTAATTATTTAACACGCCAGTGTTACACGCTCGGTGGCTATTTGGCTCACACCCAGCACTTTCATTATTTTATTGAGATAAAATAAATTGCACAAAATTGTGATCAATTTAAGGTATTCGTGCATTAAAATATTAATAATTAGCCTCTTGGGCAAACGACAATGAATAACCGAAGAACATAGAAGTTATATTATTTTTAAATATTTAAAATTTCTCAAAGTCATATCACTACAAAATATAATAGAAATTATATTACGGTTGTACCGCATCTGAACTGAAAACAACTACTCCTGGAGCTAATGCCCCCGCAGTCATTGTATTACAATAGTCCAGACGCATGTCGGAAGCTATACAATAGCACAATCCTAGATATTCCACCTTAAGGCCGCCGATTAGTCGAGCTAGGAAAACTAATCCGACAGAGGAGCCACCAGTTATTTTCATGAATATTTATTTGAGACACAAACCCCCCATACGAGAATTGTTATCAAAATCAATTTCTACTACAACTACAGCCCATCTGCCAAACATTTAACGGTTTATGATAGTTATAAAAATATAAAATTTTCGTATTGTAAATAATTTAAAACAAATATTTTATAAAATTACGTTTTCCGAGTATTTTGTTACTTTAAGCCGTTTTGAAGTGTGTTAATTGTTACTAAGTACCTGTTTAGTAAGAAGATTCTGATCATTAACCCTTATATTAGATTTTAAATCTCTCTCTCTCTCTCTCTCTTTTCCGTCTAAAGGATTAAACAGGTAGGCTAGCAAGGCTATATAGTTCGTTTGTTACCCATATTAGAACTATTTTACAGAGATTGTGTATTACAAGAAATAATAAGACAACGATCTTTGAGGAATGAGAGATGATTTGACCCAGCCTGGATAGAGGAGGCTTATACAAAGTGAAAATAACTAAATCATATTTTGTGTTGTTTTTAATAAATTCTTCGAACCTCTGAACGCAAACATGTGTATTAAATTTCCTTTTGCAACCGCCATTTTGAATTTACTCGTCCGCCATCTTGATTTAATTAATTTTGACAAAAAATTCATAATCTGCTACCTCGAAAACAGTCACATACCAAATTTGAATAGAAGCGATTTTTTTTCTCTAATAACAAATATTTAATCATAAATTGTCACCGGAATTACGAGTACCTGCCAATTTCAAAAAAATCAGTCGCACGTCTGGAAGTGGGTGAAATATTACGATATATTACATTTATATATTTATAACGCCAATAAATAATCTCCGAATCAGAAACAACAGATGTCTTCTTTTCATTTTACTTAAAAACTTGTTCCTTCTACGTTATCAAAATTACTTTCCCATTTCATTCATAACGGTACTCGCAATACTGAATGAATTATATCATGGCGGCCACTATTTGAAAACAGCTAAACTAAGAAATCAATAATAATGTTGGTAAAGTAGACATTATTCACCGGTTTATGTTCAAATTTGTCAAATAATCGCATTTTTATAATTCCAACTAATCTCCTCAACTAAATTGTCTGGAGATTCGTTTTGAATGGGAAGATGAAGTATTTTCTTGGGTATATTCATTGAAATGAGACAGAAACATAAATTCCCTTATTTTCCTCAATTATCGAAAAAAAATAATCAATTTTCAGAATAAAATCAAGCTCAATATATTTAATCAGTACTTCAATCCTTTTTGAGTTTACCCACTAAATTTGAGCTCTTTAGTCAATCCGTTTCTGAGTATAACTGGCATTACAAATACACAACATTGAACGGTGCCCTTAATTCAATTGTCACTATATTCTTACCCCTTTATGAGAAAAATACAAAGTAAGAAAAGGAGCCTCAAAGATTTTAAGCTTCAAATAAAAATACAAAACTCAACAAAATATTATTTATTCGATGCAATCTGGAATTATATAAACTTTTATTTTTTTCATTTCTTCCATGGTTTGGTTAACCCTTCTTCAAAATATTGCGCATTTTTATCCAAGTACGTTTCGTATTTTTCAACATCCACCGGATTATTCACGTACTGATGGAGAAATTTTAATATTAACGAATTATTAATTTCCATGGCCTTACGAGGATTAATTTTTTTCATAAAAATATTCAACCAATATCTGCTAACCAGAACAGTGTCGGTCTGATTTTCGTGAGTAGTCTGACTAAAATAAAAATATATATCTTTATAAACATTTTAACTGCTAAAAATATTTGACGTCATCTAATAACTACAATTATGTTAGAGGAATAATAAATAATAATGTTTTATTATATACAGGGTGTTTTAAATGTATCCAACTTTAAATTAATTATTATTTTTTGAATTATATAAACTTACCGAATAGTATACATTTCTCTATTTTTCTTCGTTAAAAAATTGTTCATTGCTTTCACGTTGGAATCTATGTGAAAAGTTTGGGTATTTACAAATAACAAGGGTATATCGATATCCTCGTGCAAATTTTCGTTTTTTATTGGAAACATCCAAGGATCTAGTAGTATAGCTTGCCTTAAACAATATAACAATTATTTGGGCGATTGCTTCTAACTGTATATTAACCCCTTAACACACCGACTTTTTGAAAAAAAAAAACCGGCAAAAAAATCAATTTTTTTCTACATTTTCTGAAACTTTTTTTTGGGAACGAAAAAATTGATAAATAAAAATAATTTATTTTGTGGTGGAAAAATTGGGCTATTTTACCCAAATATTCCACCAAGAAAAATTTCTGTTTTTGCAAATGTATTTAAAATTATGTCGAAGGCGTTACTAAAAAATACGGTTGTCTGATGAAATTAAATTAGTCAACCACAAATTTTTAATGTTCATAATTATTGTAAATAATAAAACTAAATAATAAAAAATATTCTGAAAATGGATGTAAGATCTAAGTCAATTTTTTTTAATTTTTTCGATTTTATACATAAAGAGAAACTTGTAAAAAAAATTTCAATAAATTTGGGCTAGATCTTCGCGAGATATTTGCCAAAAACGGCATTTTTGGTATTTTTCGAGTGGATTGCTTCTCTATTTTTTTAAATATCTCCGGCTCTAAGAGTCGTGGAAAAATAAAAAAAAATTAAAATGACCGTGATGAAGTAGAGTATCGATCCGTATAGTAGGTTTTTTTTAAATGTATCCTAATCTCAAAAAACGAATTATTTTTTTTTACTGAGTTGGCAATAAATAACCAAAGAATCCTCGAATTTTCTTAAAAATTGGAGAAAATATGTATTTTGATGTCGGGAAGACATGGTAAGAATTAAAAAAAAATGTATTTGTCCAGCCAAAATCGGCATTTTTCGAAAAAAAATTGAATTGGCCGCCATTTTTGGGAAAACAATAGTAGAGAAAAAAATTTTATCTTGAAAAGAAGGATTCTGTGTGTACTTTTGTCTAAGAAAATCCAACATTTTATTTCTTTATTTAAAGTGTCCAATTTAGGGAATAATAAAAAAAAATCGATTTTCATTTTTTATATTGATTTGTTGTTCCCTCACAAAAATCTTACTTTAGAATATTTTTTTTATTTTTTTAAATAATTTTTGGACTGAAATACAGTTTTTCTAAGAGAATCAAGCATAAATATCGCGATAAAAAAATTGGAAAAAAATGAAAATCGAATTTTTATTTTTTTATTAATCCCTAAATTGGGCACTTTAAATAAAGAAATAAAATGTTGGATTTTTTTAGACAAAAGTACACACAAAATCCTTCTTTTCAAGATAAAAATTTTTCTCTACTATTGTTTTTCCAAAAATGGCGGCCAATTCAAATTTTTTTCGAAAAATGCCGATTTTGGCTGGACAAATACATTTTTTTTTAAGTTTTACCATGACTTCCCGACATAAAAATACATATTTTCTCCAATTTTTAAAAAAATTTGAGGATTCTTTGGTTATTTATTGCTAATTCAGTAAAAAAAATAATGTGCGCGAATTCGTTTTTTGAGGCTAGGATGCATTTTTAAAAAAACCCTACTATAAACGGATCGATACTCAACTTCATCACGGTCATTTTAATTTTTTTTTATTTTTCCACAACTCTTGGAGCCGGAGATATTTAAAAAATAGTGAAGCAATCCACTCGAAAAATACCAAAAATATCGTTTTTGGCACATATCTCGCGAAGCGCCAGCCCAAATTTATTGAAAATTTTTTTAAAAGCTTCTCTTTATGTATAAAATCGAAAAAATTAAAAAAAATTGACTTAGCTCTTACATCCATATAAAATTCTAATGTCACTCCAGTATTTGCAAAAAAAATCGTAACTATATAATAAAATTTGAAAAATAGTAAAAAATGCCGCACCATAACTCTATATCTGCAAAATTAAATCCGTTAAAAAAGAATGAAGAAAACTTAGTTATAAAAAAAATAGCGCCAAGACTGAAAATACAAAGAAATAATAGAAAAATAAAAGAGCTGTAACAGCTCTGGCTCTCTAACTATACCTATATGTAAAATAAAAGAAAGGAATTTATAAAATCATATCCAAATTTCTTCTTAGTGTTCCTTGATTTAAAACAGAAATAAATCAATACATTTAAAATGTTATAAAAAAAAGATTTACCTTATTTCGGGTCTTTTACGTAGAGTATACAACACTGTAGCCGCCCCAAAGGAATGTCCTAAAAGTGTGAAATTATTTACATCAATTTTTCCCACTAAATCATCCAAACGAAAATTATAATCTTTTCTATCTTCAATATCATCCAAAACATTGTTCGGAACCTTCCCAGCGTTCAAATTTTTAAAAAATTCCATCGTTTCCGCGCATTCTCCAGATCTAATTTTTAGCTGAGCATTTCTTTTTTCATAGTGATCATTGCCAAAAGGTATGCGTTTAAAAGGTATAACAGTCTTTTTTCTATTCAAAGCATCCTCTTTGTTTTCGTAGTAAAACGTGTGACAAGATGAATCGTCTCTACAAAATTACCGAAAAAAATGAACAAAAATAAAATTCCGGTTCCTTCGCCAAAATCTGAAAGAACTTGATTTGGCTGTTCTTTACCTGTGCTCTAGAGACGCCACTATAAATCCATGTGATGCTAAATCAAGTGATATTTTGGAGTACAAAAATCGGCTGGCGCCCAAACCAGGTGATAGAATAATACATTTCATATTTTTCTCAGTCTTTATTTTTTCTCCATAAAGAACTGGTATGTAAGAATTTCCTAAAATATTTATATATCTTAAATTCTAGCAACAAGGACAATAAAGTGGCCAAACCATTTGTGGGACGCAGAACGATAGAGAGATGTAGTGCCCACGCCTTTTCTCTGTCATACAAGTAGATTGACAACTTTATCATCCTTGTTTTTTGCTAAATATATAAATTTTTCATAAAATACTGTTAAGAGTGTTCTATACCCAAATGAAGAACGTTGGATGATAACTTTTATCCGTATATTACTTTTTTTATATTTTTTTCATGTTATTTCTTTTTTTTGTTGAGTATTAAGCCCGCAATTTTAACAATAGTATGGCGGAGGGTATAGAACCCCCTTAACTATTACTATTATAAGCCCTACAATGAAAATAGGAAATAATTATTACTGTTATGAATTAATTTTACGTACCATACCACCAAAGTATTATACGTAGTAAATATAGATGAATTTTTATAACCCTAGACATTCCTGCTAAATACAAAAAATCGGGAATCCATTGAATCCATTTTTTCCAATTTTGCTAAAATTATTTTATGTTTAACATCACAACAAAGAAATAATTACAATCATGAACCCACAAATTAAAAATTATTTGCTATTTAAAATACTTACATCATCATCGTTCTTCACATCCGTTGGATAAAACAGCCTTAAAAATAATCCATTCCTGCTATAATCTAACATAATATCTGAGCACCCAGGAGCAAATGGCCCTACAAATATTTTATTGGTTACTAGTTGCTGTATAAAGTAAAAGACCAGTAGGAGAAATGAAGAAGCGGCTAAACATATTTCTAACTTCACAATATTTTATGGTGTAGAAGTAAAACGGGACAAAAAATTTTTCGTTAATGAGTAAAAATTCTTATAATTTATTAAAAAATATATCAAAACTTACCGCAGGCCACAGGTAAGTGTTTGAGTTTTCTATTAAACCATAACATTTCAATTAAATCGAGCTTCCTCTAACAAAATTTAAAGATTTTGTAGCCGAATTATGGCGCGAAACTTGTTCTATGTGGAGTAGGTACGACTGATTTGAACTCTCTCTGTGCATTAATGGGGTCAGATGCTAATATTTGATTGCATATAATTCTTATTGTACAATTCCATTCTATTCTATCCCAATATAAAAAATGTTAAAAAGAAACTGATTACCATTAACCTTGAACAATCTGATAAAACAAATTGCTTATTAGCTTTTAGGCAATTATATCCACAGGATGACCATATAATAATAATTTGAAATAGTTTTGCAAAGGATTTATTTAAATCTGTAAAATAAAATGATATTTTTACCCCATTTTCAAAATAAATGAAAAAATTTTAGTTACATTCTAATTAAAACAAAAATGGAAGGAATTATGACTACAATGAGTGGTCAGAAAAGACCAGCAGCTAATTTAGAACCGTCGCCAAATAAGAAGACAAATTTTGTTGGTATATCTCCCTTAAGAGAGTTAACGAACGTTAAAACTCCAACAGATAGGCCTTTTAGAGTGTCCATTGAAGGGAATATAGGAGCCGGGAAGTCAACTCTCATAAAATATTTTCAGAATATGTCCGGAATTGAAACATATTTGGTAAGCTTTTGCTAATGTTAAAATTATTGTGTAATAGTAGAACAAAGGAATAATAGGACCACCATGTTAAAAATGTTAATTATGTGAAAACCATTACAAAATAAACACGGTCAAGCAATCTTTAAAGCAATTTAAGTGTTAATGAATATTGCCGGTATTGAACAGCCTCTAATATTACTATTTATTTTTCTATTCTATTTTTAGCCTAAAATTATGTAAGTACAAAATTTTCCACTGAGAAATTTAAACATTTTAACGTTTAATATGTATTAAGGTCTTGACTTATTCAGAATTCTTTGCTTCTACTCTTGGAATGACAAAGAGAAACATTAAAAAAACACTTCTACTAGTAACCTATTTGTTTCCGCAGCGATTTCATGTGAACATCCTTTTAGGAACCACTAGAATGGTGGCGAAATTTAAATGGGCACAATCTCTTTGATCTAATGTACTCAGACATTCATGAATGGTTGAGGGTATTTCAAAACTATGTACAGTTCACACGTTTAATAATACAAACATCTAAACCCAGCTCGCCCTCCACGACAGTACAAATGTTTGAACGGTCAATTCAAAATAACAGATACTGTTTTATGGAACAAGCATATAGAGATGGGTACATACAGGGGGCTGATTATGCAGTTCTGGATCAATGGTATAGATGGATTCGAGCTAACGAAGATATTGCATTAGATTTAATTGGTTAGATTGGCTACTGGTTACAGTTTTACATGTTTTCATGTATTTATTTGTAGTTTATTTGCGGAGCACTCCGGAAACGGTATTTGAGAGAGTAAAAGCAAGGCAAAGGCCCGAAGAGGGTGGAATTTCTCTCGATTATTTAAAAGGACTTCATGAAAGTCACGAGAGGTGGCTGATGACTGATAATGAAAGGTTTAATACTATTCCAGTTTTAGTATTAGATGCGGACAAAGCTTTAGATGAAATTATTCAGCAGTATAAAGAAAATGAACAGAAAATTTTAGGTATGGGCATTTTTAATTTAGATTCTTTCGTTATAAATTATTTATTTTTAGGTTATGATAAACGTAAAAGAATCCCAGTGGATGAAGACAATAAGGACAAAGTGAAAAAATCTCTATTTACATAAGAGATTTTTATTTTTTTCTCACAGTACTATTGACGCCAAAGGCATTTAATTTTATCTTTAAGATTATATGGATTTTATAAATATTTTTAAACAAATTGTCTTATTTTTCACAAATCATTATTACCGAAAAGGTAATTATGTTTTTTTTATCCCGACGCTCTACTACTACATTAGGGCCTGCAGGTGCGCGTGATACATGTATAAAAGCAAGTGCGCTTTTCTAACGTAAAAGTCGGATCATGTCGATTATTCCGAAAATTCTAATGACCGAAAGTTGTTTTAAAAATTTTTAAAAACTGTATGATTTCCTGAATACGTCCCTGTTACTTTAATAAAATGCGACCACGGAATCAGTGCCGGCCTAAGAGCAAAATATTGGTATAGAAAACCCTCCAAAAAATGTTATTTGTGCTATAAAACGAATTTGTCAAAACTTAATAATTATTGAATTTGATATTTTCAAAAAGTAATACTTAATAAACAAAAGTTATGAATATATTCAAATGGCTAATTTGCATTAAAAATAAAAATTATTTTTTCACGTTTTTTCTCATTTCAGCGCCCCTTCCCAAATCGCACGTGTGCGACCGCACACGCCTTAAGCCGGCTTTCCACCGAATATGTTTAATTTTCTTTATCTGGAGCTAATAACCTACTTTTTTCAGTAAAACTTAAGAATCTACTTTTAAATTTAATAAATCTAGTATTGAAGTAGAGCTTACCATATAAATATTTTTCGTTGAACTTTGAATACGAACCGGTCTATTACTTGTAATCAACAGGTGCTTTGTAAACTGTCGTGTTATAAATGAATATCGACTGGTTGGATATTGAGAAATTTTATTAAATACCCATCATAAACTTGTTACAAATTACCTTACGATTGGTCAATGAACTATGAATTCCAAACAATTAATAATAAAAGTTCCTTTAACTACATCAAATAACTATTAAATATACACTTCTCATAACCACTGACCAGTCTCACCTTGATAATTCTGCAAAGGCAAATTGTCCGAAAATACAAGACTCTTCACACAGGACCGTAACATCTAAATAATATAACGGTAAATTGTGAATTGCAAAAAACCTTAACCTAGAATAATCAAATAATTATTTACAACAATTTCAACATTGGCAACACTGTAAGCATGAGACAATTTGTTAATTTACCAACACTGGAAAATAATTACTATTAAAGAAACCAATTGGTAGCCTTTTAAATACTAGATTTAATGGCAAATGTCAAAAATCGGTGTGTTGAGTGTTGACTTGATTATTGATTAAGGTAACCTAAAATAAGCACAACATAAAATCATTCAAAATGGAAATAACTTGTTCAAGTAAGATGTACTAAACCTTTAAGTATTTTCAAATGTAACTACTTACATTCAATTTTAGATTTCAACACGATTCTACCTGAAATAGAAATGGCCATAAAAAACAGTTTATTTGTAAGCATAGATTGCGAATTATCAGGGTTAAATATCGTTCGCAACATCAATGCTTTCGATACTCCAAAAGAATACTATAAGAAAATGGTTGCTAATTCTAAAGACTTTTTAGTAATGCAATATGGTCTAAGTACATTTAGGTCAGTTAAATCTTTGAGTAAATATTAAGTTTGTAGTTTAATTTATTTGATTCGACTTCTTTGGCATCGGTATTTGCTAAATTCAATCAGTAAATTGATGAATGAAGCATTGAGAAAAAGTAAATAGAGACTCATACCTATTTAATGTTTGTTGTTACATTCTCTGCTGAACTAACAAAATATTGGAGAAGTATTAAATTTTGAATATAAATGCTTTCAGAGATAAGTTAGAAAACAAAATTTCGCCTGTAACTTTAATAGTACAGTTGTATACTCCTGCCAATAAAGATATTAAAAGCGGTCTGCAACAAAATATTTACACTTTTTCCAAAAATTGGCAAACAGTGCATGTTACTCATCAAAAAACATATAAAAATATAGTGTATGGTAAAGTTAGCTTTGATTATTTTGGAGTTTTATTTCATACTTGCATGTTCAAGTCGTTCAATAAACAGTAACTAACATAAAGGAATTTTTAGATATGACGCAGAGGAAAATAATTTTAAACAGAGAAGTTATAATTTTTATACGTTTAGAAGACCTATTAACAGAAATATACCAGATAATAGGTTTCTTTGTCAATCTTCAAGTATTGATTTTCTTATTAACCATTCTTTTGACTTCAATAAACTGTTTAAAGAAGGAGTGCCTTACTTAAGCGAAATAGAAGCAGACAAATATAGAATTAATGTGGACCAATCTTACCAAAAAGCTCTGGAAACCATTCAGGATACTCAAAATGGGATTGGGCAACTCAATGAGAGAATCACAATTCCAGATAATGCTCAGCAATTTATAGAAGATGTCAAGTAATAATTTAGTAGTTTATTAAATCGAGGGTGTAGGGGGAAAACCTGATAACTCATATAAAGTTGGTTTCGAGATAATTGCAGTTTTAAATTTTGTAATCTATAGCATTTAGTGTAGTTAACTGGTTTTGCTATGTTTGTTTTGGTTACTTATAATGGGAATATCAAATAACCAGATATACCATTAAATAGAGCACAAAAATTAAGTCACCTGCAATTAAAAACCAAATTTTTGAATCTTTCAGAGTTATCAGGTTTTCGCACTACACCCTCGAAATAATGAATAAATATCTCATGTATTTATAATACATAAATCCTCCCAATTCCCACTAGATCTGAGTAATGTTTATTGTAGGAACCAAATAGACGATTTTCTAAAAAGTGACAAAACAGAGTTACAACTTCCAAAGTGCAATGCATTTTTTAGAAGGCTAGTGTATCAAACAAAGGAATCAGACTATTTTGGAAACATTTCCCTAAAAACTAGACAAATCGAAAAAGACAGGGTCTTATTTGTAACAAGATTAAAGACACCTGAAGAGGAAAAACAACTTGCAAAGAAACACTATGAGGAACAATTAAAAGAATTAGATGATTTTATTGGATTTACTAAAGTTTTAAAATCTATAATAAAGTCTGTAAGTAAATTTGTTATAATTTAATTTTTTACGGAGCCACCATTACGTTATGAGAGTAATTGGAATTTCTTCAATTCAATTTGTAATATTAGAAAAGAAAATAATTTATGGATAAACATTTTTGTAGGATAAATTAATTGTAGGTCACAATTTATGCTTGGATTTTTTTCATACAATTGACAAGTTTCTAATGCCATTGCCTGAATCATATGAAGAATTTAAACACATGGGTCACTCATTGTTTTCCAGGTGAGTAAATATACACCTGCAGTTCTTTGTGGCTTATCATGTATTATGATTTATATGTCCCATTTATTTTTTGTATGATGCGATACGGCACTTTTTCGCCCCACGTTGGGCGCAAAAAAATATTAAATATTCAACAAAACATTTCTACATCGTTTCTTAGCATTTATTCCAAAAAATAAAGATTTACAGCTGCTAGTTTTAGAGTATTTCAATCTGTACAATAAAACACTTTATTTTTTAGAGTTATAGACACGAAATATATGTCCAGCAATGGTCCTTTCAAAGATCTTATTTCATCAACTGTTTTGGGACAGTTATTAGAAACGGTATCAAAAAAACCATTTGGACTACCAGAAATAGGTAAATATTTGTACAAATATACTAACTAGGTTGAAACAAGTAAAACTGCCAACTAATTATTTTTTTAGTCAATGAAGAAGCTGGCAGGAGTTATACTATAGACGATAGTAAAGAACATGAGGCTGGTTATGATGCTTTCATTACCGGTTTGTGCTTTTTGGGAATGTGGAAGCATTTAGGTAAAAGAAATTAACATATATTTTGGTTTTGTAATCTACTGTTTGTTACTTTTACAGGTTTACTTGATAACCGATCGGACAGTAAAACTTTTCATAGTATGGATCTCTTGGAACCCTACATGAACAGGTTAGGAACTAGAAATTGATTAAATGTTACGAATTCCAACTCGCACCGATTCTGGTCAAGATGTCACTCTTTGCTTTGTACCCCGAAGGACAGAAACTCGTTGGCTTATTTCTTTTATTTTGATACATTGTTATTTATATTTTTAAATTTATATGTACAAAATATATTTTTATTTTCTCTTTGCAGGTTATTTTTGATGTCTTTAACTGATAATCAGTACATTCACTTGGCAGGTGACGATTGTAAGTAAACACTTGACTTGACTTTCGTAACTTTTAATAAACTAAAAATTATTTTTTAGTTCACCCATCTCGAGATCACGTATTTTATCTCAAATTTCCAAAGGAGTGGAAATTAAGCAATATACAACAACTGTTTAGTCCTTTTGGTAAGTAATTTTACCCTTAACAGTAAAGACTAGAGCAGAACTACATAAAAAGGGTATTTTTGTTAATTTTTTCTAAAAAATCCCTAAATTTATCAGGCTTATTGTGTATACTACAAAGATTCATGTATAATTGACCTAATAATATGGATATAAATCGTGCACTGCCCAAAAAAATACACAATGTCTATATCGGAGATTAGATGGGAATTGTGCTGTTCCAGCCCTAATCGCCTTAATAGTTGGCTAAGACAAAAGTGGACTGCATAATTAGGTTAGCTGCATTTGATGATAGGTTGCTTTCTCTGTAAAATTTCTTCTTGAGTGCGAAGCCACGTTTTTTTTCACGTCTTTGGAGTTAAAATTCCAGCTTGCTTAAAAAACATGGTCACAATATGTTGGATGTGTTCCAACAAGTAGCATCCATAAATTCGTTCATGGCCACTATTTCGTGGTCTTCTTGTCGTCCAATCTTATAAAGATATATTGTAACTGGCGCAGTCAGTAGGATTCGGCTTTGGTATTGCAATTAGACCTTATGTGGCTTAGGAAATAATAAAAATACCTTTTAGGCAGTTATTCTAGATGCATAAAACTATTCTGGACTGGTCTACCCTTTTAAAAGCATTTTCACTTAGTGTTTTATGTTATAGGTAACATTTTCGTGTCATGGATCGATGATATATCGGCGTACATTGCGTTATACAAAAGGGATCAAGCAAAAATCGTCTACACAACACTGAGAAACGGCGATGGGTATTCGCTGTTAACTTTCGCAGCAAGACAAGCGCAATTATCGCTGGGAAATAATGGTCTTTCGGTATCGTCTCCGTGTCCTTCGAAAAAAAGAAAGAGCCCAGATTCTCCGACGCCTAATACAAGCAAAAGGGCAGATAATTCTGCAATGTAAGTAAAGGTATGTTAGATATTGATAAATTTGTCTTAGAGGTTGATTTTTAAATTCCGGTAAGTTAAAAAAAATATTTTTATACTTTTTTTTTTGTAGAAACTGCGCTCTATCAAAAATGTCAATTAAGCCCGAAACAATGATGGTAGAAACAGAAAGTAACAGTACAAAAAGTAAAGTTTTTCAAGAAGACGATAATTGGATGTAGCAGAGAAAATTAGTTTTACTGAACGTTAATAATAATTAAAAATAAACTAATTGTCTATTATTTCATTCCAAGATCTAAAATTAACGATTTAAGAAGAACATCGGTACAAATTATGTAACTGTATCGATTTTTATTGGTTTATACTTCACGCTCTATTCAAATTATGGGTTTTTATTAGTTTAGACTTTGCATTCTGTTCAAATTATCGATTTTTACTGGTTTAGACTACGCGCTCTACTCAAAGTATCGGTTTTTATTGGTTTAGACTTTGTGCTCTGTTCAAATTATCGATTTTTATTGGTTTAGACTTCGCGCTCTACTCAAATTATCGGTTTTATTGGAAAATTATTTTAATTTAGTGTACAGGATTGTCTTTTTTTATTTAGATTAGTTAAATATGTTGGATATTTTCCAACAAGTAGCATCCATAAATTCGTTATTGGCCACTATTTTGTGGTCTTGTCGTGCATATTTTAGTGGCTTTATTACAATTTTATAAAGATTTCCATATAAAATTATTAAAAATGAATTTTGAAATAAAATATTGTAACTGGCGCAGTCAGTGGGATTCGGCTTTTCTTTTCTTCAAAAATCTAGGCGTCGAGTTGGAGTATTCCTGTTGGAATCGTATATTTTTTACAGGTCTACATCAGGAACTTAAAAAAAACGCACAAACATGATAAATAAGCTTTATTATAAAGTATAAATATTTATTTTTATAAAATAAACTGATTATTAGTTAATCGCCGATTGACAAAGCGACTGTACAACAGTATCAAATTCATTTAAATCAGACTCAAACGTTTCCAACTGTTTCGTAACGTCCAGTTCTTCCGGCGATATTTCTTCTACGAAGGTTTGTAGCGGAGGCGCTGCCTGCCATTCTCTGTAAAATTTGCCGAGCTCGCTTTTTTCGTTTGTGCTAGCAAACGGTGTTTTCTGTAACGCAAAAATTTTATTAAACAACAAAATATTGGGAAGAGATAGAGAAGTTTTTAGTTTCATCTTCGAATGTCAAAATCAAACATGCTATGACAATTATTCTGTGACTTTGGGAGTTCCTCAGGAACCTGTTTTGAGGCCGTTGTTTTTCCAAACCCCATTAATAATGAAAATATCATTTTATTTGCAGAAGACCTATTGTTAGAGGTCTCAGGATAGTTCCTTGAGGAACTTACCTCAATTTGTGAAAGATTAATATAAATATAAACTTGTATAGCTTCCAAGTTCAGAATAGCAGCGCTACTACTTTAATTGTAGATTCAAATACAATTCTTGGATCTTCAAATGGGATTTTTATGTCGGTAATAACTTGAAATGGAATAATGATCATATCAGTAAACAATTGAACAAGTCTATAAATACAATTAATGAAATTGATTCCTCTTAGCGAAACAATAAATGTTTATTGTAGTTTATAGTCGTATCAATTATGTTATAGAGTTTGTAGAGATATTTTTATTAATTCTCATTAATTTCTACGTAAAGTGAGATGTTTATTGGCCCAAAAAAAATTCAGTTATCCAAAAAACTTAATTTCCAATGAGAAAAGAATTTAAAATTATTAAGGACAATCATGTTACGGGAATTCCAACTACTATAATTCTTGAAACAGCTTAAATATTTCTCAATACTAGTCATCTCTGATGAAACCGAACACTTTTGTTTATGCATTCTCGGCGAAAAATAAGTGATTTTTTATAATCTGAAGTATTATGTTTGTAATTATTTATCATTACGTAGATTGCCTGTGTAATTATTTTGTTATTTCGTCAATAAACATTGTAAATATCAAATTTAAACTTATATAATGCATGATAACAAACATTATTTTTTTGTATTTAATTTTCATTGTGAAGACTTCGATTAATTTGAATAATAACTTTTTGACAATAATATCCATAAGCTTAACTAGTTTGTTATTCAAAAAATAAAATTATATTGATAGCAAGGTTAAAAAATAAACAAAAATTAAACTTCCACACATGATGAATTCAAATAAGATGTCAAATCAATAATATTGACAGTTGACAGCTGTCAAATGCTTTTTAGTAATAAGAAATCTTATATTAAAGAATATAATCATATGTTTTTGAGGACGCTGAATTCAAATGTAATGTCATCAATAATATTGACAATTGACAGCTGCCAAATGCTCTTAAAATACAGAAACCTTACATTATGAAAAGAAACTTATGATTTTGAGGACGCTTAATTCGAATCTGTTGTCAAATCGATACAATTAACAGTAGATACAGCCGTAAACTAGTTTTTAACTACCGTTTACAAAATAAAAGAGAATTTGACAGCTGTCAACTGTCAATATTATCGATTTGACATCTTATTTGAATTCAGCGTCCTCAAAAACATATAACATTCTTTAATATAAAATTTCTTTTTTCTTTAAAGCATTCGACAGCTGTCAACTGTCAATATTTTGGATTTGACATATTTAAATTCAGCATCCTCAAAAACTTTAGGGCATACATTAAAATATGATTTTTAAAAAGATGATATGCGTTTTAAAGGTTTCTATACTGAGGTGGAGTCACGGAGCTTCGGAGCTCCATAGCAGCCAAAATGTATAACATATCAAATATCTCTTTGTGCGGGGTCTTTTGTAGGATTATTGAACGGGTTCATTTCCTTGTGAAATTTTAACAAACAATTTTTTATATTAAAAATTGTAGTTTAGTTGCGGAAGTTGAATAAGGTTAAAAGAGCATTAAAAATTATGTCAGTATGTAATTAAAATGTTTTCTTTCCCAAAATTACTAATTGTTAGTCATTATTCTGTACGTTATTTCAAAAACTATTGCGACTTGTTAACCTTGAAACTTATTTACGAAAACAAAACAAACAATTCAAAATGTATGCAAACAGTTACATAATGTTTAAATAAAAAATAGTTAGGACTTTGAACAAGGTACAAAATCAGAAAAACATACGTAAAATACGTTTTTTGAAAAGTATTTTTTTAAATTAACTTAATTTGCTAACTTTTTGTTCGGCCTTGCTAAAAACCGCTAAAAACAGTTTTTTTTTCGTTTTTAATTTTTATCAAGAACGAGGCGATTCGAATTCATTTTCAGACATCCTTTAAAGATAGGATGTCGAGCTTGTCTGCTTCTTACTGATGAGGCACAATAATGCCGAAACCGGTCTAAGAATGGCAAGCTCCTTTAATGACAAAATTGAAGTTTTTGGGTTAAAGCCCCGACTTGGTCGGGCACCAAAACCAAACCACGTCTCGACTTTCGTAATTCAATACCTGGTGGGGCATATAGCCCAAGGAGTAGTTGTTGAAGTCCAGACGCTGGTGCAGTGTAGGACATTTTTAATGTCCTTGTTCTTGAGGAGCTTAAGATGGTATCAAAAAATATATTGATCGTATTCGCCTTTTTTTTTAAATTTAAATTCGTATAAAATCGAAAAATAATTATTTCAAATTGTTATTTGGAAGTATATTTGGCAAGTTATCTTGCCACATCCTTTTATTATTAGTTGATATTAAGTTTTAAGCTATTTTTAGAATTCTGTTTATCCAAATGCTAAAATCGACAAATAAAAAAATATTTGTTTAAAAATTTCGGCGCAAATATTTTAAGCTAAAATAATTCAAATGGAAAAACAATAATTGAAACCTACTTAACGAGTTTTTTCCTCTTTTTATACAACTAATGTTGTTTATTATGAGATAACAAAACTATAATTCACTTTTATATGTTTTAAAAACATTTATCTATTTTAATGATATTTCAAAACATTCAGTGAGTAATTTTCCAATTATATGGTTTTTAATAAACATATCAAAAGAATTAAACTAAACTGTAATTGTTGGTATTGCATTTAATTTTAAACTTAAACTTAAAAAATACGTTTTTTTAAATGTGAAAGTCGAAAGGTTAAATATCAAACAATTCTCAATAATCAGCAGTTTTTCAATAAATTATCGGTTTAGTGTTTAAATTTGTTATTAAAAAAGTGTTATTAATTATTTTCCATAAATAACAAGCTGGATTAGGTCTTGTACAATAAACTCCAAATTATAAAATTTACAAACATTTAGTAGTGGGCAGATCTCAAGCGACCTCCACTTCGCCAAATCTTGTAGAAGGTATTCAAAATTTTTGAGATTTGAAAAGTGCTTTGAATGTTGTGGACAGAGATTCAAGACTCTTTTAAATATAGTATAGATATAAATTTATTCCCAAGCAATATTGTAAAAATTTTTAAATTGAAGTATATTGTACAGACGTTGCGAAATAAATTTGTAAGAATTACCAAGTCTACCATAATAAAGTCGTCGTTTGTGGACACCATCGTCAGAGAGTTAAGTTTTGTTGTTATATTATCAGTCGTCGAATTTCCATTCTTTTCTTGGGATTCGTTTTCGTTATTTCTGAGTTCCACTAAATTTTCCGGGACCTTGTCGATATTCGGTTTTTCTTTGAAAAGCTCGCTAAACGGAGTATTGGGTATTATAAATAACGATTCCATTTTTTTCTTATGCAAGTCCGCGAAAGCACCCATTTTCATAGTATTGCCTAAAGATTGAATTTTGTCCTCGCTGGAAATCAAAATATACAAAAAAATTATTATTTAAATTTTCACACTCAATTCACTTTTTTTATGTTATTAGTATATAAATTCAATACTTAAAAACAGAAAAATAAGAATAAATCTCTCCTTCAGAGAGGATAGCTTAGTGTTGCCATATCAAATAGTTTTTTTTCAAATGTAACAAAAGTGAAATATAATTATAGGTTCAGGACCTCCAAATATTAATAGTTTGCTAAGGTACAGGTAAAAATTTATTTTTCGTTTTTTTTGCAATAATTTCTTTATTATTTAATATATTGACTTGAAATTTGGTATGGTTATATTTTTATTTATATTAATTTTGAGATTAGATAAAGAGGGCGCCATCTACACTCTACTGGATGTAGATAAGTATCAATTTTTTTTATTCCTGGCCTTTTTTGAATTTTTTTCAAGTCTTTATGATACACCCTGTAAATTTGAACAAAAAAGGTATACTTGTTTTAATAGCATAAATTCAGCTCATTTCGAGTTATTTGCATTTAAAATATTCCAGCCAGAGTATCTATTTAATTTACTTTAACATATTTCAACATAGTAGGCTTTAAAACTAAAACGAAAATGTACAGCTGTCAAATAATTAATTGTTAGATGTAATTTTGTTCACTAAATTCCATCTAAGTAGGTAATGAAAATGTCACGACTCAACCATTTTTCCAATTCAGAAATGAGAGATATGATTTGTGTTTATGCACAAATAAATGTTTCTGGACTGGCTGCTGCCATCTAACAATTAATTATTTGACAGCTGTACATTTTCATTTTAGTTTCAAAGCCTACTATGTTGAAATATGTTAAAGTTAAAAATATAACCATACCAAATTTCAAGTCAATATATTATATAATAAAGAAATTTTTGCAAAAAAACGAAAAATAAATTTTATCTTCAACACCCTGTATCTTAGTAGTTGATAACATTTAACCCAGAGTTATTTAGTAAAATATTAATATTTGGAGGTCCTGAACCTATGATTAAAATATTGACCATTCCTTATGATACACCCTGTATAAATTTATTAAATAATTATGAATTCTATTTTTAAACACATTTTTATATTGGCTTTTTTAATATATTATTTTTCTTTCATTATATCTGAAATATGCATCCTATGGAAAAAAATTGATGAAACATTGTGGATAATTAAAAATTAAAACTTTTGTATTGATCATTTTTAACATAACCTCAAAAGTATCGAGAAAACCCTAAAAACCATTTTTTCGTTTTTTCATTTTTATCTCCCGGGAAAATATTTTTTTTTTCGATTGAAAATTACATAAATTGATGTGAAAGCAAATTGTTAGAAATATACTTTTACATAACTAAATATTAAAATTTTGATTTACGTATTTACATATTCAAATTAACTTTCACCAATGTGTTAACATTTTACGTATACGCGGGTCAAAAATTATGATGAATTTTTATTTTAGAACCGGAATTTTTATTGGGTTAATAAATATATTTTACTAAACATAAAATTTCAAGACGAATCGAATGAAGAATAAAAGATTTTTATAAAGTAAGTTGTTTCATTAAAATTTGAAAGTAAATTTTTTGAAAATTACTTTTTGCATTTTCAATTAATATAAACGTTATTACAGATAAAATTTTAAATTCTTTGAATCCTAAAAAATTCATTTCTTACTCAATTATAGACAATTAAAAAAAATATTTTTTCCTATTTATATCAAGGTTAAATATATCATATTGATCTTATAAAATAGCAGATAAAAAAATTACACAACATTGACTTTAATCATTAAAAACGTCTGTTCTTTGTTTAAATATTGTCTGCGAATTATGTTTTCTTGTAAACATTATATAAATATGTCGCATTAATAAAAAAATCTGATAAACTTACACAAATTCGATTGGAATGCTGCATACCTTCAGTTCAATACACTGCGAGACCAAAGATCATTGTCATGTTTATGAAACCAAACCATATAAAGTTTTGTAATAAAAACACGAACTCTTGGACCCCTTGTTCAGTGACAAGACGTTTTTATTCTATGTAAATTATTTTTAAGAATAATCTAGGACACGGTTTAATTTAAATTAAATTTGGAAACAAAAAACAACTACTTTGGAAACCTTCCTAATGGCAACATGATTTATTAATATTTAGTTAAAATTAACTTGCAGAAACTGAAAATAAGCAGTCACAAGAATTGTTCTAATCTAAAAATAATTTCCTATTTTTAAGTATTTATTTATTGGGTTGTTTTTGAACTTCCACTGTCTCATATAAAATTTTATTTTAAGGTTGTGCCCAAGAATTATCTCCAATAATATTTTTTTGAGAAATTATATTTATATATCGAAAATTTAATTATTCCCCACCGAAGACGAACTTTTTTTTATCCATGTAATTCAATCTAATTTTGAAAAGTTCTTCAGAATTTTGGACGCCAAGCCATAAGTTTTTAAATACCTATGGTATTTATAAAGTAATTTAAATGTTGTTCAAACCATGCAAATAAAGATAAATACATAAAAGTTAAAAAATTCTCAATGTATTACGCAAATGCGATAATTTTATTGACAGCATTTTAGAACGAACAAGCGAAAATTGATGTTTACCACTTTATAAATAACAAGAAAATTAATATCTAGCAAAAATGATTAGTGCAAAATTAGATATTATTAAAATAAAATGTTTATGAAAAATACTTGTTCGCTAGTTGCTTTTAAAATTGTTAATTGAATAAAAAAATTTTAATGGTGAATACATTATCTTAACTCTTGTTTTTTTTTTTATTTTGAACAAATCCGTAATAAATTTTATGGCACATATATTAAGGAAAAACAACTTTATAATCATAACCTTGAATTCATTAATAAAACTAGTTAAAAAGGTCGTCATAGGTCAAGAACCCATTTTTTATTTCTTCCGACTCATAAAATATATTTCCTGTTTGAAAGTTTTTTAAATACAATCAATATGACATTGTAAATTTGTAAAATCATTGGTTGGATAAAATTATGAAGGCAAATGTTACTACCAGGTTTATTTTTACGTTGCATTAAAATTTCAAAATATAAGTACTTTTTTAAAGATATTTGCTATTGTTTTTATCTAAAATTTGTATTTTTTATCGGATGCTTTATCTTTATGGCCATTTTTGATTGCTATCTTTTAATTTAAAGTTAGATCTACTATAAAAAATGACAATTTCTGGTAAATTCAGAAATAGGTGTTTGTTTTACCACTTTTGTCCCTGAATCTCAAATGTATTTAATTTAATTTGATTAAAAAATGTGTAAAAACATATAGATGTTTCATAAAAATTATCATTATTTTCATAAATTATGTAACAAGATTAGTAATAGTGATAGTAAAATTGTTATCTACAATTTATATTACAATATTTGATTATGTAAGAAATATAAATCTTCCTGACATGGTAAATCCTTCCTAAATGTTTATAAAATAAAAATATTACGTTTCATCTTTTCACTTCAGAAGATATTGTCATATATCTTTAACTTTTAAGGATGTAAACCCTGAATACGTTTTTGTCATTCCAAAAAATTTTTTTACGACAAAATTAATAAATAATCAAAAATGATGTATTAAACCAATGGTGTCACAATACTTATTTAATTTTAATACATAGAAAAGTTTGGGGGGTTTTAGGGGTTCAAAACCCCCCTAAAATTTTTATGGGCTGTACAGATTTCGTGGTTTTTTATGAAAAAGATGCTCTTACAATAAGAAAGCCATGTATCCATTTTCATTACAAAATGTTAAACAGTTCATGAAATATTGGAAAAAATCGATTTTCATTTTGTACTTTCCAAGGGCTGTAGCTTTTTTGTGTGCACATTTGCATTAAGGTAAGTTATGTTCAATCGACCCCACAATATGTTACTTTTCTACAGATAGGATAACGACTTATAAAAACACTTTCTTTTTCAAGGAATAGGCCAGTAAGTTAAAACAATCAAAACAATTTGTCCAATATATTTTGAAGGCAACTAACTATACTAAATTGTTTTATTTTATATTGCTGGTTTTTTATCATATTTTAACACATTTTTTGCAATGTTAATTTTGTTGTAGACTTAGACAAACAAATAAAAAATATGAAGCGATATTAGCTATAAATTATCAAGTTTTTTTTATTTTAAGCATCTTAAATAAATTGTATGTGGGCTGGTATATTGAACTTAAAATCACTATTAGAATGTGAACTATTTTGTATGGCAGCATTAGCAAACTTACAAGCAAATCAGTGCAGGGTTCCCACAATGGAAGCGAGAAAATTTTCGCTGACTTCCAGATTTTTCCTGACCATGCACAAACTTTTTTCAGGGCAAAAATCGACCTTTTATAGAGATAGAGTAATACAAATAAGTAAATGAAAAATTCGTGTTCATAAAAAGTTTATTTGTAATATATAAATGAAAATAATGGCTTCTAATGGCTTGCAAGGAATGCCTAAAAAGAATTCGAATTTGTGAGTTACATATAACCAGTGTGAATTCACAAATGAAAGTCGAAAAATTGCTTTCAGATTAATCAGGAACGATGGAATCCATTTTTATTGAAATAAACTGCAAAAAATAAATGTGTTGAGGAAGTTGATTCTGAACTTTAATTTTTCCTCCACAAATAAAATTAATTTTTTACCATTTACATATACCAAAAAATTAATCATTTGGTTTTCCATATAATGCAAAATTCCCTGACTTTGTCAACACTTTTTGAATTCCCTGACTTTTCCCTGTTTTCCAGGTCTGTGGGAACCCTGCAGTGGTGTAGCATTAAGATTAAGGTATATAGTTATCAAGGAATTATACACATTTTTAGATTAAATAACAAGTTTAAGCACCACTTACCTTTGTTTGTGTTTTCTGCTTTTGGGGCTTAATTTTGTGTTGAAGTGATCACTTTTCAGCATAATCGAATTCTGCCGTCCAGTTTGTGTTGGTGAAATAGTCATTTTAGTACGGTAAGAAACAGAAAGATTTAAAGTACCAATGGGCATACATATTTGGCCAATTTTAACTTGGCTAAAATCTTCCCCAAGACACTGAATGAGAGGTTCTCCCAAGAAGATACGATAACAAATAACGAAAGAGTCTGGTCCTTGTCTTCGCGACAACTTATAAGCAGGAACCACTCGCGTTATAGACACTAGCGATTTTAACAGTGTTCCCATACGATTGTAAATAGTATGCACAATTCTTGTAGTAGGGTCACATTGTTCAGGCAACATACTTAGACACCAGTTTTCGAGAACCATATGGTCACCTTCAGTAGTACGTAAGGATATTTCTACACACAAGGGTACATTTGAAGAAATTATTTCGCCATTTAAAACCCTTTTAGTTTCAGCCAAAACTTCTGGCAAATCGCTGATATTTAGATTGAACTGAAACAAAAATATTAATCAATACAAACTGAATTTAACGTATTTCAATATGTTTATTACCCAATCAGTGCCAGTTGTTTGTGATCTACAAAGCGTTGAAATTTTATCTCCAAGTCTAGACTGTACAATTATTTGTGTGCATTTTAATGCCAGAAATTTGGTAAATTTGTCCAAGTCCCTCTTTTCTTGAGTGCTAAGCTTCATTTTTATAAAATCCCTTGAAATATCTTCTAATTTGCATAAATCAGTCCATTTGGACCGTTTACAATCACAAATAAGTTGCACCTACTTCCGTAATCGTTTCCATTTCCATGCCCACATTACATTCCTTCAAACCAGACCTTCACAAAAAAACATCGTTTATTTTTACTCTCATGATACAAGTACCACCACTCTCCCTACACTTCTCTGACATAAGTGAACTACGTGTTTATTGTTTTTATTTGAGAAATTCCGAACATTCTATTTTCTCGAAGGGGAGTATCGTAACTGTCATATTTGACGTCACATGCTTTGTTCGTAGTGATGACGAAATCTCAATACAGAACTGTAGTAAACAAGGAAAGACCGAAATTTAAATAAACTAAAAAGAGACGTCGAAAGCGATAGTGCACTATGGACCTCACCATCAAACTGGTTTTTCCTGATATTCGGTGGTTTAACCTGATTGGTGATACCAGGTTTACCAATGAGCTTATTTGGCAGATGTCATTATTCAAACGTTCTCTGCATAAGGTATAGTGTGAGAGTATTGCCAAAGAAGAAATATATTGACAAATAAATAAGAAGAAGCAATATGTCATAGGCATGATTTAAATTTTTAAATGACCAAATTTCCTGTATTTATTTTTAATTGTTATTACAACATCCAACATAATAATAGTGATAACGGCTAAGATGAAAACGAATTTTGGGTTACATGTCTTATTTACTTAATTCTTTTATTTTGCTAGCAAGCAGGACTCATACATTGAGAAATATACCAAAATATTTCCATGGACATTTGAATAATAAGATAATTTTATTCAGAATGTAAGTTACTCTATAAAATTGTTATGCAATATTTTAGTAATGAGCTTTTTAATGAACTTTAAAAACATAGGTAAACAATATATATAGATAATGTACTATTGTCGGTTTTTATTATCTTCATAATAATTTTTATCAGTAGGTTAAAACATTTGTTACAATAGATACATGATAAATGCATATCCTAGATCTAGATAACACAATTTACTTATCGTTTTCTAATTTTGAATTCCTTGAATATATTTCCACACAATATTTAATGTGATCTAGAAATAAGTTGTTTTATTTAATAAATTGTTTTTCAGTATGTCAGGACAAAGTGTTTCAATATGTCCACATTTTAAAGGAAAACAGGACAGATATAAAGGGGTTATTGTAGATTCTGAAGAAGAAAGATGTTCGGATATTACAGAATTTTGTAAAAAACTTGATGGTTAGTACATTAAATAATTTTGTATTGTGAATGGTAACACATGAATGAATTTAACTGAAAACTAATACAAACTAGAGAATTTTATTTTTACAGATTCTTTAAAAATCTGGATAGAAAATGAATTTAGAGGAATTTGGTTTAAGGTTCATTTAAATCAGTCTGATTGGGTTCCTGTTTTAACAAAGGTTTGTTGTTTTGAACATTTTACATCAGCTCTCAAGTATTTATGATTGTATTCCTATTTAATATTTTAAAATGTCTGCAATTTGTACTTATTTTTGTATGTTTTGAAGTAGTTGCCAAAAATTGTTTAATATAATTTGACCTTCCTTTATTACATACTGTATATAATCTTTCAGAAGGGATTCAAATACCACCATGCAAAAGATGAATATGTTATGATGTATAAATGGTTACCTAAAATAGAAAATTCTAACATTCCACCTTTCGCTCATACCATGCTAGGAGTTGGAGCTGTGGTTACAAATGACAAAAATGAAGTACTGATTGTTCAGGAGAAATATAGTTTTAGCAACATTTTCCACTATAAATTACCTGGAGGGTATGTAGAACCTGGTAGGTATTTTGTTACCAGAATAGAGTATTTTTAACAAAAATTTTAATTACATTATTTTAGGTGAAAATATAGTAGACGCTGCTATAAGAGAAGTCCACGAAGAAACCAACATACGAACAGAATTTCAATCAGTCTTAACACTCAGACACTCTCACGGATCCGCTTATAATTGTTCTGACATTTACATCGTGGTACACCTCAAGGCTCTGACCTACGATATCGTAAAGTGCGAACGTGAAATCGTCGAAGCAAAATGGATAAATATTAAAGAATTTTTAAATCACCCTGAAATTACTCAGTTAAACAAATTTTTTATTAGGAAATATTTAGAGTACAAAGATCGTGGGATTAAGATTAACTGGATCCATGGAATAAACGAGGTATTGAATAAGCCGTATACCATGTATTCCGTTACCAAAAGTGATAATAATCTACATGAAACAGACGTAGAAAGTTTAAAAAACAAAAAGTAGTTAAATCTTGTGTATATATTTTTTAATAAATGTTTAAAACAAATTTGATTAATAAATAATTTACTTGTTAGTATAAAATATTTATTTACAAGTTTTATATGTAAAATTAATTTACAAATTCTTTTCTGAATTGCTCCACTTTTACTGGAATCGTAGTATTTATAGTTTTAAGCACAGTCATTCCTCATCCGTCTTGTGTCACTTTCCTATTATTAGTTTTAATTTCTTGGTTATCCAAGAACCACTATGTGGTCCTCGCTTTGCTAATCTTTCTTCCTTAAATTTTCTCCATTTCTCTGTTCGATTTTGGCCATCAGGTCCCCAGGTTTTCATTGAAAAGGTCTTTACTATCATCTGAAAATTTTATAACTATAGTATATTTCTAAAAAATAATTAAATAATTTGGTTTTGATATTTTCCTTCAGTGTACTCTACCCGTACCATAGCAAATACAGTTCGCGATATAGTAAACTCTAGAGGAACAACCCGATGAAATAAATATCAGGAATATAGAGCATCGCATATATCTTATTTAAATAATAATTAGAGGTTTTAAAAAATAAAAAAACTCCAACCCTTTGTCTGTCTATTTGTGTATTTCTTGCTGCCTTAACAATTTTAGGAGGCCCATTTACGTGGAGATTGAAAGCTTCATTTATGATTTAGTGTGAAAATTTGCAAAATTATTACTATTATAGGTACTACTGGTAGTAAAACAAAAGTAACTTAAAAAAATGAATTCAGTAATAAATATTAAAATTTTCTTACCTTTATAAAGAAATGCTGTCTGTGAGTGTAAAGATAATAAAACAAGAATCCAAGTATTTGTATTAGTGCAACAGCTAATATTCCCCATCCAAACACTAAAATTTTTGAGAAAAAGTCAATTATTTTCTTGGAAATAAAATCTCTGTAAACACCAAAATATATGAACAACCAAAAATATATTTATTAAAATCCCTATGCCAGAAACTAGATGGTGATAAATGTATTTTTGGCTCTGCTTGCGCCTGTGCCGGATCTAGGAAATTTTTCAGGGGGGGGGGGCAAGTCAGCTCCATGCCGCCCCGTTTTTTTATGGCACTATGAAATTATAAAAAGATTATTTTTTCAATCCCATTTTGCTGCCCCCTTTGCCCCCTCCCTCACTCCGGCACTGGCTTGTCGATGCCTACAGCCAGCAGCCATATTCATACTGTCGCGAGACGCTCGTCGATTTGCAAGTTGGGTTTGCAACCATAATACACTTATACAGGGTGTCCCAAATAATATATGCACCCAAATATTTCCAGTTTTCTTGAAATTTAGAAAAAAAAAATGCCGAAACAGATCAATTTTAACCTAGAGGGGGCTCAATTTTTATCGTAGTTTCAAACTTCTTTTTTCATCCCTCTAGCGCCCAGAACCACCCCTTGAAAAATATTAAATGGCAAGGGGTGTTAAGTGACACATCATTTTGAAGCTCCTTTCATTTTCTAATGCGACGCTGTTCTTTTTTTTTATTTTGAATGACTCTCTTTCGAGAAAACTGCTTAGATTACACAGCCCCATAAAAAAAATTTTGTCTGCACCAAGAACTTCAGTACTGTAACTAGAGGTTTTTGGGGTCGCTGAATCCGAATCCGAGGTCCGCTTGACCTCAGCAGGTCAGGGTCAAGGTCATTTGAGGGTCAAATTGAGGAAAACTTCTAGAAAAATCTGAAAAAATTCATACAAAAGTTTTCAGGGTCGCTGAATCCGAATCTGAGGTCCGCTTGACCTCAGCAGGTCAGGGTCAAGGTTATTTGAGGGTCAAATTGAGGAAACCTTCTGGGAAAAATCGGAAAAAATTCGTACAAAGGTATTTAAATTAAAAAACCTTGAATTGAACAGTAGACTCGTTAAAATTAAATTGTTGTTTTAGAACTACTATTGTTTTCTTTCACAATAATCTACAGGGTTTTCTCATTCAACTTAACACCCTTGCCATTTAAGATTTTCCAAGGGGTGGTTCTGGGCGCTAGAGGGATGAAAAAAGAAGTTTGAAACTACGATAAAAATTGACCTGTTTCGGCATTTTTTCAAAATTTGAACAAAAATCGAAATATTTGTGTGCAAATTTTAGTTGGGACACCCTGTATGCTTCATTTATCCGTTTTACTGATATTCTATTTAATTTGTGTGCTTTTTAGTTACAAAAATTAACATTGAAACTTTTATCATTGTATTCCAATAATTGCATTTTTATATTTTACATACCTGTTAATCCTATGGGATAATATAAATCGTAAACACCGTAAGTCATGGGTTGTAACGTAGCGAGGAAGTAAAAGAAAATTACAATCAGTAAAACTGGCACCGCCACACTCCAACAGAACCTCCAATAAATACCGACTTTTTTCTTTGTCATGAATTCCAAATCGGCGCATAAGTTGTCAACACCTGAAAGATGAGATATAAATATTTTTTAGGTTTTTGCAAAAATTATATTAATTTCTACTGTTTGCAACCCCCAATGCAAGTTGGGAATTCGTTGCTTTGTAAAGTTCTCAAAACTCATTTCTAAGCTTCATTTATCAGTTTTACTGGTAGATGGTAGCACATTTGCGAGGATAATTTTATTCAGAATGTAAATTACTATACAGATCTGGCAAAATTTTAACGGAACATACGATTTTCAATGTATTTTGGACAAGAGCTCACGTAAAAGTCGACCAGCAGAAAATCTAAGAAATGTGAGCGAAGGCGTATATCAACTATTCAATTGAACCACTGTTCCCCTTCCTGCCTCGACCAACTGGCTCGTGATACTTGCCACTCAGTCTACTGAAAGTCAATCGCAGTAGTAGTAAGTCGATAACGATTGAAAATAAAATGTTCACGTTCACAAAGGAGGAAAAGATACACATTTTAAAGTGGTATTTTGGGGGCCACTTGATTCGAGATACAATAAATTTATTTAAAGTTGCATTTGGAACTTCGGCGTTGCAAAATCTGTTCCTGAAAGTCTCAATTACACACCTCCTTGTAGAGTGTAGAGTGGTTCAATTGAATAGTTGATACATCGTCGCGCAGATTTCTTATATATTATGCTGGTTGACTTCTACATGAGCTCTTGTCCAAAATACATTGAAAATCCTATGTTCCGTTAAATTTTTGCCAGATATCTGTATAAAATTGTTATTGTTATCTAAAATTATCATGCACTATTTTACTAAGGACCTTATTAAGGAACTTTAAAAACCTAGGTAGACAATATTTATAGATAACGAACTTCTAGATTTTTAGTTTTAAGTTAGAATTATTAATAACATGTGTTGGTTATTTAAATGTTACAAAATATGCGTGATGTTATGGTGAATATGTTTATTAGTTAGTGGATGTTTTGTTTTCTATAATTCTTTTTCTTTTTATAATTCTAGTCTGTTAAGTTAATTTTGTTAATTATTAAGTTAATGTTGTGGTCATAGGCCACAGTTTTTTTTATTATCTTTATAATAATATATTTTATTTATATAATAAAATATTTAAATTTGGATTTATTTGTAATTGTATATAATTCAGGCCAATATATTTTAGCGGTTTTTTAAAAACTTTCTTTGTAAACTCATATAAATAAAATAAATAATAAATTTAATGACCTGGCTTAAACTTATCAAGTTGATTTCATCAGTGTCAAGAAGGTTAGAATATTTTTAACAAAAGATTTATGATAAATGTATAAAGAATCATAAATATAATATCCTAGACCTATCGCTAACAATTTATTTATCTTTTTCTAATTTTAAACTCCATGAATGTATTGGAATTCAATATTTAATGTGATTTAGAAACAAGTCGTTTATATTATAATAAATTGTTTTTAAGTATGTCAGGACAAAGTGTTTCAATATATCCACATTTTAAAGGAAAACAGGACAGATATGACGGAGTTATTGTAGATTCTGAAGAAGAAAAATGTTCGGATATAGCAGAATTTTCTAAGAAACTTGATGGTCAGTACATTATTACATTAAATAATTTTTAAATGTATTGTGAATGGTAAAAATGAATGAATTCATAAAATATTCTCAATCAATTTGATATTAATGGGTGAAAAACTGAAAAACTAATACAAAATAGAACTACTTTTTTATAGAATCTTTGAAAATCTGGACAGAAAATGAATTTAAAGGAATTTGGTTTAAGGTTCATTTAAATCAGTCTGATTGGGTTCCTGTTTTAACAAAGGTTTGTTGTTATGAACATTTTACATCAGCTCTAAAGTATTTATGATCGTATTCCATATTTATACTTATTTTTGTATGTTTTGAAGTAGTCAAAAATTAAAGTTCTATCTTTCAGAAGGGATTCAAATACCACCATGCAAAAGAGGAATATATTATGATGTATAAATGGTTACCTAAAATAGAAAATTCTAACATTCCACCTTACGCTCATACCATGCTAGGAGTTGGAGCTGTGGTCATAAATGACAACAATGAACTTCTGATTGTTCAGGAAAAATGTAATTTTAACAACATTCTCCATTACAAATTACCTGGAGGGTATGTTGAACCTGGTAGGTATTTTGTTACCAGAATAGTATTTTTGACAAAATTTGTAATTACATTATTTAAGGTGAAAATATAGTAGACGCCGCCATAAGAGAAATCCACGAAGAAACCAACATAAGGACAGAATTTGAATCAGTCTTAACACTCAGACACTCTCACGGATCCGCTTATAATTGTTCTGACATTTACATCGTGGTACACCTCAAGGCTCTGACCTACGATATCGTAAAGTGCGATCGTGAAATCGCCGAAGCCAAATGGATGGATATTAAAGAATTTTTAAATCACCCTGAAATTACTCAGTTAAACAAATTTTTTGTTAGGAAATATTTAGAATACAAAGATCATGGTATTAAGATCAACTGCTTCCATGGGATACACGAGATAATGAATAAGGCATATACGATGTATTCTGTTACCAAAAGTGAAACAGACCTAGAAAGTTTAAGAAATAAAAAATAGTTGTTCAATCTCGTATATTTTTTAATAAACGTTTAAAATAAATTGTATAAATAGAAATTATTCTGTTTTATTTAATACCTCTAAACGATTTTTGTTTGTAAGAATTTTCTTCGCCAATGAGAATTATTTTAGGCCAATACAAACACTCAGTAGGTAAAATTTTACACTCGAATAAAACAAGCAGAATTGCAGAAAAAATAGAAAACATTTAACTTTTTCACCGAACAAATTGTTCGGTATCTGAATTCGATCTGTAGCTTTTTTGTGTTTATGAATTTTAAAATTCTGACTTCAGATTTTGATAGAGCATCAAAAAGTAAGCTTAGGGTTTGATGTGCCCCTCCGTACCTCTTCGGGAACACCTTCAAAATGGGGTCCAAAATATGAAAATTTTGAAGTTTAAAATGACATTGAGTTTAAAGTAGACGCATATACCCACACAGCACAGGATATTCCCAGAAAACCAATGTTCTTTTTGCAGAATATTCCTAAGCAAATATTCTGAGAACGATCATAGAATGTATTGGATATATTACAATATTCTATGAATATTTATATATTATATTCCTAGTACATTAATATAGAATATTCTAAATACATTCTATGTACATACTAATTATCTTTTATTAAAAATAATATTGTAATAATAATAATGTAATTTGTAGAAGTAGTACAGGTTCAAGAGGTAGACATTTCATTTTTACCTCATCCTTAAATGGTTATTTGTAGTTAAAATGAAAATTTTAATACATTTGATCGGCCTAATAAAAGATTTCGTTTGATTTAATTATGCTTCCATGGATTTTACTGCAATAAACCTGTTCTTTTGACTAAAGTGAGTAGTTGATTAGAATGAGAACTGTCAATCTAAAATTGTATTAATACTTTCATTACAATTTGTTCGATCTACGGCAATGCTAGAAGAGCTGGTATTAACTGTAACTTACCGTAGAGCCAGCAGACTACCAAAACTTCCAAAATGACACAGACAAATATGACGAATGTTCCACCGAAGTGGTCTACTAGATCAAGCGTGTATTGTCCACCCTGAAAATGAAAAAGTAAAAAATTCGAATCTTGTTACTTTCATCGCCAAAGAAAATGAGAATATTTGTTTTTTATTTATTGAACAATTCCACCATTTCCTAATATACATGCAGACAACGATAATACTTACGGGTGTAATGTATATTAATCCGATTAAAAATAAAATAGTAGCTGTCACTGCCGCAATGATCCAGTCTGGAATGGTAGGAAAAGAATCCTTGATCAGGGTATTCAGATTTCCATGGAGAGCTGCCAGACTTCCTATTCCAAGAACGAATAACATGAAGAAAAACGCTATTGCGAATAACTAAAAAATACAATCACTTTATTTAAATAAAAACCTAAAGTAAGCGGATTCTTGCTAAAATTACGTTCAAATGTCGATGAAAATAAACGCTGTAAGACTGAAATCTACATACCCACGGCGCAAATGTGAACTTGGAAAGAGCGTCTGGATAAGAAATAAAAGCCAAACCAGTACCACCACCAGCTGAAATAACTTCACTTGGAGGGATTTGCATTTCGTGAGCGAGATTTCCAAGAATTCCAAAAATTGTTATCCCAGATAAAAGTGAAGTGAAAGTATCCAATGTGGTTACGATTAGGGCGTCTCTAAAAATTACAATTATTTTAAAAACTATAGTTAAGGCTCCGCTCTGCATCCTTCAGAGTTTCTACTGAGGGGCAGCTGTAAGATGTCAGGGAGACATTTTATTACGCGCTCGAGCCAGAATACGCAGGGCTGGCATAAAATATTTGTATAGTATATTATATAGGGAGAGAACATCTCTTCTTTATGTTATATAATACATTCAATTTTTTTTTTCTTCTCATTATTGTAAACCTCCACATTTTTATGGTTTACCTAAAATTCATAAACAACAAACACCATTAAGACCATCTGTATCTGTAAATCTAGAAGGGTGGGTCACCCCACAGCACGTAGGCCACATTTGGCCCATTGTGCGTCCTTCTGAGGTTGAGCCTTCCTTCTAGCTCGTCAGCCAGCCTACTTGTTTAAAGTAGGCGATGACGTCGCCTGAAGGTAGCTCCCTCATGTTGGCATGTGTTAGCCACCGCTCGCCGAAAAGAAAATGTCTCATTTGTGAGAGTGTCGGGCATTCGCAAAGAAGGTGTTCGGCAGTCTCGTCTTCCTGTTCACATCCTCTACACAGTGGAGTGTCAGATAACCCCATCCTGTAGAGGTGTTTTCGTAGATGACAGTGGCCAGTCAGGATACCTGTGGCTGTGCGCAGGTTCTGTCTGTTCATAGTCATGTATTTTTTGGCTGTTTCGCTGTTCGGATACCTCAATAGTTCCTTGGCTAGCTTGCAACCTGTTTCGTCGTCCCATCTACCCTTAAACTTGTCAAGGGAGTGTTTCTTCAGTAGGTCAGCCACAGCTGATGCCGATAAGCTTATGAAAGTGCCAGGTCCCAAAAGTTTTTGGGAGGCTGCTTTCTTAGCTAAAGAGTCAGCTGCACGGTTGCCTTTTGATTTTCCATGACCTTTGATCCAAGCTAACGTGACCACGTTGTTGTTGCAAGGTTTGATCAGGGCCTGGTGACATTCTAGTACTAGACCTGATGTAATCCGTGGTCTATCCAGAGCTAGTAGTGCCTGCCTGCTGTCCGTGAGGATGTAAATATTATTACCAGTAATGTGTACTGGTAGTCTCTTTTGCGGCGATTGAGATAGCAGTGAGCTCTGTTTGAGCTACACTGGCATTAGAACCCATTGCCCATTTTATATTGAGATTCAGGGATCTGGAATAAATTCCACAGCCTGACCCCTCATTTGTTTTAGACCCATCGGTGTAGATGCACAAGGCACCTACTGCCAATTTAGCCTCTTGTACGTTTTTTTTTGTTATTACCCTGTAGGGCCTGTAAAAGGCATATATTTATTAAGGAGGCTGTGGTGATGACCATGACACGGCTACGCTCTACAGGTATACCATTAAGACCAATAATAAGTTCTATAAATTCACCTTGTCAAAATTTAGCAAGATTTCTACCGTTATCAGGAAATACTAATTCCTTTATCAAAAATGCAAAACATTTTTTAGAAAAATAATCAAAAATCAAAATTACAAATTCAGGTATAATGGTTAGTTTTGATGTAGTTAGTTTATTTCCAAATGTTCTTGTCGATAAAACTATTAATCTTGTGAGAAAAAAGTTGACAAGTGATAATACATTAATAAATAGAACTCAATTAAGCGTCTCAGCAATTCTAGAATTGTTGGAATTATGTATTAAAACTACATATTTTCAATTAAATAGTGATTTTTATCAACAAAATTTTGGTATGGCAATGGGTTCACCTTTATCACCAAAATTGTGTGATATTTTCATGGAGGATTTTGAAATGGAAATTGTAAATAAACAAAAGTTAAGACCTTCTGTCTGGTGTAGATATGTAAATGATATCTTTGAAATTTGGCAACACGATAGGGAAAATATTGATACATTTTTATATAAGATTAATAATTCGGAACCTACTATTAAATTTACAATTGAAATTGAAAATAATACTACTAATAATACACAATAATGACAATTGTAAACATCAATTTTTAGAAAGGAAACACATACAAATAGATATCTAAAATTTAATTCAAACCAATCAACTTTTCGATAGAGGAAAAACAATTTGTTCAAATGACAATATTTTAAATAATGAATTATCACTTGTTAAATCTGTCTTGATTAAGAATAACTACACACGTAAAGTTATAAATCGTGAACTTTACCGAGACATCAAAAATAAAGAACAAAATTTAAATCCTTCAATACTTCATTCAAATATAGTAAAAATCACTTATATTCCAAAATTATCCGAACAAATTAGAAGGATTGGCAATAAATTTAATTTAAAAACAGTTTTTCAAACTAATAATACATTAAAATCTTTAATAGTAAATACAAAACCTTTTAGTGAAATTCAAAATACAAAAAATTGTATTTACAAAATTCCATGCAAATGTAATAAATTTTATATAGGGGAACCATCTAGACCTTTTCATATTAGACTTAATGAACACTAATCATACATTAAAAATAAACAATTCGAAAAATCAAAAATATGTGAATATGCATGTGATTTTGGTCATAAAATACAATGGACTTCTTCAAATAGATTATTAAAGGAACCTAATAATTATAACCGCTAAGTTAAAGAAGCAGCATTGATATGCTTAAATAATAACGAATGTGCTTCTAATTCTATCTATCTAAAAAGAGTTAATTGCAAAAAGTATGCCCTCTATATCGGGATAGTATCATAAGTTTTTTATCTGGTTTTTTCTTATGATAATATTATTAAGAAAACTTCATTTATGACGAAGTATAAATTCTGTTATAATATGCAAATGCGCTGTCCTTTTTTAAAATTCGTTCCCAGAAACGTCACAAAAATATGATGGAAACAGATTTTGTCCGTGTCCTATGTTGGTGTAATATTTTTGTAAGATTATCAAGTGTGCTGTTTCGATAGTAAATTTTTTATTATATATTTTATATCATTTTGAAAACGACTTTCGATCAAGAAAGTCGAAACGTCAATTAAAGCCCCCCCTTTTTCTTTAACATAAGTGGTTTTATTTCCATTAGAAGAGAAATTAGATTCAATTTTATTAAAAAATTTGTAAGTACTCACCGATTAATATTGTGATCAAATTTGTTAAAAGATGCAAGGGTTATAATATTTCCAAAACCGATATTTAGCGAAAAGAAACATTGTGTAACAGCAGCGTACCAAACCTAAAAGAAAAATGTGACTATAATAAACCGGAAAAAGATGAAGAAAGAAAAAATCGTTGATTCAATTTTTTCGAATTACATGTTCTCAATTACCCCATAGGATATTGGGCAAATAGAAACAATACTGGTTTTGTTTTCTCGAAAGAAAAATAACAAAAACTTTTTATTACTCATTTCTTGTAAAACTTACATCTGCATCGAAAAGCCTTGACCAATCCGTTTCAATAAAATATTTCATTCCATCAGCAGCTCCCTCTAAAGTTGAAGCTCTGATCAACAAAGTTATCATGACAATATACGGAAATATGGCTAAGAAATAAGAAGCTTTTCCGGAACTTTTCACTCCTTTTGCTGATACCAAAAAGGTTACAAACCACGAGAGGAGTAATAGGAGAGTCAGTCTCCATTCTGGAAATCCTATACCGTCACTTACGTCGTCTTCTTCTTTTAAAACTTCTCTCCTAAAAATAAATATTAGTTTTATACCAACATAAAAAGAAAATCAGTGACAGAGCAGTATCGAAAATTCTCGTCAACATGAGGATTTTTCAGCTCACAATTCTTTAAATTGGTGGCCAGAAAAAATTCCAAAAAAGCAAGAGTACTTACCTGAAGTACATTTCAGAAGAACTTATAGTGTTGTTACCCCTTATGACAGTATTTTGATCAATACATGTTAGATTTCTTTTTTCTAAGTACGTTGTCCAAGAGTCCTGACAAGTTGCCCATGGAAAATTGCTTGTGAATGAGTTAATAAGATAAAAAAATGTGATGGCCATAAGGACGCAATAGTAAGAGGCCACACAAGTAGATCCTAAGACTTGACCAATTCCAATGCCTTAAATAAAAAAATGAGTCAACATGTACGTTCAAAAAAGTGTTTTTGGACTTTAGTAGAGTAATAATACCTCTAAAAACTGGACTTAATTTGTGATACATCTTTCCACATCCTCTGCTAGAAAACTGTCCCAAAGTCATTTCCATATAGTACATCGGTCTTCCTACAAGAGTCAAAATTATGATGTAGGGTATAAGAAAAGCGCCTCCACCATTTCTGTTTGCTATAAATGGAAATCTCCAAATATTACCCAGTCCAACCGACATTGCCACACAGGACATAAGAAATTCTAGACCATTTCCCCATTGCGATCTCTCGGGTGTATCTTCGTCATCCTAAACATTTGAAGTAATTATTAAAAACAACATTAGAAATAAGCAGACAGCAGCCAGGAGTGGGGGATTACCCCATTTAAAATTTTAGAGATAAAAGGAAGAGGTTTGTGTTAGAAATCGTTATGTACTTACTTTAATACTGGGTTTCTTTTCTTGTGGTGTACCATTTTCGAGGTTTTCGTCAGACAGCACAAATGATGGGTTATCTAAGCCTGTTTTCTGAAATTATTTATTTAAAAATGTACAGCTGTTAAATAATTAATTGTTAGATGGCAGCAGCAAGTCCAGAAAAAATTTTATTTGTGCATAAACACAAATCATATCTCTCATTTCTGAATTAGAGAAATGGTTGAGTCGTGACATTTTCATTACCTACTTAGATGGAATTTAGTGAACAAAATTACATCACCAAACCTGGGACATGCCCCAAGATGAGATGACAAAGAAATTTAGCTTTGTGAAAGAATTCAACACAAAGCTAAGTAACAAAAGCGAATGGGACAAAGCTACCATCCTAAAACTCAAGAGAGCTATTAAATGGTACACAGATGGTTCTAGAACAACAGAAGGAACAGGAATAGGAGTATATGGGCCTGGAACAAAATATTCCGAAAGTTTAGGCAAATCTCCGAGCATTTTCCAAGTGTCCAAGTGTCCAGTTTAAGATAGAAAGAAATTTTCGCAGACAAGAGATCGTCATCATGTCAGACAGCCAAGCAGCTATTAATGTCTTGAACTCCCGCGTAATAAACTCCAAGATAGTTTGGGAGTGCCTAGAGAATCTAAACGAACTAGGCAAGAACAACACTGTTACCCTCCTATGGGTTCCAGGACACACTGGAGTGGAGGGTAATGAAATAACAGACGTACTTGCAAAAAAAGGGGCTGAAACACCATTTCTGGGACCTGAACCCTTCTGTGGAATAAGCATCAGTACAATACTTGATGAACTTGGAAAAGAAGTAAATAACAAAAGATCCCAATACGGGATAGGACTACAAGAGAATACTAAGGGGTATCCTAACAGGGCACTGCCGGCTGAGAGGCCACCTAAAGAAACTCGGATTAGTAGACAAAGAAGAATGCAGATTCTGCGAGGAAGAGGAGGAAACCTCTATCCACATTCTCTCAGAATGCATTAACCTGCAAAATCCAAGGGTACGATACCTTGGAGAATATCAAATAGAAGAGGAAGATCTACCTAACCTGAAACCTACCGACAACTTTTTGAAGCAGTAGGAGGCAGTGTATAGGTCGCAGTGTATCGACACCTCCATCGCAGATAGATAGAACTATTTACATTATTGAAAGTCGAAGTTAGTAAGGATGATGATAAGATATTGGTTCTTTATTTACCCAGCGTCGCACTAAATATATTTATTTAAAAATGAATTATTTATTTACTTTTTATTATTAATTAATCTATATGTCCTTGTAGTATGATTTAAAAAAGTATTAAAATTGAATTAGTGTCGAAATTTATAGACTACGAATCTAAATAATTGAAAAATAATTGTTGTATTTCATACAAAGGGATAAACTAAAGTTTCCTGTTAATCCATAGTTAATTAACGCATTAGCACATTTTTTTTAATCTAAACACGTTTATATAAGGATTTTCTGATAGTGCTGACGGAAATATAAGTATAGCTAGACGTTTTCGTAAGAAAAAAATATTTATTGAGATAAATAATAATTTATTATGGTAGGATAATTTTTACAAAAACAAAACGACATACTCGAAATACTTTGTAGACCGCATGTTACTATATTTAGCTTTTGAAATGATGAGGTGACAAGCCTAAGATTAATATGGATCTGACATTCTCGTTTTTGTTAACTGACCATCTTAAAACCCACTTTTCTGTATCTTTAATATTTAAAAGAGGCATTAGTGTAAAGACAGCGTTTTATTATATTGATATGTTTTGCAAGGAGGTTTCGACAAAGTCAAAGTTAAGATTTATATAGATCCGACGTTATTGTCTTTATTATTTCACCATTTTAAAACTAATGGATTAACTATCCAATATTTAAAACATACAGAAAATACGTAGAAATGTTACATTGGTCATCGCGTTTTGAATTTGAATCTACTGAAAATGAATTTATATTTATTATTTTGAAATTTTTATTTTTTTTAACTAATTGCTATTTTCAGGGTTTTTTTATATCAAAATACCCCTTACAATATTTTGTTATATAATGATAGGCTAGAATTTCTTCCAAGCAGTCAATACATTTTTCTGAATTTTATATTCTTCTTCACGTTTTTTTTGACATGGACCTTCCAGCATAGTCTCGCATCTATTTTATTCTGACTGGTATATACTCATTGTTTTTGTTAGTATAATTAACATGTACCGATTTATTTTCATTTAATTTAATTCTCCAACGATTGGTCCAATTATTAATTCTATCTAATGATGTTTGTAGTTTTCATGAAGCCTCTTCGTGGGGTTTCCCTACTGCCGAAGGTGGCAATTGTATTTTGCTCTAATTCAGGAATATCACTAGTGTATAATAGGTATAGAACTGGCCCTAATACACTTTCTTGTGGTACTCCTGCCTTAATTTCTTTAATTTTAGAGTATGCTTCTTCCTGTTTAATCCTTTTTGATATATATGATGCTAATAATTCCGAATACTGTTTTAGCAATAATTGATTTCAGGGTGAATATTTTATTTATGCTTTTAGATTCACATCTAGCAGGTAACAGGAAAATCACATCCGCCAGGTAAATCCGTGCGTACTTTAAATAATAATTACTTAAACAATTACTTATTTTGCATGGTATTTCGGGACAATTTTATAATACTATAAATTAAATTTGAATTATACTTGTTTGCGATTTCTCATTGGAATATTGCATCTTATTATGAAACACTGTGCCTTCGAAATAAATATGTCTGCAGGAATATTTACAATGGAAATTGTCAGATTTTATCTCGCTAAATGTATATTTAAACACATGATATGACTTTCCGGAAAAACATTATCTTATGCAACGTGGAAATTTAGAATTTTTGATTTTTAAGAAGCAGCAACCCAGAGAAAAAATTATAATCTTTAATAAAAAATCTAGCAAATTGAAATACAGTCCAATCGAAGAAGAAAAAACGATTGGCGCGAAAAATTTTACTATGAATATAAAAATCGAGACAAAGGACAAAGACAACGTCGGAATTCATGACTATATATTCATTATTTATTTTAAAACGGATGTTTAAACTTTCTAGATTAAATTTTTGACAATTTTAATTTATTAAGCAAGCTTACTTCTTATGACAAAGATTTACGACGTTTAATGCAAAATGGCGTATTTCAAATAAGTGTAATTTCGTTAAAAATGTGGATTTTCGAAAAAAAAAATTAGTTTTTAGCGATTTTCTCAATAACTTTGATGAGGTTACGTTGAAAAATAATTAATACAGAAGTTCTAGATTTTTTAATTATCTACAACTTTTATATTAAACTTTTTTCGATAGGATGCATATTTCGGCTAGAAATCGTAAAAAAACGAATATCCAACCCTCAAAACCTACCCCCACCCCCTTCTGGATCTTTTACACAGTCGTCTTGATTTTTCTTAATTTATCGTAAATTTTCCGACTTCCCACATACTGCTAAGAATTTTCCATGAATTCGGGTTTAAAATTATTAATAATAATATCTATTTTATTCAATAAAAATAGAGAAGTCCATTAAAACCAAAAATGGTTGTGCATGGACAAAATAAACTTATTAAACATTGTTTGTGACACCTAAGATTGTAAAAAAAAAAATATTGCACAAGTCAACTTATGAAATAGATACATAATACATAGTGAAATATTAACTGCATATTGCTATTAGTTTTTTAGTGTCAAGAAACGTTTTCTCACAATTTACAGTTAGTAATTTGTGTTTAAACCAATCAAAAATTTTATATAAATATGATCCTGCCTTATTTTTTAAACAGTCCCAATCGGTGTCGCTGTATAAAACGGCAGTGTCATTTGCAAAACTAAATAATTGCCCATTTGAAGTTGATGTGAGAATATTCTTCTTCTTTAGGTGCCATGCAGATTCCTGCGTAGGCGTTCGCTTCCGTCATATGTTCCTGTTAACTGCAGCGGTTTGGAGTTCCTGAAGATTGTGTATTCCTGTCCACTGTCTAATATTTCGAAGCCATGACAGTTTCCTTCTTCCTATTCCTCTCCTTCCTCCTTCGATCTTACCTTGAAGGATAAGGCGTTGGAACTCATATCGTTCTCCTCTCAGAATATGTCCCAAATAGGAAATTTTCCTATGTTTTATAGTGTCGAAAAGTTCGCGATCTGCTAATTCTGCTCTTCGGAGAACCTCTTCATTCATAATGCGATCCATCCACGATATTCTAAACATTCGTCGCAAACACCACATCTCGAATGCTTCTAATTTATTTATGGAAGTTGCTTTTAGAGTCCAGGCCTCTACACCATATAACAGAACTGACCAAACGTAATATTTGACAGTTCTGTACCTGATCCTAAAACTCAGATTCTTGTTTGTTAGGAATTTTCGAAGTCTGAGGAAGGTTGCTCTAGCCTGTTCAATCCTGCATTTAATTTCTTGGTCGGGATCCCAATTCGAATTTAACATACATCCTAAATATTTAAATTGTGTGACCTGTTGTATATCCTGTCCATCCAGCCGAATTCGAGTGTGTGGGACATTGTTTTTGCTCACAACCATAAACTTGGTTTTGTTGATATTAATTTTTAAACCTAATCTTCTACTTGCTTCATTAACTTGATCCAACAATGTTTGAAGATCGCCTGCACTGCCCGCAATAATTGCGGTATCATCTGCATATCTAATATTATTTATGGAGATTCCATTAATCCTAATGCCTATTGGGCTATCCAGAACTGCATCAATAAATACTTTTTCGGCGTAGAGATTAAATAACATAGGTGATAAGATACACCCTTGTCTAACACCTTTTTTTATCTCGAATTGTTCTGTTTCTGTCAAGTTATTTAGCCTAATTTCTGCTTTTTGATTCCAATACAGATTGCAAATAAGTCTAATATCCTTACTGTCTAGCCCCAATTCCTCAAGATACGATACCAGGATGTGATGTTTAACGTTGTCAAAAGCTTTTTCATAGTCTATAAAACATATGAAAACATCCTTTCTTTGATCCTGGCAGTTTTGTACTAAAGTCTTGTACCAAAACCATTTTTAAACCCAAACTGACTAATGCCACTAGCTTCTTCGCATTTTCTGTAGAGCCGTGTATGTAGGACTCGAAGAAAGAGTTTCAGGAAATGACTCATTAAACTAATAAGACGATAATCCTTGCAATTTTTTGTATTATTTGATTTTGGCAAAGTAATGAATGTAGACCGAAGCCAGTCCTCTGGAAGACGTCCAGTATCATAAATATTGTTAAATAGTTTAACAATTGTTCTTATATTCTGTTCATCTAAATAGTGAAATGTCTCAGAGTACATCTTGTCTGGACCTGGAGCCTTTTTATCCTTCATGAGTTTTATTGCGTGGCTTACTTCAGCTTCCAATGAGTGAGAATATTATTAATGTATAATGTGAACAACATTGGTCCTAAAACAGTTCTTTGTGGTAAACCGTAGTTGATACTAACTTATTTAACAAAATCTGATAAATTTTCAATATTCCTCGCGGGCACCTGTTTCGAAATGTTTATAATATTAAAAACGAACAATGATACAAATTAAAATGTTTCATGCAGTTGAAATTGATTTTTATGGTATATTTACCACGGTACCACAAACCAAAAACTATAAAGTGAGACAATGTAGTAATTTTTTCATTTATTCTAATATTTATGTAATGTACGTACATAATGACAAAACAATAGTTTACAAAAGTGATTTTTTTATGTATACTTTGATCGTTTTTCATGATTTTTTAAAGGAGTCCTTAGATAGATAGATGTAAAAAGGGACCTTCGCAGATCTATTGTGTATCCCCTGATAATTAGATGACTTGCGCGAGCTTCTTCCTTTTAAGTATGGTTAGGATGCCTGACAGTGGCTCTTCAACGTAGCTCTCTGCCTCTGGGTATTCCATTCCCTTCTGTGAAACCCTTGTCCTTGCTATTCCATCGCATTCGCATAGAATATGGATTGAGGTTTCTTCCTCTGTCTGGTAAAACCTGCATGTGGTTTCTTCTGCCAGACCTATGTTTTTCATATGCTTGTTGAGTTTACAGTGTCCTGTAAGCATGCCTACTATTGCTTTTACGGACCTTGTGTCCTTGCTTAGTAGGTCTGCCGTGAGTGTAGGCGAGATGGTTTCTTGAGAAACCTTTTTGCCTGCCTCTGTCCTGGGGATTGTTCCCACCACCTTTGGGCTTGTTTTTCCACCCATTTACTGATTGCTTTTTTAACTGTTGTTTTTGCTATACCGCAGAAGGGTTCTGGACCATAAAATGCCATTGACGAGCCTTGTCTGGCCAATTCGTCGGCTTCTTCATTTCCTCGATGCCAATTCCATTCAAAATGTTCTGGTGTTGGATTTTTTAAATTTGAAACCAATTTTATGGTTTCCAATTGTATAAATACTGATCTCGCACCATACGCAAAATCTGGATATTTTTATAGTTACATATGTATTTTGAAACAACCTATTATGAATTTTCAAATAACAAACACTCGAATGATCAATAGTTAAAGCCGTTTTGGGATAGAGGGCACCACTTCCTACTATCAAAATCGAGATATGCAGTCGTTTTGTACTAGAAACAAAGATAACACGTTTTTATTCATGAATGATAAAACCACAGTTATGGGCACAATAAAAATACTTGTTAAGATACCGACATTTTAACTGGATTATACAATAAAGGATTCAAAGAAATTTGTAACATTTTATTGTTTTACCGAGATTTTATTACTGATAAAATTCAATAGTTTGAGATAGAAAAGTGATTTGGCTTTGTTGAAATGGATTTTATTTAAAACAAAATTTAGAAATTGGCAATTCGGTGCCAGAGGTAATTAAAAGTCAAAAAATTGATTTCTGGCGTAAAAAATATTTTGCAGAGAATTCAAATTAAACAATCTGGAAAAAAAAACGGTCATAACGCAAAAGCGGACTTTCGGAAAAACTAAAAGTAGGAACTTTTTTCGATAATGGATTTTGGCTTAATATTCGTAGAAGATAAAAAAATATCAAAGTTGTGGATAGTGAAAGTATGTGATGTTAGAATATAGACACTTGGCGGGAAATTAACGAATGATAATGTCACGTCATTGATTTTTTGTTTAGACAAAAATATATAGGAGAAATTTATAATGATTTTTAAAATAGTAAACTTCCCCCACTACAAAAACAGATTTATTTGGAGAAAAGAAAATATCTCAAGTTTTATTTTTAAAAAAAATTGACCTGAAGACGCCATCTTCAAAGAGCTCTAGCTTCGAGACCAAAGCTGCAAAAGCACAAGTATATAGGAACTTTTCACTCTATTACTTTCCCGGCGCCTCGCAAAGGGAAAGTATTGTGAACGCGCTAAAAAAAAAATTAAGATAACGACGGATATATCCATTTTGAGGTCCCCTAAGACGATTAAAACGATTTCCAGATGCAAGTCTGTCCGACTGCCTGTCTGTATTCTTCCACGATAGCGTCCGCACGCTTAATCCGATTGAGCTTAAATTTGGTATATGGGTTTAGGGTGATCGGGGATTGAACCCCTTAGTTTTTGGTTGAAATCGCCCCACCAGGGGGCGCAGGAGCCCTATATACATCGCAAAAAAATATAAGACAAAGTTTTTATTTGTTTTTAGGTGCCTCACTGGCTTGTAAATACATCCTGACCTAAAAAAAATTTTTTTTAACTAAAAAATCCAACTAAATTTTAAAATTTAAAATCCAAATGACATTTAAACAAAATTGCGAGCCTAAAAATTTGTTTTACTTTTTTTTGACATGTGAAATGTCTTTCCTTTTATAATATTTCAAATGTCATTTTTACTTTAAAAAAATTCGAAACGAATTTTTTTTTGGGATACCAAATATCATTTGATTTGGATTTAAAAAATTTTAACACAAAATTAATTTTTTTGATTTTTATTTTATAACTGCCGGGAAAGTCTTGTCGCGATTTTCTTGCATGTTTTACATGCCCTAAAAATCTGTAACATGTATTCATTAACACGCTGTATAATTGAAATCCAATGTATCAAAAATTGTAAGGGTTTAGATGTCCTACAAATTTTTTATTCATAAATAATTTTTTCCTACTGTTTTATTTTTATTTTTTTTTGCATCCTTCTAGCACTTGTGCAAGTTCCACATCTTTTCTTAAATAGTTTGTTTACCCATAGCCCATGTCAAAAACTCTTCTTTTTATATTTGAACTGTAGATACCTTATAAGAAATCATTTTTTTTGCGGAGGTGAAGAAAACCCTTTATGGGGAGGTTATGAGCCTAAAATCTCAAGGTCTACTGTGAGAATCTCCTTTCCAGGGGATACTCACTAAAAACTTCACCCCCTAGTTGTATCTTGCCTTGACTGTACTTTTTTGCTTGCAAGAATAAGATATTTTCAAAATGATATACCTCCGATTTAAATTTTTGAAAAATCTTAATGTAATCTGAACACCGAAGAAGATTTTTTTTAAATGCTCACCTTATTTTTTTATTATTATTTTAATATGCATTGGAATTTTTTTACGCTGATTATCTACAGTAAATTAGATATAAATATTTTATGGGTATATAAGTTTTAACATATGATTATTTGTTCGTGTCAAAACAACAATGTGTTTTACTTAATCACCAAATAATTTAGTTTAAAATATAATAGACGCGTTATTCTAAGTAAATTTTCCTTTACCAAATTGTTAATCTTTCAACTACTATAGGATCACCCAAATAAAGAAGCCCAAATTAATTCTCTAATAAATAAGCATATCCGAAGTATTTCCATTGTGCAACTTCTTCTTTCAAATAGCTTTTAGTCAAAATGTAATTATAAATTCCAAAAAGCATATTGTAAATATATTAAATAAAAGTGTCCAAATAGAAAAGAATGGCATGGGAAAATGAAAAGAGGTTAAAAAAATAATAGGACAATTTCTAAGATACAAAATAAAATAATTATGTATGTTTAAAGCTGCCATTTTAAAATAAATTTCCCTTTAAGAAAATTCAAACAAACTCACCGTTGAATTTTGAGCCATTGCTATCCTGTATTGTATCTTCACCCATACATTTGTTTCCACTCACTGTGGTAAATTATCGGTTTATTTGGATTATAACAATATTTCCCGTCTTTAAAATTGTTTGGTGGGAGAAAAATCTGCTTACCCACAGGTAATAAAACTGCAATATATTTGTAGATTATAGAGATTAGATATATTATTTTCGAAATTAAATTTTATAAGGAATGTATTTTCTTTAAACGCCCTAAAAACGTGTTTATGTTCAAACACAACAAATGATAATATTGCAGTTTTGAGTAAATAAATACGTTAGTAATTTGACCAGGTATTTTCCTTTAAAAAAAAACAAGCCTGCCTGGGAAGGACATTTGTCATAATTTAAGATCAAAATATACTTCTATAATTATTATTGTAGTATTTATTCCATCTGCGTTATTTATTGAGCCTATTATAGTAGGGGAGGCCAAGCGGGGATTTTCCGCGTTAGTCAAGCGCGTCAGAAATACATATGGGGAGAAACCTTGCACCCTGTAACGTACCCCTACCATATATGAACCCTTAATATGGGGGGGGTGCGTTGAGGACAGCCCGTCAGATTAGTAAAAAAAATAGATCCTTAGAAAAACTCGAGCGCATCAGATTAAGAAAAGGTAAGTTAAGTACGTCCAGAAAAGTGTATATTTCAATAATCTGTCAATTTGAGCGTGGCATAAGGAAATGGGCGAGTCACAAAGTTGTAAAAAAATACGGTCCATTGTGGCTAAACGGTTAATATTTTGAAAATTTTGTTTATTTATGGATATGTGGGTTGATAAAGGCTACATTTTAAAATTATTTTGAAATATACAGGTTGTCCCAAAAAAGTCGCGTATCAAAGTTTTATTATTTCTTATGGAATACCCTATATTTTATGGCATTTATAGATTATACGTTAAAAATAAGATAAACTTTCTTAAGAATTCCCTATACCTAAGCTTTTTAGTTTTCTAGATATTTTGATATTTCTAAAAATGGAAGCACTTACAAGAAAACCAATAACTTGGAAACCCATAGAATCAGCCAAACTGAAAAAAATTAGACTAACAATTGAAAGCAATAATTTATTTAGAGTTGTTTCAAATTATACAGTGCGTCCAAAACGGGGCGATTCTCTAATGACATATTCAAACGACAATATCGTTCTTATTTTAAATAGGACACCCTGTATTTTATAATCCTATTATGTAGCAAATTCCATTGCCTTTTAAAAATTATAAATGTCTACTATGCCTAAATCTATTAATTTTGGAGTTATTTTTATTTTTGTTAAATTTTACGTTATTTTTCCACCGTAATGCCTAAATATAACACTCTGTATTTGACTAGACTTTTGACATTATTAAAAATATTTCGAGATGCATCAAAATCTATATGGTTAACCGTCAGACTAATCCATTATTATGAAAAGTGGATTCATCTGTAAACAGCATATTATAAAAAAAATCATCTTCACTAACGTTCTTCAATGCCCATAAACAAAAATCTATCCGTCTTTTCCATACAGATTTTGATGCATCTCGAAACATTTTTAATAATGTCAAAACCAAACACATAGTTTCAAAGATAATTTTTTCGGATCATAGTCCAAGCTGATCAAATACAGGGTGTTATATTTAGGCGTTACGGTAGAAAAATAATGTAAAATATAACAAAAATTAAAATAACTATTAACCGTTTAGCCACAATGGACCATATTACTGTTTTTTTTTTTTACATTTTTGAAAATTTTTACACGCTCTTCGCCCCACTAAAATGGAAAACTTAACATACATTTTTTTCGTTTTAGAACCTAATCTTCACAATCCAATAGGTCCCCATGACGCTTTAGTAACTGTAAATTTAGCATCTCGGCCTCCCCTACTATTGTATAGGCTTGATTATCAAACGCTAACACTAGTTGTTTACCTAAAATGCCGTTAGAGCGGAGCTCGTGTCGCGTGAAATCGATTCGGGTTGACGTTTACATGAAAATATGTCAGTGGGGTTTTATTGCCATTATTGATGTTACTTTCTGTGTAATTCTAATGGCATTTTCATTAAGAAGAATTCCCAAAAAGGTAAAAGATTTCGGTACCATATTTCCGTTGTTTAAAACGCCATCCAGAAACAACCAGAAATATTATACCTATGTTAACGAACCTGCTCAAGTAATCAAAGATAAAGTTCCAAAAGTCGTATCCGCAGACGAAGCTTTTCAAAAAATACTGAAGTCACATGTTACTGTATCAATTCAAGGGGCAGCTGCTACTCCTAACGAATTGATAACGTCCATGACGAATGTGGCTAAGCAGAAGAAGCTTGAGTGTGTAAGAGTATTTCACATGCATACCGATGGAAATCTTCCATACGTCGATGCTTCCTTGGCCGCAACTTTTAGGTAAGCAAGAAAACCTCTTTCATCTTGTCTTTAATTTCGCACTTATTTTTAGGTCTGGTTCCTTTTTCATGGGCGGTAATGTAAGAAAAGCCGTAGCGGAGGGACGAGCCGATTCCATACCAATATTTCTATCGGAAATACCACTTTTATTTCACCTCAAAATGATCCAACCGGATATATGTTTGATCCACGTATCTCCACCAGACAATCATGGTTTTTGCACTTTGGGAACAAGCGTTGATTGCGTTAGAGCCGCTATGACCGCCTCTAAATGTATAGTAGCATTAGTAAATTGTCAAATGCCAAGGACCTTCGGCGATTCCATCATTCATATAAGTCATATAGATTACGCCGTGGCAGCTGACAGAAGCTTGCCAAACCATGTATCGAAACCGCCGAGTAAAGAGGAACAACAAATTGGGAGGAATATAGCAGAAAATTTAGTGGAAGATGGTTAGTATAGGCGTTGTCTGTATAAAGGTATAGTCAGTCAACCTTATGGACTCTCTGTATCTGTAAATCTAGAAGAGTGGGTCACCCCACAGCACGTATGGCACATTTGGCCCATTGTGCGTCCTTCTGAGGTTGAGCCTTTCTTCTAGCTCGTCAGCCAGCCTACTTGTTTAAAGTAGGCGATGACGTCGCCTGAAGGTAGCTCCCTCTTGTTGGCATGTGTTAGCCACCGCTCGCCGAAAAGAAAATGACAGTCTCGTCTTCCTGTTCACATCCTCTACACAGTGGAGTGTCAGATAACCCCATCCTGTAGAGGTGTTTTCGTAGATGACAGTGACCAGTCAGGATACCTGTGGCTGTGCGCAGGTTCTGTCTGTTCATAGTCATGTATTTTTTGGCTGTTTCGCTGTTCGGATACCTCAATAGTTCCTTGGCTAGCTTGCAATCTGTTTCGTCGTCCCATCTACCCTTAAACTTGTCAAGGGAGTGTTTCTTTAGTATAAGTTTATGGGAGGCTACTTTCTTAGCTAAAGAGTCAGCTGCACGGTTGCCTTTTGATTTTCCATGACCTTTGTTCCAAGCTAAAGTGACCACGTTGTTGTTGCAAGCTTCGATCAGGGCCTGGTGACATTCCAGTACTAGACCTGATGTAATGCGTGATCTATCCAGAGCTAGTAGTGCCTGTCTGCTGTCCGTGAGGATGTAAATATTATTACCAGTAATTTTTCTTCTGGTAGTCTCTTTTGCGGCGATGGAGATAGCAGTGAGCTTTGTTTGAGCTACACTGGCATTAGAACCCGTTGCCCATTTTATATTGAGATTCAGGGATCTGGAAAAAATTCCACAGCCTGACCCCTATTTGTTTTAGACCCATCGATGTAGATGCACAAGGCACCTGCTGCCAATGTAGCCTCTTGTACGTTTTTTGTTATTACCCTGTAGGGCCTGTGAAAGGCATATCTTGGTGCAATCGAATCTGTGTTGGCTTGTAGCAGTGGGACCTCTCTAAGGACCTCGTGCCACAAGTTACACCTCGACTGACCAGATCCTACGTCATGTTGTATACCTGTAGAGCGTAGCCGTGTCATGGTCATCACCACAGCCTCCTTAATAAATCCTTATGGACTTAAAAATAAACATTTTATTGTAGTGTTGGTTCAAACGTATAGATGGATTCCGTCGTTTTTGGTCCTCTGTTAGGAGGGAGAAAAATCGACAAAATAAGTTGGATGTAGAAAAGATATCTCTATTTTTAAGTTGATTCAGCAGTGTTTTAAAGTTTCTCGATCATAGATGTCGCAAATTCTCAGGGAAACCATTTTTATTCATTTCACATTTGACGGTTAAGTTTTAAAAATAATTTAATTTAAAAGTGGTGCCATCTACAAAATCACATGCGGCACCACATCCTAATATACTTTTTTCTGACTCTCCTGCTGATACTCACGAGGTTGGAAGACTATAACCTTTATACAGACAACGGTATAGGAAATATTTTCTATATTAAGAACCGGAAAAAAAAATCGTAGAAAGAAAATAGGACACACAAAAAGTGCCATTGAATAGGCAAAAATGAAGAAGAATATGTAACGAAAAAAGTAAAATGTAGATGTGGAGACTAATCTACCCCGTAAAATATATCTAGAAAGTTCTTAGGAACGGTATGCTTGCATGGGGCGTTAAACAACATATTTAAGTTGGAAGTGTCTATACCTGTCTACATTTTTCTTTTTTTTTTGAGGAAAAATACGTTAACCTACACCTGGTCCAGTTTATGTGGACTCATTGCTGTAATACTCGCGTAAACCGAGCTACTGGAGCTGTCCTGATGTACTAGGCATATTGAACTTAAGATGATTCAAGGAGTATGAAAATTGAAGAAATTTCAATTTTCCTACGCTTTTTATCTCGTGAATCTACTTTTCTCTTCAGAACTTTGTTCCATCCGGTAGTTTTTCGCCATCATCAACTTCTCCGCTATGAAAATGTTACTTACTTACTTTTAGGTGCAACATTACAAATGGGTATCGGCAATATCCCCGATGCGACATTGGCGGCGTTAACGAACCACAAAAATCTAGGAATTCATTCGGAAATGTTTTCGGACGGTGTCTTGCCTTTGATCGAAAAAGGATGCATAACAAACAATGAAAAGAAAATTTTCAAAGGCAGAACAGTTGGATCATTTCTAACTGGGTCTGAAAAACTTTACAAGTTCGTTAATGATAATCCTTCGATCGAGATGTTGGTAGTAGATTATGTCAATAATAACGATGTTATTAAAGCGCTGCCCAAAATGACTGCGATAAATTCTTGCCTAGAAATCGATCTCACCGGACAGATTTGTTCAGATTCGATTGGTACCAAGATGTTTTCTGGATTCGGAGGACAGGTAGACTTTATTAGAGGAAGTGCCGAAGCGTGAGTATTTTCTTTAACGATATTATACAATGTGTTTATTTTACTAATGAGGCCCCTTGACTGTAATGGGGCCCCGGAAAAAATTTAAAAATAGGATGTTTTGCCTACAAAACGGTTCAAATCACCAACAGACTTGCACAAACTTATACAGGGTGCGCCAATTATTTCCACTCGATCTCTAGCACCGAAACTAAAAGAGATATCAACAAGATTTTTTGTAGGGGTAGACAGTGTCACTCGGACTACAATTTTAAAATATTTTGATGTATACAGGGTGGCTAATTTTTGTGGAATGAAAATTAATTTGGTTTTTTTAAATTGATTATGTCTTCTGATTCTACTTAATATTAGATTTACGGTAGTTTTTTGTATTTGTAAATCCGACGCGGCGTTGACAAGTTATTCCTATTTTAAGCAGATTTAATGAAAAAACAGCACTTCAGAAATATTAGCACAAAAACCACATTTTTTAAAAAATTTCTCAAAAAAGCTACTATGATGTAAATGAAACATGCACCTATCACAATAATCACACAACATCTTCACCTGTTGCTCAGGGTGTTTGCCGATGGCGTGCCAATAGTCTAGTTTTCAAATGGTAATAACTTAATTTTTTCAAATATGATATTTTTCTTCAGTTAGAAGCTCTCCCTAATACGCATTAAAACAATATAGGGTTTTGCACATCTAACTTTACTATTTACTTTAATAATTGACGTTAAGTGACAAACAACATATGGTACACATTTTTTAATAAGTACAAAATTTTACAAAATTTAATCGTAAGAAAACTACAGTAGTGAAAGTTAAAATTTATAGTAGGTGTTGAAAATGTCTTCCATTTTCATTTATACATTTTCTTGCCGTTTTTTTCATTGATTTACGCACATCTCTTAGCATTGCAGGTGTCACCTGTCTAAATGCTGCAGTAATTCTTTCTTTCCTGTTCTATCAAATCTATTCTTTAAATTCTCAAAAGTATCCTTTTGCGGATGACGTCTTTCTGGGTATCTTTGACGATAGACCCTACTAGCAAGAAACACATTTTTTTGACATTCACCCAGTATCCATATCATATCAATATTTTCTTGAACACTATAATTCTTATTAAAATCCATTTTTTATACACAATACCGGTTAAATATAGTAGACGTAATACAATACAAAATTTTATGTTGACAATTAATGCCATAACAAAATATACCTACTGTAATTTTCATACGTAACTTGATTTCTTATTAAAAATTGTGTAAAATATGTTGTTTGTCACTTAACGTCAATTATTAAAGTAAATAGTAAAGTTAGATGTGCAAAACCCTATATTTTTTTAATGCGTATTAGGGAGAGCTTCTAACTGAAGAAAAATATATAGGGTGTCCCATTTGAAAAAATTAAGTTATTGCCATTTTAAAACTAGACTATTGGCACGCCATCGGCAAACACCCTGTGCAACAGGTGAAGATGTAGTGTGATTATTGTGATAGGTGCATGTTTCATTTACATCATAGTAGCTTTTTTGAGAAATTTTTTAAAAAATGTGGTTTTTGTGCTAATATTTCTGAAGTGCTGTTTTTTCATTAAATCTGCTTAAAATAGGAATAACTTGTCAACGCCGCGTCGGATTTACAAATACAAAAAACTACCGTAAATCTAATATTAAGTAGAATCAGAAGACATAATCAATTTAAAATAACCAAATTAATTTTCATTCCACAAAAATTAGCCACCCTGTATACATCAAAATATTTTAAAATTGTAGTCCGAGTGACACTGTCTACCCCTACAAAAAATCGAGAGAGATCGAGTGGAAATAATTGGCGCACCCTGTATATAATGGTTTGAGTGCAACTTTCCCGAATGTTAAAACAATTTTGCAGATTTTCATACTCTTCCCATTTCAAATGCTTCTGGAGAAAGATCTTTCAGCGCCCTTAAAAGAGTTAAATCATTTTTAAGGTCATCTTTAAACAAAGGCGGATTTACGGGGGGGTACAGGGGGTAATTAGCGCAGGGGTTCTCAAACTGTGGTACATGTACTACTGGTGGTACATTACAATGTTTTAGTGGTACAATTTAATATTTAACATTTTGTTTTCAGAAACATATATATTTTTCTTCAAGTTTTTGACGGCTCTAGCTTTAATATTGAAATGACGACTTTTCCAAAAACTTCGAACAATTTCTAGCGTAAATATGTGAAAAAATATAACTTCCACAAAAAAATGTATATAACATCTTAATTATTATTATTACAATTTGCTAAAGGCTGAGGCATAAACCTATGATAGCCTATTCACTAATGAAGTTACAACCTAGTAAACACTTAAAAAAAAAACAAAATAAAGAATATTAAGGAACAATAATAAAAGAGAAAAAAAAACAATTAAGAAAACAAGAGTTCATCAATTTTGTTTTCAAAGATGTTAATTGATGCTGCGCCAATAAGTTCATCACTAAGATTGTTCCATACATCGAAGACACGGTTGTAGAGGAATGCATGTCTTTGCCTGCTGGTAAAGCTGCCCTTTTTTAATTTCAACTTGTGACCCCGTAGGCGATTGTCGACGTTTAAGAGAAAAATGTCACTAAGGTTGCCGTAGTTAAATTTCAGAATTCTAAAAGTAATAATCAAATCACCACGTAAACGACGGTCGGAAAAGCTAGGAATTTTTGCCATTTCTAGCCTTTCAGCATACGAAGGACGAATAACATCGTACGACATTCTAGTAGCCCGACGTTGAACACTTTCCAGAAGATTCTGGTCTCGTACAAGTACCGGACACCACACGACACCCCCGTACTCTAGAAGAGGTCGAACATAGGTTTTATACAGGTTGATAGAGGTTTGATAGGACACTTTTGAAAACGTTTTTTTAAGCAGGTACAAAACCGAATTGGCGCGTTTACAAGTTTTCATGATGTGTTCAGACCACGTTAAATCTGATGTAATGGTTATACCTAAATCTACCACTGATGTCACTTGTGCCAACGTGAGGCCTTCGAGCGAATATTGAAAACGCGGATTGTTTTTTCCAAGATGCGAAACGACACACCTTTCTGTATTTAAGGGGAGCAACCAATTGGAGCACCATTCACTGATAGCATCTAGGTCCGTTTGAATTAAATCTCGATCTACTAGGGGATTTCCATAAATTTTGGCATCATCTGCGTAGAGTGCTTTTTTCAACCGAATGTAAAGAGACAGATCACTGGTATACGCAATAAAGAGGAGTGGGCCAAGTATAGAATCCTGAGGCACTCCACTTGTTACTGATCTATCTGATGAGTAGGACTGGCCAATCCTGACACGAAACTTTCTGCTGGTAAGATAATTTTGAATCCATGACAGAAGTTTACCACGAATTCCAAGAAATTCAATTTTATATTGCAATCTACCGAAAGGAACCCTGTCAAAAGCTTTGGCGAAGTCAAGGTATATTACGTCAATTGGCATGTTCTTATCAAGAGAGTGAGACCAGTCATTGATGCAGCCTAAAAGATTAGTGGTGGTTGACTTTCCTTTGACAAATCCGTGCTGCTCTGGAGGTATCACATCAGAGTTGTTAGAAAGTCTGTTGTTGAATCCACGATGATACTTTCCATGATTTTTGAAGGGATGGAAAGCAAACTTATAGGTCTGTAGTTCGACGGATCCATTTTGTCTCCTTTTTTGTAAATTGCAGTAACTGAGGCAATTTTCCATGAGTCTAGCAACGTAGCTGATTGAAATGACATAGACATAATTGTGGATAATGGTGAAGATAATTCATTGACGAATTTTTTCAAAAAGAATGATTTTATACCGTCGATTCCTGGTGACGAATAGTTTTTTAGGTTAAGTATTTTGTTTTTGACTAATTCCTCAGTAAAAATTATATCCGACAGGCTATCAGTGATTCTGCTGGTTCTTATGTCTGGGAGTGTATTCCCGAGAGGCTCATTTGTAAAAACTGATGTAAATGTATCCGCAAGCATTTCAGCAGTCTCAGAGTCACAGTCGATCTGATCAGTCACTAGTTTCTGCTCGATATTACAAAAAAAAATACTAGCTTTCTTGGACTACTTGGTAAGGTCCCATAAAAAAAGCTAAATCCGCCCTTGTCTTTACCAAAAACATTTAAGTGTCTTAGCAATTTTGTACATAGAGAAAGAAGCATTGAATGAAATAAACTGCTAGAGTGACAGATAACTTTGTAAAGAATAAGGCTAGAAAAAAGTTCATTTAGTTTTTGAAAACTATTGTAGGATTTTGTGTATTTTATACAGGAACTGATTACAGAAATTTCACTCTATTTATATTATCACTAATAGTCCTGCAAAACTTAACAACGACGTTGTTTCTTTTGCTCCTGGATTCCCAATTTGTTTGGAATTATTTTTGGGGAGGATTGAGGATATTTATTGCAAGGTTGGGGCTCAACATTTTACGGAGTTTTAGACCCCTGAAATATACAAAATTTTTAATTTAGATATATAATATAATATAATTTATGAAAATTGGTCTGAGACCTCCTGAAATATTGGTGACCCACACTTTGGAAACCCCTGGTTTTACGGATTACGAACGAATATATTAAAAATACAAAAATAATGTAGAAAGTCGGTTTCTGGACAGTGTAATTTTGTAGTGTTCACTTTTGATTATATTTTTAGGTGGGACGGAAAAGGAAAACCAATCATAGCCTTAAAATCACAAACTGGTAAAGGGCAATCTAAAATTGTTCCAATTTTAAAACCTGGGGCGGGAGTAGTAACCACCAGAGGTCACGTCCATTACGTCGTTACGGAATTTGGAATTGCAAATTTGTTCGGAAAATCTTTAAGGCAGAGGGCGTATGCTCTTATACAAATTTCGCATCCTAATCACAGAGAGGCATTAGAAAAAGCAGCTTTTGACCGACTAAAGACCATTCCTTGCGCTTAAATATAAGAATATTTATAATTATTGTGTAATAAATTATTGGAGAAAATTGGTTTTTTAATCCGCCAATTGAATTTTGTCAGCAGCATATAATAAAATCGTCATTAATACCATGAAAGGTATTTATGGTAGAGTGTAAATGCATTGTGTAACTCATAATTTAAATCTAGTAATTAATGATGCTGTAAAATATACGTGATAAAGATGAAAACATTTTTTTAAACCGTTCAACAATTTTATATTTTTTGGGCATAATGAAGACCTGTAAAAAAAATTTAATCCAACACGATGGGCTGGACGATAATAATCCTATTGTATTGTACCGAAGCGAGCGCTTAACCGCAGAGATAAAAAAAGATTGATGAGTCGAAATTTCTTAGCCAATCGAATGCCTCTCAGTGCTGCAAAATTTGTTCTAATTGGTTTGTTTGATAAAAATAAAACACAAACATTTATATATATGCTTCTTATTAACTATTTATATATTTAGATATAACTTACAATTAAATCTCTTCAATAAATTGTCTGGGTAAAATATTTTACAAGAATACATACTCAATATACATTATACATCATAAAATATATAAATATATTTTATAAACTAAAAACTTGTGCAAGTTTACTACTATCACAATTTGCGTTTTGGAACTTCTCCTTCCCAAAAAAACGTTTGATATATTTTAAATTATACAAACTAGACCAAACGTGTTCACAATAGATAATGGTGTGTATAAGTCAGTTTTTGTTAGTTGTATCATTTAATTATGTGCCGCCATCTACCAGTAATATTGATAAATGAAACTCAGAAGTGACTTTTGACAACTTTACAAACCTGCAATGGGGGTTGCCAACCCAACTTGCATTGGGGGTTGCTTATATTTAATTATTCGGCTAATTTGAATGGTCTAACTTGTATAAAAACTTGTTTTCTAAATAACGTCAAAATTATATAGAAATTTTTTCTTATTTAAACACAAATGGCATCTTTTAATAGTAAAGTATACAATGTCACATTTTAACCACATGTAAGACTAGAAAAATATCCCAAAATATTAAGCAAACGAGTCAGTCTCTTCTTCGTATATTATACAGGGTGTGTCATAAGGACCTCCAAATATTAATATTTTACTAAATAACCCTTTGTCAAATGTTATCTACTGCTAAGGTACAGGGTGTTGAAGATATAAAATTTATTTTTCGTTTTTTTGCAATAATTTCTTTATTATTTAATATATTGACTTGAAATTTGGTATGGTTATATTTGTAAGTTAGTAAATTATAAACGTGTTAATAAGTTTGAGATTAGATAATGAGGACGCCCCATCTACACTCTACTGAATGAAGATAAGTATCAATTTTTTTTTATTCCTGGCCTTTTTTGAATTTTTTTCAAGTCTTTATGATACACCCTGTAAATTTGAACAAAAAAAAAGGTATACTTGTTTTAATAGCATAAATTCAGCTCATTTCTAGCTACAGTATCTTTTTAATTTACTTTAACATATTTCAACATAGTAGGCTTTGAAACTAAAATGAAAATGTACACCTGTCAAATAATTAATTGATAGATATAATTTTGTTCACTAAATTCCATCTAAGTAGGTAATGAAAATGCTATGACACAACCATTTCTCTAATTCAGAAATGAGAGATATGATTTGTGTTTATGCACAAATATATGTTTCTGGAATTGCTGCTGCCATCTAATAATTAATTATTTGACAGCTGTACATTTTCATTTTAGTTTCAAGGCCTACTACTACTACAAGTAAATAGAAACTGTGGCTAGAATATTTTAAATGCAAATATCTCGAAATGAGCTGAATTTATGCTATTAAAACAAGTATACCTTTTTTGTTCAAATTTACAGGGTTAAAGACTTGAAAAAAATTCGAAAAAGGCCAGGATTAAAAAAAAATGATACTTATCTTCATCCAGTAGAGTTTATGATTTACTAACTTAAAAATATAACCATACCAAATTTCAAGTCAATATATTAAATAATAAAGATATTATTGCAAAAAAACTAAAAATTAATTTTATCTTCAACACCCTGTATCTTAGTAGTAGATAACATTTGTCCCAGAGTTATTTAATAAAATACTTATATTTGGAGGCCCTGAACCTATGATTAAAATATTGACCATTCCTTATGATACACCCTGTATATAATTTTATAATTTACATTTTTGATGAAATATTTCCAATTCGAATTGTAATTTTGGGATATTTTCTGTGCCATAAACTCTACTTATTTTAATATTTTGACAATTTTAAAATCATATTAAATGGTCAAAACTGCAAGAGTAGTTTTTCGAGGCCTGCTAGATGACCATAGTTAGGTCAAACGTATATTTAGGTACTAATTTACTCCAAAGGCTTTTTAAACCCTGATTTTATTAATTTTTATTAAAATTAATATAGTTTAGGAAAAGATTTTTGTGTTTTAATATTTAGGATATAATTATAATTACATATCTCACGTTATCTGGGATTTAAATTATAGATAAGACATTTTTATAAATTATTTAATGAGATTTGGCTCTGTACTTTAAGTACTTTAAGTAAAAACAAAACACTTAAATACTAATAAAAGCAAATTTATTATTTTTCAATTTTTTAAGTTCCAAATAAGTAGACAAAAAAACGATATTGGACTTAAAAAATATACAAAATATAGCTAAGGACTCCAAAAATAAAATACTCTAAAAATATAATACTTATCTACCCATATATAATATAGGTAAATAAGTTAACAATTAAAGATATTTTATTTTAAAATATTAAAAACTAAAGAATATTTCCTACAGCATGATTGTGGGTAAATGCCATCAATCTTAATATTTTTATTCAGTGCTAAATGAGAAAATTAAAAAAAAATTTAAATATTTTAATATTTCCGATTAACGATAAAAAATTAAAGTAAAATACGTTGAATCTGTTGGTAACCCTAGAGTTACTCCTGCTATTAATTAATAACAGGTTATGGGCCCATGTCATTTCTAATTGAAAAATAACATATAATATTGTTGTTTAAATGTGATAAGGAGTCAAAGTGACCCAATGCTTCCATTCTAGGGTTAAATATGATTTTATAATAAAAATAGACAATAAAACAGTATTATTTTGACTAGAGGTATAATATGTGGTACCTTCATTTTTGTGTGGAAATATATATTTATAAAGAACAAAAAATAACAAATATAACAAAAAAGTATAAATATACAAATTCTTAAAAAAATAAAAAATTATAAATTCCCTTAGTTTTGATATATTTTTTTCAGGTATCAACAAGTTTCTCAAAATATTTTTATAGATTTTGAAAATCGATATTCCTAGTTTTAAATTGATTACTTTTGTTCTTAATACTATTTTCTTGGTTCATTTTTAGTCACTGATTGATTCTATAGCAAATACCGTGTTTTTTAAATTTTCTATTGATTTATAGGTATTTGTTAGTAGAAGTGATGTCATCTAATTTCTATTTCTATTGAGAAAAACAGTCTTAAACGATACACGGCATTTTGACTTTAGCAAAATTTTTACACAATGATTCTTCCATATTGGAAATAGTTTTAAGATTTGTGCAAAGTTCATAAGTGTTGTAGACAACTATTAAAGCTTCACATATTTTTTTGAAGAATTAAAAAATTTGAAACACCAGCTGTTTTTTTGAACAATTTTTTTGGACAAATTTTTTGTCCAATTTTTTCTTTATCCAAATTTTTTTGTCCAATTTTTTCATTGTACAATTTTTTTGAACAAATGTTTTTTGAACAATTTTTTTGAACAAATTTGTTGTCCAATTTTTTCTTTGTACAATTTTTTTTGAATAAAACTTTTTTGAACAAAATTTTTTTTGAACAAATTTTTTTTTGAACAAGTTTTTTGAACAAATTTTTTTTTAACAAAATTTTTGTTGAACTCATTCTTTTGGTTTTTTTTAACAAAAAATTTTTTTGGACAAATGTTTTTCCTAAATGCTTAAAAAGTTTAAACTTTTAGAAGCTTCTAGTACCTACTGGAGATTTAAATGTTTTGGTGCTTCACTTTTTAATTATTCGTTCTTGTATGGCAAAAAATGATATATGAACCAATGTATAAAAATTTTACGTTTCTTACTTCTTGAGCATAGAACTAAGAGTATTTGATACTCTTTTTTCGGTAACTTTCTCCACAATTTTATATATATTTTTTATTATGCAAAAAACATTTATATAATCTCTTTATAACTATAAACTAATATAAAAAATACACACTTTAGGAATATAATAAATATTTTTTAAGATGTAGTTACATGTAAATGTATTAGGATAAAGATGATAATAGAAAATGAGATAAACTTTTTGATTGTTTAAAAAAAACTCGATTAATAAATAAGTTAAAACTTCATACTAAATATAACAGAACGTACATTCAAGTAATGCTAGCAGATACTTTGTCAAGACAAATTTTATTTATTTAGATTTAAATTTAAATTTTAACCAAAAGTTTTTTTCTTCAGGGAAATTTTTAATCTCATTTTCTGTTAACACTAGCGACATCTACCTAATGGTTTCGATTGGTATATATATATATTTACGAAAATCTTGAACTACTTATTTACAATAAAATAATTATTTGACACAAAATACATGGAAGCATAAAAAATCACATAATTGCTTTAGACGTAATCTTAAGAAAGCCCGTGCAGATGTTTGATTATCTTTTCACTACACAAATCCAATATTGGGATCTGACATCCAGCGATACGCCATCTGGCGCTTTGTTTTTGAACACAAAGTAGGGTGAAGATTCCTTAGATCATATATTTTATTTCATTAATTCCCATTTTACTGTAACCTACATGGAAGTCACTCATTCCTTGGAAAATGAAATTGAAATATATATGTTGTATGAATATGACAACACTGTACCAAAATATTCCAAATGGCACGCCACTGTATCATAGTACGATATTGCCCCTTCACCCCCTCTCATCATTACCCCTCTAATATCAAACAAACACTACAGGATGCCGTATCTAGCGAAGTATATATGATCTAAGGAAGATTCTAGAAAAAATACCTACATTGACAGATGACAGTTTTGTCATGGCAACTGTTTTGTTTAACATCCAGGTGATCGGTATTTATAAAGGTTCAATTATGCCTACGACATATGTATTTTAATGTGTTTAATATTAGAGGTTATGTTTTGTTGATTATAGATGATTTGTAGGTGAAAAATTTTCATATATTCTTTTGTTTTATCCAGAAAAATGTAAATAGATAAGACTAATTTCGTGTCGTTAAAGTAATTGACAATAATTTTAAATATATTCGATGTTTTTTCTTTTCGAAATTGAATTTCAGTTAATTTGACGAGTAATTAAGTTAAAAGCATATGGATTCTACCAATATCAGCTAAATTTCTAGTAGATAAACAACGCTAAAAACCGATGAACGAAACGTTTTAAAATAAGAAGGCAGAAAAAATGTTTAAATAAGAAATTTTTAATTTCGTACAACCGCTTAGGCAGACAATGCGTTAAAATGATTTTAATTATGCCACTGTAATTATATGATCAGGTTAAAACCCTTTTAATTAATTTCAGATAAAATATCCGATATCAAAGTAATATTCAGGTCAATTAAATTTACTATGGATGTCCATTTACAAACGTATACCTTTATGTAACATTAGTGTCTATGATTACTGTGATATTAATTTCATATTTACAATGTGTTGCATTTCTATGGAGGATTAGCACTGTGGCCAACGGCGGCTCCAAGGGGGGGGGGGGCAGTAGGGGTAATTGAAAAAGTGACTTTTTTAGAGTTTAAATGGACCTAGAATCTACAAAAAAAATTAAAATTTGGTTTAAGCAGAACCAATTTTGTATAAGAAATGATTGGCAATGTCAAAATTAGCGAAAAAAATGTTTGGGCCATTTTTGAGAGAAAAAGTGAGTTTTTTAGGGTATAAATGGACCTAGAATCTACAAAAAAAATTCGAAAAAATTAAAATTTGGTTTACGCAGAATGCATTTTGTTTTAGAAACGATTGGCAATGTCAAAATTAGCGAAAAAAAATGTTTGGGCTATTTTTGAGATTAAAAGTGAGTTTTTTAGGGTTTAAATGGCTCTAGAATCTACAAAAAATTCAAAAAAATTAAAATTTGGTTTACGCAGAATAAATTTTGTATAAGAAATGATTGGCAATGTCAAAATTACCGAAAAAAAATGTTTGGGCCATTTTTGAGAAAAGTTTTTTAGGGTAAATGGACCTAGGATCTACAAAAAAAATTCAAAAAAATTAAATTTTGGTTTACGCAGAACGAATGTTGTATAAGAAACCAACGGCGGCTACAAGGGGGGTCAGTATGGGCAATTGCCCCCCCCCCCAAAGTCCGACAATGAGAGGATATTTCTCAACAAGCCCAAAATATTAAACTTTTATATATATATAACCCTAAAAGCCCACGACGTTGCCCGTGGACTGTGGTGTGCTTATAGAATGTTCAGCACTTTAATCCTTAAAATTAAGGAAAACAGGAGGGGAGGAATGGTAAAGAAAATAAAGACGTAAGATCAAGAAATAAATGGAATAAAATAAATAGAGGAAAGATGAAAGATGATCGGGAAAATTGGGATAACATAAAGTGATAAAAGGCTATGAAAAAAAAAAACGTTTAGTAAGGGAGCTGATAAAACTTACAAATATATTTTTCGGTTCGGACTCCAGGGCTGGCTCTATGAAAATTGCAACACACTATATATAAGTCAGAGGTAATCCAATTGCGAAATAATTTGACTTTTAAATACTAATTGAAACGCTGTCATAAAGTTTACTGCAAATTTGTAATTGCACCAAAGATATGTATAGATAAAAATGAAAAAACGTGTAGTTCAGATACAAACTTCCTGCACACCAATGACTAATGGTAAATATTAAGCCTCCTTTTTGTCCCCTTTGATTCAACGAGGAGCGGATTCAGAAACTTTTTGACGCACCTACAATTTTCATTTCCGTCATTGAGATTGTATATTCTTATAAATTATATTTACCGCTTTATTTGATTCTTCCAAATCCGCCCCTGTATTTGATCAATACTTAAATCCTAACTAGACATCGTAGTTTGATTCAAACAAGCAATCTAACGAACTCAAATCAGGTAAATACGCTGACTGCGCGGCTTAGCGTGAGTTCACCGAATTGTCTGAACGAGCTTCTAGATTTTCTTGGTATATGCTGTTGTTGTTGGGCTCTTGATTCGACGTTTCGTCCATACCATTATTTATGTCTATTTCGCCACCGTCGCTTTCCATGTCTTGGACGAATCTGAATTAAAAATAGGGAATAATGTGATTTATTATTTATGACAGTGTTATAGTTTGACCAGAAATATAGTAAGGTCATAAATCGTCAACCCACATTAGTCTACTCTAGCCATTAAGTTCTGTTCTATAGGTATAATGATAAATTGGAAATCTTTTAAGGGACACACAATTTTATTGCTTTACTACATCTCCAATAATATTGATTTGTGTATATTGTACTGAGGTCATTGATATATGTTCTTTATTCATTGATTTTTCAAAGGTAATACTGTCCTCCAAATTTTATCGATTAAATTTTTGGTTTTCACGAAAACGGCTTTATTTGGAAAAACCACGAAAACAAACTGATTTATCTCAAATCAGCTTATTTGAGTGGTTTTGCCTGAAATAAAGGCGTTTGTGTATGGATACCAAAAATTTAATCTATAAAAATTGAGAAGACGTGTGGTATTTGGAAGGTTATTTTTTGAATCATTTTGTATTAAAAACAGAGAATATAGTCATTTATGCAAAAGACACTTTACCCACAAATGTTCCTTATTTTCTTTATCAAATTAAATTGAAACATCAAAAAATATTGAGCTGTTCTAGTTTTAAATACAGGGCCACCAAGGCATACGTGATTGCGTTTGGCTTAATTCGGATAGAGTTTGACATTTGTCAGTTTTAAAGGGATTTATGGATTTTTAAGTATTTGGGTATTCAAAAACTGATGTTGTGTGTGAATAAACGAATAAACAGGTTAGTTTACAAATAAATTTTGAAATTTGTATATTAACATAGATTTGCAATACATTTTAGTACAATAATAATAATTGATAATGCTAAATAAAAGTTGTTAAATGTTTATATTTGACATTTCAAAAAAGGTAAACACAGTTTGATCAAAAAACAATTACGAAGAAGCGGTTTTATCAGTATAAAACACAATGATTGGTTAGGATCCTGAGCTGTTATTGGCTGAAACCACAAAATCTGATTGTTTTGACAGATGAAAAAAATAATCATTGTTATTTATATGAACCATTTCAAGAAAGAGACGCTTATTGAGATTTCGTTCATTATCGAGAATTTTGGCATTATTATAGTCAATCACATGATCTTTATCTATTACATGTTCAGCAAGGCGACAATATGTCACATTCCTTCTGCAGTCACTTTTATGAGAAGTTATTCTATCTTTAAGCATTCTACTTGTTTGACCAATGTATACTTCATCACAGATGCTGCATGGGATTTCATAGATTATATTTGATTTATTTTTGACTGGTATAGGTGTTTCCAATTTAGAATGTATTTGTGAAATAGTTTTCAAATTGGTTTTAGCTATATTGTCTTCATTTTTGAACAGATGTATGAGTTTTGATGTCAAACCATCTATATGTGGTAAAGATTTAAAAATTGAAATTTGGTCAGTTGTTGGTGGATGGTTTAAATTTGAAATAGAAATAGATGTACTAAATAAAATTTTATTCACTAAAGATTTGGGATATGAGTTTTCAAAAAGAATGTTTTGAAGTTCTTTTAGACATGCATCTCTCAAAGATGGATGAGTGACCTTAACCACTCTATTTTTGAGGTTATTAATTAAATTTATTTTGATTTTTAATAATCTCACTCTGTATGTTTCAATTGTATACTGATTTTTTAGTAATTGTCATTTTGTCATTTTTAAATTTTAACACTGTTTCTTTTTGTATGTAATTTTTTCTGAATTTCATGTTATTCGTCTTGATAAAGACAATAAACATTTTCGAAAACGAAGAAATCGTACTAATTTATTTACTATTGGCTGATTCCCACTAATTTTATCTACCTAAATTACTATTAAACATTCACGAAAATATCCACTTATTTAAATATTTGCATAGTTCATTATTTTTTGTTCTCTTTGTTTTATATGCAAACTTTACAACGCAATTTTTCATCGTAATCCTAGATAAGTTTGGATTAAAAATCACTTTATCGATAAAGTTTAATAAAGTTTCTTAATAACTTTAAGAAATTTAGTATTAAACGCATGTAATGGCTACATAGTCGTAGCTAAAAAACATTATGTAGGGTACGTAGTGTATTATGCCCCACTTTTTTTTATTTTTTTCTCTAATGTCTTTCTCGTAGGCAGTCTACGCAGAAACGTACCTACTCTAGCCATTAAGTTCTGTTCTAAAGGTATAATGATAAGATATTTTAATCGTGACTTGGGAATCTTTTAACGGACACACAATTTTATCGCTTTACTACATCTCGAACAGTAGGTAATAATGAGGGTCGTAGGCTAATATTGATTTATGAACTTACTATATTTCTGGTTATACTATAAATTTATCAACTTTTTTATTTTTATGTTTTGTTAAAAATGACGTTGAAATAATATTGTAAACTATTTTAATAACTATTGTAAGTAATTTTGCAAATAAAAACACAGTTTTACTTACGTGTAATGTTTTTCTTCGCCCCTCATGTCACATATGACATTTGTTAGTGCCATTATATAATTTTTTGCTAATGTTAATGTTTCTATTTTTGATAATTTTCTTTCCATTTTGATGTGTGGAATGACTTCTCTTAGTTGCTGGAAAAAATTATAATGGTAAAAACGTTTGGACCTATTTTTTTCATATTTTTTTTTATAAGAAATAAATTGCATATTCGTTTGCATTTATTTTTATATCCTATTACTGATCAATTTTATTAGTGCATTTCTGTGAGTCGGAAAAATATACAAATATTTTAAGCAGCAAAAGGGTGGACTTCTTGCTACCAGAAAAGGGGCTATAATCCTAATAATAATAATAGCAGGAGAGAATGTCGCAAAATTGAATATAATATAAATAAGGTTTTTGCAATAACTTCGCTTATCAGCTTTGGTAAACACTTCGCTCTGGAATAAATTTATTTATTAACGATTATTTAATAACAAGCAAAATACCCAACTGAAAAATGCGTCCATGTTTGTATGATTATAAAAGTAAATTATCATATTTACATCATAAAATTTACGTGATTTTCTCGAATTTAGTGACATTATTTTTAACCTTGATTATCAGGGATTGTTTAATTTTTTTTCTGTGGAACTTTTGAAATAAAATTGAAAATAATAAATAGTCAGCAGGAATTTGTTTATAATTGGATATATAACTGTTATTGTTATTTAAGTAAAATGTATTTTTTGTAGCAAGGTCATTTTTTAAACGAGTAGGTAGTAGATATACTTTGTATAATTAAAAATAAATTATTTTAAATGGTTGTTATTTTTTTTTAACTTTCTATTTCAATGATTAAATTATTAAATAACTTTTTAATAACTTAGGCTGTAACTAAATAAATATTTATAATCATTTTTGTGAATTGTCAACGTTCCTTTAAATATTAGCGGACGAATCAAAAACTCTAAATTAGCGTTTTTCACGTTTTAGACCAGGCCAATCATTTTTGAAATTCTTTGAGGTACGTGGATGGAAATTTGGGGTAAATTATAAGAAAAATAAAAAAATCATGACGACGTTTTAAGGGTTGGATATTGGTTTTTTACGATTTGTGGCTGAAATTATGCATCTTGTCGAAAAAAGTTTATTATAAAAGTTATAGATAATAAAAATCTCTAAAACTTTTGTATTAATCATTTTTCAACATAACCTCAAAATTATCGAGAAAAACGCTAAAAACTCCCACAAAAATAATTTTTTTTTATGAAACTTGATGAAAACGTTATTTTTTGTATTTTAAATATGCTGTAATTTTATTTTATACAAATTTAAATTAAGAAAAGGGCTAATTTTTCTATACGAACAAATTTTTTTTTGTGTTTTTATCGTGAAGTAGTTGAGAAACCTAATGTGATATAAATTTGTAAAAAAATCTTACCTCAAATGCATCATTTAATGAATGCATCCTCATTCTTTCTCTCTCATTACTTTCCAGTCTTCTTAAATTTCTCTCTCTCGCACTTATACAGGTTTTCCGCCGTCGTATCGTCGTGCCACTAGAGGCGCTGCCACTTGACGCACTACCTGCAACATTAACAAAAGAAAGTTCCTAAAAACACCGATCGGATTAATATATCCTAATTTTTAAAAAAATATATAACTTTTTTTACTTACCACCATGTTTCCGCCTCTTTTTTCCTGTAGCTTCATCACTACTGGACTCTGTAAGATCATCTCTTCCATCTTTTCTTATTTCCATATCTTCTACTTCCACGTCTTCATCTTCTTCATTCCACGACGCAGTCATTTCCAAAGATCGCATCGTTTTGAACACTCACTGAAACAAGGAATGAAAAATTCAAGTACAAATACAATTTTTTTTAGACTATTTCCCTCGTCTTATTTTCCACCAATCACAAACGCGCAATTTTGAATTACAAATGTTTCTAGATGAAAAAACTGTATGACAGCTCCTGTCAGCAGTTTTTTCATCAAAAATTACAATACCTTTGACAACAAGTAATTATGGTCTCCTAGGACACCAGAAAACGACGCTAAACAATTTTTCTGATTTCATTGTCAATAAATTTTGTAATATTGTTTTTAAACAGTGTTAGTCAGCTTATGTAGTGAAAAAGAGTGGAAGTGATTCTATGACCAATATAGATCTGGCGATTGAGAAAAGTGTACCCTACAATACCGTTAAAATCCATACATCAATATGGAAACAGTTTACGGATTTCTGCAAGACAAAGAAATACGAGCTTTTGGAAACTACAAAAACTAAACCTAATCCTGAAAGATTGGGGTGCAATATGAAGAAAAAAAACGGTGAAAATTAGAAGGAACTAGTTGTGAAGACAATGTGAAACACCGTTGGAAAATAAATGCAAGAGATGTATTTTATTAAGTGGAAAATAATTTTTGATCCATTTAAAGATATTATCTTCAAGTCTAGTCGGGAAGCTCGTAATGCGAAATGAAGGAATTTGCAGATGTGCGCCAATAAAAGGAAATCGAGCTCTGCTTCATTAAAATACTACTACGCAATGGTTTTATTAAGGGACGAAGACACTCCGGACTGATTTTCAAAAATCCTACTTTTTAGGAAGAGTAGAATGTAATTCTCTCTGGTCCCCAACACGAAGAACCCTACCTTTTGTCCAGTCCGTCTTTTTAAAATTCTAATGGTTAAACGTTCATCTAGAATAATAACTGGTAGATTATTCTTGACAGTAAACCCATCACGGAACAACGAACAATCAAGTGGATGGTACAAAAACACTCCAGTGGGAAAAAACGAACTTTCGAAATGGACTAAAGAAGCAGCAGAGAAGGCAGTATTAAATACAAAAGAAATAAAAATAACAAACCACTCTATGCGGTCGACAGCAGTCAGTAACCTGGCTAAAGGGGGGATGGGTGAACAACAATTAATTAAAATTACTGGCCACAGTTCAACTAACTCAATTAAGCCTTATCTGCAAATGGATAATGAGAATTATTCCAACATTATAAACACCCTTAGAAGTGACGCCTCAGAAGCTCCAGCTACAAAACAGAAGATCCTGCAGCCACTCTTCGAGCTTATCATTCTGCAGCTGGACCCATCAAGAACATTAATGATTTACTTACACCCAACGTTATTTTAACAAAATGCATGTGTTATAATCGTAGAAAAAAATGCCCCTAAGAAAGAGTGACAGTTGACAGCTCATTATCTACTACCACATTTTTAGAATCGACAATATTTGTGCGGTTTAATTAGAAATTATTGTGACTTGCGACATGCAAAAAATACTTTTATATCTTAACTACACCATGAAATAGCAAATATCAGATTACGATGGTATCAAGTTCGTGATATTGTTTTTCAATAAGCTGAAAACCGCAAAAATTAAGAACCGACAAAACCTCAAACTTTCTCCACTCAATCTACAGGGCCGGTTGATAACATAAATTGCTTTACTATTTCCAAATAAATGAAGCAGCGGATCAGGTTTGGTCAGTATGATATATAACCTGATCCACATTTTCGACCAAAAGTTGCGTCATACAATACAAAATATTCCCATTCTGGATTTGTGCTAATATAATGTATACCTTAAATTATTTAGTACATATTCTTAACAATCGTATTTAAAAATTAAACAATTACATTTGAGCATTTTTCTTTTAATCAAGATGGCCAAACTGCATCAAAAACCTCAGTTATTGAGTATCATGCTTGGCTATTGCTTCCATTAATTTATTTTTGTTTATACGACGAGATAATTATGTTTTGTTTTTTCTCATAGTTTTTTTTAATATTAATGTAATTCATTTACAGATCGTGAACTTTACAAAATTTAAATTGTCTATTATTTCATTCAAAAATCCCTAAAAATTAGAAGGATTGGCAATAAGTTAATACAAAACGTTTTAATGAAATCCAGAATACAAAAATTCATCCGAATGTAATAAATTTTAGATTTATCATACAATAAAATAATTCTTCAACTAGATTATTAAAGGCACCTAATAATTATAACCGCAAAGTTAAAGAGGCGGCACTGATAAGCTTAAACAAAGCTTATTTATTTTAGCGAGGCAGTGACGTCACACGTCAAAAATCTGCGGCGTTGCCAGGTAGAATTTATCGGTGAATGGACAACCATTAATTATAGTGGAGATAACCCGATAAAAGAAGAGAGAAAACTCTTTTTAAAAGTTATCTTTACGCTTAAATAATTCCTTGACGTAAAAAAGAAATGTTTCCAATTATAACGATAAATAATAAAATGTAAAAGAATTCAGAAAACTACATATCATAAATTACCATGCGAAACATTTTTTTATATCATATTTTATTCAAATATGCCAGTTATCCGCTATTGGACAGTCAAGGTTAATATTAACGACATACAACTATTTAAATCTGCTCACAACCTATTTATTATACCTAATTGTTGACAAAAAAAAATATTTTTTTTATGCAATTAGTTGCGATAAATAAAAATTTGATTATATAAGGATTGTGGATAACAGTAAAATCTAGGTATACGCTTTCTGGTTAATTACTCTAGTTTTTAAATGAGTTTTACAACAACAAGAGACAAACATACCTTGTTTTTAATAAGCTATTTACGAATAATCGTTTGGTTTTACATAAGCTGAAGCCATTTTTCTTATTTATATACCGACTTTTTCTCAAGGTAAAAGTAAATTTCGGTTGCGGAAACTAAATCGAATTTTTATGACAATAAAAGATGTGAAATTAAACATTTCTAATAGTTTTTTAAATTCTACTGTGAGTATTATGAAGAGTATTACAGATTGCAAAAGCTGCAACGTATGTCGAAGACTACTCAATTATTTTTTAAAGAATTTTAGCTTGTTTTGCCTTTTTTATAATTACAGTGATCTAGCTCATCTAAATCAATTTTAAAAGCGGAATTACTCTATATAAAACCGTCAGTTACGTAGCAGTCCGAAGTTATATAAGTAGACGAGAGTTTTTAATAAAAAAAATAGTAATTTAAATATTTAGTCGTGATAATATCCTAGCTAGTTTCTAATTAAACGCGAAAGAGTACATGTATATAGTATAAAGATAGATATTGATTATATGTACAGTGATTTCACGCTATTAGCACACCATTTCGAGTTACTTTATAATGATGTCTTTAAACGGCTATTAAAATTTAATTTCAGTAATAATTTGGTCAAATAAAAATATTAAAATTTCTAAATATAACAATGAATGTACCAACATCAATTTTTTTTAAATTACTTTTATTTTTTAGTATTATCAAATATGTTCCACACCTTTCCCATTGAGCGCCCGGTATAGCATTAGTTGTATCACTTCGAAAGTCGTTTTCAAAATGACATAACAAAATATATAAAAAAAAATTTACTATAGAAATCTTAACAAAATGTGACAGCAACAGGACACGGAGAAAGATTTTGAAATTGAAGATGTCAAAATCTGTTTCCACCGTATTTTTGTGACGTTTCTGGGAACGGATTTTAAAAAAAGGATAGCGCATTTGCATATTATAAGAGAATTTATACTTCGTCATAAATTAATAATATTTATCATAACCAAACACCAGATAAAAACTTATGATACTATCCCGATATAGAGGGTATCCTTTTTGCAATTAACTCTTTTTGTAAAATAGGCACCCAAATTGTTGAAATATCAACCGAACAATTAGAAACACATTCGTTATCATTAAAGCATATCAATGCTGATTCTTTAACTTTGCGGTTATAATTATTAGGTTCTTTTAATAATCTAGTTGAAGAATTCCATTATATTTTATAACCAAAATCTCGTGCATGTTCACATATTTTTGATTTTTCGAATTGTTTATTTTAATGTATGATTGGTGTTCATTAAGTCTAATATGAAAAGGTCTAGATGTTTCTCCTATATAAAATTTATTACATTAGCATGGAATTTTGTAAATACAATTTTTTGTATTTTGAATTTCATTAAAAGGTTTTGTATTTACTATTAAAGATTTTAATGTATTATTAGTTTGAAAACTGTTTTTAAATTAAATGTATTGCCAATCATAATTTTTCGGATAATTTTGGAATATAAGGAATTTTTACTATATTTGAATGAAGTATTGGAGGATTTAAATTGTGTTCTTTATTTTTGATGTCTCCGTAAAGTTCACGATTTATAAATATACTTGGGTAGTTGTTCTTAATCAAGACAAGTGATAATTCATTATTTAAAATATTGTCATTTGAACAAATTGTTTTTGCTCTATAGGAAAGACATTTGACAATACCTCGTTTAACACAAATTGAGTGGTTTGAATTAAAATTTAGATATCTATTGGTATGTGTTTTTTTTCGAAAAATTGATGTTTCAATACAATTGTTGTTATTGTGTATTAGTACATCAATTGTAAATTTAATAGTAGGTTCCGAATTATTAATATTATATAAAAATGTATCAATATTTTCCCTATCGTGTTGCCAAATTGCAAAGATATCATTGACATATCTAAACCAGACAGAAGGTCTTAAATTTTGTTTATTTACAATTTTCATTCACAATTTTGGTGACAAAGGTGAACCCATTGCCATACCAAAATTTTGCTGATAAAAATCACTATTTAATTGAAAATTTGTAGTTTTTAACAAAATAAGTGGTTATAATATCCATACAGAAAAGTATTTGAAGTACAAAGCCACTATGAGTTATAGAAATGACTTCTAAACTTTGTTTCAGCACATTTAAAGACATTTATTATTGTTTCCGAGGATAACTGGGCTTCTAGCGTCAGAGAGTTGGGCTCTTTTAGTGTTTTTTCCCTAATTTAGTTGTTTGTATACAGAATAATAAATACTTTCAGAAAATGTAATTATTGATATGTCGTACTGTTTACCGTAGTGTGCAATTTGATTTTCAGCACCCTGTATAATCTGAAGAAAGCGCATTTACACATGTATTGGCTTTTGTACGTAGGCGTTTAACATTAAATTTTCTTTAATTAGCATTTATATGGCTGCACACATTATCGAGTAATGGTACAATGGATTCTAACCAGCGCAATTGATTCTCGACATTATATGTGGGATGTGCATTTGTTTTTGTTTACAACGTGTAATAAAACCCGTCAACAACTCCAGCAAATCAAATGTTGGATGCAAGAGGATTGCAAATAATATCTGCCGATTGTTTGTCCAAAATGCGGACCAAAAAGGGTGGACTACCTATAATCCTATATGCAATTTAAGCAGCTTTATGATGAAGCATTTTGAATAGAAAAAATATTAGCTCAGTTAATTTTACTATGAAAAAGTTTGTACTCATTTATTAAAAATATATATTCCTGGTAATGTATGGATGTATGAATGGTGGTGATTTTTTAAATAGAAACTAAAATTAAAGAGCAAAACAATTTCCGCAATGTATTCACGACAATATTAAAAAATTTCGGACCATTTCTAAAAAGAAAAGTAAAAACAAAAACAAATTGATGAATAATCGACTGTTTATCTCGGTAAGCCGCTATTACCATTGAATATAAATCGAAAATTATGGACAAGAAGTTCATTTTACTTTTTTTTATAGAAAATCTTTTTGCATGAAGGATGAGATAACTTGATGTGAATGTCTGAATACTAAAACAACTTCCATATCAGAGCCGTTTCTACTATTGAGCCCTTTCTCTCTACATGCTAAAAAATTGGGTAATTTTTAATTAGTATAAGCACAAAAAGAAGCTATACAAATTAGGCGTAAATTAAAATCCTACAGAATAAATAATAAAAAATAAACAAATTTAAAGTTATGTCATTTAAAAGTAACTTTGTAATTTGTATTTTCAATTTTCCTGTACCTGCAATGTTATCCTTTTATTCCTGAAGATGGCATTCGAGCAGAAACTATTCGTCTGTTAAAAAACCAAAATAAACTGTGTGGGATTGATTTTTAGTTTAATGTTACCCCACAATAACTAAGCCAATCCTGCAACAAAACCTTCGGGCTTGACTCTCTACGTTCGACTTTTCGAAAGTCGCTTTGAGTGTTTATTATTCATCAAGAAATTTATGAAAATGTAACATCCGTCGAGAGTAGCAGAAAAAAAGTCTTTTACATAATTATTAAGAAGTTTTTATTCTTTTGGTAGATGTACTAACGTCCATTATGTTTTTTAAATGTGGAACAAGATTATGTTAATAAATAATGAAGAGGATCGACCTGTTCTGCGGTAGAAAAGAGAATAAGCAAACGTTGTTTCGCATTTTTTTTTGTTATTGTAACTTTTACCTTGCCAGATGTAAAATTTTTTATAAAAAAATCAAACAAGATTGGTCTCAAAGAACTTTGATGTTTGAAGTAGTAATTTTCAAACCACTCATCATATACCCAACCTATTCCGATATACCTAGTATAAATAATGCACTCTTAAAAGCCGAATTGAGCAAGATGGGCGAAAATTTAACAAAAATCTTTACAGATGGGTCAAAATGTAATGATCGTACGGGGGCAGCCTTTCTAGTTTATGATTCCAGTTATGTGGAAAAGTTTAGCCTACCAAAATTGTATTCAATATTTTTAGCTGAAGCGTTAGCAATTAAAAAATCACTCGAGTGGTGTACCCTGAATCCAATTTCATCAGCTATTATTATGTCAGATTCTAAATCCGTTCTACAAGCCATTGAAAACCCTCCTACCAAAGTTTACAGACAAGAAATTATATTTGATATAAAAAAAATATTAATTAATCTAAAAAATTGCAGAAAAAACATTCACTTCCTTCGGGTCAAAGGACATTGTGGACTAAAAGGAAATGAATTAGTCGATTTAAAAGCCAAAGAGGCTTGCAGAATGGAAGTAAATACGGTAATCTCAGCTTTTTCTGATTTAATAAATATACATAAAACATATCTAAGAGACAGATGGAGAATTCATTACAAAGAAATGGCTAGTGCATCTGGAAACCAATATTTTCGTCTGCATCCTCATCTACCAGATAAAATTGTCCATATCACCACTTTTGATTAGAACAGAAAAAAAGCGTCAATCTTAACACGACTAAAACTTAACCATGGCCGTTTTCCTGCTCACCTTCATAAAATAGGCATCCAAAACTCCCCATTTTGTGTATGTAATGATTCTGCCGTTGCAGATCTTAATCATATTATATTGGAATGTCCCAAGTACACAGAAAAGATCTCAAATCTGTATAATTCTATTTTAAGAAATAGTATCCCTCTCCCAGTAAACGTAACAACCCTACTAGCCACCGATAACAAGGATATATTCGATTTATTAATCAAACATATTCAAATAATAAAATTACATTTATAGTATACGGTATAAGTAAATATTAAAATTATGTGGCTAATGGACTAGTTCCGAGGCCATTCTTCCCCCCCCCCCCCCCCCCACACATGTATTACATTCTATCTCTAGAGCTAGAATCTGTATTCCGTGATTGTTTACAAAAATAAGGTTTGCCATGAATGTCAAATTAACTGTCAGTATTAGTTGACGTGGTCTTAATATTGGTTTGTAAAAAATTTTAATTTATTAAAAAGGAGAAGAAAATCAAACGATTCAGATGTAGAATTTGAAAATACTCCTCCAGAAATAAAAAAATTGCCGATAATATAACTCAAAATTTGCTACCGCAAAAATCCAAGCTTGAATATAAAAATACTACCTACACAATGTTGAGAGATTGAGGATTCATTTTACTATATTTAATTTCTACTTTCTGTGTCCGTGGAGAAAGTACAGTCTGTTACTCTGTTGGAATGAAAATCTCGTGTCGAATTCTTATTCCAACCTTGTTACAGAATATACTATTCCAATTTAAGCGATGTAGTAGTTAGAGAGGAGATCACTAGGGTTTGATCTCTCACTAGGGTTTGATCTACCTTTAGGAGTATTTTCCAACAAAAAAATTAAGTTTTTCTACGAACACTATCCAAAGTAGGCTTTTGCACATTCAATATTTTAGTTGAACATCTAATATTTTAAGAAATTCAAATCCATTTCCCTCAATCCATCTATCTATCTATCTATCTATCTATCTATCTATCTATCTATCTGATGATGGGGGTGTCGATACATTGCGACCTATAAGATCTATTGTGCCCTCTTCTATTTGATATTCTCCTGGATTTTGCAGGGTAATGCATTCTGAGAGAATGTGGATAGAGGTTTCCTCATCTTCCTAGCAGATTCTGCATTCTTCTTTGTCTACTAATCCGAGTTTCTTTAGGAGGCCTCTCAGCCGGCAATGCCCTGTTAGGATACCCGTTCGTATTCTGAGCTTATTTTTACTGACGCAGTCGTCAGATCTCTTCTGGTTATAGTTTCCTAGTAGTGTCTTGGCCTGCCCCATTCCTTGTAGTCCTATACAGTATTGGGATCTTTTGTTATTTACTTTTTGCGAGTCCAGTGTGTCCCGGAACCCATAAGAGGGTAACAGTGGTGTTCTTGCCTAGTTCGTTTAGATTCTCTAGGCACTCCCAAACCATCTTGAAGTTGATTACGTGAAAGTTCAAAGCATTAATGGCTGCTTGGCTGTCTGACATGTCTCTTGTCTACGAAAATTTCTTTCTATGTTGAACTGCACACATTTTCCAAATGCGTAAATTTCAGCTTGGAAAATGCTCAGAGATTTGCCTAAACTTTCGGAATATTTGGTTTCAGGCCCATATAACCATATTCCTGTTCTTTCTGTTGTTTTGGAACCATCTGTGTACCATTTAATGGCATTTATCGTAAGATTTGGGATGGTGTCTTTGTCCCATTCGCTTTTGTTACTTAGCTTTGTGTTGATTTCTTTCACAAACTAAACTTCTTTGTCATCGCATCTTGGGGCATGTCCCAGGTTTGGTGATTTCCAGGAAGCAGTCGGATATGCGTTTGGTGGATCCTTCTCTGGTCATTCTGTAGGTTGTCCTTATCGCTATTCTCTCCACCACTATATGGAGGCCGTTGGGCACATTCTCATTGCACCTGTTATGCATACGCAGGCTAGTCTTAGGATTTTCGCTAGATTTGCCTTTGTACTGATCCCTTAATCCATATTTAAACAATAATAGAAATATTAAAAGTAGATTATCAATAAATTTTCAGGCTAATAATAAATTGCTTTCAATCTGCACGTAAATAGTCAACACAACATACACAGAACACAGGTTTCGCTCAAACATTGTAGTAAAATTCACACTTGCGCCGACCCTGGCGATCTGATCCGACAAGCAAGAGCAAGATTTTTAAACACAAAACAAAAAGTCTGATTACATAAGTCGGTTGCAGCAGGTCCTGGTCTCATATTGTGAAAGTTATAATTTAGTTCTAGTTCAATATATCTTTCACTTAGAAAGTGAACACTAACAGTGAAACAAATATCAGACGATGAAATCAGAGGTAACTCGTCTTTATGTGTTTCTTAAGAATTGCATTATGATAATATAAAAAAATTATCGATTCCCTACATATCGAGATCAGTAATCATTTGTACAATTTCGTTTTTTAGACTTTCGGTAGATTGAATCTCTTGGTATCAGGGCCGTAACCAGGGGGATCGTCAAGGTTTGAATAAACACATTACGTCAATTTAAAAATAGTATATGCGATTTCGCGATTTCGCGATTTTCTTGATAATCGTATAAAAATGTATATTACAAGAAAACGTAAAAAATGGGTAATAGAAATATTTTTTAATACTAATAATAAATTAATATACAAGTAGAATAACAGTTTTTTTTTAGAAAATATTAGTTGATATTATCTCGTTCCTGGTAAATTTTAAATTGAAACAATGATAAATTATTTTTGGGCAGGAATTCCATTTAGAAAGGCAAACCTAACGAGTCGCAACTGCTCTTGGCAAATATCAAATGTCATAATATTGTATAGAGAAAGGACGCTGATGGTCTAGAATATGCTTAATAGTTTATTGGACTCTATAGGTAAATGTCAGTTTTATATAAAACATCATAACTGAAACATTGAGTCTTCGATTTGGAATTAAATGATGTAATAATATTAAAAAAATGTACACGTACCTTTTTAACGTTTTCCACAAAAAATGTAGAAAATAAACTGTGTATTGTTCACCATTGAATAAACTTTTACAAATCATTAACGAAATTTTTCTAAATAAATACTCAACAAAAATGTATTTTTAAGAGATCGATGTTAGGATTTGAGATAAAATTTTATACTGAATGGTGTTTATCTCTCAATTTTTATCGAATAAAATACGTATTTTAAAATTTTAAGTGCTATCACTTTCGGAAAGGGGAATTTGTTTCGCAGATTAGAGGAGTAGTTAACGTGTGCGCTCGAGATAATTCGAGCTGCTGCAACTTTTTACTTTAAATTCAATGAAATTTTAAAATTCATAATTTTCATATTTTTGAAGGTGTTCCTGAAGAGGTACGGCGGGGCACATCAAACCCTCAGCTTACTTTTTGATGCTCTATCAAAATCTGAAGAATTTTAAAATGCATAAACACAAAAAGCTACACACACATATAATAATAATAATTTATTAAAAAAAAGTGGTATTATTATCCAGAAAGAAGAAGATTCTGAAACGTACTTCCAATATGATGGGACTTCAGCACATTTCAAGATAATAATGAGAATTTTCCAAATATGCTTAAAAAGCAACATCCTGTTTTTGAGATTTTAGTTTATTTATTGAAAAAAGATTAAGTGTATCAATTTTTAATCTTTAACAATTTTTAGTAGGTATTTAAAAATATAAAAAATCCAATATCTAATCGCAATCTTTGGTTACAATGCATAATACTCGAAAAAATATACCTAAAGAATGTTAGGTTGCAGAATAAATAAATTTTGATTTAATTGTGAATTCGTTTGTAAATAATCAGTTATTTAGACAAGGAATTTCTTCTGTAAATAAAATAAAAAATCTTTATTTACTTTTATTCATTAAAAAAAATATCTCAACAATAATTGTTTTTAATAAAATTTTCTAGAATTTAATAGAACAAATTTATTTATCTAGGTATAGTCGACCCCAACATTTTATGATCAAAGCAAAAAAAATTGTCCATGAGACAAAGAAGTTTTCAAATGTTTTAAAAAAAATATTTTCGCCCTCTTATAACAATCATATGAATAAACTCTTAATCAATGAACCGTCTATCTCTCAAATGTATTTTCTTTGAGTGGTTTTTCTTATAGATCTTTGTATGATTGAATTTTTGACATATCGATTTTGATCAATTTAATGACATTTACAATTATGTGCGGGTTTTAGTTTTTATAATCATCAAAAATAGTTATTATATTAAAGCACAATTTCGTTATTTTACTTATTGTTGGGGTCGACTATACCTATGCGAATTTTTCAGTGAAACAACGTGTATGAGCGATTTTTGAGATAATTATTGTATAAGAAACCGTATTGTTTCATACACGCTCTACAATATCAAAACATTATTGATAACATGTTGAATTAAACTGTAATAAATTCGATTACAGCTTAAAGGTTATTTTTTTATGTTTATAAGTTTGTTATTAGTTCTATTGGATTACTCAACACAACTATTAGGTAATGAAAGTCTAAAATTAAAATACATCAGAAGTAAAATAATCAATCTCCATAAAATAAAATTTTTTAATGTAGATAAATCGATTTTAAATTACATGTAAAGTAGAAAATATCCACTTACCTACCATAAATTATTCTTATGACAGTATCCAATAAAACGAAAAAAAAAATTCACCGTTACTTACAAACGTTAAAGGTTTTCATGAATAAAATAATCGTAAAAGATTTGTTTAACAAACTGCTAGTTGCAAATAGTAAACAATAGTGGAATGTGAAACTCATTATTTTTAAAGAATTTCAACAATGTATTTAAATAGATGTTTATCATGATAGAAAGTATTGGAATTATTTTTCTTATTAAGCTATTAATTCGAAATTTTTGCCTATTTCGCAAATATTTAATAGATATATTGTGGTACAAATAAATTTATTTATAGCAGTAATTTTTGCAGGGGAAATATAAGATTTCTATTCTGTTTTAATTATGAAATACTGTAGGTATTTTATAAAAAATAATTTTGTCCACGACTGTTTTAAAATGAACCCATTTTTTATTAGGTATCTCAAGTATAATATTATGTATTATACAATAAAAATAATCATTATTCACTACTTTTTGTCACACTTCTGTCATATTTCCATTGGTAACATGATATTTGTTATTATTTTAACAGTACGCGCTGTCACTTAAAAGTCAAATTACTTATTTATTTAAAACGTCAAGTTATAATTGTTAAGAATTGATTAATTTAAAAAATGGATTCAGAAAATGAAATGTTATTAACTCCACCGGAGGTTAAAGAAGCTGCGGAAGCTGTATCTTTAAATTTATTGCCAAATCAGTTTTATTTATTATTTGGCGCTAAGAGGTACGATCAAGAAACAGGAGTTTATATAATAAAGGTGTTATTATTAATTCAAAAAGTGATTTGTTATTTTTAAACTACCAGAACGGTAAATGTACAAACCAAAGGATTGGTAATAATAAATTTACTAAAATGGGACATTTCTTATACTTTCTTATACCAACATACAAAACGATAAGTCATCAAAATATAAAGTTAGATGTAAATTCCATACCAGCAATTAATTTAACAAACTGTTAAGCAGTCGTGGACAAAGTATAGTATTCTATTCGCATATAATGAGAATTATGCTTTCAGGCATCCCATAGAGACATTAAAGATATAATAGGGAAACCATGCACCTTCCTGCAAATGGAAACATTACGCGAATAGAAAGAGAGAAAGAAGATACAGGACTTTTATGGTAAAGAATTAACACGATAGCAAACAACTAACCAGTAACCGCGTCTTTCCGCAGATTAAAATCGATCCTGACTGGAAAATTCGACGCCAATTTTTTTTTATAATACAAAATATCATCCACAAGAATGCACTAAAAAGAGTCTTCCGCAGAAGTTCAAAATATACAGGGTGTCCCTCGTTTTCTTGTGCCTAAACGGTACAAGATATCAGCTTAATTTTTTGGTGACATATGTAAATTGATAAGATCTACTTGTTTAAATTATTTGTAACTATACAGGGTGATCCAGAAAATTGTAATTTATCAAAGATAGGTTTTTTAAATGGAACACCCCGTATTTTATGACATTTTTAGATTATACGTTAAAAACTAAGTCAACTTTATTCAACGTTCCCTCTCTTTTGAGAAAATCGTGATTTTAAGATAAATAATCTATTTAAACAAGAACTAAAAACACGGAAACCTCTTACATTCAGTAACTCAAATTTATATCGATTTATTCTGACTTTTAGGGCTTTCATTTGCACTATGTAGGATTTCGCACAGGGTGTTTAGGAAAAAGGATTCTAATTTTATATTTTTCAAACATCAAAAACTAAATGGACCACCCTGTATTTTTTTATCCTATGTGAAATAACTTTTAATTTTCTATCAAAAACTATGAGTAATGCATATGTATAAAATTAACGATTAAAAAGCTATTAGGATTTTTCTCTAAAATTTCTATTTTCTTTTGTTTTTTTTTGTTTACATTCTAGTAGGCAATGATTTTTTTTATTGTTGTTGATAAAAAGGTATGGGATCAAAACTTAATTAAAAATGAAACTATAATCAAGACGTAAACATTTATGAAAAAAAAATACTATAAGCGCCCTTTTGTCTGGATGTGGTCAATCGGGATACTTTTCTGCGTACACCCTTGACGCTAGCAAACAATTTCTAAAACATTCACCTAGGATAAAGGTCATGTCCACTCTTTCTTCTTGAGAATATTGTTTCATTTTGTTAATATTTAATAATGTCTATTGAAAATACTACTATTGAAAACTATACCACTACTGAAAATAAATTAATAATTTAGACAGTAGGTATTTGACAGATCATTATGGACATCCCCTAACTAGATGAGTTTAAAGCTATGGCCTACTACAGTAGGAAACATTACGTTCACAGAAATTTTAGAGAAAAATCATAATAACTTTTTAATCGTTAGATATATATATATATATATATATATATATATATATATATATATATATATATATATATGCATTACTCACAGTTTTTGATAGAAAATGAAAAGTTATTTCACATAGGATAAAAAAATACAGGGTGGTCCATTTAAGTTAAGTGAGTTTTTGATGTTTGAAAAATATAAAATTAGAATCCTTTTCCTAAACACCCTGTGGAAAATATCGAAACACAGGGTGTTCCATTTAAAAAAACCTAACTTTGATAAATTACAATTTTCTGGATCACCCTGTATAATTACAAATAATTTAAACAAGTAGACCTTATCAATTTACATATGTCACCAAAAAATTAAGTTGATATCTTGTACCGTTTAGGGTCAAGAGAACGAGGGAATAGTCGTGGGACACCCTGTATATAAAAAATTTTTTCAAGCTAAACGACTTGGTGGATCTAATCCAAAAGGAAATTAAGCACACGAAGAAATTTTATCTGGGATTTCCCCATCTTTCGACGCCCATGAAAGAATCACTAATTAGTTTTTTTCTTTTTCAATTTAAAACGTATTGATCTGAAATAACTGTAAATAACAAGAGTCTCTTTCCTTCGCAGGAGTCTGAAACTTGGCGAATATAAAAGTGTGAGAGAATTTTCAAGGTTACTTTTATATATAATTATTTTACACACAAGAAGTGTCGCTGCTTTTTAATTTAATCGTAACGCAATTTAATTCCATAATCGACTTTCCATGAGTAATGTAAAGCGGAAACTTTTATATAAATCTCGATTTTTTACCTTGCGACGCGGAAATGAAAATTATCCGTAGTTTATCACTTGTAATCTCCCTAGAGCTTGAATTACTATAAATACTATCGCCAAGTTTTTTGGATGCTACAGTAACGAGTTGAAACGAAAGCTTATTGGTTAAAAAATGTTGGTGTGAAATTTTCAAAGGACGAGTGATTTTATCTCAAATCAGTTTGTTTGAGTGGTTTTGCCTGAAATAAAGGCGTTTGAGTATGGAGACCAAAAATGTAATCTATAAAATTTGAGAGGACGTGCGGTATTTGGAAGGTTATTTTTTGAATCATTTTGTATTAAAAACAGAGAATATAGTCATTTATGCAAAAGACACTTTATCAAATTAAATTGAAACATCAAAAAATATTGAGCTGTTATATTTTTAAATACAGGACCATCAAGGCATACGTGATTGCGTTTGGCTTAATTCGGATATAGGGTTTGACATTTGTCAGTTTTAAAGAGATTTATGGATTTTTAAGTATTTGGGTATTCAAAAACTGATGTTGTTTGTGTGAATAAACGAATAAACAGGTTAGTTTACAAATAAATTTTGAAATTTATATATTAACATAGATTTGCAATACATTTTAGTATAATAATAATTGATAATGCTAAATAAAAGTTGTTAAATATTTTATATTGGACATTTCAAAAAAGGTAAACATAGTTTAATCAAAAAACAATTACGAAGAAGCGGTTTTATCAGTATAAAACACAATGATTGGTTAGGATCCTGAGCTGTTATTGGCTGAAACCACAAAATCTGTTTTGACAGATGAACAAAAATAATCATACATATTTTTTTGGGATCTGTCGAATTTTATTTTGTGCCTAAAATATTCTCCTTCTTGAAACAAGCTTTGATAATTTATGATGCTGAGGTAGATACTTCGCTAATCTTATTCTATATATAGCGAATTTATATTCAATTTATGTAAATCGATTGTGGTAAACCATTGTAATGGCTATGGTAACAAGTTTATGGTTCTTGAGTGTAATAATTATTCGTGAAGCTATTAATATTATAAAGAAACAAAAAGTTTTTGTTAAAATATATTAAAAAACAAAATGGAGTATCGCAGTTTTTAATTTCATACTTTTTACACATGTTTTTTTTCACTTTTTCACTTGTAATCACTTATACCAAGGGCGGCTCCAGCCCAGAGATTTAGACGGGGGGCAACGTCGCCGGCTGTCAGGGTTATATATATAAAAGTTTATTATTTTGGGTTTGTTGATATAAATGGACCTAGAATCTACAAAAAAAAAATTCAAAAAAATTAAAATTTGGTTTATGCAGAATGAATTTTGTATAAGAAACGATTGGCAATATCAAAATTAGCGAAAAAAATGTTTGGGCCATTTTTGAGCGAAGAAGTGAGTTTTTTAGGATATAAGTGGACCTAGAATCTACAAAAAAAAATTAAAAGTTGGTTTACGCAGAATTAATTTTGTCTAAGGAACAATTGGCAATGTCAAAATTACCGAGAAAAAAAAGTTTGGGCCATTTTTGAGCGAAAAAGTGAGTTTTTTAGGATATAAATGGACCTGCAATCTACAAAAAAATTCAAAAAAATTAAAATTTGGTTTACGCAGAATTAATTTTCTATAAGAAACGATTGGTAATGTTAAAATTACCGAAAAAAAATATTTGGGCTATTTTTGGGGGGAAAAGTGAGTTTTTTAGGATATAAATGGACCTAGAATCTACAAAAAAATTAAAATTTGGTTTACGCATATATGAGAAATTGCCCCTAGTGCCCCCCTTGGAGCCGCCGTTGACTTATACAGGGTGGATCATTTCTCTCTTAAACGATAAGAGGTATAAAAATAGTTAAATGGGGAAAACTTGTTTATTATTCATTATTAATATTCAAAAATATCATGGGTGGTTTCTGAGAAATTTTTTTAAAATTGTATTTGTCATTTTCGTTATTTGAAACTCAAAAAAAAATGATACAAAACGTTTTTTGACAATTAATTGGAACTGGCGTATTTATTCATCATCTAAAAAGGAATCAAAACAACCATCATCCTCCGCATTTTTTAAGTACGGTCCTGTTCAGAAATAATTTTAATATTTTAAAATATTTTTCTGCAAAATATGAATTTATTTGGTGAACATGTTTATTCGTATTGGTATGTTTAATTTTCCTCTTAATAATCGGGAATATTTGAAAGTGTTTGCTATAGCATTAAAAATAGAAAGATAAAGTAGAAAAAGTATGCGAAAATGAACAAAAAAATGAAATATTAAGTCAAATTTTAAATTTTGCGGTTGAATTGCTAAAAAAGATACTCGATCATTACCAATGTTGTCGATATTTCGCAACTTCCTTTTCCTTATTCAAAATTGTTGAATATTTAATTAAAATAATATTCGCATAATTTTGGATTTCATAAGTATCTTTAAATAACTATAAACAGCTGATACATAATTATATATTCACTATATTTTTTATTCCGTATAGGTCAAACCCGTAAATATTAATGAATATCCAATATTAAATATTTTTAAAATATCGCTGATGGATCATACTGCAAAATTGCACATATTATCCATGAGAACGCAGTGTTTATAAGTTAATTAATAATTGCACTATTACCACCTATTTTGTAATAGATTTTTATTGAGTAATTAATCAATAAATACTGTTTGAAATATATCGTCGTACGAGATATTATATTATTTTCTAATCTATAATTATTCTACCACTAGAAAAAAACTACACCACTAGTAACTACCGGGTGTCGTGTTATATTTTTACAGGATTTTAATAGCTTGTAACTTTTAAACGAATAATGATAGAACAAGTTTTAATTGGACTCCTTTTTAGTTAATTTTTTTAAATAACCCCTCGATAGCCACGTGTTTCAACTATGCAGAATGCCCCTGGACGGCAAAAAGGGTGGACTATCTGCCACCAGAAAAGATAGTAGGTAGAAAGAGATCTGTCAGAACATCTTTTGGAAACAAAAATTTAATATAGTGTCGTTTATTATACAGGACGTTTCATTGAGATATGCTTGTACGTAGATGCATCCGAGGTTAAAACTTGATAGCACTTTACCATTAAAGGGGTTTTATTGATGCTTCACAACTTCATACAATATCTGCCCCTGTCCCTGCGCGTCTCCAGGAGGTGTGATTAAATATAAATCTTTTCCAAATATTGGCAACGTAGCATATACATACACCAAAAGATATTGCCACCGAATAAATGATGCATTCTTAGTAGCCAGTGGCCAGTGGCGTGGAGAACATAAAAATTAGGGACCAAAACCAATCAATGTTTTAAATAGGTAATAAATTGAGGTATACAAACTGATCATTTTTAACGATAGTTATATTTTCGGAATCAATGTTTGTAAAAAAAAAATATTACGTAAATATCTCGTAAGACAGACTTTTCCAGACCCTGTATAGGAATTCTATATAACGGTTAATTATGTATTAATTAGATTCAAAGAAAATAAATGTTACACATTTTCAACACATATTATTATTATTATTGATTACATATAATTACATAATGCCATTACGTTCAATCTGTCAAAGTCAAGATTAGAAATGATGATTTTTGCGTTTTAAGAGAAAGTACTTACTTCCTATTTCAATTTAAAAGAAACGAAATAAAGAAACAGTTATGATAGCTAAATCACTTATCTCTTTATAGAATCGAAGTCATTAAAATTCCCGTAGAAATACACCTGAGGATTTCTAAAACGTGAAGTATTAAATCGAAGTGAATTCGAGAATCATTTATATTTTTTGGACGAAATAATTAGCCCGTCTAGACATGATAAAAACTCGGATGAGTTTGGCCCCAAAATTAACGTTCAGACCAGCTAGGTTTTAGTTAAGACCATTTAAAACATGAAAAATTTAGGGTGAATTAAGAAAAATTAAAACGATCGAGTAAAAGTTCCGCGAGGGGGGTGGGGATAGCTAAATGTACGTTTTGAGGGTTGGATATTGGTTTTTTACGATTTTTGGCTGAAATATGCATCCTATCGAAAAATGTTTAAGGTAAAAGTTGTTAACAATTAAAAAATCCAAAACTTTTGTACTAATCATTTTTTAACATAACCTCAAAATTGCTGAGAAAAACGCTAAAAACCGTTTTTTTGGATATTGGTTTTTTACGATTTGTGGCAGAAATATGCCTCCCATCGAAAAATATTTAACATAAAAGTTGTAGATAATTAAAAACTCAAAAACTTTTGTACTAATCATTTTTTAACAGAACCTCAAAATTGCTGAGAAAAACGCTAAAAACCGTTTTTTTGGACATTGGTTATTTACAATTTGTGGCTGAAATATGCATCTTATCGAAAAATGTTTAACGTAAAAGTTTAGATAATTAAAAAATCTTATTTCCAGCAAAAATAATTTTTTTATGAAACTTCGCGAAAACGTTTCTTTTTGTGTTTTAAATAAGCTGTAATTTTTTTAAAGCAAAATATTATACGAATTTAAATAAAAAAAATCCTAATTTTCAATCGAAAAAATTGGTTTACAAATTTTCAATTTTTTAACATTATCACTGCCCAGAAATATATTATTAGTGATATACAGAATAATAGATTAACATAAAAATAAATGAAGAGAATAACGTAAAATTATTATAGCGAAAATAATAAAATTCAAAAGGTGTAAAATTTAGAATAAATGGGCTTAACAGTCTTTCAATCGGCAGGGCATTATGAAGATTTACATCATTAAAAATAAAATTTTAATTAATTTAATTAATGAATGAATAATGAATACTAATAAAAAAAGACATAGAGAGACAAACTTTCGTGTGCAAAAATCAGTCTGGGTACATCTTTTGATTTTTATAAGTCGCCCAGTATAGAAGAAAGAATAGCCCAACACACTCACAGATATTCAAAACTTTCTCGTCGAATAAAAACGTTATTGTCGAAATTAAAAATAGAAACAAAAACGCTCTTTATTCAATCGAATTGTATTCATTCAAAAGCTAATTTTTCAAAAGGTGAAATTCTTGAAAGCAAATATCAGATGAGTACGTAAATGTCAATAACATTTCAAAGAAATTCACTTAACATTCCTTTATATGTCCAAGTGTGCATGGACTATGATTGGTATCTTCATTGCATTTCTTAGTGGATTTTACAGTGTGTCGCACTATTACGTTTAATTTGGTATAACTAGACTCGATGTTAGTCAGAGGCGTACTGAAAATATCGAAATAATTATGAAAAATCCTAGAACCTTGTATGTACATTTGACTTTATCCATTCTTTTCCAGTACCATAAGGTACCAAGGGTAGAGACATTATTTTTATATCTCAACTGCCAAAAATGAGAATAATATTTTCGACTTTTTGCAATGCTGTATAATCAATCTCTATAAATGAACACGTTTGAGCTTTTGCAAAAACAGGTGTATCAGTAAATAGCTCCTGTTGGGCTCTCCCATCTCAAGGTATATCATTCGTGGATCGTCTGCTTCTGTTCTGCTGACTATATGCTATGTTCAGATAATTCATCAATATAATAAATATTTAAGCGTTCAAGACTTTTTGTCTTATTAGAAATGAATGCCCATAAGCTACTGAAAAACTATAAAAAAATATACGTAATGGCTACTTATAGTAACTTGTACGTGCCATAATTTATCAATATTTATGACGTTTAATTAATTATATATTTATTTTCTAACGCATTAATCATACAGATATGTAAATTGCTTTCAATAGAGTGAAAGTTTTTTTATGTGAACAAAGGATTTTAGAAATATTTAAACACATACATCGAGTAAAATATTTTAAATTTGTAGTCTGAGGTTTTTTGTTCCTGCTGCTAACGAGGGTTTAAAAAAAGGGTAAAGTAGGTATTGAAATTTAATAAATTTTAATTAACAAAAGGCACCTCGATATTCTCCCACAATTGCCAGGATATTGAACTACAATTAAAAATGAATTTAAATATATTTCAGGGTTTTTCGAAATTATAAGTGTAGACTAAAATATAGAGTGTTAATTGCGATATCATTTAAATGATTTGAACATAAATTTAAATGTAAATGATGAATAAATTGTATTATTATAATTATTTGACAGCTACTCCATATTTATAATACATTTTTTTAAATGAAACTTCGTACACGATTGCAGGACGATAATTTCAACACTGTCATCCTGCGTTAAATTGCCATTACTATAATAAAATAATAAAAATTTATTGTGATTTATAAGATACGATCGAAAAAATTACGCAATATAACCTTATTGACTATATAGATTTATTTTATTTTCTGCGTTTACATAAATTGTTTTCATTGACTGTAGGTAAAGGATATTGAAAAGGATTATGAACCGGAACTAATTCTATAATGGGATAAAACAATTCTTACTAAATAAAGAGTGGAAAACACAAAAGGAATGTATATACGTAGTATCCGTATCGGGGATATTCCTATACGATTATTATTTATGAAAATAGCTCTTAAAAAACGTATTTTTTGAAGGAAGATAACTTTCCTTTTATGATATCTAAAAATAATAATAATTTTACTAATTAAGATTTTTAATTTACATTTTTTAAAAAACATTAATAATCAAGGTGAACGGGACACTCAGTTGATGTCAGACTATTTCTGATGTCTTATGCGTGACCATTTTAGTAAAAGTTTTTTTCTAACACCTCCTTTGAAAAACGACTTTTCCTCCCCCAGCCACCACCGGTTCAAAAATTTAAATGACACCCTGTATTTTTTTGACATATTCTGCAAGAGCGTAGTTTTTTTAGTATCTATATGTGAAAAAATGACTTAATTACCTAATGAACTTTGTAAGATATTTACTGCTAAAAGTTCAGATTCCAGATATTCAATATCGAAAGCAAAAATTAATAGCAAGCCATGAAAGCCGCTTCGTTGTATGAACTGTCAAATAACATTGCTTGTGACACTTCTGTTTACTAGTTAGTACAAAAGTTTTCGAAAAATTTTGACTTGGTTTAAATTGAAGTTAATGTATGGGCTGGAAATCTTAATGACCAAATAATTGGTCCAATTTTCTACCAGGAAAATTTAAATGGACCAGTGCTTGGAAGAAAACTTCGAATGCAAAAATCGACATTAAATAATAGTAGTGACTGGGATTCTATCTTAAATGTCAAAATTCCCGATAGCAAGACCATCAAATAGTATATTATGCAACGATCATTACATAAAAGTTGCATACACTATTTTTTCTACGACCATTAATAAAGTAGTAAACGAAACAAATATTTATTTTAAGAATATTATATACCTATATTATCATAAATGAAAAGGAACTTTTTTATGATCTGTTGTTGGTGTTTTTCCAGTCCATAAAAAGTCTATATCTGCGTTTTCTAAAGTGTGGGTCGCTTTGATCTCTTTTTGAAATTTCCAAATTAATAGCTGGGTATCCTCATAAAAATTGTTGCAAATAATTTATGCGGAATAAAGGAAAAAAGTTTATTTTCAGCGATAACATTATCAAATAATACAGTTAAACGGAAAATTGACGCGAAATATTTAGAAGAAGAACCAGAATCTAAATCAGATATATTGACGAAGACACCATACAAGAAAAAAAATGTTTTTTTCATAAGATGGGTCGCAAAAAATTTGAAAATCTCGTACTGGGTCGCGATCAAAAAAGTTTGGGAACCGCTGGTCTATATAATCTTTCGTAGGTTTTTTCGACTTGTCCAGTGGTATACCATTAATTTCATTTGTCACCCTTTCGCTAATTTCTAGAGGTGTAAGTCACAATTCTTCGTTATCACTCATTTCTCTAATGATCGATCAAAATGCAGGTATTAACTTTTAAACAGTTTAAATTATTTTGACCTGTAACATTTACAAAAGAAAATATGGCCGCGTTCATTGCTAACTTAGTCAAACATTTTGTGGAGTTATATTGATATAGGTAAAATTTTATATAATTAGTAAAGTACCGCATAATATTTAAAATACATCTGGGAAAACCCAAAATTTTTAATACATTTTAAAATAAGTTAAAAGTATATTTTATTTAAATTAACCTTCAAATCGTATTCAGACATTTATTTACACTTCGATAGAGAAACCAGAAATTCTTTATTTCTAAATTATCATTTTTCACTGTAAAATACTTCGATTTATATACGATTTATCAAGGATGTTGCTCAAGAGAAGTTATTAACAGTAGATACGAAATTTAAAAAAATATTCAAAGAATTTTGCTCCACACTCAAACTAGAACTATTAGAATATCAGAAAAAATAAGAAAAATCAAGACGACTGAGTAAAACTTCCGGAAATGGGGTGGGGGTAGCTAAATATTACGTTTTGAGGGTTGGATTTTGTTTTTTTACGATTTGCGGCTGAAATATGCATTCTATCGAAAAAAGGTTAAGGTAAAAGTTGTAGATAATTAAAAAATATAAAACTTTTGTACTGATCATTTTTTAACATAACCTCAAAATTGCCGAGGAAATTGCTAAAAATAAAAATTAAAAACGCAAAAAAATGTTTTGGCGTTTAACTTGATAATTTTGAGGTTATGTTGAAAAATGATCAATACAAAAGTTTTACATTTTTTAATTATCTACAACTTTTACTTTAAACTTTTTTCGATAGGATGCATATTTCAGCCACAAATCGTAAAAAACCAATATCCAACCCTTAAAACGTATATTCAGCTACCCCACCGCCTTACCGGAACTTTTTCTTGATTTTTCTTAATTTACCAATAATTTACCCTAAATTTTCCGACCATGCACATACAGCTAAAGAAAATTTCTGTGGGGTCACTGTCCAAAAAAAAACGAGTCTAACTAAAAAAAAACAAACAGAACTGTCTTACCTTTAGAGAAAAATGCATCCGACCACAGAGAAAACTAACCACTGAGATTGTTAAAACAAAAACCAATAACGAATAACCGATAAATTAAAAACTAAAAAGAAAAATAAAGACTGAATACCCCGTTATACAAAAAGTATTCGATTCGGATTGAACACGTTGTCGGGTGCCCGAGAATTTGTTACCTGATTCTTCGCGAGATGCCAGTGAAACTGAATTAACTGAATTACAAATACGCTTTCCCGTTAACCGGTGAATGGTAATGTAAAAATCTAGGTCGACTCTATCGCAGTTTGGCAGCCGGGTATGCCGCGAGGTTCACCTCGCGGCCCCTCCTCGAATTCGCATTGCCTCTGGTGCGGTTCATTGCCGCACACGAAATTTTATCGAAGCCGTTCTATCGTTATTTTTGTCTCGCTTCGTACTTAATACACTTTATTGATTTATATTTACACTGCGGAACTGCATTGTTCATGATGAAATTGAAGTTATTCAATATGCAGATTACATTTGTATATATTCTATCAATAATGCTTGAATAAGAGAAATGTTTTATGCTCTAGAATGGATACTTCTTACCAAATCCTTTCAAAAAAACAAACAACTTCAGTAAACCAAAACTGCTTTGGACAAAATATGTCGCCTATTTAAGGAATAATAAATGTGAAAAATGTATCAATATACTAAAAGGTTTTAAAAAGGTAAAAGACATGAGCTCTTGGAAAAAATTCTGTATGGAAATATAATAAAATTAATGAAAATATAGATGGAAGACAATTATTTGGGTGTCGCAATAAGTCCTGCAAAATCAAAATTTCAGTATGAGAATATCTATAAAATTCTGAACAGTAAGTGAAAAATCTGAACGGTAAGTGAATTACTTACCTTTCAGAAAATGTTGACGTTAGTACCTAAATGCTAGTTACTGTCATCAAAATAGATATGGTAAACAGTCAAAAATAACCAATCGTGCAAAAAATATATCATTGATCTAGAATTAGTTTCCTACGACCATTTTATAATTTAATCTGTTTAAAAGTTAAGGTAGAGGAACTTGTTTTTGGATCATACGTGGTTTTCGAATATAGGAGATCATTACACAAATTTTCTTTAAATAAATTTAAACAACTCCCACGTAAAGCTGTTGTCAAACTGACCAACCTTATCAATGCATCATTTAGGATGAGATACGTACCTCAGCTATGGAAAGTAGCAGAGGTTATATTGATACCTAAGCCAGGTAAACCTCCCCAAGAAGTAACGTCATATCGACCAATCTCTTTGTTGCCTGTTATTTCGAAACTCTACGAAAAACTGCTTCTTAAGAGATTAAAACCTACAATAGAAGAAAAGGACCTGATTCCCTCCCATCAATTTGGTTTTAGAGAAAAACACTCAACGATCGACCAGGTGCATAGAATCACAGACATAATTGAAAAGTCTTTAGAGGAAAAGAAAGTCTGCTCCACCGTCTTCCTAGACGTGGCCCAGGCTTTTGATAAAGTCTGGCATGAGGGCCTTAACCACAAGTTAAATTTGTTACTACCACGTCAGTATTCAGAACTCTTAAAATCTTATTTATCAAACAGATACTTCAGAATAAAACAGGAAGATGTATATTCTGATCTAAGAGAAATTAAGGCAGGAGTACCCCAAGGTAGTGTACTAGGTCCAGTACTCTACTTACTGTATACCAGTGATATTCCTAACCTTGAGCACGATACTATTGCAACATTTGCTGATGATACTGCCATTCTGGCTGTTGGAAAAGACCATGAAGAAGCCAACCGAAAATTACAAACATCTGTAGACCAGATTAACACCTGGACTAAAAAATGGCGTATTAAGTTAAATGAAAATAAATCTGTTCATGTTAACTTTACTAATAAACGAAACCAACACATTCCCATAACGCTCAGATTCCCTATGCAAATACAGCAAAATATCTTGGAATGACACTCGATGCTAGACTTCGCTGGAAAGTCCACATTAAAAGGAAACGTGAAGTGCTTGGTATAAAATATAAAAAGATGTATTGGTTATTAGGAAGAAACTCCAAGTTGTCCACACATAACAAACTGCTCCTCTACAAGCAGATATTGAAACCCGTTTGGACGTATGGTAGTCAGCTTTGGGGCTGCGCCAGTAAAAGTAACATTCAAGTTATCAAACGTTTTCAAAATAAAATATTAAGGAACATCGTCGATGCACCCTGGTACTGTCACAACAGTGATCTTCATAGGGACCTGGATGTAGAAACTGTTGACAAGACTATATCTAAATCTGCCAGCAGCCATGAACAACGGCTGCTCCAACATGGGAACGTTGAGGTCATCCAGCTCCTCGATAATACCAATTTAGTAAGAAGGCTCAAGAGGACCAAACCTTTTGAACTAGTTCAGTGACAGTGCTAGTTACAAACAGAGTATTGTGCGGATTTGTGTTACACGTTACCGGTAGTGTTACTAAAATTATCAGACCCTAAGATACACTAGTGAGTAGGACCTTAGTATTTAAGAATTCTAGTTAAGTTAGGTTGGAACAAAATTGCTTATTGATCTTCATGATCAGATTGTAATTATAGAAAACATGCCCACAGAGTGTTTGTCTACGAAAAAAAAAAATAAATTGTGTTTTTCATACTTCGAAATATTTAAAAAATTAATTTGCCACAAAGAGATAATCAAGACTGAAAAAAGATGTCCAAACTAACGAAAAAAAAATATTCCTGCTTGAATCTGGTGAGAAAAGTAGTAAAGTTTTAATAAAAATTAAACTAAATATTCTTTTTTAATTGGTTAAATTTTTATAACTAGCTATATAAGGATATACAGAATAGTTCAAGCTTAACCTTTGTTGATTTTTAAAAACTAATTGGTATTCTAGTTGAATAAGACCGAAAATAAGTTCCTTGAACTCACTGATATTACCCACAGGGTTTGTAAATTCGAAATAATTTACCTTTAATACGAAAATTTGTTATGAATGTTAATTAGGCACAACATTAAGGAATATTATATCATTTATAAAAGAAACACAAATTAGAAATGGCTAATAGACCAAAGAAAAAAAATTCTTACCAGTATGTGAGTGGTCGGAAAATTTAGAGTAAATTATAAGCAAATTAAGAAAAATCAAGACGGAAGGGTGGTGGGGGTAGCTAAATATACGTTTTAAGGGTTGGGTATTAGTTTTTTACGATTTGTGGCTGAAAGATTAATCCTATCGCAAAAAATTGTAGATAATTAAAAAATCTAAATCTTTTGTATTAATGATTTTCCAACATAACCTCACACTTATCGAGAAAAATCGGTTTTTCGTTTTTAATTTTTATCTTGGTGATAACTTTTTTCTGTAATTTTTTTCAAAACTTTCTCCCAGCGCTAAAGTGTGAAATAAACGTCAGCAAAATTACTCTCCGAGTTAAAACGCTAGAGGGTGTTAATATTGCTGAGAATTTGAAATAAAAGGGCTTGTATTTTTAATGGTAAGTTCAAGAAGAATAAAAAAATATACAAATTTTCGAGTTTCTGTAGATACGTATATATCGAAACAGGGTAAATTTAATTTAAAAATATTTAAATATATTTAAATTGAATGTATTTGTTTCAGATATACCTGCAATTTTAACTAAATTGTTTTTTAAGCTTTAAAGTAAAGTTGAACTGAATGCATGAATTTTCATAGCTTAAAAATATATGTAAACAATTTTTTTTACAACTGATTTACAAAAAAATCTGATAAATACGAACATAAAAACGTTGCTGGGTTTTGAAAAAAAAATGAAAATAAATCGTACATGTTAATTATACCAACAAAAACAGTGAGAATATACCAGTCAGAATAATTAATACCCAGATCCCTTATGCTAATTCAGTCTACTTTAAATTCAATGTCATTTTAAACTTTTGAGGGTGTTCCCGAAGAGGTACGGAGGGGCACATCAAACCCAAAGCTTACTTTTTCATGATCTATCAAAATCTGAAGTCAGAATTTTAAAATTCATAAAGACAAAAAAGCTACAGATCGAATTCAGATACCGAACAATTTGTTCGGTGAATATTGAAAATCGCAAATTTAATATGATTGCTGTTCCAATATAGAATTGTGCCTTCCGGAAACAAAGTAGATTCCAAATAAAATAAAATTAACTAAAAAGATAATAAGATAAGTCAATAATAAACAGACCACTCCAGAATTACATCATCAAATCCAATAAAGTCCTATCAGAAAATAATGTGTTTGACCTACTTGTGTACTTTTTCCAGACTGCTTTTCGTTTAGTTATTTTTGCTGGAATTTCGCTAAAGTAAATATTGAAGAATCTTATTAACTGCATGTTGTCTTTATTTTTCTTAATATTTTCATTTTCTTTTAAGTAACTAAAGTTCTCCACTCTATATTAAATTTTTTGAAATTCAATATATTATGTCGTACTCCTACGTCATTTCACCCTATTTTAATTTTTCAGACAGGAAAATCCTTAAAAATCACAATTTACTTCTCAACTTTTATCAGATTATTTTATTGATTTTACAGTCCCAACTCAGTCACCACATTTTTTCCCTAATTATGTCTCAAATTTATTGTGTAGATTTCAATATTTTTAACCTGGGAAATATTAATAGCAGAAAATCATTCTTCACAGTGTTCCAACTTTACGCCAATCCATAAAAAAATAAAGATATAATAAACTTGGCATTAAGTGGAAATATTTTAAATATTCCTTCTATTTTATCGCTTGAGCGTCAATTTCCACACCCGCTGGATTGGGCCCTAAGGTCAGAGCTTGCCAAGGTAACGACTCACTGATCTACTTTGAGAAACTAACATGCTTTTGTGTATACAAATGTGGGTTGGTGCGTTTCTGCATAACTACCTCCAATTATTCATTCGATAGAATTTCGAAGATAGCAATGAATGCAATTAGGCCAGTCCCAAAGAGTCATCAAACTTTAATATCGTAAGAGATACAATGGCGACTTCGACCTGGAACCGCAGATCGTGGCAACGCTAGGGAAGAGAGGATAGAATTTCAATCAAAATTAAACAGTCTTTGAAGGGATACGCAAAGTCTGACATTTATAGGTTTAGTTGAAAGCTGAGGATCGATCAAATTTTAGGTTATATCTAAATTATTGAGTGCTTTAGTACTAAATAGATTCTGTATATTTTGTATCTAAAAATAAAGGGTTTAATTTTAGTTTAGTTTAATTTTCTGGAAAAGCTACCCCTACTTTTCCAAAAATGACGTTACTCTTCATAACTTTATTTAAAAAATTTGAAAAAAAAAATAAAAATCGACTCAAAATAGTAATTTTGGACAAAAAAATCAGTTGTCAAAATTTGCAAAAAAATATTTTTTAGGGAGAAAAGGGGCGAAAATTTTTGGAAAAATTACCTTAAATCTTAAAATGGAAAATTGTGAATTTGAAAAATTAAAATTTGTAATATTTTAAATAACGAATTTTTTGAAGATTTTTCCAATTAAAAAAATAAAAATTCTGCAGTAAAAATCGATTACTTAAACTTAAAAATCCATACAAAGGGATAATTTTAGATGAAAAATAGTGGGAAAAAGGATGAAGAAGTGTGCAAAAGTCCAGAAAATGGTGAAAAACCTAGAAAAATTACAAATCCTAAAATCTATAATAAAATCCTTCTTTTGAAAGAAAATATATAAGAATATTTTAAATAATAATAATAATAATAATAATAATAATAATAATAATAATAATAATAATAATAATAATAATAATAATAATAATAATAATAATAATAATAATAATAATAATAATAATAATAATAATAATAATAATAATAATAATAATAATAATAATAATAATAATAATAATAATAATAATAATAATAATAATAATAATAATAATAATAATAATAATAATAATAATAATAATAATAATAATAATAATAATAATAATAATAATAATAATAATAATAATAATAATAATAATAATAATAATAATAATAATAATAATAATAATAATAATAATAATAATAATAATAATAATAATAATAATAATAATAGGGGAGTGGGTGGCTCAGTGGTAGAGCACTGGACTCATAATCCAAGGGTTGTGGGTTCGAATCCCACCGTCGGCAGAAATTATTTTCTGATTTTTAATTAATTAAAAATTTAGAAATTGATTTTCATATACCAGGTGCGATTCCCCACTCGACCATTCACTGTTGGGTTCTAATTAACAGTGCTGTTCCTAAAGTGGCGCTGGGAAACAGTGACAAAGCCTACACAGAACACGAGGCTAATGACCAGAGTAGTCGATGCCGTTGACGCTGAATTAAAAAAAAAAAAAAAAAATAATAATAATAATAATAATAATAATAATAATAATAATAATAATAATAATAATAATAATAATAATAATAATAATAATAATAATAATAATAATAATAATAATAATAATAATAATAATAATAATAATAATAATAATAATAATAATAATAATAATAATAATAATAATAATAATAATAATAATAATAATAATAATAATAATAATAATAATAATAATAATAATAATAATAATAATAATACTTTATTCATCCTTTTTGATCATAATTCATGATATAGGACAGGTCACAGGCCCGGATACGATACAAAGGGGGATAGGGGCGACCCCCCCCCCCCAACGAAAAAATCACAAATAAATAACTAAAAGATAATAAAGACATTATTTCAAAAATTTTCGGGACCCCCCGGAAGGTTCAAATCTGATTGATATTGGTATTCCAACTCATATTCATATCAAGGTAGGTACCTAAAAATTTGGTAGAACTCGAAAAATAAACATCATTATCCTTAACTGAGATACTGCTATCTTCAGGAATATCTGTCTTTGTAAAAAAATGCATAAGGATGGTTTTTGTCGAATTTACTATCAGAGAATTCCTTTCACACCAACTGATAAATTTTTTGATAAAATATTCATGTATAAGATTAGCTCATTTGGAGATTCAGCATCAATCGCTAATGTGGTATCATCTGCATATAGTATCAAATGATTAGTGCTAACATATTTAGAGATATCATTTATGTATAATAAAAATATCAGTGGATCTAAGATTGATCCTTGAGGTACGCCAATTTCTACAGGTTGGGATCTTCAATTCTAACAATAATTTTTCTAGCTTCCAAGTATGATTTCAGCCACGTGGATAAAATTAAGTAGGGCTATGGATGCACTCTCCGTTGATCTGCCAGGTAAGAAACCATGTTGATGATCAGATATAACATTATTCTTTTGAAGGAAAGAAAACATTTGTTTATAAATACATTTTACTATTATTTTACATACTGTTATTGGGTGATAATTATCAAGACTAAGAAGGCTACATTTTTTATGTATTGGTGTAACAATTCCTATGTTTAGATTAGATGGAAATGTTTCTGTTTCTACTGAGTATTCTAATGATTTTTTTTAAGGTTTTTTTATTTCGTTTTACCAAAATGGCTTAAAAACAAGTATAACTGGCCAGAGAAATGAAACAATAACGGAATGGCTGTCGAAGTACTTGCCTTCAAAGATCTATCACGATTTATTGAATAATTATTCAAAGACAAGAAATGGAAGCTGTAATAAGAAAAAACTACTCCCCCATGCAGTATTTGAAACTGGTCTATATAACAATATTGTTGACCTGTAATAAAATAGACGGATCTAGAAGCGGCAAGGTCGCTCTGTATCTAAAATAAAATTCACATTATAAACCAGATACCCATAAATTGCAAAACTATAATTGCTCTAGGACAACAATATAATTATTGCAATCAAAGCAACGTAACGTCGAGTGCATTTAATACACTTTTGCAAAATGCATTTACCAAGCGACACAAAATACAGTATATTTCCTCAAAGAAAGTTTCCACTCAGGTACCTTTATGAATACCAAGTGATGTAATTCTAAATTTTAATTCACAAAATTTCATTTTTTCCATCTTATAGTGCTCGACGAGTACGTTAAAAAGCACCATCATCATCCATTCTTGCGCTACCGGTTGTCCACATATCGCGGTTTGAAATTGACGAATTTTTCCAAAACTGACACACTGAAAATAGCTTTTTCGTTAATAATTATTTCACCGAAATTTCCCTCGGCCAAAATGTAGTAAATAGAAGTACTAATTCATTATATATCTCGAAATTTAAATTCTGCCGATTTTGGGATTTTTGGATATGGATTTTTGAGTGATTTTCTAAAAAATCCATGTGTCGTATCTCCTTTATTATTAACGATATCGAATGGTACTAAAGGGCATTTTGTAGATTTGGACGAGCAGATTCCGAATCTTTGAGCTATCTCTTCGGATAGTCGAGATATAGGCGTTTAAAAAAATGACCTAAATCGTCCTCGGCACCACCCTGTAAAATTGAAAAATTTGAAAAAAATTCGATGTCTGTTTTTGATGTTATCTTATAGATTTTGATCCGTAGATTTCAAAAATGTACAGTTTTTTGGTCTAGCTCTTAACGGAAGTGCATCAAAAAGGCTTTCAAAGTTGGAAAATTTTTAATGTTTGCTTTTTATGCCATCTTATAGTCCTTGAAGCGTAGATTCCAAAAATGTAAAATTTTTTGATCTAGCTCGATTGGAAGTGCCTTAAAAACGCATTTAAAATTTTCAAAAAACACTCCGAAAACGCCAAATCTTAAGAATTCGCCATTTTCGTATAGTCTATCTTATAGTGCTCAACGAGTAGATAAAGAATCATATTTCATAGTTGACAATCGGTCCACGTTTTGACGCTACTGGGTCCACATATCGCGGTTTGAAATTGAAGAAGTTTTCCAAAACTGACACACTGAAAATAGCTTTTCCGTTAATAATTATTTCACCGAAATTTCCCTCGGCCAAAATGTAGTAAATAGAAATTCATTATATATCTCGAAATTTAAATTCTGCCGATTTTGGGGGAGTTATATGGATTTTTGAGCGATTTTCTAAAAAATCCCTTTAGTTAACGTTAACTTTATCAGTACTCATATTCTTCGTTGAAACTTCGACTTTAAAATGGTATGAAAAAATAGATTGTTCGTATAAAAGAATTAGGCTTTTTTAAAAATATTTTCATTTCATTATTTCTCTAAAAAAAATAATTTACAGCCAAAAGTATACTGACTATAATCTTAATAGGCTTGATAATTTGCTGTATAAAAATATGTCCAAGAATTTATACTAAAGTAATTTATGTGATATTCAAAAAGGTGGGAAGATAATTCTTTCCCTATTATATAGATAATGTTGATTTAGGTCTGGGGCATCAGCCACAATGTTAGTTTTTTCTTAAAGGTGATCGATTTTATCTTTAAACCAAACATCTCTGTATTAATTTTTAATGCCGTTCTTATTATTCCTCGGACGATTTTTCGAAAAAAAAATATATTCCCGTTCGTCAAAGAAAAAACGACCCGTTTTCGATAAAAGATTTAAACTCACAAAGGCATGTATATCTACCACGTTTCGTAAAACATTAATTTGTACCTTTGTGTTCATCATATCAACAGACCCAAAATCAATAGACCAGACAAAAGACCGAACAAATATTTCGTCTATTGAAAAGCTGCTGAATCTTCAGGTATAGTTCGTTTCAAGATATTTGGTTAGAAAGTCAACGAAATATCTTGAAACGAACTATACACTTGCGTGTGAAAATATTTGTCTTTGAACAAAAAGATCTTTGGAATCGAATTGCGTCTTGACAACTAGAGGCAACAAATATTAAATGTAAAACAATCAACCTTACACCGTCAATAGTGCGGAGCGCATTAAATCGAAACTTTTTAGATTTTTATCAAGAAATAGAGTGCTAAAAACGAGCACCATAATTAATAAAAAAAGCAACGTTATCTTGCGTCATAGATCAAACTAGTTCACACTGTACAATGCAAATGTAACTGCGATTTAAAAAATAAGACAACGCCCGTAAAGAAAGCAGTCTCAGGTTGGCCCAAGGATACCTGAGCTGTGTGATAATGGATTTTTTTACATTTATATTAAAGCTGTAGTTGTCCAAGTCGATAATAGTACGAGACTAGTTTTAGAAAAATATCCATCTTCAGCAAGTAAATAGATTTGTTTAATATATCACTTTAATTTATCATAAAGTATTCCAGTATTTCAAACTGATACTTACCACATCTGCAAGGCATTATTATGACCGGAATTACTTGTTGTATAGTAGAACCCACCGCTTTATGAGAAAGAAAAAACGCTATAAAAACAGCAAAGGATACCGCCAATAGAAGAAATACTGATTGATCTGTACATTTTTGAGTATTTTAATGTCGAAAACACCGTACACTGTCCATACACATAAAAATAAAATGATATTTTGTCTATTAGGACCACTGTGCAAAGATTCAATAACCAAGTTACTGGAGATCGTTAGGCGTAATTTGCGTAAAATTTCTATATTGATTAACTTTCTTTAATATGAATTTACATTTTAATTTTTATAACGCATATTAGATTTGAATAGAGGTTGACCACTCCACCTGGCCTATAGCTTCATTTTCTGATCTCTTGTGAGATTCAGAAACGTTGCTAATTAAAATTTTTGTCTCAAATTTTAATTCTAAAATTAAAAACACGGTGAATAAAGTCATAAATATTATAAATTAATTAAGCTTACCTACCCTATCTCAACCCTCACCATCGGAATCACTGTCAGCAACATTGATAATAAATTTGGTCGGACTCGTTATATAAGAATTTTCTTCTTTGATGACATGTTTCATTTTTTTCTGCCAATCATCAGCTGAAATTTTGTTAATTTCTTCTTTTACCAAATTTGCTATCAACCCATCAAATTTGGGAAACACGTTATGACGCCTTATTCTTTTTTTAAGTTGTCCCCAAATTAATTCTAAGGGGTTAAAAACACAAAAATAGGGCGGAAGGCGCAATACCTCGTGGCCCCTTTTTGATGCCAGGAATCTTTGGGACTACAACATGATACCACATAATCCATTGGAATATCATTTAGTGATTGTTCCGATTCTTTAGATCCACTTAAAAAAAACTGTATTTTCCCAAGGACGAAACATATTGAAATTGACACCGAATAAATAAATAAGAAGTACACTGTAACAATGTTTCAAAATAAAAAAAAGTATGTATATACACGGAAGCCAAAAATAATATTAATTGAAATAAACTAACGCCACGAATCACCTACCACCTACTATTCACTAAATCAAAAATCAAATGCGAACACAAGCACAGTGTATCACTGTATGAATATTTTCCTAGCCCTCACTACTGAAGACAATATTTGTCTAACTTCCTACTTCCTACTTTAATTGCAGAACAAAATGATCCCGCTTTATACAAGTCGCTAATACCGACAAAGCCACTTGTCGGCACATCTACAAGTCGCCAAAGTAACCTGTCTGCACATCTGAGAATTTTGTTTCTGCAATTGAAAATGTAAAAACTATAACCACACTTCCATTGTCGCCTCTTATGAGTGTAACCTCACACCCCACAGTTTAGTTAAATTAATTTAAGACAAAATTTTAATTAGTAATTCAAATCTAATATGCGTTATAGAAATTAAAATGTAAATTCATATTAAACTCATAATTAATAAGTATACGCCATTCTCCCCTATAACGATATCCAGCTAAGTTGGTTATTGAATCTTTGCACAGTGGTCCTAATAGCTATTATTTTATTTTTATGTTTATGGACAGTGTACCGTGTTTTCGTCTTTAAAGTGCTCAAAAATGTCCAGATTTATGAGTATTTGTTCTATTGGCGGTAATCCTTTGCTGTTTTTTCATTCTCATAAAGGATTGATTTCGACTATACTCGCAGAAGTTGTTTGCAACGATATTTGTCTTTTTGTGTAAATCAAAAACGTCTACATCTAAACCAAAAACGTAATTAGCCCGTCCCTATCAGCGGCAGGCCTATATGCAGGACTATATGCTTCTTATAAATAGAAGATATCAAAATGTTGACCAAATCTCATACGAATTGACCTGCAGTATAACCAATGGCCTCTATTAGCTATTCGTTTGAGTCAATGTCACCTAGTGAAATTAAATATTACGGGATCCGAGCGTTAGTTATTAATAATATACAACCAGTATAAACTATTCTCGTTGTTAACACCATTTTTGTTTTTGTTAACTTTCGTCAGCCGGATATAGACTGGAATTCGAATTTTTGCCTTGGTTTCTGATTTGTTTTGCATGTTTTTTTTTTGGATATTTAATCTGAACGAGATATCTATAATATAACATTTTTGAGAATAGGAGCTGAATTAATTTGAATTACATCTGTATCTGTATCTGTATCTGTATCTGTATCTGTATCTGTATCTGTATCTGTATCTGTATCTGTATCTGTATCTGTATCTGTATCTGTATCTGTATCTGTATCTGTATCTGTATCTGTATCTGTATCTGTATCTGTATCTGTATCTGTATCTGTATCTGTATCTGTATCTGTATCTGTATCTGTATCTGTATCTGTATCTGTATCTGTATCTGTATCTGTATCTGTATCTGTATCTGTATCTGTATCTGTATCTGTATCTGTATCTCTATCTGTATCGGTAGAGTAGGGAGGATAATATTGTTATCTACCGAGGCGTTAGCTAAATCTTGATGGCACTCTAATACTAGCCCTGATGTAACACGCTGTCTATTCAAGGCTAGTAGAGCTTGTCTGCTGTCAGTGCAGATTATTATGTTTTTGTCAAAAATTCCTTTTCTGGTTAGTTCTTTTGTGGCAATTGAGATACCAGACAGTTCTGTTTGAACCACGCTGGTAGTTTTTCCCATTCCCCACTTAATTTATGGATGGCCGTTGTTTGTAGAACCTTCGGTCCCCATGCAATGGCTCCGTATGTTAACATGGGTCTTATGATTGCAGTGTAGATCAAGGTGACCATATATACTCTTTTTGCTCTGCTTTGTAGGTGAGAGTTCCATGTTAACTTCCTGTCGAGGGCAATACCAAGGTATTTCACCTCTTCAGTGAAGTTTAATTTGCTTTTGAAGACCGATATTCTTCTTTTCCTGGTGAAAAGGACCATCTCAGTCTTGTTGGGATTGATAGACAGTGAGTGTTCCTTAAACGATGTTTCTATTAATTTGAGCCCATCCTTCGCTCTATCGCATAGTATGCTCTCAAATTTGCCCAACTATCTCATCTGCGTATGCAATTGTGTAGAATCCATTATTGTTGAGGTGATTAATCAGGGTATCCAGGACTATGTTTCAAAGGAGAGGTGAATTTGAATTACATAAAAGTATGTAAATATTGTTAATTGTTAATATTTGATTCCTTTTTACCACAGTAGCAGGGATACCAGCCATATAAACGTCCCCGCCCACCTTTGTGAATATGACATGTCAATGTCGTATGCAACCTTGTTTCAATTTTGACTGAGTTACCACCAAAGAGTACACCACAACAAGAGGCGAAAGAAAGCTGTTTTCGTGATAACAAATTTGAGCGCGCATTGTTTTTTATTTAAAAGTTAAATTATTTTTGTTACCCTATATCTTAGCCACGAATTATAGCAATTTCCGCCAAATTCATAGCATTTCTGATGTGGTAAAAGTTTGTCAGTACTTCAGTCTGTCAAATATTTTTCTTCTCCTCTTGTTAGATGGTGTACTCTTTGTTTACCACGCATACTATGACCAGTATTGGGATCAATATTGACACCTCGTCCGTGTAACTAAACGTCAACGTTGAGCACTCGAACAATGTGGCCAACATTGAATGACATTTTACACATCTTTATATGAGATGAATACAAAAGTTAAGCTTCTTAGTTATTAAAGACAACGTAGATATTCACAATTTTATAGGTTGCGCGGTCACGATTTTTTGAGCACGAGCTTTCAAGGTAAAAATTATGTACTGAGTTTGTATCGTAATTAGTATACTTATCTAGTGACCGACCATCTGATAAAAGGATAATGGGTTGTATGTAAAAGTGAAATTTTAAAGGTGAAGTTTATGATAGAAAAATTAAAGAGACTAAAGAGACGATGCTAATATTTTAAAATTAAAAAGAAGCTTCTCCTTACACATTACCGATAAATGTCATCATCATCATCATTGCCGTTCAATCCCGTAGGATTATGGCATTTTTTAACGTAAAAACGAATAACCTTTACATACCGAAAATCTTGTGGTTTTTAAGATATTTAATGTTTTTATAAAGTCTGTAAGATCTTTTATTAATGAAATAACCAACAATATTTTTCTTGGATTTCTTTAATCATTTTTTCTTAATTTTTTATAACTACTAGACTTTTGTATAGTGTCTAGTATCTAGTGGTTATTAAAAAATAAGACAAAAATTATTAAACAAATCCAAGAAAAATATTGTTGGGTATTTCGTTAATAAAAGATCTTACAGACTTCATAAAAACATTAAATATCTTAAAAACCACAAGATTTTCGGTATGTAAAGGTTATTCGTTTTTTACTTGAAAACTGTTAAGCAATACAAAAAGAAATAAAAATAGCTTCAAATACCATGGGCGTAGAAAATGGTTGGGAAAAGGGGATATACTCTTCTAACTGCACGCCACTGGATCTAGATATGAAACATGATTTTTTTACTGAAATATGTCTTTTTACATTTAAGAACGACCTGCTAAATTTCAAATTAATATATTAATCCGTTTTAAAGTTTTTAAATAAAAACATTTATTTTTTTTAAACTTTAACGCTCTGTATTTCGAAAAGTAATCGGTTGGACCCCTCATTCCTTATATCATTTTGTCCAATTTTACGAGAGGTATCTACAGCCAGACGTTGTAAGTGTCATTTGGAAACACCCTGTATACTTTCGAGAGCTAAGTTAAATACCGTTGGTGAAATGGAATACCCTTGCTTTACCCCTTTATTTACGTTGAACTCTTCTGTGGTGTTTCCCTGAAATCTCACTTTAACTTTGGTATTTTTAAGGGTTATTTCTAGCAAATATATCAGTTTTTTGGTATACCATCGATATATGTACGATATAGTAGCGATATAGTAGCGATAAAGTAGCCCAAACAGCGTTTTAGGCTACTCAAATTTTAAAAATTCTCCCAGACCCCCCGGTATTACGCCCCCTAAATTACGCCACTGGTATATAAGGTATATAAGTGAATGAAGAATATCACGTCTTTCCTCCCGTTTTTGAGGATGCACGGTGGTGTTGTTGAAGATTACTTCCAACCCTCCACTGGCCAAAGTCATCCCCGAAAGGGGTGAATTTTTCTTTATATCAGCGGCTTCGGGGGTGGGTTTGGTCTTTTGAAGTTGGTGAGGGTCAGAAGTAATCTTCAACACCACCATTGTGTTCAGTATCCTCGAAAACGAGGAAACAGGCGTCTTGCCGCTGTTAAAGAAAAAAAAACATCCCTGTCGGGGGTGAGTTTTGGCCGGTAGAGGAGTTGGTGAGGGTCGGAAGTAATCTTCAACACCACCACCGTGCTCAGCATTCTCGAATACGGGGGGAAAGACGTGTTTTTACAGTGAAATGATGTGCTGCCCGTTTAACCACATTAGGGGGTAGTTTTTGGCAGTTCTAGGGGTTCGGCTGGCAAAAAGAAAAATTCTGATACCGCTATCGTGTTCAGTATCCTCAAAAAAGGGGGGGGATCGATCCGGGTAAATTTTGGTCCATTTTCACAGGTGGGGAGCAGCCCGACCGTTGTAAAGTGACGTCACAGCAGCCGATGACACCGCGTCGTCGCACGCATAGCTAAAAAATTAAATATCTCGGAAACTATCAGACGTATCATAAAAAATTTTTTACGGTATTTTTGTATTTTTAATAGAGTCTATTGTAGGGTAAAAATCAAAAGTTGGTGATATTCTTCATTGCTCGCATCCACTAGAAAAATATCTAGAACCGGCACTGGATATACAAATACATTTGTACTTCACGAAATCCACTTTTGGCAGGATTTTTAATATAAGTACCGCCTAATTTAATTTTTTTTTAAATGATTTTGTTTTTCTTTGTTACAAGTTTTTTTTTCGCCCAGTCGAGCGTTGTATTTTTTCGCCAGTCTAAAAATAACTTTAAGATAGACTTAGAGATTGAAAATATCCGTATCCACCTTTCAACAATAAGTGCTGATTATATGTAGGTTGGCAAAACCCGTCATTTTTTACAAATTCGGATGACTGAGCACAAACAATAATGTGTTAAATCAGGCTATACGCGAATGTACGTATTCTAACGGAAGATTAATTTTTTAGGTTCCCATGCACATCTCTTCATATTAAAAAAAAAAACTTCGTCGAAAGCTACAATTTACTGTTTTAGATTTATATTTAGTTATTTTATTCCTTATCGAATAATGGTAATCTGTAAGTTATTACTACCATTTAAAGAACCATGTAACATTCGATTTGAGTGATTTAAGGCTCAGGAGAAATAACTAAAATTGAGATGGAAAAGATAAGCGTATATTTGAATTGTTTCTTTAGATACATATACAGGGTGCCAAAAAACTTCGGAGCTAATAGAGGAGCTAAAAGTAATAAGTAATAAGTATGGGAAAATGCGAAAAAAATAATGATTAAAAATCCCTTTTGGGCCAAAATTTAAAGTTTAAAACTATTTCAACCTCACCTGAATATTTTGTTGGAGGTGTAGCACACCTCTATCACTTTTATGTAACCAATATCTGCCTTTGCTGAAACAAAAATTAATTTTTAGACAGGAGAAATTTTTAAATAAATCTCAACCATTACAAAACGAGAATAAAAACACATAAGACGATTTATAAGCTTGAAGAATTGTTAAAAATTAAAACTATAAAAAATTTACGCTCCAGAACTCAAAACTGGAAGGGTTACGTTGCATAATCGGCTCAATAACACCGAAGGTTGTTTTAAGAATAACAATATTTTGTTTGTTATACATATACGTTAATTAAACGTGATTAATCCTAATTCAACTCAAAAAAAAATTTTTTTTCCGTAATTTTTCTTTAGAAATCGATTTACTCATATTAAATACGTAAATAATGAGTAAATCATAGAAAGAGAGATTTAAAGTTTTAGCATATTTGACCGACAATCCTCAGAAAAGTTTTTTCAGTACATCGAGAATCTTATTCGTTTCTGGAAATTTAAAATTGTCAATAAAGCATCGGACTATATGCTAAAAATATCCTGATTCATTGGATAAAACCTTTAAAGGACTCGCTCTTTGATGACAGTCGATTCCCGTAAGGGATTCAAATATGGATATTTATCCATTTTGACATACATCTCGGAGGCATTTTATATCAACATGAATTCAAATTTTTACGTAGGTAGATGATAAAACGATAAGTTTGAGTAATAGGCAAACTTTAATGAAATTTTGATGTTCAAAATTTCCTGTCATATTTAATAGCTATTTATGATATAAATGTTAAAAATGCAATTTTAAGGAACGCATGTGAAAGTTTGCAATTATTGTATTCATCATTTTCGAAGAAAAGTTTGAAAGTTTTGGATGTGTCACTTTTAAACGTACCTTTTTGCCCTTAAAAAGTAAAAAGAAAATAATCCCGGATTCAATATGAAATTGCGTACAAAAAGGCGTTCCATGCTTACAAAAAAAAGAGGGGAAAGTAACTTATGGTTGGAAAGGGGGGTTTGAGAGAGGGGGGAGGGGGTTGATACTTCAATTAAGGGCTGGGAAGAGGGATTTGAGAAACAGGGGGGTTCATATTGACAGTCGCTGACTTGTTATTATTGGTCAAATAAGCGTTTAGAGGGAAAATGGAGAAATGATCAGTATATGAGTATGTATTGATCCAAATTTAAAATTTTGGTGCTTACTAAACTCAAAATTTGATGCTTTACAACTTTTATTTTACCACTTTTTCATTTAGAGTTGTCTAACAGTGAGTAAGAAGTTGGTAAAAATTGGCGTTTTTCGAATGACCATGGCGACCTTATAAATTTGGAAGTGAAAAAGTTAGGGAGTTCATTCGACGCAGAATTGTATGCTCTTCAACTTTGAATACTGTGATATTTTCCGTACGATGCGTCGTTTGCAAGACATGAGAGAAAAAACGGATAAACTCAGAAAATTTCGAGGTTTTTTGCTTTTTTTGACCTGAGACGGTTCTGCTACGAGGCAGCAAACTTCATATTCGTGTTCATCACCCCGAAAAACATATAATTCCATTGAAAAATTTTCTACCGGACTAATGTTACGAAACAGGCACTTTTGAACACCATTTGACTAGATCTAGAACAGCGGTTTTCAAACTGTGGTACATTACAATATTTTTAGTGGTACAATTTTTACAGAAAAAATTAAATGAATGTAAAATTGTGCCCAGAAACATATATTTTTCAAGTAATATAAATTTAAAGGGTTTTATTCTTTGATTATAAACACTCGATTTAGAATTCATTGATGTTTAATGGAGAAATGCTTTTATGGTGGTAAAGGGTTATTCATTATAAATTACCCACCCCTTATTGTCGTTATTATTGCCTATAGAAAAAAAAGTTTCAAATAAAAGTTGTATGGTTATAACTGTTTTTTGTTAAAATGCTATCAAATGTACAGTGGCGTGCAGATTTCAGGGGATACAAAAAAATAATATTTTTTTTAAATGGGATACCCTATATATTTTTACATTTTTATAATCCTCTCGATGAGCTGATTTCAACGATGTATCACACTTGATGTCTAATCTGGATAATAAAGGATCTACAGCCACCTGAAAAATCACATTTTTTGAGTTAAAGTAGCTGTAGTAGCCAAACGGTTGAAAATCGAGAAAAACGGCTTACGTGTCTCTATCCTAACTTTTCAAATTCTAAACTGTGGCACTAAAAAACATTGTATACAGGGTGATTAAAAATCAGATGGGATTTCCAATATCCAAAAAATGTGATTTTCAGGTGGTTGTAGATCCTTTATTATCCAGATTATACATCAAGTGTGATACATTGTTGAAATTAGCTCGTCGAGAGGATTATAAAAATGTAAAAATATACAGGGTATCCCATTTAAAAAAAACATTTTATTTTTTTGTATCCCCTGAAATCTGCACGCTACTGTATATTTGATAGCATTTTAACAAAAAACAGTTATAACCATACAACTTTTGTTTGAAACTTTTTTTTCTATATAACGGTAATTAGGAGTGGGTAATTTATAGTGAATAACCCTGTACATATATTTTTGTTTCATATTTATGTGGTACAAAATTTGAAAAGTTTGAGAACCGCTGATCTAGAACAATTTATTTGACAGATCGTTCGATTCATACGTCAATATTAATCATAAATAGATCATTTTCGTGTTAATCAATATACTGATAGAAGAAAATAATGGGAGTTCCATCTGGTAGCCTGGATAGTGGTAAAAAACTTTTTCAACAACGTTGCGCTCAATGCCATCCTACGGAAAAAGGAGCAAAACACAAAGTTGGACCAAATTTGAATGGCATTATCGGTAGATCAGCGGGAAGCGCTTCCGGATACCAATATTCAGATGCTCATAAAAAAAAAGGTGTGACATGGAATGAATCTGCGCTATTCGAGTACCTCGAGAATCCCAAGAAATATATACCAGGAACAAAAAAGGTATTTCCTGGATTGAAAAATTCACAAGATCGAGCTGATATCGTAGCCTTTCTAAAAACACTCTGAAGTAATAAAATGAAGATATAGAGATTCAGATTTATATTATTAAAAATACTTTCAAGAATTACTTCAAGATTATAATCAATTTTTTTATTTATATTAAGTAGTCAATAAAAAAGGAACTGAAATATGTTAATTTTTTTCTAGACCGGTTAGGGGGTCTTGCCGCCATCTTAGGGTAGCTTCAGATATCGGTCTTGACAGCTATCGTGATTGCAACTACTATAAGATACCAGGACCAAAAAGATTAAACATAAATATCCTAAAATCATTCTTAGAAACGAGAACTCAAATATCCTCAATCCACCCCCTTACAAGTGAACCGCAGAAGCTCTGGAGCTTGTGCGGGGGAGAGACTGCTATTATTATTATTTGCCGTAGCGCTCTGGGGCGACTAACTATTGCATGTTAATAAAGAAAATACAAATTAAATGTATTGCAAATTTACTGTCAAAATTTAACATTTACTTTAGGGCACTGGTATCTCAAAATAATATTTTTTAATGCTACAAATTAAATTAAATTTATTAACACATCTATAACGTTTTCGTGTATTTTATCGATTTAATGATTTCCTTTTGAACAGACTCGATAACGACGGTATTTAACTGTAACAATTCTATTCCAATCAGTGGTTTTATTCGCTTTCTCTGCTCCGAGCTAAAAATAAACCATAAGAATGGATATACCTGAAAATATCGGTGTCTACAAATACTTGCCTTCCTTGTTTTTAATAAACACGCAAAGTTAAAATATGCGCGAATGGAAATTATATTTTTTTTCTTCGAAAATAAACTAAATTTATATATAACATACAGGGTGTTCCACTACTAATAGAAGCCTACAGTTCTAGTAAAAAAACTTCTATAAACAGGGGTCGAATACACCAAATTTTTAGTCTGAGAAAAACGAGTAAATAGGATCATCTATTGGGGAGAATTATGTCTAAATATTTGCGGATCTACTTCTTCTTATAGCGCCGCCAAAAAGACAAATTATATACAATAATCTCTTTTAAAAAATGTATTATTTGCTTGTTGTTTTTCGAGAAACCATTGGGCACATCTAAGGCATGCGTGATTATCATTTGGGTTCTTAGTAATCTCTTTTTGTAAGTAAAAGGGATATAGAAGTTGTTATTTCACAGTTCGATGAATAACTGTTTTTGAGACAAATTGTGTTCACAGTTTTCGTACACTAGCTCATTATTACATGTATCTATTATATAATATGTCTTCGCCATTTCTTTTTGGTAGAAAACTTGTCAAAAACATTGGGAAAGTAGTAATTGAAACGTTCTTTAAAAGTTAATATCTTCTTCTTGCTTTTCGTCTTATTTTTCTTATTCTACTCCATTCATTTGGGAAAAAGTGTGTGTTCCTGTATTGCCTAGATATTATTTTTAATACAAAACATACCTAGTAATAATAAAAAATGTGTCGCCACAAGACTTTCCCGGCAATAAAAATTAAATAATTAATTTGGTGTTAAAACTCCCAAAAAAAAAATTTCAGTTCAATCGGACCAAGCGTTTGGACGCTACGGGTTGCAATTTTTTAGTTAAAAAAATTTTTTTTAGGTTAGGTTCAAAATTAAGGAATGAAAATTTCAGGATGTATTTACAAGCCATAGAGGCACCTAAATATCAAATAAAAACTTTAAGTCTTTATTTTTTTCGCGATGTACATATGGCGCCTGCGCCCCCTGGTGGGGCGATTTCAACCAAAAACTAATGGGTTCAATCCCAGATCACCCGAAACCCATATACCAAATTTCAGCTCAATCGGATTAAGCGTGCGGACGCTATCGTGGAAGAATACAGACACACAGACAGACAGACAGACAGACAGACAGACAGACAGACAGACAGACAGACAGACAGACAGACAGACAGACAGACAGACAGACAGACAGACAGACAGACAGACAGACAGACAGTCAGACAGACAGACAGACAGACAGACAGACAGACAGACAGACAGACAGACAGACAGACAGACAGACAGACAGACAGACAGACAGACAGACAGACAGACAGACAGACAGACAGACAGACAGACAGACAGACAGACAGACAGACAGACAGACAGACAGACAGACGGACAGACTTCCATCTGGAAATCGTTTTAATCGTCTCAGGGGACCTCAAAATGGATATATCAGTCGTTATGTCAATTTTTTTTTCACAATACTTTCCCTTGGCGAGGGGCCGGGAAAGTAATAAATTTATTTCAACGCACAAAAATAGAATGCGAGGTACAACATGTTTTGAAATACTATAGATATAAAAATATTAAATGAAACAATACAACAAACTTTATCCTCTGGTGTGGTATATTTTTTCAACATATTTAACTTGCGTTAAAAGGTTTAAAAGTTTTTTTTCTTAACAATAAAATACACCGAAAGATATCTAACTGAAAAATAACAAAATTTCAAATTTTACACTGAATATAATATTTTAATATTGATATTTTTTGACATAAATATTAACAATAGCTTTTTAAAATAAAATTTTTAATTTGTTTACCTTCCATATCTACTAATTTAAAAAAAATTGTAAAACAATAAGCCTTTTTGGTGCAGACTAAAATTATTTACATACAAATTATTTAAATAGACATATTTTAACATAAATACATAGCTTTAATCTATAGACGATATATTATGACGCAAGGCATAATTTTAAATATAGGTAATAACCCTAATAGTGTTATTAGATAACTAAAAAAAATAAAAAATAGTTTTTTAATCATTACTTATTGAATTTTCTGTTTAAATGTTTAACAAAGGTAAAACATTCGAAATGAGACCACCAAAATTACTGAGGCAAATTAAATAGATTAAGGGCGCGCAAAAAACAAGAAATATGCGGATAAAATGCCATGGGCAACCCTAGTAAGCTTTTAAATAAGTACACCAAACCTTCTAGAAGAAGTTACCAATACAATGCCCAGAATTGGTACTTTGAAACACATGATTTTCCCAACAAAAACCTGGACTTAGACAGAAAAAAATATAATAATAAAAGGTAAAAAATTAACTTTCAAAATTCTTTGTTGTCATTGTGCGCTATTTTTTTATTCGGTTAGATAAAGGCAACCTATACTAACTAGATCAGATAAAATATTAACCTTTATAAGATACGTACTTAATTTAAACTGTCTAAGGTGGTATGGAATTTGTTCCACTGTGCTGCATCTAAAATTTCGAAAAGGTGGGACCGTTTTTTATCCCCCTTGCCCTTAGGGGTTAAAACGTTTCTAGTGGTCACAAGCATTAAAGTTTCATTCGATTTTATGTCTATTATTGGCATTCAGTAATAAGAAACAGCCGTTTATCAACTTAGAACGCACATGCGTATACGTTTTCGTATGAAAATACAATAAAGAAGAATGGAAAGGAGATAAAATCAAAGAATTAACGAACAACCTATGAATATAACGAGAAGGAATAAAGTTGTTGAATGTAATACATCTATATTAGCAAATAATAATAGAACCCTTCTTGCTCGACGTAAAGTCCGCCGCTGCAGCTGAAATCCACTTAATTTGCATTTTGTATTTGAGTAAGAAATCTAATCTAATGACGCTCTTTGACACGAAACATTAATTATACGTATTAGTAGTTTCGTAATAGAACGATACAGTTTGATTATTATGTTAGCATTTCGTTCAATTCTGTAGTCAACAAGAGTCACCTTTTATTCTTGATTGGCATTTTGTTTTTTTTTTATGTTACACAATATGTAACTGGTTTGGGAGTCGAGATTCTGCAGGGAGCGCGACAGGGTGTGGGTATCCAATTAAAAAAAAATCGTGATAAAAACGTCGATCTCTCAATGTTTAAATTTGCTTGTGAAACTCATCAAAGAATCTTCAACAAGATTTTACTTATTTTAACAATGTATATATTGTGGGAGGGTCCTCACAAATATCCTTGAGTGAATATTTGAGTCCTCTTTCCTATGAATGATTTTAGCTGTCATGACCGATATCTGAAGCTACCCTAAGATGGCGGCAAGACCACCTAACCGGCCTAGAAAAAAATTAACATATTTCAGTTCCTTTTTTATTGATTACTTAATATAAATAAAAAGAAAATTGATTATAATCTTGAAGTAATTCTTGCAACTATGTTTAATAATATAAATCTTAATCTTTATAGCTTCATTTTGTTACTTCAGACTGTTTTTAGAAAGGCTATGATGTCAGCTCTGTCTTGTGATTTTTTCAATCCAGGAAATACCATTTTTGTTCCTGGTATGTATTTCTTGGGATTCTCAAGGTACTCGAATAGCGCGGATTCACTCCATGTCACACCTCTTTTTTTATTAGCTTCTGAATATTGGTATCCGGAAGCGCTTCCCGATGATCTACCGACAATGCCACTCAAGTTTGGTCCAACTTTGTGTTTTGCTCCTTTTTCCGTAGGATGGCATTGAGCGCAACGCTGTTTAAAAAGTTTTTTACCACTATCCACGTTACCGGATGGAACTCCCATTATTTTCTTCTTATCAGTATATTGATTAACACGAAAATGATCTATTTATGATTAATATTGACGTATGAATCAAACATGATCTGTCAAATAATTTGTTCTAGACAAAGAGTACACCATCTATCAAGAGGCGAAAGAAAGCTGTTTTCCTGATAATAAATTTGTATGCGCATGCGCGATTAAACTACTTTAACTGTCAATGTCAATCATCATTTCCATTATCCCGATTGTCGCGGTATTGCCGTTTTGCGGGTAATTACTGAATATCTGAACTAAGATCCTTGAAAAAAAAAGGGTATATTCAATAGGTACAGACGAAAATAATAAACTCTTCATTTTCTCTGAAATTGTAAGGAATAATATACTAAAATTATGTATGGCGTGAATGCAATCAAGTTCAAGTTTCTTCAGTAATGTCATATTGTCAACACTGTCTTTTCATTCAAAAAAAGGTAAACCAAATAGTCGACAGTGATATCCCAAGACCTTGACAAATAGCCGACTATTTTTATTGTATCTAAATTTCGAGTTTATTTTAGGATCAATTCGTCGAGACTTAATTTTGGCATTAATAATCTGAATAACTCCCGAGAGCTTTAGCTCGAGGGAGTTATTCTTTGATTATTAATGCCAAAATTGTCGAGTCAAATTGTAAAATATACGAGAAATTTAGTAGCAATAAAAATAGTAGCTAATTTGTCAAGGTCGCGTTATATTTAATAAGATTATTTCCCGAGTCACAAAAAATTCTGTACGTACGTATAAATTATACTAGTTTTGCTCTTTACTGTCTTGGCAGGTACGTTTAATTTAATTATATTATCAATTTCTTGAAGATTTTTACTCCCGAATCTACTCATTGTTAATACTTTTTAACAAAATGTGTCAAATTTAATTCTGTAATAAACTAATGGCAAACTGTCAAAATTCAGATGACGCGCGCCTACTATGTTTGTCGTAAAATGGACGGTATTACATAGAAAGGAATGAATGAATATATTTATATAGTTTCAGAAAAAGTGCGAAATCAGTTCGATTTGTGTATTTGCTACTAAAGATCGATCATTTATTAACTATAAGCAATTTTATAATACCATTAGTATAGGTTTTATTTGAAAAATTTGAAATTTACGGGCGGCTTCGTTATTGTTGGATACCGTCCTTCAGGTGAATATTGAGGATGATGATCAAATAGCCGAAGATTTACCACCAAGGTGAATAGTCGCTTTATTTTGTTTTGATTGGCTGCGTCAAATCAGTTTCCAAGCACGTGATTGGTTAAAAATTGATATTTGACAGGCAAGGGAAATAATCGAGGAAATAACACAAAAATAGCCCAGATCCAGAACTTTGGTGCAGCTACGCTGCGGACAACACACAACGATTTTGGACGTACATTTTGAGTAGACTAGTAAGTTTTTTATACTGATACAATGTGTCATTCTTAGTTCTTTTTTTTAAATTGTATTGACTATGTACGTTGTATGCAATAAATTTCTTTCTTTCTTTCATGTATTTGCTTGAAAAACTGAAATAAAGCATTGATCAAGTCCCTGTACTTTCATATAGCAATATCTCGAGGACCGCTAGACCAATTTGGACGGATTGGACGAAATTCAGTTTATGCGTTTTCGCGAGCCCTTTATTTTATATCTAGAAGACTTTTCGATCCGAATTAAAAAAGCAAGTTACATGCGAAAAACCGATTTCCCATATCTTTACATGTTAATTTACCCCGTTCCACAACTCTCTCAGCTTTCATATAGTGATCACGTGAAAGAGAGACCTCCAATCTATAAAATCGCAAAAAAAATAATCGAAAATAGCGACTTCGTTTATCGGGTTTTTCCGCCAGATAGACTCCACTAAACGGGAAGGTATATTCATCAACACAATTATTTTTCTTAGTGTAGTTCGGTTTGTACGAATTTAAATAAATACATGTTACTTTTCTCAGTGTATCTCAAATAGTTTATGATTCAATGCTGTGACATAATTCCTCTCAATATTGTGTCTATCCAACATCAAAGGAACCGATCAAGCTTTCGCCTCTTGTTAGATGGTGTACAGGGTGTCCCAAATTGGTGCGTTTTGCAGGGTATCTCGTAAACTAGAAGAGATAGAAGAAAAGCAGTTAAGATGTTATGACTTCTTTTTTTGTTAAAGTAACGATAGCCTAATTAAATCTTTAGTATCTCCCTGCAGTTGGAAGATACAGGGCGATTATTGAAAACTGTCGAAAACTACAAGGTACTATAACTTCTTAATTAAGAAAAATATAAAAAAACGTTATAAAAACTTTTGATAGATATAATATTAAAGAGTTCAGTGGTGCACAGATTATTTTTTTAGGGGGCTCACTAAGGAAATATAATGCAAACTTATGTTTTTTTAAATGGGACACCCTGTATATTTTGACGTTTTTCGTTTTCTTTTTTAATTCTCATTCACCTGATATGACATACTATATATCTATTTTCAATGGTTACAGCTACAGTGCAAATAAACCATTTATGGATGTTATCAGGTGAAACACCCTTAAAAAATTGAACACTCAGTAACGAAATTTAACATTTTATTATAAGGATACTGATGTGTGACAATTTTATTTATCAAAATTATAATTAATAAAAAATAAAACCAGATTAAAAAAATAAAAACAATAAACTTATGAAACAACAAGAAACATTGTAACAACTAATCTACCTATAACTAATTTTATTAGAATGTAAAAATTACATTAAATGTTCAAAATGCTCTCCGTTTTCATCGATTAAAAAGTTTTTCGTTTAAATAATCTCCAACCAATTCAGAATTACCAAAAATAAAATCATAAAATAATATTTACAAGACTAACTTCGAGAGTAGGGAAGATTTATTACAAAATATTCATGCCGTATTTAAAAAAATAAAGCCAGTGCACATACTCAATTGTGTAAGATCAGTAAGAAAAAGGTGTCAATTATTACTACAACAAAACGGAGGACATTTTGAACATTTAATGTAATTTTTACATTCTAATAAAATTAATTATAGGTAGATTAGTTGTTACAATGTTTCTTGTTGTTTATTTATTGTTTTTATTTTTTTAATCTGGTTTTATTTTTATTAATTATAATTTTGATAAATAAAATTGTCACACATCAGTATCCTTATAATAAAATGTTAAATTTCGTTACGGAGTGTTCAATTTTTAAGGGTGTTTCACCTGATAACATCCATAAATGGTTTATTTGCACTTTAGCTCCAACCATTGAAAATAAATATATAATATGTCATATCAGGTAAATGAGAATTAAAAAAGGAAACGAAAAACGTCAAAATATACAGGGTGTCCCATTTAAAAAAACATAAGTTGGCATTATATTTCCTTAGTGAGCCCCCTAAAAAAAATAATCTGTGCGCCACTGAACTCTTTAATATTATACCTATCAAAAGTTTTTATAACGCTTTTTTATATTTTTCTTAATTAAGAAGTTATAGTACCTTGTAGTTTTCGACAGTTTTCAATAATCGCCCTGTATCTTCCAACTGCAGGGAGTTACTAAAGATTTAATTAGGCTATCGTTACTTTAACAAAAAAAGAAGTCATAACATCTTAACTGCTTTCCTTCTATCTCTTCTAGTTTACGAGATACCCTGCAAAACTCACCAATTTGGGACACCCTGTACTCTTTGATTTTGAAAGTATTTTTATTGGTATATGAAAGAAGTTTTACCCATTGGTCGAAATATGTTTTAAGGTAAAAAAAGGTACCGACCATTTTGGCTGAATAAACTCAATGTTATATTACATAAAAAAGGAGAAATATATCTAAATTAACGAATGATGCCTTAAACAGAAATTCTAATGGACCCTTCTGTATAAGTTTCCATTCCACCGCATGTGTATAGGAGAATAAATCTCATTTATTTCAGCCAGACACTGTGAAATGTGTGCGATCTATTTTCTGCGTCTCAATTTATTTTTTTTTCCTCGTTCTATTGTCAATTAAACCTGGTAATCGATTTCGATTTGACAATTCAGTTATTTCGCAATTTTTATCTGCATGATACCTCCGATCGTAAACAATCTTTTATTTCGATGCACAAGGGCTGAGAACGACATCTTTCTATATATGTTTTTTTTGTATTGTATAAGACAAAAAATTGATATAAAAACGTTTTTAATTAAATCTATCTGTATTGGATTTTGAATTTTACGTACAAAAACTCTATTGTTCAAATTATCATTAAAACAATTTTGCTCATAAAAATATCGAGTTTGGAATTTAATTTTTAATCAATTCTATATCCCACGACCGGTTTCTGCTGTTTTGCATCTTCAGTTTGGCATTTGAATTAAATAAATAAATTCCCAGCTCGCGTGGGATTATCAAAAATATACGCAAAAAGAAAGAGTAGATGTCAGTGCTTTTCTTTAACGTTTAATTCAACAATTTACTGATAGATGGTAGCACTTTAAAGTTATTTACATACACGTCAATCAAGTCCGCGTGGAGAGAATGATGGTGTGGCAAAGGAAGAAATTTTAATATATCGATTGATGGTAAAACTAATTTTAAATGAAATAAGATACCGATATATTCCGTACTAAAAAGTAAAATTTTCTTGAATCTAAAAATACCACAACTAACTGATTAAAATTGTTTAAAAATATTTTTTCCAAATATTATCTATATTATATTTGAAAAATAATAGTGTTAATATTTTGATGAGGGGGTTGTTATCAGTGAGATAATGCGTTATCAATTAAATACAAACTGAAGGTTAATGAGGTAATGAAGTGGTAGATACAAAATCACTGATTATTTTTATTAAAATTGATAAAGGTAAGGATTCTTTAAATATTCATAAAAATATGTAAAACATTGAAAATGCGCATCCAGGCGCAGGTTGTTTATATACAGTGTCATTACGAAAGTACGCATCATATGGGAAACTTTTTTATTAAGGGTTTTTCGACAAAAAGTTATTCTTGATAAAAGTTTGTGCCTCCCCTAAAACTAAACATGCACCAACAAAATATAGTAAAACACTCATAATATACGAGGAGCCTTCAAAAATTTGAATTTGAGACAAGAGTAAAGTACCCTTATTTTGAAAAATTTAGAAAAGTTGTTCAGCAATAAAAAATACATATGGTCATGGCCATCTAAGTGATGTTTTATTTTTTTACCCTCAAACAAGAAAATCTCCTGAAAATCAATGAGTGTGCCGAAATACTTATTTTATTTTGACGTTTTATGATTTGATATTATGGAATATTAAGTTATTATTTACAATACTGTATAATTTTGAGCAATTTTCGGTGTTAACAAAAATAAAAATAACTTTGCACCAAAAAGTTTGAAAATTATTTTACTCTTCAAAAAAATTGACCGTGGTTAACACAATAGTTGCGTAATTTGTAATATTACAGGCTTTTTAAATAAACCGTCGTATACAGGATGTTGTCTATTTATCGTTTTACCAATTTTTTTTTTCGTAGTCCCCATTTAAAAAAAAATGGGTAAAAAAATAAAACATCACTTAGATGGCCATGACTTCAAATCTAGATGTATTTTTTAATGCTGAACAACTTTTCAAAATAAGATTTCCAGAAATTTTTCAAAATAAGGGTACTTTACTCTTGTCTCAAATTCAAATTTTTGAAGGCTCCTCGTATATTATGAGCGTTTTACTATATTTTGTTGGTGCATGTTTAGTTTTAGGGGATGCACAAACTTTTATCAAGAATAACTTTTTGTCGAAAAACCCTTAATAAAGAAGTTTCCCATATGGAGCGTACTTTCGTTATGACACTGTATATACTTGAAATTATAGACCAGTTGCTTTTTCTTATATATTTTTTATATTAAAAATTACTCAAAAATATCAATTTCTGAATTATTATATAAAAAAAATTAATTTCTGATTTATATAAATAAACAAACACTATTTTAAAAATAAAAATAAAAAGAATGATTATTTTAAAACAGAGACAATGTTCAACATTTTAATTTCATTTTACATCAAAAGGAAAAGTGTAATGATGATAAATGTACAAAGTTTTTTTTTTTTGGTAAACCAGTAAGGAATTTTAATTTATCAGATTCGACATCCTAAGACCGGTTTCTGCCTTTCGGCTTCATCAGTTAGGCTTTTCGAATCCAATAAATAAAATTCCAAACTCGTACAAGTCAATAGCTATAAGATAACATTTTTAGATGTGCTACCATCTATGGTAAGAAGAGAGTATTGACAATAAACTTTGACTGATTCTAGTCAAGATGTCACTCTCTTCTTTTTATCCCTTTAAGAGATTAGTAATTATTATTAATTAATTCTGTAACAACGCGTCAAACTACTAAAGTAAAAATTTGGTATCCCAGAAAACGTTTTTTCTTTTTTAGAAAAATTTTTTTGAAAATGAAATCATATCATCTTAATTTGTTGGGAATGGCAAATTTTTGCCCTACTCAAATAATTTATAGAGTTTTCGTACGCAGGTCTTGATCCTGTTTTTGTATCATTATGAATTGTTTCACACCTACTTCTGACAAGTAGGAGTTGCCTTTGTGGGTCAAAATGGCAGGCTGATTCGATTTAAAAGTAATAAATTTTTGAAAAAATATTAAATTCTTTGAATTATACCTATCTCCCTACTTTTAAGGACCCAATTTTGTTTGATATTTATTCAAATGGCAAAATTAGAATTTTATTATTAAAATAAAAAAAAAATAGAGTTGACCGGCATTGAAAATATTTAAAATGGGATTAAATACATTGCCTTGTCAGACTTTATTCAAACGAGCGCTTCTTTCACCAATTTTCACTTCGTAGAATACATTTTCCGCACATCAAAGCCTCTCTAATTCTGCTACGAACGCGAAATAAAAGAAGAACCTACGTCAAATAAAGAATATTAGTTTCTAGCAAATGCCATTCATCGATTTTTATGATTATAACTGCAATAAGAATTTTAATCCTCCAAGCCTTTTATAGAAGGTTATTAGTTTTTTTTTTTGAAAATAGAAATTATACGAATGATTGAAGAATAATAACCATCTCGATTATCACTCATTCTCTAATTTGAAAAATAAACACAATTACTGATAAAATGTATTCAAGAATTTGTTACAAATAAAAATTATTTATGTAATTCAAACGTAGTTAAATATAATTTGAAATAGATTACAATAACGAAAGATAATAAACAATTCTGCGTCCAGTGAAGAGCGGATCAAGAAATATTAGAAGAATTGAATGGAGAAGATATAATAAAGAAAATTAAAACTCAAAGAATCAAGTGGATGGGTCATACATGGAGACAAGGGTCAGAAGAAGACGTGGAAGACCCAGATCGAAATGATTGGCAGAGGTAGAAGAAGGTTTAATCGGGGCAGGAGTTACAAAAGGAGAAAACAAGAGACCGGAAGAAATGGTGGCAAATCAGCGAACAAGTACAATGATAAACCGAGTATTGGAAAATACTTACTGCTGATTAACACCATCATTCACGCAAAGGACTCCCACAGGATTATTATTTTTTCAGCATTAAAGATTTAAAGCAGTATAAAATGTTTCTTATGGATAATGAGCGGTTTTGTTATCCAAAACAGAGATTGTATAAAGGAACAAGCTCCTAAAAGTTATTATAAAACAATTTTGAATTGTTGCTTTAAAAGTATTTAATTTTTTTAGGATCAAATTAGACGCTAGTTACAGGCAATGATAATTTTTGGAGATATTTTAACTTTATTTAATTATCTCGCAGATAAACGTTTCCAAAATTTGTATGTACTTTAGTACAAAAGTCTTCATATGAAATGTTTCAAATTAAAGATTATTTCCAAGTCCCAATTTGTTTGTTTAATTACCATTACATTTTTCAATGATCAAATGCAGGATCTGCCTTTTCTCAGCTAACCAAAAAGGCAGCGACCTATCTTTTAATTTTATCTCATAGGTCTTTTCACTTAAATAATTTTCTCGACATATACTTCGTCACCGCTCAGAATTTGATAAGCTGGAAAATAATTTATTACAAAAAAAAAACGTTCTACAGCGAACCCGAAACAATCCCATCAATAACCATCTTTATCGGCAATAAAATGGTAAAAACAAAGTCGCCAGAATTTGTGATAAAAAAAAATCAAAAGACGACAAGTCTAAACCAAATTTGAATGATTATCATTTAAAATAACAAACAATTTATGTGTGTGTGTAACAAAAAAAAAACAAACAAATAAATCTCGTACTTATTTGAATAATAATCAATGCAAATATGTAAACGCCTTCGACGGCCGTAAATGGAGTGTGTCCACCTCTAGCATGTACTGTTATAGCACATTCGTTTTGTCGGAGACTAAAAAGTTGTTGAACTAATTTTTGTAGTCGTTAATTGTTATGAAACGGTCCCCCGGTTCTTTGAAAACTCAATGAGAAGCACTTTGCCAGCCACCAGGTGCTCTTTCTCTTTATTCTCAATTAATTTGACACAGGCGTGTAATCGTAGGGGCCAATGGGGACCCTTTATCGTTAGCTGAACTAGCAAAAAATTCTATGAAGAGATTAATTAGCATGAGTAACAGTTGATAGTATGTCACTTGTTAAATAAAAGGATTCTAAATTCATCAAGTTTCATGAAACAAAATTATTTTTTTCTACAACTACTATGAAAAGTAGCGAATTTCTCATAGCTTACTTAATTTCAAAACCATGTATTGCTCATACCGTGCGGGAATATTTTTCTTCGCGGCACTTTGCCCACACCACATACATTTATATGGAGAATCAACAAAAATCGACAAAAACTTAGTAGGCTGCTGTTCAGCTTTAAATAGTTGTCAGAACTGTCAGATTATAGAAGTTTTTTAAATTCTTCAGGTAGTTTTCATTCGTGCTTTGATAAAAATCGCAATTTCCATTAAATATTATTGTAATAATATAATAAACAATATGGGTAATGACAGTAGTGACGATTTTGATAATACTCCGCCAGAGATATTGGAAAGAGCCGCAAAAGTAACGTTAGATTTGTTGCCGGTAATTTCAAGAAAAAAGTATGAATTGGCATACGAAAAATTTATGGAATGGTAAAGAAATACAAATATAAATTAAAAAAATTATTTAACTGTTAAAAGGTAGGATACTTTCATGTTATTTTAGTTTTGCTAACCACAAAAATAAATATTAAGTTACATTACTTGTATTCTTTAAATTTGTGCAGTTGTAGAAAAAGTATAGTGTGTAACACGTGGGGAAAGTACTTTTCCCACTTGTTGCACAATATACTATTTTCTACGAGTGTACGCAAAGTAGCTACTTTGCGTATTGATTTGCCTGCGCAAAGTAGCACTTTCCCGCACACTTGCACTTTCTCGCACACTTGCACTTTCCCGCACACTTGCACTTTCCCACAAAATTGCACTTTCCGGTATACTTGTAGCACTTTCCCGAACGCTTATTTTAAAGCAAAATTACCATATTATAGACGCCTTTTTTCTTATATTTTATAATTTTTTAGTAATGTACTTATGCAAGATTTTTTTATATTTAATCAAAATAAGAGCAAAATAAAATAATGCAGATTTAGGTCTAGTTTACATCAACTTTGACGTGTTACAATATTTTTATGTCAAATGCGGTTTGTTCACTTAGCAACCAAAATACATTGTCATACAACGCTCAGAGTCGAAGACGAGGATTTTTGCACCTGCAAAATATTACTTTGCATTGTTTTTTCACAGGAAAAATTAGATGCCCGAATGGTATTTGACAAGACTGTTTCAAGACTAACAGTTTATTCTGCATACACATAGCTTACAAAACATACTACCTATTATATATGCATACATAATAAATATGTAGGTATTAATTTGAAAACGGAAAAACAAAATCACAAAATACTACAAACTTAATTATTTATGGTACAACTAAAATATAAATTGCAATTTTGGTAAACAGTAGGAGTATTGTTTGAAATCTTTGTTAACTCATTGATAACGTTAGGTGTAGGTAAATCATTAATGTTGTTGATGGGTCCAGCTGTAGAGTGAGAAGCTCGAGGAGTGGCTGCAGGATCTTTTGTTTTCTATTTTTTAGCTGGAAGTTCTGAGGCGTCACTTCTAAGGGTGTTTATGATGTTGGAATAATGCTCATTATCCATTTGCCAGTAAAATTAATTGTTGTTCACCAACCCCTCCTTTAGCCAGGTTACTGACTGCTGTCGACCGCATAGAGTGGTTTGTTATTTTTATTTCTTTTGTATTTAATTCTGCCTTCTCTGCTGCTTCTTTAGTCCATTTCGAAACTTCGTTTTTTCCCACTGGTGTTTTTGTACCATTCACTTGATTGTTCTTTGTTCCATGATGGGTTTACTGTTAAGAATAATCAGTTGTTATTCTAGATGAACGTTTAACCATTAGAATTTTAAAAAGACGGACTGTACAAAAGGTAGGGTTCTTCGTATTGGGGACCAGCCATTTACTATTGGCCATTTTTTTTCTCCACTCTGGGCCATTTTATTGAAGAGAGGATTATATTCTACTCTTCCTAAATAGTAGGATTTTTGAAAATCAGTTATTTAAAAAAATATGTTACTATGTTATCTACCTGTTTTAATTCCAGAATTATCCACTTCCTCTTTAAAATAATCAACTCTGTAATTGACTGCTTCTCCACCTCTCCAGGCAAGTTCTACTGAAGCGATATGGTAAAATGTTCGCTGGAGTCCTACCGGAGTGTCTTCGTCCCATGATAAAACCATTGCGTAATATTTTTCCAATTTTAATGAAGCAGAGCTCGGTTTCCTTTTATTGGCGCACATCTGCAAATTCCTTATTACGAGCTTCCCTACTAGACTTGAAGATAATATCTTTGAATGGATCAAAAATTATTTTCCACTTCATAAAATACATCTCTTGCATTTTTTTGCAACGGTGTTCCACATTGTCTTCACAACTAGTTCTTTGTAATTTTCTTTCCTCATATTCCACGCCCAATCTTTCAGGATTAGGTTTAATTGCTCTAAACTTGTAGTTTCCAATAGCTCCTATTTATTTGCCTTGTAGAATTCCATAAACTGTTTCCATATTGACGTATGGGTTTTAACGGTATTGTACGGTACACTTTTCTCAATCGCCAGATCAATATTAGTCATAGAATCACTTCCAAAGCGACTCATTTTCACTACATAAGCTGACTAGCACTGTTTAAAAACAATATTACAAAATTTATTGACAATAAAATCAGAAAAATTGTTTAGCGTCGTTTTCTGGTGTCCTAGGAGACCACAATTACTTGTTATCAAAGGTAAATTTTCAAAAATTCGGGTATTTGAAATCGGTTTGGTCTACAACGGAATCAATATTTTCTCGAAACGGTTATGATGCGATATTTCTCGACATTCGACTGGAACATAATTGGTTTGGATTTATTGGCCAATAAGTCGGTCAGTTAATTGTTCAAGTCGAGAATCGGACCAACTAATTATAAAAGTTCGCGAACGTTGCACACTTTTTCATCACCTTATTATCATCAAAACAAAACCGCCAACAACGGTCCGATTGCTATTCGAATTTTTGCCATCGCATTCGCGGTTCTTTCGATTGCGATTGTGAAATTTTAATTGGCCTTTTACATTTCAGACGCTTGTAATCAACGAGTTATTTGTGAGGTATTTATAGTACCTAGACGATTCGTTTTTCTTAGAATGTACAGAGATGAATTGAATCGACGAGAAAGTACCGTTTATAGTTCGCCACCCTGTCAATATGAATGACCCCGTATATTCAAAGACATTTTAAAAATATGGCCCTATATATGATTCTACTTTTCTCTTCTATATCTACATCTACTTATATAACTAAAAACCGTTATACATTTTGATCTTAAGTAACAAAGTTGGAATGGAAAGTTTCATTCCACAACCTAGTAAGATACTATACTTTCCCTACGAACAACATAAGACATCAAATACAAAATTGCAATAAGAATTATTATGGAAATTGAAATCTGGTGTATTTGAAATATTTTCAGTAGAATTTTCTACAATATAATAATTAATGCTTATGGAGAAAACGCAAGATATTGCTTAACCCTACGTAACCTATATCTGACCTTCCGCTTTGTGTAAAAACCCAAGAAATCGCATTGAACATTCCGGTAAGTACTTATTTCTACATCAACTTATCCTAATTTAGTTGCATTCAAATAGTTTTAAACTATATCATTAAATACATAGGCAAACGCGTGCATTCAACTTTCAAAACTTCAAGGTTATGCAAAACGCGATTACCAACAAATCTTGATAATATTATATTATATAGACTAATTTATGAGCTGTTAGATGTGAAATACCTAAAGTAACAGCTGATTGTAATGGCAAGTATAATGGACGTACTTGAGATTGTGCTAACCACTCGGAAAATTAAATTCATAAAAAGTTCGAGTTACTGAAAAGGCTTGTAATTTTTATTACTTTTAAAAATCTTATTATTTGGGGATTCGTTTTCCTTTTCAGGACCTGAAAATAGGAATACGAAAATATTTTCAACTTAATAATAACGATACAAAGGAGTAATTATTTGGGTAAATGATTTAAACGCGTCGTTTTTTTCTCTCTAGTAGTTATAATATTTATTGATTTATTGATTATTAGAACAGAGAGTTTGTAGACACAATTTCATCATAAAATAATGTTTAAAATGTCAACGTATGCAGAAGCAATTTAACAATGTTCTGATGATCGCAAAATCCGTTGCTTTTATTGCTAAATCATTTGATGCGCATAAATGGCAATCATTGATAATTAATTGAGTTTTCAATATGCCGGATTACCCAATATCAATCGGAGTTACAATAAAAATGATCGATCGACAAAAAAGATCCATAGTTGTAGTTTTATATTATACCTTCTATTTTTAAAAATACCAGCAATAGTAGTTTATAGAATTCAGTGTGTTTAGAGGCAAACAGAATGCGAATAATCACAAGGTCAATCATTGGAAGTGTGTGGAATAAATCTTGAATTGCCGTGTATTTCGTATGGGCTGTTGTACGTCGAGTGCTCGAGAGTAGGCAAACCATTATTTGTTTTCTCTCCAGAAGGAAAGACAGAAAATATTTTCTTCATTATTAGACACACTAATTTATTATTCACCATAATTCATCGATTATTAATATAAACGTTAAACTTGCGATAAACTGAGGAAATTCTAGACCAAGTTTAATATTAAATACATAAATAGATATAACTTCAGAATTATTAATTATTTTAGTGAACTTACCTTTTAACAATGGGCGTTTAAAATTGGACAGTTCGTATTAACAGTTATTTGTAATAAATCATAAAAACATAAACTTAAATTACTTTTTTTTTTAATTAAATCGAATTGCGAAAATTCACATCGCAATCAAGTTCAAGGTTATACCGTTACCTCTGGATAAATTCGATATTTTATAAGGAATATTTAATCTAGTTAAAAATTAAAAAACAAATTTTTGATAGTACAACCGATTCGGATTAGATATTTTTAATGTTGGGTCATATATTCTCTCTCGAGTTTTTATTTAATTCATTTTAATTTTATTATTTATTGATTATTTTTTGACATTTCTTAAAACGAATGTCACAAGGGTAAGTTTCAACCAATTATGTCATTATTATAGTGGGAATAAATCTCTTGTGATTATTCTCGGGAATAATCACTGTAGCTTTTGTTTGCTTAACAAGTGTCACATAGTTGTCAAAATAATTATAGTCGAACTCAATCCTTTATGAGAATGAAAAAACAGCAAAGGATTACCGCCAATAGAACAGATGCTCATGAATCTGGACATTTTTGAGCACTTTAAAGTCGAAAACACGGTACACTGTCCATATACATAAAAATAAAATAATATTTTGGCTATTAGGACCACTGTGCAAAGATTCAATAACCAACTTAGCTGGATATCGTTATAGGGGAGAATGGCGTATAATTATTAATTATGAGTTTAATATGAATTTAGGACATTTTAATTTCTATAACGCATATTAGATTTGAATTACTAATTAAAATTTTGTCTGAAATTAATTTAACTAAACTGTGGAGTGTGAGGTTACACTCATAAGAGGCGACAATGGAAGTGTGGTTATAGTTTTTACATTTTCAATTGCAGAAACAAAATTCTCAGATGTGCAGACAGGTTACTTTGGCGGCTTGTAGATGTGCCGACAAGTGGCTTTGTCGGTATTAGCGGCATGTAGATGTGCCGACAAGTGGCTTTGTCGGTATTAGCGGCATGTAGATGTGCCGACAAGTGGCTTTGTCGGTATTAGCGGCATGTAGATGTGCCGACAAGTGGCTTTGTCGGTATTAGCGACTTGTATAAAGCGGGATCATTTTGTTCTGCAATTAAAGTAGGAAGTAGGAAGTTAGACAAATATTGTCTTCAGTAGTGAGGGCTAGGAAAATATTCATACAGTGATACACTGTGCTTGTGTTCGCACTTGATTTTTGATTTAGTGAATAGTAAGTGGTAGGTGATTCGTGGCGTTAGTTTATTTCAATTAATATTATTCTTGGCTTCCGTGTATATACATACTTTTTTTTATTTTGAAACATTGTTACAGTGTACTTCTCATTTATTTATTTGGTGTCAATTTCAATATGTTTCGTCCTTGGGAAAATACAGTTTTTTTTAAGTGGATCTAAAGAATCGGAACAATCACTAAATGATATTCCAATGGATTAGAAAGGAATTATATTCTGGGTGAATCTACTACAACAGCTACTCTGGCATTGATTTTAAAAGATTGGGATAATAACATGAAAAGAAAGATCGGAAATTATTATAAAGAAGCAGTAATAAAGACAATGTGGAATAAAACGGCAAAATTAGTTCAAGAACTTTACTTTAATAAGTATAACAGGTCCTTTGATCCTTTCCATGATATAGAATTCAAAAATGCTCGAAATGCAAGAGATTCAAAACGAAAAATTTTATGTGGCACTTTCTAATACAGAACTGTTGAAAATTTTTAACTGTTGGGACGTAGATACACCTTGTGGATTGCAAAAAAAGTTTTTTCACGTGGCATCGTATGAACTAGCTTGGAGGGGAGGAGAAGCTACGAAATGTTTAGTTCATTATTTTAAAAAATAAACCGACATAATGGGATTAAATTCTGGCCGCATTGAATATAATCCCATCTTTACAAAAACTGCACAGGGTGGAGCACGAAGATGCGCTAATATAAATAACCCAGATATTTGCCCTGTTCATCTTTTTGAAAAACTAATGGGTAAACAAAATATTAAAACCGAACGTTTCTTACTCCAAATCCTGCTTGGTAAACTCATGGTTCTTGGTATAAACACGTTCCTGTGGGAATAAATTCCATTTCAAAATGGATGCAAGAATCAGCAGAAAAAGTAAGTCTAAACATAGTTACTAAAAAAACAACTAACCATTCAGCCAGATCAAGTGCAGTAAGTAACCTTTCAAAAGCTGGTGTAGGAGAACAAGAACTACTTAATCATAATTCTGCAAGATCGATTAAACCATACTTACAATTGAACCAAGAACATCATTCAAATATAATAAATAATCTTAGAGAAAATACGCAGGAGGAAACAGTTAATATAACAAGCAATTCCAAATCCTCAATAAATAGCGAGTCTCGAAATATTTTTAATAATTGCGTTTTTCATTGTACTAATTTAATGTACTCACAATGTTCCAATGATATTTTCGTACATTGTAATAAGTAATTAAATTAAATTTTTGATTAGTTTTATTGATCTTTTATTGTAAAAATTTGTGAATCAAAAAATAATCTAGTCAAATATAACTCGCGAGTTCGATAAATTAGAAAATAATTTGACAGATTTTGTTCAAACTTGTTGCCATTTGGAAATAGCCACAAGTTTTAAAAAGATCTGTCAAATTATTTTCAATTTATTCTCACTCTCTTGTTATATTATTACTCATTATTTATATTTTTTAATTTTTTGTGCAAATAGAAATTTTTTTAATTAATTAATGTCTGTCATTGAGTGGGTAACTGAATGACTTACATGTATATGTCCAAATAAAGTGTCTATCAAGCAAAAAAACAGGACGTGAATGGTCGGAAAATTTAGGGTAAATTATAAGTAAATTCAGAAAAATTCAAGATGACTGAGTAAAAGCTCCGGAAGGGGGGTGGGATACGTTTTGAGGGTTGGATATTGATTTTTTAGGATTTGTGGCTTAAATATGCATCTTATCGAAAAAAGTTTAATGTAAAAGTTGTCGATAATTAAAAAATCTAAAACTTTTGTACTAATCATTTTTTAAGATAATCTCAAAATTGCTGAGAAAATCGATAAAAATCCTAATTTTTCCATACGAACAATATATTTTTTCCATACGTTCTTAAAGTAGAGGTTTTATCGAAGAAAATGAGCACTGATAAAGTTAAAAAATTGAAAATTTGAAACGGAAAAATAAATATTTTGCTTTAAAGCACAAAAAGAACGTTTTGATCCAGTTAGTTTCAATAAAAAATAGTGATATACCGCCTAAAAATGCAATTTTTGATACTACTAATTCTGAATAGCATATTCTAACTTTAAATTTATAAAAAGTAGCTATAAAATCCGCCAGTAAGGCAGCAGGATGCGCAGAAAGTTCTGTGCACGTAGGGGTGCATTATGCCGAGTGGTGGTAAAACAGTCTACGAAGGTCAATTGACTAATCTCATCACCTAAAGTTATTGGAGCTGATATTTGCAATTTTTAGATTTTTATATAACGAAAATTAATTTTTTCTTGTTATTTGGTTTGATTTTAATTATAAAGTCGTTTGATTGCGTAGGTATATGTTCATCTAGATTTAGAGTATTAAAAAAATCCAATAAAAAATCTTAATCTATCTTAAAATGTTTTAACTTACTCGATATAAAATTGATACCTGTAATGGTACCAATAAAGATCTGTTAAACAATATATCCAAAAAAATAAATAAATATTAATAAATGCCACACGTCACCAACATACACTTATCGGCACGGGTACTTGTGTGTAGGTACAATAATTTTAAGTTTGTACGACAACGATGGCCGGCTACCAGCGATACAACTAAATAACAAAAATTATGGAAAACCATTAAGTGGTTGCATGTGGGACACAAAGTGAAAAAACTGGCCAAGATATGAAGACGTTCTTTAATTTCCACAAAATCTCGTATACCAAGGTTTTGTGGTCGCTAATGAAGAATTAGACAAGGGCCAAACCGATTTTAAACACCCGAGTTCTTGAAAAATTCTTAGCAGTGGTCAGAAAATTATACGTAAGTTAAGAAAAATCAAGACCATCCAGATACCGCTAGGAATTTTAAAAATGATTGACTCTGGTCTAAATCTGCAATAACAATTTTAAAAAACAAAACGGCTACAAAAAAAAGGAAATTAAACTCATTAAGAAAATTCCCGACAGGGAGCATAAATCCGGGGTTGTTGATCCCTTGGTTAGCTCATCTTTGACGATGGTTTTTTTGGAAACGGTTAATTAGATGACTAAAAAAGGAAAATAAACATGCGTGAATGGATAATTTCTTAGCAAACAAGATACACGTGAATATAAAATTAGGGAAGAAAGAAAACAGGAGTATGATAAAAGAAAGTTATTACAAACGGAAAACTATACAAATGAGTGAATTATCAAGATCGACTGGGGAAAGTTTAAAACTTATTTGTCCAGGTTTTTGGTATCCTGTCCCACTGTGGATCGGTTATCAAGAAACACAATGTTTTTGTTTTTATGTCGGGTAAAATTAAACTTTATCTCATTAATTGAAGATTAGAATTAATGTGGATTATTTGGAAATAAATCTAGATGTAAAAAAGGAATCCCTCGAGTTTCAAAATGGTAGTGATACACAGAAAACTTCAAATTAATATAATTCCTAGATTCAATGGTTTGTTTATGATGTAATTAGTGGGGATTTCCTTATGTATATATATATATACCCATTGTTGACTCTAAATGTTATACGTATTTAAATTATTATTTATAATTATGTGTAGGCAGAAAATAGACAAACGTTGTGTTTATTCAGAGAACGAGATGGTAAATATATTAAATTTGAAGAATAGATGCAAGCGCAATCAATTAATGGTTTCAAATCATCACTAATGAATAGTACAGAGTGGACTTTAAAATCAAATTAAAGGATTTTTTTCTGTAGGTAAAATTTTCGATGATTCATAATTCTCTCGTGGTTGCAAAAAGACATTTTCAATTGCAGAGATATAAAACCAAAATTCCGAGATGTGCCCACAAGTTGCTTTGATCGGCTTTAGCGTGCTATATTATCTTTAAAAATACGTTAAAAAATATAATGGATTATCATAAACTGGATGGCATTAATAGACCAAGCGCAATTTTCGTGAATAATATCATAATATCTAATTTTTCCGAAAAAAATCGAAAAAACACGTTGCTAAGTAATATTTTAACAAGAAGCATGAGTCGAAGACGAGGATTTTTGCACATGCACGAATGCATTTTGTTAAAAAAATATTACTTTGCATTGTGTTTTATCGATTTTTTTTCACAGGAAAAATTAGATGCCCAAATGGTATTTGATAAGACTATTTCATGAGTAACAGATTATTCTGCATACACATAGCTTACAAAACATATTACCTATTATATATGCATACATAATAAATATGTAGGTATTAATTTAAAAACTGAAAAACAGGTAATTTATTTAATCACAGAATACTACAAACTTAATTATTTATGGTATAATTAAAATATAAATTGCAATTTTGGTACACAGGAGGAGTATTGTTTGAAATCTTTGTTAACTCAGAAAAAAAAAGCAATTTTTTTCCAACAGTGGTACCCAGTTACAGGAAATGCTATCAGAGTACAATCAATTAGATACTAGATACATATATAGAAGTGAATGCTGAAAAGATTATATACTAAATATTTAACACACGTAAAATTTAAGTTTAAAAGAAGAATATGAGTAAAATACATAACACTAAAATACTGCAAAGTTGGTGTAGTAGACATAAACATTATAGATGATCAACGATACATGAGATAACAGTCATCAAAGAGTCAAAATGAATGTCACAGAATTCAACGGAGATCGTAACATAACATTTGTTCGTGATGCTTCGCAATAATACTTTAAATTGTGCCGACCTCCGATTCTAGGTACTAGAAAATTAATTTCTTTTAAGAGAACCGTACAATTAATATTGTTATTAATTAATTTATGCAAGAATTTTATACCAAGAGTAATTCTCCTTATTTCCAAAGATGTCATTTCGAATCGTGACAGCAAAATGTTATGATCGATGCCTCTCACAGGATATTGTCCATCGACTTTCAGGCATAAATATTTCAAAAATTTTCTCTGTACACTTTCAATTGACGTTTTTTGGTAATCGTAAATTAACTTAGATCTGACATAAGCAATATATAACAATTTTATGGTGGCATCGTTCTTGAAGTTTTTGCTATTTCTGTAAATGACACCAAGCATCCTATTCGCATCCGCAACTGTTTTTCTGATATGTGTTGTGAAAGTAAATTTACTGTCATATGTTATATCAAGGTCATTGATAACGTTGGGTGTAGGTAAATCATTAATGTTGTTGATGGGTCCAGCTGTAGAGAGAGAAACTCGAGGAGTGGCTGCAGGATCTTCTGTTTTCTGTGTTTTAGCTGGATGTTCTGATGTGTCGCTTCTAAGGGTGTTTATGATGTTGGAATAATGCTCATTGTCCATTTGCAGATAATGCTTAATTGAGTTGGCTGATCTATTCACCGACATCTCCTATAGCCAGGTTACTGACTGCTGTCGACCGCATAGAGTGGTTTGTTATTTTTATTTCTTTTGTATTTAATTCTGAATTCTCTGCTACTTTTTTTTTGTAACATCCACTTGATTGTTCTTTGTTCCATGATGGGTTTACTGTTAAGAATAATCTATCAGTTGTTATTTTAAATGAACGTTTATCCATTGGAATTTTAAAAAGACGGACTGAACAAAAGGTAGGGTTCTTCGTGTTGGGGACCAGCCATTTACTATCGGCCATATTTTTTTTCTCCACCCTGAGCCGTTTTATTGAAGAGAGGATTATATTCTACTCTTCCTAAAAAGTAGGATTTTTGAAAATCAGTTCTACCTGTTTTAATCCCAGAATTATCCACTTCCTCTTTAAAATAATGAACTCTGCAATTGACTGCTTCTCCACCTCTCCAGGCATGTTCTACTGAAGCGATATGGTAAAATTTTTGCTGGAGTCCCGTCGGAGTGTCTTCGTCCCATAATAAAACCATTGCGTAGTATTCTTCCAATTTTAATGAAGCAGAGCTCGATTTCCTTTTATTGGCGCACATCTGCAAATTCCTTCGTTTCGCATTACCAGCTTCCCTTCTATACTTGAAGATAATATCTCTAAATGGATTTTTGTAACGGTGTTCCACATTGTCTTCACAACAGCTGTCAAGTTTTGCCGCGGGTAAACTCGAAAAAGCTGCTGAGAGGAGCTGTCATACAGTTTTTTCATCTAGAAACCATTTGTAATTCAAAATTGCCCGTTTGTGATTGGTGGAAATTAAGACGAGGGAAATAGTCGACAGTAATATCCCAAGACCTTGACAAATAGCCGACTATTTTTATTGCATCTAAATTTCAAGTTTATTTTAGGATCAATTCGTCGAGACTTAATTTTGGCATTAATAATCTGAATAACTCCCGAGAGCTTTAGCTCGAGGGAGTTATTCTTTGATTATTAATGCCAAAATTATCGAGACAAATTGTAAAATATACGAGAAATTTAGTAGCAATAAAAATAGTAGCTAATTTGTCAAGGTCGCGTTATATTTAATAAGATTATTTCCCGAGTCAAAAAAAAAACTGTAAATACCGTCCTTCAGGTGAATATTGAGGACGATGATCAAATAGCCGAATATTTACCACCAAGGTGAATAGTCGCTTTATTTTGTTTTGATTGGCTGCGTCAAATCAGTTTCCAAACACGTGATTGGTTAAAAATTGATATTTGACAGACAAGGGAAATAATCGAAGGTAATATCCCAAGACTATGACAAATAGCCCACTATTATTTTCTGCCTAATTCTATCTATTCTATTCTATTGAATAACTCCCGATAGCTTTAGCTTCTTCTACGTATCTTTATCAATTTTTTTCAAATTTTATTTACACGTTTTTCAATGTTATGAATGATCCAAAGCAACCAGGAAGATTAGAAGATCTAGAAATGTTTTTTTTTATACTCAATTTTAATATAATAATCGGTTTTCAATTGGCGAGTCGTCAAAATCTAAGTACGCATTTTTAGATATTTATAAAAATGTATATAATTAGTATTCCGATTAAATTTTCACGTTTAGCATTTTTGAATCAATATCTTCATTAGTTCGACATTCGATTGACCTAATCATAAAAGCTTTAAATCTACACCTATCTGTAAAATTGGTTCAATTCAGATATAAAGGTCTGTGGGGTTATTTATTTGCAAGATTTGTACAAACCCAATCACAATGTTAACTTTACGATATTATTTTACATAAGAAACTTTATTGAATTATCAATTTAATATTTTTTTATACGATTATGTTGATTGCTTGTGCATTGTATAATTCATTTTATATGCAGTTTATTGATAAGAATATACAGCATGTAAGTAGTTTTGATGGAAAAACAGCTGTTGAAACAAAAATTGGAAATTTGCAATTTATTTTTAAATACTACGATTCTGACATTGAACTTTCCTCCGTAATCTTAAATTAATCGATCATTCAAAAATATCTCAATGTATTAGTTCAAAGTTTTACGAAAAATATAATAAGGAAAATACTTCGCTACAAAATTCCTATATGTGTATTAAAAGTGGAAAATGGCTTTCCGCTCGAACTACACACGAGTTTTTGAAAATATAATGAGGAAAATACTTCGCTACTTTCGATACTTGAATATTTCATGACTGAATTAATCATTTTTTTCAATTTTTCTTTCTTTCTGTGGATTTTTACAGCCTTTCGATTGTTAATGTGAAAAATTTCTCAAAAATATACCACTCAGATTATTGTAAGTCTGTATTTTTCATACCACATTTTCTAACGAATTTTCATTAAAAAAAATTAGTTTGCCATCGAGTTTAGAATTTAATTTAATTTTCTAGAAATTATCACATTTTTCTTTTTCCTCTCTTTCTGTCATTTTTCACAAATGTATTTTTTGTGTAAATATTATTGATTTTCTGTTAAACGCGTTTTTTAGTAAATTTCCCACACATTTTCACTATTTTCTCGACTTTTTTCGCATTTTATTCCCTTTATCACTTTATTTTTATACTAATCGTGGTTGTCTCAATGACTCTATGCCAAAAAAACTATAAATATTGACATCGCTTTTTGATCAAAATTACTGATTTGGATTTTTACGTTTCTATGTGTGTGTAGTTTATTTGTGTTTATGAATTTTAAAATTCTGACTTCAAATTTTGATAAAGCATCAAAAAGTAAGCTTAGGATTTGATGTGCCCCTCCGTACCTGTTCGAGAACACCTTCAAAATGGGGTCCAAAATATGAAAATTATGTTTCTCAAAACAATACAACATTTGAATCGGTACTTTGAGAAACCCCATAAATCAGTGTTTTTATGAAAATGACTTTTTTATTGCAATGCATTCATAACAGGTATTTGTACGCACTGAAGAGAAAGCATATCAATCAGCCTTCCCAAAGCCGAGATATGATTGGCCGAAAATCGCCGTTAATTAAGAAACCCCATAAGACAGTGATTAGTTTTTTGTGTCTCCTGAAAAATTTACTTTCCTTGACTTATGTGCTTTCTCAAATTACCGATTCATTCAAACTCCTGATGTGCGAAAGGACCCTGCACGGAATACATAGGATTTTGGTTGATTGCGGAATTTAATGAGTATGTTGTAGATCATGACCTGAACGGTAACACTTTAAATGGACTATCACCAAATCATATAAAGAAACAGGGTGATTTTAAAAGTAGTTACAGAAAATAAAGGTTATTTACCACAAATTGAGACTATTTTTGGTTTGTTCTCGTGATTTGGCTAAAATATGTCATCCCTTTGAAAACGCAACACTATTATGATCCAAATCAGTATTTTGTTTACATCACAAACTTACTCAAAAAATCATATTTTGTTTACTTCATCTATCAGAATTGAGATTTTTTCTACTTTAATTTCGAGATTTGTCTGAGTGTTGTTGACAATTTGGAAAAGCAATAGTATTATTATACAAATACCGCCGTCATTAGAAAAATACTTAAAATATTCTATTACAAAGTTATTCACTTCATTCTTTCAATAGAAACCATAAAGAACCATATGTTTTCAACTTAGAACGTTAATAACCTTATATTTTTAAATACAAGGATCCTACGAAAAGTAACTCTACATATATGTACATGACTACTTGATGTGCATATAATAATAATTTAGAGTATTTCAGGAAGCTAATTTTCTTCTTCCGCAACCTCACGAATAGCGACTTCTTGAACGTATTCCAAAGTATTGGTAGTTGGAAAATTTATTTTCCATAATATGCCTTCTGTAGCTGAGGTACCAAATGGTACTTGCCACATTACAGCAGTAATGTCCTGTTATTTCGTTCGCATCCAAATCAAATCTCATGAACAACCGATATTTAGTATTGTTTCTATGCCTGGGAAATTATCTGACCGTAATAAAACCATTTTCATTGAGTTTCGTATCTATATCAATGCAGTGTCTTTCGTTCTGGAAAACTCCAAAAGAAAAAATAGCGCCATTGGCGAACACTCTGAAAAAAATTACAGAGAATTTCGACAAACTCCAAAGATAGGTATAGTGCGCTGGCAGTTTTTTTTAGTAGGGATCTTATTATTATTGTTATTATTAAGGGTTTTCAGATATTAACGTTGAACAAAAATATTTATATTGTATCCTATTAATCATTCTTTCATGTTCTTGTAAATATTATAAAAATTGTTTACTTTGTTCTGTTTCTATTACAATTTCCTTTTGTTGAAACATATTCTTTTCAATTATATGAATGTGTCAAACAGTGGCCTACTCGATTCTTTTTTCTTTTAATTAGACGCGTACAATTATTGAAAGTATATGGATGTTTCAAATTTTAAGACAGCGGCCTTCACGATTCCTTTTTTTTTCCTTTAATTAGACGCGTACAATTATTGAAAGTATATGGATGTGTCAAATTTTAAGACAGCGGCCTACTCGATTCCTTTTTTTTTCTCGAATAAATCGTCAACATTTCTTATTTTGCAATAAATCTCGCAAATTTTACAAAATAGACCCAACAAACCCTATATCAGCAAAAAGCTCTTAAAAAATGCCATGCAATTATGTACTAAAATATAGGGTGATGCATTTGAAAAAGTCGAGTTATTGCTATTTGTAATTTGTAATTTTCAAAAAATCGTAGTAGGCGATAGAACGTCGACTTCGAATTTGCCTACAACTCAGAAGATGCGCTGAAGCTTAAGGAATCGACTGGAAAAAACTTGATTAAGTTATCTTGAACAGTTCTGAAGTTCTGAATTTTTTTGTGGATCTCTGCAAGACGCTATTTTGACACATAAATTGACATAAGTCAAAAACTATTGCAGATAAGTCTAAGAAACCCGGGTGCGTTATATCGACAATTTAATGGCGAATCTAAAAATGTAACAAAAATGGGGGGTTGTCATTTAAAAAATCAGAACTTAGTTGTGTATTTTATTTGGGACATCCTGTATATACATAGAAATATTTGCTTGAATAGAAAAAAAGTTATGGAGCAGGCACGTACCCCTGGGTCACCCTGTATTGAGAATGAAGTAAATAACATCGGAATAGGATATCTTTAGGTATTTGTATAATAATTGTGTGCAAATTTAAGTTGGGACACCCTGTATGGATCTTTATACGGAGCTATCAAGCTCACACGAAATATTCTGCAATATACAGATTTATACTGAAATTGTCAAAAAGAGAGACTCGAAAATAGACTAAAGGAGAATAAAAACTGACTCCTTTATAAATACATTTTCTTAAATGTTTGTAAAATAATTCACCCATATTTTTACATAGAAACAAAAACAATATTTTCCCAAATAGATAAACCGATAACAGATAAAATTAAGCCAAACTAATCCACAATAATATCAAAATAACAATATCTAACATTAAACAAAAAACTTACCGAATTAACAAATTATTATCCGGCTATCTCTGATATTGTTCCTTACTACTTGTAGTTGTATACCCTTTCGCGTTGAAAACCGAGCGTGGCGAATACCCTATACCTAAAACCTATCTACACGAAACCTATCTATACTAAATCGCGCTGTCGAGGACTATCTAAACGGACCTAGAACATTTGTTGATAACAGCAAAAGGGACATTGCGGGCATGCGTCCTTTACATAGCAGCGACGTCACGCTCCACGTGGTTGCGAAGACGCCACGACGCCTACGAAAAAAAGATCGCCTACGAGCGACGTTAATTGTCAATCATTGACTAAATGGACGCCCGACGACGTTGGCGACGGTTCCGGGCCGAAACGCCCCGAAGCTGCTGTTTATTAATAAACAGCTTCGCGGAGTAATAAGTGGGTATAGAATTCTGCGAGAATTTAGACTGTAAAAAATCTTAATAATATAAAAGTGAAGTCAATTTGATGACGCGTTACAAAAGTCTGTCAATTTTAAATATCTAATAACTGTTTTAGTCAGATTCCGATATTTCTTATCTAAAAATTCGAGATGACATCAGTAAGAAATATTTCAGAAACAAGTTCTTGTGCGTAACCTAATTTCTTTTAAAATTGCTCCCAACTTTCAGTTGCAGATAATGTTGCTTAATGAACCGTATTTTTTATTGGGTTTACATAAATTAAATCAGACTTGTTTTTAATTAAAGAAACTGGTTGGTTCATATTTCAAATTTTTATTGCTTATCTACAACTATTATAATTAATAAACTATATATATTATGTATGAAAGTCAACGATATTGTACAGTAATACTGGAACACTTTTTTTTTTCAATAATAGATTAAGTAATTTGATTTATTCAAAATAAATTTGCAAATTAAATAATTTACTATAGAATTTAAAATCTACCTAAATGGTTAAGTTTGGATGCATCTTTTCGTAAAAAAAAAATATGAGAAAAGGGGTAAAAAAACTGTAGAAAAATTAGAAAAACTTTTCTTCAAATTTTCTTTCCGATAACTGTTGGAAAAAATTGTTTTTAATGGGTTAAATTTTGAGGGTTTTCCATCAATTTACAATACAAATTTAAAAAAAAAAGAGAGAAATTGGAATAAAAAAAGAAGAAATTTCTACAATAAAAAATAGGGCTGGAAAATTTCATATGATCCTAAAACCGATGTTTTTTTACGAGCTTTAACTGCTAAGGTTATTCAATGTTGGAATTGTTAGTTCATATTTTGTTGAATAAATTTATGCTTTTCAGGAAGGTAGCGTTTTTGTTTTATATTCTTCATTTTCTAGTATGTTTTCTGTTTCAGGGTTCCAATTGAGTATTTGTCTAGCTTGGACATATTCAGAGCATTCCAAAAGGTGTGGTACTGTAAGGCGTGTTCTACAACGTTTTTCCAAAACATGAGAGCGGTAGAAAATTTTTCACATAATTTTTTTATAATTTATTTTAAAATAAACTTCCAAATTTTGCCCCATTTTAACATCATAACAACATTCCCTAAAATTTCGTTGAACTTTTCTTGCAAAGTAATGAATAAAAAAAATTCAACTAATTTTACAAATTTTGCCCCATTTTAATCTTCAACTTATGTCCTTGTATTTTGTTTTTTTTATGTTTTTTTATTATGTTTAAAAATATTTTAGGATGCAATCTTTTAATATATCCGTCAAATTTAGTTGATCCTTGAGTTGTTCCAGTAGTAATAATAACTCTCTCCCTGGCTCGGCTGTCCATTTCCCTTCTTAAATTTTCTTCCGTCTGTTTGATTCTGTTTTCTGTTATTTCTTGCATTTCTTCTGTCATATTTCCTTCTTGAATATTCCTTTTTATATTTCTTATTTGTTTTCCATTCTCATCTATTTCTTGTTTCAGTTTTCTCAATTTTTCTTGATTGTCTTCACTCATTTTCTCAACATCAACTTTAAGTTCTTTTTCGTATTCTTTGAGTTCCCCCTGTATTGCAACGGCCATGGTTCCCACATCTTGTTTCACCTCTTCTATTCTTTGGACAACTTCATCATATTCCTGGTGAACTCTCAATCCGATTGTGTCCACTTCTTTTCTGATGCTTACTACTTCTTCTTGTATCTGTCTATTTTCTTTCATGCAATTTTCTTCAATTTTATTTACTCTTTCCATAAATTCTTCTCTGTTCTTCTTAATATTTATTTCTATTTCTTGTTTTATATTTTCCATTATGTCCTGTCTCATAAGACTCATATCTTCTTTGATGTCTTGCCTCATACTTTTCATTTCATTTTCTATTTTCCCCATGTCTTGTTTTATATTCTGACCCATATTTTCCATCTTCTTCCAAATTTACCAAACCATCCTGTGATTCATCCGAACTATAAACCTCCTGAGATTCAGGCAATGTACGGTTTCTTAAATCCATTTTAATTTATAAATTATGTTTTAGGCCCTGTTTTCAAAGAGCCCCACGTTGGGCGCCAATTGTTATGCTTATGAAATTCTTCTAATACTACATTAAGCAACGCATTTCATATGGCATTCTGTTATGACACGAGTCCAAGTTTAAAAAACGAATCGTCTTTTAAAGGACGAGTGTCATAACAGCCATATGAAATAAGTTTGATTTGATTTTGCCATTTATTAAGAATGGCTTTTTTAATGGAAAGTTTTTTGTCCCTTATTGGGACGGGAATGCCTCTATCTACCAGGTCCTGTTCAGATGCTTCTTTGGCAGCACAGTCAGCTAGTTCATTTCCTCTAATACTGCAGTGTTCAGAGATCCAGATCATTGTGACATATTTGCCCATATTTTCCATATTTGTAACTAGTTCTATTATTCTTGAAGTCCATTCGTTAGAAGAGAATTTGTTCATTAGAGACATATTAAGCTTTTTTCTTTTTCCTTGGACATAAAGAATAATAGAGCTTGCCAGACTGCATAGAATTCAGCAGTACTACAATGCTGCCATCCTAACGGACAAGGACCTACCCCTCTTGATGATTTTGATCCATCAGTATATATTATTAGATGGTTTTCATAATAGGAAAGTTGCTCAAAAAATAATGATTGGTAAGTATTTTCCTTTGCCCCAAAGCTAAGTGATAAGTTTATATTTGGTAGTTTCTTTTTCCAAGGGGTAACATTTGAATCTGTTCCAAGAAGTCGAATGTTAGCTGGTCTTGTTCTAGTGGGGAGAATGTCATAATCATTTTCTGTGTTATTAAATTTACTAATATTTTTATTTTGTGGCATAGGTGATTACTTGCATGTCGCGTCTTAGACTTAGTGACATAATGGAAGATTCAGCTAAGATGGCTTCAATTGGGCTCTTAGCAAGTCGAATTGCAACACTTTGTACCCTATCCAAATCTTAATACCGATGGTTTCGCTGGTCCATATATGACGCTGCCATAGTCTATTCTGGATTCAATTAGAACAATTTTGTTTCCTGTTTGCATTGGATGACATTATTTTCTTGGTACAATATGGGATCGTCATGGTTTGATCTCAGTCTACAGAAATGAATGATGTGGGATTTAGATGAAGAAATTTTAAATCCTCGTAATCTCGCAATTTCCTAGAGATTGTTGATTTCATTTTGTGAGATGTTCCATGGATGGGTGGTGGTAGGCGATTGTAAGATTGAAAAAATCGAGAATTTTCTAGTGTAGATTCCATACTCAAACTCTTACCTGGAAGTATCTATTTGACAGGACTAGAGGCAAGGATCCACGATGTAGTTGCGATAATAGCGAATCTCCATGTCATATCGTATGCTTCTTTGAGGTCTAATAAAGCAGCTACCATATTTTAAAATCGTCTTTGAAATGAAATTACATCGAAAATTGTAACTATGGACAATAATGTATTTTTTGAATATATAAATTATGTTTTTATACAAAACTAACTTCAACAATCTAAACTTTGTGAACATACTAACAGAAAATTACGGTAATAAAAACAACCGCAGTATATTTCGAGAAATATCACATTTTATATCACGTCCAACAAGTCATTCGTAACAATATCATATTTATCTTTTTATTACAGGGACGCCATCCAAAAATTCAATACACATTATACCACAACAGACTAGGGCCAATCATTTTTGAAAAAAAATCTTAGCAGTATGTGGATGGTCGGAAAATTTAGGGTAAATTATAATATATATAATAAAAATTTTGACGGTTGGATATTAGTTTTTACGATTTGTGGCTGAAATATGCATTCTATAAAAAAAGTTTAAAGTAAAAGTTGTAGATAATTCAAAAATCTAAAACGTTTATATTAATCAATTTTCAACATAACCTCAAAGTTATTGAGAAAATCGCTAAAAACCGTTTTTTTTTCTTTTTAATTTTTATCTACCTGCAAATATAATTTTTTTATTAACCACTGACTTACCTACTTGGGTCCTTGCAACTTCGAAAATATGTATAATGATCTGTCTACATGTATTTTTATTTTTTTTCATCCCCATGCTATATACTGATGATTTGCGATGAAGATATAAAAATACGGGATATGCATTTTGAAACCTTAAAATAGAGCGGAAATTAGTACAGAAATAATATGTTTCCCTTCAGTGAGAAACCCTGTATATATTATTTCATCCAACAATCTTATTCGAAATAAACAAAAAATAATCTAGTAGTCCAACCACACACACATGACAAAAGAAAATAAGAAAAAATCTCGTCTTCGTTGACTGGGAATTCTTTTGTACTGGATGACATAACAATGAAACTGGGATCTCACTTATTTTCTAGTTATGTGCATGGGCGTCCTTTTCAAATTTATCTTAACACACACAAACACACACAGGTGGGTTTTGAGTATATTGCTGTTTTTTTTTTCGACATTGCGACATTGGAGTCCATAAAATATTAAATAAAATGTCGCTGAAAATAGACAAGCATTTCTTAAGCACCAGTTATACATATCAGGAAGAAGATTTTGCTGCATGAATGTACAAAATGTTTGCAGTTTTCTGGCTTTTACAAAATTGTTGTTGTTGGATTACAGGTAAGAATATTAAATTTTTAGGTAAAACTAACCTGAAATATATAAACTAACTAACAGGCAAATTTATTATACATACAAATCCTTCCACCGTAATAGAAAAACTCAGGTGGCGCTTACAAAACAAAGTTATCGCAGTCATTTTACAAAACTACTAACGATATATTTTCATCCTAAAGGACGCTCGTGAAAGTGGATTTCGAGGGTGGGAGTTTGGATGATGTGACGAGAAAAACTTCTAAAATTGACAATGCCAAATTGAGACACCGCATCAAAAGAGGCTTGAACAAATTGTCAACTATGTATAAGACAAAAGGACAACTATACAATATCGTTAATTGGCAAGTGTCCTGCGCTTTAATTTGAGACAGGATTTAATTAATTTAGGAATCCTGACTGACAAGGGGTGCTTTCACATGGTGCAGCGGTCACGGGAAGCGGCTGATGGCTTAAAAAAAATGGTGCCCGAAAGATATTTGTATTATTAATAAATGGATATTCTCAAAGTTGTAATTTCCTTTTGTTTTAGTATTAAAAAAAAATTCGGAAAAACTACCCTCTTAAGTCAGTTTTGTTTTTTGTTTTCAGAATGGGCAAAACTTTGGCCACTTTTTCAGATATGGAGATGATAATTTCGCGATTTTTTATACCAATAAATTCATTACAACACTAAAAAAATATAGATAGCTGATTGAAGTTAATATCAACAGGTATTATTAAAATATCCCACTTAGTGTATCTCTACTGATAAACTTAACAGTGAAAACGTTAACTGACCCCTTTCTAAACAGTATCGTATTAATACGCGATATTTTAACAATACACCTTGTAAATTGGCGTAAAACTAAAAAGCTTAAACGTGCATATCCAAGTAAATATGTCTGCACGTTAATATCCATAATTTCGCATGAAACTTTTAACGTATTTTCGGCGATTTGCATTTTCCGTGTATAGTTCACAAAAGCAATAAAATTTAACGAGAGCGTGAGGGCGAGATAATACAATTCAACAATTGTGTTTTGAATTCTCTTTCTGGGAGGAAACACTTGTTGCTCTCGAAACCGTACGTAAGCCCCCATTGTGGCGCTGGCCATATTGATTTTCCCGTGGGTGCCAATCTAGATTCACAATGACTTGATTTGCTTATCCTGGGAACGTTTTCAGAATAGTAAATTTCAATTTAAGTGCTGGAAGGACGATTCAAAAATAAACATCGAATGTTTATTTACTTAATCTGTCATTTAAATGGACAAGTGTTTTAACACTACATTTACCAGACACTATCGACTATTTCCCTCGTCTTAATTTCCACCAATCACAAACGTGCAATTATAAATCACAAATGGTTTCTAGATGAAAAAACTGTATGACAGCTCCTGTCAGTAGTTTTCTCGAGTTTACCGGCAAAACTTGACTCGGATTTTTGTTGCCACCAGCACTCATGCTTCTTGTTAAAATATTACTTAGCAACGTGTTTTTTCGATTTTTTTCAGAAAAATTAGATGCCCTTACGAAAAGTGCCAGTCAAAATAACTGGTGCTTTTTTTCGGGACAGAATGTATGATTACGTGCACGGCTTTGGGAATTATATATTTTCCCACGCCCAGGATTTTGGTCGACTCGATCTTGGGCGAGTTGATTGAGTTGTGGATCGTAAATTTCTAGCACCAGTCCCCTAAAGTGTTCGTCAGATCCTGGGAACATATCTGCTGATTCTTGGAAAATTCGCCCTTGCCAATGGAAGACGCCGTTCGAGTGACTTCACCCCCAATTCTTTAGTGGATGGTGGGTTATACGTATACAACGTCACGTCAGATTAGTCTGTAGTGTTTGTAGGTGTATTTTTAATTGCAATTTTTTCTTTTAGCATTTTATGAAATAGCCTTTAATTATTTCGAATATTACACTAATTGGTTATTTTCATATCATCAAGAAAAAAAATTATATTAGCAACGCTTTTGATTAACGAAGGTTTCACAATTCTCGCTTGTATGTACGTAGAAACTCAGAAAATAAAGGGTCTGGCTTCGACACTGACCCAATTAGATTTTGGAATAAATTAAAAAAGTTTAGACTTTACACCAGAGGCGTAGATACTTAAAGATCAAAGGCAAATCAAATTTTAGGCTTATTTTTTTATTTCCCTATTAACGGAAGTCGTTGTCAGAGATGGATTTATCAAGATTTGACCACATTGAATTTTTTTTGAGATAATAGAAAATACGTTATTAAAGTTAATCAACAGTTCCACTTTTTCGGATTGATATACATAAGAAACTGGGAATTTGAAAAATATGATGTCTAAATAGCAGATTTTTCAATGATTATTCATGTTTTTGCAAGAAAATAAAATGAGTACTAAGTTAAAATCAACACAAAATTATATTTTTCTACGAGTGTGCCTGGAAAATCTCACAATAAAAGTCAGAGAAAATTAAAAATCATCGCAAAGGGGGAACCGCCTGAGCGCTTAAACAATCCGCTCGAGTTGTACAGTATATTTTTTCTACGACCCACTGAAGAAAAAATCCTTCAAAAGGCTGGTGACTTTGTAGGCCAGTTGTTAAGCCTGATCTATCCAGTGATTTGCGAATTTTTCAAGTAAGAAATGTGCTGGTTTCAAGTATTCAAAGAGCCACTAAATATTTAGAACCATGGCGTCTGACTAGAAATATAAGGTCTACTCTAGCCATTAAGTTCTCTTCTATAGATATAACGATCATAAGATATTTTGCGCCGGACCTGGGAAAACACAATTTTATTGCTTTACTACATCTCGAACAGTAGGTAATAATGAGGGTCATCGGCTAATATTAAATTATGACTTTATTATATTTTTGGTTATACTATATCTACCCTTATCGTATGCGCATTATTCAATGAAACATCCTGTATATAGTTTGAAAAAATTTCGGGGGAATAAAACGCTCCTTTGGTACGGCCTTGATTGCAACAAACTATTTTCAAATCGTACGAAATGATATGATTTAAAAGCGTCGTCAGATTTCATTAAATGCGATGTGAATAAAATCTCAACCACCAATTTATTTAAACTAATCCCAGGTGAGCCATACTTTAAAAAACGATTCCGGTTTACGAGATCGGATGACATTTAGGAGTTTTTGATACATTCACGTTCGTAACAGATTTATGTAACGAAAGGAAAATGAGTCTTTTAACACGTATTTCGCCACGTGCCCACCTGTGGTCAATTTTGATTTAATATTCTATATATTAAATTTATAAGTAAATTAAGAAAAATCAAGTCGACTGAGTAAAAGATCCGAAAGGGGGTGGGGGTAGGTAAATATACGTTTTGAGAATTGGATATTGGTTTTTACGATTTGTGGTTGAAATATGCATTCTATCGAAAACAACAACAAAAATCTAAAACTTTCGTATTGATCATTTTTCAATATAACCTCAAAATTATCTAGAAAATCGCTGTAAACCGTTTTTTTTTTCACTTTTAAATTTAATAAAAGCTTTTTTCAAAGATCTGACAACACTGTTTTACTCTTACTACGTGTCTGCGTTTGTTTAATAATAAGCGAGCGGGTGAACATTTTGGGAAGATTTTTATCGATGATACTGATTAGAAAAATGGATTACCGAGAAAAACATCGCTGATTTTGAGAGGGCCAGCTTGAAGAGGCGAGGTAGAAAATTTAGTACTAGTGGGCGTGGTTTAGACTTTGACCTAATCGATATCTAACACTTACAAGGGGAAATTTTAATTTTATATGATGTACATCCAACAAAACGCATTCATGCAAATATCAATTATGTGTAACGTAAGATATGAAAACTTCCTAATTTTTAAATTATTAAAATTTTTAAAGATAAATTAATTGATAAATTTTGCAAAATATTCAAAATATATAAAACGAGAGTTTCTAAAATTAATAATTGAGTTAAGAATTATTAAAATTGAAATTAATTCCAGTCAATTTCAAATTTTTTTTTGAAGATTTATTTTCATTCCGATAAATGTTCTATACTTTTGTTACTTTTAGCTAATCTTTATTATGAGAAAAATAAATAAATAAATAAAATTTTCACTTGTACAGGGTGGCCAAATAAGAATGCGAGGTACTGTATCTGGCATAGGTCTGGCAGAAGAAACCACATGCAGGTTTTGCCAGACAGAGGAAGAAACCTCAATCCATATTCTGTGCGAATGCGATGGAATAGCGAGGACAAGGTTTTCACAGAAGGGAACGGAATACCCAGAGGCAGAGAGCTACGTTGAAGAGCCACTGTCAGGGATCCTAAACATACTTAAAAGGACGAAGCTCGCGCAAGTCATCTAATTATCAGGGGAAACACAATAGATCTGCAAAGGTCGCAGTGGAATAGGCCGTTTTACATCTATCTATCTATCTATCTATCTACTGTATCTGGGAAACTATCCATCATAGAGGCTTGCGGAAAAAAAAAGTTACTATTAAAACGGCCAAGAGAAAAATCTGGAAAATATTTTCAAGTTTCTGAAATGGCCGCTAGGGGGCGTAACTGCAATCTTGAATCTAAGAAAGTGGTGTTCCTATGAATCTATATTAACCTAACAAAAAAATACACGATCTTTAAAGTAGAGGATAATCTGAACCTTTTTTGTTTGACAATTTTTACTGTACCTCTAAAAATAAAGTGGTGGGGGGAATTCAAAGGTTTCAGTAAAAAATACCCTGTATATTCGAAACGGCTGAGCCGATTTTAACAAACTTGGGCTAGTTGAAAAGAGCTATTCTTGGGCTACAAATATTATAATATTTGAAGGTTTGTTAGTTTCACATGTCGCCGCTAGAGGGCTTTTTTCGACATTTCGACAGAAATGGTTAATTTTCTCAAAAAAATTAAATGACTTGGTATGATTTCTTTTTCACGAAAAAGTAGCTAAATGATGCCTAAACAAGCTCGCGAAAACCGCATCTCGATTATCTTGTTCCGAACCTAAAATTTAGGCCAAAGAAAATTTAATACTAATAATAGTGTATTATGTAAGTTGTAGCCCTAAACAGGACCGATTTAAAAAAGAAAGGTTCTTAATGCCCCCGTAAATGCTCTAAATGCTGACCATCACGCTCTATGCCTTGCTGAAGCCTCTCATGGGTAGACAAAACTGCAGCTTCAATTTCGGCTCTCGGTATGTTACGTAATGCATAACGAATCCGGTTTTTCATCTCTCTGGTCCTAGATTGAGTCTGAAAATCAAGACAAGTTAAGTCTGGTGATCGCGCAGGCCATGGAAACATGGAATCCACCGCTGTTGTAATACTACATTAATATGCTCTCGCACAATAATGGAGAATTTTTGTTTCAAATTCTTTGGACCGATGAAGCCACCTTCAAAATCTGCACAATATGGGTTATTGGTCTGCAGAACATCAGCATTGGTTGCGTGAAGGTCAGCATCAAGGACGTTGGAGTGTAAATGTGTGGTGTGGCATACTGGGAGGCCGAATTATTGGGCCATATTTTTTCGAGCAATCCCTAAGCGGCAATATCTTTCTTGACTTTTTGGCAATAAATTACCGTTGTTGTTGGAAGATGTGCCACTGGAAACACGTCAACACTTGTTTTCGGAGTTGGATTATTGCCCAGCACATTATGCTATTATTGTGCGAGAGCATGCAGTATTACAACAGCGGTGGATTGGAAGATCAAGTCTGTTTCCATGGCCTGCGCGATCACCAGACTTAACTTGTCTTGATTTTCAGACTCAATCTACAACCAGAGAGATATGAAAAACCGGATTCGAATGCATTACGTAACATACCGAGAGCCGAAATTGAAGCTGCAGTTTTGTCTACCCATAAGAGGCTTCAGCAATGAATAAAGCGTGATGGTCAGCATTTAGAGCATTTACGGGTGCATTAAAAACCTTTCTTTTTTAAATCGGTCCTTTTTAGGGCCAGAACTTACATAATAAAAGGAGTTAATTAATTTAAAAAATAAAAATTTAAGGAATTTCCTTATAAAATTTTCTTTGGCCTAAATTTTAGGTTAAGAACAAGATATGGAGATGCGGTTTTCGCGAGCTTGTTTAGGCATCATTTAGCTACTTTTTCATGAAAAAGAAATCATACCAAGTCATTTAATTTTTTTGAGAAAATTAACCATTTCTGTCGAAATGTCGAAAAAAGCCCTCTAGCGGCGACATGTGAAACTAACAAAACTTCAAATATTATAATATTTGTAGCCCAAGAATAGCGCTTTTCAAGTAGCCCAAGTTTGTTAAAATCGGCTCAGCCGTTACGAATATACAGGGTATTTTTTACTGAAACCTTTGAATACCCCCCACCACTTTATTTTTAGAAATACAGCAAAAATTGTCAAACAAAAAAGGTTCAGGTTATCCTCTACTTTAAAGATCAGGTATTTTTTTGTTAGGTTAATATAGCGGAATTCACAGAAACATCACTTTCTTAGATTCAAGATTGCAGTTACGCCCCCTAGCGGCCATTTCATAAACTTGAAAATATTTTCCAGCTTTTTCTCTTGGCTGCTTTAGTAATAACTTTTTTTGCCACAAGCCTCTACGACGGATAGTTTCCCAGATACAATACCTCGCATTCTTATTTGGCCACCCTGTACCTCTAATGACGACATTGTCGCCATGTTTTAATTTTATAACGTTAAAGCTGAGGAACGGCTTTGCTAGGCCGGAAGGATATCATATCGCTGAAATGACGTAGAATCACTATTTTATTATTCCCTTCAATACTCGATAATAACTGATCATTCTCTCCTTTCATAATAAAAACTTTTCCAAAGTAATTTTCAAATACGACAAGCAAAACTTGTCAAAATCAAGCAAAAAAGTCCAAAAAACACTGTATTTCTAAACCCTTAAAATGACATTTCCGGGTACCCGCGGAGCAGAGCCTTAATCTAAAAAAGTGGTTTTAATATCCATAAAGAAGAGCATTTACTAATAATTTAATATTCCACAGAAATTATAAATCTTCACCCATCTGTCTACCCCTCGTACACATTTAAATAAGTGAAAGTATTTTATCTTTACCGAACTTTGAGTAATCTCAATACTAATCCGTAGGGGCGCCACATCCTAGCCTGTAAAAATGGAAAAAGGGTTTTGAAATACAGGCTTTTCTCAGCAACTGTATATATTTTTTTGACATCTTTACGAGCTTATAGGGAAAGTAAAGGTTGTCTCGATGCTTATAACTATATTTAAATATGTCATAAGGCCTACTATAATATTTTATACCCACTCGAATATTGTCAATGTTTGACCAAAAAATTTATATTTTTCTAGACAATTTCTAAACTTCTCATATAGTTATAAGCATGTGTGGATCCTTTATCTATAAAATAAAAAAAAATCAAGAAAAAAAGTACAACGCTGTCCAAAAAAACCCTTACAATGCTATTTTCGCGTACCCGCGGAGCAGAGCTTTAAAATAAATTTGTTTCATGCCATTTTTTTAATGGAAAACACATTATTAATTGTTCTATAACGTCTATTTCCTTTTTTCTCGCCCATCCGTTGGGAATTGTAGTCTTTCATTAAGAAAATATTTAAAAAATTCATACGTAGACCAACAGATAGCTGTAGAAGGCATAAGATGCACAACTCTAGCCGTCACACCCCAAAAAAATCCACGAAACCCATTTTTACTATAAACTATCTTAACAGCATTAATAAATCCAACCGCTTTCGTGCTCTCCTGAGTGTTCAGTAGGGTTCTACAAACATCCAGAGGATTTGTAATAGCAGCCGCTACTCCTCCAGCTAGCCCCCCACTAATGACATGCGATTTGGGATCATACTCCCTTTGTTTGTTTAAATAATCTTGGCACAACTCGTAGATAATGAAGTGGATAGATTGAAATGGTATGTTCATGAATAAAGTAGTGGCAAAGGAACGGTAGAAAGCTCGAAATCCTTCAGTTCTGTAGATTTCTTTGGTGCACTTGATAACAGACCGACCACAGGTAGAATTTTTCATTTGCATCCTCTGTTTCACTACCTCTGAAGGATTTACCACCGCATCATGAAAAAACGTCGCAAAACAACCAGCGACACCATGACAAAAAGAATTCTGATTCTTGACGACCTGCTTTAAGTTTTTTTTCACAAATTCATAACTGCCGTAGTAGACGGCGTGTGCTGGGCCCGATGCGGCTACTACCACTGTAAGGCCACGAATGGGGCTTAAAATACCTTCACGCATAATCATCTTTAATAAAACTTTTAAGATGTTACGATCGCCCTTGAAGGAGATGGATTGCATTCTGGTTTTTACTGTATCTATAGGATACATTATGATGTATTCCATGTAGCCAGCCATTGCGCCTGCCATCAAGTGTATTCCGATATTGTCAGTGCTGTGGTGCCCATCATAGTGGACGTCATCCATGCAACCGTTTCAGAATATCGAAGAAATTAACTTTTAATTTGATTTCAAAGGACAACTTGTCATACAAATGCCATTCGACTGTCATAACACAATTATGGATGGGAAGAAGTTTTTACTGCGCATGACAAGCGGCCATATCTTTTTGGCATATACACCGCGACCGTAGACCAATGCCAGATGGGATAAATATTTACAACTTGTTTAAGAGGGGCATCGCGACAGGTATGCCAAACTACAAACACCAAAAATCCCCATCTTTATCTTTTTATATTTTATTAATTTAATTAATTTTCAATTATTTTCGTATAAATCCGTTTATTTTAATATGAATAGCGCTGCCACGCGACTAATCTCACTAAATACATCAGATAGGAATGGAGCTCGGAAAATAATATTTCTAACGTAAAAAAAATATTTAAACATCAATGGATTCATACGAAAATTGAGAATTATATAAATGTATAATCTTTAAGGTGAAGCAAGAATTTTTTTAAAAAATGAATTAAGAGGGGCCTTGCCACTGCCGACCTCGTTTTCAGTTGGCAATACTGAATATGCATAAAAATTTGACGATTTTTTGGAGAGTTAATCTCGAGAACGGAATTTTTGTTTGTGGAAATATTTATACCCGTTATAGCTTATACCTTGGAATAGGACATCTCCTTTTTTGAGTCAATTTTAAGGATTAATAAAAAAGATATCAGCCATTTAGTGGAGGTGTGTTTTTGACAGTTTTGACAATTTGTGATCACCAATTTTAACGTGAAAAGGAGATGTCCTAAATGAAGGATACAGAATTAATTTCCGAGAATACCAATTCGCAAAACTTTATAATTTTTGAGATTAACTCTCCAGAAAAAAAAAATTATGTAAGTTGCCTATATCCCAGTAAGATTTTCTCTTTCCATAGTTCAGGCGTTTTCCGCCTGACACTTTGAGACAGTGGCGCTTTTTGGTTTTATTTTGAACGATGTATGCAACCAGTTTTACGAATACGAAGTTAGGAAGAAAGAAAGTTTAGATGTTTAGAACTGACATTTTAGGTTATGTTGGCTAATTTATTCGTGTGTTTTGCAATTTTTTTTAATGAGTAAATTAGTATTAACTACAACCAGTTCTTCAATTTAAAGTATTTCAATTAATGCCGTATACCTCATGTAGGACATGTTTCACTTTAAAATTGGTGATCACAAATTGTCAAAAGCACACCTTCCACTAAATGATTAATATGTTTATTATTCTTTAAAATTTGTTGAAAAATGGAGATGTCCTATTCCAAGGTGTAAGCTATAACGGGTAAAAATATTTCCACGAACAAAAATTCCATTCTCGAGAGGCTGTTCAAAAAATCTTCAATTTTTATGCATATTCGAAGGAAGTGTGAAAGTGTGCAAAATTAGTGATTAGTAATATGGAGAATGTGCAATTCAACTATAACAGTTTTTTGTGATTTTTATTCGTGCATTCAAAATAGTGTCTGCATAGTTGGGAATCACAGACATTTGCAGAAATTAATATTTACAGTATGTCTCACATATTAACCCGTCCATGGGACTCTTGATGTAGGTTTGTTACACATTTTATTTGCTATTATGTCTTTTGTCCATTGCTAAAAAGCAATGCAGTTTTTTCGTAGTGTATTGTTTTGTTTTTGTTTTAGTGAATAACTGTAATTAGGTACTTTTAAATAAAGAAATAATTATTAATTGTTCAATTTATTTTCTTACAAAAATGATTTTATAATATTTAATGATTTACAATAAAGTTAACATTAAAGAAATGAGTTTACAATTAATACATGCAAGTATTAGAACTAAGAATCTGAAATAAATTTGTGATTAATAAATGCAAGTACTCGAACTGAAAATCTGAAATAAATTTATGATTAATAAATGCAAGTACTAGAAATAAGAATCTGAAAAAAATATATAATTAATAAATGCAAGTACTCGGTACTAGAAATAAGATTCTGAAATAAATTTATGATTAATAAATACAAGTACTCAAACTGAAAATATGAAATAAATGCAAGTACTAGAACATGTAGATAGCTAGCTGGCCAAGAATTTTCATTATGGTTTATAAGTCTAAAGATAGATATAATGTACCCATGCATTAAAAATATTAATTCACCTAATTAGAATGCCTTGGTCAATACTGTCAACAAAACGGACACAAGAATTTCCTTGTTGTTATCTAGTTAAATTCTTGGTATGTAAAAACTCTATTTATGCAAATATTCTAATATTTCTTATCTGTCATATTCATCTGAAGAAATTATTCTAGGTTTTGAATTATTATATGATTTTAAATTTATTTCTTCTTGGCTCAGGAAATGCTCTTCTAAATTTTCTTGTGTGAAATCCTCTTCAATATCCTCTGTATTTCCTTCTCGTGGAAAGTCATTGAGTTGGATGACCTCTTCTAAAATATCCTCTTGCAGAAAACTCTCATCTTGTCAGCTTCTTTCTTTCTTTCTGTAATTCTTTCTTGTGGGAATCCCTCTTTTTGGATGTTCTCTTCTGGGACGTTCGCATCTGGGACACTTTCTTCATTAAACCTAAGAAAATGTACATAATCAAAAAATTGAAATAAAAAGCTTAATAACTTATAAAAAATATGGCTAAAACATAACTTTAGAAAACTTACGATTCTTCTAATATTTCTGTGGAAATGTCCCTGTTTTCTCTATTTTCCCAATTCAATCGCGCTGCTGCAGTGCACTTGTTCTTCTTTCTAGTTTTACGCGAACTTCGAGGCATCTTTGGATAATATCCTACCCTATATAAAAAATAATAAAAAAAAATTGTGTCTTTTTTCACAAAAATGAAAAGGGTGTCCTTTTTCACCGAGGAGGGTAAACAATCAGAATCTAAAACCTAAAAATACTGTTGTGTTCGTTTCACACCACTTTTGTACCGTAATAATGTAGCTCTAATGGAGATAAAAGCAAAAATGCAATATGCGTTAGGCGACCTGCTCAATCAGAGACCAACCAAATCACGACTAATAACAATAACTAAATTGTAAAATCACGTCACAAAACGGATGTAAAAACCGCCAAAAACATCACAAAACATTAGTTGCAAACAAATAGCCGTCTTCATTGTTAAAAGCGATGGTTTTTGGTGAGCATTTTAATTTTTCAACCCTTTTTTTTTGACTTTTTAACGAAAACAGTGACACGGACAAAAAAAATTTCAAGGGATGAAACATGAACAATTTATCATAACCCATGGTTTAAGACTTGCAGCGATTTTTTATCTGTAACCGTTCAATTGTTATATACAAATTAATGTTCCAACATTAACAATTTTTTTTATAAAAGGACTTGCAGATAATTTATTGTGGTTACAATGTTGCATTTTGTTCATAGAACGCAGTTTTTTGTGTCGATAACTCATGTATTCTGCAATTGTTTAAACAAATAGATATTGATAAAAACATTTTGCTTTTGGGGCTGCCAATTATTTATTAATTCATTTTTTAAAAAAATTCTTGCTTCACCCTAAAGATTATACATTTATATAATTCTCAATTTTCGTATGAATCCATTCATGTTTAAATATTTTTTTTATGTTAGAAATATTATTTTCCGAGCTCTATTCCTATCTGATGTATTTAGTGGGATTAGTCGCGTGGAAGCGCTATTCATATTAAAATAAACGGATTTATACGAAAATAATTGAAAATTAATTAAATTAATAAAATATAAACTCTATTTTGATGCTAGAAAAAAAATAGTAAACAAAAAAAATGAAATTTCCTAAAAATAAAAAATAAAATTTCTGTCGTGGCTGAAGCCGGTATCGAACTCATGACAAATGGATTATTAGCGCTCTCTGCGACAAGACTAACCGTGAAAATAAAGAAAATTTATTCTCTCAGATTCCTTAGATATCCCAAATAATATATTATATTTTAATACTAGCAGCGCCACCTAGCATACAGGAGATTCACTGAAGTCTTAAGATATCTATCTCTCTTCATTATTGCAGAAAGACAGTGATAAAAGATAAAGATAAAGATGGGGATTTTTGGTGTTTGTAGTTTGGCATACCTGTCGCGACGCCCCTCTTAATAAATAATTGGCGGCCCCAAACGCAAAATGTTTTTATCAATATCTATTTGTTTAAACAATTGCAGAATACATGAGTTATCGACACAAAAACTGCGTTCTGTGAACAAAATGCAACATTGTAACCACAATAAATTATCTGCAAGTCCTTTTATAAAAAAAATTGTTAATGTTGGAACATTAATTTGTATATAACAATTGAACGGTTACAGATAAAAAATCGCTGCAAGTCTTAAACCATGGGTTATGATAAATTGTTCATGTTTCATACCTTGAAATTTTTTTTGTCCGTGTCACTGTTTTCGTTAAAAAGTCCAAAAAAAGGGTTGAAAAATTAAAATGCTCACCAAAAACCATCGCTTTTAACAATGAACACGGCTATTTATAAATTTTTTAATGTCACCATTGTATTCAGTGTGATTTTTCCTATAAGAATAATATACAAATATAAACCTACTTTAAAATTTTACCCAAAAAACCAGTGACACGTATTTAGTATCCATACTAAACTTTATACTTTATTTATTTACCACAGCACCAGAACAGTGTCGAAAATACCTACCTAGATATTTCTTTATTATCAATATACGATATGAATTTATATGAAAAGCGTTTTTATATTACATTCCAAAATATTTTAAATGGAAAATATAATATGTACATTTATTTTAAAAAAGTGAAAAACAGCTTTTTAGTAATTGATAATTTAGAGGTTGCGGGCATTACGGCAACATTGGTGTGTTTTTTCATTTCAGTTTTTAGTTTTTTGCTGTTTTGTCTTTGTTTTTGCCATGTCTGCTCTCTAATTCTGAAATAAAATAAGATAACACTACTAATTTTAATGATTAGACAAAGAGCCGAAGCAGTTCTTATTGTGTCTTCGAGCGGGGATTCTTTGAAAATGTTTGCAACTAATGTTTTGTGATGTTTTTGGCGGTTTTTACATCCGTTTTGTGACGTGATTTTACAATTTAGTTATTGTTATTAGTCGTGATTTGGTTGGTCTCTGATTGAGCAGGTCGCCTAACGCATATTGCATTTTTGCTTTTATCTCCATTAGAGCTACATTATTACGGTACAAAAGTGGTGTGAAACGAACACAACAGTATTTTTAGGTTTTAGATTCTGATTGTTTACCCTCCTCGGTGAAAAAGGACACCCTTTTCATTTTTGTGAAAAAAGACACAATTTTTTTTTATTATTTTTTATATAGGGTAGGATATTATCCAAAGATGCCTCGAAGTTCGCGTAAAACTAGAAAGAAGAACAAGTGCACTGCAGCAGCGCGATTGAATTGGGAAAATAGAGAAAACAGGGACATTTCCACAGAAATATTAGAAGAATCGTAAGTTTTCTAAAGTTATGTTTTAGCCATATTTTTTATAAGTTATTAAGCTTTTTATTTCAATTTTTTGATTATGTACATTTTCTTAGGTTTAATGAAGAAAGTGTCCCAGATGCGAACGTCCCAGAAGAGAACATCCAAAAAGAGGGATTCCCACAAGAAAGAATTACAGAAAGAAAGAAAGAAGCTGACAAGATGAGAGTTTTCTGCAAGAGGATATTTTAGAAGAGGTCATCCAACTCAATGACTTTCCACGAGAAGGAAATACAGAGGATATTGAAGAGGATTTCACACAAGAAAATTTAGAAGAGCATTTCCTGAGCCAAGAAGAAATAAATTTAAAATCATATAATAATTCAAAACCTAGAATAATTTCTTCAGATGAATATGACAGATAAGAAATATTAGAATATTTGCATAAATAGAGTTTTTACATACCAAGAATTTAACTAGATAACAACAAGGAAATTCTTGTGTCCGTTTTGTTGACAGTATTGACCAAGGCATTCTAATTAGGTGAATTAATATTTTTAATGCATGGGTACATTATATCTATCTTTAGACTTATAAACCATAATGAAAATTCTTGGCCAGCTAGCTATCTACATGTTCTAGTACTTGCATTTATTTCATATTTTCAGTTTGAGTACTTGTATTTATTAATCATAAATTTATTTCAGAATCTTATTTCTAGTACCGAGTACTTGCATTTATTAATCATATATTTTTTTCAGATTCTTATTTCTAGTACTTGCATTTATTAATCATAAATTTATTTCAGATTTTCAGTTCGAGTACTTGCATTTATTAATCACAAATTTATTTCAGATTCTTAGTTCTAATACTTGCATGTATTAATTGTAAACTCATTTCTTTAATGTTAACTTTATTGTAAATCATTAAATATTATAAAATCATTTTTGTAAGAAAATAAATTGAATAATTAATAATTATTTCTTTATTTAAAAGTACCTAATTACAGTTATTCACTAAAACAAAAACAAAACAATACACTATGAAAAAACTGCATTGCTTTTTAGCAATGGACAAAAGACATAATAGCAAATAAAATGTGGAACAAACCTACATCAAGAGTCCCATGGACGGGTTAATATGTGAGACATACTGTAAATATTAATTTCTGCAAATATCTATGATTCCCAACTATGCAGACACTATTTTGAATGCACGAATAAAAATCACAAACTGTTATAGTTGAATTGCACATTCTCCATATTACTAAGATTTTTTGAACAGCCTCTCGAGAATGGAATTTTTGTTCGTGGAAATATTTTTACCCGTTATAGCTTACACCTTGGAATAGGACATCTCCATTTTTCAACAAATTTTAAAAAATAAACATATTAATCATTTAGTGGAAGGTGTGCTTTTGACAATTTGTGATCACCAATTTAAAAGTGAAACATGTCCTACATGAGGTATACGGCATTAATTGAAATACTTTAAACTGAAGAACTGGTTTTAGTTAATACTAATTTACTCATTAAAAAAAATTGCAAAACACACGAATAAATTAGCCAACATAACCTAAAATGTCAGTTCTAAACATCTAAACCACAGTACTGTGTCTAAACTTTCTTACTTCGTATTCGTAAAACTGGTTGCATACATCGTTCAAAATAAAACCAAAAAGCGCCACTGTCTCAAAGTGTCAGGCGGAAAACGCCTGAACTATGGAAAGAGAAAATCTTACTGGGATATAGGCAACTTACATAAATTTTTTTTTTCTGGAGAGTTAATCTCAAAAATTATAAAGTTTTGCGAATTGGTATTCTCGGAAATTAATTCTGTATCCTTCATTTAGGACATCTCCTTTTCACGTTAAAATTGGTGATCACAAACTGTCAAAACTGTCAAAAACACACCTCCACTAAATGGCTGATATCTTTTTTATTAATCCTTAAAATTGACTCAAAAAAGGAGATGTCCTATTCCAAGGTATAAGCTATAACGGGTATAAATATTTCCACAAACAAAAATTCCGTTCTCGAGATTAACTCTCCAAAAAATCGTCAAATTTTTATGCATATTCAGTATTGCCAACTGAAAACGAGGTCGGCAGTGGCAAGGCCCCTCTTAAGAGTGTTCTATACCCATCAACTCTGTCAATTTCATACATAACCTCGAAATCCTCGCCCCTTACGTCTTCGCGGAACCTCCGCTCTAAAAAAATTGTTAGGCAGCATGAAATACATCTGTGTATTTGCGGTTGCATAGTTACCAATTGTTGGATAAGGACGACATCTAGACGTAGCATTTTTAGTCGTGAATAGAAGATTTCTATTGACATGAACTCAATTTTATGCGATCTAACGGTATTAATTTGAACTGCCCGAAACGCGTAATGTTTGTTTGTTTATCTGCAGTTTGACATTTGAGCATTTGAATTTGAGCGCGAACGAAACCAATATGAGTAACTTGTATAGAAACCTCTTTTCTATAAATTTTGCATACTAACTTCGGGACAACAGTTTAAGGCTTACAAAAGTTTGCAAACATATAAGCCAGGGCTGTTCATAGTTTATTTAAATTCGCACCTAATATTTGTAGAGAATCTTGAATTAAAAAACCTCTGTCGGCTAAAACAATATCACCTGGTAAAATTAAATTTAAGGTTTACCGAAAATTTACACAAGTAGTAATAAAAAAATACATATAAAAGATCGCCAAAAATACCTGTTATAAAATGCCTAGAACATACACGTCTATTATTCACTTGGCTTCCAGAAAATGTACCTCGTTTCAAAGCTTTAATCCAAGCATTTCTTCATTCATAAGACAACGCATTTAAATGATCCCCTCCGTTGGTCAAAACAACAGGAAACCGGAAAAATGATACATTATCTCTTTCAGAACGCATTGAGCATTTAATAACACTACAAAAATGTGGCATTTTCTATTTATTTCTTCTGAATAAAGAACTTTAAAAAAATCTTTCTGATGTTTACATATGAAACTAACGTTGTGTCGTAAGTTGTGTGCCTCCCAGCAAATATGGCCGACCTGTCACCTACGTCATCCTGGAATGATCTATATTCAAGTCAACAGAACAATCCAATGTAAAGAAATGCAATCAGAATAACTGTCGTCTTCAATTAACTTCCTCGTTTGCATTAACGAAAACCGAATTCGGGTTCCGACAGAACACGAGCGCAATTCTATAGGTCCCGGGAGCCGCTAAACACAAGGCAAACCTTTCGAAATATAAATCTGGTAAAATTTTCATTTTTAATTGCTTTAAAAGAGGACCGTCGGGGGGCAGCACCTCCCGGTACCCTCTGAGATTTTGAAGCAATGTTCAATTTTAGAAAAAACTACTTACTTTTTTCAAAAATGGTAAATACAAAAGTTGTTCAGTGGCAAATGAAGAACGGCGGATGATAACTTATATACGTATCTGACTTTTTTTATATTTTTTTCCATTCTACGATGAATAAGCTCGAACACAAAAAAATATTTTTTTTTGAGTATTAGCCCGCAATTTTAACATTAGCATTTCCAATATGGCGGAGGGTATAGAACCCTCTTAATTTATACGCCAACCCAGTAACGCTCAAAGCGACATTATGCGGCGGGGCCCGTAAGTTAATAGTTATGTTTGTTTACCCTAAAATTCCGTTAGAGAGGCGCTCGTGTCAAGCAAAATCGAAACGGGCGTATATAGTGCATTCTGTGAGTTGGAAACAACCTAGAGGATGCTGAACACGAAGGCGAGAGTTAAAATTCTTTTTGAGTTGGCCCCACCCTTTCCAACGGCCAAAAACCATCCCCTGAAAAGGTTAACAATTTGTTTTTCGCTATATACGAGAAAACCCACGTCATCTCCCGTTTTTGAGGATGCTGAACGCTGTGGTGATGTTGAATCTACTCCGCGAGTCGAGTACACCCCCAAACGGGCAAAAACTACCCCCAAAAGGGTGAAAATCATGAAGAAAAATTGGAAATTTTAATGCAAAGCGATGATTCATGACTGAAATCTTGGTTTCATGAAATCTATATAAAAATTTAGTTGTGTATTTGGCTAATCTAACAAGAAAATTAATCCTGTAACTAAAGAATTTTTAAATATGTAATCAACCTACTTATTTTACAAACGTTTATACGAAGAATAAATCAAACTGGCGCCATCTGCGTAAGAGTAACGAAACTTTTATGAAATGAATTGAAAGGAACTACAACATATTTAGATATAACGATAAAGGTACACAACAGATGGCAAATATTGTTTCATCTACTTTCTAGTTTTACGGTTCCTTATTGTTAAATAAGATGGCCCTATAAGTTTATAAGAAAATTGTAAATTCCAAAATGTTTGAAAATCGATAAAAAAAATTCATAAAATTCTGCATAATTCCACTAAAAATCGTTTCAATTTCAATTACTATTTTTATTTCCTATATTAGCCCACTTGCCAGAGAAGAATATTGATCAAAAGCTCGCACAAAATGTGATATCGATTAAACTTGGCATTTAAGTACATGAAAGAGTGTAGAAAACGATAAAAAAATCTTTGCTGCTCTAAAGAGTATGCTAACTTCACAATTTCGAAAATTTGGTTTTTCCATTATATGTCGAAAAAAAAAATTTCAAAAAACTAATAGCACCATGTGAAAGAGCGGAAAATTGTACTAAAAATTATTTTATAAGTTATTTAAAAAAAAATTGTATTACTATAAAAAATTATTAAAAATAAGAAGGCAAATTCGAAAACTCTACGCGCGCCGAGCCACTGAATACAAATATTCAGGCGAGGCGTTCGGAAAAACTAAAGTACCTTTGCCTAAAATGTACGCAAAGAAAAAAAAAGAAAGCGTTTCAAAGAGGAGACTCTAAGTTTTCTCAGGAAGCCATTAGTTTTTAATTTTTTGTTTGTTTTCTCATTGAAAATTTGACCGGAAGTTATAATTTCTAAAATTCTCTCTGATTTTTATAAAACTGAAGATATCTATTAATAGAGGCATAACAAAAAAAAATCCTTGTATATTTATCATCATTATACTTTTACTTTTGATTTAAATATAATTCAAATGATGAACATTACCCCTGTTTAATAAAACTTATGTTTTAAAATGATCACTTTTTTTACAGCATTCATTCGAGGCAATTTTTATTTTCAAAATAGTGTTTATTTATTTATATAAATCAATTTCTATATTATTCGTAACTTTATTTAAAAAAAAATTAATTTCTGATTTATACAGGGTGTTTCATAGTTAAACCGACATACGTTAACTGTAAATAGAGGGAACTTAGGTGATTCCAAATAATATTGGCTAATGGGTCTAACGCCTTTAATAACCAAGATACGGGGTGTTTCATCCGTTTCGGCCAATATTTTGATAAGCCGTAATTTTAAAACCACCCTGTAGATTTCTCTCATACTTGGTACAGGTACAGTGTGTTAATAGCCCAATCCTATAGGGTAATAACTACAATTAAAATCCAGAACCGGATTAAGAAGAATTTGCAAAATTTGAAAATCCGCAAAACAACATCCTGTATATCAGATTTTTTAAAATTGGGATGGATATTTGAAAAGAACGGAAAAAAACGAGTTAAAGTGAAAAAAAATTTTAAGTGCACATCCCATTCTACTACTGGAGTTTTAATGTCCAAATACATCAAATGCATTATTTTCATTTTCACAAGTAGTAACTTTCGAAATACCTGGTAGATTTCTTTCGTTTGGTACAGGTATCATTTTTTAGTAGCCCAATCGTATAATGTATGGACTATACTACAGTTAAAATCCAGATACGGATTCAGAAAAATTTGTGAAATTTGAAAATCCCCAACGCAACACGCCGTACATCAGATTTTTTTTTTAAATTAGATCAGACATTCGAAACGACTGGAAAAAACTGAGATATTCTGACATATTTTTATAAATGCACATCTCGTTGTACATATTACTCAACTTTTAAAGTAAATTCAATTAATGCAATACATATTGTCATTTTCATGAGCCATATAACTTTGAAAACCTTCTGTAGATTTCTTTCATATTTGGTACAGGTAGATTGTTTAAATAGCCCAATTGTACAATACAAGAACTAAAGTTAAAGTTCAGATCCGGATTAAGAAAAATTTGTAAAAGTTGATAATTTCTAAAATAGCACCCTGTATATCAGATTCTTTAAAATATAATCGGATACCTATTTGAAAAAAGAAAAAAGATGTGTAATTGCCGAAGCTTACTTGATAGTTGAATGAGTTTTGTATCCGGAATTAATCCGAAAAATTAAATCTGTATTTTTTTTTGTAGAATATTTTAGTATAACACATCTTTTGTCTTTTTTTCTTTTTTTTTACATAGGTATCCGATTACATTTAACAAAATCTGATATACAGGATGCTATTTTAGAGATTACCAACTTTTACAAATTTTTCTTAATCCGGATCTGAATTTTAACTTTAGTTCTTGTATTGTACGATTGGGCTATTTAAACAATCTACCTGTACCAAATATGATAGAAATCTACAGGGTGTTTCCAAAGTTATGGCTTATCAAAAAGACAATACGTATTACATTAATTGAATTTATTTGAAAAGTTTAGTAATATGTAGAACGAGATGTGCATTTATACAAATACAGGGTGTTTGGTGGGTCGATGCATACCTTTGAGTAGCTGATAGAAGACATCATTTTGAACATATTTAGGTAAACTTACCTTAGTACGAAGTTTGATGGATTTTGAAATATTCGCCATTTTGCAATTTTCTGCAAATCCACTATACAATCTTTATTATCTAGTATTAGAATAAAAATTGAATGTGGAGGCTTTATGTATTTGACTTTTTACGATGCTGTAAGTATGTACTGATGTTGCAAAAATGTTTACACTTATCGATAGATATGTTAAATGATAGTAATCGAATGTTGAATTTACAAATACCATGTTTTGGTTCAATGACTTCGAATTTTCATGGAAATTCATGAAGCAATGGCGATAACTTTACGACTTAAAATATTTGTGAAAACTACTAGATTGTATGCTCTTTCAAACGACATATCATACGAGCAAGTAAGTTGCCAGTTCGTAAAGTTACAGTACAATAAAGCAGTGCAAGTTAGTATGACTGAAAGTGATCAATAAAAAAATCATCAAATAAGCAAAAAATAAAAACTAATTACAACACATATTCAAAATCTGAAACCACATTTCCAATACAGGCGCGCGCTCTACGCCTTACTTCAGTTGTTATATCTGGAAATCTAGCAGGTCATGCTATGGGTCCAGCTCTGCCTATCCAGCTATTGAGGAAGATATTAAGATATTCCTTTACTAAACAACTGTCAGATATCACTTCTATGGACTTTCATGTTTGGGGACGTTGTTACTTTCAAGAACATTTCAATTCTTATTTGGTCGAATGCTGCCTGTATATTTTGAATCAGATATTTCCTTGATTGGATTTCTTCGTTGTAAATCAATTCTTTCGTACGTCCCCAAACATAAAAGTCCATAGAAGTAATATCTGACAGTCGTTTTGTAAAGGAATATCTTAATATATTCCCCAATAGCTAGATAGGCAGAGCTGAAGCAAAACATGGTATTTACAAATTCAACATTCGATTACTATCATTTAACGTATCTATAAGTGTAAACATTTTTGCAACATCAGTACATACTTATAGCATCATAAAAAGTCAAATACATACAGCCTCCACGTTCAATTTTTATTCTAATACTGAATAATAAAGATTGTGTAGTGGATTTGCAGAAAATTACAAAATGGCGAATATTTCATAATATATCAAACTTCGTACTAAGGTAAGTTTACCTAAATATGTTCAAAATGATGTCTTCTATCAGCTACTCAAAGGTATGCATCCGCCCACCAAACACCCTGTATGTCGTTTCGAATGTCTGATCCAATTTAAAAAATATCTTTATATTTTACAAACTTTTCTTAATCCGTATCTGGATTTTAACTGAAGTCCTTACATTATACGATTGGGCTACTAAAAAATGATACCTGTACCAAATATGAAAGAAATCTACCAGGTATTTCGAAAGTTACTGCTTGTGAAAATGAAAAAAATGCATTTGATGTAATTGGACGTTAAAACTCCAGTAATAGAATGGGATGTGCACTTAAAAAAATTTTTCACTTTAACTCATTTTTTCCGTTCTTTTAAAATATCCATCCCAATTTTAAAAAATTTGATATACAGGGTGTTGTTTTGAGGATTTCCAAATTTTGCAAATTATTGTTAATCCGGATCTGGATTTTAATTGTAGTTCTTACACTATAGGATTGGGCTATTAACACACTATACCTGTACCAAGTATGAGAGAAATCTACAGGGTGGTTCTAAAGTTACGGCTTATCAAAATATTGGCCGAAATGGATGAAACACCCCGTATATCCGTTATTAAAGGCGTTAGACCCATTAACCAAGGTTATTTGGAATCACCTAATTACCCTCTATTTACAGTTAACGTATGTCGGTTTAACTATGAAACACCCTGTATAAACACTATTTTGAAAATAAAAATTGCGTCGAATGAATATTGTAAAAAAAATGATAAGTTTAAAGCATAAGTTTTACTAAACAGAGATAATGTTCATCATTTTAATTATATTTAAATCAAAAGTAAAAGTATAATGATGATAAGTGTACAAGGATTTTTTTCGTTATGCCTCTATTAATAGATATCTTCAGTTTTATAAAAATCATTGAGAATTTTAAAAATTATAACTTCCGGTCAAATTTTCAATGAGAAAACAAAAAAGAAATTAAAATCTAATGGCTTCCTGAGAAAGCTTAGAGTCTCCTCTTTAAAATGCTTTCTTTTTTTTCTTTGCGTATGTACATTTTAGGCAAATGTACTTTAGTTTTTCCGAACGCCTCGCCTGAATATATTCTGCGCGCGTAAAGTTATCGAATTTACAATTTTTTTTAAAAATAACTTGTAATATAATTTTTAGTAAAATTTTCCGCTCTTTCACGTGGTGCTATTAGTTTTTCGAAATTTTTATTTATTTTTCGAGATATAATGGAAAAACCAAATTTTCGATTTTATTTTCGAAATTGTGAAGTTAGCATACGCCTTAGAGTAGCAAATATTTTCTTTATCGTTTTCTACACCCTTTCAAGTACTTAAATGCCAAGTTTCATCGATATCACATTTTGTCAAACTCTTTGACAACTGGGCTATATTTTGGCTCAGAGAAATATCGGTGCAAAAATTATTAAAAAAAAATTTAATAAAAGTTTTGGACGATCTTTCTATTTTTATTAATTTTAATTTTAGTGAATGTATCATTAACACGTGTTAAAAACTACAGAACAATAATGTATAATATAATAATAAAAGAGTCATTTTTAAACTATTTTTTATTATTATTTTCAGGTATGCACTTTTATTATACTTTAAAAATTGAAAACCAATTCTCATAAATGTGTTAGGAATTTAATTATTGTTAAATAATATCTCAGCGGTCAGTTAATAATGGGCTATTTTAGACTATAATTGTTAAAAAATCGATTATTTAAAAAAATTTACTTTTAGGTACCCCCACCCTTCCTTTAAGGCATTGTTTCGTTCTAAATATTATTTATAATGATTAATATGACGATAAATTAAACATTTTTAATCAATATTATTATTTTTTTTACAATTTCAAATAAAGCGGTTTTAATTACAGAGAATTAATAACAATTATAAACATTTATTACTGTAAAAGCAAATCCGTTATTTTTATTTTGTCTCGGGAAAAAATAAATTTTATAGATCTGCGTTTGGTACACATTTACTCAGTTTATAGTTGTAAAATAACAAAAAATAATTGTTGTTTACTACAAAACCTAGAAGCACTTTTAACTGATCTACACTGAAAAAAAAAAACAATCATATAAATTTGTATATATATAGTAGGTATATTTGGTAAAATCTTCAAACTTCTTAGGTGGACTTGAAAGTATTCCCTTGGGTTCTTCAGTTCTTTTAGGCAAGCGGATAGACATTTGAGAGTCACGAGGATCTTGTAAGGACTCTTCCACTATCCTACTGACTGCGCCAATTATCGTTCTGTTACACAAAAGTAACTATTTAAAAATTTTATTTTCCTTTATTTTTCAGAGTATATCTTTCATAAAATCTTGTATAAAATCAAAAACATGGCCGATAATTTACAACAGATATTTTTTAACACTCCCTAAAGTGCTCGGCACCCAAGGACACTGTCCGTCCCTCCTGACGAATGACGCGACCTTGAATTTAGCCAACATCAAATTGAAGTTGACCTACAGTTTTAAACTTTTAAAAAAATCAACTTTCTGTTTATATTCGCTCTTTCACCTCATTCACAGATAATTTGTTTGTCAAGTAATCGTTGAAAGTTACTTTTTTATTTAAGTATTTAATCATTAAATAACCAAACATGCAACAAGTAATATTTGAGTTGGAATTCGCACTGAATATATTGACTCACAAAATATTTTTTTTGGTGGAATGGATACAATATTCGGTAAATACATTTATACCAGGATTTTAACGACACCGTACCATCTGGCTTTTTTCACAAAGTGTATTTTATTTAGTCCATTTTATCTACTTCTGATTTTTTTAATGCATATTTTTATCCAACTATTGACAATAAGTTTAACTTAAGAACAGCTTTTCAAACAAATAATACATTAAAATCTTTAATAATAAATACGAAACCTTGTAATGAAATCCAGAATACACAAAATTGTGTTTACAAAATTCGATGCGAATGTAATAAATTTTATATAGGCGAAACATCTAGCCCTTTTCGTATAAGACTTAATGAACACCAATCATACATTAAAAATAAACAATTCGAAAAATCAAAATATGTGAGCATGCTTGGCCATAAAATACAATGGAATTCTTCAACTAGATTATTAAAAGAACCTAATAATTATAAACGCAAAGTTAAAGAAGCAGCACTGATATTTAATATAGGTGTCCAATAAACAAAAAACAAAATTAAAATCGATTAAAAATCAAAATAAGGAATGCTATCAAACTTGAATGTACAATTTGTTGTAATATCTGCAAAAAAAACATTATGGACTTGAGAAAAAAGTGTCATGGCTTATTTGGCACCTATATTAAATACGGCCCTGAGAACTAAAGCATTTGTCTTTCTTAGAGAATTGGGCCCATGAGAACAATTTAATTTTAAAATTTAAATCTCTATTTTTTTCGAAAAAATCCATGAAAAGCGAATTTTAAATCCTCGTTTTTGACATAATGACATTGGTAATTTCGCTCTTGCCCTTTCGGCAAGCGTAAGGAGGAAATAGAATTCAAGTGCACATTTTTTCCGATGTATTAATAATACAAGTGCGTTAGTAATTAACAATTTGTAAATGTTTCCCCACCTGTTGATATTTATTAGGTGATACAGGTGAGAGAATATAATGCAAAATGTTTGCTGTAGTTAAAAGTAAATGGCAGTTTATTGTGATATGTGAGAGTAGAAGGACATTCTCAGGATCCAAAAATGAACAAGGATTTTCCGGTAAGTCGTGCATAATTAAATAATTTTTTTTAACTAAAAAGTAAATAGGTTGACTATATTTTTTTAGTTTTCTATAAAAAAAATGATTAAATTTTTAGAATATTTAAAAATAAATAGTAAATTTATTAATTTTGATGGTAATAATAATAAAATAAAATATTTGCGTAAGATAAGTTCACCAATAATTTATTAATAAGACATTTTATTAATTTATTATTAACCCTTTGACGGGTGCGCTCGAGTTAACTCGAGCGGCGTCGTTTTATGCTGCTGTAATTTTCACACTCGAGTATAATCGAGAATTGAAAATAACAATATGAAAGCTAAGAAAAAAAATCATTTTATTGATATTTATCATTTACGATATATTGTAAGCTAAAAAAATTGATTATTCAAGAATAAAATATAGCCTTATACTAGAGAACAAAAAAAAACGCGCCGTCTGCACTCGTGTCGACTGACTGCGATCCGTCGTCGTCGTCGTATTTTCAAAAACCCTCATTTTTTTAAAGTTACCATGGCAACATCAACAACTCGAGAAACGTGAAGTCAAAGTAAACGGCGACTCCATCGGGGGCAGTAGGAGCAATTGCCCCCCCCCCCAAAGTCCGGCAATGAGATGATATTTCTCAAAAAACCCAAAATATTAAACAAATTTCTTCACAATTTCCCCTAAAATTTATTCACGTATTATAAATACTATTGAAATATTATTTTTTTTTTAATTTTTATAAATATTTTAATTGTTATTATTTTATTTCTTTAATTTTATTTTCCATTTATGACAGCTTATTTTATTTTTATCTCTTATAAGTATTTTTGGTCGTAATCTTTTTATGTTATCCTTAAATTTGTGATTTTTCCCACTACATGCCTTTATTCTTGAGTTCATGTAATTTTCTCTATTGATATCCACATCTACTTTTTTTTATATATTGGATTTAATTTTTCCCTTTAATATCTTGAAATTTTCTTTGATTTCCTTTCTGGCTTTTAAATTGTCTTCCTCTGCTATGGCAATATTTGTTATTAACCCTTCCTTGATATTTTCTTCTAATTTCAGTATTTCATTGTTTATCAAATTATAGTTTGTGTTCGTTTTCATTATCTCCTTCTCCATTTGTCCCATTCTCTTATCCTGTTCCATTATTTTCTGTTCTGTCAATTTCTGTTTGTTTTCAAATTCTTCAAATTTCTTCTCTATTCTATCAATTCCTTTTTGTAACGTACAAGTGTTTTGTTTTTGATTTTGGTCCATTTCGTCTATCATTTTGTTCAAATTTTCTTGGTTTTGGTCCATCTTCTTTACCAATAATTCAAACATTTTAACCGTATCATTTCCTTCTTCTTTTCTTTGTCCTTGCTCGCCTCCTGCTAATATGTCAATCGATATTACCTCTTGTCTGTGTTCTTCCAGTATTTCCGAGATTTCTTCCTGTCTCAGATTTTCCTCCTTTTCTTTTATAATCTTTCTATTAGATCTTTTTTTAGTCCCTCTACATCTTGTCCTCTTCTTCTTAACTCTTCTTTCAATTCTACAACCTTTAAATCGTATAATCTCTTTCCTGTTTCTTCTTCCATTTTATACCATCTATCTAATTCAATTTATGTTTCTTTTCAAATTCTTCAAATTTCTTCTCTATACTATCAATTCCTTTTTGTAACGTATACGTGTGTTGTTTTTGATTTTGGTCCATTTTGTCTATCTTTTTGTTCAAATTTTCTTGGTTTTGGTCAATCTTCTTTACCAATAATTCAAACATTTTAACCGTATCATTTCCTTCTTCTTTTCTTTGTCCTTGCTCTCCTCCTGCTAATATGTCAATCGATATTACCTCTTGTCTGTGTTCTTCCAGTATTTCCGAGATTTCTTCCTGTCTCAGATTTTCCTCCTTTTCTTTTATAATCTTTCTATTAGATCTTTTTTTTAGTCCCTCTACATCTTGTCCTCTTCTTCTTAACTCTTCTTTCAATTCTACAACCTTTAAATCGTATAATCTCTTTCCTGTTTCTTCTTCCATTTTATACCATCTATCTAATTCAATTTATGTTTTTTTTTCAAATTCTTCAAATTTCTTCTCTATACTATCAATTCCTTTTTGTAACGTATACGTGTGTTGTTTTTGATTTTGGTCCATTTTGTCTATCTTTTTGTTCAAATTTTCTTGGTTTTGGTCCATCTTCTTTACCAATAATTCAAACATTTTAACCATATCGTTTCCTTCTTCTTTGCTTTGTCCTTGCTCTCCTCCTGCTAATGTATCGATATTACCTCTTCCTGTCTCAGATTTTCCTCCTTTTTTTTATAATAACAAATGTTTCTGGATCTTCTCCTTCCAATGTTAAACTTGCATATAATCTTTCTATTAGATCTTTTTTTAGTCCCTCTACATCTACATCTCTTCTTCTTAACTCTTCTTTCAATTCTACAACCTTTAAATCTTATAATCTCTCTCCTGTTTCAGGTCAGATACCATCTATCTAATTTACAGTATTTATAATTTCAAAGTGCACCAGGTCCAAAGCCAGTAAAAAATTGTTTTCTTAAATAAAACAAAATTGATGTTTCTTCTTTTTTTAAAAAATGTGTGCGTTAAAGGGTCAACAAAAACAGAATGTATAAAAAATTCCATGATTCTAGATTTTAACATTACCTTTCCATTTTGAATTTATTTTAATAGAGTTTTTGACAAAAACATTGCAATTGTGCAAATACTAACATAATTACCATATAAATTTGCCATAACTATAGCCAATTACATTTTTTATAATTCAATTCAAGATTGCAAATACTTTATCTTAAAATCAAGCTTAGCAAACAGCCTTCCAATTTGATTGAAGTATTTATTACAGCATCAAATTCAAGACCTTGTGACATAGAAATCCAACAAAATTTCATAACATTTTTTACTTACAATTTGTTGATGATAAATCTTAACATCGAACTTTCATTTAAAAGGCATTGTGAAGTTAATAGAGCAATTAAAATTATCGTGGAAAAAAAAATAAACGTGGTAAAATGTTTAATGTTTTATTACCGGAAATTATGGCTTGTTTTTCGTTTTCAATAAAGCACAAAAAATATTTAAAGAAAAGTGAAAGAATTTCGCCTCACAATCTCAGCAACCATGACGCTTGGTTGTGTCACAAATGTTCGACTATATGAATAAACTTACATTGATCTGTTTATTTTGATTTTTTTCTATTGTGAATTATTCAGCTTTTTCTAGGGTTGAATTCAGAGACGTTTTCTTGTTTTTGTTAACAAAATAAATAATGCAAAAATTCTTGTTGGCCTTTGTAAGGCCATCAAGGTAAAAATAATTTACAAAACGTTCGAAATCAGGAAGGAATTGATCCACATCGACCTTATTTAATTAATTAGCACAATAACGTCTTTATGAAAGTGACCGCCTTTAATTTATCGTCTAGATTTTTAAACCTTGCCGCGGCAATGAATTTAAAAAAAAACGTTTCAAAATAAAGTCGAATCTCTTTGAAAGATATCCCATACACGGCCACTCAAATCGCCCGACTTAAATCCTCTAGACTTTCCGTAAATAGGAAATAAATGATTTATTATAAATTACAGATGATATACAGGGTGTTTCATTGGGAGAGGGAAACATTTTAACAGTGGATAGGTGTCACTGGGGTGATTCCAAATAACCCATATTTTATGGGTCTAAAGTCCCTCATAGATGAGATACAGAGTGTTTTGTACATTTTGGTCATTTCTTCATTGCCTCCTGTGCTTTTAACCACTCTGTATAATTCTATAATATTTGGTACACATAGTCTCTGTATCTTAACAAATTAATTGAGATATTATTAATATTAAAAATCCAGGCCCGGCTTCACTAAAATTTGACAAATTCGTTCCGCTTATAAACAACACCCTGTATATTAAATTTTCAAAAATATTTTACCATAGCTAAAAAGAGGACAAAAAATTGAATTTAACGATATACTTTTTATTTTTGCACATATGATTTTAGTACTCATAAATAGTTAAGTTTTCTTAAATTTTTGGGGCACTAACTTGCTTAATTAATCCTATTAAGTTGTAATCAATATTATTTGACCTAATTAACTATTTGGTTTAAAAGTATGTTATACCAAAAATTTTTATAATCATCTAGGCCTATGAAAACAGATTTACAGGACCGTACTAGGAACTAAATGTCTCATTATATTTACCTATACAACACCCATTTTATTTATTTTTTTAACTTTCCTTATGAAAAATTATGTAGTTTAGAATAGAAGAGTAAAAAAACTAAAATCAAATTTTTGTAAATAATAAAAGTACATAAAAAGTATTATGAATGTGACGCGTTATTTATTTAAAGTTGGTAATACGCTGTACTATTTGTGAAATTAAATAGCTACGTCAACAACACATGAGTCAAATAAATAAAAATCATTTTTAGTTAAATAATATCTTCTTATTAAATTACAAATAAAATTCAAAAATTACACAACACTTAAAAGACTAGAAAAAACACATAATCGATTTGCTACCATCAGGGAAGCTCATTAGCAATATAAATTTTCGGTAAATCTGTGGTGTAGTGTTTTTAACAATAAGTTAATTGGACCCCATATACTCCCTCAAAGATTAACTGGAGGGGTTTACTTATATCTTCTGCAAAATATTTTACCAATTTTGTTAGAGGATAAAGGTGTAGACATCCTCATTTTAGGCTAATTGTACTGGATTTTTCAAATGAAAATTTTCCTAATAGGTAGAGGTGGTACTATACATTGGCCTTCAAGATCACCGGACTGTAGTCCCGTCGATTACCATATTTGGGGACATTTAAAGTCCAAAGTTTATTCAGCTCAAATAAACTTCAGTGTTTTTTCTAGTCTTTTAAGGGTTGTGTAATTTTTGAATTTTGTTTATAATTTAATTAAATATTATTGAACTAAAAATGTTCTTTTATGTATTTTTATCCTTTACAAAAACTTAATTTTAGTTTTTTTTTACTTTTCTACTCCAAACTACACAATTTTTCCATATAAGGAAGGTTAAAAAAAATAAATATAATCGGTGTTGCATGGGTAAATCTAATGAGACATTTAGTTCCTAGTACGGTCCTGTAAATCACTTTTCATGTGTCTAGAAGACTACAAAAAATTTTGGAATAACATAATGTTAAACCAAATAGTTAATTAGGGTAAATAATATTGTTTACAACTTAATAGGATTAATTAAGCACGTTGATGCCCCAAAAATGTAAGAAAATTTAACTATTTATGAGTAGTAAAATCATATGTGCAAAAATAAAAAGCGTATCATTAAATTCAATTTTTTGTCCTCTTTTTAGATATGGTAAAATATTTTTGAAAATTTAACATACAGGGTGTTGTTTATGAGCGGAACGAATTTGTCAACTTTTAGTGAAGCCGGGCCTGGATTTTCAATATTAATAATATCTCAATTAATTTGGTAAGATACAAAGAGTATGTGTACCAAATATTATAAAATTATACAGAGTGGTTAAAAGCACAGGAGGCAATGAAGAAATGACCAAAATGTACAAAACACTCTGTATCTCAGCTATAAGGGACTTTAGACCCATAAAATATGGGTTATTTGGAATCACCCCAGTGACACCTATCCACTGTTAAAATGTTTCCCTCTCCCAATGAAACACCCTGTATATTAAATTTCCTGTGCACCTATTAATTATTTTTATTATATATTTTTCAGATAATAGTGCATAATTGCAAAATATTTCTATTGTAAGGATGTAACCTTCAAAATGTAGGTTTCCATGTAGATAAACTGTAATTTCTAATAAAAAAATTCTGTAATAAACATGGAAATATTTTGAGGTCTACAATCTTTTATTATTACAAGGAATTAAAATCGTTAACAGTATTTTATCTGAAGACGTGTCGTTGGTAATGGTATTGATTGCATTAGCACCAAAATGGTTAAAGTTGCTAATGATATATCTGAAACTTAATTAAAAAAGCCTAATTTTCAATAGAAAAAGTTGGTTTACAAATTTTCAATTTTTTAACTTTATCAGTGCTCATTTTCTTCACCTTGTCATTTTTTGACGTTTGTAGAAAAAATATTTTTGCGGCAGATAAAAATTAAAAACTTCGACAGTATCGATGATTTACATTAATAATTCATTCATCAATTCATGATATCCTTTATTCAGAAATAGCCGAGACATGCGATATATTTACCATAATGAAAGATTGTTAGACATTAACTTTGTAATTAAGTATATTAAATTGCAGTAAAAATAAATTTCAATGTCAACATATTGCAAACAAAAACAGTTATGCTAGATGCAATTAGGAAACTTAATATAGGGATTATCAATTTACCTGCATAAACAATATCCTGTTGGAATTTTAAAAACTGTATCTATTAAAGCGCGCCTGGGTGTGATTTGTACGTAGTTTATTTTTTAAAGAAAGTTGTTTTCAGAAAAAAAACTAGAAAATGTTATACATTACATACAGGTTGTCCGCTGGACATCAATCAGAGTGTGAATATTTTTCAGAACTTCTTTAAAATATTTTACTATATAGATTCTTGAGTTAAGGGTATACATTATTTGGGACCATTTCAATTTACTTTGACACTTCGGGTGATAAAAAAAAATATAATTTTTATATTTCAGATAGGACTTGACAACTTAGGTTTCCAAAAAGGACCAACCGATTTAGAACAGGATACAAAGTCGAAACATAGAAATAGTACGAGCTCAGTAAGTATCCACATAATTTTTGCTTAGTAATAATGTTTTTTTAAGAAAATAACAATTCCAAGTGAACTATGATCATCAAACTTTAACAGCACAGATTTTGAGATATTTTTTACGTATATTTTAAATTTCTTAGATGTTTTAAAGGGTATCCAATATAACTTTTTGTATATTATTATTTTAAACAATTTTAGGATGTAGAGAACCCGGAAAAACTTCAAGAACGATCCCAATGGGGTAACAGTACAGAATTTCTAATGTCATGTATTGCCATGTCTGTAGGACTGGGAAATATATGGAGGTTTCCGTTTATTGCTAACAAAAATGGAGGAGGAGCTTTCCTAATACCTTATTTAATCATCCTCACGTTAATTGGCAGACCAATGTACTATATGGAAATGGCATTAGGGCAATTTTCAAGTAGGGGCTCGATTAAAATGTATACCAAATTATCTCCAGTTCTGAAAGGTAAAATTTTAAACTTTGGTAATTATTATCCTAGTATTTTTATTAGATATTAAGATAAAAAGTACAACAAATTGACAAATAGATATACACGCAATATTACCGAGTTCAAATTTTACTACAATGTCGCGGAAAATACCTGTCCAGTTAGATTTGAATGTGCAAAAGCCTACTCCAGATAGTGATCATAGAAAAACTTATTTTTTTATAGAAAACTCAATTTTTTGTGAAAAAAATGCATATTTGATGAAAAATCGACATTTTGGTGGAGAACCTACAGTTTTGGTACCTATTATTAGTTGAATTTACTAGGGAAATCGGTCCTTTTTTTTGCAAAGAAAATCATGTAAAATTTAATTTAAAAACAGTTATTGACTAAACTACAATTTGGTGGACAACCTGCATTTTTAATGAAAAAACTGTCTTTTTAAAAAACGGATCTTTGGAAAAAACTGCAAGTTTATTTGTAAAAACCTGCATTTTTGATAGAAAAACTGCATTTTTTATGAAAAAACTGCATTTTTTATGGAAAAAACTGCATTTTTTATGAAAAAAACTGCATTTTTATGGAAAAACTGCATTTTTGATGGAAAAACTGCATGTTTGATGGAAAAACTGCATTTTTGATTGATAAATTGATTTTTTTACGAAAAAATCTGCATTTTAATGGGAAAATTATTGACGAGCTCAATGTTTACATCCAAATTTAGTTTTATGAGTAAAATTTTGTTATTAATAATTTCAGGAATTGGTTACGGCCAAATCATAGGAAGCTTTTGTGTGGCCTCTTACTACTGCATCATCATGGCGATCACGTTAGTTTATTTATTCAATTCATTTACCTCAAGTTTCCCGTGGGCCAGTTGTCAAGAAAACTGGAACGATTACCTGGTTTCAAGAAATATTTCTTGCATAGACCAATTAAACAACGAAACTGTTACCGGTGAAGCAACAATATCTTCTTCGGAAATGTATTTTAGGTAAGAAAAAAACATCAGATGAGTGAATTTGCTGTTCAAAAGTAAAGATACCAATCTGTATAAACTTCTATTTCTCTTGCTTTAATTTTTTCTTGTATGCCTCTTCAAAATTATACACTTTTACCGATTTTTCAAAAAATGTATACGTTTTTTCTTAATTAGGAGAGAAGTTTTGAAAGAAACCGACGACATCAGCAACGGAATTGGTCTGCCCGAGTGGAAACTTACGATTTTAGTACTTCTGACATGGATCATAACTTTCCTGGTATCAGTAAGAGGAGTCAAAAGTTCAGGAAAAGCGTCATACTTTCTCGCAATATTTCCTTACGTCATTATGTTCATACTGTTTGTGAGAGCGGCTACATTAGATGGCGCTGTAAACGGGATGCTTTATTTTATCGAAGCTGATTTTACGAAGCTTTTGGAAGCTGAGGTAACTACGATTTATTTTTTAAGTTGATATTTCTAAATTTTTTCTACAGGTAACTTTATTCTATACTCTAATAAAATTCGTCTTTATGAGGTTTTTTCTTGACAAAAAAATTTGATTGTGATTGTTTTAGGTTTGGTATGCAGCTGTAACTCAATGTTTTTTCTCACTGGGAGTTGGATTCGGATCAATTGTAACGCTTTCTTCCTATAATCGATTCGATCATAACATCAACAGGTAAATATACTTTTTTTTGTAAAAAAATGTTTATTATACGAATACATTTTTTAGAGACGCGTTAGTGATTACGTCATTGGACACCTTTACTTCACTATTGTCAGGTTTCACGATATTTGGAATCCTTGGAAATTTGGCACACGAAATGAATATATCGCCAAGTGAAGTTATTTCAGCTGGAGGCGGTACAGGTTTGGCGTTCATTTCCTATCCAGACGCTCTTTCCAAATTCACTTTTGTGCCTTGGGTAAATGTATTTCCTTATTTGATAAATATTTTATTATCACATATAGTTCATCTTTGTATATTAGACCTACCCCCATCCCCCTTCAGGAACTTTTACTCATTCGTCTTGATTTTTCTTAATTTTCTTATAATTTACCATAACTTTTCCGACCTCTTACATACTGCTAAGAATTTTTCAAGAATTCGCGTATTTAAAATCGGTCTATATTAACATTCTTCGCGTCAAGATTTAATAATACTACCAACATTTTATTACCCCATTAATTATTATTTTTTTTAGTTATTCTCCATTACGTTTTTCTTCATGCTGTTCGTTTTGGGTGTAGGAAGTTTGGTTGCAACTCACGCAACTTTGAACACAGCAATTAAAGATGCATTTAACATTGCAGATTGGAAAATTGCTGGTATCACAGCCGTTGCTCTTTTTGCTGTTGGATTAATTTACATAACGCCAGTAAGTCTAAATTAACTCTAAATTGAGTCTAAATAAATATAGTTTGTCATAGCGTCGAAGCTCCTTTTTTTACGTAGGACAAACCATACAACTAATTAAAACTAGATTTAAGGAACACGGAAGAAATATAACAAATACTCGATGTACTCTTAAGAGCTTTAGTTTTAATGGATTCTGTATTTTAGGGAGGACAATACATCCTGGATTTAGTAGACCATTTTGGTGGAACTTTTGTGACATTTGTATGTGCCATTTTAGAAGTATTTGCCATTGCATTTCTTTATGGTAAATATTTAACGACAATATTTGATATTTAACTTTCTAAATAATAATATAAATTAAATTTGTTTTAGGAATTGAAAATTTATGCATCGATTTAGAATTCATGACTAAGAAAAAAGTTGGAATTTATTGGAGAATATCTTGGGGTGTAGCTATGCCTCTTTTATTAATTATAATATTTATTTACTTTGTTTCAACTTTGAAACCGCTAGTTTATGGAGTTTACAGTCTTTATTATCCTACTGGGCTTACAGGTAAAAAAAAATATTTTTTAAATAGCTGGAAAAAGAATAATATATACTAAATTCCTTGAAAATAGAGAAAAAATACAAAACAAAAAACATTTTATTTTGTAGTATTTGGTTGGAGTATACTCGGTTTGGTTATGGTTCAGCTTTTTGGATGGCTTCTTTACTTTTTATACAAAAATGGAAGTTGTTCCATAAAAAAGGTAAGAAATTTGACTACTAGAAACATTTTTTTTAAATAAACCATTGAAACTGGCACATATATTATAGTACAAAATATTTATATATAGTTCCACCACCAGCAATAATAACATTAATCAATGTTTTACTTTCAAAGATTTTTTACAAGAAATTACATAATTTGTGACTTTTTTTTTTCGTCGTATTGACGATGCAAATTTGAATTTTTGAAATGTTACATGTGAAAACAAACATACCTTGTGTTAAATATTGATGTTTCTTTAGTTGAATATTTTCCTCCTTCTTTTAGTTGAACATTTTTTCTCAGAACACTCAGATATGCAACCAATTACTTAAAATTTTTAATTTATTTATTTAAAAACTACCCGATACGCGCTATTTCTATCCGCAACAAGGGTCATCTACCAATTTCCAGGATAACCAACAGAAAAAATAAGGTAGCCAATATGAAAAATAGAAATTAACTAATACGTGGCGAACTCGTTTACTTCCTTTCTATAAAGGCCAAGGCCAATTTAGTATTAATCTTAAGAAAAAGAAGAAGTAAGGTTAAGCGTGAAAATAGCGTTTAATGAAAAATTTAAAAATTGTATGTAATAATTATTTAAAAAGATGTATAGTACACCATACACAATAATTTTCCTTATTTCAGATGTTTAAAGACACATTTTCAACGGACGACTGGTCTCCAGACGATCCAAAACTAACGGAGGACTGGAAAAAGTTCAGAGAAGATAAAATTAATGAAAGAGCCCTTCAGAAACACTCTTGGATAGTGCAAAAGATGAAAGTATTAACTGGATGGTAAATACTACAATGAATGAGATGAAACTGTTCTGTGATATATGCCTACCCTATAATTTTAATTAAATATATTTTTTTCACTTTGTAGTTAGCTAAATATATTTTTTCCATAAAATCAATAGTTGTTTTCAATTCTATCCCGTTTTCGTAAGAAGATATTATCATTATGTCCAGGTAAAGGGGAAATTTACAATAAAACATTATAAAAAAAGTTAATATTATATTATTAATCTTTTAAATAACAGTCAAATCAACATAAATCCTAACCTAAAAATAAAAGTATCAGTCTGTCACCCCAATTTTTCCAACAATTTCTGCAACAAGTTATTCTGTATTTTCATTTGTTTGATAATTTCGTTTTGTTGTTCCATCCTAGTTTCTTCTAATTCTAAAGTCTGGCACTCTCGCTGTGTCGCCCCGTCCAAATAATGTACGATCTTCTGATTCAACTCATTCGATTGTCTCAGTATATCCGAATGGGCTTTATTCTGTTTTATTAGAACTTTTCTTAATTCCGCTATTTCTTCGACTATCTGAGTAGTACCAGAATCTTGAACTATGTATTCGGCGTTCTGCAGCAAATCTTCATCTATAGATTCTACATTCTGAATCAGTTTGACGTTTTTAATGTCAGGTGAATCGCGGTCATCGCTAAAACTAATAAAAACAAAATGTATTAATTGAGATATCAAAATTTACAAAAAAAATACTACTAAAAATCCTACTTAGATTAACAATAAATAATATTTATCGTACTCACCCAGGTGGATCATTCAAATTAATTTGATAATCAGGATCTTCCCCCCTTCTCTTCAGTCGTCCCAGTTTATTAGTAATGTAACTCCGGTTAAAAGTACTTTCTTGAGGCCTTTTGCTCAAAATTTCTGTTATTTCACTTAAAATAAAGACAACAGATTAAAATTTTTCATAGATTTTCCAATTAACACAAGTTTTAATCTATTTCCACTTACTTTTCAAAAGGACATGGTCTCTTGTGTCCAAATTTGTCTATTTTATCCAATTTATTTCGGTAATTTCGTTTTAAAGTTTTCCACTTATTCTCACATTGTGCACCTGTGTAGTAATATCCTTTTTTATTCATATCTTTGGAGACGAGTTCCCACAATTTCTTCTGTGTACTTATAATACCGGAATCAAGCATATCACATTTTTCATCATAAAGTTTCAACAGCTCCTTTGTAGCTTCATGAGTCCATTCTATCCTATGCTCCTCTACAAAAAAATAAGGTTTTTTCTTGACCTTTTTCTAAGAAATGATAATACATTTGCAATAATTCATAACATTGATAATTTAACTGTTGTTTGAAGTGAGAAGAACTGTGAGATAACATTAGTTAGGTTATATTAATATTTTACAGGTACCTAGGTAATTATAAATAAATAAATGAGCCAAAGAGATATTTGTTGCATCAAAACTAATTACAATAAATATTTTAGTACAAAGTAAAAACATTTAAACTTGCAACAGTAGTTTTGTCTATATAAAACCCCCAATTCATACTCCCTGGTTGACTGTCTCACTTTCTAATAAATCAACTGGCTTTGTGACTACCTAATTCCTTCTAGTTTTCATACCTATGATTAATTAGTCTTTAATACCAACAAAGTATTCCTTAAGAACCACCAAAAATACATCTACATTTAATAGAAACCTTCACTTTTTTGTATATTTGTGGATTAGATACAACAACAAATAAATTAAAACTTATGACATATAAAAGTAAAATCTCAACTTTCGTACAATTTTAATGGTCCTAACAGAATTATATGTATCTCCCTTTCTTTCATTATTAGTACTCTAGAGCTGTAATGTGGAGCTCCGTTGAATAAAAAAATGTTCTATTAATCATTTAAAGAGTTGAGTTTAAAGCATTCTTGTGCACTCAAACAACACTGCTCTTCTAAAAGAAAATATTTTGATAGAAAGGGATCCATATAAACAGAACATAGCCATAAAGGTGATTTATTAAAGATAATATGACAACTAGAATAAATGATAAAGCAACATACCTGTGATATAAATGACATTCGTAGTAGAGGTTTCCAATTCTTCAATATTAGCCATCGATATTAAAAATCACAATTTTATGGGACTTAAATTTGAATTTCTTAGAAAACTCGACACTAACGTACACGAGAACACACAATCGCCCTGAATTTTTAGTTCAAGACAATTCAGTGCACTACGCACTTACTCAAAAACGTCAACTGTCAAAATAGGAGTGAAGCGAGTCAACAGTGGAACGAAACCACCGAAACCTTAATCAAGAAGTAAAACTGTTTTTGGAGTTGTGCTACTGGTTTTCGTTGACCATAGTAGTATTCCTAGCTAGACCATCAAAAACGACTTAACCAATAAGAAAAAATAAATAATAGGACAGTCAAGAAAACAATGTTAATGTATAAACGTTCTGTTTATTTTACATTTTTTTACTGTGACCAAAATAGACAACAGCATGAAACTACTAAAATTAGTACAGTACAATATAATAATATATAGTGTAGTTTTATTTATTTCTATTTCTTTTATCAGTCGCCAAATATGAACTTTTACTTTATAAAAGCATTTAACGTTCATTTTCACCTGCGCGGTCATGAATATTGAAGTTTTTTAACCTTTGCAATCATAGCGCTCCTCCAGTACTGATTTGAAATTTTCAGACACCCTGTATTTAAATCAGCGTTAGAGGGAGTACCAATACCTGTATTTTGCGGTCCACGGTAGTTACATCTTAATAGATAATAAATCTTTGAAATATTTCCAGCCACAAACGCATTTACAAGAAGATGCATTGGACCTTAACTCATCCGCATTTCTGAGCATTAAAAGCGATCGATTTAGATCGTGACAATATGCAAAAGTATAGTAGCGACGGTACAAGTTACAAATTCTTAAAAATTTGATTTATTTTTTGATTTTGTACGAATTTAAATTTAAAAAAGGATTCTCAACTGGGGACTTTAACCTTTTGGAGGTTGAAAGTTTCGCCACTGGGGCCACTAGGTCCATTTATATCCAAAAAACTCACTTTTTACCTCAAAAATGGCCCAAACATTTTTTTCGGTAATTTTGGTATTGCCAATCGTTTCTTATACAAAATTCATTGCGTAAGCCAAATTTTAATTTTTTTGTGTAGATTCTAGGTCCATTTATATCAACAATCCCAAAATATTAAGCTTTTATACAGGATGTATCATAAGGAATGGTCAATATTTTAATCATAGGTTCTGGACCTCCAAATATTAATATTTTACTAAATAACTCTGGGTCAAATGTTAACGACTACTAAGATACAGGGCGTTGAAGATAAAATTTATTTTTCGTTTTTTTTTGGAATAATCCCTTTATTATTTAATATATTGACTTGAAATTTGGTATTGTTATATTTTTAAGTTAGTAAATCATAAGCGTCTTATCAATTTTGAGATTAGATAAAGAGGGCGCCACCTACACTCTACTGGATGAAGAAAAGTATCAATTTTTTTTTATTCCTGGCCTTTTTTGAATTTTTTTCATATCCTTATGATACACCCTGTAAATTTGAATAAAAAAGGTATATTTGTTTTAATAGCATAAATTCAGCTCATTTCGAGATATTTGCATTTAAAATATTCTAGCCACAGTAACTATTTAATTTACTTTAACATATTTCAACATAGTAGGCTTGGAAACTAAAATGAAAATGTACAGCTGTAAAATAATTAATTGTTAGATGGCACCAGCAAGTCCAGAAAAATCCCCAGTTGCGAATGAACCATCGCTAAGACTATTTCTTGCGACTGATTGGGTATGCCCAATTTGTTAATCTAATTTATCTTGTGGTTTTAAGTTGAATAAGAAATACTCAAACGTTTAAGATTTATTTTCTAGGAATACATTCACACTGTAAATAATAGTATCGCTAACACTGTTTTTTATTCTTAAAATTAAATGGTTTGTGTTTCTTGGTTTCAGTAAAATATGCCAAAGTCCAAATGTTTCACAAAAAGTGAATATATACACATTTTTGGGATACAGTGAAAAAAAAATAAAAACAGTTCTGTGAAGATACTAAACAGCACATCACAATCTAGCAGTGCTGCATTTTTACAACATATTTACATGTAAAAATTAAATATTAAGTTGGCAAATAAATCGTGTGAAAAATAAATAATTTATTTTTATTTTGACGTCCCCACTCACAAATTTGAAGCTTATAAAATATGAATTCGGAATGTTACAGGATGAATGGGAAACAATACTTTTACAATTAGCTGCATCTGTTGTATCATATTCCTACTATGGCAGGTACAGATAACACTTGTGATACCCAGTGAGTTAGCATTTGCAATATTACCAAAGGTTTCTTTGTAAATACTAAAACATTTTTTTTCCGATACACTCAAAGAAATTTACCCGTATATACAACATAAACTCGGCCAATTCTACAATTTACTGTTTAATAAACAAACTAGATAGTTGTATTTGAAGCTTCGAACTTCAGTTTTTACAGGAATTTCTAGTAATTAGTCGGAACTGTAGTATCAATTTAACAGGAATTTTTCGTTGAATTAAAGATCTTTCATTCATACATTACAGTACTGTAAAGATTTATTTATAAAAGTATTTATACAATAATTCATAAACAATTCATATTATTCAATAGTAACCTAATGAAACAATGAAATACTAGTAAAGAATAAAGAATACCATAGATGTATCTATCAATTTCTAGAGATGACAGGAATATATTCCTGATAAATTAACAGTACCTTATTTTTTCCTGTTTATACGACTGGACTCATTTTAACTGGAATCGGCCTGTTAGATTGCAACTACAGATTGTTCTCAGAACAGTTTTTTCTGGTTATAATAACAATAGTTGCGTTTACAACAGGAATTCATTTAACCGGAAATTCCCGGGATTCGTTTTTTTAGTGTAATATCGCTGTAATAATGCATGATTCCGAATTAACTGATGGAGGAAAATACGTAATTTCCACCCTATTCTTCTTCTTCTTGGCAAAATAAGTTAGTAAATGTTTACTTTCTAAATCATTAATCAGTAACTATTCATATGATTGTGAATAGACGATATTTCTCGATTTTTTGCGTCAAGCGCGCTTGGCTATTACCTGTGCCATCATATAAGGAAGATTCCCTATAGTTAGAAAAACATATTTGTTGCGCACACGAACTGTTTATGCAGTCTCAGTCTAATTATTCCAAATATACTCACGACATTAACAGCGAAGGTTTTTCAGAAAAATCCGGTGGAATGCGTGCGTGTTGGAAACCAACTTGACTTTGTTTTAATTTTATCATTGTGCTGCAAAGTGCATATATACGACCCAGATTAATTAGGTGCAGATACGTTTACAGTTGTAAGCGAATTCCAAAAATTTTAATTAATTATAATTACGGGTATAGAGGAAACGCGTTCGTTGCTTTCTTTGGTGAGAATAAAAACGTTATGTAAATTCTGGGAATCTTACATATCTTTTAATGATAAACTAGATGGGAAACTAGAAATGGTTGGTTTTTTATTTATACAAAAAATAGCAGTTCTATTGCCCTAGGAATCCATTGAATGAAATGTGGCTTCAATACAGTAATTGGCGGAAAATGAACTGCCAATCCATAAAATTTTTGTTTTGACTTTTGAGGAAGTGTAAATTAATACAGGCTATTTGGGCCATTTCTGTGATGTTTGGAGGTAAATATTTCACTTGTATCTTTAGCATACTACTATCCATATTATTTGAAGTTGTATCCAACTGCCGAAGCCACCTAAACGTTGTTGGAATAACGACTGAATAAACATCACTAAATAATCCAAAGGATGTAATTCAGGTAGCCGAGGAGGCTATATACCTTGCTCAGCCTTCATTGAAAAGAAAAGAGGATCTTTGACAATTACTGTTACAAATAATTATTTAGTTTGATAACCACTCGGCGAAAATTACACTCTAATAAAGACATGCTCATAAAATCTTTATGGGTAATAAAGTACTTGTTTCATATTTTACGATTAAAAATATTACCTAATTATAATAAATAAACATTTTAAGTAGACATTAAATATATAAAATACCCGTCAGTTTATTATGTACAGCAAACTAATCTTAAAAATTACGGATAAGTATAATAGGTACATCAACGAGAAGCTACTTTCTAATTATTTTGAAAAAGTATATCGTAACAAAACGATTATTTTAATGTTTGAATCATTTTCTACTATTTGTCGGAAGTCACGCAAACGTTGTTTCACCCACTTTTGTGTAAAAATTTCTTTTGTTTAATTGTAAGAATGCCTGGAATTTGTGGAGAGTGGCTGATTTATAACATAATATATATGTAAACGTTTCTAGGTTTTTGGGAAGAACCGCGTTTTAGATTACAAACATCTCGACGTTTCGGCTTCTCTTTTGAAGCCATCTTCAGTCCAGAGCATTAATGGCTGCTTTTTTTTCGGAATATTTGGATCCAGGCCCATATACTCCTAGTCCTTTTCCTTCTGTTATTCTGGAACCATCTGTGTACCATTTAAAGGCACTTCTCTTAAGTTTTGGGATAGTCTCTTTGTCCCATTCGCTTTTGTCACTTAATTTTGTGTTGAATTCTTTCACAAAGCTATTAATAGTATAAAAATGAAGGATAAATGAAATTGTAAAAACCTAATTTGTCCCTGGACTATAAACAGCAAGAATCAGAAAACTATAGGTTTAAATTCTTTCTCTTCTCTCTGAAATTGTTATATAGTTTGTAGCGTCAGCAAGTTCTATAATTACGATAAATATGCGTAATTAATCTGATTACTGCTTAATGTGTATCGCAGAAAAGAAAGTGTAGAAAAACGCAGCTCGCGGTAAATAATAAGCCTAATTATAAAAAGTAGATCAAGGGAAAACAAATAAAAATAACTTTTCGTGATTTCTAATAGGTCTTGAAAATATGTCTAAAATTAGTTTTAATTTTTAATTTTCTTTGTAGATCTTCAGCTGTAGATCTTTAATTTTTAGAAGAGATGTTAAGAAAGGATGTAGAAACGTTTTTTTGAAGACCACATTTAAATATCTGTATTGGTTTTGTCTTTTCTCTAAAACTAGCAACTGTAGATCTTTCATTTTTGGAAGAGATGTTAAGTAAGAATGTAGAAACATTTTACAGAAGACCGAATTTTAATATCTGCATTAGTTTTGATAGGAGACGTCAACAAAGTCGAAATTTAAATTTTCGTGGTTCTAACAATTCGATCTTTGTTGCGTTATTACTGTAAAACAAACATTTGTAGGTCTTTAATTTTTGGAAGAGATGTTAAGAAAGGATGTATCAATATTTTGTCAAAGACCGCATTTTATTATCTGCATTGGTTTTGATATGAGAAGGCGACAAATTCGAATTTTAGATTTTCGTGTTTAAAAATTAGGCAGCATTTTTTCATTTGTACAGTTCAAATTTTAGTTTCGTTAGCATTATCGCCTAGATCTCTTATATTTGGTTTGCAATTGCCGAGATCACAATCCGCATAATTATTCTCGAAGCTCAAAAACTTAAGTATGTGTCAAATTTACATACAATCGTAACACTTAATATCATTAGCCATAATTGGGACGGTAAATTATTTGGTCTGTTGCCTTTTGTAGGTAATGCGAAATTAAACACCAGAATGTTTTTATTTAACAAGATTTTAAACGGTCGGCGTAAAACGGTAAAAAAAATTCTTGTTAATGCAGAGATACGTTTTTTATAAATTATTTGGGACTAATTAGGAAATTATATGCTTTTATATAATTAGGAAAGTTTATTTCCTGGTAATTTACAAGCCAATGATTTCATGTCAAGTTTTATTTATGTTTCTCGGTGAATTATAGCTTTAATTCTTTTACGATAACAAATTATTAAGTGGGAAAATCAGTGTACTATTTTCAAAAAAATAAGTTTTTTTGGTGTTTTATATAATATTATTTAGTATCTAAGATGTACAGTCCAGTAAATTCACACCAGAAAAACCCCAAACCTGGGCATCAAGTCGTCCGTCAATTTTTTTTTTAATTTGCAAGTATTCATATGTAACATTTACCTCCGAAAATCTCAGCTATGTGGAATTTGTGGAAAGGTGGGAAAATCGCTCTAGAGTTCCCGAAAATCCGTTTTTCGGCGATATCTGCCGAAATATGACCCTTAGAGCATTTTTATTTAGACAAAAAATGAAGAGCAGTTCATTGCCTACAAAAGTTGTCCCTATAATTTTTTCGCTACACTAATATTTTTTGCAAAAACGGCGTTTCAAAAATTCAAAAATATTCTTATTAATAATTCGCAAAATTATTGTGATGAAAACGGAAAATTTGAATATCTTCCCAAAACTTGAATATCCTCTCGTTTTTGTCTCAAGACAAAAGATAAGGCAATAATAACCAACTTTTTTTCTCTTTTTGCACTTGATTAATAAATTTTTTGTAAAAAATCCAATTTGAGAAAGTTTGAAGGCAGAGTTTTTTCTCGTGCACTTAATAAAATACTTAATATATAAATTGATGAAAAGGTCAGAATGTGATCTTTTATTTAGTACAATTCGTAACCCCAAAAAATCTTAGCACGAAAAGAAAATAATCCTCAAAAAAATGTCTATTTTGCATAGGGGTGAGAATTTTCTCGATTTTCCGGAAAACCAAAAAATATTAAAAAAAAGAAAAATGCCATCGACAAGGGGACAAGCTAAGCTTTCTAATGATGTGCGTTGAAAACCGATTTGGTCTTTGATTACCTTTTAATGCCCGATAGACCCGAGCATTTTTGAATATATTTAACACCTTGCAAAGCCCCATTATCCAAAAGGATTCGGTAAAATTAGTCTCGATAAAAAAAATATGAATAAATTTATAGAAGGGTCAAAATATCGAGCAAAAACAAACTTTGGCCTGGTTTTTCAAAAATCCAGAGAAATAGATAAAAGGAAAAAGTAACATGATATTATAGCTACAGGTTCCTTCTTTCATCTGAACTTTGAATCATGAAAAAATATTAATTTATACGTGATTTATTGAAAAATTTGTAATCCGCTTGGGAGTGTCATTCCTTTAGAGCGTGCTCTCTAAATGCAGGGCAGGAGCTAAAAATGGGGATGCGTTTTGGAGCAGGTTATGTCGAAAAGTATCATATTCTTGATAAAAATGATGAGGATCATTTTTGTAGGTATTGAACTGATCTTCATTTTCGTCCAAACAAAAATTCTCTAAGTGTCATATTTTCGGAAATATCGGCGAAAAGAAACACAAATTTCAGACAGCTGAGATTTTCGGGGATGAATGTACCCATGAATACCTGCAAATTAAAAAAAATGTGCCATATATTTTCCTAAGACCTTTTTCTCTCAAATCCCTATTAAATCGCGTGAGGATCTTAAGATACGTTTACCGTAACATAATTGGATGAAAGTCGTTATCTCTATAAAAAAAAAACGGGATATTAAACTTGCGCGAAAGTTTCGGTAGAGCGAAAAATATTTGCAACCTAGTATTTAAAATTGCTCCTTGACCTAGAGAAAACTCTTTCAACAGTAATTTATTCATTTTGTTTGTTTTACTCGCGAACTATTAAAATTTGATCGTCGAGAGATTACCTTAATGGCTTATTAGGTACTTTTTGTTCTATAGAATAAAACAAAAGAATTAACGATAGGCTGATACTTTCCTTGTCGGTTTGTTTTCTAAATTTGTGTCCCACTTATTTAAGTTGACCATTAAATGTTTGTTCTAGACAGTCTAGTTTTTCCACAACATTAATTACAATAGCGTATTATGGTTAGTTGTTGTTAACTTTATAACAACTATTATAAATAAACATTAACTGTTAAAAAAAGCTAATTCATAAACCACAGGTAGAAGAAGTGAGATTCTTTTACAATATTTAATTTTTTATGGTCACTTAGAAGTGAATCAGAGCACTGCGTGTATCTTTAATCTGGATTATTAAAGAAAGGAAGAAAATGGATAAAAAATATTTTTTTCGTCCAGAAAATAACGTTTTACCGATCAAGATCGGAAAATGGACGTTAGGGACCGGCAAAAGCTTTTTCCGGTTCCTCCGTTTTTAATTTCTCCAATCGCTGTTTGATAACAGTCTGCCTTGGTTTCGTTACTATGGTAACAATGCTGCGATTTATTGTCAAGTGACAGTTCGTTGATTTTTAATTTGTTGTTTATGTCAAACTTGTTGTGAGTTCGCAAATTTGAAAATATCCCACACAGCAAGGATATTCCCAGAATATCCTCACAAGATACCTATGTTCTTTTTGCAGAATATTCCTAAGCAAATATTCTGAGAACGATCATAGAATGTATTGGATATATTAAAATATTCTATGAATATTTATATATTATATTCCTAGTACATTAATATAGAATATTCTAAATACATTCTATGTACAGGGTGGCCAAATAAGAATGCGAGGTACTGTATCTTGGAAACCATCCATCGTAGAGGCTTGCGGAAAAAAAAGTCATTACTAAAACGACCAAGAGGAAAACCTGGAAAATATTTTCAAGTTTCTGAAATGGCCGCTAAGAAGCTAAGAAGCTAAGAAAGTGATGTTTCTGCGAATTCCGCTATATTAACCTACCAAAAAAATACCTGATCTTTAAAGTAGAGGATAATCTAAACCTTTTTTGTTTAACAATTTTTGCTATATCTCTAAAAATAAAGTGGTGGGGGGTATTCAAAGGTTAAAGTAAAAAACACCCTGTATATTCGAAACGGCTGAGCCGATTTTAACAAACTTGGGCTAGTTGAAATGAGCTATTCTTGGGCTAAAAATGCTATAATATTTGAAATTTTTTTAGTTTCAGATGTCGCCGCTAGAGGGCTTTTTTCGACATTTCGACAGAAATGGTTAATTTTCTCAAAAAAATTAAATGCATTGGTATGATTTCTTTTTCATGAAAAAGTAGCTAAATGATGCCTAAACAAGCTCGCGAAAACCGCATCTCGGTATCTTGTTCCTAACCTAAAATTTAGGTCAAAGAAAATTTTATACGGAAATCTCTTAAATTTTTATTTTTTAAACTAAATAATTCCTTTTATTATGTAAGTTGTGGCCCTAAAAAGGACCGATTTAAAAAAGAAAAGTTTTTAGTGCCCCCTAAATCCTCTAAATGTGATCATCACACTCTATGCATAGCTGAAGCCTCTCATGGGTAGACAAACCTGCACCTTCAATTTCGGCTCTCGGTATGTTACGTAATGCATTAACGAATCCGGTTTTTCATATGTATCTGGTCGTAGGTTGAGTCTGAAAATCAAAACAAGTTAAGTCTTGTGATCGCGCAGGCCATGGAAACAGACTTCCTCTTCCAATCTACCACTGTTGGAATACTGCATTAATATGCTCTCGCACAATAATAGCATAATGTGCTGGGAAACCATTCAACTGCAAAAACAAGTTTTGACGTGTTTCCAGTGAAACATCTTCCAACAACAACGGTAATTTATTGGCCAAAAAGTCAAGAAAGATATTGCCACTTAGGGATTGCTAAAAAAAATAATTCTGCCTCCCAGTATGCCACACCACACATTTAAACTCCAACGTCCTTGGTGCTGAACTTCACGCAACCAATGCGGATTTTCTGCAGACCAATAATGCATATTGTGCAGATTTTAAAGGTGGCTTCATCGGTCCAAAGAATTAGAAATAAAAATTCTCCATTATTGTGTGAGAGCATATTAATGCAGTATTACAACAGCGTTGGATTGGAAGACGAAGTCTGTTTCCATGGCCTGCGCGATCACCAGACTTAACTTGTCTTGAATTTTCAGACTCAACCTACGACCAGAGAGATACGAAAAATCGGATTCGTAATGCATTACGTAACATACCGAGAGCCGAAATTGAAGCTGCAGTTTTGTCTACCCATGAGAGGCTTCAGAATTTCGAGCATTTACGGGGACATTAAAAACCTTTCTGTTTTAATTCTGTCCTTTTTAGGGCCACAACTTACATAATAAAAGGAATTAATTAGTTTAAAAAATAAACATTTAAGAGATTTCCGTATAAAATTTTCTTTGGCCTAAATTTTAGGTTAGGAACAAGATACCGAGATGCGGTTTTCGCGAGCTTGTTTAGGCATCATTTAGCTACTTTTTCATGAAAAAGAAATCACACCAATGCATTTAATTTTTTTGAGAAAATTAACCATTTCTGTCGAAATGTCGACATCGAAATGTCGACATCGAAATGTCGACATCTGAAACTAACAAAACTTCAAATATTATAGCATTTTTAACCCAAGAATAGCTCTTTTCAACTAGCCCAAGTTTGTTAAAATATACAGGGTGTTTTTTACTGAAACCTTTACCACCACTTTATTTTTAGAGATGCAGCAAAAATTGTCAAACAAAAAAGATTCAGATTATCCTTTACTTTAAAGATCATGTATTTTTTTGTTAGGTTAATATAGCGGAATTCACAGAAACATCACTTTCTTAGATTCAAGATTGCAGTTACGCCCCCTAGCGGTCATTTTAGAAACTTGAAAATATTTTCCAGGTTTTTCTCTTGGCCGTTTTAGTTATAACTTTTTTTCCGCAAGCCTCAACGATGGATAGTTTCCCAGATACAGTACTTCGCATTCTTATTTGGCCACCCTGTACATACTAATTATCTTTTATTAAACATAATATTGATGGATTTTTTTATGTTGGTCATTTTCATATTTTCAACAATAAATAAGTGTAAAAAAATAAGAGCGTTAATTTGAAACCTTAGGAAAAATCTATGAAAAATTTTGTAGTTGTAAAATCTAAATCGTAATGTAAATCAAATGCGCAAGCTCAATACAGCATTGCCATCTTGTAATATAAAGCTAACATGAACAAATTAATTCATATTTTTATTTATATAATCCTATACTAAAAAAATTTAATTAGGTTTGTACATTAATTTTCACTGACAAGAGTTGCAATAAACATTTAATTAAAAGTTAAAACCAAAAATCAACTTATCATAAATACTATACGGCAACGTCGCTCTGTCACGTCACCCGTCACTCCCGTCAGTTTTATGGTTAGGTGTTAGGTTTACCTATTAGTTTATTGCAGGGCTCTTAGTATAAGATATATACTAAGAACCCTGAAAAAAAGTCATGGAAGGTAATGAAGGTAAGTCTATCCTCCTTTTATTTTATAAAATGCTATAAAAGTACCTAAAAGTATGGCATAGAATATTATAAAAACATTCTAATGGATGTCTCAGAACATTCTCAGCACATTCTAATGGATGTTCTCAGAACGTCCTCAGCACTTGATAAGACCCTGGCCTTTGCCACATTCTAGGGATGTGCATATCAGAAATTAGTATATTCATAGAATATTCAAATATACTTTTTCAATATTCTACGCACATTCTAGGAAAGTGATTGTGCTGTGTGGGATGGATTCATATTTGAAATTGTCCAATACAGAAAATGAAATTCCACAAGATATTTTGGAATCAGGAAAGAAGACGACTTGCGATATATTATCAGTAAAATCAAAAGCATTTAAAAATTGGTGTCGGGAAAAAAAAGTAAAAAATATAATTGGAAAAATAGTCCAGTAAATGAAGGACTGAAAAGATCGAAAGCTGGGAATAAGTCGGGCATGAGTTCCCACATAGCGCAATTTGTTGGTCATCGCAGGTGTTTTAACATGAGAAAATTATAATCTTATGATCCGTTATATTGATTTCCAATGCACATCATTTCAAAGCTTAGATGGTCTACTCTTCAAATATATTTTTTTATTTTTAATAGAGTCTAATAATTTTCGAGAAATGAGGAAAATTGGTCACACGAGTCAAAACCGGCCTTTTTTTGTTTATCCATTTCTTGTTCCCCGCTCTTTATTTCTTGAGGATAAATAATTAGATGAAAGTAAATTTCTGAGGTCATTCAAGACCCCCTAAGGTTCCATTATCAAGGCAAAATTAGAATAAATGACTATTTTTAAAGAAAATATGAATAAATTAATGAAGCAGCCTCTAAATATTGTTGAAAAAAACTTTGACCGCTTTTTTGAATATTTTTGGTAAATACGAACTGACTTCAAGTCACATGGAATTGTAGCTACGGGTTTTCCCAGTCCGATGAACTTTGAATCATCGAAAAATATTAATTTTTTCCCGAGATATTGAACAATTCGTCCGCCCGGTTACGCGTTAATTAATAGAAAGCGGAATTCCTGAAGGTAGAGCAGCAGCTGAAATGAGGGGACTTTTGAGTGCCATTATCTCGAAAACTATTGAATTTTCGAAGAAAATGATAAGGGCCATTTTTGTAGAGAATGAGCTGATCTCCATTTTTGTCTGAACAAAAATTCTCTAATTGGCATATTTAGCCAGATATTAGCGGGAAACCCATTTTCTAGGTTTTGGGGTCCATTTTCAGCCCCTCCCCTTGACCACAACGCGTTAAGGATTTTCTCATATTAAAACACCTGCGGTGACCTACAAAATGCGCGATGTGGGAACTCATGCCAGACTTATTCCCAGGTGTGACCCTTCAGTTACTGGACTAAAAGTCCTTTTGGCATATTTTGCTGAAAAATTCCAAAAACTGGCTTGATATAGCAAACAATCCAAAATCCAAAAAAAAATTGTCCACCTTGTTTTTCTCTATTTGTAGTGTGATAATGTGTACCTCCATCCTTGGTACTAAATAAGATTATTTACTTCAGATGTTCTTTAATTTGATTAACGATGGACCGATGGTCAATATCATGTTAAAGTTGCCGTACTGTAATTATATCGAGTAAATTATTGCTTTGCTATCGTATTAAGCTTTGAATATGTACGTAATGCAACGGCTCTTTTTTACCTTGAGATGATCGTTCGAAACACGTGTTACGGCTTTTAAATAACCGCCTATGAAAGCTCAAAAAAAACCAATTTGCTATTTTTTGGACAATTGTCATAAATATAAATAAAATAAAAATAAACATTAGTGTATATCAAATTAAGGTATGCACACTAGGGTGCGGCACTAGAACTTCTGCCTTCATCGTCAGTCACAAATGTTTTAAAGCTAATTGTACCAATAAAGTGCATAATATAAGCCAGTGGGTATTCTGGAAAGTGTCGCTTTTTGTTAATTATAAAATTATCTACTTTACTCTTTTACTGTATCCCACATGTGCTTTTTTAGTAACGTGCCTTTGAAGGCCCAAGGCTGGCCAACAGTGTCTTTTGCCGGACCTTTGCAGGCCAACGGTGTCTTTTTAATGACGGGCCTCTGAAGGCAAAACGGTGGAAATCATTGATGGCCCAGTAGAAATACTGCAATGGAAGTTACCTTCTTAGAGGGTTGGCCCACTGTGAATTATACATATTTACTGACTACCTTTTCTTTGAAAAGTAGTGAATGAAGTTTTATATATTTTTAGTGAAAAAAAATTTCTCTTAACCAATCCTACTAAAATGAACTTGAATTCATAGAAAAATATCTCAAAAAACTGGAGAGTTGTAATATTGTTCCTGTTAAATCAACTGATGATGAACATTTCTATGTTCGAAAACATGTTCTTGATTGAGTTGAATTTTGTATTGAAACAGTTTTAGAGTCTTTTGCTAAAACTTATTTTTAACATCCCTACTTTGAGGTTTAAAATTATAAATATATGTTGTGGAGACGACTTCGAGTTTACAAATATTAAAATAGCTTCTATAAACACTTTTAAAATCTTCTTTATGACACTTTATGCTTGGCTTGGGTTTGGAGACCGATCGTTGACCTCCGCAAACAAAGATGGCCGCGTGACGTCACACTCCTGGCCTTCATTGGCCCATCGCTGGCTGGACCATCATTTTGCTGATGTAGCTTTGCTGTTGCCAGCATTGGGCCAGAAGACGGTCAGAGATTCATTGTTTGCTGGGATGTTAATAAAAACTATAAAATCTGTATTTATATGATTCATTAAGGCAGGAATAACCCTGTATAACTTAATAATTTCTTCTAGAACGACTGTGTAATCGAAACCGCAACTTTGATATCAAATATTAATTAGAAATGTATTACGGATGAACGATGAACGAATCATCAATTAAAATTGTTTAAAGTCATAAATTCGTGATCCATTTCTAATAATATCGATTGTGGATTAACTGTTATGGCTTAATTTCTGTTGGTGTATTTTGAATCAAATCAATAAACAGTGAGGTCAAGAGGCCCGTGGACATAAAATGGATGCCATCGCGCCTAACGACCACAAATTATAGTCGTATCTTGATTTTTCTTCACCGACTTGTGTAAGTAGTAAATTATATAGTTTTGTCGATTCGGTTCGCCTTCAGTTAGAATTGAAAGTAGAGACTTGAAAAATTGGTGAAAAGTAAATCCCCTTTCATTTGAAACCCATTTCGTGATTTTACTTAGTGCGGAGGATTAAAATCGATTCTTCAAGAGGTGCCCCCTTTATCTAATCTCAAAATTGATAACACGCTTATGATCTACTAACTTAAAAATATAACCATACCAAATTATAAGTCAATATGTTAAATAATGAAGAAATTATTGCACAAAAACGAAAAATAAATTTTATCTTCAACACCCTGTATATTATTAGTAGTAGATAATATTTGACCCAGAGTTATTTACTAAAATATTAATATTTGGAGGTCCTGAACCTATGAACACCCTGTATAGACGGTATACAACTTTTGAATAAAATTGAGATATTAGAAACTAAAGTCAAAATTTTTTTTAAACTTTTAAACAAATGTTATACAATCCAATGTAAAACGATTTTTTTTTCTTAGCTGTCATATTGTTATTTTCAATTCTGGATTATATTCGAATGTGACAATTACAGTAGCATAAAATATTACGCCGCTCGAATTATCTCGAGTGTGCACAGTTTCGCCTGTTTAGCGCGCTCGAATTAACTCGAGCGCATACGTCAGAGGGTTCGTTTATAAGAATATATAACTTTTTACAAATTTACGTAATCGAGTTTATTTAAAAAAAAAATAATGTGCTGAGTATACGTTTATATTAATATTAAACAATCTTCTCGAACCATACATTATTCCACTAACTAGACGCCGTTATTATAAATAAATTAGGAATAATAGCCTCGAGATATATAATTTTAATTCAATTTAGTACTATTTTATGGTTTAATTCAATAATATATTAAATTACCCTTAGAAAATGCTTTTAAAAAACAAGTTTTGTTATTTAACCTGTTTTTTTTATTATGGTGAGTTTGGAAAACAAACTAGTGGTTGGGGTTCGAAAATAATACAAATATGAATGAATAGTGTTTGGTGGATACGTCTAGATGGGTCAATGAAGGATCTAAAGCTTAAATGTTACTGAAACGTTTTTAAAAGTATATTTTGACAAAGAAAGAAATGGGAACTCTTAAACGAAGGCAAAACTTGACATCTGTTGTCACCAAAAATTAGAATACCTTTGATAACAAGTAATTATGGTCTCCTAGGACACCAGAAAACGACGCTAAACAATTTTTCTGATTTTATTGTCAATAAATTTTGTAATATCAAATACTATTAAACGAGCAAGGTTTGTATGTGTGTGTGTCCAGAGGATCTCGAAATCCACTCGTCAGAATTCAATGAAACTTTCAGGGTAGACTAATTCCTATCTAAATCGGCAAAAAATGTAGGTCTCATGTCTGTGAAAATTCGATCTTCCGAGATATTTACAAGAAAAGTTAAGTTTTTAGTCTTATTTCCTAGCAACGGCAACTTGTTTCTATAGTAATATACTATAAAGGAGAGAGGATATAACGTCACATTCCATAGGCGTACTTTGCAAAATAAGTTTCTATAATATAAATAAGGTCACAGCATATAAAATATATATACCCACTTCGTAGATTAAATTTTGAAGTTATATTATTTACAAAAAATAAAAATAAACCTTATGCATCTGACACTTTAACATTGAACGAATTAAATTTAACCAATAAATAACAAGGAGGATTATATGTTGGGATTAAACTGTTTTTAATCTCTTGGCATTAAAAGTAACGCTTCAGTACTTACCAAAAACAAATTTCGCACATCAGGAAATTTAAATGTTTTATTGTTTTGAGAAACAACCTTTTAATAATTGTGACCAGATCAGTTCAATGGGATTTAACTCTGCGTGGTACGGAGGCAATCTGGCCATCTCACCTATAATATATTTTTTGAGTTTTGAATTTGAATTACTAATAATTCTGCCTTCAAGGATTTAGGAGGACTGATAATATTTTTAGAATGAAGCCATTTTGAAATATATATTATTACAAAATTCCGAATCAATTAAAATACATACGATACGGCTATGAATAAATAAAGTCTGACTTATTTGTCAAAATAACAGGTTTATTACAGTAAAAACCATGGAAACAAGATTAATCTAGACAAAAACTATATTAGGCCGATCAGATGTATTAAAATTTAAATTTTAACTACAAATAAGCATTGAAGGATGAGGTAAAAATAAAATTTCTACCTCTTGAACCTGTACTACGTTCTGCAAATTAAATACTGCACTCCTTTCTTCTGTATAGTATAGTAGTAAAAAGGTTTGACTTTATTTAATCTCTGGCGTTTAAATCTGAAAGAATTCAATTTTAAATTTGCCGCTTTTTATCCATAATGACCTACAAATTTTGACAACTACTGACACGCACATCTCTGGTTAAACGTTAAGAAAATGGGACCGGCTGGGATTTTCATGAAATTTTCGCAGATGCTATAAAACATGATAAAATCAACATACTTAGCAATAGAAATTTTTGCGCAGAAAAATATTTTTCACATTTTTTTATTCTACAAATGCCCAAGTAGCAATTTATAACCAGAATAAACCTGAAAAGTATAAAAAAGAAAAGGTTCATTTGACGGACATAAATAATTTGCTTGTCAAATGACAGCCTTCTCATAAATTCTAAGTTGAAAATACAACGTTGCCAATTCAATTTCAGAAATCATGGGTTTAGGTAAATATTTATAGGAACGTTGAGTAACACTGTTAAAATGGACACTTGTCAAAATGTGACACCTGTCAAAACGTGACAACTGTTAAAATGTGATACGTGTCACAATGTTACAACTGTCAAAATGAACAAATGTCAAAATATGACACATGTCAGAATGTAACAAATGTCAATATGTCACACGTATCGTACTTTGATTTATTTATTACACAGATCTAACCTAACCTAAAGCTAATCTTTTTTTTTTTGGCGGGTGGAAATGCTTTATGCACATCGGGTAAAGTTCTTCCCTTCCCCGATAGTGTGAGACTACCCCTTACGGTTACTCACTAAAACCACCCCACTGAAACCACTATGCCCTACACGCTGATGTTGCCCGTCCCGGAAACGGGGCCTGTCCGCCGTGACTTCGCGAAGATCAAGCTGACATCTACTGACGTTGCCCTAAAAGGGTGAAATCTCCAGAAACTAGGCAACTTTTAATGCATTTAACTAACCTCTGTGACAAGCAGTTGATAAACGTCAACAACACCTGCAGCAAATTGAAAATTAACACTGACAGCTTTTTTCATTTTCCCGCCTACTTTCAAGCCAATCGCCAATCAACTTTCTATTTATCTACCTTTCTGTAGTTCAAGTAGATGTCGCCCACTCCGTGATTTTCACAAATTAATTAATAATTTGTCAGGTTATAAATATACTTAAATTATATACTCATTGGACTGCTTAAAAATGTAGATTTGAATATTAAGAGCGAAGCTCGGTGACCAGATATTTGTTTTTAAACAGTGCCAGTCAGCTATGACTAATATTGATCTGGCGATTGAGAAAAGTGTACCGTACAATGCCGTTAAAACCCATACGTCAATATGGAAACAGTTTACGGAATTCTGCAAGGTAAAGAAATGCGAGCTTTTGGAAATTACAAGTTTAGAGCAACTAAACCTAATCCTGAAAGATTGGGCGTGGAATATGAAGAAAGAAAACGGTGAAAATTACAAAAAATTAGTTGTGAAGACGATGTGGAACACCGTTGCAAAAAAAATGCAAGAGATGTATTTTATGAAGTGAAAAATAATTTTTGATCCATTTAAAGATATTATCTTCAAGTTTAGTGCGCCAATAAAAGGAAATAGAGCTCTGCTTCATTAAAATTGGAAGAATACTACGCAATGGTTTTATTATGGGACGAAGACGCTCCGGCGGGACTCCAGCGAAAATTTTACCATATCGCTTGAGTAGAACTTGCCTGGAGAGGTGGAGAAGCAGTCAATTGCAGAGTTCATTATTTTAAAGAGGAAGTGGATAATTCTGGGATTAAAACAGGTAGATAACATAATTACATATTTTTTTAAATGACTGATTTTCAAAAATCCTACTTTTTAGGAAGAGTAGAATATAATCCTCTCTTCAATAAAACGGCCCAGGATGGAGAAAAAAAAATGGCCGATAGTGAATGGCTGGTCCCCAACACGAAGAACCCTACCTTTTGTCCAGTCCGTCTTTTTAAAATTCTAATGGTTAAACGTTCATTTAGAATAACAACTGATAGATTATTCTTAACAGTAAACCCATCATGAAACAAAGAAAAATCAAGTGGATAGTACAAAAACACTCCAGTGGGAAAAAACGAACTTTCGAAGAAAGAAGCAGCAGATAAGGCAGGATTAAATATAAAAGAAATAAAAATAACAAACCACTCTATGCGGTCGACAGCAGTCAGTAACATGGCTAAAGGATGGGTGGGTGAACAATAATTAATTAAAATTACTGGCCACAGTTCAGCCAACATCATAAACACCCTTAGAAGTGACCACTCAGAACCTCCAGCTAAATAACAGAAAACAGAAGATCCTGCAGCCACTCCTCGAGCCAAAATTGCAAATTATATTTTAATTGTACCATAAATAATTAAGTTTGTTGTATTTTGTGATTAAATAAATTACCTGTTTTTCAGTTTTCAAATTAGTACCTACATATTTATTATGTATGCATATACAGGGTGTTTCATTGGGAGAGGGAAACATTTTAACAGTGGATAGGTGTCACTGGGGTGATTCCAAATAATCCATATTTTATGGGTCTAAAGTCCCTTATAGCTGAGATACAGAGTGTTTTGTACATTTTGGTCATTTCTTCGTTGCCTCCTGTGCTTTTAACCACTTTGTATAATTCTATAATATTTGGTACACATGCTCTCTGTATCTTAACAAATTAATTGAGATATTATTAATATTGATTATCCAGGCCCGGCCTCACTAAAAGTTGACAAATTCGTTCCGCTCATAAACAACACCCTGTATGTTAAATTTTCAAAAATATTTTACCATAGATAAAAAGAGGACAAAAAATTGAATTTAATGATATACTTTTTATTTTTGCACATATGATTTTACTACTCATAAATAGGTAAGTTTTCTTACATTTTTGGGGCACTAACTTGCTTAATTAATCCTATTAAGTTGTAATCAATATTATTTGACCTAATTAACTATTTGGTTTAAAAGTATGTTATACCAAAAACTTTTATAATCATCTAGGCCTATGAAAACAGATTTTATTTATTTTTTTAACTTTCCTTATGACAAATTATGTAGTTTGGAGTAGAAGAGTAAAAAAACTAAAATCAAATTTTCGTAAATGATAAAAGTACATAAAAAGCATTGTGAATGTAACGCGTTATTTATTTAAAGTTGGTAATAGGCTGTACTATTTGTGAAATTAAATAGATACGTCAACAACACATGAGTCAAATAAATAAAAATCATTTTTAGTTAAATAATATCTCCTTATTAAATTACAAACAAAATTAAAAAATTACACAACACTTAAAAGACTAGAAAAAACACATAATCCATTTGCTACCGTCAGGGAAGCTCATTAGCAATATAAATTTTCGGTAAATCTGTGGTGTAGTGTTTTTAACAATAAGTTAATTGGACCCCTATTCCCTCAAAGATTAACTGGAGGGTTTACTTATATCTTCTTCAAAATATTTTACCAATTTTGTTAGAGGATAAAGGTGTAGACATCAGCTGGAATTTATTCTCCTTTAGGCTAATTGTTCTGGATTTTTCAAATGAAAATTTTCCTAATAGGTGGATAGGTAGAGGTGGTCTTATACATTGGCCTTCAAGATCACCGAACTGTAGTCCCGTCGATTACGATATTTGGGGACATTTAAAGTCCAAAACTTTATTCCGCTCAAATAAATGTCAAGAGGATATGTCAAAAGCATAAAAATAACGAAAACATCATTCATTCGACCAATTATTATAATTTTTTAAACTTCAGTGTTTTTTCTAGTCTTTTAAGGGTTGTGTAATTTTTGAATTTTGTTTATAATTTAATTAAATATTATTGAACCAAAAATGTGCTTTTATGGATTTTCATCCTTTACATAAATTAAATTTTAGTTTTTTTTACTTTTCTACTCCAAACTACACAATTTTTCCATATAAGGAAGGTTAAAAAAAATAAATATAATGGGTGTTGCATAGGTAAATCTAATGTGACTTTTAGTTCCTAGTACGGTCCTGTAAATCAGTTTTCATGTGCCCAGAAGACTACAAAAAATTTTGGAATAACATAATGTTAAACCAAATAGTTAATTAGGAGAAATAATATTGTTTACAACTTAATAGGATTAATTAAGCAAGTTAGTGCCCCAAAAATGTAAGAAAACTTACCTATTTATGAGTAGTAAAATCATATGTGCAAAAATAAAAAGTATATCGTTAAATTCAATTTTTTGTCCTCTTTTTAGCTATGGTAAAATATTTTTGAAAATTTAACATACAGGGTGTTGTTTATGAGCGGAACGAATTTGTCAACTTTTAGTGAAGCCGGGCCTGGATTTTCAATATTAATAATATCTCAATTAATTTGTTAAGATACAGAGAGTATGTGTACCAAATATTATAGAATTATACAGAGTGGTTAAAAGCACAGGAGGCAATGAAGAAATGACCAAAATGTACAAAACACTCTGTATCTCAGCTATAAGGGACTTTAGACCCATAAAATATGGGTTATTTGGAATCACCCCAGTGACACCTATCCACTGTTAAAATGTTTCCCTCTCCCAATGAAACACCCTGTATAACGGGTAGTATGTTTTGTAAGCTATGTGTATGCAGAATAATCTGTTACTCATGAAATAGTCTTGTCAAATACCATTCGGGCACCTAATTTTTCCGAAAAAAATCGAAAAAACACGTTGCTAAGTAATATTTTAACAAGAAGCATGAGTGCTGGTGGCAACAAAAATCCGAGTCGAAGACGAGGATTTTTGCACCTGCTCGAATGCATTTTGTTAAAAAAATATTACTTTGCATTGTGTTTTTTCAATTTTTTTCGGAAAAATTAGATGCCCTTACGAAAAAATCGTATATATTTTTGTGTTTTACTAGTCTCTCTCCTTCCCCAGACCAATCGAAGTACCGCAAGCGAAGCAACACCTCTTAAAAAAATTACAACCAATTCGCACCCCTCCAACTGCCGAATAAAATCATTACTCTTCGGCAAACTCAGTATAAGACGTTAACCAAAGACTCCTAGTGGTTCACATTGTCTCGAGTCTTCGCCTTCCTTATCAAAGCAGGCCCGTCGTCCGCGTACCGGCCATCCGCATCCCGTTATCGCCTTCGCGACACATCAAGCTCCTATTTGGCGCCATAAGCATCCAAGTGTCGCTAGCGCGAGAATAGTGCAAGGTCGACCAAGGCCGTCTCTTCGCTCGTTTTCAGTACCCGGGGTATTCACTTGCTTTCTTCTTTTGCTCGTTTCAGAAGCGCGACGTTTCTTCAGTTGTTCAGGTGTTTCGTTTCAGTTAAAAGGACGGAGAAGACGCTGAAAAAACGAAAGTGTGCCAAGAAGAGTGAATTGCTCGTTCAATTTGAAAGGTTGGTGATTTATTTTTGGGATAATTTGATTATTATTATTAAAAAAATGAGATTTTCGGTCACTAAAGGCATATAAAAAAACTATAATAGATTTTGGTTAATTAAAAAAAATATAGTTGGAAATCGAGAAGTTTTCCATTTGTCTATTTTCAGTATATTGTACAATGTATATTTTATATTCATAAACAACATCAAAATGTAGCATACAAACGTCTCTAAGCTTATATTTAGTATGCAAGAAAATAAATAAAACATTTCTGTAAATACAGGGTGCGCCAATTATTTCCACTCGATCTCTAGCACCGAAACTAAAAGAGATATCAACAAGATTTTTTGTAGGGGTAGACAGTGTCACTCGGACTACAATTTTAAAATATTTTGATGTATACTAATTTTTGTGGAATGGAAATTAATTTGGTTTTTTTAAATTGAACACCCTGTATACGATTATGTCTTCTGATTCTACTTAATATTAGATTTACGGTAGTTTTTTGTATTTGTAAATCCGACGCGGCGTTGACAAGTTATTCCTATTTTAAGCAGATTTAATGAAAAAACAGCAATTCCTCAAAAAAGTTACTATGATGTAAATGAAACATACACCTATCACAATAATCACACAACATCTTCACCTGTTGCACAGGGTGTTTGCCGATGGCGTGCCAATAGTCTAGTTTTGAAATGGCAATAACTTAATTTTTTCAAATGGGACACCCTATATTTTTCTTCAGTTAGAAGCTCTCCCTAATACGCATTAAAAAAATATAGGGTTTTGCACATCTAACTTTACTATTTACTTTAATAATTGACGTTAAGTGACAAACAACATATTTTACACAATTTTTAATAAGTACAAAATTTTACAAAGTTTAATCGTAAGAAAACTACAATAGTGAAAGTTAAAAATTTATAGTAGGTGTTCAAAATGTCTTCCATTTTCATTTATACATTTTCTTGCCCTTTTTTTCATTGATTTACGCACATCTCTTAGCATTGCGGGGGTCACCTGTCTAAATGCTGCAGTAATTCTTTCTTTCATATTTTCTTTTGTGGTAACCTCTTCTTTGTAAACAATATTTTTAATAAAACCCCACAAGAAAAAATCGCAAGGAATAAGGCAAGGCGATCTAGTAGGCCAATTTATAGGTCCTCCCCTTCCTATCCAACGATCCTGAAATTCCCTATTTAATCAATTGCGAACATCTAATAGGTAATGTGGTGTGGTACCATCTAATTGAAACCACATTCCGTTGCGATAATTTTGAGGCACATTTTGCAATAAGTTGCGAAAATCATGTTCTAAAAAATCTAAAAATATAGCTCCATTTACAGTCCCATCAAAGAAATAGTTACCAATTACATAATCACCTATTATTCCCGCCCACACATTCAAAGACCATCGATACTGTGATGTGGTTCTAAATAAATGTTCATTGTGGTCCGAATAGTAATGGAAGTTGTGTCTATTTACACAACCGTTCTTATGAAACGTGGCTTCGTCGGAGAATAAAACTTTGTTTTAAAAGTTACGCTCTGTATTTATCTTGTTTATTAACCATCTACAGTATTCCACTCTACGCGCGAAATCACGTGGTAACAATTCTTGGTGAAGCTGGATATGATAGGGGTGATATTTATTCTTTTTTATTATGCGTCTAATTGTGGTATTGGAAATATCGAACTGATTGCTTAATTGCCTTGTGCTTATATTGGGATCTTCAACTATACTGATCATTACCTTATATTCGTTGTCAATAGTAACAGCTGTAGTTTCACGTGAATGTTTTTCATACTTGACGGTTCCTGTTCTATCAAATCTATTCTTTAAATTCTCAAAAGTATCCTTTTGTGGATGACGTCTTTCTGGGTATCTTTGACGATAGACCCTACTAGCAAGAAACGCATTTTTTTGACATTCACCCAGTATCCATATCATATCAATATTTTCTTGAACACTATAATTCTTATTAAAATCCATTTTTTATACACAATACCGATTAAATATAGTAGACGTAATACAATACAAAATTTTATGTTGACAATTAATGCCATAACAAAATATACCTACTGTAATTTTCATAGGTAACTTGATTTCTTATTAAAAATTGTGTAAAATATGTTGTTTGTCACTTAACGTCAATTATTAAAGTAAATAGTAAAGTTAGATGTGCAAAACCCTATATTTTTTTAATGCGTATTAGGGAGAGCTTCTAACTGAAGAAAAATATACAGGGTGTCCCATTTGAAAAAATTAAGTTATTGCCATTTTAAAACTAGACTATTGGCACGCCATCGGCAAACACCCTGTGCAACAGGTGAAGATGTTGTGTGATTATTGTGATAGGTGCATGTTTCATTTACATCATAGTAGCTTTTTTGAGGATTTTTTTAAAAAATGTGGTTTTTGTGCTAATATTTCTGAAGTGCTGTTTTTTCATTAAATCTGCTTAAAATAGGAATAACTTGTCAACGCCGCGTCGGATTTACAAATACAAAAAACTACCGTAAATCTAATATACAAAAATTAGCCACCCTGTATACATCAAAATATTTTAAAATTGTAGTCCGAGTGACACTGTCTACCCCTACAAAAAAATCTTGTTGATATCTCTTTTAGTTTCGGTGCTAGAGATCGAGTGGAAATAATTGGCGCACCCTGTACAATTAATTAAAAATATATGTTTTTCATTCATAAAAAATAGCAATTGTTAATTGAAATTACAAGATTTACTCTGTCATATGATGATACTCTGCATGACTTACTTTGTTATCTGTGATTCACTATTTCATAAAAATTTTAATGTTAAACAGCAATTTATTGATAGATTGTGATAACAATTTTCTTAACTATGATCATATCAAAGCTGTATGATTTTTTTGCTTGAAAAATTAAATAGTTATTTGTGTAACTAGCGCAAAAATATTTGTTGCACGATGCATGAAGTGCTGAGTGCAACAAATATGCTTTTTGCACGTATAGCACACACCATTTTTTCTACGATCGAAATTAAAATTTAACTTTAAACTAACAATAAACTAGTTGTTTACTTTTTTCGAATTAATTTCAATTTTGATGTCGCAGTTAGAACAATTTACAATGTTAACCGACGGACAAACTTCATTTCCAGCAATTTTTTGAATTTTGTGTTCGTTTTTGCTTGTGGAGGTATCAGGTTCTTCACTTAACACTCTTTTTTGGATTGTTGTGAAGTTTTCGGTACTGGTACTTGATTGACCTTCCAGAATTTGAGTGGCTATTTCACTTTTTTTAAATTGACTCCTCAATGTTGCTACAGTTGAAGATTTCCGTCCTCCATGGCGTTTAAATGTTAATATGTCTGCCCCCGATTCTACAAACAATGTCCTGTGTATTCCATTGGGTTTTCAATATTTAGGTATTTTGCAATCTCACTTGGAATTTTACTGTAATAAATCTGATGTGGCTTCATTTGCTGTTTGAACTTCACTATTCGAATCAGACATTTTTAACAGCTAACAACAAAATATTAAATTGACAACTTGAAATGAATTGCGTAAACTGTCACTGTCAGACGCCATCCATAGTTAACTATGAATATGTTTTCGTTAGTAACAAGATTTGGATTAATCAAAACTACAGTAAAAAATGTTTCTTTTTATTATTAAACAATAATGTTTTGAATAATATTTAATGGTACCTAAGTACCTACAGTTACCACGTCTATAAGTATACTTAAATTACAAAGACAAAATGTTTTCTTCAGATCGAACTCCTAATTATAGGGAATCAAAGCACTTTGTTGCACTAGTGAAACAAAGTAAAACTTTTGGCACAGTTGAGAGGTCGTAGAAAAATGTTCTTTGTGTACTTTCACTAGTAATCTCCCCAGAGCTTGAATTACTATCGGAAATATTTCCGAAAGCATGAATTTTTTAAAAGTTATCCCGAGTCGAAGATCGTGGGAGATTCGGTAAGAAAATTTCACACCAAAAATTATAACATAACATTTTCGTAAGATACCTTCATATATACCAAAAGAATATGTTCCTGGGATTTTAGTAGTATGAAATAAACATTTGTTGGTCTAAAATAATCTATCTATTAGCTATCACCCAATCTGTATTATTTTACAGTGAACGGAAGGGTGTATTTTTATAATTTGACACTTGACAGAAATACTATCGTTGTGGTACAGCCGTGGATAGGAAAATACGATCGCCAAGTTTTTTGGTTGCTTCAGTAACGAGCTGAAACGAAAGCTTCTTATTGGTTAAAAAATTTTCATAATTGTAGTTTTTATCTTCATCTAGGAACACTTGTTGAAACTGTTTTGCTACAATCTGTATCTTCAATAAGGCATATGTATGTATATAAATACTTACAAGAAACCACTATGAACTACAGAAATGAGATACAAATAAGGTTTTTCGGATTTCTGATAACTAAATAATTATAGAAAATAACAAAACAAACTTGAAAAATGTATACCAAATTTTACTAAAAATTAACATATAAATTACCTCACTTATTTTTCATCTAAACTTCAACATATTATACATTTTCAGGTGGAATAAAAATATATAGGGTGTGTCGTTAAAAAAATGGACGTTATTTGCATTTGAAAAAGACCGATTTTTTAAAACACCCTATACAAGATTTTACTAAATAAACATTTATACTGACAATTTAATTCATGTATAAAAAATCCCATATGCCGCGTGATTTTGTCATTATGACAGCGAAAAAAGCTTGCCCTAACTTTTCCAGCGACAATAACGGAACCTTACTTTTGAAAGCATGACAACCAGCATTATAATATAGTTATTATAACACTAAAAGTAGTGCTATAATAGGCCATAACGGGCATATTATAGCACGCCTTTTCACAGTTGGTAGCATAAGTTCCTACATGTCAAATCAGCTATCTAAATTTGCCTCTGAATGACTGTCAAGTATAAATGTCAAAAGTATAAAGGTACAAAGAAATTACGAATCATTTTTTAATAAAACATACCTTTATTGCGAGATACATCTTATCTTCAGCTACGTTTATAAATTTGTTAATGTCTTGTGGTTCTAAAATTTTTGATTTTTTTGGAATATAACCTGTAGATACTCGTTTTAACATATCTTGTAATTTATTAAATTTTGATATATCAACATTTTTGTATAAATTTAGACATCTTAACATTGAGTAAGTCGTCGATAAGGTAGATGATTTAAATTTTTGGCGTTGGATTTCAAAATATGCAAGTAACACATTTTCTGATATGTTTTCAATATTACTTTCACGACACCAATCTTGAAACTTATATGCTTTCTCATAAAGATGCCGAGATTTGTCGGGAATTAAATTACCTATAGGTACTATTTTCCGTAATTTTTCGAATTTTTGGTGGCGTACACGACATTTCATCACTCATTTTCACATAGGTTTTACAAACTTTAAAATACAAGAAATGAAAAAATGAAAATTCAAACTTGAAATAACTGTCAAGTATAAATGTCAAATCATTGTTACCAACTGCTACAAAATTAAGGAACTACGTTACTATTAAAAGTACGAGCTATTTTTAATTATATAATAAAAATAGGCGAAAATTTTAAAAAATAGCGTAAAGAACTCGTTTCATAATCCGTTTATTGTATTCGTTCGTTATAACGCTCGCCGCCAAGCGGCTCGCGTTATAATTTCGAACTCATACAATAAACATCGTCTTATGAAACTCGTTCTTTAATATAATAATAATATAATAATAATAATTTATTTTCCAGTAGACTTTACAGTATTGGAATAGTCAAATTAGTACATAGACAGAATACAAACAAATAGTACATCAAATCTATACAATAAAATAAAATATATATAGATAATATTATGACGGATACTAAATACTGAAGTATTCATCAAGAGTGTATAGACTTCTGCTTAATAGATACTCCTTAACTTCTAATTCAAATTTGCTCTTTCGTGTTATATTTTTAATTCTCGTCGGCAAATTATTA